>CM041524.1:25030262-27434012 GCA_023091065.1 Dianthus caryophyllus
CCTAATTTTTCCTCTTCAATTTTCGATTTCTTTTCTTGTTTCCTTGTTTTATTTTCCACAAAATCTTACAAAAAATGGTTAAAGATCTACACTTGTGTTAGTATTGGTTGGGTTTGTTCTTGTGTTAGCCGAAAATTTTAGGTTTGTTTTCCTCTTCAAATTTTTTCGTTTTCTTTCTTTGTTTTCCTTGTCTATTTTCCACAAAATTTCCACAAAAGATCTCACAAAACTTTCACAAAATGGAAGAGAATAGAGGAGAGGGTAAAAGACTTTCCGATTTAGAAGAGAAATTGACTCAACTCACCGGTAATTGCACTTTGATGATGAATGCTATTAACACACTCTTGGAACAAAACATGAATGAACCAAGAAGGGGTGAAGGGGGAAGAGGAAGGGGCCGTGGAATGGGGTATGGGGGCCGTGGGAGAGGACAAGTTCCTCCTCACATGGAAGATCAATTTTCGGATTCGGAAGAGTCCCTTGAGGCCCACCCTAGAGACCATGACCGAGACATTAAGGTGGACATACCCGATTTTTATGGTAGCTTGAACCCCGAGGATCTCCTAGATTGGCTTAGATCGGTTGAGAGAATATTTGAGTTCAAGGAGTATTCCGATAGGAAGTGTTTTAAGGTGGCCATCATGAAATTCAAAGGATATGCTTCCCTTTGGTATGAAAACCTTAAGAATCAAAGAAACCGAGAGGGTAAGGAAACCATCAAGTCATGGCTCAAACTCAAAAAGAAACTCAAAGACAAGTTTGTTCCCAAAGACTACACTCAAGACATGTTCCTCAAACTAGCCCAACTAAAACAAGAGTCACACCCCATTGAAACCTATCTTAGGGACTTTGAGCAACTCACCCTCCAATGTGAAATGAATGAGAAACCCGAACAAAAAATTGCAAGGTTTGTTGAGGGCCTAAACCCTAGGATAGCAAATCGAGTCAAAATGCAAAACTTGTGGTCATTCGATGAGGCGGTTACCATGGCTACACGTGTGGAGAGGCTAGAAAAGGGGAGAGGAGAGCCGGCTAAGAGCACCCCCAAGTCCAACCCCATGTCGAGCCAAGGGGGGATCAAAATTGTTGAACCTAGCCCTACCATCAAGCCATCAAGTGTTGACAAGGGAAAGGGAATCGACTATGGCCCTAAGAGAACCTTCCCCTCCAAGAATTGTTACCAATGCCAAGGGTATGGTCACTTTGCTAAGGAGTGCCCTAGCAAGAGGACCTTGAACACAAGTGAGGTTGTGCATTGGGGAGACGATGAAGTGTTGGTTTGTGAGGAAGAAAAAAAAGAGGGAGTTGAAGAAGTGAAAGTGGCCGAAACAATTGTGCCCCCGGACTCGGGGTTGAGCTTGGTCACTTGGCGAGTGATGCACACCCAAGAATCAAACGAGAAAATGGACCAAAGGCATCAAATATTTCGGTCCAAATGTACCATCATGGGGAGAGTGTGTAACTTGATTATCGATGGGGGAAGTTGTGTTAATGTTGCTTCCAAGACCCTCATTGATAAGCTTGCCTTGCCTACTTTGAAGCATCCTCACCCATACAAACTAAGATGGCTCAATCAAGGAGCCGAGGTCAAAGTTGACAAACAATGTCAAGTCTCGTTCTCAATTGGTCAAGACTATAAGGATGAAGTTGTATGTGAAGTGTTGGACATGGATGCTTGCCATGTGTTGCTTGGTAGACCTTGGGAGTTTGAAAAGAATTCTTCCCACCATGGAAGAGACAACACCTACTCGTTCAAGTATGGTGAAAAACTCATTGTCTTAGCTCCCCTACCACCAATGATGGGTTGTAAATCCAATGCGTGCTTGTTTGAATCCTTCATTGAATCAAAACCTAGCATGGAAATGAAGAGGAGGCCGAGCTTGAGTGAGCTTGAGAAGTTGGAGGGCCTTGAGCCGAGTAAGGAAGAGCAAAAGGAGAAGGTGAACTTGGAATGTGAGGGAAGCACTAGCATGACAAGGAGGACTCTAGGAGAGGAGCCTCATGAAGGTGAAGCATCAATCAACAAGGATACAACCGACTACATTGAGAATGTGGTCAATGAAAGAACAAAGATCGATGGTAAGGAAAGATCAAGCGGGTCTTTAAGGTGGAGAATCATTGATGGGCTCGAACATGAGCAAGAATGGATGGATGGCATGGTCATGAGTCGAGGGCTCAAAGAAATGCTCGAGGAAGAATGCGTGGTCAAAGAAACCGTGACCAAGGATGAAAATGTGACCAATTCTTCGAGCCAAGGCAAAGGGGTTCAACCATTGCTACAAACTCTAGCTAAGTGGTGCCCATGGAAGACCAAGACCGTGAAAGCCAAGACCGAGCAAAGATTGAGCCGAGAATCAAGCATGAAGTCGAGCAAGGGAGGAAGCAAGAGGATCTCCAAGGACTTGAGGACAAGTCCTTTCCAAGGAGAGGAGATTGGACCAAAATTGGTCAAGGAAGTCAAGGGAGAAGAGTTGGGAGACCATGGGTTAGGGCCATGGGCTCAAACCCAAGCCTAGGGCTCGGTCTAAGGGATCACTAAGGGTCAACTAAAGTCAATTCCATGGTCAACTCGAGCCAACCCTAGTGATCAAGCTAAGTCAAGGAGAAGTCAAAGTTGGAGAGCTACAAAAAGTCAAAGATCAAGCTATTTTTGAATGTGGTTAATCAAGGCACACCCATGTGAGTCACCCTCCAATAAATGGGCTCACATGGTTCAACAAGCTAGCTCAAGGAGGTCCTCAAGGAGCCGGCTTCAAATGAAAGTCCCAAGCCACCACATTGTTTTACTTTAAGTCTTTTTCATTCATGTCGCTATCTACCTTTATTACTTTATGCTTTTTACTTTATGTATTTGTTGTTTTATGTTCAAATTTTCAGCTCAAGGAGCCTCATTTGACCGAGTATATTGTAGTATTTGGGGGTTGATTGTAGCCCTTAGATCTTGTTGTAATGGAGGGTCAAGATTAGATGAGGGTATTATATAAACCCTCATCCTTGCCTCACATTTTTCAGATTTGGATTAATGAATTAAAACCCTAGTTGTTTTCTTGAGTGTTCTTCATTTCTCATTACTTTGTGTGTGAGTGAGTGAAAGATTAGTATAGTGGCTTTGTGCTTATGCTAATCACAACCTAATTCTCTAGCTAAGTGCTTAGAATTAGTCACTATCCTTTTTATTTTCCTTGTTCATACAAATTTCAGAAAAATATATCACAAAAAAAGTCACATTGGCCGAAATATTTCAAGGGTTTTCAAGGTTCGATTTTGTTCATCCTTTGAGTGATTCTTATCCCCATAAGTTTCACTCCAAGACCCCACCTTTGTGCTAAGTTCATACGGTCCAAAGGAGTATATCAAGGTATTCGAAATTTTCAGATTTTCTTGTGTTTGATTTCTCAATGAGTATACCTCTTTCTTTTGATACTACTCTTGAGGGAACTATGGATGACTCTATGGAGAAATTGAGAAAGGAAATTGAGTCTAAATTGAGCCGAATGAATGGAGGAATTGGGTCAAAACTTGGTCTTGTGACTTGGAGGTTTATGCATACCCAACCCCATCCCTTGGAAGAAAGTCAAAAAAATCAGATTTTTAGGTCTAAGGCCCTGTTCTTTTCGGCTTATAGGAGCTGAACTTATAGGAGCTGAACTTATAGGAGCTGAGCTGAACTTATAGGAGCTGAGCTGAACTTATAAGAGCTGAGCTGAACTTATAGGAGCTGAATTTATAGGAGCTGAAACTTATTGGAGTTAAATTTATTAGAATTTAAAACTTATTGAATAATAATAATAATAATAATAATAATAATAATAATAATAATAATAATAATAATAATAATAATAATAATAATAATAATAATAATAATAATAATAATAATAATAATAATAATATAATAATAATAATAATAATAATAATAACAATAATAATAATAATAATTTAAATATTAATATTAATATTAATATTAATATAATATGAAAAAATTTATTAAATTAATAACAATAATAATAATAATAACAATGATATTTATAGTAATGATGATGATGATTACAATAATTAAAATCTTTTAATTTATTCAAAATGATTAATTTTACTAATAATAAACAATAGTATTCAAAATCGATTTTGCGGTCTAGTATAGTTAAATATCTCAATATATAGTTGATTATAAATAAGTTGGCTCGGTTAAATATTTTAATATACTATATTTATTTTCTCGAGAATTTTAGTATTGCATTTTGTAGAAATGTTTTATAGGTGTCAATTTATTTCATTTTCGACCCTTAATTTTTTTATTCCACAAAAAAAAATATGAGAAACATATTATTATTATGCAATAATAATAGTTATATAAAAATAAAATATAATAGAATTTATAGGAGCTGAACTTATAAGAGCTGAACTTATAGGAGCTGAACTTATAGGAGCTGAGCTGAACTTATAGAAGTGAAATTTGAACTTATAAGAAATTTGAGTGAAATGAACTTATAGGAGCTGAAGGAGCTGAGCTGAACTTATAAGAGCTGAAATTAAGCTGAAAAGAACAGGGCCTAAATGTACCATTGGGAAGAGGGTTTGTAACCTAATTATTGATGGAGGGAGTTGTGTTAATGTTGCTTCAAAAACCCTCATCGATAAACTTGCCTTACCCACACAAAAACACCCAAACCCTTACAAGTTGAGGTGGTTGAATAGAGAGGCCGAAATTTTGGTTGATAGGAGATGTTTGGTTTCTTTTTCCATGGGAAGAGACTATATGGATGAAGTGTGGTGTGATGTGATTCCTATGGATGCTTGTCACCTCTTATTGGGGAGACCTTGGGAATTTGATCGGAATGCGACTCATGAGGGAAGGGACAACACTTACACTTTCATGTTTGGAGACAAGAGGATCAAGCTCACACCCTTACCCCCACATATGGGTGGCCGAGCTAGCCATGCCATGACCAAGCCTCTTGAGGGAGTCCTATTGGTTGGAGAAGAAGAGATGAAACAAGAGCTTAGCAAGGGAATGGTTGTTTATGCCCTCATTGCCAAAGAAACTCCTAAGGAAAGTGAAAAATCAATTCCATGTGAAGTTCAAGAGCTCTTAGAACTCTACAAGGATGTGTTTCCCCTTGAGCTACCACACGGCCTACCCCCTATTAGGGGCATTGAGCATCAAATTGATCTTGTTAAGGAGCTACACTACCTAATAAGGCCGCATATCGAAGTGATCCTAAGGCTACACAAGAACTTCAACAACAAATTGGGGAACTCATGGAAAAGGGGTTTGTAAGAGAATCTCTTAGTCCTTGTGCCGTGCTACACTCTTGGTACCTAAGAAGGATGGAACTTGGAGAATGTGTACGGATAGTCGAGCTATTAACAATATTACGGTCAAGTATAGGTTTCCTATACCTAGGCTTGATGACATTCTTGATGAGCTTAGTGGAGCTCGATTGTTTTCCAAGATTGATCTACGACAAGGTTACCATCAAGTGAGAATCAAAGAGGGTGATGAATGGAAGACGGCTTTTAAAACGAAGCATGGGTTATATGAATGGTTAGTCATGCCTTTTGGACTATCCAATGCTCCTAGCACCTTCATGAGATTGATGACCGAGGTTTTGAGACCTTACTTGGGAAGATTCATTGTGGTCTACTTTGACGATATCTTAGTGTATAGCCCTTCCAAGGAAGCTCACCTACATCATTTGCAGTGTTGTTTGAGACACTTAGAGATCACAAGTTGTATGGCAAGTTAGAGAAGTGTTCTTTCATGCAAAGCGAAGTCCAATTCTTGGGCTATATTATATCTAGCCGTGGTATACTAGTGGATCAAGAGAAAGTGGAGGCTATCAAATCATGGCCAATTCAAGAACATAACCGAGGTGAGGAGCTTTCATGGCTTGGCTTCTTTTTATCGACGATTTATCAAGGATTTTAGCACCGTCATGGCACCCATCACCGAGTGTATGAAGAAAGGAGAGTTCAAGTGGAATGAGGGGCGAAAATTCCTTCAATAAAATCAAGAAGTTGTTGTGTGACTCACCTATTCTTACACCACCGGATTTCAATAAGCTTTTTGAAGTCGAATGTGATGCTAGTGGAGTTGGAATTGGGGCCGTCTATTACAAGAACACAAGCCAATTGCTTACTTTAGTGAGAAGTTGAATGGTGCCAAGCTCAATTATTCCACCTACGACAAAGAATTCTATGCCATCGTTCGGGCTCTCGCTCATTGGAGCCATTACCTCAAGCCCAAGCCATTTGTTCTTCATTCCGATCATGAGGCTCTCAAATACATCAATGGACAACACAAGTTGAATCATAGGCATGCCAAGTGGGTAGAATTTCTTCAATCTTTTTCTTTCTCAAGCAAGTTCATTGAAGGAAAAAATAACGTGGTGGCCGATGCATTATCTCGGAGGCACACCATGTTAAGTTACATGGAGCAAAGAGTGTTGGGGTTTGAATTCATGAAAGAGCTCTATGTGGAGGATCCCGACTTCAAGGATGAGTGGAATTCCATACGTGAAGGGCAAGGTAAGGTAGGAAGCAAGTACACACTTCAAGAGGGGTTCTTGTTCTATGGGAATCGGCTATGTATACCTAAGAGCCCTTATCGAAATCTCCTAGTGAGGGAGGTTCATTCTAATGGTTTAGCCGGGCATTTCGGAATTCAAAAGACTTATGACATCCTCCAAGACCAATTCCATTGGCCCAAGATGCTTGGAGATGTCCAAGATGTGATCAAGAGATGTGCTACTTGCCAACAATCCAAGTCCTTCTTTCAAACGGGACCCTACACTCCTTTACCCGTCCCAAATCGGCCATGGGAGGATGTTAGCATGGATTTCATCGTCGCTTTGCCAAGGACTCAACGAGGTAAGGATTCCATCATGGTTGTGGTAGATCGATTTAGCAAGATGGCTCATTTCATTGCGTGCAAGAAAACCGAGGATGCCATGAGTGTGGCCGAATTGTATTTCAAAGAAGTGGTCAAGTTGCATGGAGTCCCGAAAACCATTGTGTCCGATCGAGACACCAAGTTCATGAGCCACTTTTGGAAGACCTTGTGGAAGTTACTAAAAACGAGGCTATTGTTTAGCACAAGTCATCATCCTCAAACGGATGGTCAAACCGAGGTCACTAATAAAACCTTGGGGAGGATCCTTAGGAGCATCGTTTCTAGGTCCTTGAAGGATTGGGATCTCAAACTCGCCCACGCCGAGTTTGCCTTCAACCGTGCCCCTTCTTCTAGCACGGGAAGTTCACCATTTGAAGTGGTCTATGGGACTAATCCTCTCATGCCCACGGATCTAGCCCCCGTCAAGAGCAAGGAGATGAGTTACGATGCCAAGAAGCGGGTTGAGTTCATGATGAGTATCCACAACCAAGTCAAGAAGCAAATCGAGAAGTCGAACGAAGCTTACAAGGCTAGATCCAAGTAAAAAAAATCCAAGGGAATTTGAAGCGGGAGATTTGGTGTGGCTACACTTGAGGAAGGAAAGGTTCCCGGATAAAAGAAAGAACAAACTCATGCCTAGGGCCGAGGGACCCTTCGAGATACTCGAGAAAATTGGACCGAACGCTTACAAAGTTGATCTACCGGGAGAGTACGGAGTCCATGGCACGTTCAACGTGGGAGACCTTAGCCCATACCATGAAGACTTGGAGGAGGAGGAAGTCGAGGATTTGAGGGCAAATCCTTTTCAACCCGAGGAGATTGCAACGGGAGTTGAAAGTTCACGATCCTTTGACCTTGGGCCCGCTTCCAACCTTAGGTCCAAAGGTCAACCTCAAGTCAACTAAGTCAACAAGAGAAAATCAAGTGGAAGTAATACCCAAGTCAGCCGAAAAAACAATCAAATGAGGGTTCACATGTGTTCCTCAATAAGTCCCTATCAACACATGTCACTATCTACCTTTATTACTTTATGCTTTTTACTTTAAGTATTTGTTGTTTTCTCTTCAAAATTTCAGCTCATGTGAGCCTTAGAAAACCGAGTATATTGATGTAATTGTGGGTTGATTGTAGCCCTTAGATTAGCTTGTGATGGATGGTCAAGATTAGAATGAGGGTAATATATAAACCCTCATTCTCACATCAAAATTTTCAGATTTGTTTTGAATGAAAAAGAAACCCTAGTTTCATATTGAGTGTTCTTCATTTATCTCTTTACTTTGTGTTTGAGATTTGTGAGAGATTAGTTTAGTGGCTTTGTGCTTAAACTAATCAAACCCTAAATCTATTACTTTGTGTGTAGATTTAGATACTATCTTTATGTTCTTGCATTTAACAACAAAAATCAGAAAAAATACAACACAAAACACCACATTCGGCCGTTTATTTTTCAAGGGGTTTGAGATCGATTTTGTTCATCCTTTGAGTGAAACTTGATCCACTAAGTTTCACTCCAACTTCTTTTGACCACCAAGTATGGCTTGATTTGACCATAGAATTGACTTCACTTAGCTCTTGGTGGCCCCTAGGTCCATGGCCTAGGCTTGGGTTTGAGCCCAAGGACTCAACCCATGACCTACTTCTTCTCCATCCTTGCTCACCATGACCATTCTTGGTCCAATCTCCTCTCCTTGGAAAGGATTTGCCCTCAAATCCTTGGAGGTCTTCTCTTTGTCCTCTCTACTCGATTTCTTGCTTGAATTCCGACTTAGCACTCGACCAACCTTGGCCCTCATAAGCTTAGCCTTCCATGGACACCACTTGATTAGGGTTTGGAAAAGAGGTTGACCCCCTTGGAGTTGGTTTGATTGAACAGCCATGTGTTCTTCCTTACCCACGGTTTGTTTGTCCACATACTCTTGTTCGAGTACACTCTTGAGTCCATGGTTCGTAGGCATGCTTTCCATCCATTCTTGCCCATGATCAAGTCCTTCAATGATCCTCCACCTCATGGATCCGCTTGATCTCTCTATGCCATCGATTTTTGCTCTTTCATTGACCACATTCTCGTTGTAGTCGGTTGTTTCATTGTTGATTGATGCATCACCCTCATGTTGCTCCTCTCCTAGAATCCTTCTTGTTACTCTAGGGTTACACCCAAGCTCTAGGCTCAACATTGCCTCCTCCATGCTCATACTCGGCTCTTCACTCTTCTCCTTGCTAGAGTTCTCTTCATTGATCGATTCAAACAAACAAGCATTGGCTTTATAACCCATCATTGGTGGTAGGGGGGCTAGAACTATGAGCTTTTCACTGTATTGGAACGAGTAGGTGTTATTTCTTCCATGATGGGAAGAATTCTTCTCATATTCCCATGGCCTACCAAGCAACACATGACACGCATCCATGTCTAACACCTCACACACAATCTCATCCTTATAGTCTTGTCCAATTGAGAACGAGACTTTGCATTGCTTATCGACCTTTATCTCGGCTCCTTGATTAAGCCACCTTAGCTTGTAAGGATGAGGGTGCTTCAAAGTAGGTAAGGCAAGTTTATCAATGAGGTTTTTGAAGCAACATTAACACAACTTCCTCCATCAATAATTAGATTACACACTCTCCCCTTGATTGTACACTTGGACCGAAAAATTTGGTGCCTTTGGTCCATGCTCTCATTTGATTCTTGAGTGTGCATCACTCGCCATGTGACCAAGCTCAACCCCGAGTCCGGGGGAACTAGGGTTTCGGCCACCTTCACCTCCTCCATTCCCTCTTTTTTTTCTTCCTCACAAACTAAGACCTCATCGTCTCCCCAATGCACTACTTCACTTGTGTTCAAGGCCCTCTTGCTAGGGCACTCCTTAGCAAAATGACCATATCCTTGACATTGGTAGCACTTCTTGAGAGGAATTGTTTTTAGGGCCATAGTCAATTCCCTTTCCCTTATCAACACTTGATGGCTTGGTAGTAGGACAAGGCTCGACTATTTTGACCCCTCCTTGACTCGTGTTAGGGGTGGCCTTGGTGGAGTGTTTGGCCGTGTCCCCTCTTCCCTTCTCTAGCCTCTCAACTCTCATGGCCATGGTGACGGCCTCATCGAATGACCATAAATTTTGCATCTTGACCGGTTTGCTATCCTAGGGTTTAGACCCTCGACAAATCTTGCAATCTTTTGCTCGGGTTTTTCGTTCATCTCACATTGTAAAGTGAGTTGTTCAAAGTCCCTAAGGTAGGATTCGATGGGTAGTGTCTCTTGTTTGAGTTGAGCCAATCTAAGGAACATGTCTTGAGTGTAGTCCTTGGGAACGAACTTATCTTTGAGCTTTTTCTTGATTTTGAGCCATGACCTAATGGGTTCCTTTCCCTCTCGATTTCTTTGGTTCTTAAGGTTTTCATACCAAAGGGAGGCATAGCCTTTGAATTTCATGATGGCCACCTTAAAACACTTTCTATCGGGGTATTCTTTAAATTCAAAGATTCTTTCCACCGACCTAAGCCAATCTAGTAGATCCTTGGGATTAAGACTACCATAAAAGTCGGGAATTTCTACCTTGATGTCTCGGTCATGATCTCTTGGGTGAACTTCAAGGGACTCCTCCGAATCCGAGTATTGATCTTCCATGTGAGGAGGTGGTTGTCCTCTCCCACGGCCTCCAAACCCACGGCCCCTTCCTCCTCCACCCCTAGGTGGTGGTCTTGGTTCATGAATGTTTTGTTCCAAGAGGGTGTTTATAGCATTCATCTGGACCAAAAATGGTCAAGGCTAGCAAAGACGGTTTTTGTCCAAATCACGGTTTAGGTCCTTGGGCTCGAACCATGGGCTAGGTCACGATCCTAAGGTCCACCCAAGCTTATTTTGAGTGAATTTAAACAATAATATCTTGGTCAAGCTTGGTGGGTCAAGGAAGTCAAGAAAAGTCAAGACGGAGAGCAACCGAAAGTCGACTAAAGTGCTATTTTTGTTTGTGATCGCTCGAGTGCAGCCATATGGGTTCGAACCACAAGTCAATTAAATTATCAAGAGGAACAAATCAAATGGGAAGAGCCAACAAGTCAGCCGAAATTAATTCAAGAGGAGCTCACATGTTTGTCCTCAATGTGTCCCTTTCAACACATGTCACTATCTACCTTTTATGCTTTATACTTTATGCTTTATGTTTTGTTGTTTTCTATTCAAATTTTCAGCTCATATGAGCCTTGGAAAACCGACATATTGTTGTTTTTGGTGGGTTGATTGTAGCCCTTAGATTACCTTGTGATGTAAGGTCAAGATTAGAGGAAGGGTAGTATATAACCTCCTCTCATTGCCTTGTAAATTTTCAGATTTGAATGAAGATAAGGTTGAACCCTAAAACTTGAGTGCTCTCATTTCTCTCTTAGCTTTGTGCTTGAGTTGAGTGATTAATTAGTTAGTGGCTTAGTGCTTAACTAATTACAACCCTAAATCTATTACTTAGTGTATAGATTTAGTGACTATCCTTTATGTTCCTTTTGTTTTCACAAAAATCAGAAAAATTAACCCCAAAAAAAGAGCTCTTGGCCGAGTAACACACAAGCTTCACAAGATCGATTTTAGTTCATCCTTTGAGTGAAACTTGACCCACTTAGTTTCACTCCAAATTGGCATCAAAGCTTTGGTTGGGTTTGAAGCACAAGATCCACCCTTGTGTTAGAAAACATACGGTCCAAAGGAGATACCCGAAATTTTTGGTTTGTTCTTGATTTTCGATTTTTTATCTTTATTTTTCGGTTTATTGTGTTTTGCCGAGTTGATCTTTGTTTTTCATCCTTTATTTTTTCGTTTGTCTCTTTTATTTTCTTGTTTCCACAAAACTTCTCACAAATTTTCACAAAAATGGTTGAGGATCTACACTTGTGTTAGTGTTGGTTTTGATTTTCACACTCAAAGGTCCTTGCTTTACTCAAAAATTTTCAGATTTTTGTTCTTTGGTTATTTCAATGGGTATGTTTTTTCCTTTTGATGTTTCTTATGATACTACTCTTGGTGAGACCATGTGTGATTCTATGGAGAAAGCTAGAAGAGAGCTTGAAACCAAAATGAGTCAAATGAGGGGTAGACTTAAACCTAACCCTAACCTTGATCTTGTGACTTTGAGGGGTCAAAGGGAATTAGAGGCTAGAATGGCTCGGTTAGGAGGAGAACCACCCCCTAACCCAAGCCGTGTGGTTTGTAGGGATATGCTTGCCCAAACCCTAACCCTAGAAGAGAATCACCAAGTCCAAATCTTTAGGTCTAGGTGTACCATTATGGGAAGGGTTTGTAATTTGATTGTTGATGAGGAAAGTTGTGTTAATGTTGCCTCAAATACCCTCATTGAAAAACTAGCCTTACCTACACAAGATCACCCTAACCCTTACAAGATGAAATGCCAAAGAAATGGAGCCGAGATGAGTGTGATGGTGGTTAGACAATGCTTGGTTTCTTTCTCCATTGGTGGGGATTACATGGATGAGGTTTTGTGTGATGTGATTCCCATGGATGCTTGTCATCTCCTCTTGGGGAGACCATGGAAGTTGGAAAGAAATGCTCATCATGATGGGAGGGACAATACCTATACTTTCAAGATTGGAGCTAAGAAAATCAAACTTGCACCCTTACCTCCGATTTTGAAGAACCCTAACCCACCCTCCTTGGTTGAGTCACCCGAAAATGCAAAGGATGACGGGGGACCAGAAATTGAACTTGGGGTTAGTCATGGGAAGGATGAGATTAATGTCCTTGCTAAGGAGTTCCCCAAAGAGCAATGCAAACCACCCTCCATACTTGAGTCATCCAAAGAGGTTATTTTGAGTGAAGAGGCCGAAACAAGTGAGGAAATGAATGTTGGTGAAAAATTGACCCTTCACTTTGCTAAAGATAATCCTAACACTCAAGAGGAAAGCATGGAGTACAATGCCAAGCAAAGGGATGAGTATGATCATGAGAAGTGTTTGGCCAATGTCAAGAGGAAGGTATTCATGTGGTATGAGAATGTTGATACAAGCCAAGAGTCAAGGGAATTTCAAAAATGGAAATTCAAGGTGAACAATAACAACAAGGAGCCACCATGTGATCATCCTATTCAAGTCTTTCCAAGTGGGTTCATGAAATGGGGATTCAAAGGGGGAACTAAGCTTGAACAAAAAGAGCTAAGTGATGATCTTCTACAATCTTCACCTAAGCTCAAGAAAGAAGATGGCTCAAGTGAAAGTCCAAAGATCGATTTGTGGGAGGAGAACACGGCCCTCAATGCCATACGTGGGCTGTTCACGATCCTTAGGTCATCCAATTCAACAAGTACTTTCATGAATGAGAAGGTAGCCCTCCATTTGATCAAAGACAATCCTAGAGCAATAGGGGGAAGTCAAGGAGAGGAGCTCAATGAGCTCAAAACTGAAAATTCGGGGCACTCAATGAAGTACAAGGAGAGTGAATCATGTGGAGATGCAAAAGACGATGTGATGGAAAGTTCAAGTAAGTCCTTGAAATGGGAGAAAAACGTTGGGCTCAATCATGACAAAGAGAGGCTAGGTGACGATTCTATGCATGAGGAACATCGAGTTGTGCTAGGGATAATTGTGAATCCAAAGAAACCATGAGTAAGGGAGAGAGCAAGTTCAATTCAATGAACCGAAGTTTACAAGAATCAATCTCTCATTCAATCTCTAAGCAAGTGGAATTCTTGGAAGTCTAGAGCCATGGAGCCCAAGGTTGGTCATGGGGCTCATGGGGCACCCCTCATCATGTTCTACGAATCAAGCCATGAAGCCAACAAGAGTCCGAGTCGAGAAGGAGGCAAAGGATCAAGCCATGAGTCAAGCTATAATCCAAACCGAGCAAGAGGAAGAGAGACCGAGGATTTGAGGACAAATCCTTTTCAAGGAGAGGAGATTGGACCAAAAATGGTCATGGCTAGCAAAGACTCGCTTTTGTCCAAATCACGGTTTAGGTCCTTGGGCTCGAACCATGGGCTAGAGTCACGATCCTAAGGTCCACCCAAGCTTATTTTGAGTGAATTTAAACAATAATATCTTGGTCAAGCTTGGTGGGTCAAGGAAGACAAGAAAAGTCAAGACGGAGAGCAACCGAAAGTCGACTAAAGTGCTATTTTTGTTTGTGATCGCTCGAGTGCCGCCTTATGGGTTTGAACCACTAGTCAATTAAATTATCAAGAGGAACAAATCAAATGGGAAGAGCCAACAAGTCAGCAGAAATTAATTCAAGAGGAGCTCACATGTTTGTCCTCAATGTGTCCCTTTCAACACATGTCACTATCTACCTTTTATGCTTTATACTTTATGCTTTATG
This sequence comes from Dianthus caryophyllus, assembly GCA_023091065.1. Lineage (NCBI taxonomy): Eukaryota > Viridiplantae > Streptophyta > Magnoliopsida > Caryophyllales > Caryophyllaceae > Dianthus > Dianthus caryophyllus. The sequence continues at coordinate 25,044,461 of CM041524.1, forward strand.
TTTTGTTGTTTTCTATTCAAATTTTCAGCTCATATGAGCCTTGGAAAACCGACATATTGTTGTTTTTGGTGGGTTGATTGTAGCCCTTAGATTACCTTGTGATGTAAGGTCAAGATTAGAGGAAGGGTAGTATATAACCTCCTCTCATTGCCTTGTAAATTTTCAGATTTGAATGAAGATAAGGTTGAACCCTAAAACTTGAGTGCTCTCATTTCTCTCTTAGCTTTGTGCTTGAGTTGAGTGATTAATTAGTTAGTGGCTTAGTGCTTAACTAATTACAACCCTAAATCTATTACTTAGTGTATAGATTTAGTGACTATCCTTTATGTTCCTTTTGTTTTCACAAAAATCAGAAAAATTAACCCCAAAAAAAGAGCTCTTGGCCGAGTAACACACAAGCTTCACAAGATCGATTTTAGTTCATCCTTTGAGTGAAACTTGACCCACTTAGTTTCACTCCATCATCATTAAAGTACAATTACCGGTGAGTTGAGTCAACTTCTCTTCTAAATCCGAAAGCCTCTTATCCTCTTCCATTTTGTGAAAATTTTGTGAGATTTTTGTGGAAGTTTTGTGGGAATAAACAAGGAAAAAGAAAGGAGGAGAAAACGAAAAAATGAAGAGGAAAACAAGAGTAAAACCGAGAAATACAAAAACAAATCGAAAACAAGAACAAACCTAGGCTTTGATGACCAATTTGGAGTGAAACCTATGGGGTTTGATTTCACTCAAGAATACAACTAAAATCGATTTGTGATGCTCTTGAAAATCTCGGCCAAAGTGTGTTTTTTTGGTGTGAATTTTTCTGATTTTTTTATAAGTAAATGAAAACATAAAAGATAGAACTAAATCTAAACACAAAGTAATATATTTAGGTTTTGATTAATCAAGCACTATGCCACTAATTAATCATTCACTAACTCAAGCACTAAGCTAAGAGAATAATGAAGGAAACTCAACTCAAACTCTAGGGTTTTCTTTTCATTCAAATCTGAAAATTATAATGTTAGAGTGAGGGTTTATATAGTACCCTTGCTCTAATCTTGGCCTTACATCTTAAAGGAGATCTAAGGGCTACAAGTAACCCACAAAAGATACAAAAAAAGACGGCTCATAGGCCTCACATGAGCTGAAATTTTAAATGAAAACAATAAACTACAAAAACATAAAGGTTGATGTTGACACTTGACTCAATCCTCTCCCTTCTTTGTTTAGGTGGTCATCAAGGGTCTTGATAGAGCCTTGGCTTTGAGAGTGGACGGTCCAATGCTCCACATTTTGATTTTTACAAGCTAAAACAATAAAGCATAAAGTAGTGAAAGCGACATGAATGAAAAAGACATAAAGCATCAAAATAATGTGATGGTTGTGGGGATTTGATTTAGGCCGGCTCCATGGACCTCCTTGAGCTAGCTTGTGAGCCATGTGAGTCCTTTTATTGGAGGGTTGACTCACATGAGTGCACCCAAAAAGACCACATTCAAAAATAGCATTTTCATTGACATTTAGTTGCTCTCCAACTTGACCTTCCTTTGACTTCTTTTGACCACCAAGTATGGCTTGATTTGACCATAGAATTGACTTCACTTAGCTCTTGGTGGCCCCTAGGTCCATGGCCTAGGCTTGGGTTTGAGCCCAAGGACTCAACCCATGACCTACTTCTTCTCCATCCTTGCTCACCATGACCATTCTTGGTCCAATCTCCTCTCCTTGGAAAGGATTTGCCCTCAAATCCTTGGAGGTCTTCTCTTTGTCCTCTCTACTCGATTTCTTGCTTGAATTCCGACTTAGCACTCGACCAACCTTGGCCCTCATAAGCTTAGCCTTCCATGGACACCACTTGATTAGGGTTTGGAAAAGAGGTTGACCCCCTTGGAGTTGGTTTGATTGAACAGCCATGTGTTCTTCCTTACCCACGGTTTGTTTGTCCACATACTCTTGTTCGAGTACACTCTTGAGTCCATGGTTCGTAGGCATGCTTTCCATCCATTCTTGCCCATGATCAAGTCCTTCAATGATCCTCCACCTCATGGATCCGCTTGATCTCTCTATGCCATCGATTTTTGCTCTTTCATTGACCACATTCTCGTTGTAGTCGGTTGTTTCATTGTTGATTGATGCATCACCCTCATGTTGCTCCTCTCCTAGAATCCTTCTTGTTACTCTAGGGTTACACCCAAGCTCTAGGCTCAACATTGCCTCCTCCATGCTCATACTCGGCTCTTCACTCTTCTCCTTGCTAGAGTTCTCTTCATTGATCGATTCAAACAAACAAGCATTGGCTTTATAACCCATCATTGGTGGTAGGGGGGCTAGAACTATGAGCTTTTCACTGTATTGGAACGAGTAGGTGTTATTTCTTCCATGATGGGAATAATTCTTCTCATATTCCCATGGCCTACCAAGCAACACATGACACGCATCCATGTCTAACTCCTCACACACAATCTCATCCTTATAGTCTTGTCCAATTGAGAACGAGACTTTGCATTGCTTATCGACCTTTATCTCGGCTCCTTGATTAAGCCACCTTAGCTTGTAAGGATGAGGGTGCTTCAAAGTAGGTAAGGCAAGTTTATCAATGAGGGTTTTTGAAGCAACATTAACACAACTTCCTCCATCAATAATTAGATTACACACTCTCCCCTTGATTGTACACTTGGACCGAAAAATTTGGTGCCTTTGGTCCATGCTCTCATTTGATTCTTGAGTGTGCATCACTCGCCATGTGACCAAGCTCAACCCCGAGTCCGGGGGAACTAGGAGTTACGGCCACCTTCACCTCCTCCATTCCCTCTTTTTTTTCTTCCTCACAAACTAAGACCTCATCGTCTCCCCAATGCACTACTTCACTTGTGTTCAAGGCCCTCTTGCTAGGGCACTCCTTAGCAAAATGACCATATCCTTGACATTGGTAGCACTTCTTGAGAGGAATTGTTTTTTTAGGGCCATAGTCAATTCCCTTTCCCTTATCAACACTTGATGGCTTGGTAGTAGGACAAGGCTCGACTATTTTGACCCCTCCTTGACTCGTGTTAGGGGTGGCCTTGGTGGAGTGTTTGGCCGTGTCCCCTCTTCCCTTCTCTAGCCTCTCAACTCTCATGGCCATGGTGACGGCCTCATCGAATGACCATAAATTTTGCATCTTGACCCGGTTTGCTATCCTAGGGTTTAGACCCTCGACAAATCTTGCAATCTTTTGCTCGGGTTTTTCGTTCATCTCACATTGTAAAGTGAGTTGTTCAAAGTCCCTAAGGTAGGATTCGATGGGTAGTGTCTCTTGTTTGAGTTGAGCCAATCTAAGGAACATGTCTTGAGTGTAGTCCTTGGGGTCGAACTTATCTTTGAGCTTTTTCTTGAGTTTGAGCCATGACCTAATGGGTTCCTTTCCTCTCGATTTCTTTGGTTCTTAAGGTTTTCATACCAAAGGGAGGCATAGCCTTTGAATTTCATGATGGCCACCTTAAAACACTTTCTATCAGGTATTCTTTAAATTCAAAGATTCTTTCCACCGACCTAAGCCAATCTAGTAGATCCTTGGGATTAAGACTACCATAAAAGTCGGGAATTTCTACCTTGATGTCTCGGTCATGATCTCTTGGGTGAACTTCAAGGGACTCCTCCGAATCCGAGTATTGATCTTCCATGTGAGGAGGTGGTTGTCCTCTCCCACGGCCTCCAAACCCACGGCCCCTTCCTCCTCCACCCCTAGGTGGTGGTCTTGGTTCATGAATGTTTTGTTCCAAGAGGGTGTTTATAGCATTCATCATTAAAGTACAATTACCAGGTGAGTTGAGTCAACTTCTCTTCTAAATCCGAAAGCCTCTTATCCTCTTCCATTTTGTGAAAATTTTGTGAGATTTTTGTGGAAGTTTTGTGGGAATAAACAAGGAAAAAGAAAGGAGGAGAAAACGAAAAAATGAAGAGGAAAACAAGAGTAAAACCGAGAAATACAAAAACAAATCGAAAACAAGAACAAACCTAGGCTTTGATGACCAATTTGGAGTGAAACCTATGGGGTTTGATTTCACTCAAGAATACAACTAAAATCGATTTGTGATGCTCTTGAAAATCTCGGCCAAAGTGTGTTTTTTGGTGTGAATTTTTGATTTTTTATAAGTAAATGAAAACATAAAAGATAGAACTAAATCTAAACACAAAGTAATAGATTTAGGTTTTGATTAATCAAGCACTATGCCACTAATTAATCATTCACTAACTCAAGCACTAAGCTAAGAGAATAATGAAGGAAACTCAACTCAAACTCTAGGGTTTTCTTTTCATTCAAATCTGAAAATTATAATGTTAGAGTGAGGGTTTATATAGTACCCTTGCTCTAATCTTGGCCTTACATCTTAAAGGAGATCTAAGGGCTACAAGTAACCCACAAAAGATACAAAAAAACGGCTCATAGGCCTCACATGAGCTGAAATTTTAAATGAAAACAATAAACTACAAAAGCATAAAGGTTGATGTTGACACTTGACTCAATCCTCTCCCTTCTTTGTTTAGGTGGTCATCAAGGGTCTTGATAGAGCCTTGGCTTTGAGAGTGGACGGTCCAATGCTCCACATTTTGATTTTTACAAGCTAAAACAATAAAGCATAAAGTAGTGAAAGCGACATGAATGAAAAAGACATAAAGCATCAAAATAATGTGATGGTTGTGGGGATTTGATTTAGGCCGGCTCCATGGACCTCCTTGAGCTAGCTTGTGAGCCATGTGAGTCCTTTTATTGGAGGGTTGACTCACATGAGTGCACCCAAAAAGACCACATTCAAAAATAGCATTTTCATTGACATTTAGTTGCTCTCCAACTTGACCTTCCTTTGACTTCTTTTGACCACCAAGTATGGCTTGATTTGACCATAGAATTGACTTCACTTAGCTCTTGGTGGCCCCTAGGTCCATGGCCTAGGCTTGGGTTTGAGCCCAAGGACTCAACCCATGACCTACTTCTTCTCCATCCTTGCTCACCATGACCATTCTTGGCTCAATCTCCTCTCCTTGGAAAGGATTTGCCCTCAAATCCTTGGAGGTCTTCTCTTTGTCCTCTCTACTCGATTTCTTGCTTGAATTCCGACTTAGCACTCGACCAACCTTGGCCCTCATAAGCTTAGCCTTCCATGGACACCACTTGATTAGGGTTTGGAAAAGAGGTTGACCCCCTTGGAGTTGGTTTGATTGAACAGCCATGTGTTCTTCCTTACCCACGGTTTGTTTGTCCACATACTCTTGTTCGAGTACACTCTTGAGTCCATGGTTCGTAGGCATGCTTTCCATCCATTCTTGCCCATGATCAAGTCCTTCAATGATCCTCCACCTCATGGATCCGCTAGATAGCACTATGCCATCGATTTTTGCTCTTTCATTGACCACATTCTCGTTGTAGTCGGTTGTTTCATTGTTGATTGATGCATCACCCTCATGTTGCTCCTCTCCTAGAATCCTTCTTGTTACTCTAGGGTTACACCCAAGCTCTAGGCTCAACATTGCCTCCTCCATGCTCATACTCGGCTCTTCACTCTTCTCCTTGCTAGAGTTCTCTTCATTGATCGATTCAAACAAACAAGCATTGGCTTTATAACCCATCATTGGTGGTAGGGGGGCTAGAACTATGAGCTTTTCAACGTATTGGAGCAGTAGGTGTTATTTCTTCCATGATGGGAAGAATTCTTCTCATATTCCCATGGCCTACCAAGCAACACATGACACGCATCCATGTCTAACTCCTCACACACAATCTCATCCTTATAGTCTTGTCCAATTGAGAACGAGACTTTGCATTGCTTATCGACCTTTATCTCGGCTCCTTGATTAAGCCACCTTAGCTTGTAAGGATGAGGGTGCTTCAAAGTAGGTAAGGCAAGTTTATCAATGAGGGTTTTGAAGCAACATTAACACAACTTCCTCCATCAATAATTAGATTACACACTCTCCCCTTGATTGTACACTTGGACCGAAAAATTTGGTGCCTTTGGTCCATGCTCTCATTTGATTCTTGAGTGTGCATCACTCGCCATGTGACCAAGCTCAACCGAGTCCGGGGGAACTAGGGTTTCGGCCACCTTCACCTCCTCCATTCCCTCTTTTTTTTCTTCCTCACAAACTAAGACCTCATCGTCTCCCCAATGCACTACTTCACTTGTGTTCAAGGCCCTCTTGCTAGGGCACTCCTTAGCAAAATGACCATATCCTTGACATTGGTAGCACTTCTTGGGAGGAATTGAGTTTTTAGGGCCATAGTCAATTCCCTTTCCCTTATCAACACTTGATGGCTTGGTAGTAGGACAAGGCTCGACTATTTTGACCCCTCCTTGACTCGTGTTAGGGGTGGCCTTGGTGGAGTGTTTGGCCGTGTCCCCTCTTCCCTTCTCTAGCCTCTCAACTCTCATGGCCATGGTGACGGCCTCATCGAATGACCATAAATTTTGCATCTTGACCCGGTTTGCTATCCTAGGGTTTAGACCCTCGACAAATCTTGCAATCTTTTGCTCGGGTTTTTCGTTCATCTCACATTGTAAAGTGAGTTGTTCAAAGTCCCTAAGGTAGGATTCGATGGGTAGTGTCTCTTGTTTGAGTTGAGCCAATCTAAGGAACATGTCTTGAGTGTAGTCCTTGGGAACGAACTTATCTTTGAGCTTTTCTTGAGTTTGAGCCATGACCTAATGGGTTCCTTTCCCTCTCGATTTCTTTGGTTCTTAAGGTTTTCATACCAAAGGGAGGCATAGCCTTTGAATTTCATGATGGCCACCTTAAAACACTTTCTATCGGGGTATTCTTTAAATTCAAAGATTCTTTCCACCGACCTAAGCCAATCTAGTAGATCCTTGGGATTAAGACTACCATAAAAGTCTGGAATTTCTACCTTGATGTCTCGGTCATGATCTCTTGGGTGAACTTCAAGGGACTCCTCCGAATCCGAGTATTGATCTTCCATGTGAGGAGGTGGTTGTCCTCTCCCACGGCCTCCAAACCCACGGCCCCTTCCTCCTCCACCCCTAGGTGGTGGTCTTGGTTCATGAATGTTTTGTTCCAAGAGGGTGTTTATAGCATTCATCATTAAAGTACAATTACCGGTGAGTTGAGTCAACTTCTCTTCTAAATCCGAAAGCCTCTTATCCTCTTCCATTTTGTGAAAATTTTGTGAGATTTTTGTGGAAGTTTTGTGGGAATAAACAAGGAAAAAGAAAGGAGGAGAAAGCGAAAAAATGAAGAGGAAAACAAGAGTAAAACCGAGAAATACAAAAACAAATCGAAAACAAGAACAAACCTAGGCTTTGATGACCAATTTGGAGTGAAACCTATGGGGTTTGATTTCACTCAAGAATACAACTAAAATCGATTTGTGATGCTCTTGAAAATCTCGGCCAAAGTGTGTGTTTATGGTGTGAATTTTTGATTTTTTATAAGTAAATGAAAACATAAAAGATAGAACTAAATCTAAACACAAAGTAATAGATTTAGGTTTTGATTAATCAAGCACTATGCCACTAATTAATCATTCACTAACTCAAGCACTAAGCTAAGAGAATAATGAAGGAAACTCAACTCAAACTCTAGGGTTTTCTTTTCATTCAAATCTGAAAATTATAATGTTAGAGTGAGGGTTTATATAGTACCCTTGCTCTAATCTTGGCCTTACATCTTAAAGGAGATCTAAGGGCTACAAGTAACCCACAAAAGATACAAAAAAAAACGGCTCATAGGCCTCACATGAGCTGAAATTTTAAATGAAAACAATAAACTACAAAAGCATAAAGGTTGATGTTGACACTTGACTCAATCCTCTCCCTTCTTTGTTTAGGTGGTCATCAAGGGTCTTGATAGAGCCTTGGCTTTGAGAGTGGACGGTCCAATGCTCCACATTTTGATTTTTACAAGCTAAAACAATAAAGCATAAAGTAGTGAAAGCGACATGAATGAAAAAGACATAAAGCATCAAAATAATGTGATGGTTGTGGGGATTTGATTTAGGCCGGCTCCATGGACCTCCTTGAGCTAGCTTGTGAGCCATGTGAGTCCTTTTATTGGAGGGTTGACTCACATGAGTGCACCCAAAAAGACCACATTCAAAAATAGCATTTTCATTGACATTTAGTTGCTCTCCAACTTGACCTTCCTTTGACTTCTTTTGACCACCAAGTATGGCTTGATTTGACCATAGAATTGACTTCACTTAGCTCTTGGTGGCCCCTAGGTCCATGGCCTAGGCTTGGGTTTGAGCCCAAGGACTCAACCCATGACCTACTTCTTCTCCATCCTTGCTCACCATGACCATTCTTGGTCCAATCTCCTCTCCTTGGAAAGGATTTGCCCTCAAATCCTTGGAGGTCTTCTCTTTGTCCTCTCTACTCGATTTCTTGCTTGAATTCCGACTTAGCACTCGACCAACCTTGGCCCTCATAAGCTTAGCCTTCCATGGACACCACTTGATTAGGGTTTGGAAAAGAGGTTGACCCCCTTGGAGTTGGTTTGATTGAACAGCCATGTGTTCTTCCTTACCCACGGTTTGTTTGTCCACATACTCTTGTTCGAGTACACTCTTGAGTCCATGGTTCGTAGGCATGCTTTCCATCCATTCTTGCCCATGATCAAGTCCTTCAATGATCCTCCACCTCATGGATCCGCTTGATCTCTCTATGCCATCGATTTTTGCTCTTTCATTGACCACATTCTCGTTGTAGTCGGTTGTTTCATTGTTGATTGATGCATCACCCTCATGTTGCTCCTCTCCTAGAATCCTTCTTGTTACTCTAGGGTTACACCCAAGCTCTAGGCTCAACATTGCCTCCTCCATGCTCATACTCGGCTCTTCACTCTTCTCCTTGCTAGAGTTCTCTTCATTGATCGATTCAAACAAACAAGCATTGGCTTTATAACCCATCATTGGTGGTAGGGGGGCTAGAACTATGAGCTTTTCAATGGATTGGAGCAGTAGGTGTTATTTCTTCCATGATGGGAAGAATTCTTCTCATATTCCCATGGCCTACCAAGCAACACATGACACGCATCCATGTCTAACTCCTCACACACAATCTCATCCTTATAGTCTTGTCCAATTGAGAACGAGACTTTGCATTGCTTATCGACCTTTATCTCGGCTCCTTGATTAAGCCACCTTAGCTTGTAAGGATGAGGGTGCTTCAAAGTAGGTAAGGCAAGTTTATCAATGAGGGTTTTTGAAGCAACATTAACACAACTTCCTCCATCAATAATTAGATTACACACTCTCCCCTTGATTGTACACTTGGACCGAAAAATTTGGTGCCTTTGGTCCATGCTCTCATTTGATTCTTGAGTGTGCATCACTCGCCATGTGACCAAGCTCAACCCCGAGTCCGGGGGAACTAGGGTTTCGGCCACCTTCACCTCCTCCATTCCCTCTTTTTTTTCTTCCTCACAAACTAAGACCTCATCGTCTCCCCAATGCACTACTTCACTTGTGTTCAAGGCCCTCTTGCTAGGGCACTCCTTAGCAAAATGACCATATCCTTGACATTGGTAGCACTTCTTGAGAGGAATTGTTTCTAGGGCCATAGTCAATTCCCTTTCCCTTATCAACACTTGATGGCTTGGTAGTAGGACAAGGCTCGACTATTTTGACCCCTCCTTGACTCGTGTTAGGGGTGGCCTTGGTGGAGTGTTTGGCCGTGTCCCCTCTTCCCTTCTCTAGCCTCTCAACTCTCATGGCCATGGTGACGGCCTCATCGAATGACCATAAATTTTGCATCTTGACCCGGTTTGCTATCCTAGGGTTTAGACCCTCGACAAATCTTGCAATCTTTTGCTCGGGTTTTTCGTTCATCTCACATTGTAAAGTGAGTTGTTCAAAGTCCCTAAGGTAGGATTCGATGGGTAGTGTCTCTTGTTTGAGTTGAGCCAATCTAAGGAACATGTCTTGAGTGTAGTCCTTGGGAGCGAACTTATCTTTGAGCTTTTCTTGAGTTTGAGCCATGACCTAATGGGTTCCTTTCCTCTCGATTTCTTTGGTTCTTAAGGTTTTCATACCAAAGGGAGGCATAGCCTTTGAATTTCATGATGGCCACCTTAAAACACTTTCTATCGGAGTATTCTTTAAATTCAAAGCTTCTTTCCACCGACCTAAGCCAATGTAGTAGTTCCTTGGGATTAAGGCTACCATAAAAGTCGGAATTTCTACCTTGATGTCTCGGTCATGATCTCTTGGGTGAACTTCAGGGGACTCCTCCGAATCCGAGTATTGATCTTCCATGTGAGGAGGTGGTTGTCCTCTCCCACGGCCTCCAAACCCACGGCCCCTTCCTCCTCCACCCCTAGGTGGTGGTCTTGGTTCATGAATGTTTTGGTCCAAGAGGGTGTTTATTGCATTCAGCATTAAAGTACAATTCTGCAGGTGAGTTGAGTCAACTTCTCTTCTAAATCAAAGCCTCTTATCCTCTTCCATTTTGTGAAAATTTTGTGAGATTTTTGTGGAAGTTTTGTGGGAATAAACAAGGAAAAAGAAAGGAGGAGAAAACGAAAAATGAAGAGGAAAACAAGAGTAAAACCGAGAAATACAAAAACAAATCGAAAACAAGAACAAACCTAGGCTTTGATGACCAATTTGGAGTGAAACCTATGGGGTTTGATTTCACTCAAGAATACAACTAAAATCGATTTGTGATGCTCTTGAAAATCTCGGCCAAAGTGTGTTTTTTTTTGGTGTGAATTTTTTGATTTTTATAAGTAAATGAAAACATAAAAGATAGAACTAAATCTAAACACAAAGTAATAGATTTAGGTTTTGATTAATCAAGCACTATGCCACTAATTAATCATTCACTAACTCAAGCACTAAGCTAAGAGAATAATGAAGGAAACTCAACTCAAACTCTAGGGTTTTCTTTTCATTCAAATCTGAAAATTATAATGTTAGAGTGAGGGTTTATATAGTACCCTTGCTCTAATCTTGGCCTTACATCTTAAAGGAGATCTAAGGGCTACAAGTAACCCACAAAAGATACAAAAAAAACGGCTCATAGGCCTCACATGAGCTGAAATTTTAAATGAAAACAATAAACTACAAAAGCATAAAGGTTGATGTTGACACTTGACTCAATCCTCTCCCTTCTTTGTTTAGGTGGTCATCAAGGGTCTTGATAGAGCCTTGGCTTTGAGAGTGGACGGTCCAATGCTCCACATTTTGATTTTTACAAGCTAAAACAATAAAGCATAAAGTAGTGAAAGCGACATGAATGAAAAAGACATAAAGCATCAAAATAATGTGATGGTTGTGGGGATTTGATTTAGGCCGGCTCCATGGACCTCCTTGAGCTAGCTTGTGAGCCATGTGAGTCCTTTTATTGGAGGGTTGACTCACATGAGTGCACCCAAAAAGACCACATTCAAAAATAGCATTTTCATTGACATTTAGTTGCTCTCCAACTTGACCTTCCTTTGACTTCTTTTGACCACCAAGTATGGCTTGATTTGACCATAGAATTGACTTCACTTAGCTCTTGGTGGCCCCTAGGTCCATGGCCTAGGCTTGGGTTTGAGCCCAAGGACTCAACCCATGACCTACTTCTTCTCCATCCTTGCTCACCATGACCATTCTTGGTCCAATCTCCTCTCCTTGGAAAGGATTTGCCCTCAAATCCTTGGAGGTCTTCTCTTTGTCCTCTCTACTCGATTTCTTGCTTGAATTCGACTTAGCACTCGACCAACCTTGGCCCTCATAAGCTTAGCCTTCCATGGACACCACTTGATTAGGGTTTGGAAAAGAGGTTGACCCTTGGAGTTGGTTTGATTGAACAGCCATGTGTTCTTCCTTACCCACGGTTTGTTTGTCCACATACTCTTGTTCGAGTACACTCTTGAGTCCATGGTTCGTAGGCATGCTTTCCATCCATTCTTGCCCATGATCAAGTCCTTCAATGATCCTCCACCTCATGGATCCGCTTGATCTCTCTATGCCATCGATTTTTGCTCTTTCATTGACCACATTCTCGTTGTAGTCGGTTGTTTCATTGTTGATTGATGCATCACCCTCATGTTGCTCCTCTCCTAGAATCCTTCTTGTTACTCTAGGGTTACACCCAAGCTCTAGGCTCAACATTGCCTCCTCCATGCTCATACTCGGCTCTTCACTCTTCTCCTTGCTAGAGTTCTCTTCATTGATCGATTCAAACAAACAAGCATTGGCTTTATAACCCATCATTGGTGGTAGGGGGGCTAGAACTATGAGCTTTTCAACGTATTGGAGCAGTAGGTGTTGTTTCTTCCATGATGGGAAGAATTCTTCTCATATTCCCATGGCCTACCAAGCAACACATGACACGCATCCATGTCTAACTCCTCACACACAATCTCATCCTTATAGTCTTGTCCAATTGAGAACGAGACTTTGCATTGCTTATCGACCTTTATCTCGGCTCCTTGATTAAGCCACCTTAGCTTGTAAGGATGAGGGTGCTTCAAAGTAGGTAAGGCAAGTTTATCAATGAGGGTTTTGAAGCAACATTAACACAACTTCCTCCATCAATAATTAGATTACACACTCTCCCCTTGATTGTACACTTGGACCGAAAAATTTGGTGCCTTTGGTCCATGCTCTCATTTGATTCTTGAGTGTGCATCACTCGCCATGTGACCAAGCTCAACCCCGAGTCCGGGGGAACTAGGGGTTCGGCCACCTTCACCTCCTCCATTCCCTCTTTTTTTTCTTCCTCACAAACTAAGACCTCATCGTCTCCCCAATGCACTACTTCACTTGTGTTCAAGGCCCTCTTGCTAGGGCACTCCTTAGCAAAATGACCATATCCTTGACATTGGTAGCACTTCTTGAGAGGAATTGTTTTGTTAGGGCCATAGTCAATTCCCTTTCCCTTATCAACACTTGATGGCTTGGTAGTAGGACAAGGCTCGACTATTTTGACCCCTCCTTGACTCGTGTTAGGGGTGGCCTTGGTGGAGTGTTTGGCCGTGTCCCCTCTTCCCTTCTCTAGCCTCTCAACTCTCATGGCCATGGTGACGGCCTCATCGAATGACCATAAATTTTGCATCTTGACCGGTTTGCTATCCTAGGGTTTAGACCCTCGACAAATCTTGCAATCTTTTGCTCGGGTTTTTCGTTCATCTCACATTGTAAAGTGAGTTGTTCAAAGTCCCTAAGGTAGGATTCGATGGGTAGTGTCTCTTGTTTGAGTTGAGCCAATCTAAGGAACATGTCTTGAGTGTAGTCCTTGGGAGCGAACTTATCTTTGAGCTTTTTCTTGAGTTTGAGCCATGACCTAATGGGTTCCTTTTCCTCTCGATTTCTTTGGTTCTTAAGGTTTTCATACCAAAGGGAGGCAGAGCCTTTGCATTTCATGATGGCCACCTTAGAACACTTTCTATCGGGTAATTCTTTAAATTCAAAGATTCTTTCCACCGTCCTAAGCCAATCTAGAAGATCCTTGGGATTAAGACTACCATAAAAGTCGGAATTTCTACCTTGATGTCTCGGTCATGATCTCTTGGGTGAACTTCAAGGGACTCCTCCGAATCCGAGTATTGATCTTCCATGTGAGGAGGTGGTTGTCCTCTCCCACGGCCTCCAAACCCACGGCCCCTTCCTCCTCCACCCCTAGGTGGTGGTCTTGGTTCATGAATGTTTTGTTCCAAGAGGGTGTTTATAGCATTCATCATTAAAGTACAATTACCGGTGAGTTGAGTCAACTTCTCTTCTAAATCCAAATGCCTCTTATCCTCTTCCATGTTGTGAAAATTTTGTGAGATTTTTGTGGAAGTTTTGTGGGAATAAACAAGGAAAAAGAAAGGAGGAGAAAACGAAATATGAAGAGGAAAACAAGAGTAAAACCGAGAAATACAAAAACAAATCGAAAACAAGAACAAACCTAGGCTTTGATGACCAATTTGGAGTGAAACCTATGGGGTTTGATTTCACTCAAGAATACAACTAAAATCGATTTGTGATGCTCTTGAAAATCTCGGCCAAAGTGTGTTTTTTGGTGTGAATTTTTCTGATTTTTTTATAAGTAAATGAAAACATAAAAGATAGAACTAAATCTAAACACAAAGTAATAGATATAGGTTTTGATTAATCAAGCACTATGCCACTAATTAATCATTCACTAACTCAAGCACTAAGCTAAGAGAATAATGAAGGAAACTCAACTCAAACTCTAGGGTTTTCTTTTCATTCAAATCTGAAAATTATAATGTTAGAGTGAGGGTTTATATAGTACCCTTGCTCTAATCTTGGCCTTACATCTTAAAGGAGATCTAAGGGCTACAAGTAACCCACAAAAGATACAAAAAAAACGGCTCATAGGCCTCACATGAGCTGAAATTTTAAATGAAAACAATAAACTACAAAAGCATAAAGGTTGATGTTGACACTGACTCAATCCTCTCCCTTCTTTGTTTAGGTGGTCATCAAGGGTCTTGATAGAGCCTTGGCTTTGAGAGTGGACGGTCCAATGCTCCACATTTTGATTTTTACAAGCTAAAACAATAAAGCATAAAGTAGTGAAAGCGACATGAATGAAAAAGACATAAAGCATCAAAATAATGTGATGGTTGTGGGGATTTGATTTAGGCCGGCTCCATGGACCTCCTTGAGCTAGCTTGTGAGCCATGTGAGTCCTTTTATTGGAGGGTTGACTCACATGAGTGCACCCAAAAAGACCACATTCAAAAATAGCATTTTCATTGACATTTAGTTGCTCTCCAACTTGACCTTCCTTTGACTTCTTTTGACCACCAAGTATGGCTTGATTTGACCATAGAATTGACTTCACTTAGCTCTTGGTGGCCCCTAGGTCCATGGCCTAGGCTTGGGTTTGAGCCCAAGGACTCAACCCATGACCTACTTCTTCTCCATCCTTGCTCACCATGACCATTCTTGGTCCAATCTCCTCTCCTTGGAAAGAATTTTCCCTCAAATCCTTGGAGGTCTTCTCTTTGTCCTCTCTACTCGATTTCTTGCTTGAATTCCGACTTAGCACTCGACCAACCTTGGCCCTCATAAGCTTAGCCTTCCATGGACACCACTTGATTAGGGTTTGGAAAAGAGGTTGACCCCCTTGGAGTTGGTTTGATTGAACAGCCATGTGTTCTTCCTTACCCACGGTTTGTTTGTCCACATACTCTTGTTCGAGTACACTCTTGAGTCCATGGTTCGTAGGCATGCTTTCCATCCATTCTTGCCCATGATCAAGTCCTTCAATGATCCTCCACCTCATGGATCCGCTTGATCTCTCTATGCCATCGATTTTTGCTCTTTCATTGACCACATTCTCGTTGTAGTCGGTTGTTTCATTGTTGATTGATGCATCACCCTCATGTTGCTCCTCTCCTAGAATCCTTCTTGTTACTCTAGGGTTACACCCAAGCTCTAGGCTCAACATTGCCTCCTCCATGCTCATACTCGGCTCTTCACTCTTCTCCTTGCTAGAGTTCTCTTCATTGATCGATTCAAACAAACAAGCATTGGCTTTATAACCCATCATTGGTGGTAGGGGGGCTAGAACTATGAGCTTTTCACTGTATTGGAGCAGTAGGTGTTATTTCTTCCATGATGGGAAGAATTCTTCTCATATTCCCATGGCCTACCAAGCAACACATGACACGCATCCATGTCTAACTCCTCACACACAATCTCATCCTTATAGTCTTGTCCAATTGAGAACGAGACTTTGCATTGCTTATCGACCTTTATCTCGGCTCCTTGATTAAGCCACCTTAGCTTGTAAGGATGAGGGTGCTTCAAAGTAGGTAAGGCAAGTTTATCAATGAGGGTTTTGAAGCAACATTAACACAACTTCCTCCATCAATAATTAGATTACACACTCTCCCCTTGATTGTACACTTGGACCGAAAAATTTGGTGCCTTTGGTCCATGCTCTCATTTGATTCTTGAGTGTGCATCACTCGCCATGTGACCAAGCTCAACCCCGAGTCCGGAACTAGGGTTTCGCCACCTTCACCTCCTCCATTCCCTCTTTTTTTTCTTCCTCACAAACTAAGACCTCATCGTCTCCCCAATGCACTACTTCACTTGTGTTCAAGGCCCTCTTGCTAGGGCACTCCTTAGCAAAATGACCATATCCTTGACATTGGTAGCACTTCTTGAGAGGAATTGTTTTTAGGGCCATAGTCAATTCCCTTTCCTTATCAACACTTGATGGGTTGGTAGTAGGACAAGGCTCGACTATTTTGACCCCTCCTTGACTCGTGTTAGGGGTGGCCTTGGTGGAGTGTTTGGCCGTGTCCCCTCTTCCCTTCTCTAGCCTCTCAACTCTCATGGCCATGGTGACGGCCTCATCGAATGACCATAAATTTTGCATCTTGACCGGTTTGCTATCCTAGGGTGTAGACCCTCGACAAATCTTGCAATCTTTTGCTCGGGTTTTTCGTTCATCTCACATTGTAAAGTGAGTTGTTCAAAGTCCCTAAGGTAGGATTCGATGGGTAGTGTCTCTTGTTTGAGTTGAGCCAATCTAAGGAACATGTCTTGAGTGTAGTCCTTGGGTGCGACGTTAACTTTGAGCTTTTTCTTGAGTTTGAGCCATGACCTAATGGGTTCCTTTCCCTCTCGATTTCTTTGGTTCTTAAGGTTTTCATACCAAAGGGAGGCATAGCCTTTGAATTTCATGATGGCCACCTTAAAACACTTTCTATCGGGTATTCTTTAAATTCAAAGATTCTTTCCACCGACCTAAGCCAATCTAGTAGATCCTTGGGATTAAGACTACCATAAAAGTCTGAATTTCTACCTTGATGTCTCGGTCATGATCTCTTGGGTGAACTTCAAGGGACTCCTCCGAATCCGAGTATTGATCTTCCATGTGAGGAGGTGGTTGTCCTCTCCCACGGCCTCCAAACCCACGGCCCCTTCCTCCTCCACCCCTAGGTGGTGGTCTTGGTTCATGAATGTTTTGTTCCAAGAGGGTGTTTATAGCATTCATCATTAAAGTACAATTACCGGTGAGTTGAGTCAACTTCTCTTCTAAATCCGAAAGCCTCTTATCCTCTTCCATTTTGTG
This sequence comes from Dianthus caryophyllus, assembly GCA_023091065.1. Classification (NCBI taxonomy): domain Eukaryota; kingdom Viridiplantae; phylum Streptophyta; class Magnoliopsida; order Caryophyllales; family Caryophyllaceae; genus Dianthus; species Dianthus caryophyllus. Next base: position 25,061,473 of record CM041524.1, read on the forward strand.
AAAATTTTGTGAGATTTTTGTGGAAGTTTTGTGGGAATAAACAAGGAAAAAGAAAGGAGGAGAAAACGAAAAAATGAAGAGGAAAACAAGAGTAAAACCGAGAAATACAAAAACAAATCGAAAACAAGAACAAACCTAGGCTTTGATGACCAATTTGGAGTGAAACCTATGGGGTTTGATTTCACTCAAGAATACAACTAAAATCGATTTGTGATGCTCTTGAAAATCTCGGCCAAAGTGTGTTTTTTTGGTGTGAATTTTTCTGATTTTTTTATAAGTAAATGAAAACATAAAAGATAGAACTAAATCTAAACACAAAGTAATAGATATAGGTTTTGATTAATCAAGCACTATGCCACTAATTAATCATTCACTAACTCAAGCACTAAGCTAAGAGAATAATGAAGGAAACTCAACTCAAACTCTAGGGTTTTCTTTTCATTCAAATCTGAAAATTATAATGTTAGAGTGAGGGTTTATATAGTACCCTTGCTCTAATCTTGGCCTTACATCTTAAAGGAGATCTAAGGGCTACAAGTAACCCACAAAAGATACAAAAAAACGGCTCATAGGCCTCACATGAGCTGAAATTTTAAATGAAAACAATAAACTACAAAAGCATAAAGGTTGATGTTGACACTTGACTCAATCCTCTCCCTTCTTTGTTTAGGTGGTCATCAAGGGTCTTGATAGAGCCTTGGCTTTGAGAGTGGACGGTCCAATGCTCCACATTTTGATTTTTACAAGCTAAAACAATAAAGCATAAAGTAGTGAAAGCGACATGAATGAAAAAGACATAAAGCATCAAAATAATGTGATGGTTGTGGGGATTTGATTTAGGCCGGCTCCATGGACCTCCTTGAGCTAGCTTGTGAGCCATGTGAGTCCTTTTATTGGAGGGTTGACTCACATGAGTGCACCCAAAAAGACCACATTCAAAAATAGCATTTTCATTGACATTTAGTTGCTCTCCAACTTGACCTTCCTTTGACTTCTTTTGACCACCAAGTATGGCTTGATTTGACCATAGAATTGACTTCACTTAGCTCTTGGTGGCCCCTAGGTCCATGGCCTAGGCTTGGGTTTGAGCCCAAGGACTCAACCCATGACCTACTTCTTCTCCATCCTTGCTCACCATGACCATTCTTGGTCCAATCTCCTCTCCTTGGAAAGGATTTGCCCTCAAATCCTTGGAGGTCTTCTCTTTGTCCTCTCTACTCGATTTCTTGCTTGAATTCGACTTAGCACTCGACCAACCTTGGCCCTCATAAGCTTAGCCTTCCATGGACACCACTTGATTAGGGTTTGGAAAAGAGGTTGACCCCCTTGGAGTTGGTTTGATTGAACAGCCATGTGTTCTTCCTTACCCACGGTTTGTTTGTCCACATACTCTTGTTCGAGTACACTCTTGAGTCCATGGTTCGTAGGCATGCTTTCCATCCATTCTTGCCCATGATCAAGTCCTTCAATGATCCTCCACCTCATGGATCCGCTTGATCTCTCTATGCCATCGATTTTTGCTCTTTCATTGACCACATTCTCGTTGTAGTCGGTTGTTTCATTGTTGATTGATGCATCACCCTCATGTTGCTCCTCTCCTAGAATCCTTCTTGTTACTCTAGGGTTACACCCAAGCTCTAGGCTCAACATTGCCTCCTCCATGCTCATACTCGGCTCTTCACTCTTCTCCTTGCTAGAGTTCTCTTCATTGATCGATTCAAACAAACAAGCATTGGCTTTATAACCCATCATTGGTGGTAGGGGGGCTAGAACTATGAGCTTTTCAACGTATTGGAACGAGTAGGTGTTATTTCTTCCATGATGGGAAGAATTCTTCTCATATTCCCATGGCCTACCAAGCAACACATGACACGCATCCATGTCTAACTCCTCACACACAATCTCATCCTTATAGTCTTGTCCAATTGAGAACGAGACTTTGCATTGCTTATCGACCTTTATCTCGGCTCCTTGATTAAGCCACCTTAGCTTGTAAGGATGAGGGTGCTTCAAAGTAGGTAAGGCAAGTTTATCAATGAGGGTTTTTGAAGCAACATTAACACAACTTCCTCCATCAATAATTAGATTACACACTCTCCCCTTGATTGTACACTTGGACCGAAAAATTTGGTGCCTTTGGTCCATGCTCTCATTTGATTCTTGAGTGTGCATCACTCGCCATGTGACCAAGCTCAACCCCGAGTCCGGGGGAACTAGGGTTTCGGCCACCTTCACCTCCTCCATTCCCTCTTTTTTTTCTTCCTCACAAACTAAGACCTCATCGTCTCCCCAATGCACTACTTCACTTGTGTTCAAGGCCCTCTTGCTAGGGCACTCCTTAGCAAAATGACCATATCCTTGACATTGGTAGCACTTCTTGAGAGGAATTGTTTGTAGGGCCATAGTCAATCTCCTTTCCCTTATCAACACTTGATGGCTTGGTAGTAGGACAAGGCTCGACTATTTTGACCCCTCCTTGACTCGTGTTAGGGGTGGCCTTGGTGGAGTGTTTGGCCGTGTCCCCTCTTCCCTTCTCTAGCCTCTCAACTCTCATGGCCATGGTGACGGCCTCATCGAATGACCATAAATTTTGCATCTTGACCCGGTTTGCTATCCTAGGGTTTAGACCCTCGACAAATCTTGCAATCTTTTGCTCGGGTTTTTCGTTCATCTCACATTGTAAAGTGAGTTGTTCAAAGTCCCTAAGGTAGGATTCGATGGGTAGTGTCTCTTGTTTGAGTTGAGCCAATCTAAGGAACATGTCTTGAGTGTAGTCCTTGGGAACGAACTTATCTTTGAGCTTTTTCTTGAGTTTGAGCCATGACCTAATGGGTTCCTTTCCCTCTCGATTTCTTTGGTTCTTAAGGTTTTCATACCAAAGGGAGGCATAGCCTTTGAATTTCATGATGGCCACCTTAAAACACTTTCTATCGGGGTATTCTTTAAATTCAAAGATTCTTTCCACCGACCTAAGCCAATCTAGTAGATCCTTGGGATTAAGACTACCATAAAAGTCGGGAATTTCTACCTTGATGTCTCGGTCATGATCTCTTGGGTGAACTTCAAGGGACTCCTCCGAATCCGAGTATTGATCTTCCATGTGAGGAGGTGGTTGTCCTCTCCCACGGCCTCCAAACCCACGGCCCCTTCCTCCTCCACCCCTAGGTGGTGGTCTTGGTTCATGAATGTTTTGTTCCAAGAGGGTGTTTATAGCATTCATCATTAAAGTACAATTACCGGTGAGTTGAGTCAACTTCTCTTCTAAATCCGAAAGCCTCTTATCCTCTTCCATTTTGTGAAAATTTTGTGAGATTTTTGTGGAAGTTTTGTGGGAATAAACAAGGAAAAAGAAAGGAGGAGAAAACGAAAAAATGAAGAGGAAAACAAGAGTAAAACCGAGAAATACAAAAACAAATCGAAAACAAGAACAAACCTAGGCTTTGATGACCAATTTGGAGTGAAACCTATGGGGTTTGATTTCACTCAAGAATACAACTAAAATCGATTTGTGATGCTCTTGAAAATCTCGGCCAAAGTGTGTTTTTTTGGTGTGAATTTTTCTGATTTTTTATAAGTAAATGAAAACATAAAAGATAGAACTAAATCTAAACACAAAGTAATAGATTTAGGTTTTGATTAATCAAGCACTATGCCACTAATTAATCATTCACTAACTCAAGCACTAAGCTAAGAGAATAATGAAGGAAACTCAACTCAAACTCTAGGGTTTTCTTTTCATTCAAATCTGAAAATTATAATGTTAGAGTGAGGGTTTATATAGTACCCTTGCTCTAATCTTGGCCTTACATCTTAAAGGAGATCTAAGGGCTACAAGTAACCCACAAAAGATACAAGAAAAAACGGCTCAAAGGCCTCACATGACCTGAAATTCTAAATGAAAACAATAAACCACAAAAGATAAAGGTTGATGTTGACACTGACTCAATCCTCTCCCTTCTTTGTTTAGGTGGTCATCAAGGGTCTTGATAGAGCCTTGGCTTTGAGAGTGGACGGTCCAATGCTCCACATTTTGATTTTTACAAGCTAAAACAATAAAGCATAAAGTAGTGAAAGCGACATGAATGAAAAAGACATAAAGCATCAAAATAATGTGATGGTTGTGGGGATTTGATTTAGGCCGGCTCCATGGACCTCCTTGAGCTAGCTTGTGAGCCATGTGAGTCCTTTTATTGGAGGGTTGACTCACATGAGTGCACCCAAAAAGACCACATTCAAAAATAGCATTTTCATTGACATTTAGTTGCTCTCCAACTTGACCTTCCTTTGACTTCTTTTGACCACCAAGTATGGCTTGATTTGACCATAGAATTGACTTCACTTAGCTCTTGGTGGCCCCTAGGTCCATGGCCTAGGCTTGGGTTTGAGCCCAAGGACTCAACCCATGACCTACTTCTTCTCCATCCTTGCTCACCATGACCATTCTTGGTCCAATCTCCTCTCCTTGGAAAGGATTTGCCCTCAAATCCTTGGAGGTCTTCTCTTTGTCCTCTCTACTCGATTTCTTGCTTGAATTCCGACTTAGCACTCGACCAACCTTGGCCCTCATAAGCTTAGCCTTCCATGGACACCACTTGATTAGGGTTTGGAAAAGAGGTTGACCCCCTTGGAGTTGGTTTGATTGAATGACCATGTGTTCTTCCTTACCCACGGTTTGTTTGTCCACATACTCTTGTTCGAGTACACTCTTGAGTCCATGGTTCGTAGGCATGCTTTCCATCCATTCTTGCCCATGATCAAGTCCTTCAATGATCCTCCACCTCATGGATCCGCTTGATCTCTCTATGCCATCGATTTTTGCTCTTTCATTGACCACATTCTCGTTGTAGTCGGTTGTTTCATTGTTGATTGATGCATCACCCTCATGTTGCTCCTCTCCTAGAATCCTTCTTGTTACTCTAGGGTTACACCCAAGCTCTAGGCTCAACATTGCCTCCTCCATGCTCATACTCGGCTCTTCACTCTTCTCCTTGCTAGAGTTCTCTTCATTGATCGATTCAAACAAACAAGCATTGGCTTTATAACCCATCATTGGTGGTAGGGGGGCTAGAACTATGAGCTTTTCACTGTATTGGAACGAGTAGGTGTTATTTCTTCCATGATGGGAAGAATTCTTCTCATATTCCCATGGCCTACCAAGCAACACATGACACGCATCCATGTCTAACTCCTCACACACAATCTCATCCTTATAGTCTTGTCCAATTGAGAACGAGACTTTGCATTGCTTATCGACCTTTATCTCGGCTCCTTGATTAAGCCACCTTAGCTTGTAAGGATGAGGGTGCTTCAAAGTAGGTAAGGCAAGTTTATCAATGAGGGTTTTTGAAGCAACATTAACACAACTTCCTCCATCAATAATTAGATTACACACTCTCCCCTTGATTGTACACTTGGACCGAAAAATTTGGTGCCTTTGGTCCATGCTCTCATTTGATTCTTGAGTGTGCATCACTCGCCATGTGACCAAGCTCAACCCCGAGTCCTGGGAACTAGGGTTTCGCCACCTTCACCTCCTCCATTCCCTCTTTTTTTTCTTCCTCACAAACTAAGACCTCATCGACTCCCCAATGCACTACTTCACTTGTGTTCAAGGCCCTCTTGCTAGGGCACTCCTTAGCAAAATGACCATATCCTTGACATTGGTAGCACTTCTTGAGAGGAATAGTTTTTAGGGCCATAGTCAATTCCCTTCCCTTATCAACACTTGATGGCTTGGTAGTAGGACAAGGCTCGACTATTTTGACCCCTCCTTGACTCGTGTTAGGGGTGGCCTTGGTGGAGTGTTTGGCCGTGTCCCCTCTTCCCTTCTCTAGCCTCTCAACTCTCATGGCCATGGTGACGGCCTCATCGAATGACCATAAATTTTGCATCTTGACCCGGTTTGCTATCCTAGGTTTAGACCCTCGACAAATCTTGCAATCTTTTGCTCGGGTTTTTCGTTCATCTCACATTGTAAAGTGAGTTGTTCAAAGTCCCTAAGGTAGGATTCGATGGGTAGTGTCTCTTGTTTGAGTTGAGCCAATCTAAGGAACATGTCTTGAGTGTAGTCCTTGGGAACGAACTTATCTTTGAGCTTTTTCTTGAGTTTGAGCCATGACCTAATGGGTTCCTTTCCTCTCGATTTCTTTGGTTCTTAAGGTTTTCATACCAAAGGGAGGCATAGCCTTTGAATTTCATGATGGCCACCTTAAAACACTTTCTATCGGGTATTCTTTAAATTCAAAGATTCTTTCCACCGACCTAAGCCAATCTAGTAGATCCTTGGGATTAAGACTACCATAAAAGTCTGAATTTCTACCTTGATGTCTCTGGTCATGATCTCTTGGGTGAACTTCAAGGGACTCCTCCGAATCCGAGTATTGATCTTCCATGTGAGGAGGTGGTTGTCCTCTCCCACGGCCTCCAAACCCACGGCCCCTTCCTCCTCCACCCCTAGGTGGTGGTCTTGGTTCATGAATGTTTCGTTCCAAGAGGGTGTTTATAGCATTCATCATTAAAGTACAATTACCTAGGTGAGTTGAGTCAACTTCTCTTCTAAATCAAAGCCTCTTATCCTCTTCCATTTTGTGAAAATTTTGTGAGATTTTTGTGGAAGTTTTGTGGGAATAAACAAGGAAAAAGAAAGGAGGAGAAAACGAAAAATGAAGAGGAAAACAAGAGTAAAACCGAGAAATACAAAAACAAATCGAAAACAAGAACAAACCTAGGCTTTGATGACCAATTTGGAGTGAAACCTATGGGGTTTGATTTCACTCAAGAATACAACTAAAATCGATTTGTGATGCTCTTGAAAATCTCGGCCAAAGTGTGGTTTTTTGGTGTGAATTTTTCTGATTTTTTTATAAGTAAATGAAAACATAAAAGATAGAACTAAATCTAAACACAAAGTAATAGATTTAGGTTTTGATTAATCAAGCACTATGCCACTAATTAATCATTCACTAACTCAAGCACTAAGCTAAGAGAATAATGAAGGAAACTCAACTCAAACTCTAGGGTTTTCTTTTCATTCAAATCTGAAAATTATAATGTTAGAGTGAGGGTTTATATAGTACCCTTGCTCTAATCTTGGCCTTACATCTTAAAGGAGATCTAAGGGCTACAAGTAACCCACAAAAGATACAAAAAAACACGGCTCATAGGCCTCACATGAGCTGAAATTTTAAATGAAAACAATAAACTACAAAAGCATAAAGGTTGATGTTGACACTTGACTCAATCCTCTCCCTTCTTTGTTTAGGTGGTCATCAAGGGTCTTGATAGAGCCTTGGCTTTGAGAGTGGACGGTCCAATGCTCCACATTTTGATTTTTACAAGCTAAAACAATAAAGCATAAAGTAGTGAAAGCGACATGAATGAAAAAGACATAAAGCATCAAAATAATGTGATGGTTGTGGGGATTTGATTTAGGCCGGCTCCATGGACCTCCTTGAGCTAGCTTGTGAGCCATGTGAGTCCTTTTATTGGAGGGTTGACTCACATGAGTGCACCGCAAAGGCCCACATTCAAAAATAGCATTTTCATTGACATTTAGTTGCTCTCCAACTTGACCTTCCTTTGACTTCTTTTGACCACCAAGTATGGCTTGATTTGACCATAGAATTGACTTCACTTAGCTCTTGGTGGCCCCTAGGTCCATGGCCTAGGCTTGGGTTTGAGCCCAAGGACTCAACCCATGACCTACTTCTTCTCCATCCTTGCTCACCATGACCATTCTTGGTCCAATCTCCTCTCCTTGGAAAGGATTTGCCCTCAAATCCTTGGAGGTCTTCTCTTTGTCCTCTCTACTCGATTTCTTGCTTGAATTCGACTTAGCACTCGACCAACCTTGGCCCTCATAAGCTTAGCCTTCCATGGACACCACTTGATTAGGGTTTGGAAAAGAGGTTGACCCCATGGAGTTGGTTTGATTGAACAGCCATGTGTTCTTCCTTACCCACGGTTTGTTTGTCCACATACTCTTGTTCGAGTACACTCTTGAGTCCATGGTTCGTAGGCATGCTTTCCATCCATTCTTGCCCATGATCAAGTCCTTCAATGATCCTCCACCTCATGGATCCGCTTGATCTCTCTATGCCATCGATTTTTGCTCTTTCATTGGCCACCTTCTCGTTGTAGCTCGGTTGTTACATTGTTGATTGATGCATCACCCTCATGTTGCTCCTCTCCTAGAATCCTTCTTGTTACTCTAGGGTTACACCCAAGCTCTAGGCTCAACATTGCCTCCTCCATGCTCATACTCGGCTCTTCACTCTTCTCCTTGCTAGAGTTCTCTTCATTGATCGATTCAAACAAACAAGCATTGGCTTTATAACCCATCATTGGTGGTAGGGGGGCTAGAACTATGAGCTTTTCAACGTATTGGACGAGTAGGTGTTATTTCTTCCATGATGGGAAGAATTCTTCTCATATTCCCATGGCCTACCAAGCAACACATGACACGCATCCATGTCTAACACCTCACACACAATCTCATCCTTATAGTCTTGTCCAATTGAGAACGAGACTTTGCATTGCTTATCGACCTTTATCTCGGCTCCTTGATTAAGCCACCTTAGCTTGTAAGGATGAGGGTGCTTCAAAGTAGGTAAGGCAAGTTTATCAATGAGGGTTTTTGAAGCAACATTAACACAACTTCCTCCATCAATAATTAGATTACACACTCTCCCCTTGATTGTACACTTGGACCGAAAAATTTGGTGCCTTTGGTCCATGCTCTCATTTGATTCTTGAGTGTGCATCACTCGCCATGTGACCAAGCTCAACCCCGAGTCCGGGAACTAGGGTTTCGCCACCTTCACCCCCACCATTCCCTCTTTTTTTTCTTCCTCACAAACTAAGGCCTCATCGCCTCCCCAATGCACTACTTCACTTGTGTTCAAGGCCCTCTTGCTAGGGCAGTCCTTAGCAAAATGACCATATCCTTGACATTGATAGCACTTCTTGAGAGGAATAGCATTCTTAGGGCCATAGTCCATTCCCTTTCCCTTATCAACACTTGATGGCTTGGTAGTAGGACAAGGCTCGACTATTTTGACCCCTCCTTGACTCGTGTTAGGGGTGGCCTTGGTGGAGTGTTTGGCCGTGTCCCCTCTTCCCTTCTCTAGCCTCTCAACTCTCATGGCCATGGTGACGGCCTCATCGAATGACCATAAATTTTGCATCTTGACCCGGTTTGCTATCCTAGGGTTTAGACCCTCGACAAATCTTGCAATCTTTTGCTCGGGTTTTTCGTTCATCTCACATTGTAAAGTGAGTTGTTCAAAGTCCCTAAGGTAGGATTCGATGGGTAGTGTCTCTTGTTTGAGTTGAGCCAATCTAAGGAACATGTCTTGAGTGTAGTCCTTGGGAACGAACTTATCTTTGAGCTTTTTCTTGAGTTTGAGCCATGACCTAATGGGTTCCTTTCCCTCTCGATTTCTTTGGTTCTTAAGGTTTTCATACCAAAGGGAGGCATAGCCTTTGAATTTCATGATGGCCACCTTAAAACACTTTCTATCCGGGGATTCTTTAAATTCAAAGATTCTTTCCACCGACCTCAGCCAATCTAGGAGATCCTTGGGATTAAGACTACCATAAAAGTCTGAATTTCTACGTTGATGTCTCGGTCATGATCTCTTGGGTGAACTACAAGGGACTCCTCCGAATCCGAGTATTGATCTTCCATGTGAGGAGGTGGTTGTCCTCTCCCACGGCCTCCAAACCCACGGCCCCTTCCTCCTCCACCCCTAGGTGGTGGTCTTGGTTCATGAATGTTTTGTTCCAAGAAGGTGTTTATAGCATTCATCATTAAAGTACAATTACGGTGAGTTGAGTCAACTTCTCTTCTAAATCCAAAGCCTCTTATCCTCTTCCATTTTGTGAAAATTTTGTGAGATTTTTGTGGAAGTTTTGTGGGAATAAACAAGGAAAAAGAAAGGAGGAGAAAACGAAAAATGAAGAGGAAAACAAGAGTAAAACCGAGAAATACAAAAACAAATCGAAAACAAGAACAAACCTAGGCTTTGATGACCAATTTGGAGTGAAACCTATGGGGTTTGATTTCACTCAAGAATACAACTAAAATCGATTTGTGATGCTCTTGAAAATCTCGGCCAAAGTGAGTTTTTTGGTGTGAATTTTTCTGATTTTTTATAAGTAAATGAAAACATAAAAGATAGAACTAAATCTAAACACAAAGTAATAGATTTAGGTTTTGATTAATCAAGCACTATGCCACTAATTAATCATTCACTAACTCAAGCACTAAGCTAAGAGAATAATGAAGGAAACTCAACTCAAACACTAGGTTTTCTTTTCATACAATTCTGAAAATTATAGTGTTAGAGTAAGGGTTTATATAGTACCCTTGCTCTAATCTTGGCCTTACATCTTAAAGGAGATCTAAGGGCTACAAGTAACCCACAAAAGATACAAAAAAAAACGGCTCATAGGCCTCACATGAGCTGAAATTTTAAATGAAAACAATAAACTACAAAAGCATAAAGGTTGATGTTGACACATGTCTCAATCCTCTCCTTCTTTGTTTAGGTGGTCATCAAGGGTCTTGATAGAGCCTTGGCTTTGAGAGTGGACGGTCCAATGCTCCACATTTTGATTTTTACAAGCTAAAACAATAAAGCATAAAGTAGTGAAAGCGACATGAATGAAAAAGACATAAAGCATCAAAATAATGTGATGGTTGTGGGGATTTGATTTAGGCCGGCTCCATGGACCTCCTTGAGCTAGCTTGTGAGCCATGTGAGTCCTTTTATTGGAGGGTTGACTCACATGAGTGCACCCAAAAAGACCACATTCAAAAATAGCATTTTCATTGACATTTAGTTGCTCTCCAACTTGACCTTCCTTTGACTTCTTTTGACCACCAAGTATGGCTTGATTTGACCATAGAATTGACTTCACTTAGCTCTTGGTGGCCCCTAGGTCCATGGCCTAGGCTTGGGTTTGAGCCCAAGGACTCAACCCATGACCTACTTCTTCTCCATCCTTGCTCACCATGACCATTCTTGGTCCAATCTCCTCTCCTTGGAAAGGATTTGCCCTCAAATCCTTGGAGGTCTTCTCTTTGTCCTCTCTACTCGATTTCTTGCTTGAATTCCGACTTAGCACTCGACCAACCTTGGCCCTCATAAGCTTAGCCTTCCATGGACACCACTTGATTAGGGTTTGGAAAAGAGGTTGACCCCCTTGGAGTTGGTTTGATTGAACAGCCATGTGTTCTTCCTTACCCACGGTTTGTTTGTCCACATACTCTTGTTCGAGTACACTCTTGAGTCCATGGTTCGTAGGCATGCTTTCCATCCATTCTTGCCCATGATCAAGTCCTTCAATGATCCTCCACCTCATGGATCCGCTTTGATCTCTCTATGCCATCGATTTTTGCTCTTTCATTGACCACATTCTCGTTGTAGTCGGTTGTTTCATTGTTGATTGATGCATCACCCTCATGTTGCTCCTCTCCTAGAATCCTTCTTGTTACTCTAGGGTTACACCCAAGCTCTAGGCTCAACATTGCCTCCTCCATGCTCATACTCGGCTCTTCACTCTTCTCCTTGCTAGAGTTCTCTTCATTGATCGATTCAAACAAACAAGCATTGGCTTTATAACCCATCATTGGTGGTAGGGGGGCTAGAACTATGAGCTTTTCACTGTATTGGAACGAGTAGGTGTTATTTCTTCCATGATGGGAAGAATTCTTCTCATATTCCCATGGCCTACCAAGCAACACATGACACGCATCCATGTCTAACACCTCACACACAATCTCATCCTTATAGTCTTGTCCAATTGAGAACGAGACTTTGCATTGCTTATCGACCTTTATCTCGGCTCCTTGATTAAGCCACCTTAGCTTGTAAGGATGAGGGTGCTTCAAAGTAGGTAAGGCAAGTTTATCAATGAGGGTTTTTGAAGCAACATTAACACAACTTCCTCCATCAATAATTAGATTACACACTCTCCCCTTGATTGTACACTTGGACCGAAAAATTTGGTGCCTTTGGTCCATGCTCTCATTTGATTCTTGAGTGTGCATCACTCGCCATGTGACCAAGCTCAACCCCGAGTCCGGGGGAACTAGGGTTTCGCCACCTTCACCTCCTCCATTCCCTCTTTTTCTCCCTCCCAAACTACGACCTCATCGCCTCCCCAATGCACTACTTCACTTGTGTTCAAGGCCCTCTTGCTAGGGCACTCCTTAGCAAAATGACCATATCCTTGACATTGGTAGCACTTCTTGAGAGGAATTGTTTTTTAGGGCCATAGTCAATTCCCTTTCCCTTATCAACACTTGATGGCTTGGTAGTAGGACAAGGCTCGACTATTTTGACCCCTCCTTGACTCGTGTTAGGGGTGGCCTTGGTGGAGTGTTTGGCCGTGTCCCCTCTTCCCTTCTCTAGCCTCTCAACTCTCATGGCCATGGTGACGGCCTCATCGAATGACCATAAATTTTGCATCTTGACCCGGTTTGCTATCCTAGGGTTTAGACCCTCGACAAATCTTGCAATCTTTTGCTCGGGTTTTTCGCTCATCTCACATTGTAAAGTGAGTTGTTCAAAGTCCCTAAGGTAGGATTCGATGGGTAGTGTCTCTTGTTTGAGTTGAGCCAATCTAAGGAACATGTCTTGAGTGTAGTCCTTGGGAACGAACTTATCTTTGAGCTTTTTCTTGAGTTTGAGCCATGACCTAATGGGTTCCTTTCCCTCTCGATTTCTTTGGTTCTTAAGGTTTTCATACCAAAGGGAGGCATAGCCTTTGAATTTCATGATGGCCACCTTAAAACACTTTCTATCGGGGTATTCTTTAAATTCAAAGATTCTTTCCACCGACCTAAGCCAATCTAGTAGATCCTTGGGATTAAGACTACCATAAAAGTCGGGAATTTCTACCTTGATGTCTCGGCCATGATCTCTTGGGTGAACTTCAAGGGACTCCTCCGAATCCGAGTATTGATCTTCCATGTGAGGAGGTGGTTGTCCTCTCCCACGGCCTCCAAACCCACGGCCCCTTCCTCCTCCACCCCTAGGTGGTGGTCTTGGTTCATGAATGTTTTGTTCCAAGAGGGTGTTTATAGCATTCATCATTAAAGTACAATTACCGGTGAGTTGAGTCAACTTCTCTTCTAAATCCGAAAGCCTCTTATCCTCTTCCATTTTGTGAAAATTTTGTGAGATTTTTGTGGAAGTTTTGTGGGAATAAACAAGGAAAAAGAAAGGAGGAGAAAACGAAAAGTGAATAGGAAAACAAGAGTAAAACCGAGAAATACAAAACGAAATCGAAAACAAGAACAAACCTAGGCTTTGATGACCAATTTGGAGTGAAACCTATGGGGTTTGATTTCACTCGAGAATACAACTAAAATCGATTTGTGATGCTCTTGAAAATCTCGCCAAAGTGTGTTTTTTTGGTGTGAATTTTTCTGATTTTTTATAAGTAAATGAAAACATAAAAGATAGAACTAAATCTAAACACAAAGTAATAGATTTAGGTTTTGATTAATCAAGCACTATGCCACTAATTAATCATTCACTAACTCAAGCACTAAGCTAAGAGAATAATGAAGGAAACTCAACTCAAACTCTAGGTTTTCTTTTCATTCAAATCTGAAAATTATAATGTTAGAGTGAGGGTTTATATAGTACCCTTTCTCTAATCTTGGCCTTACATCTTAAAGGAGATCTAAGGGCTACAAGTAACCCACAAAAGTTACAAAAAAAGTCGGCTCATAGGCCTCACATGAGCTGAAATTTTAAATGAAAACAATAAACTACAAAAGATAAAGGTTGATGTTGACACTGACTCAATCCTCTCCCTTCTTTGTTTAGGTGGTCATCAAGGGTCTTGATAGAGCCTTGGCTTTGAGAGTGGACGGTCCAATGCTCCACATTTTGATTTTTACAAGCTAAAACAATAAAGCATAAAGTAGTGAAAGCGACATGAATGAAAAAGACATAAAGCATCAAAATAATGTGATGGTTGTGGGGATTTGATTTAGGCCGGCTCCATGGACCTCCTTGAGCTAGCTTGTGAGCCATGTGAGTCCTTTTATTGGAGGGTTGACTCACATGAGTGCACCCAAAAAGACCACATTCAAAAATAGCATTTTCATTGACATTTAGTTGCTCTCCAACTTGACCTTCCTTTGACTTCTTTTGACCACCAAGTATGGCTTGATTTGACCATAGAATTGACTTCACTTAGCTCTTGGTGGCCCCTAGGTCCATGGCCTAGGCTTGGGTTTGAGCCCAAGGACTCAACCCATGACCTACTTCTTCTCCATCCTTGCTCACCATGACCATTCTTGGTCCAATCTCCTCTCCTTGGAAAGGATTTGCCCTCAAATCCTTGGAGGTCTTCTCTTTGTCCTCTCTACTCGATTTCTTGCTTGAATTCGACTTAGCACTCGACCAACCTTGGCCCTCATAAGCTTAGCCTTCCATGGACACCACTTGATTAGGGTTTGGAAAAGAGGTTGACCCCTTGGAGTTGGTTTGATTGAACAGCCATGTGTTCTTCCTTACCCACGGCTTGTTTGTCCACATACTCTTGTTCGAGTACACTCTTGAGTCCATGGTTCGTAGGCATGCTTTCCATCCATTCTTGCCCATGATCAAGTCCTTCAATGATCCTCCACCTCATGGATCCGCTTGATCTCTATGCCATCGATTTTTGCTCTTTCATTGACCACATTCTCGTTGTAGCTCGGTTGTTTCATTGTTGATTGATGCATCACCCTCATGTTGCTCCTCTCCTAGAATCCTTCTTGTTACTCTAGGTTACACCCAAGCTCTAGGCTCAACATTGCCTCCTCCATGCTCATACTCGGCTCTTCACTCTTCTCCTTGCTAGAGTTCTCTTCATTGATCGATTCAAACAAACAAGCATTGGCTTTATAACCCATCATTGGTGGTAGGGGGGCTAGAACTATGAGCTTTTCACCGTGTTGGAACGAGTAGGTGTTATTTCTTCCATGATGGGAAGAATTCTTCTCATATTCCCATGGCCTACCAAGCAACACATGACACGCATCCATGTCTAACACCTCACACACAATCTCATCCTTATAGTCTTGTCCAATTGAGAACGAGACTTTGCATTGCTTATCGACCTTTATCTCGGCTCCTTGATTAAGCCACCTTAGCTTGTAAGGATGAGGGTGCTTCAAAGTAGGTAAGGCAAGTTTATCAATGAGGGTTTTGAAGCAACATTAACACAACTTCCTCCATCAATAATTAGATTACACACTCTCCCCTTGATTGTACACTTGGACCGAAAAATTTGGTGCCTTTGGTCCATGCTCTCATTTGATTCTTGAGTGTGCATCACTCGCCATGTGACCAAGCTCAACCCCGAGTCCGGGAACTAGGGTTTCGCCACCTTCACCTCCTCCATTCCCTCTTTTTCTTCCTCACAAACTAAGACCCCATCGGCTCCCCAATGCACTACTTCACTTGTGTTCAAGGCCCTCTTGCTAGGGCACTCCTTAGCAAAATGACCATATCCTTGACATTGGTAGCACTTCTTGAGAGGAATTGTTTTTAGGGCCATAGTCAATTCCCTTTCCCTTATCAACACTTGATGGCTTGGTAGTAGGACAAGGCTCGACTATTTTGACCCCTCCTTGACTCGTGTTAGGGGTGGCCTTGGTGGAGTGTTTGGCCGTGTCCCCTCTTCCCTTCTCTAGCCTCTCAACTCTCATGGCCATGGTGACGGCCCCATCGAATGACCCTAAATTTTGCATCTTGACCCTTTGCTATCCTAGGTTTAGACCCTCGACAAATCTTGCAATCTTTTGCTCGGGTTTTTCTGCTCATCTCACATTGTAAAGTGAGTTGTTCAAAGTCCCTAAGGTAGGATTCGATGGGTAGTGTCTCTTGTTTGAGTTGAGCCAATCTAAGGAACATGTCTTGAGTGTAGTCCTTGGGAACGAACTTATCTTTGAGCTTTTTCTTGAGTTTGAGCCATGACCTAATGGGTTCCTTTCCTCTCGATTTCTTTGGTTCTTAAGGTTTTCATACCAAAGGGAGGCATAGCCTTTGAATTTCATGATGGCCACCTTAAAACACTTTCTATCGGGGTATTCTTTAAATTCAAAGATTCTTTCCACCGACCTAAGCCAATCTAGTAGATCCTTGGGATTAAGACTACCATAAAAGCTCTGAATTTCTACCTTGATGTCTCTGGCCATGCACTCTTGGGTGAACTTCAGCGGACTCCTCCGAATCCGAGTATTGACCTTCCATGTGAGGAGGTGGTTGTCCTCTCCCACGGCCTCCAAACCCACGGCCCCTTCCTCCTCCACCCCTAGGTGGTGGTCTTGGTTCATGAATGTTTTGTTCCAAGAGGGTGTTTATAGCATTCATCATTAAAGTACAATTACCTATGAGTTGAGTCAACTTCTCTTCTAAATCCAAAGCCTCTTATCCTCTTCCATTTTGTGAAAATTTTGTGAGATTTTTGTGGAAGTTTTGTGGGAATAAACAAGGAAAAAGAAAGGAGGAGAAAACGAAAAATGAAGAGGAAAACAAGAGTAAAACCGAGAAATACAAAAACAAATCGAAAAACAAGAACAAACCTAGGCTTTGATGACCAATTTGGAGTGAAACCTATGGGGTTTGATTTCACTCAAGAATACAACTAAAATCGATTTGTGATGCTCTTGAAAATCTCTACCAAAGTGTGTTTTTTTGGTGTGAATTTTTCTGATTTTATAAGTAAATGAAAACATAAAAGATAGAACTAAATCTAAACACAAAGTAATAGATTTAGGTTTTGATTAATCAAGCACTATGCCACTAATTAATCATTCACTAACTCAAGCACTAAGCTAAGAGAATAATGAAGGAAACTCAACTCAAACTCTAGGGTTTTCTTTTCATTCAAATCTGAAAATTATAATGTTAGTGTGAGGGGTTATATAGAAGCCTTGCTCTAATCTTGGCCTTACATCTTAAAGGAGATCTAAGGGCTACAAGTAACCCACAAAAGATACAAAAAACGGCTCATAGGCCTCACATGAGCTGAAATTTTAAATGAAAACAATAAACTACAAAAGATAAAGGTTGATGTTGACACTGACTCAATCCTCTCCTTCTTTGTTTAGGTGGCCATCAAGGGTCTTGATAGAGCCTTGGCTTTGAGAGTGGACGGTCCAATGCTCCACATTTTGATTTTTACAAGCTAAAACAATAAAGCATAAAGTAGTGAAAGCGACATGAATGAAAAAGACATAAAGCATCAAAATAATGTGATGGTTGTGGGGATTTGATTTAGGCCGGCTCCATGGACCTCCTTGAGCTAGCTTGTGAGCCATGTGAGTCCTTTTATTGGAGGGTTGACTCACATGAGTGCACCCAAAAAGACCACATTCAAAAATAGCATTTTCATAGACATTTAGTTGCTCTCCAACTTGACCTTCCTTTGACTTCTTTTGACCACCAAGTATGGCTTGATTTGACCATAGAATTGACTTCACTTAGCTCTTGGTGGCCCCTAGGTCCATGGCCTAGGCTTGGGTTTGAGCCCAAGGACTCAACCCATGACCTACTTCTTCTCCATCCTTGCTCACCATGACCATTCTTGGTCCAATCTCCTCTCCTTGGAAAGGAATTTTCCCTCAAATCCTTGGAGGTCTTCTCTTTGTCCTCTCTACTCGATTTCTTGCTTGAATTCGACTTAGCACTCGACCAACCTTGGCCCTCATAAGCTTAGCCTTCCATGGACACCACTTGATTAGGGTTTGGAAAAGAGGTTGACCCTTGGAGTTGGTTTGATTGAACAGCCATGTGTTCTTCCTTACCCACTGGCTTGTTTGTCCACATACTCTTGTTCGAGTACACTCTTGAGTCCATGGTTCGTAGGCATGCTTTCCATCCATTCTTGCCCATGATCAAGTCCTTCAATGATCCTCCACCTCATGGATCCGCTTGATCTCTCTATGCCATCGATTTTGCTCTTTCATTGACCACATTCTCGTTGTAGCTCGGTTGTTTCATTGTTGATTGATGCATCACCCTCATGTTGCTCCTCTCCTAGAATCCTTCTTGTTACTCTAGGGTTACACCCAAGCTCTAGGCTCAACATTGCCTCCTCCATGCTCATACTCTGGCTCTTCACTCTTCTCCTTGCTAGAGTTCTCTTCATTGATCGATTCAAACAAACAAGCATTGGCTTTATAACCCATCATTGGTGGTAGGGGGCTAGAACTATGAGCTTTTCAACGTATTGGAACGAGTAGGTGTTATTTCTTCCATGATGGGAAGAATTCTTCTCATATTCCCATGGCCTACCAAGCAACACATGACACGCATCCATGTCTAACACCTCACACACAATCTCATCCTTATAGTCTTGTCCAATTGAGAACGAGACTTTGCATTGCTTATCGACCTTTATCTCGGCTCCTTGATTAAGCCACCTTAGCTTGTAAGGATGAGGGTGCTTCAAAGTAGGTAAGGCAAGTTTATCAATGAGGGTTTTTGAAGCAACATTAACACAACTTCCTCCATCAATAATTAGATTACACACTCTCCCCTTGATTGTACACTTGGACCGAAAAATTTGGTGCCTTTGGTCCATGCTCTCATTTGATTCTTGAGTGTGCATCACTCGCCATGTGACCAAGCTCAACCCCGAGTCCTGGGAACTAGGGTTTCGCCACCTTCACCTCCTCCATTCCCTCTTTTTTTCATCCTCACAAACTAACACCTCATCGCCTCCCCAATGCACTACTTCACTTGTGTTCAAGGCCCTCTTGCTAGGGCACTCCTTAGCAAAATGACCATATCCTTGACATTGGTAGCACTTCTTGAGAGGAATTGTTTTTTTAGGGCCATAGTCAATTCCCTTTCCCTTATCAACACTTGATGGCTTGGTAGTAGGACAAGGCTCGACTATTTTGACCCCTCCTTGACTCGTGTTAGGGGTGGCCTTGGTGGAGTGTTTGGCCGTGTCCCCTCTTCCCTTCTCTAGCCTCTCAACTCTCATGGCCATGGTGACGGCCTCATCGAATGACCATAAATTTTGCATCTTGACCCTTTGCCATATCCTAGGTTTAGACCCTCGACAAATCTTGCAATCTTTGCTCGGGTTTTTCGCTCATCTCACATTGTAAAGTGAGTTGTTCAAAGTCCCTAAGGTAGGATTCGATGGGTAGTGTCTCTTGTTTGAGTTGAGCCAATCTAAGGAACATGTCTTGAGTGTAGTCCTTGGGAACGAACTTATCTTTGAGCTTTTTCTTGAGTTTGAGCCATGACCTAATGGGTTCCTCTCCCTCCCCATTTCTTTGGTTCTTAAGGTTTTCATACCAAAGGGAGGCATAGCCTTTGAATTTCATGATGGCCACCTTAAAACACTTTCTATCTGGGTATTCTTTAAATTCAAAGATTCTTTCCACCGACCTAAGCCAATCTAGTAGATCCTTGGGATTAAGACTACCATAAAAGTCTGAATTTCTACCTTGATGTCTCTGGCCATGATCTCTTGGGTGAACTTCAAGGGCCTCCTTCGAATCGGTGTATTGATCTTCCATGTGAGGAGGTCGGTGTCCTCTCCCACGGCCTCCAAACCCACGGCCCGTTCCCCCTCCACCCGTAGGGGGTGGTCTTGGTTCATGAATGTTTTGTTCCAAGAGGGTGATTATAGCATTCATCATTAAAGTACAATTACCTATGAGTTGAGTCAACTTCTCTTCTAAATCAAAGCCTCTTATCCTCTTCCATTTTGTGAAAATTTTGTGAGATTTTTGTGGAAGTTTTGTGGGAATAAACAAGGAAAAAGAAAGGAGGAGAAAACGAAAAATGAAGAGGAAAACAAGAGTAAAACCGAGAAATACAAAAACAAATCGAAACAAGAACAAACCTAGGCTTTGATGACCAATTTGGAGTGAAACCTATGGGGTTTGATTTCACTCAAGAATACAACTAAAATCGATTTGTGATGCTCTTGAAAATCTCGCCAAAGTGTGTTTTTTGGTGTGAATTTTTCTGATTTTTTATAAGTAAATGAAAACATAAAAGATAGAACTAAATCTAAACACAAAGTAATAGATTTAGGTTTTGATTAATCAAGCACTATGCCACTAATTAATCATTCACTAACTCAAGGACTAAGGTAAGAAAAAAATGAAGAAAACTCAACTCAAACTCTAGGTTTTCTTTTCATTCAAATCTGAAAATTATAATGTTAGAGTGAGGGTTTATATAGTACCCTTGCTCTAATCTTGGCCTTACATCTTAAAGGAGATCTAAGGGCTACAAGTAACCCACAAAAGATACAAAAAAACGGCTCATAGGCCTCACATGAGCTGAAATTTTAAATGAAAACAATAAACTACAAAAGATAAAGGTTGATGTTGACACTGACTCAATCCTCTCCCTTCTTTGTTTAGGTGGTCATCAAGGGTCTTGATAGAGCCTTGGCTTTGAGAGTGGACGGTCCAATGCTCCACATTTTGATTTTTACAAGCTAAAACAATAAAGCATAAAGTAGTGAAAGCGACATGAATGAAAAAGACATAAAGCATCAAAATAATGTGATGGTTGTGGGGATTTGATTTAGGCCGGCTCCATGGACCTCCTTGAGCTAGCTTGTGAGCCATGTGAGTCCTTTTATTGGAGGGTTGACTCACATGAGTGCACCCAAAAAGACCACATTCAAAAATAGCATTTTCATCCACATTTACTTGCTCTCCAACTTGACCTTCCTTTGACTTCTTTTGACCACCAAGTATGGCTTGATTTGACCATAGAATTGACTTCACTTAGCTCTTGGTGGCCCCTAGGTCCATGGCCTAGGCTTGGGTTTGAGCCCAAGGACTCAACCCATGACCTACTTCTTCTCCATCCTTGCTCACCATGACCATTCTTGGTCCAATCTCCTCTCCTTGGAAAGGATTTGCCCTCAAATCCTTGGAGGTCTTCTCTTTGTCCTCTCTACTCGATTTCTTGCTTGAATTCGACTTAGCACTCGACCAACCTTGGCCCTCATAAGCTTAGCCTTCCATGGACACCACTTGATTAGGGTTTGGAAAAGAGGTTGACCCCTTGGAGTTGGTTTGATTGAACAGCCATGTGTTCTTCCTTACCCACGGTTTGTTTGTCCACATACTCTTGTTCGAGTACACTCTTGAGTCCATGGTTCGTAGGCATGCTTTCCATCCATTCTTGCCCATGATCAAGTCCTTCAATGATCCTCCACCTCATGGATCCGCTTGATCTCTCTATGCCATCGATTTTTGCTCTTTCATTGACCACATTCTCGTTGTAGTCGGTTGTTTCATTGTTGATTGATGCATCACCCTCATGTTGCTCCTCTCCTAGAATCCTTACTTGTTACTCTAGGGTTACACCCAAGCTCTAGGCTCAACATTGCCTCCTCCATGCTCATACTCGGCTCTTCACTCTTCTCCTTGCTAGAGTTCTCTTCATTGATCGATTCAAACAAACAAGCATTGGCTTTATAACCCATCATTGGTGGTAGGGGGGCTAGAACTATGAGCTTTTCACTGTATTGGAACGAGTAGGTGTTATTTCTTCCATGATGGGAAGAATTCTTCTCATATTCCCATGGCCTACCAAGCAACACATGACACGCATCCATGTCTAACTCCTCACACACAATCTCATCCTTATAGTCTTGTCCAATTGAGAACGAGACTTTGCATTGCTTATCGACCTTTATCTCGGCTCCTTGATTAAGCCACCTTAGCTTGTAAGGATGAGGGTGCTTCAAAGTAGGTAAGGCAAGTTTATCAATGAGGGTTTTTGAAGCAACATTAACACAACTTCCTCCATCAATAATTAGATTACACACTCTCCCTTGATTGTACACTTGGACCGAAAAATTTGGTGCCTTTGGTCCATGCTCTCATTTGATTCTTGAGTGTGCATCACTCGCCATGTGACCAAGCTCAACCCCGAGTCCGGGAACTAGGGTTTCGCCACCTTCACCTCCTCCATTCCCTCTTTTTTTCTTCCTCACAAAGTATGACCTCATCGCCTCCCCAATGCACTACTTCACTTGTGTTCAAGGCCCTCTTGCTAGGGCACTCCTTAGCAAAATGACCATATCCTTGACATTGGTAGCACTTCTTGAGAGGAATTGTTTTTTTAGGGCCATAGTCAATTCCCTTTCCCTTATCAACACTTGATGGCTTGGTAGTAGGACAAGGCTCGACTATTTTGACCCCTCCTTGACTCGTGTTAGGGGTGGCCTTGGTGGAGTGTTTGGCCGTGTCCCCTCTTCCCTTCTCTAGCCTCTCAACTCTCATGGCCATGGTGACGGCCTCATCGAATGACCATAAATTTTGCATCTTGACCCTTTGCTATCCTAGGTTTAGACCCTCGCCAAATCTTGCAGTCTTTTGCTCGGGTTTTTCGATCATCTCACATTGTAAAGTGAGTTGTTCAAAGTCCCTAAGGTAGGATTCGATGGGTAGTGTCTCTTGTTTGAGTTGAGCCAATCTAAGGAACATGTCTTGAGTGTAGTCCTTGGGAACGAACTTATCTTTGAGCTTTTTCTTGAGTTTGAGCCATGACCTAATGGGTTCCTTTCCTCTCGCTTTCTTTGGTTCTTAAGGTTTTCATACCAACGGGAGGCATAGCCTTTGAATTTCATGATGGCCACCTTAAAACACTTTCTATCGGGGTATTCTTTAAATTCAAAGATTCTTTCCACCGACCTATGCCAATCTAGTAGATCCTTGGGATTAAGACTACCATAAAAGTCTGAATTTCTACCTTGATGTCTCTGGCCATGATCTCTTGGGTGAACTTCAAGGGACTCCTCCGAATCCGAGTATTGATCTTCCATGTGAGGAGGTGGTTGTCCACCCCCACGGCCTCCAAACCCACGGCCCCTTCCTCCTCCACCCCTAGGTGGTGGTCTTGGTTCATGAATGTTTTGTTCCAAGAGGGTGTTTATAGCATTCATCATTAAAGTACAATTACCTGAGTTGTGTCAACTTCTCTTCTAAATCCGAAAGCCTCTTATCCTCTTCCATTTTGTGAAAATTTTGTGAGATTTTTGTGGAAGTTTTGTGGGAATAAACAAGGAAAAAGAAAGGAGGAGAAAACGAAAAAATGAAGAGGAAAACAAGAGTAAAACCGAGAAAAACAAAAACAAAGCGCAAACAAGAGCAAACCTAGGCTATGGTGACCAATCTGGAGTGAAACCTATGGGGTTTGATTTCACTCAAGAATACAACTAAAATCGATTTGTGATGCTCTTGAAAATCTCTACCAAAGTGTTTTTTTGGTGTGAATTTTTCTGATTTTTTTATAAGTAAATGAAAACATAAAAGATAGAACTAAATCTAAACACAAAGTAATAGATTTAGGTTTTGATTAATCAAGCACTATGCCACTAATTAATCATTCACTAACTCAAGCACTAAGCTAAGAGAATAATGAAGGAAACTCAACTCAAACTCTAGGTTTTCTTTTCATTCAAATCTGAAAATTATAATGTTAGAGTGAGGGTTTATATAGTACCCTTGCTCTAATCTTGGCCTTACATCTTAAAGGAGATCTAAGGGCTACAAGTAACCCACAAAAGATACAAAAAAAAAACGGCTCATAGGCCTCACATGAGCTGAAATTTTAAATGAAAACAATAAACTACAAAAGCATAAAGGTTGATGTTGACACTAGACTCAATCCTCTCCCTTCTTTGTTTAGGTGGTCATCAAGGGTCTTGCTAGAGCCCTGGCTTTGAGAGTGGACGGTCCAATGCTCCACATTTTGATTTTTACAAGCTAAAACAATAAAGATAAAGTAGTGAAAGCGACATGAATGAAAAAGACATAAAGCATCAAAATAATGTGATGGTTGTGGGGATTTGATTTAGGCCGGCTCCATGGACCTCCTTGAGCTAGCTTGTGAGCCATGTGAGTCCTTTTATTGGAGGGTTGACTCACATGAGTGCACCCAAAAAGACCACATTCAAAAATAGCATTTTCATTGACATTTAATTGCTCTCCAACTTGACCTTCCTTTGACTTCTTTTGACCACCAAGTATGGCTTGATTTGACCATAGAATTGACTTCACTTAGCTCTTGGTGGCCCCTAGGTCCATGGCCTAGGCTTGGGTTTGAGCCCAAGGACTCAACCCATGACCTACTTCTTCTCCATCCTTGCTCACCATGACCATTCTTGGTCCAATCTCCTCTCCTTGGAAAGGTTTTTCCTCAAATCCTTGGAGGTCTTCTCTTTGTCCTCTCTACTCGATTTCTTGCTTGAATTCGACTTAGCACTCGACCAACCTTGGCCCTCATAAGCTTAGCCTTCCATGGACACCACTTGATTAGGGTTTGGAAAAGAGGTTGACCCCCTTGGAGTTGGTTTGATTGAACAGCCATGTGTTCTTCCTTACCCACGGTTTGTTTGTCCACATACTCTTGTTCGAGTGCACTCTTGAGTCCATGGTTCGTAGGCATGCTTTCCATCCATTCTTGCCCATGATCAAGTCCTTCAATGATCCTCCACCTCATGGATCCGCTTGATCTCTCTATGCCATCGATTTTTGCTCTTTCATTGACCACATTCTCGTTGTAGTCGGTTGTTTCATTGTTGATTGATGCATCACCCTCATGTTGCTCCTCTCCTAGAATCCTTCTTGTTACTCTAGGGTTACACCCAAGCTCTAGGCTCAACATTGCCTCCTCCATGCTCATACTCGGCTCTTCACTCTTCTCCTTGCTAGAGTTCTCTTCATTGATCGATTCAAACAAACAAGCATTGGCTTTATAACCCATCATTGGTGGTAGGGGGGCTAGAACTATGAGCTTTTCACTGTATTGGAACGAGTAGGTGTTATTTCTTCCATGATGGGAATAATTCTTCTCATATTCCCATGGCCTACCAAGCAACACATGACACGCATCCATGTCTAACACCTCACACACAATCTCATCCTTATAGTCTTGTCCAATTGAGAACGAGACTTTGCATTGCTTATCGACCTTTATCTCGGCTCCTTGATTAAGCCACCTTAGCTTGTAAGGATGAGGGTGCTTCAAAGTAGGTAAGGCAAGTTTATCAATGAGGGTTTTTGAAGCAACATTAACACAACTTCCTCCATCAATAATTAGATTACACACTCTCCCTTGATTGTACACTTGGACCGAAAAATTTGGTGCCTTTGGTCCATGCTCTCATTTGATTCTTGAGTGTGCATCACTCGCCATGTGACCAAGCTCAACCCCGAGTCCTGGGAACTAGGGTTTCGCCACCTTCACCTCCTCCATTCCCCTCTTTTTTTCTTCCTCACAAACTAAGACCTCATCGCCTCCCCAATGCACTACTTCACTTGTGTTCAAGGCCCTCTTGCTAGGGCACTCCTTAGCAAAATGACCATATCCTTGACATTGGTAGCACTTCTTGAGAGGAATTGTTTTTTTAGGGCCATAGTCAATTCCCTTTCCCTTATCAACACTTGATGGCTTGGTAGGAGGACAAGGCTCGACTATTTTGTCCCCTCCTTGACTCGTGTTGTGGGTGGCCTTGGTGGAGTGTTTGGCCGTGTCCCCTCTTCCCTTCTCTAGCCTCTCAACTCTCATGGCCATGGTGACGGCCTCATCGAATGACCATAAATTTTGCATCTTGACCCTGGTTTGCTATCCTAGGTTTAGACCCTCGACAAATCTTGCAATCTTTTGCCCGGGTTTTTCGGTCTACTCACATTGTAAAGTGAGTTGTTCAAAGTCCCTAAGGTAGGATTCGATGGGTAGTGTCTCTTGTTTGAGTTGAGCCAATCTAAGGAACATGTCTTGAGTGTAGTCCTTGGGAACGAACTTATCTTTGAGCTTTTTCTTGAGTTTGAGCCATGACCTAATGGGTTCCTTTCCCTCTCGATTTCTTTGGTTCTTAAGGTTTTCATACCAAAGGGTGGCATAGGCTTTGAATTTCATGATGGCCACCTTAAAACACTTTCTATCTGGGTATTCTTTAAATTCAAAGATTATTTCCACCGACCTAAGCCAATCTAGTAGATCCTTGGGATTAAGACTACCATAAAAGTCTGAATTTCTACCTTGATGTCTCTGGTCCTGATCTCTTGGGTGACCTCCAAGGGACTCCTCCGAATCCGAGTATTGATCTTCCATGTGAGGAGGTGGTTGTCCTCTCCCACGGCCTCCAAACCCACGGCCCCTTCCTCCTCCACCCCTAGGTGGTGGTCTTGGTTCATGAATGTTTTGTTCCAAGAGGGTGTTTATAGCATTCATCATTAAAGTACAATTACCGTGAGTTGAGTCAACTTCTCTTCTAAATCCGAAAGCCTCTTATCCTCTTCCATTTTGTGAAAATTTTGTGAGATTTTTGTGGAAGTTTTGTGGGAATAAACAAGGAAAAAGAAAGGAGGAGAAAACGAAAAATGAAGAGGAAAACAAGAGTAAAACCGAGAAATACAAAAACAAATCGAAACAAGAACAAACCTAGGCTTTGATGACCAATTTGGAGTGAAACCTATGGGGTTTGATTTCACTCAAGAATACAACTAAAATCGATTTGTGATGCTCTTGAAAATCTCGGCCAAAGTGTGTTTTTTTGGTGTGAATTTTTCTGATTTTTTATAAGTAAATGAAAACATAAAAGATAGAACTAAATCTAAACACAAAGTAATAGATTTAGGTTTTGATTAATCAAGCACTATGCCACTAATTAATCATTCACTAACTCAAGCACTAAGCTAAGAGAATAATGAAGGAAACTCAACTCAAACTCTAGGTTTTCTTTTCATTCAAATCTGAAAATTATAATGTTAGAGTGAGGGTTTATATAGTACCCTTGCTCTAATCTTGGCCTTACATCTTAAAGGAGATCTAAGGGCTACAAGTAACCCACAAAAGATACAAAAAACACGGCTCATAGGCCTCACATGAGCTGAAATTTTAAATGAAAACAATAAACTACAAAAGATAAAGGTTGATGTTGACACTGACTCAATCCTCTCCTTCTTTGTTTAGCTGGTCATCAAGGGTCTTGATAGAGCCTTGGCTTTGAGTGTGGACGGTCCAATGCTCCACATTTTGATTTTTACAAGCTAAAACAATAAAGCATAAAGGAGTGAAAGCGGATACGAATAAAAAGACATAAAGCATCAAAATAATGTGATGGTTGTGGGGATTTGATTTAGGCCGGCTCCATGGACCTCCTTGAGCTAGCTTGTGAGCCATGTGAGTCCTTTTATTGGAGGGTTGACTCACATGAGTGCACCCAAAAAGACCACATTCAAAAATAGCATTTTCATTGACATTTAGTTGCTCTCCAACTTGACCTTCCTTTGACTTCTTTTGACCACCAAGTATGGCTTGATTTGACCATAGAATTGACTTCACTTAGCTCTTGGTGGCCCCTAGGTCCATGGCCTAGGCTTGGGTTTGAGCCCAAGGACTCAACCCATGACCTACTTCTTCTCCATCCTTGCTCACCATGACCATTCTTGGTCCAATCTCCTCTCCTTGGAAAGGATTTTCCCTCAAATCCTTGGAGGTCTTCTCTTTGTCCTCTCTACTCGATTTCTTGCTTGAATTCGACTTAGCACTCGACCAACCTTGGCCCTCATAAGCTTAGCCTTCCATGGACACCACTTGATTAGGGTTTGGAAAAGAGGTTGACCCTTGGAGTTGGTTTGATTGAACGAGCCATGTGTTCTTCCTTACCCACGGTTTGTTTGTCCACATACTCTTGTTCGAGTGCACTCTTGAGTCCATGGTTCGTAGGCATGCTTTCCATCCATTCTTGCCCATGATCAAGTCCTTCAATGATCCTCCACCTCATGGATCCGCTTGATCTCTCTATGCCATCGATTTTTGCTCTTTCATTGTCCACATTCTCGTTGTAGTCCGCTCTTTCATTGTTGATTGATGCATCACCCTCATGTTGCTCCTCTCCTAGAATCCTTCTTGTTACTCTAGGGTTACACCCAAGCTCTAGGCTCAACATTGCCTCCTCCATGCTCATACTCGGCTCTTCACTCTTCTCCTTGCTAGAGTTCTCTTCATTGATCGATTCAAACAAACAAGCATTGGCTTTATAACCCATCATTGGTGGTAGGGGGGCTAGAACTATGAGCTTTTCACTGTATTGGAACGAGTAGGTGTTATTTCTTCCATGATGGGAAGAATTCTTCTCATATTCCCATGGCCTACCAAGCAACACATGACACGCATCCATGTCTAACACCTCACACACAATCTCATCCTTATAGTCTTGTCCAATTGAGAACGAGACTTTGCATTGCTTATCGACCTTTATCTCGGCTCCTTGATTAAGCCACCTTAGCTTGTAAGGATGAGGGTGCTTCAAAGTAGGTAAGGCAAGTTTATCAATGAGGGTTTTTGAAGCAACATTAACACAACTTCCTCCATCAATAATTAGATTACACACTCTCCCCTTGATTGTACACTTGGACCGAAAAATTTGGTGCCTTTGGTCCATGCTCTCATTTGATTCTTGAGTGTGCATCACTCGCCATGTGACCAAGCTCAACCCCGAGTCCAGGGGAACTAGGGTTTCGGCCACCTTCACCTCCTCCATTCCCTCTTTTTTTTCTTCCTCACAAACTAAGACCTCATCGTCTCCCCAATGCACTACTTCACTTATGTTCAAGGCCCTCTTGCTAGGGCACTCCTTAGCAAAATGACCATATCCTTGACATTGGTAGCACTTCTTGAGAGGAATTGTTTTTTTAGGGCCATAGTCAATTCCCTTTCCCTTATCAACACTTGATGGCTTGGTAGTAGGACAAGGCTCGACTATTTTGACCCCTCCTTGACTCGTGTTAGGGGTGGCCTTGGTGGAGTGTTTGGCCGTGTCCCCTCTTCCCTTCTCTAGCCTCTCAACTCTCATGGCCATGGTGACGGCCTCATCGAATGACCATAAATTTTGCATCTTGACCCGGTTTGCTATCCTAGGGTTTAGACCCTCGACAAATCTTGCAATCTTTTGCTCGGGTTTTTCGTTCATCTCACATTGTAAAGTGAGTTGTTCAAAGTCCCTAAGGTAGGATTCGATGGGTAGTGTCTCTTGTTTGAGTTGAGCCAATCTAAGGAACATGTCTTGAGTGTAGTCCTTGGGAACGAACTTATCTTTGAGCTTTTTCTTGAGTTTGAGCCATGACCTAATGGGTTCCTTTCCCTCTCGATTTCTTTGGTTCTTAAGGTTTTCATACCAAAGGGAGGCATAGCCTTTGAATTTCATGATGGCCACCTTAAAACACTTTCTATCTGGGTATTCTTTAAATTCAAAGATTCTTCCCACCGACCTAAGCCAATCTAGTAGATCCTTGGGATTAAGTCTACCATAAAAGTCAGGAATTTCTACCTTGATGTCTCGGTCATGATCTCTTGGGTGAACTTCAAGGGACTCCTCCGAATCCGAGTATTGATCTTCCATGTGAGGAGGTGGTTGTCCTCTCCCACGGCCTCCAAACCCACGGCCCCTTCCTCCTCCACCCCTAGGTGGTGGTCTTGGTTCATGAATGTTTTGTTCCAAGAGGGTGTTTATAGCATTCATCATTAAAGTACAATTACCTGAGTTGAGTCAACTTCTCTTCTAAATCCAAAGCCTCTTATCCTCTTCCATTTTGTGAAAATTTTGTGAGATTTTTGTGGAAGTTTTGTGGGAATAAACAAGGAAAAAGAAAGGAGGAGAAAACGAAACATCAAGAGGAAAACAAGAGTAAAACCGAGAAATACAAAAACAAATCGAAAACAAGAACAAACCTAGGCTTTGATGACCAATTTGGAGTGAAACCTATGGGGTTTGATTTCACTCAAGAATACAACTAAAATCGATTTGTGATGCTCTTGAAAATCTCGGCCAAAGTGTGTTTTTTGGTGTGAATTTTTCTGATTTTTTTATAAGTAAATGAAAACATAAAAGATAGAACTAAATCTAAACACAAAGTAATAGATTTAGGTTTTGATTAATCAAGCACTATGCCACTAATTAATCATTCACTAACTCAAGCACTAAGCTAAGAGAATAATGAAGGAAACTCAACTCAAACTCTAGGGTTTTCTTTTCATTCAAATCTGAAAATTATAATGTTAGAGTGAGGGTTTATATAGTACCCTTGCTCTAATCTTGGCCTTACATCTTAAAGGAGATCTAAGGGCTACAAGTAACCCACAAAAGATACAAAAACAACGGCTCATAGGCCTCACATGAGCTGAAATTTTAAATGAAAACAATAAACTACAAAAGCATAAAGGTTGATGTTGACACTTGACTCAATCCTCTCCCTTCTTTGTTTAGGTGGTCATCAAGGGTCTTGATAGAGCCTTGGCTTTGAGAGTGGATGGTCCAATGCTCCACATTTTGATTTTTACAAGCTAAAACAATAAAGCATAAAGTAGTGAAAGCGACATGAATGAAAAAGACATAAAGCATCAAAATAATGTGATGGTTGTGGGGATTTGATTTAGGCCGGCTCCATGGACCTCCTTGAGCTAGCTTGTGAGCCATGTGAGTCCTTTTATTGGAGGGTTGACTCACATGAGTGCACCCAAAAAGACCACATTCAAAAATAGCATTTTCATTGACATTTAGTTGCTCTCCAACTTGACCTTCCTTTGACTTCTTTTGACCACCAAGTATGGCTTGATTTGACCATAGAATTGACTTCACTTAGCTCTTGGTGGCCCCTAGGTCCATGGCCTAGGCTTGGGTTTGAGCCCAAGGACTCAACCCATGACCTACTTCTTCTCCATCCTTGCTCACCATGACCATTCTTGGTCCAATCTCCTCTCCTTGGAAAGGATTTTCCCTCAAATCCTTGGAGGTCTTCTCTTTGTCCTCTCTACTCGATTTCTTGCTTGAATTCGACTTAGCACTCGACCAACCTTGGCCCTCATAAGCTTAGCCTTCCATGGACACCACTTGATTAGGGTTTGGAAAAGAGGTTGACCCCTTGGAGTTGGTTTGATTGAACGACCATGTGGTCTTCCTTACCCACGGTTTGTTTGTCCACATACTCTTGTTCGAGTACACTCTTGAGTCCATGGTTCGTAGGCATGCTTTCCATCCATTCTTGTCCATGATCAAGTCCTTCAATGATCCTCCACCTCATGGATCCGCTTGATCTCTCTATGCCATCGATTTTTGCTCTTTCATTGACCACATTCTCGTTGTAGTCGGTTGTTTCATTGTTGATTGATGCATCACCCTCATGTTGCTCCTCTCCTAGAATCCTTCTTGTTACTCTAGGGTTACACCCAAGCTCTAGGCTCAACATTGCCTCCTCCATGCTCATACTCGGCTCTTCACTCTTCTCCTTGCTAGAGTTCTCTTCATTGATCGATTCAAACAAACAAGCATTGGCTTTATAACCCATCATTGGTGGTAGGGGGGCTAGAACTATGAGCTTTTCACTGTATTGGAACGAGTAGGTGTTATTTCTTCCATGATGGGAAGAATTCTTCTCATATTCCCATGGCCTACCAAGCAACACATGACACGCATCCATGTCTAACACCTCACACACAATCTCATCCTTATAGTCTTGTCCAATTGAGAACGAGACTTTGCATTGCTTATCGACCTTTATCTCGGCTCCTTGATAAGCCACCTTAGCTTGTAAGGATGAGGGTGCTTCAAAGTAGGTAAGGCAAGTTTATCAATGAGGGTTTTTGAAGCAACATTAACACAACTTCCTCCATCAATAATTAGATTACACACTCTCCCCTTGATTGTACACTTGGACCGAAAAATTTGGTGCCTTTGGTCCATGCTCTCATTTGATTCTTGAGTGTGCATCACTCGCCATGTGACCAAGCTCAACCCCGAGTCCGGGGGAACTAGGGTTTCGCCACCTTCACCTCCTCCATTCCCTCTTTTTTTTCTTCCTCACAAACTAAGACCTCATCGTCTCCCCAATGCACTACTTCACTTGTGTTCAAGGCCCTCTTGCTAGGGCACTCCTTAGCAAAATGACCATATCCTTGACATTGGTAGCACTTCTTGAGAGGAATTGTTTTTTTAGGGCCATAGTCAATTC
Organism: Dianthus caryophyllus; assembly: GCA_023091065.1. Taxonomy (NCBI): domain Eukaryota; kingdom Viridiplantae; phylum Streptophyta; class Magnoliopsida; order Caryophyllales; family Caryophyllaceae; genus Dianthus; species Dianthus caryophyllus. Next base: position 25,093,493 of record CM041524.1, read on the forward strand.
CCTTTCCTTATCAACACTTGATGGCTTGGTAGTAGGACAAGGCTCGACTATTTTGACCCCTCCTTGACTCGTGTTAGGGGTGGCCTTGGTGGAGTGTTTGGCCGTGTCCCCTCTTCCCTTCTCTAGCCTCTCAACTCTCATGGCCATGGTGACGGCCTCATCGAATGACCATAAATTTTGCATCTTGACCGGTTTGCTATCCTAGGGTTTAGACCCTCGACAAATCTTGCAATCTTTTGCTCGGGTTTTTCGTTCATCTCACATTGTAAAGTGAGTTGTTCAAAGTCCCTAAGGTAGGATTCGATGGGTAGTGTCTCTTGTTTGAGTTGAGCCAATCTAAGGAACATGTCTTGAGTGTAGTCCTTGGGAACGAACTTATCTTTGAGCTTTTTCTTGAGTTTGAGCCATGACCTAATGGGTTCCTTTCCCTCTCGATTTCTTTGGTTCTTAAGGTTTTCATACCAAAGGGAGGCATAGCCTTTGAATTTCATGATGGCCACCTTAAAACACTTTCTATCGGGGTATTCTTTAAATTCAAAGATTATTTCGACCGACCTAAGCCAATCTAGTAGATCCTTGGGATTAAGACTACCATAAAAGTCGGGAATTTCTACCTTGATGTCTCGGTCATGATCTCTTGGGTGAACTTCAAGGGACTCCTCCGAATCCGAGTATTGATCTTCCATGTGAGGAGGTGGTTGTCCTCTCCCACGGCCTCCAAACCCACGGCCCCTTCCTCCTCCACCCCTAGGTGGTGGTCTTGGTTCATGAATGTTTTGTTCCAAGAGGGTGTTTATAGCATTCATCATTAAAGTACAATTACCAGGTGAGTTGAGTCAACTTCTCTTCTAAATCAAGCCTCTTATACTCTTCCATTTTGTGAAAGTTTTGTGAGATTTTTGTGCAAGTTTTGTGGGAATAAACAAGGCAAAAGAAAGGAGGAGAAAACGAAAATATGAAGAGGAAAACAAGAGTAAAACCGAGAAATACAAAAACAAATCGAAAACAAGAACAAACCTAGGCTTTGATGACCAATTTGGAGTGAAACCTATGGGGTTTGATTTCACTCAAGAATACAACTAAAATCGATTTGTGATGCTCTTGAAAATCTCGGCCAAAGTGTGTTTTTTTGGTGTGAATTTTTCTGATTTTTTTATAAGTAAATGAAAACATAAAAGATAGAACTAAATCTAAACACAAAGTAATAGATTTAGGTTTTGATTAATCAAGCACTATGCCACTAATTAATCATTCACTAACTCAAGCACTAAGCTAAGAGAATAATGAAGGAAACTCAACTCAAACTCTAGGGTTTTCTTTTCATTCAAATCTGAAAATTATAATGTTAGAGTGAGGGTTTATATAGTACCCTTGCTCTAATCTTGGCCTTACATCTTAAAGGAGATCTAAGGGCTACAAGTAACCCACAAAAGATACAAAAACAACGGCTCATAGGCCTCACATGAGCTGAAATTTTAAATGAAAACAATAAACTACAAAAGCATAAAGGTTGATGTTGACACTTGACTCAATCCTCTCCCTTCTTTGTTTAGGTGGTCATCAAGGGTCTTGATAGAGCCTTGGCTTTGAGAGTGGACGGTCCAATGCTCCACATTTTGATTTTTACAAGCTAAAACAATAAAGCATAAAGTAGTGAAAGCGACATGAATGAAAAAGACATAAAGCATCAAAATAATGTGATGGTTGTGGGGATTTGATTTAGGCCGGCTCCATGGACCTCCTTGAGCTAGCTTGTGAGCCATGTGAGTCCTTTTATTGGAGGGTTGACTCACATGAGTGCACCCAAAAAGACCACATTCAAAAATAGCATTTTCATTGACATTTAGTTGCTCTCCAACTTGACCTTCCTTTGACTTCTTTTGACCACCAAGTATGGCTTGATTTGACCATAGAATTGACTTCACTTAGCTCTTGGTGGCCCCTAGGTCCATGGCCTAGGCTTGGGTTTGAGCCCAAGGACTCAACCCATGACCTACTTCTTCTCCATCCTTGCTCACCATGACCATTCTTGGTCCAATCTCCTCTCCTTGGAAAGGATTTTCCCTCAAATCCTTGGAGGTCTTCTCTTTGTCCTCTCTACTCGATTTCTTGCTTGAATTCCGACTTAGCACTCGACCAACCTTGGCCCTCATAAGCTTAGCCTTCCATGGACACCACTTGATTAGGGTTTGGAAAAGAGGTTGACCCCCTTGGAGTTGGTTTGATTGAACAGCCATGTGTTCTTCCTTACCCACGGTTTGTTTGTCCACATACTCTTGTTCGAGTACACTCTTGAGTCCATGGTTCGTAGGCATGCTTTCCATCCATTCTTGTCCATGATCAAGTCCTTCAATGATCCTCCACCTCATGGATCCGCTTGATCTCTCTATGCCATCGATTTTTGCTCTTTCATTGACCACATTCTCGTTGTAGTCGGTTGTTTCATTGTTGATTGATGCATCACCCTCATGTTGCTCCTCTCCTAGAATCCTTCTTGTTACTCTAGGGTTACACCCAAGCTCTAGGCTCAACATTGCCTCCTCCATGCTCATACTCGGCTCTTCACTCTTCTCCTTGCTAGAGTTCTCTTCATTGATCGATTCAAACAAACAAGCATTGGCTTTATAACCCATCATTGGTGGTAGGGGGGCTAGAACTATGAGCTTTTCACTGTATTGGAGCAGTAGGTGTTATTTCTTCCATGATGGGAAGAATTCTTCTCATATTCCCATGGCCTACCAAGCAACACATGACACGCATCCATGTCTAACACCTCACACACAATCTCATCCTTATAGTCTTGTCCAATTGAGAACGAGACTTTGCATTGCTTATCGACCTTTATCTCGGCTCCTTGATTAAGCCACCTTAGCTTGTAAGGATGAGGGTGCTTCAAAGTAGGTAAGGCAAGTTTATCAATGAGGGTTTTTGAAGCAACATTAACACAACTTCCTCCATCAATAATTAGATTAAACACTCTCCCCTTGATTGTACACTTGGACCGAAAAATTTGGTGCCTTTGGTCCATGCTCTCATTTGATTCTTGAGTGTGCATCACTCGCCATGTGACCAAGCTCAACCCCGAGTCCTGGGAACTAGGGTTTCGGCCACCTTCACCTCCTCCATTCCCTCTTTTTTTTCTTCCTCACAAACTAAGACCTCATCGTCTCCCCAATGCACTACTTCACTTGTGTTCAAGGCCCTCTTGCTAGGGCACTCCTTAGCAAAATGACCATATCCTTGACATTGGTAGCACTTCTTGCGGGGAATTGTATTCTTAGGGCCATAGTCAATTCCCTTTCCCTTATCAACACTTGATGGCTTGGTAGTAGGACAAGGCTCGACTATTTTGACCCCTCCTTGACTCGTGTTAGGGGTGGCCTTGGTGGAGTGTTTGGCCGTGTCCCCTCTTCCCTTCTCTAGCCTCTCAACTCTCATGGCCATGGTGACGGCCTCATCGAATGACCATAAATTTTGCATCTTGACCCGGTTTGCTATCCTAGGGTTTAGACCCTCGACAAATCTTGCAATCTTTTGCTCGGGTTTTTCGTTCATCTCACATTGTAAAGTGAGTTGTTCAAAGTCCCTAAGGTAGGATTCAATGGGTAGTGTCTCTTGTTTGAGTTGAGCCAATCTAAGGAACATGTCTTGAGTGTAGTCCTTGGGAACGAACTTATCTTTGAGCTTTTTCTTGAGTTTGAGCTGTAGGGATCGGATCCCATTCACTAATCAAGTATTAGTGTAAATCAAATTACTCTAATTTGATTTAGCAAGATCTATGTAGTACAAATTTACATTGTTAACAAGTTTAGAAATTTATACCTTTCTTTTAAAGGATATTAGGGCACTAAACTAGAACTCCTTTCTAGTTTAGTTTCTTGAGATATAGCTTAGGATGATCCTCCAAAGAAACCCAAGTTTTCAAAGAGAAAACCTCCTAAAAGATGCACCCAAGAACTACTACCAAAATACTAAGTATTTTGATCTAGAAATAACTTAGTATGATATGATAATATGTGAATAATATGAATACTAACACTTAGTAAAATATAAGAACTTGTTTCTTATTTTTAGAGAGAAAGTTTAGTGTAAGAGGAAAAAGACTTGCTTGAATGATTCTCTCACTTTATCACTTGATTAAATAAGAGAACCAAAAACCAAATGAAGTGTATTACACACTCCAAATGGCCGGCCCATTGCATGTGAGGAGAGGAGAAGAGTTTCACTTGGTTAGTGTTCTTTCATGCATGCTAATGATGATGTTTATCATGCATAAACAAAACACTAAAGAACAAAAAGAATAAGACAAAGCAAAGGAAGCTCCTTCCTTCCCCTTCTCTTTTGGACGGTCCACAAGACCCACTTATGGGTCCATTTTGTTCATCAAAATTTGTCTCACAAATAGATATAATTTATCACTTAATTATCTAATATAATAAAGTGTAAATCAATTAAACTCTTCCTTAATATACATGTACACTTACACATATATTAAAAATGTACTTTCACTAATCTCATTAGTAAAATATACATAATTAGTGAATTAACGTTTAATCACTAATTCTAATCTCCTCTAATAATTTTATCGATATAAAATTAAATCACTCGAGTTCTCAACTCGATTTCTCTCTAAATTAATTCACCGAGCTAACCGTTAGTCAAATTATCAAGTTACTAATTTAATCGTATCTCATACAATTAATTAGCTTAAATATTTAGATGCGTTCTATAGGTGTGACTTAAAGGGATCAATTGATTACCGCTGCTCACGACAATAACGTCAAACTCTAGTCACCAACCGTTATTGATTTACGTTAATCAATTGACAATAATACAGATTATCCCCATGTATTCCTTAATTGAGATTTATTAAGTAATCGCACTATTGTGGAGGACACATACTCCAACAATCTCCCACTTGTCCGAGACAAGTTGTGCATTACCAATTCTCATGTCCGCTTCACATCTCCCACTCGATGCAAGGTGTCTTACAGTCGTGCTTGCATCCCGAGATATATATCGTGAGTGGTTTCCTCGATAAGGAGAGTAGTCATGACCGGGAATCTACCGTAGATTCTTACCGAGCGTGGCCACGCATTTTCAAATGACTACTCCTCGAGTGGCCCAAAGATGTTTTACCCTGACGAGGTGGACATTTCCCTTCCACTCGATTGTCTTTGTATAATGCAGATCACCATGACCCCAAAGATGCCCTTATAACCCCTTTCACGGCATGGCTTAGGACAAAAATGAAAGTCACTCTGAAACCGCACCGACTGCATAATCACTCCACCAAAGAATCGACTCAAAGGAATACTATAGAATTCCCACCACGACGAGGTTTCAATCTCATTGGAAAGGAATTCTATAAGCGTCACTGCCCGACAGAGTGTTCTTCACACTCTGTCTATGCAAACCATCAGACATCACATATGACTCTATCGTGTTGAACCCACCATCGATCGACTTGCAATCTAGTCTCTGAGACGCCACCTCATATGAGAGCCTAGGGACCAAATACTTAGTTTATTCCGTTCACTTGAATATGTTCAAAGTTGTCACACAAATATTCGGATAAACAAAGTATGCATTCAATAATGACTTTAAGATAAAACAATGAATGTTATTTTCATATATGTAATAAGATATATCGTTCAATTACATATTACGAAACTAAAGGAAATCTGGCATACGCCGCAACCCCATAGAGGCGGTGTGCGCGTCATGCTTAGCCCTCGAAAGAGGCTTGGTTAAAGGATCAGCGATATTATCGTCTGTCCCAACCTTACAAATATCTATTTCCTTCCTTTCCATATTATCTCTAATAACGTGGTATTTCCTCAAAACGTGTCTAGACTTGTTGCTAGACTTGGGCTCCTTCGCTTGGAAAATAGCCCCACTGTTATCACAATAAACAGTCACAGGATCCACGGCACTAGGGACTACTCTTAGTCCATACAAGAATTGCCGAATCCACAGCCTTCTTTAGCGACTTGAGATGTCGCCAAATACTCGACTTAGTCGTAGAATCCGCAGTGACACTCTGTTTGAAGCTCTTCCAACAAACAGCTCCTCCATTCAACATAAAGACATAGCCGGATTGGGATTTCAGATCATCCCCATCGGTTTGGAAACTGGCATCCGTGTAACCCTTTACACGTAGCTCAAGTTCTCCTCCAAACACAAGAAACGAATCCTTAGTTCTTCTCAAGTACTTAAGGATGTTTTTCACAGCTATCCAATGACTCTCACCGGGATTAGCTTGATACCGGCTCGTCATGCTCAAGGCGAAAGCGACATCGGGACGAGTGCACATCATAGCATACATGATTGATCCAACAGCGGAAGCATAGGGGATCAATTTCATGCGTTCAATTTCCGCAGGAGTCGTAGGACATTGAGATTTCTTCAATGTTATTCCTACACTCATCGGAAGAAAGCCTCTCTTGGAGTCTTTCATATTGAACCTATCAAGAATCTTATCAATATAAGTTTCTTGACTTAATGCTAGTATCCTTTTGGATCTATCTCTATAGATCCGGATACCCAAGATGCGTTGTGCCTCTCCCAAGTCCTTCATTTGGAAATGGTTTCCCAATTCCACCTTTACCGAGTTCAGACTTGGAATATCATTTCCAATCAGTAGTATGTCATCCACATACAAAACAAGGAAGGTTACTTTACTCCCACTAAACTTCATGTACAAACAAGGTTCCTCGGCACTACGAGCGAAACCATGTTGTTTGATAACATGATCGAATCTGTGATTCCAACTCCTCGATGCTTGCTTAAGACCATAAATGGATCTCTTAAGCTTGCATACTTTCTTAGGGTTGGATGTGTCTACAAAACCTTCAGGTTGTGTCATAAACACTTCCTCTTCTAGAATCCCATTCAAGAAGGCGGTTTTTACATCCATTTGCCATATTTCATAGTCATGAAATGCGGCAACCGCTAAGATTATCCTTATGGATCGAAGCATAGCAACTGGTGCAAAGGTTTCATCATAATGAATACCTTGGACTTGTGAAAAGCCCTTTGCCACCAATCTAGCTTTGTAAACATCAATATGTTTATCTATGCCGAGTTTGATTTTGAATATCCATTTACACTGAAGGGGTCGCACTCCTTCAGGTAAATCTACCAATTCCCAAACTTGGTTCTCGTACATAGAATCCATTTCGATTTCATGGCCTCAAGCCATTTTTCTGAGTCAGCTACTAATAGCCGCCTTGTAGGTTGAGGGTTCGTTGCTTTGAATAACAACAAATCACCCTCCTCCTCGATGTTCACAGGAGTAGCAGTCGGGTTGTTGACTAACTCTTCCCGACCTCCTAGGGATTATAACCGTGTCGCACTGACGAGGGAGCGGTTTCCTCATTTTCCGATCTCGGTTTGTGGCTCTTGAACTTCATCAAGTTCAAATTTTCTCCCACTGTTTCTTAGAAATAAATTCATTTTCTAGGAAAACAGCATCACGAGCCACAAACACTTTGTTCTCGTGAGGGTTGTAGAAGTAATAACCACAGGTTTCCTTAGGATAACCTACAAATAGACATTTGTCAGACCTTGGAGCGAGTTTATCGTCAGTTTTATTCTTGACGAATGCCTCACATCCCCAAATTCTCATGAATGACAAATAGGGAACCGTTCCCATCCATATCTCATATGGAGTCTTATTGGCCGCTTTAGTCGGACTTCGATTTAGTGAAAAAACAGCAGATAATAGCGCAAAGCCCCAAAATGATCCAGGAAGCTCAGTTTGACTCATCATAGACCGAACCATGTCAAGCAAAGTTCGGTTTCTCCTTTCTGCAACACCATTTAATTGTGGTGTGCTCGGAGGAGTCCATTGTGATATTATACCACAATTCTTAAGATGTGAATCAAACTCATTACTTAGATATTCGCCACCACGATCCGATCGTAGTGCTTTTATCCTTTTGTTTAATTGGTTCTCAACCTCATTTTGAAATTCTTTAAATTTCTCAAAAGCATCACTTTTATGCCTTATTAAGTAGACATAACCATATCTACTTAAATCATCGGTAAAAGTAATGAAGTAATGATATCCTCCTCTAGCGGTGATGTTTAATGGACCACACACATCGGTATGTATGAGTCCTAAAATCTCACTTGCTCGTGTCCCTTTACCGCTAAAGGGTTGACGAGTCATCTTGCCTAAAAGGCAAGATTCGCATGTACCATATGATTCGCAATCAAATGGTTTGAGAACCTTGGTCTCAACAAGTCTCTTTATGCGTCTTTCGTTTATGTGACCTAAACGACAATGCCAAAGGTAGGATTTGTTTGATTCATTCGTTTTGAGCCTCTTGTTCTCGACATGATAAACATCATTAACATCATTTAAAACATAAATACCTCCAATTGAAATAGCTTCACCATAAACCATTTCATTAAAAGAAAAAGTACAACGGTTGTTCTTAATCTCAAAACAAAAGCCTTCCGCATCTAACACGGAGACGGAGATAATGTTTTTGGTTAGAGTTGGTACAAAATAACAGTTATTCAAAAGCAACTCTAATCCACTAGCAAGAGCGAGTACAAAAGTTCCCACGGAAACGGCCGCTACTCTAGCTCCATTGCCCATGCGGAGATCTACATCACCCTTGGCTAGGGCCCGCACGTTTCTCATCCCCCTGCAAATGATTACAAAGGTGAGATCCACATCCCAGGTATCCAATACCCATGTAGAAATGCAAGCATGATTGATGTCAATCATATAGAGATTAGAAGGAATACCTTTGGATGTCGCACATCCATTCTTGAGATCCTTCTTATACTTGAGACAATTGCGCATCCAATGACCCACCTCATTACAATATTTGCAAGTGTCTTTGAGGGGTCTTCCCTTGTTGATCTTGGGCTTAGGCTTATGTGGAACACCTTCCACAATAGCCTTTCCCTTACCCTTGCCTATGTTAGATGGCCCTTTCTTGGCCACCTTCCCCTTCTTCACTCCCAAGTTCATGTTCTTCATTTTCATGGAGAGAACATCTTTCTTCTCCACCTCATTCACTTCCATATCCCTCTCGGCTTGGACCAAGAGTGCATGAAGTTCATGGTAACTCTTATCCATGTTGTTCATGTTATAGTTTACTCGAAAGTGAGCAAACTTGTTAGGAAGAGAATGGAGGATGCGGTTGATCGCAAGAGCCTTGGGTATAGCACACTCTTGGCGCTCAAGAGTGTCTATTTGCTCAATCATTTTGAGCACATGAGGACCAACTTTTTGGTTCCTCTCAAGCTTTGCATCGAAAAACCGCACCGCGGCTTCATAAAGCCTTATTTGCGGTGCTTTGGAGAACATGGTTGTCACTCGAGTGAATATCGCATATGCACTCTTTTGAGTAACCATTCGGAGTTTGAGAGCGGGTGACATGGACCAAATTAAGACGTTTTTCACGTCATTGTCCACTTTCACATACTCATCATAGGCGGCACGAGCCGCCGGATCGAAGTGGGTTCTGGGTGGTTGATCGGTAAGGTGCTTGAGCACATTGTCGGATGTAGCGGCGCCCTTCATTGTCGAATCCCATTCGACGAAGTTGCTACCGTCATCCTTGAGGATACACTTATCCATCACGGTTCGCAACCATGAATCTTTGCCCAAAATAGGCGCGGGAGTTGATGATGATGATGCCATTGCGATAAACGATTCTACAATAAATATGAGGAAATATATAAGCATACATTGTTCATTTATAACATTTGCTAAAACTTATTTTTAAAACAAATGTCCATTTATATAATGATCTCCCACGAAATTATATAAATGATTCCAAGACTCATTTTCCATATAAAATTAGACATCTCATGTTTCCTTTTATATAAAAACGATAAGTCAACACTTGACTAATTCTACACTAGAATGCTTGGTTGATGATTTTCTTTAAAATGCATCGATTAGCCCCAAATAACTCTTATTCGGTTGAGTCCAAACCAAATTAGCATGGGACTTCCTCCCACTACTTACCCATGGTAACAAGGTTCCACGTCATGAGGTCCACACGAACATGGGGTTCATAGTTGCTAAATTTGGAAAGGCTTAATCTCAATTCATTTTGATAAAAATGTGGGTGATCTTGTCAATTTTAGTCATAAAATTCTTTATAAGTGAACTAATTTAGGAATCGTGACTTAAATCGACAATCATAGTGGGATATCGTGGCATGCATGGCGATTTTGGCATGTGTGCGGAAAATAAGCAAACAAACAAGCATCAAGCAAACATAAACCTAGTATGGCCACCTAAAGTAATTAAAATACAAGGAGTTACAAATTGGAAACCAACTCCTTTGGTCCCTCTTCATAATGGATCTCATCCAAGGCTCCTCCTTGCAAGCTTTAGAACTCTTCTAAGGCTCCAAGTCGATCTCCATCACCGGTCTTCGATTTACAAATAGTTACAAGTATGATTTACAAATGAATACATAGCAATCCTATTATACATTTATAAATGAAATAAACTATTAAAAATTACAAACCGGCGATACGAGATCGCATTTAATTACAAACCACACGATATTCCCTTTCATTACGGGTAATATCGGTAAAAATATAACAAACTATGGCCATACTAGTAAAAATAAACATTCATTCAAATAATAAACATTCATCCAAACATGCATAATGTAAAGCTTATGAATAGAAACATGCCAAAATCGCCCTAAACAATAATCGCATTAATCGTTTCAAACCGATCTCATTTTTTTAACCGATTAATCTTATATTAATCAATAATGCTTAAAACACCTTTTAAGCTTGAACTAAACTTCTAAACTGATTTTAGAACACCCAACATTAGTTTATACTAACTTATGGTGATTTTAGTTCATAAACTTGGTCATTTGCTAATCAGAAGTACTTTAATCATAACCCTTTTATGAATAAAGCTTTATAAAATCAAAATAAAATAAAATAAAATTATTTTTATTTTGAAAAAATTTTGTATATTCTGGAACACTTCCAAAATATCAGAAAAGAAAAGTTTGGCCAGAAAATATTTACGAATTATTTTATATAAAATAACATACGATTTCATCGATTTTAACTCATAAAATCAAGAAAACGTCTAAAACAGTGAGGTAAAATCCCAAATTTATACGAGAGCATCCTCATAATGTGTAAAAATATTGGTATAAATTTCATGTCCAGAAAACAACATTTACTATATTTTTGGACATAAAATACAAACCATACCGATTTTAAACAAAAATATGAATAAATATTCAAAACTCAAAATCTGACTTTGAAAATTTACATGCAGAATGTATAAATATGAAATATCACTGTGTAAAAATTTCGTGACCAGATTCGAACTATAACTATTTATAGTAATTATTTTAGCCAAAAACACACTTTTTGACTCGGTTTTGTATAAAAATCATTTAAATTAGCAAACAAATTCCAAAAAATACGAAATTTGACCAGAAATTTCATGAGACCAGAAACTTTGCATGCAATAAAAATCTCGTGTTAAAACCATTTTTAACACTATTTTCGGATTTTATGTTATTTATTCTCAATAAATACATAAAACTCCAAAAACAACAAAATAAATTTGTAACTACAAGCCTTGGCTCTGATACCACTTGTAGGGATCGGATCCCATTCACTAATCAAGTATTAGTGTAAATCAAATTACTCTAATTTGATTTAGCAAGATCTATGTAGTACAAATTTACATTGTTAACAAATTTAGAAATTTATACCTTTCTTTTAAAGGATATTAGGGCACTAAACTAGAACTCCTTTCTAGTTTAGTTTCTTGAGATATAGCTTAGGATGATCCTCCAAAGAAACCCAAGTTTTCAAAGAGAAAACCTCCTAAAAGATGCACCCAAGAACTACTACCAAAATACTAAGTATTTTGATCTAGAAATAACTTAGTATGATATGATAATATGTGAATAATATGAATACTAACACTTAGTAAAATATAAGAACTTGTTTCTTATTTTTAGAGAGAAAGTTTAGTGTAAGAGGAAAAAGACTTGCTTGAATGATTCTCTCACTTTATCACTTGATTAAATAAGAGAACCAAAAACCAAATGAAGTGTATTACACACTCCAAATGGCCGGCCCATTGCATGTGAGGAGAGGAGAAGAGTTTCACTTGGTTAGTGTTCTTTCATGCATCTTAATGATGATGTTTATCATGCATAAACAAAACACTAAAGAACAAAAAGAATAAGACAAAGCAAGGCTCCTTCCTTCCCCTTCTCTTTTGGACGGTCCACAAGACCCACTTATGGGTCCATTTTGTTCATCAAAATTTGTCTCACAAATAGATATAATTTATCACTTAATTATCTAATATAATAAAGTGTAAATCAATTAAACTCTTCCTTAATATACATGTACACTTACACATATATTAAAAATGTACTTTCACTAATCTCATTAGTAAAATATACATAATTAGTGAATTAACGTTTAATCACTAATTCTAATCTCCTCTAATAATTTTATCGATATAAAATTAAATCACTCGAGTTCTCAACTCGATTTCTCTCTAAATTAATTCACCGACTAACCGTTAGTCAAATTATCAAGTTACTAATTTAATCGTATCTCATACAATTAATTAGCTTAAATATTTGGAGTACGTTCCTATAGGTGTGACTTAAAGGGATCAATTGATTACCGCCGTTCTCACGACAGTAACGTCAAACTCTAGTCAGCCAACCGTTATTGATTTACGTTAATCAATTGACAATAATACAGGATTATCCCCATGTATTCCTTAATTGAGATTTATTAAGTAATCGCACTATTGTGGAGGACACATACTCCAACATGAGCCATGACCTAATGGGTTCCTTTCCCTCTCGATTTCTTTGGTTCTTAAGGTTTTCATACCAAAGGGAGGCATAGCCTTTGAATTTCATGATGGCCACCTTAAAACACTTTCTATCGGGGTATTCTTTAAATTCAAAGATTATTTCGACCGACCTAAGCCAATCTAGTAGATCCTTGGGATTAAGACTACCATAAAAGTCGGGAATTTCTACCTTGATGTCTCGGTCATGATCTCTTGGGTGAACTTCAAGGGACTCCTCCGAATCCGAGTATTGATCTTCCATGTGAGGAGGTGGTTGTCCTCTCCCACGGCCTCCAAACCCACGGCCCCTTCCTCCTCCACCCCTAGGTGGTGGTCTTGGTTCATGAATGTTTTGTTCCAAGAGGGTGTTTATAGCATTCATCATTAAAGTACAATTACCGGTGAGTTGAGTCAACTTCTCTTCTAAATCCGAAAGCCTCTTATCCTCTTCCATTTTGTGAAAATTTTGTGAGATTTTTGTGGAAGTTTTGTGGGAATAAACAAGGAAAAAGAAAGGAGGAGAAAACGAAAAAATGAAGAGGAAAACAAGAGTAAAACCGAGAAATACAAAAACAAATCGAAAACAAGAACAAACCTAGGCTTTGATGACCAATTTGGAGTGAAACCTATGGGGTTTGATTTCACTCAAGAATACAACTAAAATCGATTTGTGATGCTCTTGAAAATCTCGGCCAAAGTGTGTTTTTGGTGTGAATTTTTCTGATTTTTACAAGTAAATGAAAACATAAAAGATAGAACTAAATCTAAACACAAAGTAATAGATTTAGGTTTTGATTAATCAAGCACTATGCCACTAATTAATCATTCACTAACTCAAGCACTAAGCTAAGAGAATAATGAAGGAAACTCAACTCAAACTCTAGGGTTTTCTTTTCATTCAAATCTGAAAATTATAATGTTAGAGTGAGGGTTTATATAGTACCCTTGCTCTAATCTTGGCCTTACATCTTAAAGGAGATCTAAGGGCTACAAGTAACCCACAAAAGATACAAAAAAACGGCTCATAGGCCTCACATGAGCTGAAATTTTAAATGAAAACAATAAACTACAAAAGCTTAAAGGTTGATGTTGACACTGACTCAATCCTCTCCCTTCTTTGTTTAGGTGGCCAACAAGGGTCTTCATAGAGCCTTGCCTTTCAGCGTGCACGGACCAATGCTCCACATTTTGATTTTTACAAGCTAAAACAATAAAGCGTAAAGTAGTGAAAGCGACATGAATGAAAAAGACATAAAGCATCAAAATAATGTGATGGTTGTGGGGATTTGATTTAGGCCGGCTCCATGGACCTCCTTGAGCTAGCTTGTGAGCCATGTGAGTCCTTTTATTGGAGGGTTGACTCACATGAGTGCACCCAAAAAGACCACATTCAAAAATAGCATTTTCATTGACATTTAGTTGCTCTCCAACTTGACCTTCCTTTGACTTCTTTTGACCACCAAGTATGGCTTGATTTGACCATAGAATTGACTTCACTTAGCTCTTGGTGGCCCCTAGGTCCATGGCCTAGGCTTGGGTTTGAGCCCAAGGACTCAACCCATGACCTACTTCTTCTCCATCCTTGCTCACCATGACCATTCTTGGTCCAATCTCCTCTCCTTGGAAAGGATTTTCCCTCAAATCCTTGGAGGTCTTCTCTTTGTCCTCTCTACTCGATTTCTTGCTTGAATTCCGACTTAGCACTCGACCAACCTTGGCCCTCATAAGCTTAGCCTTCCATGGACACCACTTGATTAGGGTTTGGAAAAGAGGTTGACCCCCTTGGAGTTGGTTTGATTGAACAGCCATGTGTTCTTCCTTACCCACGGTTTGTTTGTCCACATACTCTTGTTCGAGTACACTCTTGAGTCCATGGTTCGTAGGCATGCTTTCCATCCATTCTTGCCCATGATCAAGTCCTTCAATGATCCTCCACCTCATGGATCCGCTTGATCTCTCTATGCCATCGATTTTTGCTCTTTCATTGACCACATTCTCGTTGTAGTCGGTTGTTTCATTGTTGATTGATGCATCACCCTCATGTTGCTCCTCTCCTAGAATCCTTCTTGTTACTCTAGGGTTACACCCAAGCTCTAGGCTCAACATTGCCTCCTCCATGCTCATACTCGGCTCTTCACTCTTCTCCTTGCTAGAGTTCTCTTCATTGATCGATTCAAACAAACAAGCATTGGCTTTATAACCCATCATTGGTGGTAGGGGGGCTAGAACTATGAGCTTTTCAACGTATTGGAGCAGTAGGTGTTATTTCTTCCATGATGGGAAGAATTCTTCTCATATTCCCATGGCCTACCAAGCAACACATGACACGCATCCATGTCTTACACCTCACACACAATCTCATCCTTATAGTCTTGTCCAATTGAGAACGAGACTTTGCATTGCTTATCGACCTTTATCTCGGCTCCTTGATTAAGCCACCTTAGCTTGTAAGGATGAGGGTGCTTCAAAGTAGGTAAGGCAAGTTTATCAATGAGGGTTTTTGAAGCAACATTAACACAACTTCCTCCATCAATAATTAGATTACACACTCTCCCCTTGATTGTACACTTGGACCGAAAAATTTGGTGCCTTTGGTCCATGCTCTCATTTGATTCTTGAGTGTGCATCACACGCCATGTGACCAAGCTCAACCCCGAGTCCGGGGGAACTAGGGTTTCGGCCACCTTCACCTCCTCCATTCCCTCTTTTTTTTTTCTTCCTCACAAACTAAGACCTCATCGTCTCCCTAATGCACTACTTCACTTGTGTTCAAGGCCCTCTTGCTAGGGCACTCCTTAGCAAAATGACCATGTCCTTGACATTGGTAGCACTTCTTGAGAGGAATTGTTTTTTTAGGGCCATAGTCAATTCCCTTTCCCTTATCAACACTTGATGGCTTGGTAGTAGGACAAGGCTCGACTATTTTGACCCCTCCTTGACTCGTGTTAGGGGTGGCCTTGGTGGAGTGTTTGGCCGTGTCCCCTCTTCCCTTCTTTAGCCTCTCAACTCTCATTGCCATGGTGACGGCCTCATCGAATGACCATAAATTTTGCATCTTGACCCGGTTTGCTATCCTAGGGTTTAGACCCTCGACAAATCTTGCAATCTTTTGCTCGGGTTTTTCGTTCATGGAGTGAAACCTATGGGGATTTGATTTCACTCAAGGAGACAACAAAGATCGATTTCTAACACTTGAACTAAAACGGCCGAGTATGTTGTATTTTTGTGATGATTTTCTGATTTTTGTGTAAACAAATGAAAAACATAAGGATAGTACTAAATCTAAGCACAAAGCAAAAGATTTAGGTTTTGATTAATCAAGCACAAAGCCACTAATTAATCATTCACTAACTCAAGCACTAAGCTAAGAGAATAATGAACACTCAAATAAGTTGAGAACTCTCAAACTTAGGGTTTTTTTTCATTCAATCAAATCTGAAAAAATACAAAGAGATATGCTTGGTTTAAATAGACCAAGGCTTTACATCCTAACCATACAATCTAACCTTGATCTAAGGGTCCTAAATAGCCCTCAAAACAGCCGAAAAAGATGGTCCAAGAGACCTTACAAATGCTGAAAATTCAAAAGCAAACAAACAACTACTAAAGCATAAAGTATGATAGTGACTTGTGGCTTAATCCTCTCCATGCTTTTAGGAGATCATCCAAGGGTCATGATAGACCTTGGGAGAGCATGTGGGACGTCCCAACTCCTCACAAGTCAGATTTTGTAACATAAAAACAATAAAGCATAAAGCAATGAAAGTGACATGAACAAAAGTTGATCTTCTCTTTTGAATTGTGGAATGAGCTGAATTCTTTGTCTCCTCTTGTGCTAGCCACGACTCATGTGAGCCTTAGGATGATTATGAGGCTCCCAAATGGTCCCCAAGGTGAGCTCACCCAAGGAGAATGATGTAGGTTAAGTTCATGGCTCATTACTCCAAAACCGGGTTCCATGAGACTGAAGTGACTTGTAGGCTTCACCATTTCTCGCTCACGTTGAATTAGAAGGCCCATGATATGTCATTGGAAAGGTAATTGAGCTAGCTTTCCAATGCAAAAAGAATCTTCCAAAAATATGGCCTACAACTCAAGATATTGAGCTTTTAGTACAGACATGTCAAACAGCCTATGGACTGAGTTTCACAATCTGACCCCTGACTTGTAGAGGTCATAACTCTCAGCTCCCTTTGAACCAGATAGCCAACCATATGTCAAATGAAAGCTCTTTGAGCTAGCTTTCATATGCAAGTGGTTTCACCTCAATTGGATGAGTAGATTGGGAGTTATGTTACAATCTCTACCGACATGTCAAAATGAGCTTCATGGTTCATGGCCTAGGTTGTTGCTTTCCAAGTGTGGGCTGATTTCCTTCGTTCCCCCTTGTACATTTCACTTGGTTTGATCCCTAATGATCACAAATTAAGCCATGGCTCGAGCCATAGGTCCCAAGTAAGCCCAAGCCTCAAATCGAGCAAAAATGAGCTTAACCATTTTTGTGCAATCTCCTCTTCTTCAAAAAAGTTTGTCCTCAAACTTTGGGGTTCTTAACATTTGTTTGAGCTCCTCTTCTTGATTCCTACCTAGTGTCTTAGGGTTGTTCTTGACTAAGCTCCCCATTTGAATTTCCATTTCAAGAACCCTCTTGACCTCTTGCTTGTACCAAGCTTTCCATTCCACATGAGCATCTTCTTCTTGACATTAGCTAAGCATCTCATAGGATCAAGCTCATCCTCATCCTTGAGATTGTATCCCATGCTCTCCTCTTGAACTTTCGGATCACCATTTGCAAATTGGATGGGTGCACTCTCAACAACATTGAACCCTTGATTTGCTTTTACCTCCTCCCATCCAACCATAAAGATGTAGTTGCTATCTTTCCCACCATGGGCTAAATCGCCTTCATAGTCCCATGGTTCACAAGGCTCATCAAGGAGGGGATGACAAGTACCCTTCTCAAGTACATCATTCAAAACCTTGTCACCAAAGTTACTCTTCTCGGCTCCATTGGTTGACCACCCAAGCTTGTAAGGATTAGGATGTTCTTGTGAAGGTAAGGCTAACTCCTCAATTTGAGTGTTAGGAGCCACCTTGATAGAGTTTCCTCCATCCATGACCAAATCACATGGCCTCACCTCCATCTCAATTTCATTTCGATCTTGCTTTACATCCTCTTCATCCTCATTAGCAAGGACCTCATTCTTTTCATCCTCACAATCAAGGATGTCACTCATCTCCCTATGAACAATCTCACACGAGTTCACGGTCTCCTTTGTGGGACATTCCTTTGCATTGTGACCATATCCTTGACATTGACAACATTTTTTGAGGGAGATGGTTGTTTTATGGCTAAGGTCAGCCCCCTTCCTCGTGTCTAGGGCTGGTGGTGTAGGATTTGTGGTGGGTTCAACAATTTTGGCTTTCATGGGTGGCTCATAGGGTGGTGTTTTTGTAGGAGAGTCAAGTAAAATAGCCATCCCTTTACTCAAACTCATTTGGGCAGCCTTTCCCCTCATCATAGCCACCTTGGCTTCTAACTCCCTTTGACCCCTCAAAGTCACAAGATCAAGGTTAGGGTTAGGTTTAAGTCTACCCCTCATTCGACTCATTTTGGTTTCAAGCTCCCTTCTAGCTTTCTCCATAGAATCATACATGGTCTCACCAAGAGTAGTATCACAAGAAACATCAAAAGGAAGAAACACACCCATTGATACAATCAAAGAAACAAAATCTGAAAAATTTTGAGTAAAGCAAGGACCTTTGAGTGTAAGAACCGAAACCAACACTAACACAAGTGTAGATCTTCAACCATTTTGTGAAAATTTTGTGAGAATGTTTGTGGAAGTTTTGTGTAAATAAACAAGGAAAAATAAAAGAGAAAAAAACGAAAATAAAAGAAAACAAGAGTAAACCCGAAAAACAAGATCAAACCGAAAAACAAAAACAAATCGAAAAAACAAGAACAAACCTAGGCTTTGATTACCAATTTGGAGTGAAACCTATGGGGATTTGATTTCACTCAAGGAGACAACAAAGATCGATTTCTAACACTTGAACTAAAACGGCCGAGTATGTTGTATTTTTGTGATGATTTTCTGATTTTTGTGTAAACAAATGAAAAACATAAGGATAGTACTAAATCTAAGCACAAAGCAAAAGATTTAGGTTTTGATTAATCAAGCACAAAGCCACTAATTAATCATTCACTAACTCAAGCACTAAGCTAAGAGAATAATGAACACTCAAATAAGTTGAGAACTCTCAAACTTAGGGTTTTTTTTTCATTCAATCAAATCTGAAAAAATACAAAGAGATATGCTTGGTTTAAATAGACCAAGGCTTTACATCCTAACCATACAATCTAACCTTGATCTAAGGGTCCTAAATAGCCCTCAAAACAGCCGAAAAAGATGGTCCAAGAGACCTTACAAATGCTGAAAATTCAAAAGCAAACAAACAACTACTAAAGCATAAAGTATGATAGTGACTTGTGGCTTAATCCTCTCCATGCTTTTAGGAGATCATCCAAGGGTCATGATAGACCTTGGGAGAGCATGTGGGACGTCCCAACTCCTCACAAGTCAGATTTTGTAACATAAAAACAATAAAGCATAAAGCAATGAAAGTGGCGTGAGCAAAGTTGATCTTCTCTTTTGAATTGTGGAATGAGCTGAATTCTTTGTCTCCTCTTGTGCTAGCCACGACTCATGTGAGCCTTAGGATGATTATGAGGCTCCCAAATGGTCCCCAAGGTGAGCTCACCCAAGGAGAATGATGTAGGTTAAGTTCATGGCTCATTACTCCAAAACCGGGTTCCATGAGACTGAAGTGACTTGTAGGCTTCACCATTTCTCGCTCACGTTGAATTAGAAGGCCCATGATATGTCATTGGAAAGGTAATTGAGCTAGCTTTCCAATGCAAAAAGAATCTTCCAAAAATATGGCCTACAACTCAAGATATTGAGCTTTTAGTACAGACATGTCAAACAGCCTATGGACTGAGTTTCACAATCTGACCCCTGACTTGTAGAGGTCATAACTCTCAGCTCCCTTTGAAACAGATAGCCAACCATATGTCAAATGAAAGCTCTTTGAGCTAGCTTTCATATGCAAGTAGTTTCACCTCAATTGGATGAGTAGATTGGGAGTTATGTTACAATCTCTACCGACATGTCAAAATGAGCTTCATGGTTCATGGCCTAGGTTGTTGCTTTCCAAGTGTGGGCTGATTTCCTTCGTTCCCCCTTGTACATTTCACTTGGTTTGATCCCTAATGATCACAAATTAAGCCATGGCTCGAGCCATAGGTCCCAAGTAAGCCCAAGCCTCAAATCGAGCAAAAATGAGCTTAACCATTTTTGTGCAGTTCATCTCACATTGTAAAGTGAGTTGTTCAAAGTCCCTAAGGTAGGATTCGATGGGTAGTGTCTCTTGTTTGAGTTGAGCCAATCTAAGGAACATGTCTTGAGTGTAGTCCTTGGGAACGAACTTATCTTTGAGCTTTTTCTTGAGTTTGAGCCATGACCTAATGGGTTCCTTTCCCTCTCGATTTCTTTGGTTCTTAAGGTTTTCATACCAAAGGGAGGCATAGCCTTTGAATTTCATGATGGCCACCTTAAAACACTTTCTATCGGGGTATTCTTTAAATTCAAAGATTCTTTCCACCGACCTAAGCCAATCTAGTAGATCCTTGGGATTAAGACTACCATAAAAGTCGGGAATTTCTACCTTGATGTCTCGGTCATGATCTCTTGGGTGAACTTCAAGGGACTCCTCCGAATCCGAGTATTGATCTTCCATGTGAGGAGGTGGTTGTCCTCTCCCACGGCCTCCAAACCCACGGCCCCTTCCTCCTCCACCCCTAGGTGGTGGTCTTGGTTCATGAATGTTTTGTTCCAAGAGGGTGTTTATAGCATTCATCATTAAAGTACAATTACCGGTGAGTTGAGTCAACTTCTCTTCTAAATCCGAAAGCCTCTTATCCTCTTCCATTTTGTGAAAATTTTGTGAGATTTTTGTGGAAGTTTTGTGGGAATAAACAAGGAAAAAGAAAGGAGGAGAAAACGAAAAAATGAAGAGGAAAACAAGAGTAAAACCGAGAAATACAAAAACAAATCGAAAACAAGAACAAACCTAGGCTTTGATGACCAATTTGGAGTGAAACCTATGGGGTTTGATTTCACTCAAGAATACAACTAAAATCGATTTGTGATGCTCTTGAAAGCTCGGCCAAAGTGTGTTTTTTTGGTGTGAATTTTTCTGATTTTTTTATAAGTAAATGAAAACATAAAAGATAGAACTAAATCTAAACACAAAGTAATAGATTTAGGTTTTGATTAATCAAGCACTATGCCACTAATTAATCATTCACTAACTCAAGCACTAAGCTAAGAGAATAATGAAGGAAACTCAACTCAAACTCTAGGGTTTTCTTTTCATTCAAATCTGAAAATTATAATGTTAGAGTGAGGGTTTATATAGTACCCTTGCTCTAATCTTGGCCTTACATCTTAAAGGAGATCTAAGGGCTACAAGTAACCCACAAAAGATACAAAAAAATACGGCTCATAGGCCTCACATGAGCTGAAATTTTAAATGAAAACAATAAACTACAAAAGCATAAAGGTTGATGTTGACACTTGACTCAATCCTCTCCCTTCTTTGTTTAGGTGGTCATCAAGGGTCTTGATAGAGCCTTGGCTTTGAGAGTGGACGGTCCAATGCTCCACATTTTGATTTTTACAAGCTAAAACAATAAAGCTTAAAGTAGTGACTGCGTCATGAATGAAAAAGACATAAAGCATCAAAATAATGTGATGGTTGTGGGGATTTGATTTAGGCCGGCTCCATGGACCTCCTTGAGCTAGCTTGTGAGCCATGTGAGTCCTTTTATTGGAGGGTTGACTCACATGAGTGCACCCAAAAGACCACATTCAAAAATAGCATTTTCATTGACATTTAGTTGCTCTCCAACTTGACCTTCCTTTGACTTCTTTTGACCACCAAGTATGGCTTGATTTGACCATAGAATTGTCTTCACTTAGCTCTTGGTGGCCCCTAGGTCCATGGCCTGAAGCTTGGGTTTGAGCCCAAGGACTCAACCCATGACCTCCTTCTTCTCCATCCTTGCACACCATGACCATTCTTGGTCCAATCTCCTCTCCTTGGAAAGGATTTTCCCTCAAATCCTTGGAGGTCTTCTCTTTGTCCTCTCTACTCGATTTCTTGCTTGAATTCGACTTAGCACTCGACCAGCCTTGGCCCTCATAAGCTTAGCCTTCCATGGACACCACTTGATTAGGGTTTGGAAAAGAGGTTGACCCCCTTGGAGTTGGTTTGATTGGACGGCCATGTGTTCTTCCTTACCCACGGTTTGTTTGTCCACATACTCTTGTTCGAGTACACTCTTGAGTCCATGGTTCGTAGGCATGCTTTCCATCCATTCTTGCCCATGATCAAGTCCTTCAATGATCCTCCACCTCATGGATCCGCTTGATCTCTCTATGCCATCGATTTTTGCTCTTTCATTGACCACATTCTCGTTGTAGTCGGTTGTTTCATTGTTGATTGATGCATCACCCTCATGTTGCTCCTCTCCTAGAATCCTTCTTGTTACTCTAGGGTTACACCCAAGCTCTAGGCTCAACATTGCCTCCTCCATGCTCATACTCGGCTCTTCACTCTTCTCCTTGCTAGAGTTCTCTTCATTGATCGATTCAAACAAACAAGCATTGGCTTTATAACCCATCATTGGTGGTAGGGGGGCTAGAACTATGAGCTTTTCACTGTATTGGAACGAGTAGGTGTTATTTCTTCCATGATGGGAAGAATTCTTCTCATATTCCCATGGCCTACCAAGCAACACATGACACGCATCCATGTCTTACACCTCACACACAATCTCATCCTTATAGTCTTGTCCAATTGAGAACGAGACTTTGCATTGCTTATCGACCTTTATCTCGGCTCCTTGATTAAGCCACCTTAGCTTGTAAGGATGAGGGTGCTTCAAAGTAGGTAAGGCAAGTTTACCAAAGAGGGTATTTGAAGCAACATTAACACAACTTCCACCATCAATAATTAGATTACACACTCTCCCCTTGATTGTACACTTGGACCGAAAAATTTGGTGCCTTTGGTCCATGCTCTCATTTGATTCTTGAGTGTGCATCACTCGCCATGTGACCAAGCTCAACCCCGAGTCCGGGAACTAGGGTTTCGCCACCTTCACCTCCTCCATTCCCTCTTTTTTTTCTTCCTCACAAACTAAGACCTCATCGTCTCCCCAATGCACTACTTCACTTGTGTTCAAGGCCCTCTTGCTAGGGCACTCCTTAGCAAAATGACCATATCCTTGACATTGGTAGCACTTCTTGAGAGGAATTGTTTTTAGGGCCATAGTCAATTCCCTTTCCCTTATCAACACTTGATGGCTTGGTAGTAGGACAAGGCTCGACTATTTTGACCCCTCCTTGACTCGTGTTAGGGGTGGCCTTGGTGGAGTGTTTGGCCGTGTCCCCTCTTCCCTTCTCTAGCCTCTCAACTCTCATGGCCATGGTGACGGCCTCATCGAATGACCATAAATTTTGCATCTTGACCCGGTTTGCTATCCTAGGGTTTAGACCCTCGACAAATCTTGCAATCTTTTGCTCGGGTTTTTCGTTCATCTCACATTGTAAAGTGAGTTGTTCAAAGTCCCTAAGGTAGGATTCGATGGGTAGTGTCTCTTGTTTGAGTTGAGCCAATCTAAGGAACATGTCCTGAGTGTAGTCCTTGGGAACAAACTTATCTTTGAGCTTTTTCTTGAGTTTGAGCCATGACCTAATGGGTTCCTTTCCCTCGATTTCTTTGGTTCTTAAGGTTTTCATACCAACGGAGGCATAGCCTTTGAATTTCATGATGGCCACCTTAAAACACTTTCTATCAGGTATTCTTTAAATTCAAAGATTCTTTCGACTGACCTAAGCCAATCTAGTAGATCCTTGGGATTAAGACTACCATAAAAGTCTGAATTTCTACCTTGATGTCTCGGTCATGATCTCTTGGGTGAACTTCAAGGGACTCCTCCGAATCCGAGTATTGATCTTCCATGTGAGGAGGTGGTTGTCCTCTCCCACGGCCTCCAAACCCACGGCCCCTTCCTCCTCCACCCCTAGGTGGTGGTCTTGGTTCATGAATGTTTTGTTCCAAGAGGGTGTTTATAGCATTCATCATTAAAGTACAATTACCGGTGAGTTGAGTCAACTTCTCTTCTAAATCCGAAAGCCTCTTATCCTCTTCCATTTTGTGAAAATTTTGTGAGATTTTTGTGGAAGTTTTGTGGGAATAAACAAGGAAAAAGAAAGGAGGAGAAAACGAAAAATGAAGAGGAAAACAAGAGTAAAACCGAGAAATACAAAAACAAATCGAAAACAAGAACAAACCTAGGCTTTGATGACCAATTTGGAGTGAAACCTATGGGGTTTGATTTCACTCAAGAATACAACTAAAATCGATTTGTGATGCTCTTGAAAATCTCGGCCAAAGTGTGTTTTTTTGGTGTGAATTTTTCTGATTTTTATAAGTAAATGAAAACATAAAAGATAGAACTAAATCTAAACACAAAGTAATAGATTTAGGTTTTGATTAATCAAGCACTATGCCACTAATTAATCATTCACTAACTCAAGCACTAAGCTAAGAGAATAATGAAGGAAACTCAACTCAAACTCTAGGGTTTTCTTTTCATTCAAATCTGAAAATTATAATGTTAGAGTGAGGGTTTATATAGTACCCTTGCTCTAATCTTGGCCTTACATCTTAAAGGAGATCTAAGGGCTACAAGAAACCCACAAAAGATACAAAAAAAAACGGCTCATAGGCCTCACATGAGCTGAAATTTTAAATGAAAACAATAAACTACAAAAGCATAAAGGTTGATGTTGACACTTGACTCAATCCTCTCCCTTCTTTGTTTAGGTGGTCATCAAGGGTCTTGATAGAGCCTTGGCTTTGAGAGTGGACGGTCCAATGCTCCACATTTTGATTTTTACAAGCTAAAACAATAAAGCATAAAGTAGTGAAAGTGACATGAATGAAAAAGACATAAAGCATCAAAATAATGTGATGGTTGTGGGGATTTGATTTAGGCCGGCTCCATGGACCTCCTTGAGTTAGCTTGTGAGCCATGTGAGTCCTTTTATTGGAGGGTTGACTCACATGAGTGCACCCAAAAAGACCACATTCAAAAATAGCATTTTCATTGACATTTAGTTGCTCTCCAACTTGACCTTCCTTTGACTTCTTTTGACCACCAAGTATGGCTTGATTTGACCATAGAATTGACTTCACTTAGCTCTTGGTGGCCCCTAGGTCCATGGCCTAGGCTTGGGTTTGAGCCCAAGGACTCAACCCATGACCTACTTCTTCTCCATCCTTGCTCACCATGACCATTCTTGGTCCAATCTCCTCTCCTTGGAAAGGATTTTCCCTCAAATCCTTGGAGGTCTTCTCTTTGTCCTCTCTACTCGATTTCTTGCTTCCATTCGACTTAGCACTCGACCAACCTTGGCCCTCATAAGCTTAGCCTTCCATGGACACCACTTGATTAGGGTTTGGAAAAGAGGTTGACCCCTTGGAGTTGGTTTGATTGAACAGCCATGTGTTCTTCCTTACCCACGGTTTGTTTGTCCACATACTCTTGTTCGAGTACACTCTTGAGTCCATGGTTCGTAGGCATGCTTTCCATCCATTCTTGCCCATGATCAAGTCCTTCAATGATCCTCCACCTCATGGATCCGCTTGATCTCTCTATGCCATCCATTTTTGCTCTTTCATTGACCACATTCTCGTTGTAGTCGGTTGTTTCATTGTTGATTGATGCATCACCCTCATGTTGCTCCTCTCCTAGAATCCTTCTTGTTACTCTAGGGTTACACCCAAGCTCTAGGCTCAACATTGCCTCCTCCATGCTCATACTCGGCTCTTCACTCTTCTCCTTGCTAGAGTTCTCTTCATTGATCGATTCAAACAAACAAGCATTGGCTTTATAACCCATCATTGGTGGTAGGGGGGCTAGAACTATGAGCTTTTCACTGTATTGGAACGAGTAGGTGTTATTTCTTCCATGATGGGAAGAATTCTTCTCATATTCCCATGGCCTACCAAGCAACACATGACACGCATCCATGTCTTACACCTCACACACAATCTCATCCTTATAGTCTTGTCCAATTGAGAACGAGACTTTGCATTGCTTATCGACCTTTATCTCGGCTCCTTGATTAAGCCACCTTAGCTTGTAAGGATGAGGGTGCTTCAAAGTAGGTAAGGCAAGTTTATCAATGAGGGTTTTTGAAGCAACATTAACACAACTTCCACCATCAATAATTAGATTACACACTCTCCCCTTGATTGTACACTTGGACCGAAAAATTTGGTGCCTTTGGTCCATGCTCTCATTTGATTCTTGAGTGTGCATCACTCGCCATGTGACCAAGCTCAACCCCGAGTCCGGGGGAACTAGGGTTTCGGCCACCTTCACCTCCTCCATTCCCTCTTTTTTTTCTTCCTCACAAACTAAGACCTCATCGTCTCCCCAATGCACTACTTCACTTGTGTTCAAGGCCCCATTGCTAGGGCACTCCTTAGCTTAATGACCCTATCCTTGCCATTGGTAGCACTTCTTGAGAGGAATTGTTTTTTTAGGGCCATAGTCAATTCCCTTTCCCTTATCAACACTTGATGGCTTGGTAGTAGGACAAGGCTCGACTATTTTGACCCCTCCTTGACTCGTGTTAGGGGTGGCCTTGGTGGAGTGTTTGGCCGTGTCCCCTCTTCCCTTCTCTAGCCTCTCAACTCTCATGGCCATGGTGACGGCCTCATCGAATGACCATAAATTTTGCATCTTGACCCGGTTTGCTATCCTAGGGTTTAGACCCTCGACAAATCTTGCAATCTTTTGCTCGGGTTTTTCGTTCATCTCACATTGTAAAGTGAGTTGTTCAAAGTCCCTAAGGTCGGATTCGATGGGTAGTGTCTCTTGTTTGAGTTGAGCCAATCTAAGGAACATGTCCTGAGTGTAGTCCTTGGGAACAAACTTATCTTTGAGCTTTTTCTTGAGTTTGAGCCATGACCTAATGGGTTCCTTTCCCTCTCGATTTCTTTGGTTCTTAAGGTTTTCATACCAACGGGAGGCATAGCCTTTGAATTTCATGATGGCCACCTTAAAACACTTTCTATCGGGGTATTCTTTAAATTCAAAGATTCTTTCGACTGACCTAAGCCAATCTAGTAGATCCTTGGGATTAAGACTACCATAAAAGTCGGGAATTTCTACCTTGATGTCTCGGTCATGATCTCTTGGGTGAACTTCAAGGGACTCCTCCGAATCCGAGTATTGATCTTCCATGTGAGGAGGTGGTTGTCCTCTCCCACGGCCTCCAAACCCACGGCCCCTTCCTCCTCCACCCCTAGGTGGTGGTCTTGGTTCATGAATGTTTTGTTCCAAGAGGGTGTTTATAGCATTCATCACTAAAGTACAATTACCAGGTGAGTTGAGTCAACTTCTCTTCTAAATCAAAGCCTCTTATCCTCTTCCATTTTGTGAAAATTTTGTGAGATTTTTGTGTAAGTTTTGTGTGATTAAACAAGGAAAAAGAAAGGAGGAGAAAACAGAAAAATGAAGAGGAAAACAAGAGTAAAACCGAGAAATACAAAAACAAATCGAAAACAAGAACAAACCTAGGCTTTGATGACCAATTTGGAGTGAAACCTATGGGGTTTGATTTCACTCAAGAATACAACTAAAATCGATTTGTGATGCTCTTGAAAATCTCGGCCAAAGTGTGTTTTTTTGGTGTGAATTTTTCTGATTTTTATAAGTAAATGAAAACATAAAAGATAGAACTAAATCTAAACACAAAGTAATAGATTTAGGTTTTGATTAATCAAGCACTATGCCACTAATTAATCATTCACTAACTCAAGCACTAAGCTAAGAGAATAATGAAGGAAACTCAACTCAAACTCTAGGGTTTTCTTTTCATTCAAATCTGAAAATTATAATGTTAGAGTGAGGGTTTATATAGTACCCTTGCTCTAATCTTGGCCTTACATCTTAAAGGAGATCTAAGGGCTACAAGAAACCCACAAAAGATACAAAAAAAACGGCTCATAGGCCTCACATGAGCTGAAATTTTAAATGAAAACAGTAAACTACAAAAGCGTAAAGGTTGATGTTGACACTTGACTCAATCCTCTCCCTTCTTTGTTTAGGTGGTCATCAAGGGTCTTGATAGAGCCTTGGCTTTGAGAGTGGACGGTCCAATGCTCCACATTTTGATTTTTACAAGCTAAAACAATAAAGCATAAAGTAGTGAAAGTGACATGAATGAAAAAGACATAAAGCATCAAAATAATGTGATGGTTGTGGGGATTTGATTTAGGCCGGCTCCATGGACCTCCTTGAGTTAGCTTGTGAGCCATGTGAGTCCTTTTATTGGAGGGTTGACTCACATGAGTGCACCCAAAGACCACATTCAAAAATAGCATTTTCATTGACATTTAGTTGCTCTCCAACTTGACCTTCCTTTGACTTCTTTTGACCACCAAGTATGGCTTGATTTGACCATAGAATTGACTTCACTTAGCTCTTGGTGGCCCCTAGGTCCATGGCCTAGGCTTGGGTTTGAGCCCAAGGACTCAACCCATGACCTACTTCTTCTCCATCCTTGCTCACCATGACCATTCTTGGTCCAATCTCTTCTCCTTGGAAAGGATTTTCCCTCAAATCCTTGGAGGTCTTCTCTTTGTCCTCTCTACTCGATTTCTTGCTTGAATTCCGACTTAGCACTCGACCAACCTTGGCCCTCATAAGCTTAGCCTTCCATGGACACCACTTGATTAGGGTTTGGAAAAGAGGTTGACCCCCTTGGAGTTGGTTTGATTGAACAGCCATGTGTTCTTCCTTACCCACGGTTTGTTTGTCCACATACTCTTGTTCGAGTACACTCTTGAGTCCATGGTTCGTAGGCATGCTTTCCATCCATTCTTGCCCATGATCAAGTCCTTCAATGATCCTCCACCTCATGGATCCGCTTGATCTCTCTATGCCATCGATTTTTGCTCTTTCATTGACCACATTCTCGTTGTAGTCGGTTGTTTCATTGTTGATTGATGCATCACCCTCATGTTGCTCCTCTCCTAGAATCCTTCTTGTTACTCTAGGGTTACACCCAAGCTCTAGGCTCAACATTGCCTCCTCCATGCTCATACTCGGCTCTTCACTCTTCTCCTTGCTAGAGTTCTCTTCATTGATCGATTCAAACAAACAAGCATTGGCTTTATAACCCATCATTGGTGGTAGGGGGGCTAGAACTATGAGCTTTTCACTGTATTGGAGCAGTAGGTGTTAATTCTTCGATGATGGGAAGAATTCTTCTCATATTCCCATGGCCTACCAAGCAACACATGACACGCATCCATGTCTAACACCTCACACACAATCTCATCCTTATAGTCTTGTCCAATTGAGAACGAGACTTTGCATTGCTTATCGACCTTTATCTCGGCTCCTTGATTAAGCCACCTTAGCTTGTAAGGATGAGGGTGCTTCAAAGTAGGTAAGGCAAGTTTATCAATGAGGATTTTGAAGCAACATTAACACAACTTCCTCCATCAATAATTAGATTACACACTCTCCCCTTGATTGTACACTTGGACCGAAAAATTTGGTGCCTTTGGTCCATGCTCTCATTTGATTCTTGAGTGTGCATCACTCGCCATGTGACCAAGCTCAACCCCGAGTCCGGGGAACTAGGGTTTCGCCACCTTCACCTCCTCCATTCCCTCTTTTTTCTTCCTCACAAACTAAGACCTCATCGTCTCCCCAATGCACTACTTCACTTGTGTTCAAGGCCCTGTTGCTAGGGCACTCCTTAGCAAAATGACCATATCCTTGACATTGGTAGCACTTCTTGAGAGGAATTGTTTTTTTAGGGCCATAGTCAATTCCCTTTCCCTTATCAACACTTGATGGCTTGATAGTAGGACAAGGCTCGACTATTTTGACCCCTCCTTGACTCGTGTTAGGGGTGGCCTTGGTGGAGTGTTTGGCCGTGTCCCCTCTTCCCTTCTCTAGCCTCTCAACTCTCATGGCCATGGTGACGGCCTCATCGAATGACCATAAATTTTGCATCTTGACCCGGTTTGCTATCCTAGGGTTTAGACCCTCGACAAATCTTGCAATCTTTTGCTCGGGTTTTTCGTTCATCTCACATTGTAAAGTGAGTTGTTCAAAGTCCCTAAGGTAGGATTCGATGGGTAGTGTCTCTTGTTTGAGTTGAGCCAATCTAAGGAACATGTCTTGAGTGTAGTCCTTGGGAACGAACTTATCTTTGAGCTTTTTCTTGAGTTTGAGCCATGACCTAATGGGTTCCTTTCCTCCTCGATTTCTTTGGTTCTTAAGGTTTTCATACCAAAGGGAGGCATAGCCTTTGAATTTCATGATGGCCACCTTAAAACACTTTCTATCCGGGTATTCTTTAAAATCAAAGATTCTTTCGACCGACATAAGCCAATCTAGTAGATCCTTGGGATGTAGACTACCATAAAAGTCTGAATTTCTACCTTGATGTCTCGGTCATGATCTCTTGGGTGAACTTCAAGGGACTCCTCCGAATCCGAGTATTGATCTTCCATGAGGAGGTGGTTGTCCTCTCCCACGGCCTCCAAACCCACGGCCCCTTCCTCCTCCACCCCTAGGTGGTGGTCTTGGTTCATGAATGTTTTGTTCCAAGAGGGTGTTTATAGCATTCATCATTAAAGTACAATTACCCGTGAGTTGAGTCAACTTCTCTTCTAAATCCGAAAGCCTCTTATCCTCTTCCATTTTGTGAAAATTTTGTGAGATTTTTGTGGAAGTTTTGTGGGAATAAACAAGGAAAAAGAAAGGAGGAGAAAACGAAAAAATGAAGAGGAAAACAAGAGTAAAACCGAGAAATACAAAAACAAATCGAAAACAAGAACAAACCTAGGCTTTGATGACCAATTTGGAGTGAAACCTATGGGGTTTGATTTCACTCAAGAATACAACTAAAATCGATTTGTGATGCTCTTGAAAATCTCGGCCAAAGTGTGTTTTTTTGGTGTGAATTTTTCTGATTTTTTTATAAGTAAATGAAAACATAAAAGATAGAACTAAATCTAAACACAAAGTAATAGATTTAGGTTTTGATTAATCAAGCACTATGCCACTAATTAATCATTCACTAACTCAAGCACTAAGCTAAGAGAATAATGAAGGAAACTCAACTCAAACTCTAGGGTTTTCTTTTCATTCAAATCTGAAAATTATAATGTTAGAGTGAGGGTTTATATAGTACCCTTGCTCTAATCTTGGCCTTACATCTTAAAGGAGATCTAAGGGCTACAAGTAACCCACAAAAGATACAAAAAAAACGGCTCATAGGCCTCACATGAGCTGAAATTTTAAATGAAAACAATAAACTACAAAAGCATAAAGGTTGATGTTGACACTTGACTCAATCCTCTCCCTTCTTTGTTTAGGTGGTCATCAAGGGTCTTGATAGAGCCTTGGCTTTGAGAGTGGACGGTCCAATGCTCCACATTTTGATTTTTACAAGCTAAAACAATAAAGCATAAAGTAGTGAAAGTGACATGAATGAAAAAGACATAAAGCATCAAAATAATGTGATGGTTGTGGGGATTTGATTTAGGCCGGCTCCATGGACCTCCTTGAGTTAGCTTGTGAGCCATGTGAGTCCTTTTATTGGAGGGTTGACTCACATGAGTGCACCCAAAAAGACCACATTCAAAAATAGCATTTTCATTGACATTTAGTTGCTCTCCAACTTGACCTTCCTTTGACTTCTTTTGACCACCAAGTATGGCTTGATTTGACCATAGAATTGACTTCACTTAGCTCTTGGTGGCCCCTAGGTCCATGGCCTAGGCTTGGGTTTGAGCCCAAGGACTCAACCCATGACCTACTTCTTCTCCATCCTTGCTCACCATGACCATTCTTGGTCCAATCTCCTCTCCTTGGAAAGGATTTTCCCTCAAATCCTTGGAGGTCTTCTCTTTGTCCTCTCTACTCGATTTCTTGCTTGAATTCCGACTTAGCACTCGACCAACCTTGGCCCTCATAAGCTTAGCCTTCCATGGACACCACTTGATTAGGGTTTGGAAAAGAGGTTGACCCCCTTGGAGTTGGTTTGATTGAACAGCCATGTGTTCTTCCTTACCCACGGTTTGTTTGTCCACATACTCTTGTTCGAGTACACTCTTGAGTCCATGGTTCGTAGGCATGCTTTCCATCCATTCTTGCCCATGATCAAGTCCTTCAATGATCCTCCACCTCATGGATCCGCTTGATCTCTCTATGCCATCGATTTTTGCTCTTTCATTGACCACATTCTCGTTGTAGTCGGTTGTTTCATTGTTGATTGATGCATCACCCTCATGTTGCTCCTCTCCTAGAATCCTTCTTGTTACTCTAGGGTTACACCCAAGCTCTAGGCTCAACATTGCCTCCTCCATGCTCATACTCGGCTCTTCACTCTTCTCCTTGCTAGAGTTCTCTTCATTGATCGATTCAAACAAACAAGCATTGGCTTTATAACCCATCATTGGTGGTAGGGGGGCTAGAACTATGAGCTTTTCACTTTGTATTGGAGCAGTAGGTGTTATTTCTTCCATGATGGGAAGAATTCTTCTCATATTCCCATGGCCTACCAAGCAACACATGACACGCATCCATGTCTAACACCTCACACACAATCTCATCCTTATAGTCTTGTCCAATTGAGAACGAGACTTTGCATTGCTTATCGACCTTTATCTCGGCTCCTTGATTAAGCCACCTTAGCTTGTAAGGATGAGGGTGCTTCAAAGTAGGTAAGGCAAGTTTATCAATGAGGGTTTTTGAAGCAACATTAACACAACTTCCTCCATCAATAATTAGATTACACACTCTCCCTTGATTGTACACTTGGACCGAAAAATTTGGTGCCTTTGGTCCATGCTCTCATTTGATTCTTGAGAGTGCATCACTCGCCATGTGACCCAGCTCAACCCCGAGTCCGGGGGAACTAGGCTTTCGCCCACCTTCACCTCCTCCATTCCCTCTTTTTTTTCTTCCTCACAAACTAAGACCTCATCGTCTCCCCAATGCACTACTTCACTTGTGTTCAAGGCCCTCTTGCTAGGGCACTCCTTAGCAAAATGACCATATCCTTGACATTGGTAGCAC
The DNA here is from genome assembly GCA_023091065.1 of Dianthus caryophyllus. Lineage (NCBI taxonomy): Eukaryota > Viridiplantae > Streptophyta > Magnoliopsida > Caryophyllales > Caryophyllaceae > Dianthus > Dianthus caryophyllus. The sequence continues at coordinate 25,126,594 of CM041524.1, forward strand.
TTCTTGAGAGGAATTGTGTTTTTAGGGCCATAGTCAATTCCCTTTCCCTTATCAACACTTGATGGCTTGGTAGTAGGACAAGGCTCGACTATTTTGACCCCTCCTTGACTCGTGTTAGGGGTGGCCTTGGTGGAGTGTTTGGCCGTGTCCCCTCTTCCCTTCTCTAGCCTCTCAACTCTCATGGCCATGGTGACGGCCTCATCGAATGACCATAAATTTTGCATCTTGACGCGGTTTGCTATCCTAGGGTTTAGACCCTCGACAAATCTTGCAATCTTTTGCTCGGGTTTTTCGTTCATCTCACATTGTAAAGTGAGTTGTTCAAAGTCCCTAAGGTAGGATTCGATGGGTAGTGTCTCTTGTTTGAGTTGAGCCAATCTAAGGAACATGTCTTGAGTGTAGTCCTTGGGAACAAACTTATCTTTGAGCTTTTTCTTGAGTTTGAGCCATGACCTAATGGGTTCCTTTCCCTCTCGATTACTTTGGTTCTTAAGGTTTTCATACCAAGGGAGGCATAGCCTTTGAATTTCATGATGGCCACCTTAAAACACTTTCTATCTGGGTATTCTTTAAATTCAAAGATTCTTTCGACCGACCTAAGCCAATCTAGTAGATCCTTGGGATTAAGACTACCATAAAAGCTCTGAATTTCTACCTTGATGTCTCGGTCATGTTCTCTTGGGTGAACTTCAAGGGACTCCTCCGAATCCGAGTATTGATCTTCCTTGTGAGGAGGGGGTTGTCCTCTCCCACGGCCTCCAAACCCACGGCCCCTTCCTCCTCCACCCCTAGGTGGAGGGCTTGGTTCATGAGTGTTTAGATTCAAGAGGGTCTTTATAGGATTCATCATTAAAGTACAATTACCTGGTGAGTTGAGTCAACTTCTCTTCTAAATCCGAAAGCCTCTTATCCTCTTCCATTTTGTGAAAATTTTGAGAGAATTTTGTGGAAGTTTTGTGGGAATATACAAGGAAAAAGAAAGGAGGAGAAAACAGAAAAATGAAGAGGAAAACAAGAGTAAAACCGAGAAATACAAAAACAAATCGAAAACAAGAACAAACCTAGGCTTTGATGACCAATTTGGAGTGAAACCTATGGGGTTTGATTTCACTCAAGAATACAACTAAAATCGATTTGTGATGCTCTTGAAAATCTCGGCCAAAGTGTGTTTTTTTGGTGTGAATTTTTCTGATTTTTTATAAGTAAATGAAAACATAAAAGATAGAACTAAATCTAAACACAAAGTAATAGATTTAGGTTTTGATTAATCAAGCACTATGCCACTAATTAATCATTCACTAACTCAAGCACTAAGCTAAGAGAATAATGAAGGAAACTCAACTCAAACTCTAGGTTTTCTTTTCATTCAAATCTGAAAATTATAATGTTAGAGTGAGGGTTTATATAGTACCCTTGCTCTAATCTTGGCCTTACATCTTAAAGGAGATCTAAGGGCTACAAGTAACCCACAAAAGATACAAAAACACGGCTCATAGGCCTCACATGAGCTGAAATTTTAAATGAAAACAATAAACTACAAAAGCATAAAGGTTGATGTTGACACTGACTCAATCCTCTCCTTCTTTGTTTAGGTGGTCATCAAGGGTCTTGATAGAGCCTTGGCTTTGAGAGTGGACGGTCCAATGCTCCACATTTTGATTTTTACAAGCTAAAACAATAAAGCATAAAGTAGTGAAAGCGACATGAATGAAAAAGACATAAAGCATCAAAATAATGTGATGGTTGTGGGGATTTGATTTAGCCCGGCTCCATGGACCTCCTTGAGCTAGCTTGTGAGCCATGTGAGTCCTTTTATTGGAGGGTTGACTCACATGAGTGCACCCAAAAAGACCACATTCAAAAATAGCATTTTCATTGACATTTAGTTGCTCTCCAACTTGACCTTCCTTTGACTTCTTTTGACCACCAAGTATGGCTTGATTTGACCATAGAATTGACTTCACTTAGCTCTTGGTGGCCCCTAGGTCCATGGCCTAGGCTTGGGTTTGAGCCCAAGGACTCAACCCATGACCTACTTCTTCTCCATCTGGAGTGAAACTTATGGGGATAAGAATCACTCAAGAGATGAACAAAAATCGATCCTTGAACACCCTTGAAAATCTCGGCCACTACAATGTTTTTGTGGGATAATTTTCTGAAAATTTGTATGAACAAGGAAAATAAAAAGGATAGTGACTAATTCTAAGCACTTAGCTAGAGAATTAGGTTGTGATTAGCATAAGCACAAAGCCACTATACTAATCTTTCACTCACTCACACACAAAGTAATGAGAAATGAAGAACACTCAAGAAAACAACTAGGGTTTTTAATCATTAATCCAAATCTGAAAAATGTGAGGTAAGGATGAGGGTTTATATAATACCCTCATCTAATCTTGACCCTCCATTACAACAAGATCTAAGGGCTACAATCACCCACAAAATACTACAACATACTCGGTCAAATGAGGCTCTCTTGAGCTGAAAATTTGAACATAAAACAACAAATACATAAAGTAAAAGCATAAAGTATAAAAGGTAGATAGTGACATGTGTGATAGTGACTCTTTGAGGAACACATGTGAATCCTCCTTTGATGGTTTTTTCGGCTGTTTTGGGGACCTTCACCTCACTTGATTTTTGCTCTTGATGATTTAATTGACTTGTGGTTCGAACCCATATGGGTGCACTCGAGCGATCACAAACAAAAAATAGCACTTTAGTCGACTTTCGGTTGCTCTCCGTCTTGACTTTTCTTGACTTCCTTGACCCACCAAGCTTGACCAAGATATTATTGTTTAAATTCACTCAAAATAGGCTTGGGTGGACCTTAGGTTCGTGACCTAGCCCATGGTTCGAGCCCAAGGACCTAAACCGTGATTTGGACAAAAACCGTCTTTGCTAGCCTTGACCATTTTTGGTCCAATCTCCTCTCCTTGAAAAGGATTTGTCCTCAAATCCTCGGTCTCTCTTCCTCTTGCTCGGTTTGGACTATAGCTTGACTCATGGCTTGATCCTTTGCCTCCTTCTCGACTCGGACTCTTGTTGGCTTCATGACTTGAATCGTAGAACATGATGAGGGGTGCCCCATGAGCCCCATGACCAACCTTGGGCTCCATGGCTCTAGTCTTCCAAGAATTCCACTTGCTTAGAGATTGAAAGAGAGAATAATTGTTCCTTGTAAACTTGGCTCATTGAATTGAACTTGCTCTCTTCTCTTACTCGTGGTTTCTTTGAATCTACATTCATTTTCTAGCTCATCCTCAAGCTCTTCATACCCAAACTCAATTGAGGCTCGCTTAGGATCACCATGGCGCCACCCCTTGCCACGCTTGAACCCCACGTTTTTCTCCTCTTTCAAGGACTCACTTGAACCTTCTAACACATCGACCTTTTCATTTCCAAATGATTCACTTCCCTTGCACTTGATTGAGCTCCCCAAATTTTCGGTTTTGAGCTCATTGAGCTCCTCTCCTTGACTTCCCCTTATTGCTCTAGGGTTGTCTTTGATCACATGGAGGGCTACACTCTCGATCATGAAGGTACTTGTGGAATTAGATGACATGAGGAGTGTGAGTAAGTCGGTTATGGTCTTGAGGGCCGTGTTCTCCACCCACAAGTCGATCTTTGGACTTTCACTTTGACTTGAGCCATCATCACTTAGCTCTTTTTGTTCAAGCTTAGTTCCCCCTTTGAATCCCCATTTCATGAAACCACTTGAGTAGACTTGATTATGATAACCACATAGCATTCCTTGGGTATTGACAATCCCCACCTTGAACTTCCATTTTAGAAATTCCCTCGACTCTTTGCTTGCATCAACATTCTCATACCACATGAATACCTTTCTCTTGACATTAGCCAAACACATCCCATGATCATACTCGTCCCGATGCTTGGCATTGCATCCCATGCTTCCCTCTTGATTGTTAGGATCATCTTTAGCAAAGTGAAGGGTCAATTTCTCACCAACATCCATCCCTTCACTTATTTCGGCCTCTTTACTCAATACCACATCTTTGCATGGAGGCCTCAATCAAGTAGGAGGCAGCCTTGTACCCCAAGGTAGAGGGTAATGGGGTTAGGACATCATGCTTAACTCCATGAGAATCTAGCAAGGCTTGTACTTCCTTGGTGGGCAACCTCTCTTGATCATTAGGGATGTCTTGGAGAAGAAGAACACATTCAACCTTCTCAACACTAAACCCATGCTTCATTTCTGATCCCCATCAACCTTCATGTTTTCGTGTGATTCAACCAAGGAGGGTGGGCTAGGGTTCTTCAAAATTGGAGGTAAGGGTGTAAGTTTGATATTCTTGGCTCCAATCTTAAAGTTATAAGTATTGTCCCTCCCATCATGATGAGCATTTCTCTCCAACTTCCAAGGTCTCCCCAAGAGGAGATGACAAGCATCCATGGGAATCACATCACACAAAACCTCATCCATGTATTCCCCACCAATGGAGAAAGAAACCAAGCATTGTCTAACCACCATCACACTCATCTCGGCTCCATTTCTTTGGCATTTCATCTTGTAAGGGTTAGGGTGATCTTGTGTAGGTAAGGCTAGTTTTTCAATGAGGGTGCTTGAGGCCACATTAGAACAACTTTCCCCTTCAACAATCAAGTCACAAACCCTTCCCATAATGGTACACCTAGACCTAAAGGCTTCGACTTGGTGATTCTCTTCTAGGTTTAGGGTTAGGGTTTGGGCAAGCTTGCCCCTACAAACCATTCGGCCAAGGTTAGGGGGTTGTTCTCCTCCTAACCGAGCCATTCTATCCTCTAACTCCCTTTGACCCCTCAAAGTCACAAGATCAAGGCTAGGGTTAGGTTTAAGTCTACCCCTCATTCGACTCATTTTGATTTCAAGCTCTCTTCTAGCTTTCTCCATGGAATCATACATGGTTTCACCAAGAGTAGTATCAAGTGAAACACCAAAATGATGGAACACATCCATTGAAATAACCAAAGAACAAAAATCTGAAAATTTTTGAGTAAAACAAGGACCTTTGAGTGTGAGAACCGAAATCAACACTAACACAAGTGTAGATCTTCAACCATTTTGTGAAAATTTTGTGAGTATGCTTGTGGATTTTGTGGAAACAAGAAAATTAAAAGAGAAAAACGAAAAAATAAAGATGAAAAAAACAAGAATATAACCGAGTAACAAGAACAACTCGGTCAATACAAAAAATACAAAAAGCAAATCGAAAACAAGGAACAAACCTAAGCTTTGATTACCAATTTGGAGTGAAACTTATGGGGATAAGAATCACTCAAAGGATGAACAAAAATCGATCCTTGAACACCCTTGAAAATCTCGGCCACTACAATGTTTTTGTGGGATAATTTTCTGAAAATTTGTATGAACAAGGAAAATAAAAAGGATAGTGACTAATTCTAAGCACTTAGCTAGAGAATTAGGTTGTGATTAGCATAAGCACAAAGCCACTATACTAATCTTTCACTCACTCACACACAAAGTAATGAGAAATGAAGAACACTCAAGAAAACAACTAGGGTTTTTAATCATTAATCCAAATCTGAAAAATGTGAGGTAAGGATGAGGGTTTATATAATACCCTCATCTAATCTTGACCCTCCATTACAACAAGATCTAAGGGCTACAATCACCCACAAAATACTACAACATACTCGGTCAAATGAGGCTCTCTTGAGCTGAAAATTTGAACATAAAACAACAAATACATAAAGTAAAAAGCATAAAGTATAAAAGGTAGATAGTGACATGTGTGATAGTGACTCTTTGAGGAACACATGTGAATCCTCCTTTGATGGTTTTTTCGGCTGTTTTGGGGACCTTCACCTCACTTGATTTTTGCTCTTGATGATTTAATTGACTTGTGGTTCGAACCCATATGGGTGCACTCGAGCGATCACAAACAAAAAATAGCACTTTAGTCGACTTTCGGTTGCTCTCCGTCTTGACTTTTCTTGACTTCCTTGACCCACCAAGCTTGACCAAGATATTATTGTTTAAATTCACTCAAAATAGGCTTGGGTGGACCTTAGGTTCGTGACCTAGCCCATGGTTCGAGCCCAAGGACCTAAACCGTGATTTGGACAAAAACCGCCTTTGCTAGCCTTGACCATTTTTGGTCCACAACTTGACCTTCCTTTGACTTCTTTTGACCACCAAGTATGGCTTGATTTGACCATAGAATTGACTTCACTTAGCTCTTGGTGGCCCCTAGGTCCATGGCCTAGGCTTGGGTTTGAGCCCAAGGACTCAACCCATGACCTACTTCTTCTCCATCCTTGCTCACCATGACCATTCTTGGTCCAATCTCCTCTCCTTGGAAAGGATTTGCCCTCAAATCCTTGGAGGTCTTCTCTTTGTCCTCTCTACTCGATTTCTTGCTTGAATTCCGACTTAGCACTCGACCAACCTTGGCCCTCATAAGCTTAGCCTTCCATGGACACCACTTGATTAGGGTTTGGAAAAGAGGTTGACCCCCTTGGAGTTGGTTTGATTGAACAGCCATGTGTTCTTCCTTACCCACGGTTTGTTTGTCCACATACTCTTGTTCGAGTACACTCTTGAGTCCATGGTTCGTAGGCATGCTTTCCATCCATTCTTGCCCATGATCAAGTCCTTCAATGATCCTCCACAGCATGGATCCGCTTGATCTCTCTATGCCATCGATTTTTGCTCTTTCATTGACCACATTCTCGTTGTAGTCGGTTGTTTCATTGTTGATTGATGCATCACCCTCACGTTGCTCCTCTCCTAGAATCCTTCTTGTTACTCTAGTGTTACACCCAAGCTCTAGGCTCAACATTGCCTCCTCCATGCTCATACTCGGCTCTTCACTCTTCTCCTTGCTAGAGTTCTCTTCATTGATCGATTCAAACAAACAAGCATTGGCTTTATAACCCATCATTGGTGGTAGGGGGGCTAGAACTATGAGCTTTTCAACGTATTGGAGCAGTAGGTGTTATTTCTTCCATGATGGGAAGAATTCTTCTCATATTCCCATGGCCTACCAAGCAACACATGACACGCATCCATGTCTAACACCTCACACACAATCTCATCCTTATAGTCTTGTCCAATTGAGAACGAGACTTTGCATTGCTTATCGACCTTTATCTCGGCTCCTTGATTAAGCCAACTTAGCTTGTAAGGATGAGGGTGCTTCAAAGTAGGTAAGGCAAGTTTATCAATGAGGGTTTTTGAAGCAACATTAACACAACTTCCTCCATCAATAATTAGATTACACACTCTCCCCTTGATTGTACACTTGGACCGAAAAATTTGGTGCCTTTGGTCCATGCTCTCATTTGATTCTTGAGTGTGCATCACTCGCCATGTGACCAAGCTCAACCCCGAGTCCGGGGGAACTAGGGTTTCGGCCACCTTCACCTCCTCCATTCCCTCTTTTTTTTCTTCCTCACAAACTAAGACCTCATCGTCTCCCCAATGCACTACTTCACTTGTGTTCAAGGCCCTCTTGCTAGGGCACTCCTTAGCAAAATGACCATATCCTTGACATTGGTAGCACTTCTTGAGAGGAATTGTTTTTAGGGCCATAGTCAATTCCCTTTCCCTTATCAACACTTGATGGCTTGGTAGTAGGACAAGGCTCGACTATTTTGACCCCTCCTTGACTCGTGTTAGGGGTGGCCTTGGTGGAGTGTTTGGCGTGTCCCTCTTCCCTTCTCTAGCCTCTCAACTCTCATGGCCATGGTGACGGCCTCATCGAATGACCATAAATTTTGCATGTTGACCCGGTTTGCTATCCTAGGGTTTAGACCCTCGACAAATCTTGCAATCTTTTGCTCGGGTTTTTCGTTCATCTCACATTGTAAAGTGAGTTGTTCAAAGTCCCTAAGGTAGGATTCGATGGGTAGTGTCTCTTGTTTGAGTTGAGCCAATCTAAGGAACATGTCTTGAGTGTAGTCCTTGGGAACGAACTTATCTTTGAGCTTTTTCTTGAGTTTGAGCCATGACCTAATGGGTTCCTTTCCCTCTCGATTTCTTTGGTTCTTAAGGTTTTCATACCAAAGGGAGGCATAGCCTTTGAATTTCATGATGGCCACCTTAAAACACTTTCTATCGGGGTATTCTTTAAATTCAAAGATTCTTTCGACCGACCTAAGCCAATCTAGTAGATCCTTGGGATTAAGACTACCATAAAAGTCGGGAATTTCTACCTTGATGTCTCGGTCATGATCTCTTGGGTGAACTTCATGGGACTCCTCCGAATCCGAGTATTGATCTTCCATGTGAGGAGGTGGTTGTCCTCTCCCACGGCCTCCAAACCCACGGCCCCTTCCTCCTCCACCCCTAGGTGGTGGTCTTGGTTCATGAATGTTTTGTTCCAAGAGGGTGTTTATAGCATTCATCATTAAAGTACAATTACCGGTGAGTTGAGTCAACTTCTCTTCTAAATCCGAAAGCCTCTTATCCTCTTCCATTTTGTGAAAATTTTGTGAGATTTTTGTGGAAGTTTTGTGGGAATAAACAAGGAAAAAGAAAGGAGGAGAAAGCGAAAAATGAAGAGGAAAACAAGAGTAAAAGCAGAAATACAAAAACAAATCGAAACAAGAACAAACCTAGGCTTTGATGACCAATTTGGAGTGAAACCTATGGGGTTTGATTTCACTCAAGAATACAACTAAAATCGATTTGTGATGCTCTTGAAAATCTCGGCCAAAGTGTGTTTTTGGTGTGAATTTTTCTGATTTTTATAAGTAAATGAAAACATAAAAGATAGAACTAAATCTAAACACAAAGTAATAGATTTAGGTTTTGATTAATCAAGCACTATGCCACTAATTAATCATTCACTAACTCAAGCACTAAGCTAAGAGAATAATGAAGGAAACTCAACTCAAACTCTAGGGTTTTCTTTTCATTCAAATCTGAAAATTATAATGTTAGAGTGAGGGTTTATATAGTACCCTTGCTCTAATCTTGGCCTTACATCTTAAAGGAGATCTAAGGGCTACAAGTAACCCACAAAAGATACAAAAAAGACGGCTCATAGGCCTCACATGAGCTGAAATTTTAAATGAAAACAATAAACTACAAAAGATAAAGGTTGATGTTGACACTGACTCAACCCTCTCCCTTCTTTGTTTAGGTGGTCATCAAGGGTCTTGATAGAGCCTTGGCTTTGAGAGTGGGACGGTCCAATGCTCCACATTTTGATTTTTAAAAGCTAAAACAATAAAGCGTAAAGTAGTGAAAGTGACATGAATGAAAAAGACATAAAGCATCAAAATAATGTGATGGTTGTGGGGATTTGATTTAGGCGGCTCCATGGACCTCCTTGAGCTAGCTTGTGAGCCATGTGAGTCCTTTTATTGGAGGGTTGACTCACATGAGTGCACCCAAAAAGACCACATTCAAAAATAGCATTTTCATTGACATTTAGTTGCTCTCCAACTTGACCTTCCTTTGACTTCTTTTGACCACCAAGTATGGCTTGATTTGACCATAGAATTGACTTCACTTAGCTCTTGGTGGCCCCTAGGTCCATGGCCTAGGCTTGGGTTTGAGCCCAAGGACTCAACCCATGACCTACTTCTTCTCCATCCTTGCTCACCATGACCATTCTTGGTCCAATCTCCTCTCCTTGAAAAGGATTTGCCCTCAAATCCTTGGAGGTCTTCTCTTTGTCCTCTCTACTCGATTTCTTGCTTGAATTTCGACTTAGCACTCGACCAACCTTGGCCCTCATAAGCTTAGCCTTCCATGGACACCACTTGATTAGGGTTTGGAAAAGAGGTTGACCCCCTTGGAGTTGGTTTGATTGAACAGCCATGTGTTCTTCCTTACCCACGGTTTGTTTGTCCACATACTCTTGTTCGAGTACACTCTTGAGTCCATGGTTCGTAGGCATGCTTTCCATCCATTCTTGCCCATGATCAAGTCCTTCAATGATCCTCCACCTCATGGATCCGCTTGATCTCTCTATGCCATCGATTTTTGCTCTTTCATTGACCACATTCTCGTTGTAGTCGGTTGTTTCATTGTTGATTGATGCATCACCCTCATGTTGCTCCTCTCCTAGAATCCTTCTTGTTACTCTAGGGTTACACCCAAGCTCTAGGCTCAACATTGCCTCCTCCATGCTCATACTCGGCTCTTCACTCTTCTCCTTGCTAGTGTTCTCTTCGTTGATCGATTGAAACAAACAAGCATTGGCTTTATAACCCATCATTGGTGGTAGGGGGGCTAGAACTATGAGCTTTTCACTGTATTGGAACGAGTAGGTGTTATTTCTTCCATGATGGGAAGAATTCTTCTCATATTCCCATGGCCTACCAAGCAACACATGACACGCATCCATGTCTAACACCTCACACACAATCTCATCCTTATAGTCTTGTCCAATTGAGAACGAGACTTTGCATTGCTTATCGACCTTTATCTCGGCTCCTTGATTAAGCCACCTTAGCTTGTAAGGATGAGGGTGCTTCAAAGTAGGTAAGGCAAGTTTATCAATGAGGGTTTTGAAGCAACATTAACACAACTTCCTCCATCAATAATTAGATTACACACTCTCCCCTTGATTGTACACTTGGACCGAAAAATTTGGTGCCTTTGGTCCATGCTCTCATTTGATTCTTGAGTGTGCATCACTCGCCATGTGACCAAGCTCAACCCCGAGTCCGGGGGAACTAGGGTTTCGGCCACCTTCACCTCCTCCATTCCCTCTTTTTTTTCTTCCTCACAAACTAAGACCTCATCGTCTCCCCAATGCACTACTTCACTTGTGTTTAAGGCCCTCTTGCTAGGGCACTCCTTAGCAAAATGACCATATCCTTGACATTGGTAGCACTTCTTGAGAGGAATTGTTTTTTTAGGGCCATAGTCAATTCCCTTTCCCTTATCGACACTTGATGGCTTGGTAGTAGGACAAGGCTCGACTATTTTGACCCCTCCTTGACTCGTGTTAGGGGTGGCCTTGGTGGAGTGTTTGGCCGTGTCCCCTCTTCCCTTCTCTAGCCTCTCAACTCTCATGGCCATGGTGACGGCCTCATCGAATGACCATAAATTTTGCATGTTGACCCGGTTTGCTATCCTAGGGTTTAGACCCTCGACAAATCTTGCAATCTTTTGCTCGGGTTTTTCGTTCATCTCACATTGTAAAGTGAGTTGTTCAAAGTCCCTAAGGTAGGATTCGATGGGTAGTGTCTCTTGTTTGAGTTGAGCCAATCTAAGGAACATGTCTTGAGTGTAGTCCTTGGGAACGAACTTATCTTTGAGCTTTTTCTTGAGTTTGAGCCATGACCTAATGGGTTCCTTTCCTCTCGATTTCTTTGGTTCTTAAGGTTTTCATACCAAAGGGAGGCATAGCCTTTGAATTTCATGATGGCCACCTTAAAACACTTTCTATCTGGGTATTCTTTAAATTCAAAGATTCTTTCGACCGACCTAAGCCAATCTAGTAGATCCTTGGGATTAAGACTACCATAAAAGTCTGAATTTCTACCTTGATGTCTCGGTCATGATCTCTTGGGTGAACTTCATGGGACTCCTCCGAATCCGAGTATTGATCTTCCATGTGAGGAGGTGGTTGTCCTCTCCCACGGCCTCCAAACCCACGGCCCCTTCCTCCTCCACCCCTAGGTGGTGGTCTTGGTTCATGAATGTTTTGTTCCAAGAGGGTGTTTATAGCATTCATCATTAAAGTACAATTACTGGTGAGTTGAGTCAACTTCTCTTCTAAATCCAAAGCCTCTTATCCTCTTCCATTTTGTGAAAATTTTGTGAGATTTTTGTGGAAGTTTTGTGGGAATAAACAAGGAAAAAGAAAGGAGGAGAAAGCGAAAAATGAAGAGGAAAACAAGAGTAAAACCGAAATACAAAAACAAATCGAAAACAAGAACAAACCTAGGCTTTGATGACCAATTTGGAGTGAAACCTATGGGGTTTGATTTCACTCAAGAATACAACTAAAATCGATTTGTGATGCTCTTGAAAATCTCGGCCAAAGTGTGTTTTTTTGGTGTGAATTTTTCTGTTTTTTTTATAAGTAAATGAAAACATAAAAGATAGAACTAAATCTAAACACAAAGTAATAGATTTAGGTTTTGATTAATCAAGCACTATGCCACTAATTAATCATTCACTAACTCAAGCACTAAGCTAAGAGAATAATGAAGGAAACTCAACTCAAACTCTAGGGTTTTCTTTTCATTCAAATCTGAAAATTATAATGTTAGAGTGAGGGTTTATATAGTACCCTTGCTCTAATCTTGGCCTTACATCTTAAAGGAGATCTAAGGGCTACAAGTAACCCACAAAAGATACAAAAAAAACGGCTCATAGGCCTCACATGAGCTGAAATTTTAAATGAAAACAATAAACTACAAAAGCATAAAGGTTGATGTTGACACTTGACTCAACCCTCTCCCTTCTTTGTTTAGGTGGTCATCAAGGGTCTTGATAGAGCCTTGGCTTTGAGAGTGGACGGTCCAATGCTCCACATTTTGATTTTTAAAAGCTAAAACAATAAAGCATAAAGTAGTGAAAGTGACATGAATGAAAAAGACATAAAGCATCAAAATAATGTGATGGTTGTGGGGATTTGATTTAGGCCGGCTCCATGGACCTCCTTGAGCTAGCTTGTGAGCCATGTGAGTCCTTTTATTGGAGGGTTGACTCACATGAGTGCACCCAAAAAGACCACATTCAAAAATAGCATTTTCATTGACATTTAGTTGCTCTCCAACTTGACCTTCCTTTGACTTCTTTTGACCACCAAGTATGGCTTGATTTGACCATAGAATTGACTTCACTTAGCTCTTGGTGGCCCCTAGGTCCATGGCCTAGGCTTGGGTTTGAGCCCAAGGACTCAACCCATGACCTACTTCTTCTCCATCCTTGCTCACCATGACCATTCTTGGTCCAATCTCCTCTCCTTGAAAAGGATTTGCCCTCAAATCCTTGGAGGTCTTCTCTTTGTCCTCTCTACTCGATTTCTTGCTTGATTCCGACTTAGCACTCGACCAACCTTGGCCCTCATAAGCTTAGCCTTCCATGGACACCACTTGATTAGGGTTTGGAAAAGAGGTTGACCCCTTGGAGTTGGTTTGATTGAACGACCATGTGTTCTTCCTTACCCACGGTTTGTTTGTCCACATACTCTTGTTCGAGTACACTCTTGAGTCCATGGTTCGTAGGCATGCTTTCCATCCATTCTTGCCCATGATCAAGTCCTTCAATGATCCTCCACCTCATGGATCCGCTTGATCTCTCTATGCCATCGATTTTGCTCTTCCGTTGACCACATTCTCGTTGTAGTCGGTTGTTTCATTGTTGATTGATGCATCACCCTCATGTTGCTCCTCTCCTAGAATCCTTCTTGTTACTCTAGGGTTACACCCAAGCTCTAGGCTCAACATTGCCTCCTCCATGCTCATACTCGGCTCTTCACTCTTCTCCTTGCTAGTGTTCTCTTCGTTGATCGATTGAAACAAACAAGCATTGGCTTTATAACCCATCATTGGTGGTAGGGGGGCTAGAACTATGAGCTTTTCACTGTATGGGAGCAGTAGGTGTTATTTCTTCCATGATGGGAAGAATTCTTCTCATATTCCCATGGCCTACCAAGCAACACATGACACGCATCCATGTCTAACACCTCACACACAATCTCATCCTTATAGTCTTGTCCAATTGAGAACGAGACTTTGCATTGCTTATCGACCTTTATCTCGGCTCCTTGATTAAGCCACCTTAGCTTGTAAGGATGAGGGTGCTTCAAAGTAGGTAAGGCAAGTTTATCAATGAGGGTTTTTGAAGCAACATTAACACAACTTCCTCCATCAATAATTAGATTACACACTCTCCCCTTGATTGTACACTTGGACCGAAAAATTTGGTGCCTTTGGTCCATGCTCTCATTTGATTCTTGAGTGTGCATCACTCGCCATGTGACCAAGCTCAACCCCGAGTCCGGGGGAACTAGGGTTTCGGCCACCTTCACCTCCTCCATTCCCTCTTTTTTTTCTTCCTCACAAACTAAGACCTCATCGTCTCCCCAATGCACTACTTCACTTGTGTTTAAGGCCCTCTTGCTAGGGCACTCCTTAGCAAAATGACCATATCCTTGACATTGGTAGCACTTCTTGAGAGGAATTGTTTTTTTAGGGCCATAGTCAATTCCCTTTCCCTTATCGACACTTGATGGCTTGGTAGTAGGACAAGGCTCGACTATTTTGACCCCTCCTTGACTCGTGTTAGGGGTGGCCTTGGTGGAGTGTTTGGCCGTGTCCCCTCTTCCCTTCTCTAGCCTCTCAACTCTCATGGCCATGGTGACGGCCTCATCGAATGACCATAAATTTTGCATGTTGACCGGTTTGCTATCCTAGGGTTTAGACCCTCGACAAATCTTGCAATCTTTTGCTCGGGTTTTTCGTTCATCTCACATTGTAAAGTGAGTTGTTCAAAGTCCCTAAGGTAGGATTCGATGGGTAGTGTCTCTTGTTTGAGTTGAGCCAATCTAAGGAACATGTCTTGAGTGTAGTCCTTGGGAACGAACTTATCTTTGAGCTTTTTCTTGAGTTTGAGCCATGACCTAATGGGTTCCTTTCCTCTCGATTTCTTTGGTTCTTAAGGTTTTCATACCAAAGGGAGGCATAGCCTTTGAATTTCATGATGGCCACCTTAAAACACTTTCTATCTGGGTATTCTTTAAATTCAAAGATTCTTTCGACCGACCTAAGCCAATCTAGTAGATCCTTGGGATTAAGACTACCATAAAAGTCTGAATTTCTACCTTGATGTCTCGGTCATGATCTCTTGGGTGAACTTCATGGGACTCCTCCGAATCCGAGTATTGATCTTCCATGTGAGGAGGTGGTTGTCCTCTCCCACGGCCTCCAAACCCACGGCCCCTTCCTCCTCCACCCCTAGGTGGTGGTCTTGGTTCATGAATGTTTTGTTCCAAGAGGGTGATTATAGCATTCATCAATAAAGGACAATTACAGGTGAGTTGAGTCAACTTCTCTTCTAAATCAAGCCTCTTATCCTCTTCCATTTTGTGAAAATTTTGTGAGATTTTTGTGGAAGTTTTGTGGGAATAAACAGCGAAAAAGAAAGGAGGAGAAAGCGAAAAAATGAAGAGGAAAACAAGAGTAAAACCGAGAAATACAAAAACAAATCGAAAACAAGAACAAACCTAGGCTTTGATGACCAATTTGGAGTGAAACCTATGGGGTTTGATTTCACTCAAGAATACAACTAAAATCGATTTGTGATGCTCTTGAAAATCTCGGCCAAAGTGTGTTTTTTTGGTGTGAATTTTTCTGATTTTTTATAAGTAAATGAAAACATAAAAGATAGAACTAAATCTAAACACAAAGTAATAGATTTAGGTTTTGATTAATCAAGCACTATGCCACTAATTAATCATTCACTAACTCAAGCACTAAGCTAAGAGAATAATGAAGGAAACTCAACTCAAACTCTAGGGTTTTCTTTTCATTCAAATCTGAAAATTATAATGTTAGAGTGAGGGTTTATATAGTACCCTTGCTCTAATCTTGGCCTTACATCTTAAAGGAGATCTAAGGGCTACAAGTAACCCACAAAAGATACAAAAAAGACGGCTCCTAGGCCTCACATGAGCTGAAATTTTAAATGAAAACAATAAACTACAAAGCATAAAGGTTGATGTTGACACTGACTCAACCCTCTCCCTTCTTTGTTTAGGTGGTCATCAAGGGTCTTGATAGAGCCTTGGCTTTGAGAGTGGACGGTCCAATGCTCCACATTTTGATTTTTAAAAGCTAAAACAATAAAGCGTAAAGTAGTGAAAGTGACATGAATGAAAAAGACATAAAGCATCAAAATAATGTGATGGTTGTGGGGATTTGATTTAGGCGGCTCCATGGACCTCCTTGAGCTAGCTTGTGAGCCATGTGAGTCCTTTTATTGGAGGGTTGACTCACATGAGTGCACCCAAAAAGACCACATTCAAAAATAGCATTTTCATTGACATTTAGTTGCTCTCCAACTTGACCTTCCTTTGACTTCTTTTGACCACCAAGTATGGCTTGATTTGACCATAGAATTGACTTCACTTAGCTCTTGGTGGCCCCTAGGTCCATGGCCTAGGCTTGGGTTTGAGCCCAAGGACTCAACCCATGACCTACTTCTTCTCCATCCTTGCTCACCATGACCATTCTTGGTCCAATCTCCTCTCCTTGAAAAGGATTTGCCCTCAAATCCTTGGAGGTCTTCTCTTTGTCCTCTCTACTCGATTTCTTGCTTGATTCCGACTTAGCACTCGACCAACCTTGGCCCTCATAAGCTTAGCCTTCCATGGACACCACTTGATTAGGGTTTGGAAAAGAGGTTGACCCCCTTGGAGTTGGTTTGATTGAACAGCCATGTGTTCTTCCTTACCCACGGTTTGTTTGTCCACATACTCTTGTTCGAGTACACTCTTGAGTCCATGGTTCGTAGGCATGCTTTCCATCCATTCTTGCCCATGATCAAGTCCTTCAATGATCCTCCACCTCATGGATCCGCTTGATCTCTCTATGCCATCGATTTTTGCTCTTTCATTGACCACATTCTCGTTGTAGTCGGTTGTTTCATTGTTGATTGATGCATCACCCTCATGTTGCTCCTCTCCTAGAATCCTTCTTGTTACTCTAGGGTTACACCCAAGCTCTAGGCTCAACATTGCCTCCTCCATGCTCATACTCGGCTCTTCACTCTTCTCCTTGCTAGTGTTCTCTTCGTTGATCGATTGAAACAAACAAGCATTGGCTTTATAACCCATCATTGGTGGTAGGGGGGCTAGAACTATGAGCTTTTCACTGTATTGGAGCAGTAGGTGTTATTTCTTCCATGATGGGAAGAATTCTTCTCATATTCCCATGGCCTACCAAGCAACACATGACACGCATCCATGTCTAACACCTCACACACAATCTCATCCTTATAGTCTTGTCCAATTGAGAACGAGACTTTGCATTGCTTATCGACCTTTATCTCGGCTCCTTGATTAAGCCACCTTAGCTTGTAAGGATGAGGGTGCTTCAAAGTAGGTAAGGCAAGTTTATCAATGAGGTTTTTGAAGCAACATTAACACAACTTCCTCCATCAATAATTAGATTACACACTCTCCCCTTGATTGTACACTTGGACCGAAAAATTTGGTGCCTTTGGTCCATGCTCTCATTTGATTCTTGAGTGTGCATCACTCGCCATGTGACCAAGCTCAACCCAGAGTCAGGGAACTAGGGTTCGGCCACCTTCACCTCCTCCATTCCCTCTTTTTTTTCTTCCTCACAAACTAAGACCTCATCGTCTCCCCAATGCACTACTTCACTTGTGTTTAAGGCCCTCTTGCTAGGGCACTCCTTAGCAAAATGACCATATCCTTGACATTGGTAGCACTTCTTGAGAGGAAATGTTTTTATAGGGCGATAGTCAATTCCCTTTCCCTTATCGACACTTGATGGCTTGGTAGTAGGACAAGGCTCGACTATTTTGACCCCTCCTTGACTCGTGTTAGGGGTGGCCTTGGTGGAGTGTTTGGCCGTGTCCCCTCTTCCCTTCTCTAGCCTCTCAACTCTCATGGCCATGGTGACGGCCTCATCGAATGACCATAAATTTTGCATGTTGACCCGGTTTGCTATCCTAGGGTTTAGACCCTCGACAAATCTTGCAATCTTTTGCTCGGGTTTTTCGTTCATCTCACATTGTAAAGTGAGTTGTTCAAAGTCCCTAAGGTAGGATTCGATGGGTAGTGTCTCTTGTTTGAGTTGAGCCAATCTAAGGAACATGTCTTGAGTGTAGTCCTTGGGAACGAACTTATCTTTGAGCTTTTTCTTGAGTTTGAGCCATGACCTAATGGGTTCCTTTCCCTCTCGATTTCTTTGGTTCTTAAGGTTTTCATACCAAAGGGAGGCATAGCCTTTGAATTTCATGATGGCCACCTTAAAACACTTTCTATCGGGGTATTCTTTAAATTCAAAGATTCTTTCGACCGACCTAAGCCAATCTAGTAGATCCTTGGGATTAAGACTACCATAAAAGTCTGAATTTCTACCTTGATGTCTCGGTCATGATCTCTTGGGTGAACTTCATGGGACTCCTCCGAATCCGAGTATTGATCTTCCATGTGAGGAGGTGGTTGTCCTCTCCCACGGCCTCCAAACCCACGGCCCCTTCCTCCTCCACCCCTAGGTGGTGGTCTTGGTTCATGAATGTTTTGTTCCAAGAGGGTGTTTATAGCATTCATCATTAAAGTACAATTACCGGTGAGTTGAGTCAACTTCTCTTCTAAATCGGAAAGCCTCTTATCCTCTTCCATTTTGTGAAAATTTTGTGAGATTTTTGTGGAAGTTTTGTGGGAATAAACAAGGAAAAAGAAAGGAGGAGAAAACGAAAAAATGAAGAGGAAAACAAGAGTAAAACCGAGAAATACAAAAACAAATCGAAAACAAGAACAAACCTAGGCTTTGATGACCAATTTGGAGTGAAACCTATGGGGTTTGATTTCACTCAAGAATACAACTAAAATCGATTTGTGATGCTCTTGAAAATCTCGGCCAAAGTGTGTTTTTTGGGTGAATTTTTCTGATTTTTTATAAGTAAATGAAAACATAAAAGATAGAACTAAATCTAAACACAAAGTAATAGATTTAGGTTTTGATTAATCAAGCACTATGCCACTAATTAATCATTCACTAACTCAAGCACTAAGCTAAGAGAATAATGAAGGAAACTCAACTCAAACTCTAGGGTTTTCTTTTCATTCAAATCTGAAAATTATAATGTTAGAGTGAGGGTTTATATAGTACCCTTGCTCTAATCTTGGCCTTACATCTTAAAGGAGATCTAAGGGCTACAAGTAACCCACAAAAGATACAAAAAAAAACGGCTCATAGGCCTCACATGAGCTGAAATTTTAAATGAAAACAATAAACTACAAAAGCATAAAGGTTGATGTTGACACTGACTCAACCCTCTCCCTTCTTTGTTTAGGTGGTCATCAAGGGTCTTGATAGAGCCTTGGCTTTGAGAGTGGACGGTCCAATGCTCCACATTTTGATTTTTAAAAGCTAAAACAATAAAGCGTAAAGTAGTGAAAGTGACATGAATGAAAAAGACATAAAGCATCAAAATAATGTGATGGTTGTGGGGATTTGATTTAGGCCGGCTCCATGGACCTCCTTGAGCTAGCTTGTGAGCCATGTGAGTCCTTTTATTGGAGGGTTGACTCACATGAGTGCACCCAAAAAGACCACATTCAAAAATAGCATTTTCATTGACATTTAGTTGCTCTCCAACTTGACCTTCCTTTGACTTCTTTTGACCACCAAGTATGGCTTGATTTGACCATAGAATTGACTTCACTTAGCTCTTGGTGGCCCCTAGGTCCATGGCCTAGGCTTGGGTTTGAGCCCAAGGACTCAACCCATGACCTACTTCTTCTCCATCCTTGCTCACCATGACCATTCTTGGTCCAATCTCCTCTCCTTGGAAAGGATTTGCCCTCAAATCCTTGGAGGTCTTCTCTTTGTCCTCTCTACTCGATTTCTTGCTTGATTCCGACTTAGCACTCGACCAACCTTGGCCCTCATAAGCTTAGCCTTCCATGGACACCACTTGATTAGGGTTTGGAAAAGAGGTTGACCCCCTTGGAGTTGGTTTGATTGAATGTACCATGTGTTCTTCCTTACCCACGGTTTGTTTGTCCACATACTCTTGTTCGAGTACACTCTTGAGTCCATGGTTCGTAGGCATGCTTTCCATCCATTCTTGCCCATGATCAAGTCCTTCAATGATCCTCCACCTCATGGATCCGCTTGATCTCTCTATGCCATCGATTTTTGCTCTTTCATTGACCACATTCTCGTTGTAGTCGGTTGTTTCATTGTTGATTGATGCATCACCCTCATGTTGCTCCCCTCCTAGAATCCTTCTTGTTACTCTAGGGTTACACCCAAGCTCTAGGCTCAACATTGCCTCCTCCATGCTCATACTCGGCTCTTCACTCTTCTCCTTGCTAGAGTTCTCTTCGTTGATCGATTGAAACAAACAAGCATTGGCTTTATAACCCATCATTGGTGGTAGGGGGGCTAGAACTATGAGCTTTTCACTGTATTGGAACGAGTAGGTGTTATTTCTTCCATGATGGGAAGAATTCTTCTCATATTCCCATGGCCTACCAAGCAACACATGACACGCATCCATGTCTAACACCTCACACACAATCTCATCCTTATAGTCTTGTCCAATTGAGAACGAGACTTTGCATTGCTTATCGACCTTTATCTCGGCTCCTTGATTAAGCCACCTTAGCTTGTAAGGATGAGGGTGCTTCAAAGTAGGTAAGGCAAGTTTATCAATGAGGGTTTTTGAAGCAACATTAACACAACTTCCTCCATCAATAATTAGATTACACACTCTCCCCTTGATTGTACACTTGGACCGAAAAATTTGGTGCCTTTGGTCCATGCTCTCATTTGATTCTTGAGTGTGCATCACTCGCCATGTGACCAAGCTCAACCCCGAGTCCGGGGGAACTAGGGTTTCGGCCACCTTCACCTCCTCCATTCCCTCTTTTTTTTCTTCCTCACAAACTAAGACCTCATCGTCTCCCCAATGCACTACTTCACTTGTGTTCAAGGCCCTGTTGCTAGGGCACTCCTTAGCAAAATGACCATATCCTTGACATTGGTAGCACTTCTTGAGAGGAATTGTTTTTTTAGGGCCATAGTCAATTCCCTTTCCCTTATCAACACTTGATGGCTTGGTAGTAGGACAAGGCTCGACTATTTTGACCCCTCCTTGACTCGTGTTAGGGGTGGCCTTGGTGGAGTGTTTGGCCGTGTCCCCTCTTCCCTTCTCTAGCCTCTCAACTCTCATGGCCATGGTGACGGCCTCATCGAATGACCATAAATTTGCATCTTGACCCGGTTTGCTATCCTAGGGTTTAGACCCTCGACAAATCTTGCAATCTTTTGCTCGGGTTTTTCGTTCATCTCACATTGTAAAGTGAGTTGTTCAAAGTCCCTAAGGTAGGATTCGATGGGTAGTGTCTCTTGTTTGAGTTGAGCCAATCTAAGGAACATGTCCTGAGTGTAGTCCTTGGGAACGAACTTATCTTTGAGCTTTTTCTTGAGTTTGAGCCATGACCTAATGGGTTCCTTTCCCTCTCGATTTCTTTGGTTCTTAAGGTTTTCATACCAAAGGGAGGCATAGCCTTTGAATTTCATGATGGCCACCTTAAAACACTTTCTATCGGGGTATTCTTTAAATTCAAAGATTCTTTCGACCGACCTAAGCCAATCTAGTAGATCCTTGGGATTAAGACTACCAGAAAAGTCGGGAATTTCTACCTTGATGTCTCGGTCATGATCTCTTGGGTGAACTTCATGGGACTCCTCCGAATCCGAGTATTGATCTTCCATGTGAGGAGGTGGTTGTCCTCTCCCACGGCCTCCAAACCCACGGCCCCTTCCTCCTCCACCCCTAGGTGGTGGTCTTGGTTCATGAATGTTTTGTTCCAAGAGGGTGTTTATAGCATTCATCATTAAAGTACAATTACCGGTGAGTTGAGTCAACTTCTCTTCTAAATCCGAAAGCCTCTTATCCTCTTCCATTTTGTGAAAATTTTGTGAGATTTTTGTGGAAGTTTTGTGGGAATAAACAAGGAAAAAGAAAGGAGGAGAAAACGAAAAATGAAGAGGAAAAAAAGAGTAAAGCAGAAATACAAAAACAAATCGAAAACAAGAACAAACCTAGGCTTTGATGACCAATTTGGAGTGAAACCTATGGGGTTTGATTTCACTCAAGAATACAACTAAAATCGATTTGTGATGCTCTTGAAAATCTCGGCCAAAGTGTGTTTTTTTGGTGTGAATTTTTCTGATTTTTTTATAAGTAAATGAAAACATAAAAGATAGAACTAAATCTAAACACAAAGTAATAGATTTAGGTTTTGATTAATCAAGCACTATGCCACTAATTAATCATTCACTAACTCAAGCACTAAGCTAAGAGAGAATAATGAAGGAAACTCAACTCAAACTCTAGGGTTTTCTTTTCATTCAAATCTGAAAATTATAATGTTAGAGTGAGGGTTTATATAGTACCCTTGCTCTAATCTTGGCCTTACATCTTAAAGGAGATCTAAGGGCTACAAGTAACCCACAAAAGATACAAAAAAACGGCTCATAGGCCTCACATGAGCTGAAATTTTAAATGAAAACAATAAACTACAAAAGCATAAAGGTTGATGTTGACACTTGACTCAATCCTCTCCCTTCTTTGTTTAGGTGGTCATCAAGGGTCTTGATAGAGCCTTGGCTTTGAGAGTGGACGGTCCAATGCTCCACATTTTGATTTTTACAAGCTAAAACAATAAAGCATAAAGTAGTGAAAGTGACATGAATGAAAAAGACATAAAGCATCAAAATAATGTGATGGTTGTGGGGATTTGATTTAGGCCGGCTCCATGGACCTCCTTGAGCTAGCTTGTGAGCCATGTGAGTCCTTTTATTGGAGGGTTGACTCACATGAGTGCACCCAAAAAGACCACATTCAAAAATAGCATTTTCATTGACATTTAGTTGCTCTCCAACTTGACCTTCCTTTGACTTCTTTTGACCACCAAGTATGGCTTGATTTGACCATAGAATTGTAGGGATCGGATCCCATTCACTAATCAAATATTAGTGTAAATCAAATTACTCTAATTTGATGAGCAAGATCTATGTGGTCACAAATAGACTTTGTTACCAAGATTATAGAAATTTATACCTTTCTCAAAGGATAATGGGCACAAATACAAGAACACCTTTCTTGTTTTGTTTCTTAAGCTATGAGTTAGGATGATCCTCCAAAACCCGAGTTTCCAAAATAGGAAACCTCCTCTTAGTGGCACCCAAGAACTACACCAAAAATACTAGGGATTTTGATCTAGAAATCACTTAGTATCACTTGATAATATGTAATATTATTATTACTAACTCTTAGTAATATGTGGAATAATACTAGTATTTAGTTTAGAGAGTATATGAGAGAGATGAGAGAAAAGCATGAACAAGCATAAAATGAAACTCTTTCATCCATAGACTTGTTGTATGAATGAGCTAGCAAAATGAAGTGTGTCTTGGACACTTCATTTTGGCCGGCCCCCATGAGTGGAGAGGACAAGTGTTCCTCTCTTGAGAAGAGTAAATTGATGCATGCAAATCATTGTGTTTTTCACATGCAAAAGCAAGGCAAACAAAATGAATAAAAACAAAAATGAATCTTCTCCTCTTTGCTCACCATTTGGACGGTCCATTAGGACCTATCATGGGTCCATTTTGTTTTCAATATTTGTCCCACAAATACTTATAATTTATCACTTAATTATCTAATATAATAAAGTGTAAATCAATTAAACTCTTCCTTAATATACATGTACACTTACTGGAGTGATTCTTATGGGGATAAGAATCACTCAAAGGATGAACAAAATCGAACCTTGAAACCCTTGATAAATCTCGGCCGAGTGTGATGATATGTGATGTATTTTTGTGATTTTTGTGTGAACAATTGAAAAACATAAAGGATAGTACCTAAATCCAAGCACTAAGCAAAAGAATTAGGGGTTTAATTAGCTAAGCACTAAGCCACTAACTAATTAAGTTCATAAATCTCATACACAAAGTAGTGAGAAAATGAAGAACACTCATATAAACCTAGGGTTTCTTTTCATTAATCCAAATCTGAAAAATGTGAGGCAAGGATGAGGGTTTATATAATACCCTCATCTAATCTTGACCATCCATTACAAGCTAATCTAAGGGCTTCAATAAACCCACAATTCCTACATTATACTCGGTCCATTAAGGCTCTCAAGAGCTGAAAATTTTGAACATAAAACAACAAATACTTAAAGTAAAAAGCATAAAGTATAAAAGGTAGATAGAGACATGTGTGAAAGGGACACATTGAGGAGAAACATGTGAGCCTCTCCTTGAGTTAATTTTCGGCTGATTTGGGGTCTTCTCCCAATTGATTTTTGCTCCTTGTTGACTTGGTTGACTTGTGGTTCGAACCCACTTGGGTGCACTCGAGCGTTCACATTCAAAAATAGCGTTTTGTTGACTTTCGGTTGCTCTTTGTCTTGACTTTCCTTGACCTCTTTGACCCACCAAGCTTGACCAACATATTATGATGTAATTTACTCAAAATAAGCTTGGGTGGACCTTAGGATCGTGACCTAGCCCATGGTTCGAGCCCAAGGACCTAAACCGTGATTTGGACAAAAACCGTCTTTGCTAGCCTTGACCATTTTTGGTCCAATCTCCTCTCCTTGAAAAGGATTTGTCCTCAAATCCTCGGTCTCTCTTCCTCTTGCTCGGTTCGGGTTATAGCTTGACTCATGGCTTGATCCTTTGCCTCCTTCTCGACTCGGACTCTTGTTGGCTTCATGACTTGATTCGTAGAACATGATGAGGGGTGCCCCATGAGCCCCATGACCAACTTTGGGCTCCATGGCTCTAGACTTCCAAGAATTCCACTTGCTTAGAGATTGAGTGAGAGATTGATTCTTGTAAACTCGGTTCATTGAATTGAACTTGCTCTCCCCCTTACTCATGGTTTCTTTGGATTCACAATTAACCCCTAGCACATCTCGAAGTTCCTCATGTTTAGGACCGTCAATTAGCCACCCTTTGTCAATGATGAGTCCCACGTCTCTTTCCCACTTCAAGGACTCACTTGAACTTTCTAGCACATCGACCTTTGCATCTCCAAATGATTCACTTCCTTTGCACTTGATCGAGTTTCCCAAATTTTCAGTTTTGAGCTCATTGAGCTCCTCTCCTTGACTTCCCCTTATTGCTCTAGGGTTGTCTTTGATCACATGGAGGGCTTCACTCTCGATCATGAAGGTACTTGTGGAATTAGATGACATGAGGAGTGTGATTAAGTCGGTTATGGTCTTGAGGGCCGTGTTCTCCTCCCACAAGTCGATCTTTGGGCTTTCACTTTGACTTGAGCCATCATCACTTAGCTCTTTTTGTTCAAGCTTAGTTCCCCCTTTGAATCCCCATTTCATGAATCCACTTGAGTAGACTTGGGTAGGATGATCACATAGTAGCTCCTTGTTGTTATTATTCACTTTGAATTTCCATTTTAGAAATTCCCTCGACTCTTTGCTTGTATCAACATTCTCATACCACATGAACACTTTCCTCTTGACATTAGCCAAACACTTCTCATGATCATACTCATCCCTTGGCTTGGCATTGTACCCCATGCTTTCCTCTTGAGTGTTAGGATTATCTTTAGCAAAGTGAATGGTCAATTTCTCACCAACATTCATTTCTTCACTTGTTTCGGCCCCTTGACTCAATACCACATCTTTGTAAGGCTCAAACATGGAGGGTGGGGTGGAATACTTCAAGGTAGAAGGTAGGAGTGTTGGTATGCCCTCTTGTATCACATCCCACGGCTTGGCCACCACCACTTCCGTTTGCACTTGTTTCATTTCGGATCCCCCATTAACCTTCATGTGTTCGTGTGATTCAACCAAGGAGGGTGGGCTAGGGTTCTTCAAAATTGGAGGTAGGGGTGCAAGTTTGATTTTCTTAGCTCCAATCTTGAAAGTGTAGGTGTTGTCCCTCTCATCATGATGAGCATTTCTTTCCAACTTCCATGGTCTCCCCAAGAGGAGATGACAAGCATCCATGGGAATCACATCACACAAAACCTCATCCATGTATTCCCCACCAATGGAGAAAGAAACCAAGCATTGTCTAACCACCATCACACTCATCTCGGCTCCATTTCTTTGGCATTTCATCTTGTAAGGGTTAGGGTGATCTTGTGTAGGTAAGGCTAGTTTTTCAATGAGAGTATGTGAGGCCACACTAACACAACTTTCCTCATCAACAACCAAATTACAAACCCTTCCCATAATGGTACACCTAGACCTAAAGGCTTCGACTTGGTGATTCTCTTCTAGGTTTAGGGTTAGGGTTTGAGCATGTAATGCCCCACAACTTACACGGCCATGGCTAGGGTTTGGTCCTCCTCCTAACCGAGCCATTCTAGCCTCTAACTCCCTTTGACCCCTCAAAGTCACAAGATCAAGGCTAGGGTTAGGTTTAAGTCTACCCCTCATTCGACTCATTTTGATTTCAAGCTCTCTTCTAGCTTTCTCCATAGAATCATACATGGTTTCACCAAGAGTAGTATCAAGTGAAACACCAAAATGATGGAACACATCCATTGAAATAACCAAAGAACAAAAATCTGAAAATTTTGAGTAAAGCAAGGACCTTTGAGTGTGAAAATCAAAACCAACACTAACACAAGTGTAGATCTTCAACCATTTTGTGAAAATTTTGTGAGTATGCTTGTGGATTTTGTGGAAACAAGAAAATTAAAAGAGAAAAACGAAAAAATAAAGGATGAAAAACAAAGATCAATTCGGCAAAACACCATAAACCGAAAAAAAATAAAGATGAAAATGAAAATTCAAGAACAAACCTAGGCTTTGATAACCAATTTGGAGTGATTCTTATGGGGATAAGAATCACTCAAAGGATGAACAAAATCGAACCTTGAAACCCTTGATAAATCTCGGCCGAGTGTGATGATATGTGATGTATTTTTGTGATTTTTGTGTGAACAATTGAAAAACATAAAGGATAGTACCTAAATCCAAGCACTAAGCAAAAGAATTAGGGGTTTAATTAGCTAAGCACTAAGCCACTAACTAATTAAGTTCATAAATCTCATACACAAAGTAGTGAGAAAATGAAGAACACTCATATAAACCTAGGGTTTCTTTTCATTAATCCAAATCTGAAAAATGTGAGGCAAGGATGAGGGTTTATATAATACCCTCATCTAATCTTGACCATCCATTACAAGCTAATCTAAGGGCTTCAATAAACCCACAATTCCTACATTATACTCGGTCCATTAAGGCTCTCAAGAGCTGAAAATTTTGAACATAAAACAACAAATACTTAAAGTAAAAGCATAAAGTATAAAAGGTAGATAGAGACATGTGTGAAAGGGACACATTGAGGAGAAACATGTGAGCCTCTCCTTGAGTTAATTTTCGGCTGATTTGGGGTCTTCTCCCAATTGATTTTTGCTCCTTGTTGACTTGGTTGACTTGTGGTTCGAACCCACTTGGGTGCACTCGAGCGTTCACATTCAAAAATAGCGTTTTGTTGACTTTCGGTTGCTCTTTGTCTTGACTTTCCTTGACCTCTTTGACCCACCAAGCTTGACCAACATATTATGATGTAATTTACTCAAAATAAGCTTGGGTGGACCTTAGGATCGTGACCTAGCCCATGGTTCGAGCCCAAGGACCTAAACCGTGATTTGGACAAAAACCGTCTTTGCTAGCCTTGACCATTTTTGGTCCACTTACACATATATTAAAATTATACTTTCACTAATCTCATTAGTGAAATATACATAATTAGTGAATTAACGTTTAATCACTAATTCTCATCTCCTCTAATAATTTTATCGATATAAAATTAAATCACTCGAGTTCACAACTCGATTTCTCTCTAAATTAATACATTGACTAACCCTTAGTCGATTTATCAAGTTACTAATATAATCGTATCTCATACAATTAATTAGCTTAAATATTTGGAGTACGTTCCTATAGGTGTGACTTAAAGGGATCAATTGATTACCGCCGTTCTCACGACAATAACGTCAAACTCTAGTCAGCCAACCGTTATTGATTTACGTTAATCAATTGACAATAATACAGGATTATCCCCATGTATTCCTTAATTGAGATTTATTAAGTAATCGCACTATTGTGGAGGACACATACTCCAACAATCTCCCACTTGTCCGAGACAAGTTGTGCATTACCAATTCTCATGTCCGTTTCACATCTCCCACTCGATGCAAGGTGTCTTACAGGTCGTACTTGCATCCTGTGATATATATCGTGAGTGGTTTCCTCGATAAGGAGAGTAGTCATCGACCGGGAATCTACCGTAGATTCTTACCGAGCGTGGCTACGCATTTTCAAATGACTACTCTTCGAGTGGCCCAAAGATGTTTTACCCTGACGAGGGTGGACATTTCCTTCCAATCGATTGTCTTGTATAATGCAGATCACCATGACCCCAAAGATGCCCTTATAACCCCTTTCACGGCATGGCTTAGGACAAAAATGAAAGTCACTCGGAAACCGCACCGACTGCATAATCACCAGCCAAAGAATCGACTCAAAGGAATACTATAGAATTCCCACCACGACCAGGTTTCAATCTCATTGAAAAGGAATTCTATAAGCGTCACTGTCCGACAGAGTGTCTCACAGTCTGTCTATGCAAACGAGCAGTCATCACATATGACCCTATGGTGTTGAACCCACCATCGAACGACTTGCAATCTAGTCTCTTCGAGACGTCACCTAATATGAGAGACTAGGGACCAAATACTTAGTTTATACCGTTCACTTGAATATGTTCAAAGTTGTCACACAACTATTCGGATAAACAAAGTATGCATTCAATAATGACTTAAAAGAGTAAATATACTCTAAACAATGAATGTTATTTTCATATTTGTAATAGGATACTTTATCCATTACATATCTCAAAAAACTGAAGGAAATCAGGCATACGCCTCAACCCCATGGAGGCGGTGTGAGCGTCATGC
Source organism: Dianthus caryophyllus (assembly GCA_023091065.1). Taxonomy (NCBI): domain Eukaryota; kingdom Viridiplantae; phylum Streptophyta; class Magnoliopsida; order Caryophyllales; family Caryophyllaceae; genus Dianthus; species Dianthus caryophyllus. The sequence continues at coordinate 25,155,257 of CM041524.1, forward strand.
TTAGTCCTCGAAAGAGGCTTGGTTAAAGGATCAGCGATCTCATCGTCTGTCCCAACCTTACAAATATCTATTTCCTTCCTTTTCACGTTATCTCTTATAACATGGTATTTCCTCAAAACGTGTCTAGACTTATTACTAGACTTGGGCTCCTTTACTTGAAAGATGGCCCCCACTATTATCACAATAAACAGTGATTGGATTTGCGGTACTGGGGACTACTCTTAGTCCACCCAAGAATTGCCGGATCCATACAAATTTTCTTTAGCGACCTGTCGCCAAATATTCGACACATTTGTAGAATCCGCAGTGACACTTTGCTTGAAACTTTTTCAGCAAACAGCACCCCCATTTAACATAGCAACTTAGCCGGATTGGGATTTCAATTATCCCCATCGGTTTGGAAACTTGCATCCATGTAACCCTTTACACGTAGCTCAAGTTCTCCTCCAAACACTAGAAACGAATCCTTAGTTCTTCTCAAGTACTTAAGGATGTTCTTTACAGCTATCCAGTGACTCTCACCGGGATTAGCTTGATACCGGCTCGTCATGCTCAAAGCGAAAGCGACATCAGGACGAGTGCACATCATAGCATACATGATTGATCCTGCAGCGGAAGCATAAGAGATCAATTTCATGCGTTCAATTTCCGCAGGAGTCGTAGGACATTGAGATTTCTTCAACGTTATTCCTACACTCATCGGAAGAAAGCCTCTCTTGGAGTCTTTCATATTGAACATATCAAGAATCTTATCGATATAAGCTTCTTGACTTAATGCTAGTATCCTCTTGGATCTATCTCTATAGATCCGGATTCCCAAGATGCGTTGTGCCTCTCCCAAGTCCTTCATTTGGAAATGGTTTCCCAATTCCACCTTTACCGAATTCAAACTTGGAACATCATTTCCAATTAGTAGTACGTCATCCACATACAAAACAAGGAAGGTTACTTTACTCCCACTAAACTTCATGTACAAACAAGGTTCCTCGGCACTCCGAGCGAATCCATGTTGTTTGATAACACGATCGAATCTATGATTCCAACTCCTCGATGCTTGCTTAAGACCATAAATGGATCTCTTAAGCTTGCATACTTTCTTAGGGTTGGATGTATCTACAAAACCTTCAGGTTGTGTCATGAACACTTGCTCTTCTAGAATCTCATTCAAGAAGGCGGTTTTTACATCCATTTGCCATATTTCATAGTCATGAAATGCGGCAACCGCTAAGATTATCCTTATGGATCGAAGCATAGCAACCGGTGCAAAGGTTTCATCATAATGAATACCTTGGACTTGTGAAAAGCCCTTTGCTACCAGTCTAGCTTTGTAAACATCAATATGTTTATCTATGCCGAGTTTGATTTTGAATATCCATTTACTCTAAAGGGGTCTCACTCCTTCAGGTAAATCTACCAAGTCCCAAACTTGGTTCTCGTACATAGAATCCATTTCGGATTTCATGGCCTCAAGCCATTGTTCGGAGTTGGGGCTACTAATAGCCGCCTTGTAGGTTGAGGGTTCGTTGCCTTCGAATAGCAACAAATCACCCTCCTCCTCGATGTTACCGAGGTGGCGGTCAGGTTGATGACTAATTCTTCCTGACCTCCTAGGGATTACAACCGTGTCAGAAGACGAGGGAACGGTTTCCTCGTTTTCTACCTCGGTTTGTGGCTCTTGAACTTCATCAAGTTCAAATTTTCTCCCACTCTGTTTCTTAGAAATATATATATATATTTTCTTGAAAACAGCATCACGAGCCACAAACTCTTTGTTCTCGTGAGGGTTGTAGAAGTAATAACCACACGTTTCCTTAGGATAACCTACAAATAGGGAACCTTTCCCGTCCATATCTCATATGGAGTCTTATTCGATTTAGTGAGAATACAGTAGGCGATAGCGCAAAGCCCTAAAACGATCCAGGAAGCTCATTTTGACTCATCATAGACCGAACCATATCTCATAAAGTTCGGTTTCTCCTTTCTGCAACACCATTCAATAGTGGTGTGCCCGGAGGAGTCCATTGTGATACTCTACCACAATTATTAAGAAGTGAATCAAACTCATTACTTAGATATTCGCCACCACGATCTGATCGTAGTGCTTTTATCCTTTTGTTCAATTGGTTCTCAACCTCATTTTGAAATTCTTTAATTTCTCAAATGCATCACTTTTATGCCTTATTAAGTAGACATAACCATATCTACTTAAGTCATTGGTAAAAGTAATGAAATAATGATATCCTCCTCTAGCGGTGATGTTTAATGGACCACACACATCGGTATGTATGAGTCCTAAAACTTTACTTGCTCGTGTCCCTTTACCACTAAAGGGTGCACGAGTCATCTTGCCTAAAAGGCAAGCCTCGCATGTACCATATGATTCGCAATCAAATGGTTTGAGAACCTTGGTCTCAACAAGTCTCTTTATGCGTCTATCGTTTATATGACCTAAACGACAATGCCAAAGGTAGGATTTGTTTGATTCATTCGTTTTGAGCTTCTTGTTCTCTATATGATAAACATCATTGACATTATTCAAAACATGAATACCTCCAATCGAAATGGTTTCACCATAATCCATTTCATTAAATGAAAAAGTACATCGATTGTCCTTATTCATAAAAGCCTTCCGTATCAAACACGGAGACGGAGATAATGTTTTGCGTTAGAGTTGGTACAAAATAACAGTTATTCAAATTCAACTCTAAACCACTAGCTAGAGCGAGTACGTAAGTTCCCACGGAAATGGCCGCTACTCTAGCTCCATTACCCATGCGGAGATCTACATCACTCTTGGCTAGTGCTCGCACGTTTCTCATCCCTTGCAAGTGATTGCAAAGATGAGATCCACATCCGGTATCTCATACCCATGTAGAAATGCAAGCATGATTTATGTCAATCATATAAAGACTAGAAGGAACGATGTCTTTGGATGTCGCACATCCATCATTCTTTTCCTTCAAGAATTTGGGACAATTACGCTTCCAACGACTGGGTTTGGGCTTGCTATTCTCAATAGCCTTCCCCTTACCCTTATCTTCCTTGAACCGAGCTTTAATAGCTCTCTTCCCTTTGTTAACCCCAATGTATATGTTCTTCAATCTCATTGAAAGAACATCTTTTCTCTCAATCCTCATTCACTTCCGTGCTATCTAGGTCGAAGCACATCGTCGTCACTCTAGTGAATATCTCATATGCACTTTAGTGAGTAATGAAGCGAAGTTTGAGAGAAGGTGACATTGACCAAATCAAAACACTTTTGACGTCATTGTCAATATTTAGGTGCTCATCGTAGGCGGCTCGTGCCGCCGTGGTGGCCCCAAGTCCGGGTTTGGCGGGAGGTGGTTCGGTAAGGTTTAGTACATTGACGGTTTGAGCGGCGCTCCTTATAGTCGAATCTCATTCGACAAAGTTGCTACCGTCATATTTAGGATACACTTATCCATCACGGTTCTCAACCATGAAAATTTACCCAAAATGGGTGCGGGAGTTGATGTTGTCATTGCGATTTCAAATAAGCGATTCTACAACAAATATGAGGAAATTAACATTCATTGTACATTAATGACATTTGCTAAAACACTTTTAAAACAAACGTCCATTTATATAACGATCTCCCACGAAATTATATAAATGATTCCAAGACTCGTTTTTCATATAAAATTAGACATCTCATGTTTCCTTTTATATAAAAACGATAAGTCAACACTTGACTAATTCTACACTAGAATGCTTGGTTGATGATTTTCTTTAAAATGCATCCTTAAGCCCCAAATAACTCTTATTTGGTTGAGTTCAAACCAAATTAGCATGGGACTTCCTCCCACTACTTACCCATGGTAACAAGGTTCCACGTTGCGGAGGTCCTCACGAACATGGGGTTCATAGTCGCTACATTTGGAAAGGCTTAATCTCAATTCATTTGTTAAAAATGTGGGTGATCTTGTCAATTTTTAGTCATATAAATTCTTTGTAAGTGAACTAATTTAAGAATGGCGACCTAAAAACGACAATCATAGTGGGATATCGTGGCATGCATGGCGATTTTGGCATGTGTGCGGAAAATAAGCAATCAAACAAGCATATGCAAGCATAAACATAAACCTAGTATGGCCACCTAAAGGTAATTAAAATTACAAGGAGTTACAAATTGGAAACCAACTCCTTTGGTCCCTCTTCACATGGATCTCATCCAAGGCTCCTCCTTGCTAGCTTTAGAACACTTCTAAGGCTCCATCTCGATCCATCGCCGGTCTTCGGTTTACAAATAGTTACAAGTATGATTTACAAATGAATACATAGCAATCCTATTATACATTTATAAATGAAATTAACTATTAAAATTACAAACCGGCGATACGAGATCGCATTTAATTACAAACCCACACGATATTCCCTTTCATTACGGGTAATATCGGTAAAAATTTAACAAACTATGGCCATACTAGTAAGAACAAACATTCATTCAATAATAAACATTCATCCAAACATGCATAATGTAAAGCTTATAGATAAAAACATGCCAAAATCGCCCTAAACAATAATCGCATTAAATCGTTTCAAACCGATCTCATTTTTAATCGATTAATCTCATATTAATCAATAATGCTTAAAACACCTTTTAAGCTTGAACTAAAACTTCTAAACTGATTTAGAACACCCAAAATTAGTTTTCACTAATTCATGGTGATTTTAGTTCACAAACTTGGTCATTTGCTAATTAGATGTACTTTAATCATAACCCTTTTATGAATAAAGCTTAATAAAATCAAAATAAATTAAAATAAAACCATTTTTATTTTGACAAAATTTTGTATATTCTGGAACACTTCCAAAATATAAGAAAAGAAAAGTTTGGTCAGAAAATATTTACGAATTATTTTATAACAAATAACATACGATTTCATCGATTTTATCTCATAAAATCAATAAAACGTCCAAAACAGTGAGGAAAAAACCCAAATTTATACCTTAGCATCATTATAATGTATAAAAACAGTGGTATAAAATTTATGTCCAGAAAACAAATTTTACTATATTTTCAACATTAACATGCATTTTATACCGATTTTATAACAAAAATATGAATCAATATTCAAAACTCAAGGTCTGATCTTGAAAATTTACATGCAGACAGTATAAATATGAAATATCACTGTGTAAACATTTCGTGACCAGATTCCAACTATAACTATTTATAGTAATTATTTTAGCCAAAAACACACTTTTTGACTCGGTTTTGTATAAAAATCATTTTAATTAGCAAACAAATTTCAAAAATTACGAAATTTGACCAGTAACTTCATGAGACCAGAAACTTTGCATGCTATAAAAATCTCGTGTTAAAACCACTTTTAACACCATTTTCGGATTTTATGTTATTTATTCTCAATAAATACATAAAACTCCAAAATTAACAAAATAAATTTGTAACTACAAGCCTTGGCTCTGATACCACTTGTAGGGATCGGATCCCATTCACTAATCAAATATTAGTGTAAATCAAATTACTCTAATTTGATGAGCAAGATCTATGTGGTCACAAATAGACTTTGTTACCAAGATTATAGAAATTTATACCTTTCTCAAAGGATAATGGGCACAAATACAAGAACACCTTTCTTGTTTTGTTTCTTAAGCTATGAGTTAGGATGATCCTCCAAAACCCGAGTTTCCAAAATAGGAAACCTCCTCTTAGTGGCACCCAAGAACTACACCAAAAATACTAGGGATTTTGATCTAGAAATCACTTAGTATCACTTGATAATATGTAATATTATTATTACTAACTCTTAGTAATATGTGGAATAATACTAGTATTTAGTTTAGAGAGTATATGAGAGAGATGAGAGAAAAGCATGAACAAGCATAAAATGAAACTCTTTCATCCATAGACTTGTTGTATGAATGAGCTAGCAAAATGAAGTGTGTCTTGGACACTTCATTTTGGCCGGCCCCCATGAGTGGAGAGGACAAGTGTTCCTCTCTTGAGAAGAGTAAATTGATGCATGCAAATCATTGTGTTTTTCACATGCAAAAGCAAGGCAAACAAAATGAATAAAAAACAAAAAGGAATCTTCTCCTCTTTGCTCACCATTTGGACGGTCCATTAGGACCTATCATGGGTCCATTTTGTTTTCAATATTTGTCCCACAAATACTTATAATTTATCACTTAATTATCTAATATAATAAAGTGTAAATCAATTAAACTCTTCCTTAATATACATGTACACTTACACATATATTAAAATTATACTTTCACTAATCTCATTAGTGAAATATACATAATTAGTGAATTAACGTTTAATCACTAATTCTCATCTCCTCTAATAATTTTATCGATATAAAATTAAATCACTCGAGTTCACAACTCGATTTCTCTCTAAATTAATACATTGACTAACCGTTAGTCGATTTATCAAGTTACTAATATAATCGTATCTCATACAATTAATTAGCTTAAATATTTGGAGTACGTTCCTATAGGTGTGACTTAAAGGGATCAATTGATTACCGCCGTTCTCACGACAATAACGTCAAACTCTAGTCAGCCAACCGTTATTGATTTACGTTAATCAATTGACAATAATACAGGATTATCCCCATGTATTCCTTAATTGAGATTTATTAAGTAATCGCACTATTGTGGAGGACACATACTCCAACAAGAATTGACTTCACTTAGCTCTTGGTGGCCCCTAGGTCCATGGCCTAGGCTTGGGTTTGAGCCCAAGGACTCAACCCATGACCTACTTCTTCTCCATCCTTGCTCACCATGACCATTCTTGGTCCAATCTCCTCTCCTTGGAAAGGATTTGCCCTCAAATCCTTGGAGGTCTTCTCTTTGTCCTCTCTACTCGATTTCTTGCTTGATTCCGACTTAGCACTCGACCAACCTTGGCCCTCATAAGCTTAGCCTTCCATGGACACCACTTGATTAGGGTTTGGAAAAGAGGTTGACCCCCTTGGAGTTGGTTTGATTGAACAGCCATGTGTTCTTCCTTACCCACGGTTTGTTTGTCCACATACTCTTGTTCGAGTACACTCTTGAGTCCATGGTTCGTAGGCATGCTTTCCATCCATTCTTGCCCATGATCAAGTCCTTCAATGATCCTCCACCTCATGGATCCGCTTGATCTCTCTATGCCATCGATTTTGCTCTTTCATTGACCACATTCTCGTTGTAGTCGGTTGTTTCATTGTTGATTGATGCATCACCCTCATGTTGCTCCTCTCCTAGAATCCTTCTTGTTACTCTAGGGTTACACCCAAGCTCTAGGCTCAACATTGCCTCCTCCATGCTCATACTCGGCTCTTCACTCTTCTCCTTGCTAGAGTTCTCTTCGTTGATCGATTCAAACAAACAAGCATTGGCTTTATAACCCATCATTGGTGGTAGGGGGGCTAGAACTATGAGCTTTTCACTGTATTGGAACGAGTAGGTGTTATTTCTTCCATGATGGGAAGAATTCTTCTCATATTCCCATGGCCTACCAAGCAACACATGACACGCATCCATGTCTAACACCTCACACACAATCTCATCCTTATAGTCTTGTCCAATTGAGAACGAGACTTTGCATTGCTTATCGACCTTTATCTCGGCTCCTTGATTAAGCCACCTTAGCTTGTAAGGATGAGGGTGCTTCAAAGTAGGTAAGGCAAGTTTATCAATGAGGGTTTTTGAAGCAACATTAACACAACTTCCTCCATCAATAATTAGATTACACACTCTCCCCTTGATTGTACACTTGGACCGAAAAATTTGGTGCCTTTGGTCCATGCTCTCATTTGATTCTTGAGTGTGCATCACTCGCCATGTGACCAAGCTCAACCCCGAGTCCGGGGGAACTAGGGTTTCGGCCACCTTCACCTCCTCCATTCCCTCTTTTTTTTCTTCCTCACAAACTAAGACCTCATCGTCTCCCCAATGCACTACTTCACTTGTGTTCAAGGCTCTGTTGCTAGGGCACTCCTTAGCAAAATGACCATATCCTTGACATTGGTAGCACTTCTTGAGAGGAATTGTTTTTTTAGGGCCATAGTCAATTCCCTTTCCCTTATCAACACTTGATGGCTTGGTAGTAGGACAAGGCTCGACTATTTTGACCCCTCCTTGACTCGTGTTAGGGGTGGCCTTGGTGGAGTGTTTGGCCGTGTCCCCTCTTCCCTTCTCTAGCCTCTCAACTCTCATGGCCATGGTGACGGCCTCATCGAATGACCATAAATTTTGCATCTTGACCCGGTTTGCTATCCTAGGGTTTAGACCCTTGACAAATCTTGCAATCTTTTGCTCGGGTTTTTCGTTCATCTCACATTGTAAAGTGAGTTGTTCAAAGTCCCTAAGGTAGGATTCGATGGGTAGTGTCTCTTGTTTGAGTTGAGCCAATCTAAGGAACATGTCTTGAGTGTAGTCCTTGGGAACGAACTTATCTTTGAGCTTTTTCTTGAGTTTGAGCCATGACCTAATGGGTTCCTTTCCCTCTCGATTTCTTTGGTTCTTAAGGTTTTCATACCAAAGGGAGGCATAGCCTTTGAATTTCATGATGGCCACCTTAAAACACTTTCTATCGGGTATTCTTTAAATTCAAAGATTCTTTCGGCGACCTAAGCCAATCTAGTAGATCCTTGGGATTAAGACTACCATAAAAGTCAGGAATTTCTACCTTGATGTCTCGGTCATGATCTCTTGGGTGAACTTCAAGGGACTCCTCCGAATCCGAGTATTGATCTTCCATGTGAGGAGGTGGTTGTCCTCTCCCACGGCCTCCAAACCCACGGCCCCTTCCTCCTCCACCCCTAGGTGGTGGTCTTGGTTCATGAATGTTTTGTTCCAAGAGGGTGTTTATAGCATTCATCATTAAAGTACAATTACCGGTGAGTTGAGTCAACTTCTCTTCTAAATCCGAAAGCCTCTTATCCTCTTCCATTTTGTGAAAATTTTGTGAGATTTTTGTGGAAGTTTTGTGGGAATAAACGAGGAAAAAGAAAGGAGGAGAAAACGAAAAAATGAAGAGGAAAACAAGAGTAAAACCGAGAAATACAAAAACAAATCGAAAACAAGAACAAACCTAGGCTTTGATGACCAATTTGGAGTGAAACCTATGGGGTTTGATTTCACTCAAGAATACAACTAAAATCGATTTGTGATGCTCTTGAAAATCTCGGCCAAAGTGTGTTTTTTTGGTGTGAATTTTTCTGATTTTTTTATAAGTAAATGAAAACATAAAAGATAGAACTTAATGGACCAAAAATGGTCAAGTCGAGTAAAGGCGGTTTTTGTCTAAATCACGGTTTGAGTCCTTGGGCTCGAACCATGGGCTAGACCACGATCCTAAGGTCCACCCAAGCTTATTTTGAGTGAATTTAAACAATAATATCTTGGTCAAGCTTGGTGGATCAAAGAAGTCAAGGAAAGTCAAGAAGGAGAGCAACCGAAAGTCAACAAATGTGCTATTTTGAATGTGATCGCTTGAGTGCACCCATGTGGGTTCGAACCCCAATAAAACACGAGCCAACAAGGTCCAAGAAGGTCAGCTAAGGGGAGAATTCGGCTGATCCAAAGAAGCCTCAAATGATACATTATTTTGTGCTTTAAGTCCCTTTCACTCATGTCGCTTTCTTACTTTATGCTTTATACTTTATGTTTTGTTTGTTTGTCTTCAAATTTTCAGCATTGTAAGGTCCTCAAAGACCACTAAAGTCGGCTGATTGGAGGAGCCTCTAGGGCCCTTAGATCAACTTAGAATGTAGGGCTTAGATTAGAACAAGGGTATTATATAAACCCTCACTCTACCTTTGTAAATTTTCAGATTTGGATGATTAAAAGGTTGAACCCTAAAATTGAGTGTTTTCATTTTCTCATTGCTTTGTGCTTGAGTTTAGTGAGTAATTAGTTAGTGGCTTAGTGCTTAACTAATTAAAAACCTAAATCTATTACTTTGTGTGTAGATTTAGTTACTATCTTATGTTTTTTCATTTTGTTTCACAAAATCAGAAAATTTGTCTCACAAAAATACAATTTGGCCGAGTATTGTTCAAGGGTTTCAAGATCGATTTTTGTTAGTCTCTTGAGTGGAACTTGACCCATCTAGTTTCACTCCAAATTGGTCATCAAAGCCTAGGTTTGTTCTTGTTTTTTCGATTTGTTTGTGTTTTCGGTTTGATCTTGTTTTTCGGTTATACTCTTGTCTTTCATCTTTTATTTTCGTTTTTCTCTTTTATTTTCTCCTTGTTTGTCCACAAAACTTCCACAAACATTCTCACAAAATTTTCACAAAATGGTTGAAGATCTACACTTGTGTTAGTGTTGGATTCGATTTGTTCTTTTTGTTGTCGAGTGTTCTTGTTTTTCTTCTTTTATTTTCGTTTTCTCTATTTATTTTACTTGTTATTCCACAAAATACTCACAAAATTTTCACAAAATGGATGTTTCTTGTGATACTACTCTTGGTGAGACCATGTATGATTCTATGGAGAAAGCTAGAAGAGAGCTTGAAATCAAAATGAGTCAAATGAGGGGTAGACTTAAACCTAACCCTAACCTTGATCTTGTGACTTTGAGGGCTCAAAGGGAATTAGAGGCTAGAATGGCTCGGTTAGGAGGAGAGCCACCCCCTAGTCTAGGCCGTGTGGTTCATAGAGCAACACATGCTCAAACCCTAACCCTAGAAGAGAATCACCAAGTCCAAATCTTTAGATCTAGGTGTACCATTATGGGAAGGGTTTGTAATTTGATTGTTAATGGGGAAAGTTGTTCTAATGTTGCCTCAAGCACCCTCATTGAAAAATTAGCCTTGCCCACACAAGATCACCCTAACCCTTACAAGATGAAGTGGCTAGATATGGGAACCGAGGTGATGGTGGTTAGACAATGCTTGGTTTCTTTCTCCATTGGAAGGGATTACATGGATGAGGTTTTGTGTGATGTGATTCCCATGGAGGCTTGTCATCTCCTCTTGGGAAACCTTGGAAGTTGAAAAGAAATGCTAATCATGATGGGAGGGACAATACTTATGACTTTAAGATTGGAGCCAAGAATATCAAACTTACACCCTTACCTCCAATTTTGAAGAACCCTAGCCCACCCTCCTTGGTTGAATCACACGAAAACATGAAGGTTGAAGGGGGACCCGAAATGAAACAAGTGCAAGCTGAAATGGTGGTGGTAAAGCCGTGTGATATGATACTAGAGGACATACCCACACCCCTACCTCCTACCATGAATTATTCCACCCCACCCTCCATGTTTGAGCCTTACAAAGATGTGGTATTGAGTGAAGAGGCCGAAAAAGGTGAAGAGATGAATGTTGGCGAGAAATTGACCCTTCACTTTGCTAAAGATGATCCTGACAATCAAGAGGAAAGCATGGGGTACAATGCCAAGCAAAGGGATGAGTATGATCATGAGAAGTGTTTGGCTAATGTCAAGGGGAAGGTATTCATGTGGTATGAGAATGTTGATGCAAGCAAAGAGTTTTGGGATTTCCTAAAATGGAAATTCAAAGTGAATACTAACAACAGCAAGGGGCTACTATGTGATTATCCTAATCAAGTCCTTCCAAGTGGATTCATGAAATGGGAGCTCATCAAAAGAGAGGAGGACAAGGCCGATCATTTGAAGAATCCGAAACATTGCAAGGAGGATGAGTCCATTGAAAGTCCAAAGATCGATTTGTGGAAGAAGTACACGGCCCCCAAGGCCATCCATGAATTGGTCACACTTCTTAGGTCGCCTAATTCAACAAGTCCCTTCATGATTGAGATTGTAACCCTCCAAGTGATCAAAGACAATCCTAGGACAATAAGGAGGAACAAAGAAGAGGAGCACGAGTTCAATGTCAAGGTTCCAAGTTTGAAAGTTTCGATCAAAAGCAAAGGAAGTGAATCATTTGGAGATGCAAAGATCGATGTGTTAGAAAGTTCAAGTGAGACCTTGAAATGGGATAAAAACGTGGAACTCATCCTTGACAAAGGGTGGCGAGATGACGATTCTAAGCATGAAGAACTTCGAGTTGTGCTAAGGGATAATTGTGAATCCAAAGAAGCCATGAGTAAGGGAGAGAGCGAGCTCAATTCATTGAGCCAAGTCTACAAGGATCAATCTCTCATTCAATCTCTAAGCAAGTGGTGTTCTTGGAAGTCTAGGAGCATGGAGCCCAAGGTTGGTCATGGGGCTCATAGGGCACTCCTCATCATGTTCTACGAACCAAGTCATGAAGCCAACGAGAGTCTAAGTCGAGGGTCAAACAAAAGCTCAAGTCGAGAAGAAAACAAAGAGAACTCCGAGGATTTGAGGACAAATCCTTTTCAAGAAGAGGAGATTGGACCAAAAATGGTCAAGTCGAGTAAAGGCGGTTTTTGTCTAAATCACGGTTTGAGTCCTTGGGCTCGAACTATGGGCTAGACCACGATCCTAAGGTCCACCCAAGCTTATTTTGAGTGAATTTAAACAATAATATCTTGGTCAAGCTTGGTGGATCAAAGAAGTCAAGGAAAGTCAAGAAGGAGAGCAACCGAAAGTCAACAAATGTGCTATTTTGAATGTGATCGCTTGAGTGCACCCATGTGGGTTCGAACCCCAATAAAACACGAGCCAACAAGGTCCAAGAAGGTCAGCTAAGGGGAGAATTCGGCTGATCCAAAGAAGCCTCAAATGATACATTATTTTGTGCTTTAAGTCCCTTTCACTCATGTCGCTTTCTTACTTTATGCTTTATACTTTATGTTTTGTTTGTTTGTCTTCAAATTTTCAGCATTGTAAGGTCCTCAAAGACCACTAAAGTCGGCTGATTGGAGGAGCCTCTAGGGCCCTTAGATCAACTTAGAATGTAGGGCTTAGATTAGAACAAGGGTATTATATAAACCCTCACTCTACCTTTGTAAATTTTCAGATTTGGATGATTAAAAGGTTGAACCCTAAAATTGAGTGTTTTCATTTCCTCATTGCTTTGTGCTTGAGTTTAGTGAGTAATTAGTTAGTGGCTTAGTGCTTAACTAATTAAAAACCTAAATCTATTACTTTGTGTGTAGATTTAGTTACTATCTTATGTTTTTTCATTTTGTTTCACAAAATCAGAAAATTTGTCTCACAAAAATACAATTTGGCCGAGTATTGTTCAAGGGTTTCAAGATCGATTTTTGTTAGTCTCTTGAGTGGAACTTGACCCATCTAGTTTCACTCCACTAAATCTAAACACAAAGTAATAGATTTAGGTTTTGATTAATCAAGCACTATGCCACTAATTAATCATTCACTAACTCAAGCACTAAGCTAAGAGAATAATGAAGGAAACTCAACTCAAACTCTAGGGTTTTCTTTTCATTCAAATCTGAAAATTATAATGTTAGAGTGAGGGTTTATATAGTACCCTTGCTCTAATCTTGGCCTTACATCTTAAAGGAGATCTAAGGGCTACAAGTAACCCACAAAAGATACAGAAAAAACGGCTCATAGGCCTCACATGAGCTGAAATTTTAAATGAAAACAATAAACTACAAAAGCATAAAGGTTGATGTTGACACTTGACTCAATCCTCTCCCTTCTTTGTTTAGGTGGTCATCAAGGGTCATGATAGAGCCTTGGCTTTGAGAGTGGACGGTCCAATGCTCCACATTTTGATTTTTACAAGCTAAAACAATAAAGCATAAAGTAGTGAAAGTGACATGAATGAAAAAGACATAAAGCATCAAAATAATGTGATGGTTGTGGGGATTTGATTTAGGCCGGCTCCATGGACCTCCTTGAGCTAGCTTGTGAGCCATGTGAGTCCTTTTATTGGAGGGTTGACTCACATGAGTGCACCCAAAAAGACCACATTCAAAAATAGCATTTTCATTGACATTTAGTTGCTCTCCAACTTGACCTTACTTTGACTTCTTTTGACCACCAAGTATGGCTTGATTTGACCATAGAATTGACTTCACTTAGCTCTTGGTGGCCCCTAGGTCCATGGCCTAGGCTTGGGTTTGAGCCCAAGGACTCAACCCATGACCTACTTTTCTCCATCTGGAGCAAAAATGGCCAAGGTGGTCAAGGGTGAAGTCGAGGGAGACCATGGGTTGGGGCCATGGGCTCAAACCCACGCCTAGGCCAAGGGTCAAGGGGTCACTAAGGGCTAAGTAAAGTCAATTCTATGGTCAAATCAAGCCAACCTTAGTGATCAAGAAAAGTCAAGAGAAGTCAAGGTGGAGAGCAACTACAAAGTCAATACAAGTGCTATTTTTGAATGTGGTCAAGATGGGTGCAACCATGTGAGTTAATCCTCCAATAAAAGAACTCACATGGCTCACAAAAGCTAGCTCAAGGGGGTCCATGGAGCCGGCCTAACAAGTCCCCAAAAACAATCACATTATTTTGTTGTTCATGTCATTTTCATACATGTCGCTTTCTTTACTTTCTACTTTATGTTTTATTGTAAGAGTTTAAATCTCTAAAAAATGGTCACATGGACCGTCCCACCCCACCCCCAAGGCTCACACAAGGGCCCTTGGATGATCATCAACAAAGAAGGGAGAGGATGGAGTCTAATGTCACTATCACCTTTATGCTTTTTAGTTTGTCTTTACATTATAGAATTTTCAGCTCACATGGAGCCTAGGAGCCGTTTTTTATGTCTTATTTTGGGACTCTTGTGAGCCCTTAGATCCTCCTTGTAATGAATGGTCAAGATTAGAATGAGGGTAATATATAAACCCTCATTCTCACATCAAAATTTTCAGATTTGGCTAATGAAAAGAAACCCTAGAGTTTTATTGAGTGTTCTTCAATTTCTTATTACTTTGTGTGTGAGTTAGTGAAGGATTAGTTTAGTGGCTTTGTGCTTAAACTAATCAAACCCTAAATCTATTACTTTGTGTGTAGATTTAGTGACTATCTTTTATGTTTATTCTTTCACAAAATTTCAGAAAAATATCCCACAAAAAAACATACATCATCTAGCCGAGATTTTCAAGACACTTCAAGTTCGATTTTTGTTCATCCCTTGAGTGAAACTTGATCCACTTAGTTTCACTCCAAATTGGTCATCAAAGCCTAGGTTTGTTCTTCATTTTCGATTTGTTTTTGTTTTCTCGGTTTACCCTTTGTTTTTCCTCTTCAATTTTTCGTTTTTTCTTCCTTCTTTTCCTTGTTTATTTTCCACAAAACTTACACAAAAATCTCACAAAATTGTCACAAAATGGAAGAGGATAGAGGAGAGGGTAAAAAGCTTTCCGATTTAGAAGAGAAGTTAACTCAACTCACCGGTAATTGTACCTTAATGATGAATGCTCTTAACACCCTCTTAGACCAAAATCTTAATGAACCAAGAAGGGGTGGAGGGGGAAGAGGGCGTGGGTATGGGTATGGGGGCCGTGGGAGAGGACAACCTCCTCCTCACATGGAAGATCAATTTTCGGATTCGGAGGAGTCCCTTGAAGCCCACCCAAGAGACCCCTGACCGAGATATCAAAGTGGATATACCCGATTTTTATGGAAGCTTGAACCCCGAGGATCTCCTAGATTGGCTTAGATCGGTTGAAAGAATTTTCGAATTTAAGGAGTATCCCGATAGGAAGTGTTTTAAGGTGGCCATCATGAAATTCAAAGGATATGCCTCCCTTTGGTATGAAAACCTTAAGAATCAAAGAAATCGAGAGGGAAAGGAACCCATTAGGTCATGGCTCAAACTCAAAAAGAAACCCTAGAGTTTATATTGAGTGTTCTTCATTTATCTCTTTACTTTGTGTTTGAGATTTGTGAGAGATTAGTTTAGTGGCTTTGTGCTTAAACTAATCAAACCCTAAATCTATTACTTTGTGTGTAGATTTAGATACTATCTTTATGTTCTTCCATTTAACAACAAAAATCACAAAAAAATACATCACAAAACACCACATTCGGCCGTTTATTTTCAAGGGTTTGAAATCGATTCTTTGTTCATCCTTTGAGTGAAGCTTTATCCACTTAGTTTCACTCCACCATCCTTGCTCACCATGACCATACTTGGTCCAATCTCCTCTCCTTGGAAAGGATTTGCCCTCAAATCCTTGGAGGTCTTCTCTTTGTCCTCTCTACTCGATTTCTTGCTTGAATTCCGACTTAGCACTCGACCAACCTTGGCCCTCATAAGCTTAGCCTTCCATGGACACCACTTGATTAGGGTTTGGAAAAGAGGTTGACCCCCTTGGAGTTGGTTTGATTGAACAGCCATGTGTTCTTCCTTACCCACGGTTTGTTTGTCCACATACTCTTGTTCGAGTACACTCTTGAGTCCATGGTTCGTAGGCATGCTTTCCATCCATTCTTGCCCATGATCAAGTCCTTCAATGATCCTCCACCTCATGGATCCGCTTGATCTCTCTATGCCATCGATTTTTGCTCTTTCATTGACCACATTCTCGTTGTAGTCGGTTGTTTCATTGTTGATTGATGCATCACCCTCATGTTGCTCCTCTCCTAGAATCCTTCTTGTTACTCTAGGGTTACACCCAAGCTCTAGGCTCAACATTGCCTCCTCCATGCTCATACTCGGCTCTTCACTCTTCTCCTTGCTAGAGTTCTCTTCATTGATCGATTCAAACAAACAAGCATTGGCTTTATAACCCATCATTGGTGGTAGGGGGGCTAGAACTATGAGCTTTTCACTGTATTGCAACGAGTAGGTGTTATTTCTTCCATGATGGGAAGAATTCTTCTCACATTCCCATGGCCTACCAAGCAACACATGACACGCATCCATGTCTAACACCTCACACACAATCTCATCCTTATAGTCTTGTCCAATTGAGAACGAGACTTTGCATTGCTTATCGACCTTTATCTCGGCTCCTTGATTAAGCCACCTTAGCTTGTAAGGATGAGGGTGCTTCAAAGTAGGTAAGGCAAGTTTATCAATGAGGGTTTTTGAAGCAACATTAACACAACTTCCTCCATCAATAATTAGATTACACACTCTCCCCTTGATTGTACACTTGGACCGAAAAATTTGGTGCCTTTGGTCCATGCTCTCATTTGATTCTTGAGTGTGCATCACTCGCCATGTGACCAAGCTCAACCCCGAGTCCAGGAACTAGGGTTTCGCCACCTTCACCTCCTCCATTCCCTCTTTTTCTTCCTCACAAACTAAGACCTCATCGTCTCCCCAATGCACTACTTCACTTGTGTTCAAGGCCCTGTTGCTAGGGCACTCCTTAGCAAAATGACCATATCCTTGACATTGGTAGCACTTCTTGAGAGGAATTGTTTTTAGGGCCATAGTCAATTCCCTTTCCCTTATCAACACTTGATGGCTTGGTAGTAGGACAAGGCTCGACTATTTTGACCCCTCCTTGACTCGTGTTAGGGGTGGCCTTGGTGGAGTGTTTGGCCGTGTCCCCTCTTCCCTTCTCTAGCCTCTCAACTCTCATGGCCATGGTGACGGCCTCATCGAATGACCATAAATTTTGCATCTTGACCCTGGTTTGCTATCCTAGGGTTTAGACCCTCGACAAATCTTGCAATCTTTTGCTCGGGTTTTTCGTTCATCTCACATTGTAAAGTGAGTTGTTCAAAGTCCCTAAGGTAGGATTCGATGGGTAGTGTCTCTTGTTTGAGTTGAGCCAATCTAAGGAACATGTCCTGTGTGTAGTCCTTGGGAACGAACTTATCTTTGAGCTTTTTCTTGAGTTTGAGCCATGACCTAATGGGATCCTTTCCCTCTCGATTTCTTTGGTTCTTAAGGTTTTCATACCAACGGGAGGCATAGCCTTTGAATTTCATGATGGCCACCTTAAAACACTTTCTATCGGGGTATTCTTTAAATTCAAAGATTCTTTCGACCGACCTAAGCCAATCTAGTAGATCCTTGGGATTAAGACTACCATAAAAGTCGGGAATTTCTACCTTGATGTCTCGGTCATGATCTCTTGGGTGAACTTCAAGGGACTCCTCCGAATCCGAGTATTGATCTTCCATGTGAGGAGGTGGTTGTCCTCTCCCACGACCTCCAAACCCACGGCCCCTTCCTCCTCCACCCCTAGGTGGTGGTCTTGGTTCATGAATGTTTTGTTCCGAGAGGGTGTTTATAGCATTCATCATTAAAGTACAATTACCGGTGAGTTGAGTCAACTTCTCTTCTAAATCCGAAAGCCTCTTATCCTCTTCCATTTTGTGAAAATTTTGTGAGATTTTTGTGGAAGTTTTGTGGGAATAAACAAGGAAAAAGAAAGGAGGAGAAAACGAAAAAATGAAGAGGAAAACAAGAGTAAAACCGAGAAATACAAAAACAAATCGAAAACAAGAACAAACCTAGGCTTTGATGACCAATTTGGAGTGAAACCTATGGGGTTTGATTTCACTCAAGAATACAACTAAAATCGATTTGTGATGCTCTTGAAAATCTCGGCCAAAGTGTGTTTTTTTGGTGTGAATTTTTCTGATTTTTTTATAAGTAAATGAAAACATAAAAGATAGAACTAAATCTAAACACAAAGTAATAGATTTAGGTTTTGATTAATCAAGCACTATGCCACTAATTAATCATTCACTAACTCAAGCACTAAGCTAAGAGAATAATGAAGGAAACTCAACTCAAACTCTAGGGTTTTCTTTTCATTCAAATCTGAAAATTATAATGTTAGAGTGAGGGTTTATATAGTACCCTTGCTCTAATCTTGGCCTTACATCTTAAAGGAGATCTAAGGGCTACAAGTAACCCACAAAAGATACAAAAAAAAAACGGCTCATAGGCCTCACATGAGCTGAAATTTTAAATGAAAACAATAAACTACAAAAGCATAAAGGTTGATGTTGACACTTGACTCAATCCTCTCCCTTCTTTGTTTAGGTGGTCATCAAGGGTCTTGATAGAGCCTTGGCTTTGAGAGTGGACGGTCCAATGCTCCACATTTTGATTTTTACAAGCTAAAACAATAAAGCATAAAGTAGTGAAAGCGACATGAATGAAAAAGACATAAAGCATCAAAATAATGTGATGGTTGTGGGGATTTGATTTAGGCCGGCTCCATGGACCTCCTTGAGCTAGCTTGTGAGCCATGTGAGTCCTTTTATTGGAGGGTTGACTCACATGAGTGCACCCAAAAAGACCACATTCAAAAATAGCATTTTCATTGACATTTAGTTGCTCTCCAACTTGACCTTCCTTTGACTTCTTTTGACCACCAAGTATGGCTTGATTTGACCATAGAATTGACTTCACTTAGCTCTTGGTGGCCCCTAGGTCCATGGCCTAGGCTTGGGTTTGAGCCCAAGGACTCAACCCATGACCTACTTCTTCTCCATCCTTGCTCACCATGACCATTCTTGGTCCAATCTCCTCTCCTTGGAAAGGATTTGCCCTCAAATCCTTGGAGGTCTTCTCTTTGTCCTCTCTACTCGATTTCTTGCTTGAATTCGACTTAGCACTCGACCAACCTTGGCCCTCATAAGCTTAGCCTTCCATGGACACCACTTGATTAGGGTTTGGAAAAGAGGTTGACCCTTGGAGTTGGTTTGATTGAACAGCCATGTGTTCTTCCTTACCCACGGTTTGTTTGTCCACATACTCTTGTTCGAGTACACTCTTGAGTCCATGGTTCGTAGGCATGCTTTCCATCCATTCTTGCCCATGATCAAGTCCTTCAATGATCCTCCACCTCATGGATCCGCTTGATCTCTCTATGCCATCGATTTTGCTCTTTCATTGACCACATTCTCGTTGTAGTCGGTTGTTTCATTGTTGATTGATGCATCACCCTCATGTTGCTCCTCTCCTAGAATCCTTCTTGTTACTCTAGGGTTACACCCAAGCTCTAGGCTCAACATTGCCTCCTCCATGCTCATACTCGGCTCTTCACTCTTCTCCTTGCTAGAGTTCTCTTCATTGATCGATTCAAACAAACAAGCATTGGCTTTATAACCCATCATTGGTGGTAGGGGGGCTAGAACTATGAGCTTTTCACCGGATTGGAGCAGTAGGTGTTATTTCTTCCATGATGGGAAGAATTCTTCTCATATTCCCATGGCCTACCAAGCAACACATGACACGCATCCATGTCTAACACCTCACACACAATCTCATCCTTATAGTCTTGTCCAATTGAGAACGAGACTTTGCATTGCTTATCGACCTTTATCTCGGCTCCTTGATTAAGCCACCTTAGCTTGTAAGGATGAGGGTGCTTCAAAGTAGGTAAGGCAAGTTTATCAATGAGGGTTTTTGAAGCAACATTAACACAACTTCCTCCATCAATAATTAGATTACACACTCCCCTTGATTGTACACTTGGACCGAAAAATTTGGTGCCTTTGGTCCATGCTCTCATTTGATTCTTGAGTGTGCATCACTCGCCATGTGACCAAGCTCAACCCCGAGTCCTGGGAACTAGGGTTTCGCCACCTTCACCTCCTCCATTCCCTCTTTTTCTTCCTCACAAACTAAGACCTCATCGTCTCCCCAATGCACTACTTCACTTGTGTTCAAGGCCACATTGCTAGGGCACTCCTTAGCAAAATGACCATATCCTTGACATTGGTAGCACTTCTTGAGAGGAATTGTTTTTTTAGGGCCATAGTCAATTCCCTTTCCCTTATCAACACTTGATGGCTTGGTAGTAGGACAAGGCTCGACTATTTTGACCCCTCCTTGACTCGTGTTAGGGGTGGCCTTGGTGGAGTGTTTGGCCGTGTCCCCTCTTCCCTTCTCTAGCCTCTCAACTCTCATGGCCATGGTGACGGCCTCATCGAATGACCATAAATTTTGCATCTTGACCCGGTTTGCTATCCTAGGGTTTAGACCCTCGACAAATCTTGCAATCTTTTGCTCGGGTTTTTCGTTCATCTCACATTGTAAAGTGAGTTGTTCAAAGTCCCTAAGGTAGGATTCGATGGGTAGTGTCTCTTGTTTGAGTTGAGCCAATCTAAGGAACATGTCCTGAGTGTAGTCCTTGGGAACGAACTTATCTTTGAGCTTTTTCTTGAGTTTGAGCCATGACCTAATGGGTTCCTTTCCCTCTCGATTTCTTTGGTTCTTAAGGTTTTCATACCAACGGGAGGCATAGCCTTTGAATTTCATGATGGCCACCTTAAAACACTTTCTATCGGGGTATTCTTTAAATTCAAATATTCTTTCGACCGACCTAAGCCAATCTAGTAGATCCTTGGGATTAAGACTACCATAAAAGTCTGAATTTCTACATTGATGTCTCGGTCATGATCTCTTGGGTGAACTTCAAGGGACTCCTCCGAATCCGAGTATTGATCTTCCATGTGAGGAGGTGGTTGTCCTCTCCCACGGCCTCCAAACCCACGGCCCCTTCCTCCTCCACCCCTAGGTGGTGGTCTTGGTTCATGAATGTTTTGTTCCAAGAGGGTGTTTATAGCATTCATCATTAAAGTACAATTACCGGTGAGTTGAGTCAACTTCTCTTCTAAATCCGAAAGCCTCTTATCCTCTTCCATTTTGTGAAAATTTTGTGAGATTTTTGTGGAAGTTTTGTGGGAATAAACAAGGAAAAAGAAAGGAGGAGAAAACGAAAAATGAAGAGGAAAACAAGAGTAAAACCGAGAAATACAAAAACAAATCGAAACAAGAACAAACCTAGGCTTGGATGACCAATTTGGAGTGAAACCTATGGGGTTTGATTTCACTCAAGAATACAACTAAAATCGATTTGTGATGCTCTTGAAAATCTCGGCCAAAGTGTGTTTTTTGGTGTGAATTTTTCTGATTTTTATAAGTAAATGAAAACATAAAAGATAGAACTAAATCTAAACACAAAGTAATAGATTTAGGTTTTGATTAATCAAGCACTATGCCACTAATTAATCATTCACTAACTCAAGCACTAAGCTAAGAGAATAATGAAGGAAACTCAACTCAAACTCTAGGTTTTCTTTTCATTCAAATCTGAAAATTATAATGTTAGAGTGAGGGTTTATATAGTACCCTTGCTCTAATCTTGGCCTTACATCTTAAAGGAGATCTAAGGGCTACAAGTAACCCACAAAAGATACAAAAAAAAACGGCTCATAGGCCTCACATGAGCTGAAATTTTAAATGAAAACAATAAACTACAAAAGCATAAAGGTTGATGTTGACACTTGACTCAATCCTCTCCCTTCTTTGTTTAGGTGGTCATCAAGGGTCTTGTTAGAGCCTTGGCTTTGAGAGTGGACGGTCCAATGCTCCACATTTTGATTTTTACAAGCTAAAACAATAAAGCATAAAGTAGTGAAAGTGACATGAATGAAAAAGACATAAAGCATCAATATAATGTGATGGTTGTGGGGATTTGATTTAGGCCGGCTCCATGGACCTCCTTGAGCTAGCTTGTGAGCCATGTGAGTCCTTTTATTGGAGGGTTGACTCACATGAGTGCACCCAAAAAGACCACATTCAAAAATAGCATTTTCATTGACATTTAGTTGCTCTCCAACTTGACCTTCCTTTGACTTCTTTTGACCACCAAGTATGGCTTGATTTGACCATAGAATTGACTTCACTTAGCTCTTGGTGGCCCCTAGGTCCATGGCCTAGGCTTGGGTTTGAGCCCAAGGACTCAACCCATGACCTACTTCTTCTCCATCCTTGCTCACCAAGACCATTCTTGGTCCAATCTCCTCTCCTTGGAAAGGATTTGCCCTCAAATCCTTGGAGGTCTTCTCTTTGTCCTCTCTACTCGATTTCTTGCTTGAATTGCGACTTAGCACTCGACCAACCTTGGGCCGCATAAGCGTAGCCTTCCATGGACGCCACTTGATTAGGGTTTGGAAAAGAGGTTGACCCCTTGGAGTTGGTTTGATTGAACAGCCATGTGTTCTTCCTTACCCACGGTTTGTTTGTCCACATACTCTTGTTCGAGTACACTCTTGAGTCCATGGTTCGTAGGCATGCTTTCCATCCATTCTTGCCCATGATCAAGTCCTTCAATGATCCTCCACCTCATGGATCCGCTTGATCTCTCTATGCCATCGATTTTTGCTCTTTCATTGACCACATTCTCGTTGTAGTCGGTTGTTTCATTGTTGATTGATGCATCACCCTCATGTTGCTCCTCTCCTAGAATCCTTCTTGTTACTCTAGGGTTACACCCAAGCTCTAGGCTCAACATTGCCTCCTCCATGCTTATACTCGGCTCTTCACTCTTCTCCTTGCTAGAGTTCTCTTCATTGATCGATTCAAACAAACAAGCATTGGCTTTATAACCCATCATTGGTGGTAGGGGGGCTAGAACTATGAGCTTTTCACTGTATTGGAACGAGTAGGTGTTATTTCTTCCATGATGGGAAGAATTCTTCTCATATTCTCATGGCCTACCAAGCAACACATGACACGCATCCATGTCTAACACCTCACACACAATCTCATCCTTATAGTCTTGTCCAATTGAGAACGAGACTTTGCATTGCTTATCGACCTTTATCTCGGCTCCTTGATTAAGCCACCTTAGCTTGTAAGGATGAGGGTGCTTCAAAGTAGGTAAGGCAAGTTTATCAATGAGGGTTTTGAAGCAACATTAACACAACTTCCTCCATCAATAATTAGATTACACACTCTTCCCTTGATTGTACACTTGGTCCGAAAAATTTGGTGCCTTTGGTCCATGCTCTCATTTGATTCTTGAGTGTGCAACACACGCCATGTGACCAAGCTCAACCCCGAGTCCGGGGAACTAGGGTTTCGCCACCTTCACCTCCTCCATTCCCTCTTTTTTTCTTCCTCACAAACTAAGACCTCATCGTCTCCCCAACGCACTACTTCACTTGTGGTCAAGGCCCCGCTGCTACGGCACTCCTTAGCAAAATGACCACATCCTTGGCATTGGTAGCACTTCTTGGGAGGAATTGCTTTTTTAGGGCCATAGTCAATTCCCTTTCCTTATCAACACTTGATGGCTTGGTAGTAGGACAAGGCTCGACTATTTTGACCCCTCCTTGACTCGTGTTAGGGGTGGCCTTGGTGGAGTGTTTGGCCGTGTCCCCTCTTCCCTTCTCTAGCCTCTCAACTCTCATGGCCATGGTGACGGCCTCATCGAATGACCATAAATTTTGCATCTTGACCCGGTTTGCTATCCTAGGGTTTAGACCCTCGACAAATCTTGCAATCTTTTGCTCGGGTTTTTCGTTCATCTCACATTGTAAAGTGAGTTGTTCAAAGTCCCTAAGGTAGGATTCGATGGGTAGTGTCTCTTGTTTGAGTTGAGCCAATCTAAGGAACATGTCCTGAGTGTAGTCCTTGGGAACGAACTTATCTTTGAGCTTTTTCTTGAGTTTGAGCCATGACCTAATGGGTTCCTTTCCCTCTCGATTTCTTTGGTTCTTAAGGTTTTCATACCAACGGGAGGCATAGCCTTTGAATTTCATGATGGCCACCTTAAAACACTTTCTATCGGGGTATTCTTTAAATTCAAAGATTCTTTCGACCGACCTAAGCCAATCTAGTAGATCCTTGGGATTAAGACTACCATAAAAGTCGGGAATTTCTACCTTGATGTCTCGGTCATGATCTCTTGGGTGAACTTCAAGGGACTCCTCCGAATCCGAGTATTGATCTTCCATGTGAGGAGGTGGTTGTCCTCTCCCACGGCCTCCAAACCCACGGCCCCTTCCTCCTCCACCCCTAGGTGGTGGTCTTGGTTCATGAATGTTTTGTTCCAGAGGGTGTTTATAGCATTCATCATTAAAGTACAATTACCGGTGAGTTGAGTCAACTTCTCTTCTAAATCCGAACGCCTCTTATCCTCTTCCATTTTGTGAAAATTTTGTGAGATTTTTGTGGAAGTTTTGTGGGAATAAACAAGGAAAAAGAAAGGAGGAGAAAACGAAAAAATGAAGAGGAAAACAAGAGTAAAACCGAGAAATACAAAAACAAATCGAAAACAAGAACAAACCTAGGCTTTGATGACCAATTTCGAGTGAAACCTATGGGGTTTGATTTCACTCAAGAATACAACTAAAATCGATTTGTGATGCTCTTGAAAATCTCGGCCAAAGTGTGTTTTTTTGGTGTGAATTTTTCTGATTTTTTTATAAGTAAATGAAAACATAAAAGATAGAACTAAATCTAAACACAAAGTAATAGATTTAGGTTTTGATTAATCAAGCACTATGCCACTAATTAATCATTCACTAACTCAAGCACTAAGCTAAGAGAATAATGAAGGAAACTCAACTCAAACTCTAGGGATTTCTTTTCATTCAAATCTGAAAATTATAATGTTAGAGTGAGGGTTTATATAGTACCCTTGCTCTAATCTTGGCCTTACATCTTAAAGGAGATCTAAGGGCTACAAGTAACCCACAAAAGATACAAAAAAAACGGCTCATAGGCCTCACATGAGCTGAAATTTTAAATGAAAACAATAAACTACAAAAACATAAAGGTTGATGTTGACACTTGACTCAATCCTCTCCCTTCTTTGTTTAGGTGGTCATCAAGGGTCTTGATAGAGCCTTGGCTTTGAGAGTGGACGGTCCAATGCTCCACATTTTGATTTTTACAAGCTAAAACAATAAAGCATAAAGTAGTGAAAGTGACATGAATGAAAAAGACATAAAGCATCAAAATAATGTGATGGTTGTGGGGATTTGATTTAGGCCGGCTCCATGGACCTCCTTGTGCTAGCTTGTGAGCCATGTGAATCCTTTTATTGGAGGGTTGACTCACATGAGTGCACCCAAAAAGACCACATTCAAAAATAGCATTTTCATTGACATTTAGTTGCTCTCCAACTTGACCTTCCTTTGACTTCTTTTGACCACCAAGTATGGCTTGATTTGACCATAGAATTGACTTCACTTAGCTCTTGGTGGCCCCTAGGTCCATGGCCTAGGCTTGGGTTTGAGCCCAAGGACTCAACCCATGACCTACTTCTTCTCCATCCTTGCTCACCATGACCATTCTTGGTCCAATCTCCTCTCCTTGGAAAGGATTTGCCCTCAAATCCTTGGAGGTCTTCTCTTTGTCCTCTCTACTCGATTTCTTGCTTGAATTCTGACTTAGCACTCGACCAACCTTGGCCCTCATAAGCTTAGCCTTCCATGGACACCACTTGATTAGGGTTTGGAAAAGAGGTTGACCCGTTGGAGTTGGTTTGATTGAACAGCCATGTGTTCTTCCTTACCCACGGTTTGTTTGTCCACATACTCTTGTTCGAGTACACTCTTGAGTCCATGGTTCGTAGGCATGCTTTCCATCCATTCTTGCCCATGATCAAGTCCTTCAATGATCCTCCACCTCATGGATCCGCTTGATCTCTCTATGCCATCGATTTTGCTCTTTCATTGACCACATTCTCGTTGTAGTCGGTTGTTTCATTGTTGATTGATGCATCACCCTCATGTTGCTCCTCTCCTAGAATCCTTCTTGTTACTCTAGGGTTACACCCAAGCTCTAGGCTCAACATTGCCTCCTCCATGCTCATACTCGGCTCTTCACTCTTCTCCTTGCTAGAGTTCTCTTCATTGATCGATTCAAACAAACAAGCATTGGCTTTATAACCCATCATTGGTGGTAGGGGGGCTAGAACTATGAGCTTTTCAACGTATTGGAACGAGTAGGTGTTATTTCTTCCATGATGGGAAGAATTCTTCTCATATTCCCATGGCCTACCAAGCAACACATGACACGCATCCATGTCTAACACCTCACACACAATCTCATCCTTATAGTCTTGTCCAATTGAGAACGAGACTTTGCATTGCTTATCGACCTTTATCTCGGCTCCTTGATTAAGCCACCTTAGCTTGTAAGGATGAGGGTGCTTCAAAGTAGGTAAGGCAAGTTTATCAATGAGGGTTTTTGAAGCAACATTAACACAACTTCCTCCATCAATAATTAGATTACACACTCTCCCTTGATTGTACACTTGGACCGAAAAATTTGGTGCCTTTGGTCCATGCTCTCATTTGATTCTTGAGTGTGCATCACTCGCCATGTGACCAAGCTCAACCCCGAGTCCGGGGGAACTAGGGTTTCGGCCACCTTCACCTCCTCCATTCCCTCTTTTTTTTCTTCCTCACAAACTAAGACCTCATCGTCTCCCCAATGCACTACTTCACTTGTGTTCAAGGCCCTGTTGCTAGGGCACTCCTTAGCAAAATGACCATATCCTTGACATTGGTAGCACTTCTTGAGAGGAATTGTTTTTAGGGCCATAGTCAATTCCCTTTCCCTTATCAACACTTGATGGCTTGGTAGTAGGACAAGGCTCGACTATTTTGACCCCTCCTTGACTCGTGTTAGGGTGGCCTTGGTGGAGTGTTTGGCCGTGTCCCCTCTTCCCTCCTCTAGCCTCTCAACTCTCATGGCCATGGTGACGGCCTCATCGAATGACCATAAATTTCGCATCTTGACCCGGTTTGCTATCCTAGGGTTTAGACCCTCGACAAATCTTGCAATCTTTTGCTCGGGTTTTTCGTTCATCTCACATTGTAAAGTGAGTTGTTCAAAGTCCCTAAGGTAGGATTCGATGGGTAGTGTCTCTAGGTTGAGATGAGCCAATCTATGGAACATGTCCCTGAGTGTAGTCCTTGGGAACGAACTTATCTTTGAGCTTTTTCTTGTGTTTGTGCCATGTCCTAATGGGTTCCTTTCCCTCTCGATTTCTTTGGTTCTTAAGGTTTTCATACCAACGTGAGGCATAGCCTTTGAATTTTATGATGGCCACCTTAAAACACTTTCTATCGGGGTATTCTTTAAATTCAAAGATTCTTTCGATCGACCTAAGCCAATCTAGTAGATCCTTGGGATTAAGACTACCATAAAAGTCGGGAATTTCTACCTTGATGTCTCGGTCATGATCTCTTGGGTGAACTTCAAGGGACTCCTCCGAATCCGAGTATTGATCTTCCATGTGAGGAGGTGGTTGTCCTCTCCCACGGCCTCCAAACCCACGGCCCCTTCCTCCTCCACCCCTAGGTGGTGGTCTTGGTTCATGAATGTTTTGTTCCAAGAGGGTGTTTATAGCATTCATCATTAAAGTACAATTACCGGTGAGTTGAGTCAACTTCTCTTCTAAATCCGAAAGCCTCTTATCCTCTTCCATTTTGTGAAAATTTTGTGAGATTTTTGTGGAAGTTTTGTGGGAATAAACAAGGAAAAAGAAAGGAGGAGAAAACGAAAAAATGAAGAGGAAAACAAGAGTAAAACCGAGAAATACAAAAACAAATCGAAAACAAGAACAAACCTAGGCTTTGATGACCAATTTGGAGTGAAACCTATGGGGTTTGATTTCACTCAAGAATACAACTAAAATCGATTTGTGATGCTCTTGAAAATCTCGGCCAAAGTGTGTTTTTTTGGTGTGAATTTTTCTGATTTTTTTATAAGTAAATGAAAACATAAAAGATAGAACTAAATCTAAACACAAAGTAATAGATTTAGGTTTTGATTAATCAAGCACTATGCCACTAATTAATCATTCACTAACTCAAGCACTAAGCTAAGAGAATAATGAAGGAAACTCAACTCAAACTCTAGGGTTTTCTTTTCATTCAAATCTGAAAATTATAATGTTAGAGTGAGGGTTTATATAGTACCCTTGCTCTAATCTTGGCCTTACATCTTAAAGGAGATCTAAGGGCTACAAGTAACCCACAAAAGATACAAAAAAACGGCTCATAGGCCTCACATGAGCTGAAATTTTAAATGAAAACAATAAACTACAAAAGCATAAAGGTTGATGTTGACACTTGACTCAATCCTCTCCCTTCTTTGTTTAGGTGGTCATCAAGGGTCTTGATAGAGCCTTGGCTTTGAGAGTGGACGGTCCAATGCTCCACATTTTGATTTTTACAAGCTAAAACAATAAAGCATAAAGTAGTGAAAGTGACATGAATGAAAAAGACATAAAGCATCAATATAATGTGATGGTTGTGGGGATTTGATTTAGGCCGGCTCCATGGACCTCCTTGAGCTAGCTTGTGAGCCATGTGAGTCCTTTTATTGGAGGGTTGACTCACATGAGTGCACCCAAAAAGACCACATTCAAAAATAGCATTTTCATTGACATTTAGTTGCTCTCCAACTTGACCTTCCTTTGACTTCTTTTGACCACCAAGTATGGCTTGATTTGACCATAGAATTGACTTCACTTAGCTCTTGGTGGCCCCTAGGTCCATGGCCTAGGCTTGGGTTTGAGCCCAAGGACTCAACCCATGACCTACTTCTTCTCCATCCTTGCTCACCATGACCATTCTTGGTCCAATCTCCTCTCCTTGGAAAGGATTTGCCCTCAAATCCTTGGAGGTCTTCTCTTTGTCCTCTCTACTCGATTTCTTGCTTGAATTCCGACTTAGCACTCGACCAACCTTGGCCCTCATAAGCTTAGCCTTCCATGGACACCACTTGATTAGGGTTTGGAAAAGAGGTTGACCCCCTTGGAGTTGGTTTGATTGAACGACCATGTGTTCTTCCTTACCCACGGTTTGTTTGTCCACATACTCTTGTTCGAAGTACACTCTTGAGTCCATGGTTCGTAGGCATGCTTTCCATCCATTCTTGCCCATGATCAAGTCCTTCAATGATCCTCCACCTCATGGATCCGCTTGATCTCTCTATGCCATCGATTTTGCTCTTTCATTGACCACATTCTCGTTGTAGTCGGTTGTTTCATTGTTGATTGATGCATCACCCTCATGTTGCTCCTCTCCTAGAATCCTTCTTGTTACTCTAGGGTTACACCCAAGCTCTAGGCTCAACATTGCCTCCTCCATGCTCATACTCGGCTCTTCACTCTTCTCCTTGCTAGAGTTCTCTTCATTGATCGATTCAAACAAACAAGCATTGGCTTTATAACCCATCATTGGTGGTAGGGGCTAGAACTATGAGCTTTTCACTGTATTGGAGCAGTAGGTGTTATTTCTTCCATGATGGGAAGAATTCTTCTCATATTCCCATGGCCTACCAAGCAACACATGACACGCATCCATGTCTAACACCTCACACACAATCTCATCCTTATAGTCTTGTCCAATTGAGAACGAGACTTTGCATTGCTTATCGACCTTTATCTCGGCTCCTTGATTAAGCCACCTTAGCTTGTAAGGATGAGGGTGCTTCAAAGTAGGTAAGGCAAGTTTATCAATGAGGGTTTTTGAAGCAACATTAACACAACTTCCTCCATCAATAATTAGATTACACACTCTCCCCTTGATTGTACACTTGGACCGAAAAATTTGGTGCCTTTGGTCCATGCTCTCATTTGATTCTTGAGTGTGCATCACTCGCCATGTGACCAAGCTCAACCCCGAGTCCGGGGGAACTAGGGTTTCGGCCACCTTCACCTCCTCCATTCCCTCTTTTTTTTCTTCCTCACAAACTAAGACCTCATCGTCTCCCCAATGCACTACTTCACTTGTGTTCAAGGCCCTGTTGCTAGGGCACTCCCTAGCAAAATGACCATATCCTTGACATTGGTAGCACTTCTTGAGAGGAATTGTTTTTTTAGGGCCATAGTCAATTCCCTTTCCCTTATCAACACTTGATGGCTTGGTAGTAGGACAAGGCTCGACTATTTTGACCCCTCCTTGACTCGTGTTAGGGGTGGCCTTGGTGGAGTGTTTGGCCGTGTCCCCTCTTCCCTTCTCTAGCCTCTCAACTCTCATGGCCATGGTGACGGCCTCATCGAATGACCATAAATTTTGCATCTTGACCCGGTTTGCTATCCTAGGGTTTAGACCCTCGACAAATCTTGCAATCTTTTGCTCGGGTTTTTCGTTCATCTCACATTGTAAAGTGAGTTGTTCAAAGTCCCTAAGGTAGGATTCGATGGGTAGTGTCTCTTGTTTGAGTTGAGCCAATCTAAGGAACATGTCCTGAGTGCAGTCCTTGGGAACAAACTTATCTTTGAGCTTTTTCTTGAGTTTGAGCCATGACCTAATGGGTTCCTTTCCCTCTCGATTTCTTTGGTTCTTAAGGTTTTCATACCAACGGGAGGCATAGCCTTTGAATTTCATGATGGCCACCTTAAAACACTTTCTATCGGGGTATTCTTTAAATTCAAAGATTCTTTCGACCGACCTAAGCCAATCTAGTAGATCCTTGGGATTAAGACTACCATAAAAGTCTGAATTTCTACCTTGATGTCTCGGTCATGATCTCTTGGGTGAACTTCAAGGGACTCCTCCGAATCCGAGTATTGATCTTCCATGTGAGGAGGTGGTTGTCCTCTCCCACGGCCTCCAAACCCACGGCCCCTTCCTCCTCCACCCCTAGGTGGTGGTCTTGGTTCATGAATGTTTTGTTCCAGAGGGTGTTTATAGCATTCATCATTAAAGTACAATTACCGGTGAGTTGAGTCAACTTCTCTTCTAAATCCGAACGCCTATTATCCTCTTCCATTTTGTGAAAATTTTGTGAGATTTTTGTGGAAGTTTTGTGGGAATAAACAAGGAAAAAGAAAGGAGGAGAAAACGAAAAAATGAAGAGGAAAACAAGAGTAAAACCGAGAAATACAAAAACAAATCGAAAACAAGAACAAACCTAGGCTTTGATGACCAATTTGGAGTGAAACCTATGGGGTTTGATTTCACTCAAGAATACAACTAAAATCGATTTGTGATGCTCTTGAAAATCTCGGCCAAAGTGTGTTTTTTTGGTGTGAATTTTTCTGATTTTTTTATAAGTAAATGAAAACATAAAAGATAGAACTAAATCTAAACACAAAGTAATAGATTTAGGTTTTGATTAATCAAGCACTATGCCACTAATTAATCATTCACTAACTCAAGCACTAAGCTAAGAGAATAATGAAGGAAACTCAACTCAAACTCTAGGGTTTTCTTTTCATTCAAATCTGAAAATTATAATGTTAGAGTGAGGGTTTATATAGTACCCTTGCTCTAATCTTGGCCTTACATCTTAAAGGAGATCTAAGGGCTACAAGTAACCCACACAAGATACAAAAAAACGGCTCATAGGCCTCACATGAGCTGAAATTTTAAATGAAAACAATAAACTACAAAAGATAAAGGTTGATGTTGACACTTGACTCAATCCTCTCCCTTCTTTGTTTAGGTGGTCATCAAGGGTCTTGATAGAGCCTTGGCTTTGAGAGTGGACGGTCCAATGCTCCACATTTTGATTTTTACAAGCTAAAACAATAAAGCATAAAGTAGTGAAAGTGACATGAATGAAAAAGACATAAAGCATCAAAATAATGTGATGGTTGTGGGGATTTGATTTAGGCCGGCTCCATGGACCTCCTTGTGCTAGCTTGTGAGCCATGTGAATCCTTTTATTGGAGGGTTGACTCACATGAGTGCACCCAAAAAGACCACATTCAAAAATAGCATTTTCATTGACATTTAGTTGCTCTCCAACTTGACCTTCCTTTGACTTCTTTTGACCACCAAGTATGGCTTGATTTGACCATAGAATTGACTTCACTTAGCTCTTGGTGGCCCCTAGGTCCATGGCCGAGGCTTGGGTTTGAGCCCAAGGACTCAACCCATGACCTACTTCTTCTCCATCCTTGCTCACCATGACCATTCTTGGTCCAATCTCCTCTCCTTGGAAAGGATTTGCCCTCAAATCCTTGGAGGTCTTCTCTTTGTCCTCTCTACTCGATTTCTTGCTTGAATTCTGACTTAGCACTCGACCAACCTTGGCCCTCATAAGCTTAGCCTTCCATGGACACCACTTGATTAGGGTTTGGAAAAGAGGTTGACCCCCTTGGAGTTGGTTTGATTGAACAGCCATGTGTTCTTCCTTACCCACGGTTTGTTTGTCCACATACTCTTGTTCGAGTACACTCTTGAGTCCATGGTTCGTAGGCATGCTTTCCATCCATTCTTGCCCATGATCAAGTCCTTCAATGATCCTCCACCTCATGGATCCGCTTGATCTCTCTATGCCATCGATTTTCGCTCTTTCATTGACCACATTCTCGTTGTAGTCGGTTGTTTCATTGTTGATTGATGCATCACCCTCATGTTGCTCCTCTCCTAGAATCCTTCTTGTTACTCTAGGGTTACACCCAAGCTCTAGGCTCAACATTGCCTCCTCCATGCTCATACTCGGCTCTTCACTCTTCTCCTTGCTAGAGTTCTCTTCATTGATCGATTCAAACAAACAAGCATTGGCTTTATAACCCATCATTGGTGGTAGGGGGGCTAGAACTATGAGCTTTTCACTGTATTGGAGCAGTAGGTGTTATTTCTTCCATGATGGGAAGAATTCTTCTCATATTCCCATGGCCTACCAAGCAACACATGACACGCATCCATGTCTAACACCTCACACACAATCTCATCCTTATAGTCTTGTCCAATTGAGAACGAGACTTTGCATTGCTTATCGACCTTTATCTCGGCTCCTTGATTAAGCCACCTTAGCTTGTAAGGATGAGGGTGCTTCAAAGTAGGTAAGGCAAGTTTATCAATGAGGGTTGTTGAAGCAACATTAACACAACTTCCTCCATCAATAATTAGATTACACACTCTCCCCTTGATTGTACACTTGGACCGAAAAATTTGGTGCCTTTGGTCCATGCTCTCATTTGATTCTTGAGTGTGCATCACTCGCCATGTGACCAAGCTCAACCCCGAGTCCTGGGAACTAGGGTTTCGCCACCTTCACCTCCTCCATTCCCTCTTTTTTTTCTTCCTCACAAACTAAGACCTCATCGTCTCCCCAATGCACTACTTCACTTGTGTTCAAGGCCCTGTTGCTAGGGCACTCCTTAGCAAAATGACCATATCCTTGACATTGGTAGCACTTCTTGAGAGGAATTGTTTTTTTAGGGCCATAGTCAATTCCCTTTCCCTTATCAACACTTGATGGCTTGGTAGTAGGACAAGGCTCGACTATTTTGACCCCCCCTTGACTCGTGTTAGGGGTGGCCTTGGTGGAGTGTTTGGCCGTGTCCCCTCTTCCCTTCTCTAGCCTCTCAACTCTCATGGCCATGGTGACGGCCTCATCGAATGACCATAAATTTTGCATCTTGACCCGGTTTGCTATCCTAGGGTTTAGACCCTCGACAAATCTTGCAATCTTTTTGGAGCGATTCGGGGCGGGCCTCTTTGTACCTTGTAACCACACTCACCCTAAAGTCGACTCACTCATGAGCCTCACTCAAATACACACGGTTTTAGGGGCTGAAAATGGTGGTTTCGTTTTCTGAAATTTTATTTGCAAACATAAAACAAAGATAAAAAGGATATGAATTAGACTAAGCACAAAGCCACTAGCCTAAGACTAAGGTTCCGATCAATCATCGCACAAAGCTATGATCATTACCCAAGAAACTCGAAACACCAAGCACAAAGCCAAGGTGGTTTCCAAGAGAAAAACTCACTTTTAAAACTCATTTTCTTATATCTTCAAATCTGATTTTTACAAGGAGGATAGGTGGGTTTATATAAGACCCATGCTATCATCTAAACCCTACATCTAATATCTAATCTAAGGGCCATGAGGGCCTTACAAAAGCAATAAAAATTAGGTCACAAGACCTTACAAAAATCTGAAAAAAATACAACTAACAACTAAAGTAGATGGTGACATCTTGGAGCATCCTCACCCTTCCTTTGTTGCTCTTCATCTAAGGCCTTCATTTCTCCTTGGAGAGCAAGAAATCTCGGCCCACATTATGTCCCAAGCTGAATTTTGTTGTTGTTGAATTCAAAAGATCAAAGGTGACAAAGACATAAAGTTTAAAGCAACTTTAATCGAAAGGGACATGTTTTGAATTAATAATGTATCACTTGAGCTGATTTCAGCCGAGATTTTTGGACCTATTTTGGCTCAAATTCGTGACCATGGGTCCAAGGACCTTGGTTAAATCGTAGACCAAAAATCGGGTTCAAATCGTCAAGCCGTTTCAGTGCAACTCTCCCTTTCTTCAAAAAAAAGTTTGTCCTCAAACTTTGGCCAAATAAAATGGTATCCAAAAAGATGAAATTTTCAGAAAAATAAAACGATTTTGAAAGAATGAAATTTTGATGAAAAAGAGAGAAACAACAAGAGCAAATCCTATGAAAAGCACATAGCAAATTCATCGAATCCTCTTGTTAGCCAACTCGACTCAAACACCTACAAAGGTGCTCGACTCAAGTCGACACTCACAAGTCAAGATGCACACAAACTTGCAAGGTGACACTCGAAAACATCTAAACCCAACTCATCCCAAGATCGTCTCGGTTTAAGAAAACTCGAGAGCCGTAGCTTTGATACCAATTGGAGCGATTCGGGGCGGGCCTCTTTGTACCTTGTAACCACACTCACCCTAAAGTCGACTCACTCATGAGCCTCACTCAAATACACACGGTTTTAGGGGCTGAAAATGGTGGTTTCGTTTTCTGAAATTTTATTTGCAAACATAAAACAAAGATAAAAAGGATATGAATTAGACTAAGCACAAAGCCACTAGCCTAAGACTAAGGTTCCGATCAATCATCGCACAAAGCTATGATCATTACCCAAGAAACTCGAAACACCAAGCACAAAGCCAAGGTGGTTTCCAAGAGAAAAACTCACTTTTAAAACTCATTTTCTTATATCTTCAAATCTGATTTTTACAAGGAGGATAGGTGGGTTTATATAAGACCCATGCTATCATCTAAACCCTACATCTAATATCTAATCTAAGGGCCATGAGGGCCTTACAAAAGCAGCCGAAAATTAGGTCACAAGACCTTACAAAAATCTGAAAAAAATACAACTAACAACTAAAGTAGATGGTGACATCTTGGAGCATCCTCACCCTTCCTTTGTTGCTCTTCATCTAAGGCCTTCATTTCTCCTTGGAGAGCAAGAAATCTCGGCCCACATTATGTCCCAAGCTGAATTTTGTTGTTGTTGAATTCAAAAGATCAAAGGTGACAAAGACATAAAGTTTAAAGCAACTTTAATCGAAAGGGACATGTTTTGAATTAATAATGTATCACTTGAGCTGATTTCAGCCGAGATTTTTGGACCTATTTTGGCTCAAATTCGTGACCATGGGTCCAAGGACCTTGGTTAAATCGTAGACCAAAAATCGGGTTCAAATCGTCAAGCCGTTTCAGTGCACTTTTGCTCGGGTTTTTCGTTCATCTCACATTGTAAAGTGAGTTGTTCAAAGTCCCTAAGGTAGGATTCGATGGGTAGTGTCTCTTGTTTGAGTTGAGCCAATCTAAGAAACATGTCCTGAGTGTAGTCCTTGGGAACGAACTTATCTTTGAGCTTTTTCTTGAGTTTGAGCCATGACCTAATGGGTTCCTTTCCCTCTCGATTTCTTTGGTTCTTAAGGTTTTCATACCAACGGGAGGCATAGCCTTTGAATTTCATGATGGCCACCTTAAAACACTTTCTATCGGGGTATTCTTTAAATTCAAAGATTCTTTCGACCGACCTAAGCCAATCTAGTAGATCCTTGGGATTAAGACTACCATAAAAGTCTGAATTTCTACCTTGATGTCTCGGTCATGATCTCTTGGGTGAACTTCAAGGGACTCCTCCGAATCCGCGTATTGGTCTTCCATGTGAGGAGGTGGTTGTCCTCTCCCACGGCCTCCAAACCCACGGCCCCATCCTCCTCCACCCCTAGGTGGTGGTCTTGGTTCATGAATGTTTTGTTCCAAGAGGGTGTTTATAGCATTCATCATTAAAGTACAATTACCGGTGAGTTGAGTCAACTTCTCTTCTAAATCCGAAAGCCTCTTATCCTCTCCCATTCTGGGAAAATTTTGTGAGATTTTTGTGGAAGTTTTGTGGGAATAACCAAGGAAAAAGAAAGGAGGAGAAAACGAAGAAATGAAGAGGAAAACAAGAGTAAAACCGAGAAATACAAAAACAAATCGAAACAAGAACAAACCTAGGCTTTGATGACCAATTTGGAGTGAAACCTATGGGGTTTGATTTCACTCAAGAATACAACTAAAATCGATTTGTGATGCTCTTGAAAATCTCGGCCAAAGTGTGTTTTTGGTGTGAATTTTTCTGATTTTTTTATAAGTAAATGAAAACATAAAAGATAGAACTAAATCTAAACACAAAGTAATAGATTTAGGTTTTGATTAATCAAGCACTATGCCACTAATTAATCATTCACTAACTCAAGCACTAAGCTAAGAGAATAATGAAGGAAACTCAACTCAAACTCTAGGGTTTTCTTTTCATTCAAATCTGAAAATTATAATGTTAGAGTGAGGGTTTATATAGTACCCTTGCTCTAATCTTGGCCTTACATCTTAAAGGAGATCTAAGGGCTACAAGTAACCCACAAAAGATACAAAAAAAAAAACGGCTCATAGGCCTCACATGAGCTGAAATTTTAAATGAAAACAATAAACTACAAAAGCATAAAGGTTGATGTTGACACTTGACTCAATCCTCTCCCTTCTTTGTTTAGGTGGTCATCAAGGGTCTTGATAGAGCCTTGGCTTTGAGAGTGGACGGTCCAATGCTCCACATTTTGATTTTTACAAGCTAAAACAATAAAGCATAAAGTAGTGAAAGTGACATGAATGAAAAAGACATAAAGCATCAATATAATGTGATGGTTGTGGGGATTTGATTTAGGCCGGCTCCATGGACCTCCTTGAGCTAGCTTGTGAGCCATGTGAGTCCTTTTATTGGAGGGTTGACTCACATGAGTGCACCCAAAAAGACCACATTCAAAAATAGCATTTTCATTGACATTTAGTTGCTCTCCAACTTGACCTTCCTTTGACTTCTTTTGACCACCAAGTATGGCTTGATTTGACCATAGAACTGACTTCACTTAGCTCTTGGTGGCCCCTAGGTCCATGGCCTAGGCTTGGGTTTGAGCCCAAGGACTCAACCCATGACCTACTTCTTCTCCATCCTTGCTCACCATGACCATTCTTGGTCCAATCTCCTCTCCTTGGAAAGGATTTGCCCTCAAATCCTTGGAGGTCTTCTCTTTGTCCTCTCTACTCGATTTCTTGCTTGAATTCTGACTTAGCACTCGACCAACCTTGGCCCTCATAAGCTTAGCCTTCCATGGACACCACTTGATTAGGGTTTGGAAAGAGGTTGACCCCTTGGAGTTGGTTTGATTGAACGACCATGTGTTCTTCCTTACCCACGGTTTGTTTGTCCACATACTCTTGTTCGAGTACACTCTTGAGTCCATGGTTCGTAGGCATGCTTTCCATCCATTCTTGCCCATGATCAAGTCCTTCAATGATCCTCCACCTCATGGATCCGCTTGATCTCTCTATGCCATCGATTTTTGCTCTTTCATTGACCACATTCTCGTTGTAGTCGGTTGTTTCATTGTTGATTGATGCATCACCCTCATGTTGCTCCTCTCCTAGAATCCTTCTTGTTACTCTAGGGTTACACCCAAGCTCTAGGCTCAACATTGCCTCCTCCATGCTCATACTCGGCTCTTCACTCTTCTCCTTGCTAGAGTTCTCTTCATTGATCGATTCAAACAAACAAGCATTGGCTTTATAACCCATCATTGGTGGTAGGGCGGCTACAACTATGAGCTTTTCACAGTATTGGAACGAGTAGGTGTTATTTCTTCCATGATGGGAAGAATTCTTCTCATATTCCCATGGCCTACCAAGCAACACATGACACGCATCCATGTCTAACACCTCACACACAATCTCATCCTTATAGTCTTGTCCAATTGAGAACGAGACTTTGCATTGCTTATCGACCTTTATCTCGGCTCCTTGATTAAGCCACCTTAGCTTGTAAGGATGAGGGTGCTTCAAAGTAGGTAAGGCAAGTTTATCAATGAGGGTTTTTGAAGCAACATTAACACAACTTCCTCCATCAATAATTAGATTACACACTCTCCCCTTGATTGTACACTTGGACCGAAAAATTTGGTGCCTTTGGTCCATGCTCTCATTTGATTCTTGAGTGTGCATCACTCGCCATGTGACCAAGCTCAACCCCGAGTCCGGGGGAACTAGGGTTTCGGCCACCTTCACCTCCTCCATTCCCTCTTTTTTTTCTTCCTCACAAACTAAGACCTCATCGTCTCCCCAATGCACTACTTCACTTGTGTTCAAGGCCCTGTTGCTAGGGCACTCCTTAGCAAAATGACCATATCCTTGACATTGGTAGCACTTCTTGAGAGGAATTGTTTTTAGGGCCATAGTCAATTCCCTTTCCTTATCAACACTTGATGGCTTGGTAGTAGGACAAGGCTCGACTATTTTGACCCCTCCTTGACTCGTGTTAGGGGTGGCCTTGGTGGAGTGTTTGGCCGTGTCCCCTCTTCCCTTCTCTAGCCTCTCAACTCTCATGGCCATGGTGACGGCCTCATCGAATGACCATAAATTTTGCATCTTGACCCGGTTTGCTATCCTAGGGTTTAGACCCTCGACAAATCTTGCAATCTTTTGCTCGGGTTTTTCGTTCATCTCACATTGTAAAGTGAGTTGTTCAAAGTCCCTAAGGTAGGATTCGATGGGTAGTGTCTCTTGTTTGAGTTGAGCCAATCTAAGGAACATGTCCTGAGTGTAGTCCTTGGGAACGAACTTATCTTTGAGCTTTTTCTTGAGTTTGTGCCATGACCTAATGGGTTCCTTTCCCTCTCGATTTCTTTGGTTCTTAAGGTTTTCATACCAACGGGAGGCATAGCCTTTGAATTTCATGATGGCCACCTTAAAACACTTTCTATCGGGGTATTCTTTAAATTCAAAGATTCTTTCGATCGACCTAAGCCAATCTAGTAGATCCTTGGGATTAAGACTACCATAAAAGTCGGGAATTTCTACCTTGATGTCTCGGTCATGATCTCTTGGGTGAACTTCAAGGGACTCCTCCGAATCCGAGTATTGATCTTCCATGTGAGGAGGTGGTTGTCCTCTCCCACGGCCTCCAAACCCACGGCCCCTTCCTCCTCCACCCCTAGGTGGTGGTCTTGGTTCATGAATGTTTTTGTTCCAAGAGGGTGTTTATAGCATTCATCATTAAAGTACAATTACCGGTGAGTTGAGTCAACTTCTCTTCTAAATCCGAAAGCCTCTTATCCTCTTCCATTTTGTGAAAATTTTGTGAGATTTTTGTGGAAGTTTTGTGGGAATAAACAAGGAAAAAGAAAGGAGGAGAAAACGAAAAAATGAAGAGGAAAACAAGAGTAAAACCGAGAAATACAAAAACAAATCGAAAACAAGAACAAACCTAGGCTTTGATGACCAATTTGGAGTGAAACCTATGGGGTTTGATTTCACTCAAGAATACAACTAAAATCGATTTGTGATGCTCTTGAAAATCTCGGCCAAAGTGTGTTTTTTTGGTGTGAATTTTTCTGATTTTTTTATAAGTAAATGAAAACATAAAAGATAGAACTAAATCTAAAC
Organism: Dianthus caryophyllus; assembly: GCA_023091065.1. NCBI lineage: Eukaryota > Viridiplantae > Streptophyta > Magnoliopsida > Caryophyllales > Caryophyllaceae > Dianthus > Dianthus caryophyllus. The sequence goes on from CM041524.1 coordinate 25,195,493, forward strand.
ACAAAGTAATAGATTTAGGTTTTGATTAATCAAGCACTATGCCACTAATTAATCATTCACTAACTCAAGCACTAAGCTAAGAGAATAATGAAGGAAACTCAACTCAAACTCTAGGGTTTTCTTTTCATTCAAATCTGAAAATTATAATGTTAGAGTGAGGGTTTATATAGTACCCTTGCTCTAATCTTGGCCTTACATGTTAAAGGAGATCTAAGGTGATGTAGAACGCGTAGGTTCTTTAGAAACGTAGCAGCGGAATTTGTAACTGTGAATATGTGTGCAACGTGAGGTTGCTGTTTTTGGGTGGAAGCGCAACGTGAGGTTGCAAATAAGATGGATAATGCAAGTTCTTGATAACAAGAACGGATAAACAAGCAATCTTGATCAATCCTCGCAAGGAAATCACTTGATTAGCTAAATCTCAACCTCGCAAGGAAGAGTTTGAAATCAATCTCGCAAGAAAGAATTCAAGGGTTAAACTCGCAAGTTTAGGCAAAGTATAAAACTTTATTGATAATTCAATGTATGATAAGATATGAAAATAAGGTCACAAGTCGACCCTATTTATAGTACTCTAAAACAGCTATGTTGGTCCTAATATAATTAGGAAACCAAATTATTCACCAACTAAGACTTTCCTAATTTAAATAGGAAACAAACTAACAAAATCAAATAAAATCAACTAAATTATTCCTAACACAATTAGGAAATTTTCCTACTTTATTTGCAAGTAAATAAAGAAAATAAACTAAGAATAATTAAGATTACACTAGCTGATCCTACGAACTAATTTAAGGAAAGCGTGTTGAGCTGTACACGTTTTCCAGCGTTTCCAGCTAGTCTGTGGGAAACGCTCCTGCGTTTCCTGTGAGTTTCCAGGAACCTTCAAAGTCTGCTTTTCCTTCTGCGTTTCCAGCTTCCATTCCTGCGTTTCCAGCTTCTCCATTGTGTTTCCAAGTAACCATGGTTACATAATTCGAACCAATCTTCAACTCTTTAGTGATCTTAGGTAAATGTTGGCTTAGAAGTACTTCGTTTCCAACCTCCTCTAATGCTCCCGCATCATTCTCTCCTTCTTTTCGAGAATTTGCCCCCAAATTGTCGTCTTCGAGATATGGTGATAGATCTCCAACATTGAACGTTGCACTAACTCCTCCATATTCACTAGGCAAGTCAAGCTTGTAAGCATTAGAACCGTAACACTCAAGTACCTTGAATGGACCATCAGCTCTTGGCATCAACTTATTCTTTCGTTTCGATGGAAACCTCTCTTTCCTCAAGTGTAGCCACACAAGATCACCCACTTGAAACACAGGTTGCTTTCGATGTTTATTCGCTTTCTCCTTATATTTCGCGTTTGCCTTCTCTATTTGAGCTCTCACTTGCTCACAAGTTCGAAGAAACGCAGTTTGTCTCTCCTTTGCTTCAAAACTCATGAGATCTTTCTTTGGAATCGGAATTAAATCAACAGGTAGGAATGGATTAACTCCGTAAACGATCTCAAATGGAGCACGACCGAAGAGTAGCCGATGGAGTACGGTTATAAGCAAACTCGGCATGTGCGAGTTTCACATCCCAATCCTTCGTGCTCTTGCTAACCAACCCTCTCAACAAACTTCCAAGAGTTCTATTAGTCACTTCCGTTTGACCATCAGTTTGTGGATGGTGAGAAGTACTAAACAATAGCTTGGTTCCCACTAATCTCCACAATGTCTTCCAAAAATAGCTAAGAAACTTTACATCTCGATCCGACACAATAGTAAGTGGAATCCCATGTAAACGCACTACTTCTTTATAATAAAGATCAGCAACATGAGTAGCATCATCGGTTTTATGACAAGGAATAAAGTGAGCCATCTTTGAAAACCGATCAACCACAACCATAATCGAATCCTTCCCTCTTTGCGTTTTTGGTAACCCAAGTATAAAATCCATACTAACCTCACTCCATGGTTGCGTGGGAACAGGTAAGGGCGTGTATAATCCCTTATTGAACGAACTCTTCGCCTTTTGACACACAACACACTTAGCCACGATGTCTTGCACGTCTTTGATCATCTTCGGCCAATAGAAGTGTTCACTTACAACGTCGTAAGTCTTATTAGTTCCAAAGTGACCAGCAATTGCCCCTCCATGAGCCTCACGAATCAACAACTCCCGAATTGAACTTTGTGGAATGCAAAGTCGATTTCCCTTGAATAAGAACCCATCTTGCAATGTGAAATCTCCCGTAGGCTCAAGAAACTCCTTAGAAAACGAGGGATCATCCTTGTACAACTCCTTGACGTGCTCAAATCCCAACAACCTTGCATCTAGCTCAACTAATAAGCAATGTCTTCTCGAAAGTGCATCAGCTACAATATTAGAACTTCCGGTCTTATATTTCGATGAAAACGTAAAAGATTGCAGAAACTCAACCCATTTAGCATGTCTTGGATTCAATTTTTGCTGCCCATGTATGTGTTTAAGAGCTTCGTGATCAGAATGAAGCACGAACGGTTTTGGCCGCAAATAGTGACTCCAATGGTTCAATGCCCTCACAATAGCGTAGAACTCTTTGTCATAAGTTGAGTAGTTCAACCTTGCACCATTTAACTTCTCACTAAAGTAAGCAATAGGGCGTTTCTCTTGTATCAACACGGCACCAATTCCAACACCACTTGCATCACATTCGACTTCAAACAACTTGTCGAAATCAGGAAGTGCTAAAACAGGTCCAGAACATAGCTTGCTCTTCACTTCTTCAAATGCCTTTTGAGCGCTTGTTGTCCACACAAATTCTCCTTTCTTGGTCAACTCCGTAATTGGAGCCATAATCGAACTAAAACCTTGGATGAATCGCCTATAGAATGAGGCCAATCCATGGAAACTTACCTCAGTAGTCGATTTTGGAACCGCCAGGCTTGAATAGCTTCAACCTTAGATGGGTCCATGCTCACGCCATCTTTACCTACAATATAACCAAGAAACACAACACTAGGAACCATAAACGTGCACTTCTCAAGTTTCCCATAAAGTTTCTGTTTTCGTAGAACCTCAAAAACTGCTCTCAAGTGTTGTTTGTGTTCCTCCTCATCCTTGCTATAGATCAAAATATCATCGAGATACACAACCACGAACTTGTTAAGGAAAGGCCTTAACACTTCATTCATAAGTCTCATAAACGAACTAGGAGCATTACAAAGTCCAAATGGCATCACAAGCCACTCATATAGTCCTTGTTTCGTTTTGAATGCGGTCTTCCACTCATCTCCTTCTCGAATTCGCATTTGATGATACCCACTCCTTAAATCAAGCTTAGAAAACACACATGAGCCAGCAAGCTCATCAAGCATATCATCAAGTCTTGGCATAGGAAAACGGTATTTGATGGTAATGTTGTTTACCGCTCTACTATCAATGCACATCCTCCAAGTTCCTTCCTTCTTTGGAACCAATAATGCTGGAACCGCACATGGGCTCAAGCTTTCTTGCACGTAACCCCTATCAAGTAGCTCTTGGACTTGTCTTTGAAGTTCTTTTGCCTCCTCGGGATTACAACGATAAGCTGGTTTGTTTGGTAACGCCGCTCCCGGAATCAAGTCAATTTGATGCTCAATTCCACGTAAAGGAGGTAACCCCTGTGGTAAATCATCCGGAAACACATCCCCAAATTCATCCAATAGCTCTTTCACATCACGGTTATCACCAATCTTCCCCGAATCAGAATCACGTACCACAAGCATGTAAACGCGTTCTCCACGAGCAATAACCTCTTCTACTTCCTTAGCCTCCACAAATAAGTTTCCCCTCTTCAATTTAGCTTCCTTAATCTTATGAGGTGATAAAGGTTTCAAATTGTAAGTTGTGTTTCCCTTGGTCACGCTATAGATATTAGTTCTCCCATCATGCTCAACCTTCCGATCAAATTGCCACGGCCTCCCCAATAGAATATGACAAGCATTCATTGGAACCACGTCACACCACAACTCATCAGTATATGGTCCTAAACTAAGAGAGATTAGGGCTTGTTTCTTCACATGAACACCACCATCCCCATTCAACCAATGTAGTTTATATGACTTATCACGGTCTCTAGTTTGTAATTTAAGTTCATCAACCAAAGTCTTTGCTACTACATTCGTGCATGACCCACTATCAATGATAAGATTACAAATCTTGTCACGTACCTTGCACCGGGTATGAAAAATCTGCTCTCTTTGTTCCGTTTCAGCCGTGCTTGCTTCCACATGAAGGTTTCTAAGCACCAAGCATTCATCTTCACTCAAGGGATCCAAATCATAAACCACTCCCTCTTGGTCTTCCGTTTCTTCATCCTCCTTAGACGTGACAAAGCTAGGAACCAACCCTTCCAATTCTTGAACTGTGAGTGCTCTCTTTAGAGGACACTCGTTTGCTATGTGACCATAGCCTTGACACTTAAAGCAACGCCTCATTGAGTTTCCTTTAGTCTCCACAGCGATTCCCTTTCCTTTGTCTCGAGATTCCTCTTTTGGAGTTTCTTTAGGTTTGATTGGAGTGTTTTTAGCTTGAGAACTCGAACCAATGACCACTCCTCTTGAATAAGGATTAGTCTTTCGTGCCTTCTCTTGCTTCTCAAACTTCAAAGCTAACCTGCACACATCATTAAAACCATCAAAATTCTGAATTTCCACTTTGGCCGCAAGCGAGGGTGTTAGGCCCTTGATGAATCTTGCGATTCTCAGCTCTTCTTTCTCCTCAAGATCGCATAAGATTGTTATCCTCTCAAATTCTTTGATGTATTCAGTCACGGACAAGTTTTCTTGCATGAAAGATTGGAGTTTCAAGTAGTTTTCTTGCTCATAGTCACGAGGCAAGAAACGTTTCATAAGGTGCTTTTTCAATTTAACCCAAGATTCAATCTTTGGCTTTCCTTCTCTCCTCCTTTGTTTCTTTAGGTTTTCATACCATAAAGAAGCATATTTGGTGAGTTTCAACGTTGCAACCTTAAATTGCTTCCTATCATCATACTCCTTATACTCAAAGATTCTCTCGGCTTGTCGAATCCAATCCAAGAAACTTTCCGGATCCATGTCACCTTTAAAATCTGGAATATCGAGTTTGAGACCTCGATCATCATCGTTCTTGGTGATCTTCCTTCCTCTCGGACGTTCTTCCTCTTCAGATTCAATCGAACCTTCATCATCACTTATATTCGGGTTCTTTGGTTTCTTATAACCACTTTTAAACATGTGCTTCACCATGTATGTCAACTGACTTAGCTCCTTTTGAAAAGAATTCATGTCTTCCATCCACGGCTTATCTTGACCAGAATTATCTTCCATTGTTTTAAGCTGCCCAAGACAGATTTATTGAAAAATAAATCAAGAATCGAGCTTTGATAACCAATTTGATGTAGAACGCGTAGGTTCTTTAGAAACGTAGCAGCGGAATTTGTAACTGTGAATATGTGTGCAACGTGAGGTTGCTGTTTTTGGGTGGAAGCGCAACGTGAGGTTGCAAATAAGATGGATAATGCAAGTTCTTGATAACAAGAACGGATAAACAAGCAATCTTGATCAATCCTCGCAAGGAAATCACTTGATTAGCTAAATCTCAACCTCGCAAGGAAGAGTTTGAAATCAATCTCGCAAGAAAGAATTCAAGGGTTAAACTCGCAAGTTTAGGCAAAGTATAAAACTTTATTGATAATTCAATGTATGATAAGATATGAAAATAAGGTCACAAGTCGACCCTATTTATAGTACTCTAAAACAGCTATGTTGGTCCTAATATAATTAGGAAACCAAATTATTCACCAACTAAGACTTTCCTAATTTAAATAGGAAACAAACTAACAAAATCAAATAAAATCAACTAAATTATTCCTAACACAATTAGGAAATTTTCCTACTTTATTTGCAAGTAAATAAAGAAAATAAACTAAGAATAATTAAGATTACACTAGCTGATCCTACGAACTAATTTAAGGAAAGCGTGTTGAGCTGTACACGTTTTCCAGCGTTTCCAGCTAGTCTGTGGGAAACGCTCCTGCGTTTCCTGTGAGTTTCCAGGAACCTTCAAAGTCTGCTTTTCCTTCTGCGTTTCCAGCTTCCATTCCTGCGTTTCCAGCTTCTCCATTGTGTTTCCAAGTAACCATGGTTACATAATTCGAACCAATCTTCAACTCTTTAGTGATCTTAGGTAAATGTTGGCTTAGAAGTACTTCGTTTCCAACCTCCTCTAATGCTCCCGCATCATAAGGGCTACAAGTAACCCACAAAAGATACAAAAAAAAACGGCTCATAGGCCTCACATGAGCTGAAATTTTAAATGAAAACAATAAACTACAAAAGCATAACGGTTGATGTTGACACTTGACTCAATCCTCTCCCTTCTTTGTTTAGGTGGTCATCAAGGGTCTTGATAGAGCCTTGGCTTTGAGAGTGGACGGTCCAATGCTCCACATTTTGATTTTTACAAGCTAAAACAATAAAGCATAAAGTAGTGAAAGCGACATAAAGCATCAAAATAATGTGATGGTTGTGGGGATTTGATTTAGGCCGGCTCCATGGACCTCCTTGAGCTAGCTTGTGAGCCATGTGAGTCCTTTTATTGGAGGGTTGACTCACATGAGTGCACCCAAAAAGACCACATTCAAAAATAGCATTTTCATTGACATTTAGTTGCTCTCCAACTTGACCTTCCTTTGACTTCTTTTGACCACCAAGTATGGCTTGATTTGACCATAGAATTGACTTCACTTAGCTCTTGGTGGCCCCTAGGTCCATGGCCTAGGCTTGGGTTTGAGCCCAAGGACTCAACCCATGACCTACTTCTTCTCCATCCTTGCTCACCATGACCATTCTTGGTCCAATCTCCTCTCCTTGGAAAGGATTTGCCCTCAAATCCTTGGAGGTCTTCTCTTTGTCCTCTCTACTCGATTTCTTGCTTGAATTCCGACTTAGCACTCGACCAACCTTGGCCCTCATAAGCTTAGCCTTCCATGGACACCACTTGATTAGGGTTTGGAAAAGAGGTTGACCCTTGGAGTTGGTTTGATTGAACAGCCATGTGTTCTTCCTTACCCACGGTTTGTTTGTCCACATACTCTTGTTCGAGTACACTCTTGAGTCCATGGTTCGTAGGCATGCTTTCCATCCATTCTTGCCCATGATCAAGTCCTTCAATGATCCTCCACCTCATGGATCCGCTTGATCTCTCTATGCCATCGATTTTTGCTCTTTCATTGACCACATTCTCGTTGTAGTCGGTTGTTTCATTGTTGATTGATGCATCACCCTCATGTTGCTCCTCTCCTAGAATCCTTCTTGTTACTCTAGGGTTACACCCAAGCTCTAGGCTCAACATTGCCTCCTCCATGCTCATACTCGGCTCTTCACTCTTCTCCTTGCTAGAGTTCTCTTCATTGATCGATTCAAACAAACAAGCATTGGCTTTATAACCCATCATTGGTGGTAGGGGGGCTAGAACTATGAGCTTTTCACTGTATTGGAGCAGTAGGTGTTATTTCTTCCATGATGGGAAGAATTCTTCTCATATTCCCATGGCCTACCAAGCAACACATGACACGCATCCATGTCTAACACCTCACACACAATCTCATCCTTATAGTCTTGTCCAATTGAGAACGAGACTTTGCATTGCTTATCGACCTTTATCTCGGCTCCTTGATTAAGCCACCTTAGCTTGTAAGGATGAGGGTGCTTCAAAGTAGGTAAGGCAAGTTTATCAATGAGGCTTTTCGAAGCAACATTAACACAACTTCCTCCATCAATAATTAGATTACACACTCTCCCCTTGATTGTACACTTGGACCGAAAAATTTGGTGCCTTTGGTCCATGCTCTCATTTGATTCTTGAGTGTGCATCACTCGCCATGTGACCAAGCTCAACCCCGAGTCCGGGGGAACTAGGGTTTCGCCACCTTCACCTCCTCCATTCCCTCTTTTTCTTCCTCACAAACTAAGACCTCATCGTCTCCCCAATGCACTACTTCACTTGTGTTCAAGGCCCCCTTGCTAGGGCACTCCTTAGCAAAATGACCATATCCTTGACATTGGTAGCACTTCTTGAGAGGAATTGTTTTTTTAGGGCCATAGTCAATTCCCTTTCCCTTATCAACACTTGATGGCTTGGTAGTAGGACAAGGCTCGACTATTTTGACCCCTCCTTGACTCGTGTTAGGGGTGGCCTTGGTGGAGTGTTTGGCCGTGTCCCCTCTTCCCTTCTCTAGCCTCTCAACTCTCATGGCCATGGTGACGGCCTCATCGAATGACCATAAATTTTGCATCTTGACCCGGTTTGCTATCCTAGGGTTTAGACCCTCGACAAATCTTGCAATCTTTTGCTCGGGTTTTTCGTTCATCTCACATTGTAAAGTGAGTTGTTCAAAGTCCCTAAGGTAGGATTCGATGGGTAGTGTCTCTTGTTTGAGTTGAGCCAATCTAAGGAACATGTCCTGAGTGTAGTCCTTGGGAGCGAACTTATCTTTGAGCTTTTTCTTGAGTTTGAGCCATGACCTAATGGGTTCCTTTCCCTCTCGATTTCTTTGGTTCTTAAGGTTTTCATACCAACTGAGGCATAGCCTTTGAATTTCATGATGGCCACCTTAAAACACTTTCTATCGGGGTATTCTTTAAATTCAAAGATTCTTTCGACCGACCTAAGCCAATCTAGTAGATCCTTGGGATTAAGACTACCATAAAAGTCGGGAATTTCTACCTTGATGTCTCGGTCATGATCTCTTGGGTGAACTTCAAGGGACTCCTCCGAATCCGAGTATTGATCTTCCATGTGAGGAGGTGGTTGTCCTCTCCCACGGCCTCCAAACCCACGGCCCCTTCCTCCTCCACCCCTAGGTGGTGGTCTTGGTTCATGAATGTTTTGTTCCAAGAGGGTGTTTATAGCATTCATCATTAAAGTACAATTACCGGTGAGTTGAGTCAACTTCTCTTCTAAATCCGAAAGCCTCTTATCCTCTTCCATTTTGTGAAAATTTTGTGAGATTTTTGTGGAAGTTTTGTGGGAATAAACAAGGAAAAAGAAAGGAGGAGAAAACGAAAAAATGAAGAGGAAAACAAGAGTAAAACCGAGAAATACAAAAACAAATCGAAAACAAGAACAAACCTAGGCTTTGATGACCAATTTGGAGTGAAACCTATGGGGTTTGATTTCACTCAAGAATACAACTAAAATCGATTTGTGATGCTCTTGAAAATCTCGGCCAAAGTGTGTTTTTTTGGTGTGAATTTTTCTGATTTTTTTATAAGTAAATGAAAACATAAAAGATAGAACTAAATCTAAACACAAAGTAATAGATTTAGGTTTTGATTAATCAAGCACTATGCCACTAATTAATCATTCACTAACTCATGCACTAAGCTAAGAGAATAATGAAGGAAACTCAACTCAAACTCTAGGGTTTTCTTTTCATTCAAATCTGAAAATTATAATGTTAGAGTGAGGGTTTATATAGTACCCTTGCTCTAATCTTGGCCTTACATGTTAAAGGAGATCTAAGGGCTACAAGTAACCCACAAAAGATACAAAAAAAAAACGGCTCATAGGCCTCACATGAGCTGAAATTTTAAATGAAAACAATAAACTACAAAAGCATAAAGGTTGATGTTGACACTTGACTCAATCCTCTCCCTTCTTTGTTTAGGTGGTCATCAAGGGTCTTGATAGAGCCTTGGCTTTGAGAGTGGACGGTCCAATGCTCCACATTTTGATTTTTACAAGCTAAAACAATAAAGCATAAAGTAGTGAAAGTGACATGAATGAAAAAGACATAAAGCATCAATATAATGTGATGGTTGTGGGGATTTGATTTAGGCCGGCTCCATGGACCTCCTTGAGCTAGCTTGTGAGCCATGTGAGTCCTTTTATTGGAGGGTTGACTCACATGAGTGCACCCAAAAAGACCACATTCAAAAATAGCATTTTCATTGACATTTAGTTGCTCTCCAACTTGACCTTCCTTTGACTTCTTTTGACCACCAAGTATGGCTTGATTTGACCATAGAATTGACTTCACTTAGCTCTTGGTGGCCCCTAGTGGAGTGAAACTAAGTGGGTCAAGTTTCACTCAAGGGATGAACACAAATCGATCTTGAAACCCTTGAACAATACTCGGCCAAATTGTATTTTTTGTGATGAATTTTCTGAAATTTTATGAAAACAATAAAACATAAAGGATAATCACTAAATCTACACACAAAGTAATAGATTTAGGTTTTGATTAGTTTAAGCACAAAGCCACTAAACTAATCTTTCACTAACTCACACACAAAGTAATGAGATAAATGAAGAGCACTCAAATAAACAACTAGGGTTTTCATTCATCAAAAATCTGAAAAAATACAAAGAGATATGCTTGGTTTAAATAGACCAAGGCTTTACATCCTAACCATACAATCTAACCTTGATCTAAGGGTCCTAAATAGCCCTCAAAACAGCCGAAAAAGATGGTCCAAGAGACCTTACAAATGCTGAAAATTCAAAAGCAAACAAACAACTACATAAACATAAAGTATGATAGTGACTTGTGGCTTAGTCCTCTCCATGCTTTTAGGAGATCATCCAAGGGTCATGATAGACCTTGGGAGAGCATGTGGGACGTCCCAACTCCTCACAAGTCAGATTTTGTAACATAAAAACAATAAAGCATAAAGCAATGAAAGTGACATGAACAAAAGTTGATCTTCTCTTTTGAATTGTGGAATGAGCTGAATTCTTTGTCTCCTCTTGTGCTAGCCACGACTCATGTGAGCCTTAGGATGATTATGAGGCTCCCAAATGGTCCCCAAGGTGAGCTCACCCAAGGAGAATGATGTAGGTTAAGTTCATGGCTCATTACTCCAAAACCGGGTTCCATGAGACTGAAGTGACTTGTAGGCTTCACCATTTCTCGCTCACGTTGAATTAGAAGGCCCATGATATGTCATTGGAAAGGTAATTGAGCTAGCTTTCTAATGCAAAAAGAATCTTCCAAAAATATGGCCTACAACTCAAGATATTGAGCTTTTAGTACAGACATGTCAAACAGCCTATGGACTGAGTTTCACAATCTGACCCCTGACTTGTAGAGGTCATAACTCTCAGCTCCCTTTGAACCAGATAGTCAACCATATGTCAAATGAAAGCTCTTTGAGCTAGCTTTCATATGCAAGTGGTTTCACCTCAATTGGATGAGTAGATTGGGAGTTATGTTACAATCTCTACCGACATGTCAAAATGAGCTTCATGGTTCATGGCCTAGGTTGTTGCTTTCCAAGTGTGGGCTGATTTCCTTCGTTCCCCCTTGTACATTTCACTTGGTTTGATCCCTAATGATCACAAATTAAGCCATGGCTCGAGCCATAGGTCCCAAGTAAGCCCAAGCCTCAAATCGAGCAAAAATGAGCTTAACCATTTTTGTGCAATCTCCTCTTCTTCAAAAAAGTTTGTCCTCAAACTTTGGGGTTCTTAACATTTGTTTGAGCTCCTCTTCTTGATTCCTACCTAGTGTCTTAGGGTTGTTCTTGACTAAGCTCCCCATTTGAATTTCCATTTCAAGAACCCTCTTGACCTCTTGCTTGTACCAAGCTTTCCATTCCACATGAGCATCTTCTTCTTGACATTAGATAAGCATCTCATAGGATCAAGCTCATCCTCATCCTTGAGATTGTATCCCATGCTCTCCTCTTGAACTTTCGGATCACCATTTGCAAATTGGATGGGTGCACTCTCAACAACATTGAACCCTTGATTTGCTTTTACCTCCTCCCATCCAACCATAAAGATGTAGTTGCTATCTTTCCCACCATGGGCTAAATCGCCTTCATAGTCCCATGGTTCACAAGGCTCATCAAGGAGGGGATGACAAGTACCCTTCTCAAGTACATCATTCAAAACCTTGTCACCAAAGTTACTCTTCTCGGCTCCATTGGTTGACCACCCAAGCTTGTAAGGATTAGGATGTTCTTGTGAAGGTAAGGCTAACTCCTCAATTTGAGTGTTAGGAGCCACCTTGATAGAGTTTCCTCCATCCATGACCAAATCACATGGCCTCACCTCCATCTCAATTTCATTTCGATCTTGCTTTACATCCTCTTCATCCTCATTAGCAAGGACCTCATTCTTTTCATCCTCACAGTCAAGGATGTCACTCATCTCCCTATGAACAATCTCACACGAGTTCACGGTCTCCTTTGTGGGACATTCCTTTGCATTGTGACCATATCCTTGACATTGACAACATTTTTTGAGGGAGATGGTTGTTTTATGGCTAAGGTCAGCCCCTTCCTCGTGTCTAGGGCTGGTGGTGTAGGATTTGTGGTGGGTTCAACAATTTTGGCTTTCATGGGTGGCTCATAGGGTGGTGTTTTTGTAGGAGAGTCAAGTAAAATAGCCATCCCTTTACTCAAACTCATTTGGGCAGCCTTTCCCCTCATCATAGCCACCTTGGCTTCTAACTCCCTTTGACCCCTCAAAGTCACAAGATCAAGGTTAGGGTTAGGTTTAAGTCTACCCTCATTCGACTCATTTTGGTTTCAAGCTCCCTTCTAGCTTTCTCCATAGAATCATACATGGTCTCACCAAGAGTAGTATCACAAGAAACATCAAAAGGAAGAAACACACCCATTGATACAATCAAAGAAACAAAATCTGAAAAATTTTGAGTAAAGCAAGGACCTTTGAGTGTAAGAACCGAAACCAACACTAACACAAGTGTAGATCTTCAACCATTTTGTGAAAATTTTGTGAGAATGTTTGTGGAAGTTTTGTGTAAATAAACAAGGAAAAATAAAAGAGAAAAAAACGAAAATAAAAGAAAACAAGAGTAAACCCGAAAAACAAGATCAAACCGAAAAACAAAAACAAATCGAAAAAACAAGAACAAACCTAGGCTTTGATTACCAATTTGGAGTGAAACTAAGTGGGTCAAGTTTCACTCAAGGGATGAACACAAATCGATCTTGAAACCCTTGAACAATACTCGGCCAAATTGTATTTTTTGTGATGAATTTTCTGAAATTTTATGAAAACAATAAAACATAAAGGATAATCACTAAATCTACACACAAAGTAATAGATTTAGGTTTTGATTAGTTTAAGCACAAAGCCACTAAACTAATCTTTCACTAACTCACACACAAAGTAATGAGATAAATGAAGAGCACTCAAATAAACAACTAGGGTTTTCATTCATCAAAAATCTGAAAAAATACAAAGAGATATGCTTGGTTTAAATAGACCAAGGCTTTACATCCTAACCATACAATCTAACCTTGATCTAAGGGTCCTAAATAGCCCTCAAAACAGCCGAAAAAGATGGTCCAAGAGACCTTACAAATGCTGAAAATTCAAAAGCAAACAAACAACTACTAAAGCATAAAGTATGATAGTGACTTGTGGCTTAATCCTCTCCATGCTTTTAGGAGATCATCCAAGGGTCATGATAGACCTTGGGAGAGCATGTGGGACGTCCCAACTCCTCACAAGTCAGATTTTGTAACATAAAAACAATAAAGCATAAAGCAATGAAAGTGACATGAACAAAAGTTGATCTTCTCTTTTGAATTGTGGAATGAGCTGAATTCTTTGTCTCCTCTTGTGCTAGCCACGACTCATGTGAGCCTTAGGATGATTATGAGGCTCCCAAATGGTCCCCAAGGTGAGCTCACCCAAGGAGAATGATGTAGGTTAAGTTCATGGCTCATTACTCCAAAACCGGGTTCCATGAGACTGAAGTGACTTGTAGGCTTCACCATTTCTCGTTCACGTTGAATTAGAAGGCCCATGATATGTCATTGGAAAGGTAATTGAGCTAGCTTTCCAATGCAAAAAGAATCTTCCAAAAATATGGCCTACAACTCAAGATATTGAGCTTTTAGTACAGACATGTCAAACAGCCTATGGACTGAGTTTCACAATCTGACCCCTGACTTGTAGAGGTCATAACTCTCAGCTCCCTTTGAACCAGATAGCCAACCATATGTCAAATGAAAGCTCTTTGAGCTAGCTTTCATATGCAAGTGGTTTCACCTCAATTGGATGAGTAGATTGGGAGTTATGTTACAATCTCTACCGACATGTCAAAATGAGCTTCATGGTTCATGGCCTAGGTTGTTGCTTTCCAAGTGTGGGCTGATTTCCTTCGTTCCCCCTTGTACATTTCACTTGGTTTGATCCCTAATGATCACAAATTAAGCCATGGCTCGAGCCATAGGTCCCAAGTAAGCCCAAGCCTCAAATCGAGCAAAAATGAGCTTAACCATTTTTGTGCACCTAGGTCCATGGCCTAGGCTTGGGTTTGAGCCCAAGGACTCAACCCATGACCTACTTCTTCTCCATCCTTGCTCACCATGACCATTCTTGGTCCAATCTCCTCTCCTTGGAAAGGATTTGCCCTCAAATCCTTGGAGGTCTTCTCTTTGTCCTCTCTACTCGATTTCTTGCTTGAATTCCGACTTAGCACTCGACCAACCTTGGTGAACCAAAAATGGTCAAGGCGAGCAAAGGCGGTTTTTGTCCAAATCACGGTTTGGGTCCTTGGGCTCGAACCATGGGCTAGACCCCGGTCCTAAGGTCCACCCGAGCTTATTTTGAGTAATTTTAAACCATAATATCTTGGTCAAGCTTGGTGGGTCATGGAAGTCAAGGAAAGTCAAGGAGGAGAGCAACCGAAAGTCGACTAAAGTGCTATTTTTGAATGTGATCGTTCGAGTGCACCCAAGAGGGTTCGAACCACAAGTCAATTAAATCATCAAGAGCAAAAATCAAATTGGAGATGGAGTGAAACCAATGGGGTTTGATTTCACTCAAAGGATGAACAAAAGTCGACTTATGATGATGATGGAAATCTCGGCCAAAGTAACTATTTTTGTGAAGTAATTTTCTGAAATTTTGTAAAACAAGGAAACATAAAAGATAGTGCCTAAATCTACTCACAAAGTTATAGATTTAGGGGTTTAATTAACTAAGCACCAAGCCACTAGTTAATTATCATAAATCTCAAACACAAAGTAAAGAGAGAAATGAGAGTACTCAAGTTTTTAGGGTTTCAACCTTATATCATTCAAAATCTGAAAATTGTGAGATGAGGATGAGGGTTTATATATTACCCTCATTCTAATCTTAGCCACACATTACAAGTTGATCCAAGGGCCATAAAGGTCCCTCAAATCAGCCGAAACTAATTGGTCCTAGTGACCTTACAATTTTGAAATTGATAACAAACAAAACTTAAAGTAGACAATGACATGTGAACACATCCTCTCCATGCACTTTAGGTAGTCTTCAAGGGTCAAGATTTGACCTTGGGTGGCATGTGGGACGGTCCTAGTGACCATATTACAAGGGTTTATATTGTCTCCTTTCAATAAAGCATAAAGTAAAGGTAATGAAAACGACATGTATGAAAATGACATGAAATATAAAAAACAATGTGATGATCCTTGGTGACTTGATTTAGACCGCCCCCTTGACCTCCATGAGCTAGCTTGATGAACCATGTGAGCCCATTTATTGGAGGGTTGACTCACAAGGGTGTACCTTAGTTGACCACATTTTCAAAATAGCATAATCTTGACTTTTGTTGCTCTCCAACTTTGACTTCTCCTTGACTTAGCTTGATCACTAGGGTTGGCTCGATTTGACCATAGAATTGACTTTACTTATCCCCTAGTGATCCCTTGACCCTTGGTCTAGGCTTGGGTTTGAGCCCATGGCCCTAACCCATGGTCTCCCTCTTCTCCACCCTTGACTTCCTTGACCAATTTTGGTCCAATCTCCTCTCCTTGGAAAGGACTTGCCCTCAAGTCCTTGGAGAACCTCTTGCTCCCTCTCTTGCTCGACTTCACACTCGATTCTCGGCTCAACCTTTGTTCAATCTTGGCTTTCACGGTTTTGGTCTTCCACGGGCACCATTTAGCTAGAGTTTGTAGAAGCGGTTGGACCCCTTGACTTGGCTCAAGAATTCATCATGTTTTCTTCCTTGGTCACGGTTTGCTTGACCACACATTCTTCCTCGAGCATTTCTTTGAGCCCTCGACTCATAACCATGCCATCCACCCATTCTTGCTCATGATCGAGCCCATCAATGATTCTCCACCTCAAAGACCCGCTTGATCTTTCCTTGCCATCGATTTTTGTTCTTTCATTGACCACATTCTCATTGTAGTCGGTTGTTTTCTTGTTGATTGATGCTTCACCTTCATGTTGCTCCTCTCCTAGAATCCTCCTTATCATGCTAGAGCTTCCCTCACATTCCAAGTTCATCTCTTCCCCTAGCTCTTCCCTACTCGGCTCAAGCCCATTCAAGTCCTCAAGTTCTTTCAAGCTCGGCTCCAACTTCTTCTCCATGCTAGGTTTCGGCTCAATGAAGGATTCAAACAAGCACGCATTGGATTTACATCCCATCATTGGTGGTAGGGGAGCTAAGACAATAAGCTTGTCACCATACTTGAATGAGTAGGTGTTGTCTCTTCCATGGTGGGAAGAATTCTTTTCATACTCCCAAGGCCTACCAAGCAACACATGACATGCATCCATGTCCAACACTTCACACACAACTTCATCTTTGTAGTCTTGTCCAATGGAAAACAAGACTTTGCATTGTTTATCAACTTTCACCTCGGCTCCTTGATTAAGCCATCTTAGCTTGTAAGGATGAGGATGCTTCAAAGTGGGCAAGGCAAGCTTATCAATGAGGGTTTTAGAAGCAACATTAACACAACTTCCCCCATCAATAATCAAATTACACACTCTCCCCATGATTGTACATTTGGACCGAAATATTTGGTGTCTTTGGTCCATTTTCTCGTTTGCTTCTTGAGTGTGCATCACTCGCCAAGTGACCAAGCTCAACCCCGAGTCCGGAACAATTGTCTCGGCCACCCTTACTTCCTCAACTCCCTCTTTTTTTTCTTCCTCACAAACTAACACCTCATCATCTCCCCAATGTACAACCTCACTTGTATTCAAGGTCCTCTTGCTAGGGCACTCCTTAGCAAAATGACCGTAACCTTGACATTGGTAGCACTTCTTGAGAGGAATTGTTCTCTTAGGGCCATAGTCGATTCCCTTTCCCTTATCAACACTTGATGGCTTGGTGGTAGGGCAAGGCTCAACAATCTTGACCCCTCCTTGGCTCGACATGGGGTTGGTTTTGGGGGTGTTCTTAGCCGACTCTCCTCTCCCCTTCTCTAGCCTCTCCACACGTGTGGCCATGGTAACGGCCTCATCGAATGACCACAAGTTTTGCATTTTGACCCGATTTGCTATCCTAGGGTTTAGGCCCTCAACAAACCTTGCAATTTTTTGTTCGGGTTTCTCATTCATCTCACATTGTAGGGTGAGTTGCTCAAAGTCCCTAAGATAGGTCTCAATGGGGTGTGACTCTTGTTTTAGTTGAGCTAGCTTGAGAAACATGTCTTGGGTGTAGTCTTTGGGAACAAACTTGTCTTTGAGTTTCTTTTTGAGTTTGAGCCATGACTTAATGGGTTCCTTACCCTCTCGGTTTCTTTGATTCTTAAGGTTTTCTTACCAAAGGGAGGCATATCCCTTAAACTTCATGATGGCTACCTTGAAACACTTCCTATCGGAGTACTCCTTGAATTCAAAAATTCTCTCAACCGATCTAAGCCAATCTAGGAGATCCTCGGGGTTCAAGCTACCATAAAAATCGGGTATGTCCACCTTAATGTCTCGGTCATGGTCTCTTGGGTGGGTTTCAAGGGACTCTTCCGAATCCGAAAATTGATCTTCCATGTGAGGAGGAGGTTGTCCTCTCCCACGGCCCCCATACCCAAACCCACGGCCACGTCCCCTTCCCCCTTCACCCCTTCTTGGTTCATTGATATTTTGGTCTAAGAGGGTGTTTAGAGCATTCATCATTAAAGTGCAATTACCGGTGAGTTGAGTTAACTTCTCTTCTAGATCGGAAAGCCTTTTACCCTCTCCTCTATTCTCTTCCATTTTGTGAAAATTTTGTGAAATCTTTTGTGGAAATTTTGTGGGAAATTTATAGAAAATAAACAAGGAAAGGAAGGAAGAAAAACGAAAAATTAAAAGAAGAAAACAAACAACCTACTCGACACTACTAGGGTAAACCGAAAACAAAGATAAAAAAAATGAAATCAAGAACAAACCTAGGCTTTGATGACCAATTTGGAGTGAAACCAATGGGGTTTGATTTCACTCAAAGGATGAACAAAAGTCGACTTATGATGATGGAAATCTCGGCCAAAGTAACTATTTTTGTGAAGTAATTTTCTGAAATTTTGTAAAACAAGGAAACATAAAAGATAGTGCCTAAATCTACTCACAAAGTTATAGATTTAGGGGTTTAATTAACTAAGCACCAAGCCACTAGTTAATTATCATAAATCTCAAACACAAAGTAAAGAGAGAAATGAGAGTACTCAAGTTTTTAGGGTTTCAACCTTATATCATTCAAAATCTGAAAATTGTGAGATGAGGATGAGGGTTTATATATTACCCTCATTCTAATCTTAGCCACACATTACAAGTTGATCCAAGGGCCATAAAGGTCCCTCAAATCAGCCGAAACTAATTGGTCCTAGTGACCTTACAATTTTGAAATTGATAACAAACAAAACTTAAAGTAGACAATGACATGTGAACACATCCTCTCTGGAGTGAAACTAAGTGGGTCAAGTTTCACTCAAAGGATGAACAAAAATCGATCCTTGAAACCCCTTGAAAATCTCGGCCCCTTGTGTATTTTTGTGTGAAATTTTCTGAA
The DNA here is from genome assembly GCA_023091065.1 of Dianthus caryophyllus. NCBI lineage: Eukaryota > Viridiplantae > Streptophyta > Magnoliopsida > Caryophyllales > Caryophyllaceae > Dianthus > Dianthus caryophyllus. The sequence continues at coordinate 25,214,229 of CM041524.1, forward strand.
ATTTTGTGAACAAATGGAAACATAAAAGATAGTCACTAAATCTAAACACAAAGTAATAGATTTAGTGTTGTGATTAGTTTAAGCACAAAGCCACTAAACTAATCTATCACTAATCTCAAGCACTAAGCAAGGAGATAATGAAGAACACTCAAATAAGTTGAGAACTCTCAAACTTAGGGTTTTTATCATTCAACTAAAATCTGAAAAAATTACATTGTGAGGGTGAGGGTTTATATAAAGCCCTTGTTCTAATCTAAGCCCTACAATTTGAAGTTGATCTAAGGGCTCTAAAGCCACCTTAATTCAGCCGAAATTCATGGTCCAAATGACCTTACACATGCTGAAAATTGAAGACTAACAAACAACACATAAAGCATAAAGCATAAAAGAGGATAGTGACATGTGGGAAAGGGACATATTGAGGAACAACATGTGATCCTTCCTATGATTCATTTTCGGCTGACTTGAGATTTTCTTCACTTGATCTTTGCTCTTGTTGACTTAATTGACTTGTGGTTCGAACCCACTTGGGTGCACTCGAGCGATCACATTCAAAAATAGCACTTTAGTCGACTTTCGGTTGCTCTCCGTCTTGACTTTTCTTGACTTCCTTGACCCATCAAGCTTGACCAAGATATTATTGTTTAAATTCACTCAAAATAAGCTTGGGTGGACCTTAGGATCGTGACCTAGCCCATGGTTCGAGCCCAAGGACCTAAACCGTGTTTTGGACAAAAACCGTCTTTGCTAGCCTTGACCATTTTTGGTCCACTCTCCATGCACTTTAGGTAGTCTTCAAGGGTCAAGATTTGACCTTGGGTGGCATGTGGGACGGTCCTAGTGACCATATTACAAGGGTTTATATTGTCTCCTTTCAATAAAGCATAAAGTAAAGGTAATGAAAACGACATGTATGAAAATGACATGAAATATAAAAAACAATGTGATGATCCTTGGTGACTTGATTTAGACCGGCCCCCTTGACCTCCATGAGCTAGCTTGATGAACCATGTGAGCCCATTTATTGGAGGGTTGACTCACATGGGTGTACCTTAGTTGACCACATTTTCAAAATAGCATAATCTTGACTTTTTGTTGCTCTCCAACTTTGACTTCTCCTTGACTTAGCTTGATCACTAGGGTTGGCTCGATTTGACCATAGAATTGACTTTACTTATCCCCTAGTGATCCCTTGACCCTTGGTCTAGGCTTGGGTTTGAGCCCATGGCCCTAACCCATGGTCTCCCTCTTCTCCACCCTTGACTTCCTTGACCAATTTTGGTCCAGGAGAAGGTCCCAAGTCAGCCGAAAATAATACAAGGGAAGGCTCACATGTTGTTCCTCAATATGTCCCTTTCCTACATGTCACTATCTACCTTTTTGCTTTATGCTTTTGTTGTTTGTTGTTAGTTTGAATTTTTCAGCTATTGTAAGCTCCTAGGAGCCGTGTATTTGTTGTAATTCAAGGACCAACTAGAGCCCTTAGATTAGCTTCAATTGTAGGGTCAAGATGTAAGGCCTTGGGTTATATAAACCAAGCCTCTCCACAACATAATTTTCAGATTTGGAATGATAAAAGATGCACTGAAACGGCTTGACGATTTGGACCCGATTTTTGGCCTACGATCGAACCATGGTCCTTGGACCCATGGTCACGAAATTGAGCCAAAATAGGTCCAAAATCTCGGCTAAATTGAAGTCAAGGATGATACATTTTAATTCAATACAAGTCCCTTTCAATAAAGTTTGTTTTACTACTTTATGTCTTTGTCACCTTTTGGTCTTTTGAATTCAAACAACAAATCAGCCAAGGGGGCCTTATTTTGGACGTGTAAATGAAGCTCCAAGGAGAAGATCTAGGCCTTTGATTGAACAACACAAATGAAGGGAGGAGATGCACCAAGATGTCACCATCTACTTTAGTTGTTGTTGTATTTTTGTTTGCTGATTTTGTAGCTCACATGTGAGCCTTTTTTTATTGTATTTTGTGGGTTATTTGTAGCCCTTAGATCTTAGTTAGATGAGTGGTTGAGATTAGAAGCTTAGGCTTATATAAGCCAAGCTAAAACCATGTAAATTTTCAGATTTGAAGTTTATAAAAAAAGATGAGTTTTAGTGAGTTTTTCTCTTGGAAACCACCTTGGCTTTGTGCTTGGTGTTTCGAGTTCCATGGGTGATGATCATAGCTTAGTGCGATGATTGATCGGAACCTTAGTCTTAGGCTAGTGGCTTTGTGCTTAGTCTAATTCATATCCTTAATCTTTAGTTTGTTTTATGTTTTCACAAATAAAACCGAAACAATCATCACCAAAACAACCCTAAAACCGTGTGTATTGAGTGAGGCTCATGAGTGAGTCGAGTTTAGGGTTAGAGTGGTTACAAGGTACAAAGAGGCCCGCCCCGAATCGCTCCAATTGGTATCAAAGCTTCGGCTCTCGAGTTTTCTTAAACCGAGACGATCTTGGGATGAGTTGGGTCTTGGTGTTTTCGTGTGTCACCTTACAAATTTGGGCGAGTCTTGGTTTGTGAGTGTCGACTTGATTCGAGCACCTTTGTAGGTGTTTGAGTCGAGTTGGCTAACAAGAGGATTCGATGAATTTGCTATGTGCTTTTCATAGGATTCGAGTCTTGTTGTTTCCCTCGTTTTTTACCAAAACTTTATTCTTCAAAAATCGTTTTTTGTTTTCTGAAAATTCATCTTTTGGATACCATGTTTTAGTTGGCCAAAGTTTGAGGACAAACTTTTTTTGAAGAAGGGGAGAGTTGCACTGAAACGGCTTGACGATTTGGACCCGATTTTTGGCCTACGATCGAACCATGGTCCTTGGACCCATGGTCACGAAATTGAGCCAAAATAGGTCCAAAATCTCGGCTAAATTGAAGTCAAGGATGATACATTTTAATTCAATACAAGTCCCTTTCAATAAAGTTTGTTTTACTACTTTATGTCTTTGTCACCTTTTGGTCTTTTGAATTCAAACAACAAATCAGCCAAGGGGGCCTTATTTTGGACGTGTAAATGAAGCTCCAAGGAGAAGATCTAGGCCTTTGATTGAACAACACAAATGAAGGGAGGAGATGCACCAAGATGTCACCATCTACTTTAGTTGTTGTTGTATTTTTGTTTGCTGATTTTGTAGCTCACATGTGAGCCTTTTTTTATTGTATTTTGTGGGTTATTTGTAGCCCTTAGATCTTAGTTAGATGAGTGGTTGAGATTAGAAGCTTAGGCTTATATAAGCCAAGCTAAAACCATGTAAATTTTCAGATTTGAAGTTTATAAAAAAAGATGAGTTTTAGTGAGCTTTTCTCTTGGAAACCACCTTGGCTTTGTGCTTGGTGTTTCGAGTTCCATGGGTGATGATCATAGCTTAGTGCGATGATTGATCGGAACCTTAGTCTTAGGCTAGTGGCTTTGTGCTTAGTCTAATTCATATCCTTAATCTTTAGTTTGTTTTATGTTTTCACAAATAAAACCGAAACAATCATCACCAAAACAACCCTAAAACCGTGTGTATTGAGTGAGGCTCATGAGTGAGTCGAGTTTAGGGTTAGAGTGGTTACAAGGTACAAAGAGGCCCGCCCCGAATCGCTCCAATTGGTATCAAAGCTTCGGCTCTCGAGTTTTCTTAAACCGAGACGATCTTGGGATGAGTTGGGTCTTGGTGTTTTCGTGTGTCACCTTACAAATTTGGGCGAGTCTTGGTTTGTGAGTGTCGACTTGATTCGAGCACCTTTGTAGGTGTTTGAGTCGAGTTGGCTAACAAGAGGATTCGATGAATTTGCTATGTGCTTTTCATAGGATTCGAGTCTTGTTGTTTCCCTCGTTTTTTACCAAAACTTTATTCTTCAAAAATCGTTTTTTGTTTTCTGAAAATTCATCTTTTGGATACCATGTTTTAGTTGGCCAAAGTTTGAGGACAAACTTTTTTTGAAGAAGGGGAGAGTTGCACTGAAACGGCTTGACGATTTGGACCCGATTTTTGGCCTACGATCGAACCATGGTCCTTGGACCCATGGTCACGAAATTGAGCCAAAATAGGTCCAAAATCTCGGCTAAATTGAAGTCAAGGATGATACATTTTAATTCAATACAAGTCCCTTTCAATAAAGTTTGTTTTACTACTTTATGTCTTTGTCACCTTTTGGTCTTTTGAATTCAAACAACAAATCAGCCAAGGGGGCCTTATTTTGGACGTGTAAATGAAGCTCCAAGGAGAAGATCTAGGCCTTTGATTGAACAACACAAATGAAGGGAGGAGATGCACCAAGATGTCACCATCTACTTTAGTTGTTGTTGTATTTTTGTTTGCTGATTTTGTAGCTCACATGTGAGCCTTTTTTTATTGTATTTTGTGGGTTATTTGTAGCCCTTAGATCTTAGTTAGATGAGTGGTTGAGATTAGAAGCTTAGGCTTATATAAGCCAAGCTAAAACCATGTAAATTTTCAGATTTGAAGTTTATAAAAAAAGATGAGTTTTAGTGAGTTTTTCTCTTGGAAACCACCTTGGCTTTGTGCTTGGTGTTTCGAGTTCCATGGGTGATGATCATAGCTTAGTGCGATGATTGATCGGAACCTTAGTCTTAGGCTAGTGGCTTTGTGCTTAGTCTAATTCATATCCTTAATCTTTAGTTTGTTTTATGTTTTCACAAATAAAACCGAAACAATCATCACCAAAACAACCCTAAAACCGTGTGTATTGAGTGAGGCTCATGAGTGAGTCGAGTTTAGGGTTAGAGTGGTTACAAGGTACAAAGAGGCCCGCCCCGAATCGCTCCAAAAGAAAACCCTAGTTGTTTACTTGAGTTTCTTCATTTTCTCATTACTTAGTGTGTGAGTTAGTGGAAGATTAGTTTAGTGGCTTTGTGCTTAAACTAATCAAACCCTAAATCTATTACTTAGTGTGTAGATTTAGATACTATCTTTATGTTCTTGCATTTAACAACAAAAATCAGAAAATTTTCATCACAAAAAACACATATACTCGGCCGAAATTGTTCAAGGGTTCAAGTCGATTTTTGTTCATCTTTTGAGTGAAGCTTTACCCACTTAGTTTCACTCCAAATTGGTAATCAAAGCCTAGGTTTGTTCTTCATTTTCGATTTGTTCTTTGTGTTGCCGAGTTGTCTTGTTTTCGATTTGCTTTTGTTTTCGGTTTGATCTTGTTATTTTCGGTTATACTCTTGTTGTCCTCTTTATTTTTTCGTTTTTTTTCTTTTAAATTTTCTTGTTTCCACAAAACTTCCACAAATTTCTCACAAATTTTCACAAAATGGTTGAAGATCTACACTTGTGTTAGTGTTGATTTCGGTTCTCACACTCAAAGGTCCTTGCTTTACTCAAAAATTTTCAGATTTTGTGTCTTTGTTTTCTCAATGAGTATTCCTCTTTCTTATGATACTACTCTTGAGGGAACCATGTATTCTATGGAGAAATTGAGGAGGGAATTAGAGGCTAAGTTGAGTCGAATGAGGGGTAGACTTAAACCTAACCCTAACCTTGATCTTGTGACTTTGAAGGGTCAAAGGGAGTTAGAGGCTAGAATGGCTCGGTTAGGAGGAGGACCAAACCCTAGCCATGGCCGTGTGACTTGTAGAGACTCACATACTCAAACCCTAACCCTAACCCTAGAAGAGAATCACCAAGTCGAAACCTTTAGGTCTAGGTGTACCATTATGGGAAGGGTTTGTAATTTGATTGTTGATGGGGAGAGTTGTTCTAATGTTGCCTCAAGCACCCTCATTGAAAAATTAGCCTTGCCTACACAAGAACACCCTAACCCTTACAAGATGAAGTGGCTAAACAATGGAGCCGAGATGAGTGTGATGGTGGTTAGACAATGCTTGGTTTCTTTCTCCATTGGTGGGGATTACATGGATGAGGTTTTGTGTGATGTGATTCCCATGGATGCTTGTCATCTCCTCTTGGGGAGACCTTGGAAGTTGGAAAGAAATGCTCATCATGATGGGAGGGACAATACCTATACTTTCAAGCTTGGAGCTAAGAAAATCAAACTTGCACCCTTACCTCCGATTTTGAAGAACCCTAACCCACCCTCCTTGATTATGTCACACGAAAAAATGGGGATTGATGGGGGACCAGAAATTGAGCTTGGGGTTGGTCATGGGAAGGATGAGACTAATGTCCTTGCTAAGGAGTTCCCCAAAGGGCAATGCAAACCGCCCTCCATATTTGAGTCGTCCAAAGAGGTTATTTTGAGTGAAGAGGCCGAAACAAGTGAGGAAATGCATGTTGGTGAGAGATTGACCATTCACTTTGCTAAAGATGATCCTAACACTCAAGAGGAAAGCATGGGGTACAATGCCAAGCAAAGGGATGAGTATGATCATGAGAAGTGTTTGGCCAATGTCAAGAGGAAGGTATTCATGTGGCATGAGAATGTTGATGCAAGCAAAGAGTCGAGGGAATTTCTAAAATGGAAGTTCAAGGTGGGGATTGTCGATACCCAAGGAATGCTATGTGGTTATCATAATCAAGTCTATTCGAGTGGTTTCATGAAATGGGGATTCAAAGGGGGAACTAAGCTTGAACAAAAAGAGCTAAGTGATGATCTTCTACAATCTTCACCTAAGCTCAAGAAAGAAGATGGCTCAAGTGAAAGTCCAAAGATCGATTTGTGGGAGGAGAACACGGCCCTCAATGCCATACGTGGGCTGTTCACGATCCTTAGGTCATCCAATTCAACAAGTACTTTCATGAATGAGAAGGTAGCCCTCCATTTGATCAAAGACAATCCTAGAGCAATAGGGGGAAGTCAAGGAGAGGAGCTCAATGAGCTCAAAACTGAAAATTCGGGGCACTCAATGAAGTACAAGGAGAGTGAATCATTTGGAGATGCAAAGGACGATGTGATGGAAAGTTCAAGTAAGTCCTTGAAATGGGAGAAAAACGTTGGGCTCAATCATGACAAAGAGAGACTAGGTGACGATTCTATGCATGAGGAACATCGAGTTGTGCTAGGGGATAATTGTGAATCCAAAGAAACCATGAGTAAGGGAGAGAGCAAGTTCAATTCAATGAACCAAGTTTACAAGAATCAATCTCTCATTCAATCTCTAAGCAAGTGGAATTCTTGGAAGTCTAGAGCCAAGGAGCCCAAGGTTGGTCATGGGGCTCATGGGGCACCCCTCATCATGTTCTACGAATCAAGTCATGAAGCCAACAAGAGTCCGAGTCGAGAAGAAGGCAAAGGTTCGAGCCATGAGTCAAACTGTAGTTCAAACCGAGCAAGAGGAAGAGAGACCGAGGATTTGAGGACAAATCCTTTTCAAGGAGAGGAGATTGAACCAAAAATGGTCAAGGCGAGCAAAGGCGGTTTTTGTCCAAATCACGGTTTGGGTCCTTGGGCTCGAACCATGGGCTAGACCCCGGTCCTAAGGTCCACCCGAGCTTATTTTGAGTAATTTTAAACCATAATATCTTGGTCAAGCTTGGTGGGTCATGGAAGTCAAGGAAAGTCAAGGAGGAGAGCAACCGAAAGTCGACTAAAGTGCTATTTTTGAATGTGATCGCTCGAGTGCACCCAAGAGGGTTCGAACCACAAGTCAATTAAATCATCAAGAGCAAAAATCAAATTGGAGAAGGTCCCAAGTCAGCCGAAAATAATACAAGGGAAGGCTCACATGTTGTTCCTCAATATGTCCCTTTCCTACATGTCACTATCTACCTTTATGCTTTATGCTTTTGTTGTTTGTTGTTAGTTTGAATTTTTCAGCTATTGTAAGCTCCTAGGAGCCGTGTATTTGTTGTAATTCAAGGACCAACTAGAGCCCTTAGATTAGCTTCAATTGTAGGGTCAAGATGTAAGGCCTTGGGTTATATAAACCAAGCCTCTCCACAACATAATTTTCAGATTTGGAATGATAAAAGAAAACCCTAGTTGTTTACTTGAGTTTCTTCATTTTCTCATTACTTAGTGTGTGAGTTAGTGGAAGATTAGTTTAGTGGCTTTGTGCTTAAACTAATCAAACCCTAAATCTATTACTTAGTGTGTAGATTTAGATACTATCTTTATGTTCTTGCATTTAACAACAAAAATCAGAAAATTTTCATCACAAAAAACACATATACTCGGCCGAAATTGTTCAAGGGTTCAAGTCGATTTTTGTTCATCTTTTGAGTGAAGCTTTACCCACTTAGTTTCACTCCACTTGGCCCTCATAAGCTTAGCCTTCCATGGACACCACTTGATTAGGGTTTGGAAAAGAGGTTGACCCCCTTGGAGTTGGTTTGATTGAACAGCCATGTGTTCTTCCTTACCCACGGTTTGTTTGTCCACATACTCTTGTTCGAGTACACTCTTGAGTCCATGGTTCGTAGGCATGCTTTCCATCCATTCTTGCCCATGATCAAGTCCTTCAATGATCCTCCACCTCATGGATCCGCTTGATCTCTCTATGCCATCGATTTTTGCTCTTTCATTGACCACATTCTCGTTGTAGTCGGTTGTTTCATTGTTGATTGATGCATCACCCTCATGTTGCTCCTCTCCTAGAATCCTTCTTGTTACTCTAGGGTTACACCCAAGCTCTAGGCTCAACATTGCCTCCTCCATGCTCATACTCGGCTCTTCACTCTTCTCCTTGCTAGAGTTCTCTTCATTGATCGATTCAAACAAACAAGCATTGGCTTTATAACCCATCATTGGTGGTAGGGGGGCTAGAACTATGAGCTTTTCAACGTATTGGAACGAGTAGGTGTTATTTCTTCCATGATGGGAAGAATTCTTCTCATATTCCCATGGCCTACCAAGCAACACATGACACGCATCCATGTCTAACACCTCACACACAATCTCATCCTTATAGTCTTGTCCAATTGAGAACGAGACTTTGCATTGCTTATCGACCTTTATCTCGGCTCCTTGATTAAGCCACCTTAGCTTGTAAGGATGAGGGTGCTTCAAAGTAGGTAAGGCAAGTTTATCAATGAGGGTTTTGAAGCAACATTAACACAACTTCCTCCATCAATAATTAGATTACACACTCTCCCCTTGATTGTACACTTGGACCGAAAAATTTGGTGCCTTTGGTCCATGCTCTCATTTGATTCTTGAGTGTGCATCACTCGCCATGTGACCAAGCTCAACCCGAGTCCGGGGAACTAGGGTTTCGGCCACCTTCACCTCCTCCATTCCCTCTTTTTCTTCCTCACAAACTAAGACCTCATCGTCACCCCAATGCACTACTTCACTTGTGTTCAAGGCCCTCTTGCTAGGGCACTCCTTAGCAAAATGACCATATCCTTGACATTGGTAGCACTTCTTGAGAGGAATAGATTTTTTAGGGCCATAGTCAATTCCCTTTCCCCTATCAACACTTGATGGCTTGGTAGTAGGACAAGGCTCGACTATTTTGACCCCTCCTTGACTCGTGTTAGGGGTGGCCTTGGTGGAGTGTTTGGCGTGTCCCCTCTTCCCTTCTCTAGCCTCTCAACTCTCATGGCCATGGTGACGGCCTCATCGAATGACCATAAATTTTGCATCTTGACCGGTTTGCTATCCTAGGGTTTAGACCCTCGACAAATCTTGCAATCTTTGCTCGGGTTTTTCGTTCATCTCACTTTGTAAAGTGAGTTGTTCGAAGTCCCTAAGGTAGGATTCGAGGGGTAGTGTCACTTGTTTGAGTTGAGCCAATCTAAGGAACATGTCCTGAGTGTAGTCCTTGGGAACGAACTTATCTTTGAGCTTTTTCTTGAGTTTGAGCCATGACCTAATGGGTTCCTTTCCTCTCGATTTCTTTGGTTCTTAAGGTTTTCATACCAACTGAGGCATAGCCTTTGAATTTCATGATGGCCACCTTAAAACACTTTCTATCGGGTATTCTTTAAATTCAAAGATTCTTTCGACCGACCTAAGCCAATCTAGTAGATCCTTGGGATTAAGACTACCATAAAAGTCGGGAATTTCTACCTTGATGTCTCTGGTCATGATCTCTTGGGTGAACTTCAAGGGACTCCTCCGAATCCGAGTATTGATCTTCCATGTGAGGAGGTGGTTGTCCTCTCCCACGGCCTCCAAACCCACGGCCCCTTCCTCCTCCACCCCTAGGTGGTGGTCTTGGTTCATGAATGTTTTGTTCCAAGAGGGTGTTTATAGCATTCATCATTAAAGTACAATTCTAGGTGAGTTGAGTCAACTTCTCTTCTAATTCCGAAAGCCTCTTATCCTCTTCCATTTTGTGAAAATTTTGTGAGATTTTTGTGGAAGTTTTGTGGGAATAAACAAGGAAAAAGAAAGGAGGAGAAAACGAAAAATAGAAGAGGAAAACAAGAGTAAAACCGAGAAATACAAAAACAAATCGAAAACAAGAACAAACCTAGGCTTTGATGACCAATTTGGAGTGAAACCTATGGGGTTTGATTTCACTCAAGAATACAACTAAAATCGGTTTGTGATGCTCTTGAAAATCTCGGCCAAAGTGTGTTTTTTTGGTGTGAATTTTTCTGATTTTTTTATAAGTAAATGAAAACATAAAAGATAGAACTAAATCTAAACACAAAGTAATAGATTTAGGTTTTGATTAATCAAGCACTATGCCACTAATTAATCATTCACTAACTCAAGCACTAAGCTAAGAGAATAATGAAGGAAACTCAACTCAAACTCTAGGGTTTTCTTTTCATTCAAATCTGAAAATTATAATGTTAGAGTGAGGGTTTATATAGTACCCTTGCTCTAATCTTGGCCTTACATCTTAAAGGAGATCTAAGGGCTACAAGTAACCCACAAAAGATACAAAAAAAACGGCTCATAGGCCTCACATGAGCTGAAATTTTAAATGAAAACAATAAACTACAAAAGCGTAAAGGTTGATGTTGACACTGACTCAATCCTCTCCCTTCTTTGTTTAGGTGGTCATCAAGGGTCTTGATAGAGCCTTGGCTTTGAGAGTGGACGGTCCAATGCTCCACATTTTGATTTTTACAAGCTAAAACAATAAAGCGTAAAGTAGTGAAAGTGACATGAATGAAAAAGGACATAAAGCATCAATATAATGTGATGGTTGTGGGGATTTGATTTAGGCCGGCTCCATGGACCTCCTTGAGCTAGCTTGTGAGCCATGTGAGTCCTTTTATTGGAGGGTTGACTCACATGAGTGCACCCAAAAAGACCACATTCAAAAATAGCATTTTCATTGACATTTAGTTGCTCTCCAACTTGACCTTCCTTTGACTTCTTTTGACCACCAAGTATGGCTTGATTTGACCATAGAATTGACTTCACTTAGCTCTTGGTGGCCCCTAGGTCCATGGCCTAGGCTTGGGTTTGAGCCCAAGGACTCAACCCATGACCTACTTCTTCTCCATCCTTGCTCACCATGACCATTCTTGGTCCAATCTCCTCTCCTTGGAAAGGATTTGCCCTCAAATCCTTGGAGGTCTTCTCTTTGTCCTCTCTACTCGATTTCTTGCTTGAATTCGACTTAGCACTCGACCAACCTTGGCCCTCATAAGCTGAGCCTTCCATGGACACCACTTGATTAGGGTTTGGAAAAGAGGTTGACCCCTTGGAGTTGGTTTGATTGAACAGCCATGTGTTCTTCCTTACCCACGGTTTGTTTGTCCACATACTCTTGTTCGAGTACACTCTTGAGTCCATGGTTCGTAGGCATGCTTTCCATCCATTCTTGCCCATGATCAAGTCCTTCAATGATCCTCCACCTCATGGATCCGCTTGATCTCTCTATGCCATCGATTTTGCTCTTTCATTGACCACATTCTCGTTGTAGTCGGTTGTTTCATTGTTGATTGATGCATCACCCTCATGTTGCTCCTCTCCTAGAATCCTTCTTGTTACTCTAGGGTTACACCCAAGCTCTAGGCTCAACATTGCCTCCTCCATGCTCATACTCGGCTCTTCACTCTTCTCCTTGCTAGAGTTCTCTTCATTGATCGATTCAAACAAACAAGCATTGGCTTTATAACCCATCATTGGTGGTAGGGGGGCTAGAACTATGAGCTTTTCAACTATTGGAACGAGTAGGTGTTATTTCTTCCATGATGGGAAGAATTCTTCTCATATTCCCATGGCCTACCAAGCAACACATGACACGCATCCATGTCTAACACCTCACACACAATCTCATCCTTATAGTCTTGTCCAATTGAGAACGAGACTTTGCATTGCTTATCGACCTTTATCTCGGCTCCTTGATTAAGCCACCTTAGCTTGTAAGGATGAGGGTGCTTCAAAGTAGGTAAGGCAAGTTTATCAATGAGGGTTTTGAAGCAACATTAACACAACTTCCTCCATCAATAATTAGATTACACACTCTCCCTTGATTGTACACTTGGACCGAAAAATTTGGTGCCTTTGGTCCATGCTCTCATTTGATTCTTGAGTGTGCATCACTCGCCATGTGACCAAGCTCAACCCCGAGTCCTGGGAACTAGGGTTTCGCCACCTACACCTCCTCCATTCCCTCTTTTTTTTCTTCCTCACAAACTAAGACCTCATCGTCTCCCCAATGCACTACTTCACTTGTGTTCAAGGCCCTCTTGCTAGGGCACTCCTTAGCAAAATGACCATATCCTTGACATTGGTAGCACTTCTTGAGAGGAATTGTTTTTTTAGGGCCATAGTCAATTCCCTTTCCCTTATCAACACTTGATGGCTTGGTAGTAGGACAAGGCTCGACTATTTTGACCCCTCCTTGACTCGTGTTAGGGGTGGCCTTGGTGGAGTGTTTGGCCGTGTCCCCTCTTCCCTTCTCTAGCCTCTCAACTCTCATGGCCATGGTGACGGCCTCATCGAATGACCATAAATTTTGCATCTTGACCGGTTTGCTATCCTAGGTTTAGACCCTCGACAAATCTTGCAATCTTTTGCTCGGGTTTTTCGCTCATCTCACATTGTAAAGTGAGTTGTTCAAAGTCCCTAAGGTAGGATTCGATGGGTAGTGTCTCTTGTTTGAGTTGAGCCAATCTAAGGAACATGTCCTGAGTGTAGTCCTTGGGAACGAACTTATCTTTGAGCTTTTTCTTGAGTTTGAGCCATGACCTAATGGGTTCCTTTCCCTCTCGATTTCTTTGGTTCTTAAGGTTTTCATACCAACGGGAGGCATAGCCTTTGAATTTCATGATGGCCACCTTAAAACACTTTCTATCGGGTATTCTTTAAATTCAAAGATTCTTTCGACCGACCTAAGCCAATCTAGTAGATCCTTGGGATTAAGACTACCATAAAAGTCTGAATTTCTACCTTGATGTCACGGACGTGATCTCTTGGGTGAACCTCAAGGGACTCCTCCGAATCCGAGTATTGATCTTCCATGTGAGGAGGTGGTTGTCCTCTCCCACGGCCTCCAAACCCACGGCCCCTTCCTCCTCCACCCCTAGGTGGTGGTCTTGGTTCATGAATGTTTTGTTCCAAGAGGGTGTTTATAGCATTCATCATTAAAGTACAATTACAGGTGAGTTGAGTCAACTTCTCTTCTAAATCAAAGCCTCTTATCCTCTTCCATTTTGTGAAAATTTTGTGAGATTTTTGTGGAAGTTTTGTGGGAATAAACAAGGAAAAAGAAAGGAGGAGAAAACGAAAAATGAAGAGGAAAACAAGAGTAAAACCGAGAAATACAAAAACAAATCGAAAACAAGAACAAACCTAGGCTTTGATGACCAATTTGGAGTGAAACCTATGGGGTTTGATTTCACTCAAGAATACAACTAAAATCGGTTTGTGATGCTCTTGAAAATCTCGCCAAAGTGTGTTTTTTGGTGTGAATTTTTCTGATTTTTATAAGTAAATGAAAACATAAAAGATAGAACTAAATCTAAACACAAAGTAATAGATTTAGGTTTTGATTAATCAAGCACTATGCCACTAATTAATCATTCACTAACTCAAGCACTAAGCTAAGAGAATAATGAAGGAAACTCAACTCAAACTCTAGGGTTTTCTTTTCATTCAAATCTGAAAATTATAATGTTAGAGTGAGGGTTTATATAGTACCCTTGCTCTAATCTTGGCCTTACATCTTAAAGGAGATCTAAGGGCTACAAGTAACCCACAAAAGATACAAAAAAGACGGCTCATAGGCCTCACATGAGCTGAAATTTTAAATGAAAACAATAAACTACAAAAGCATAAAGGTTGATGTTGACACTTGACTCAATCCTCTCCCTTCTTTGTTTAGGTGGTCATCAAGGGTCTTGATAGAGCCTTGGCTTTGAGAGTGGACGGTCCAATGCTCCACATTTTGATTTTTACAAGCTAAAACAATAAAGCATAAAGTAGTGAAGTGACATGAATGAAAAAGACATAAAGCATCAATATAATGTGATGGTTGTGGGGATTTGATTTAGGCCGGCTCCATGGACCTCCTTGAGCTAGCTTGTGAGCCATGTGAGTCCTTTTATTGGAGGGTTGACTCACATGAGTGCACCCAAAAAGACCACATTCAAAAATAGCATTTTCATTGACATTTAGTTGCTCTCCAACTTGACCTTCCTTTGACTTCTTTTGACCACCAAGTATGGCTTGATTTGACCATAGAATTGACTTCACTTAGCTCTTGGTGGCCCCTAGGTCCATGGCCTAGGCTTGGGTTTGAGCCCAAGGACTCAACCCATGACCTACTTCTTCTCCATCCTTGCTCACCATGACCATTCTTGGTCCAATCTCCTCTCCTTGGAAAGGATTTGCCCTCAAATCCTTGGAGGTCTTCTCTTTGTCCTCTCTACTCGATTTCTTGCTTGAATTCCGACTTAGCACTCGACCAACCTTGGCCCTCATAAGCTTAGCCTTTCATGGACACCACTTGATTAGGGTTTGGAAAAGAGGTTGACCCCCTTGGAGTTGGTTTGATTGAACAGCCATGTGTTCTTCCTTACCCACGGTTTGTTTGTCCACATACTCTTGTTCGAGTACACTCTTGAGTCTATGGTTCGTAGGCATGCTTTCCATCCATTCTTGCCCATGATCAAGTCCTTCAATGATCCTCCACCTCATGGATCCGCTTGATCTCTCTATGCCATCGATTTTTGCTCTTTCATTGACCACATTCTCGTTGTAGTCGGTTGTTTCATTGTTGATTGATGCATCACCCTCATGTTGCTCCTCTCCTAGAATCCTTCTTGTTACTCTAGGGTTACACCCAAGCTCTAGGCTCAACATTGCCTCCTCCATGCTCATACTCGGCTCTTCACTCTTCTCCTTGCTAGAGTTCTTTTCATTGATCGATTCAAACAAACAAGCATTGGCTTTATAACCCATCATTGGTGGTAGGGGGGCTAGAACTATGAGCTTTTCACTGTATTGGAGCAGTAGGTGTTATTTCTTCCATGATGGGAAGAATTCTTCTCATATTCCCATGGCCTACCAAGCAACACATGACACGCATCCATGTCTAACACCTCACACACAATCTCATCCTTATAGTCTTGTCCAATTGAGAACGAGACTTTGCATTGCTTATCGACCTTTATCTCGGCTCCTTGATTAAGCCACCTTAGCTTGTAAGGATGAGGGTGCTTCAAAGTAGGTAAGGCAAGTTTATCAATGAGGGTTTTTGAAGCAACATTAACACAACTTCCTCCATCAATAATTAGATTACACACTCTCCCCTTGATTGTACACTTGGACCGAAAAATTTGGTGCCTTTGGTCCATGCTCTCATTTGATTCTTGAGTGTGCATCACTCGCCATGTGACCAAGCTCAACCCCGAGTCCGGGGGAACTAGGGTTTCGGCCACCTTCACCTCCTCCATTCCCTCTTTTTTTTCTTCCTCACAAACTAAGACCTCATCGTCTCCCCAATGCACTACTTCACTTGTGTTCAAGGCCCTCTTGCTAGGGCACTCCTTAGCAAAATGACCATATCCTTGACATTGGTAGCACTTCTTGAGAGGAATTGTTTTTTTAGGGCCATAGTCAATTCCCTTTCCCTTATCAACACTTGATGGCTTGGTAGTAGGACAAGGCTCGACTATTTTGACCCCTCCTTGACTCGTGTTAGGGGTGGCCTTGGTGGAGTGTTTGGCCGTGTCCCCTCTTCCCTTCTCTAGCCTCTCAACTCTCATGGCCATGGTGACGGCCTCATCGAATGACCATAAATTTTGCATCTTGACCCGGTTTGCTATCCTAGGGTTTAGACCCTCGACAAATCTTGCAATCTTTTGCTCGGGTTTTTCGTTCATCTCACATTGTAAAGTGAGTTGTTCAAAGTCCCTAAGGTAGGATTCGATGGGTAGTGTCTCTTGTTTGAGTTGAGCCAATCTAAGGAACATGTCCTGAGTGTAGTCCTTGGGAACGAACTTATCTTTGAGCTTTTTCTTGAGTTTGAGCCATGACCTAATGGGTTCCTTCCCATCTCGTTTTCTTTGGTTCTTAAGGTTTTCATACCAACGGGAGGCATAGCCTTTGAATTTCATGATGGCCACCTTAAAACACTTTCTATCGGGGTATTCTTTAAATTCAAAGATTCTTTCGACTGACCTAAGCCAATCTAGTAGATCCTTGGGATTAAGACTACCATAAAAGTCTGAATTTCTACCTTGATGTCTCGGTCATGATCTCTTGGGTGAACTTCAAGGGACTCCTCCGAATCCGAGTATTGATCTTCCATGTGAGGAGGTGGTTGTCCTCTCCCACGGCCTCCAAACCCACGGCCCCTTCCTCCTCCACCCCTAGGTGGTGGTCTTGGTTCATGAATGTTTTGTTCCAAGAGGGTGTTTATAGCATTCATCATTAAAGTACAATTACCGGTGAGTTGAGTCAACTTCTCTTCTAAATCCGAAAGCCTCTTATCCTCTTCCATTTTGTGAAAATTTTGTGAGATTTTTGTGGAAGTTTTGTGGGAATAAACAAGGAAAAAGAAAGAAGGAGAAAAACGAAAAAAATATGAAGAGGAAAACAAGAGTAAAACCGAGAAATACAAAAACAAATCGAAAACAAGAACAAACCTAGGCTTTGATGACCAATTTGGAGTGAAACCTATGGGGTTTGATTTCACTCAAGAATACAACTAAAATCGATTTGTGATGCTCTTGAAAATCTCGGCCAAAGTGTGTTTTTTTGGTGTGAATTTTTCTGATTTTTTTATAAGTAAATGAAAACATAAAAGATAGAACTAAATCTAAACACAAAGTAATAGATTTAGGTTTTGATTAGTCAAGCACTATGCCACTAATTAATCATTCACTAACTCAAGCACTAAGCTAAGAGAATAATGAAGGAAACTCAACTCAAACTCTAGGGTTTTCTTTTCATTCAAATCTGAAAATTATAATGTTAGAGTGAGGGTTTATATAGTACCCGTGCTCTAATCTTGGCCTTACATCTTAAAGGAGATCTAAGGGCTACAAGTAACCCAC
Organism: Dianthus caryophyllus; assembly: GCA_023091065.1. Taxonomy (NCBI): domain Eukaryota; kingdom Viridiplantae; phylum Streptophyta; class Magnoliopsida; order Caryophyllales; family Caryophyllaceae; genus Dianthus; species Dianthus caryophyllus. The sequence continues at coordinate 25,231,565 of CM041524.1, forward strand.
AAAAGATACAAAAAAAAACGGCTCATAGGCCTCACATGAGCTGAAATTTTAAATGAAAACAATAAACTACAAAAGCATAAAGGTTGATGTTGACACTGACTCAATCCTCTCCCTTCTTTGTTTAGGTGGTCATCAAGGGTCTTGATAGAGCCTTGGCTTTGAGAGTGGACGGTCCAATGCTCCACATTTTGATTTTTACAAGCTAAAACAATAAAGCATAAAGTAGTGAAAGTGACATGAATGAAAAAGACATAAAGCATCAATATAATGTGATGGTTGTGGGGATTTGATTTAGGCGGCTCCATGGACCTCCTTGAGCTAGCTTGTGAGCCATGTGAGTCCTTTTATTGGAGGGTTGACTCACATGAGTGCACCCAAAAAGACCACATTCAAAAATAGCATTTTCATTGACATTTAGTTGCTCTCCAACTTGACCTTCCTTTGACTTCTTTTGACCACCAAGTATGGCTTGATTTGACCATAGAATTGACTTCACTTAGCTCTTGGTGGCCCCTAGGTCCATGGCCTAGGCTTGGGTTTGAGCCCAAGGACTCAACCCATGACCTACTTCTTCTCCATCCTTGCTCACCATGACCATTCTTGGTCCAATCTCCTCTCCTTGGAAAGGATTTGCCCTCAAATCCTTGGAGGTCTTCTCTTTGTCCTCTCTACTCGATTTCTTGCTTGAATTCGACTTAGCACTCGACCAACCTTGGCCCTTATAAGCTTAGCCTTTCATGGACACCACTTGATTAGGGTTTGGAAAAGAGGTTGACCCCCTTGGAGTTGGTTTGATTGAACAGCCATGTGTTCTTCCTTACCCACGGTTTGTTTGTCCACATACTCTTGTTCGAGTACACTCTTGAGTCCATGGTTCGTAGGCATGCTTTCCATCCATTCTTGCCCATGATCAAGTCCTTCAATGATCCTCCACCTCATGGATCCGCTTGATCTCTCTATGCCATCGATTTTTGCTCTTTCATTGACCACATTCTCGTTGTAGTCGGTTGTTTCATTGTTGATTGATGCATCACCCTCATGTTGCTCCTCTCCTAAAATCCTTCTTGTTACTCTAGGGTTACACCCAAGCTCTAGGCTCAACATTGCCTCCTCCATGCTCATACTCGGCTCTTCACTCTTCTCCTTGCTAGAGTTCTCTTCATTGATCGATTCAAACAAACAAGCATTGGCTTTATAACCCATCATTGGTGGTAGGGGGCTAGAACTATGAGCTTTTCACTGTATTGGAACGAGTAGGTGTTATTTCTTCCATGATGGGAAGAATTCTTCTCATATTCCCATGGCCTACCAAGCAACACATGACACGCATCCATGTCTAACACCTCACACACAATCTCATCCTTATAGTCTTGTCCAATTGAGAACGAGACTTTGCATTGCTTATCGACCTTTATCTCGGCTCCTTGATTAAGCCACCTTAGCTTGTAAGGATGAGGGTGCTTCAAAGTAGGTAAGGCAAGTTTATCAATGAGGTTTTTGAAGCAACATTAACACAACTTCCTCCATCAATAATTAGATTACACACTCTCCCCTTGATTGTACACTTGGACCGAAAAATTTGGTGCCTTTGGTCCATGCTCTCATTTGATTCTTGAGTGTGCATCACTCGCCATGTGACCAAGCTCAACCCCGAGTCCTGGGAACTAGGGTTTCGCCACCTTCATCTCCTCCATTCCCTCTTTTTCTTCCTCACAAACTAAGACCTCATCGTCTCCCCAATGCACTACTTCACTTGTGTACAAGGCCCCGTAGCTAGGGCTCTCCTTAGCAAAATGACCATATCCTTGACATTGGTAGCACTTCTTGAGGGGAATTGTATTTTGTGGGGCATAGTCTATTCCCTTTACCATACCAACACTTGATGGCTTGGTAGTAGGACAAGGCTCGACTATTTTGACCCCTCCTTGACTCGTGTTAGGGGTGGCCTTGGTGGAGTGTTTGGCCGTGTCCCCTCTTCCCTTCTCTAGCCTCTCAACTCTCATGGCCATGGTGACGGCCTCATCGAATGACCATAAATTTTGCATCTTGACCGGTTTGCTATCCTAGGGTTTAGACCCTCGACAAATCTTGCAATCTTTGCTCGGGTTTTTCGCTCATCTCACATTGTAAAGTGAGTTGTTCAAAGTCCCTAAGGTAGGATTCGATGGGTAGTGTCTCTTGTTTGAGTTGAGCCAATCTAAGGAACATGTCCTGAGTGTAGTCCTTGGGAACGAACTTATCTTTGAGCTTTTTCTTGAGTTTGAGCCATGACCTAATGGGTTCCTTTCCTCTCGATTTCTTTGGTTCTTAAGGTTTTCATACCAACGGAGGCATAGCCTTTGAATTTCATGATGGCCACCTTAAAACACTTTCTATCGGGGTATTCTTTAAATTCAAAGATTCTTTCGACCGACCTAAGCCAATCTAGTAGATCCTTGGGATTAAGACTACCATAAAAGTCGGGAATTTCTACCTTGATGTCTCGGTCATGATCTCTTGGGTGAACTTCAAGGGACTCCTCCGAATCCGAGTATTGATCTTCCATGTGAGGAGGTGGTTGTCCTCTCCCACGGCCTCCAAACCCACGGCCCCTTCCTCCTCCACCCCTAGGTGGTGGTCTTGGTTCATGAATGTTTTGTTCCAAGAGGGTGTTTATAGCATTCATCATTAAAGTACAATTACCGGTGAGTTGAGTCAACTTCTCTTCTAAATCCTGCAACGGGAGTTGAAAGTTTGCGATCCATTGACCTAGGGCCCGCTTCCAACCTTAGGTCCAAAAGTCAACCACAAGTCAATTAAATCATCAAGAGCAAAAATCAAGTGGGAATGGACCCAAATCAGCCGAGAAAGTCATCAAATGAGGACTCACATGTGTTCCTCAATAAGTCACTATCAACACATGTCGCTATCTACCTTTATTACTTTATGCTTTTTACTTTAAGTATTTGTTGTTTTATGTTCAAAATTTTCAGCTCAAGTGAGCTTGTTGGACCGAGTAAAATGTAGTATTTGGGGGTTGATTGTAGCCCTTAGATTATCTTGTAATGTAGGGTTGAGATGAGGCATTGGGTAATATATAAACCCACCCTCACACCTCATATTTTTCAGATTTGCTTTGAATGAAAAAGAAACCCTAGTTTCAAAATTGAGTGTTCTTCATTTATCTCTTTACTTTGTGTTTGAGATTTGTGAGAGATTAATTAGTGGCTTTGTGCTTAATTAATCACAACCTAAATCTATTACTTTGTGTGTAGATTTAGATACTATCCTTAGGTTCTTGCATTTAACAACAAAATTCAGAAAATTTTCATCACAAAAACATACATACTCGGCCGAATTGTTCAAGGGTTTGAGCTCGATCTTTGTTCATCTCTTGAGTGAAACTTGATCCTCCTAATTTCACTCCAAATTGGTTATCAAAGCTTAGGTTTGAAGAGCACAAGACCCCACCTTTGTGCTAAGTTCATACGGTCCAAAGGAGTATATCAAGGTATTCGAAATTTTCAGATTTTCTTGTGTTTGATTTCTCAATGAGTATACCTCTTTCTTGTGATACTACTCTTGAGGGAACTATGGATGATTCTATGGAGAAATTGAGAAAGGAACTTGAGTCTAAGTTGAGCCGAGTTAATGGAGGAATTGGGTCAAAACTTGGTCTTGTAACTTGGAGGGTTATGCATACCCAACCCCATTCCTTGGAAGAAAGTCAAAAAAATCAGATTTTTAGGTCTAAATGTACCATTGAGAAGAGGGTTTGTAACCTAATTATTGATGGAGGGAGTTGTGTTAATGTTGCTTCAAAAACCCTCATCGATAAGCTTGCCTTACCCACTCAAAAACACCCAAACCCTTACAAGTTGAGATGGTTGAATAGGGAGGCCGAAATTTTGGTTGATAAACGATGTTTGGTTTCTTTTTCGATGGGAAGAGACTATGTGGATGAAGTGTGGTGTGATGTGATTCCTATGGATGCTTGTCACCTTTTGTTAGGGAGACCTTGGGAATTTGATCGAAATGCGACTCATGAGGGAAGAGACAACACCTATACCTTCAAGTTTAGAGACAAGAGGATTAAACTCACACCCTTGCCTCCAAACATGGGTGGCCGAGCCACTCCTTCCCCACCCAATCCACTTGAGGGAATTCTAGTAGTTGGAGAACAAGAGATGAAACAAGAGCTTAGCAAGGGAATGGTTGTTTATGCCCTCATTGCCAAAGAAACTCCTAAGGAAAGTGAAAAACCGATTCCATGTGAAGTTCAAGAGCTCTTAGAACTCTACAAGGATGTGTTTCCCCTTGAGCTACCACACGGCCTACCCCCTATTAGGGGCATTGAGCATCAAATTGATCTTGTTCCGGGAGCTACACTACCTAATAAGGCCGCATATCGAAGTGATCCCAAGGCTACACAAGAACTTCAACAACAAATTGGGGAACTCATGGAAAAGGGGTTTGTAAGAGAATCTCTTAGTCCTTGTGCCGTGCCTACACTCTTGGTACCTAAGAAGGATGGAACTTGGAGAATGTGTACGGATAGTCGAGCTATTAATAATATCACGGTCAAGTATAGGTTTCCTATACCTAGGCTTGATGACATTCTTGATGAGCTTAGTGGAGCTCGATTGTTTTCCAAGATTGATCTACGACAAGGTTACCATCAAGTGAGAATCAAAGAGGGTGATGAATGGAAGACGGCTTTCAAAACGAAGCATGGGTTATATGAATGGTTAGTCATGCCTTTTGGACTATCCAATGCTCCTAGCACCTTCATGAGATTGATGACCGAGGTTTTGAGACCTTACTTGGGGAGATTCATTGTGGTTTACTTTGACGATATCTTAGTGTATAGCCCTTCCAAGGAAGCTCACCTACATCACTTGCAAGTGTTGTTTGAAACACTTAGAGATCACAAGTTGTATGGCAAGTTAGAGAAGTGTTCCTTCATGCAAAGCGAAGTCCAATTCTTGGGCTATATTATATCAAGCCGTGGTATTCTAGTGGATCAAGAGAAAGTGGAGGCTATCAAATCATGGCCAATTCCGAAGAACATAACCGAGGTGAGGAGTTTTCATGGCTTGGCTTCTTTTTATCGACGATTTATCAAGGATTTTAGCACCGCTCATGGCACCCATCACCGAGTGTATGAAGAAAGGAGAGTTCAAATGGAATGAGGGGGCCGAGAATTCTTTCAAGAGGATCAAAGAGTTGTTGTGTGATTCACCTATTCTTACACCACCGGATTTCAACAAGCTCTTTGAGGTCGAGTGTGATGCTAGTGGAGTTGGAATTGGGGCCGTTCTCTTGCAAGAACACAAACCGATCGCTACTTTAGTGAGAAATTGAATGGAGCCAAGCTCAATTATTCCACTTATGACAAAGAATTCTATGCCATCGTTAGGGCTCTCGCCATTGGAGCCATTATCTCAAACCCAAACCGTTTGTTCTTCATTCGGATCATGAGGCACTCAAATACATCAATGGGCAACACAAGTTGAATCATAGGCATGCCAAATGGGTCGAAGTTTCTTCAATCATTCTCCTTCTCGAGTAAATTCATTGAGGGGAAGAATAACGTGGTGGCCGATGCTTTGTCACGGAGGCACACTATGCTAAGCTACATGGAGCAAAGAGTGTTGGGATTTGAATTCATGAAAGAGCTCTATGTGGAAGATCCCGACTTCAAGGATGAGTGGAATTCCATACATGAAGGACAAGGCAAGGTGGGAAGTAAGTACACACTTCAAGAGGGATTCTTGTTCTATGGGAATCGGCTATGTATACCTAAGGGCCCTTATCGAAATCTCCTAGTGAGGGAAGTTCATTCTAATGGTTTAGCCGGCATTTGAATTCAAAGACTTATGACATCCTCCAAGATCAATTCCATTGGCCCAAGATGCTTGGAGATGTCCAAGATGTGATCAAGAGATGCGCTTCGTGCCAACAATCCAAGTCCTACTTTCAAACGGGGCCCTACACTCCTCTACCCGTCCCAAATCGGCCATGGGAGGACGTTAGCATGGATTTCATCGTCGCTTTGCCTAGAACTCAACGAGGTAAGGATTCCATCATGGTTGTGGTAGATCGATTTAGCAAGATGGCTCATTTCATTGCGTGCAAGAAAACCGAAGATGCTATGAGTGTAGCCGAGTTGTATTTCAAGGAGGTGGTTAAATTGCATGGGGTCCCTAAAACCATTGTATCCGATCGAGACACCAAGTTCATGAGCCACTTTTGGAAGACCTTATGGAAGTTGCTAAAAACGAGGCTCTTGTTTAGCACAAGCCATCATCCTCAAACGGATGGCCAAACCGAGGTCACTAATAAAACCTTGGGGAGGATCCTTAGGAGCATCGTTTCTAGGTCCTTGAAAGATTGGGATCTCAAACTCGCCCACGCAGAATTTGCCTTCAACCGTGCCCCCTCTTCTAGCACGGGAAGCTCACCATTTGAAGTGGTCTACGGGACTAACCCTCTCATGCCCACGGATCTAGCCCCCGTCAAGAGCAAGGAGATGAGTTACGATGCCAAGAAGCGGGTTGAGTTCATGATGAGTATCCACAACCAAGTCAAGAAGCAAATCGAGAAGTCAAACGAAGCCTACAAGGCTAAGTCCAAGGGCCGAAAAAATCCAAGGGAGTTTGAAGCGGGAGATTTGGTGTGGTTACACTTGAGGAAGGAAAGGTTTCCGGATAAGAGAAAGAACAAGCTCATGCCTAGGGCCGAGGGTCCCTTCGAGATACTTGAGAAAATTGGGCCGAATGCTTACAAAGTTGATCTACCGGGAGAGTACGGAGTCCATGGCACGTTTAACGTGGGAGACCTTAGCCCGTATCATGAAGACTTGGAGGATGAAGAAGGCGAGGATTTGAGGGCAAATCCTTTTCAACCCGGGGAGATTGCAACGGGAGTTGAAAGTTTGCGATCCATTGACCTAGGGCCCGCTTCCAACCTTAGGTCCAAAAGTCAACCACAAGTCAATTAAATCATCAAGAGCAAAAATCAAGTGGGAATGGACCCAAATCAGCCGAGAAAGTCATCAAATGAGGACTCACATGTGTTCCTCAATAAGTCACTATCAACACATGTCGCTATCTACCTTTATTACTTTATGCTTTTTACTTTAAGTATTTGTTGTTTTATGTTCAAAATTTTCAGCTCAAGTGAGCTTGTTGGACCGAGTAAAATGTAGTATTTGGGGGTTGATTGTAGCCCTTAGATTATCTTGTAATGTAGGGTTGAGATGAGGCATTGGGTAATATATAAACCCACCCTCACACCTCATATTTTTCAGATTTGCTTTGAATGAAAAAGAAACCCTAGTTTCAAAATTGAGTGTTCTTCATTTATCTCTTTACTTTGTGTTTGAGATTTGTGAGAGATTAATTAGTGGCTTTGTGCTTAATTAATCACAACCTAAATCTATTACTTTGTGTGTAGATTTAGATACTATCCTTAGGTTCTTGCATTTAACAACAAAATTCAGAAAATTTTCATCACAAAAACATACATACTCGGCCGAATTGTTCAAGGGTTTGAGCTCGATCTTTGTTCATCTCTTGAGTGAAACTTGATCCTCCTAATTTCACTCCAAATCCGAAAGCCTCTTATCCTCTTCCATTTTGTGAAAATTTTGTGAGATTTTTGTGGAAGTTTTGTGGGAATAAACAAGGAAAAAGAAAGGAGGAGAAAACGAAAAAATGAAGAGGAAAACAAGAGTAAAACCGAGAAATACAAAAACAAATCGAAAACAAGAACAAACCTAGGCTTTGATGACCAATTTGGAGTGAAACCTATGGGGTTTGATTTCACTCAAGAATACAACTAAAATCGGTTTGTGATGCTCTTGAAAATCTCGGCCAAAGTGTGTTTTTTTGGTGTGAATTTTTCTGATTTTTTTATAAGTAAATGAAAACATAAAAGATAGAACTAAATCTAAACACAAAGTAATAGATTTAGGTTTTGATTAATCAAGCACTATGCCACTAATTAATCATTCACTAACTCAAGCACTAAGCTAAGAGAATAATGAAGGAAACTCAACTCAAACTCTAGGGTTTTGTTTTCATTCAAATCTGAAAATTATAATGTTAGAGTGAGGGTTTATATAGTACCCTTGCTCTAATCTTGGCCTTACATCTTAAAGGAGATCTAAGGGCTACAAGTAACCCACAAAAGATACAAAAAACACGGCTCATAGGCCTCACATGAGCTGAAATTTTAAATGAAAACAATAAACTACAAAAGCATAAAGGTTGATGTTGACACTTGACTCAATCCTCTCCCTTCTTTGTTTAGGTGGTCATCAAGGGTCTTGATAGAGCCTTGGCTTTGAGAGTGGACGGTCCAATGCTCCACATTTTGATTTTTACAAGCTAAAACAATAAAGCATAAAGTAGTGAAAGTGATACGAATGAAAAAGACATAAAGCATCAATATAATGTGATGGTTGTGGGGATTTGATTTAGGCCGGCTCCATGGACCTCCTTGAGCTAGCTTGTGAGCCATGTGAGTCCTTTTATTGGAGGGTTGACTCACATGAGTGCACCCAAAAAGACCACATTCAAAAATAGTATTTTCATTGACATTTAGTTGCTCTCCAACTTGACCTTCCTTTGACTTCTTTTGACCACCAAGTATGGCTTGATTTGACCATAGAATTGACTTCACTTAGCTCTTGGTGGCCCCTAGGTCCATGGCCTAGGCTTGGGTTTGAGCCCAAGGACTCAACCCATGACCTACTTCTTCTCCATCCTTGCTCACCATGACCATTCTTGGTCCAATCTCCTCTCCTTGGAAAGGATTTGCCCTCAAATCCTTGGAGGTCTTCTCTTTGTCCTCTCTACTCGATTTCTTGCTTGAATTCCGACTTAGCACTCGACCAACCTTGGCCCTCATAAGCTTAGCCTTCCATGGACACCACTTGATTAGGGTTTGGAAAAGAGGTTGACCCCCTTGGAGTTGGTTTGATTGAACAGCCATGTGTTCTTCCTTACCCACGGTTTGTTTGTCCACATACTTTTGTTCGAGTACACTCTTGAGTCCATGGTTCGTAGGCATGCTTTCCATCCATTCTTGCCCATGATCAAGTCCTTCAATGATCCTCCACCTCATGGATCGCTTGATCTCTCTATGCCATCGATTTTTGCTCTTTCATTGACCACATTCTCGTTGTAGTCGGTTGTTTCATTGTTGATTGATGCATCACCCTCATGTTGCTCCTCTCCTAGAATCCTTCTTGTTACTCTAGGGTTACACCCAAGCTCTAGGCTCAACATTGCCTCCTCCATGCTCATACTCGGCTCTTCACTCTTCTCCTTGCTAGAGTTCTCTTCATTGATCGATTCAAACAAACAAGCATTGGCTTTATAACCCATCATTGGTGGTAGGGGGGCTAGAACTATGAGCTTTTCACTGTATTGGAACGAGTAGGTGTTATTTCTTCCATGATGGGAAAAATTCTTCTCATATTCCCATGGCCTACCAAGCAACACATGACACGCATCCATGTCTAACACCTCACACACAATCTCATCCTTATAGTCTTGTCCAATTGAGAACGAGACTTTGCATTGCTTATCGACCTTTATCTCGGCTCCTTGATTAAGCCACCTTAGCTTGTAAGGATGAGGGTGCTTCAAAGTAGGTAAGGCAAGTTTATCAATGAGGGTTTTTGAAGCAACATTAACACAACTTCCTCCATCAATAATTAGATTACACACTCTCCCCTTGATTGTACACTTGGACCGAAAAATTTGGTGCCTTTGGTCCATGCTCTCATTTGATTCTTGAGTGTGCATCACTCGCCATGTGACCAAGCTCAACCCCGAGTCCGGGGGAACTAGGGTTTCGCCACCTTCACCTCCTCCATTCCCTCTTTTTTTTCTTCCTCACAAACTAAGACCTCATCGTCTCCCCAATGCACTACTTCACTTGTGTTCAAGGCCCTGTTGCTAGGGCACTCCTTAGCAAAATGACCATATCCTTGACATTGGTAGCACTTCTTGAGAGGAATTGTTTTTTTAGGGCCATAGTCAATTCCCTTTCCCTTATAAACACTTGATGGCTTGGTAGTAGGACAAGGCTCGACTATTTTGACCCCTCCTTGACTCGTGTTAGGGGTGGCCTTGGTGGAGTGTTTGGCCGTGTCCCCTCTTCCCTTCTCTAGCCTCTCAACTCTCATGGCCATGGTGACGGCCTCATCGAATGACCATAAATTTTGCATCTTGACCCGGTTTGCTATCCTAGGGTTTAGACCCTCGACAAATCTTGCAATCTTTTGCTCGGGTTTTTCGTTCATCTCACATTGTAAAGTGAGTTGTTCAAAGTCCCTAAGGTAGGATTCGATGGGTAGTGTCTCTTGTTTGAGTTGAGCCAATCTAAGGAACATGTCCTGAGTGTAGTCCTTGGGAACGAACTTATCTTTGAGCTTTTTCTTGAGTTTGAGCCATGACCTAATGGGTTCCTTTCCCTCTCGATTTCTTTGGTTCTTAAGGTTTTCATACCAACGGGAGGCATAGCCTTTGAATTTCATGATGGCCACCTTAAAACACTTTCTATCGGGGTATTCTTTAAATTCAAAGATTCTTTCGACCGACCTAAGCCAATCTAGTAGATCCTTGGGATTAAGACTACCATAAAAGTCGGGAATTTCTACCTTGATGTCTCGGTCATGATCTCTTGGGTGAACTTCAAGGGACTCCTCCGAATCCGAGTATTGATCTTCCATGTGAGGAGGTGGTTGTCCTCTCCCACGGCCTCCAAACCCACGGCCCCTTCCTCCTCCACCCCTAGGTGGTGGTCTTGGTTCATGAATGTTTTGTTCCAAGAGGGTGTTTATAGCATTCATCATTAAAGTACAATTACCGGTGAGTTGAGTCAACTCCTCTTCTAAATCAAGCCTCTTATCCTCTTCCATTTTGTGAAAATTTTGTGAGATTTTTGTGGAAGTTTTGTGGGAATAAACAAGGAAAAAGAAAGGAGGAGAAAACGAAAAAATGAAGAGGAAAACAAGAGTAAAACCGAGAAATACAAAAACAAATCGAAACAAAGAACAAACCTAGGCTTTGATGACCAATTTGGAGTGAAACCTATGGGGTTTGATTTCACTCAAGAATACAACTAAAATCGATTTGTGATGCTCTTGAAAATCTCGGCCAAAGTGTGTTTTTTGGTGTGAATTTTTCTGATTTTTTATAAGTAAATGAAAACATAAAGATAGAACTAAATCTAAACACAAAGTAATAGATTTAGGTTTTGATTAATCAAGCACTATGCCACTAATTAATCATTCACTAACTCAAGCACTAAGCTAAGAGAATAATGAAGGAAACTCAACTCAAACTCTAGGGTTTTCTTTTCATTCAAATCTGAAAATTATAATGTTAGAGTGAGGGTTTATATAGTACCCGTGCTCTAATCTTGGCCTTACATCTTAAAGGAGATCTAAGGGCTACAAGTAACCCACAAAAGATACAAAAAAAACGGCTCATAGGCCTCACATGAGCTGAAATTTTAAATGAAAACAATAAACTACAAAAGCATAAAGGTTGATGTTGACACTTGACTCAATCCTCTCCCTTCTTTGTTTAGGTGGTCATCAAGGGTCTTGATAGAGCCTTGGCTTTGAGAGTGGACGGTCCAATGCTCCACATTTTGATTTTTACAAGCTAAAACAATAAAGCATAAAGTAGTGAAAGTGACGAGAATGAAGAAGACATAAAGCATCAATATAATGTGATGGTTGTGGGGATTTGATTTAGGCCGGCTCCATGGACCTCCTTGAGCTAGCTTGTGAGCCATGTGAGTCCTTTTATTGGAGGGTTGACTCACATGAGTGCACCCAAAAAGACCACATACAAAAATAGTATTTTCATTGACATTTAGTTGCTCTCCAACTTGACCTTCCTTTGACTTCTTTTGACCACCAAGTATGGCTTGATTTGACCATAGAATTGACTTCACTTAGCTCTTGGTGGCCCCTAGGTCCATGGCCTAGGCTTGGGTTTTGAGCCCAAGGACTCAACCCATGACCTACTTCTTCTCCATCCTTGCTCACCATGACCATTCTTGGTCCAATCTCCTCTCCTTGGAAAGGATTTGCCCTCAAATCCTTGGAGGTCTTCTCTTTGTCCTCTCTACTCGATTTCTTGCTTGAATTCCGACTTAGCACTCGTCCAACCTTGGCCCTCATAAGCTTAGCCTTCCATGGACACCACTTGATTAGGGTTTGGAAAAGAGGGTGACCCCCTTGGAGTTGGTATGCTTGGACCGCCATGTGTTCTTCCTTACCCACGGTTTGTTTGTCCACATACTCTTGTTCGAGTACACTCTTGAGTCCATGGTTCGTAGGCATGCTTTCCATCCATTCTTGCCCATGATCAAGTCCTTCAATGATCCTCCACCTCATGGATCCGCTTGATCTCTCTATGCCATCGATTTTTGCTCTTTCATTGACCACATTCTCGTTGTAGTCGGTTGTTTCATTGTTGATTGATGCATCACCCTCATGTTGCTCCTCTCCTAGAATCCTTCTTGTTACTCTAGGGTTACACCCAAGCTCTAGGCTCAACATTGCCTCCTCCATGCTCATACTCGGCTCTTCACTCTTCTCCTTGCTAGAGTTCTCTTCATTGATCGATTCAAACAAACAAGCATTGGCTTTATAACCCATCATTGGTGGTAGGGGGGCTAGAACTATGAGCTTTTCAATGTATTGGAACGAGTAGGTGTTATTTCTTCCATGATGGGAAGAATTCTTCTCATATTCCCATGGCCTACCAAGCAACACATGACACGCATCCATGTCTAACACCTCACACACAATCTCATCCTTATAGTCTTGTCCAATTGAGAACGAGACTTTGCATTGCTTATCGACCTTTATCTCGGCTCCTTGATTAAGCCACCTTAGCTTGTAAGGATGAGGGTGCTTCAAAGTAGGTAAGGCAAGTTTATCAATGAGGTTTTTGAAGCAACATTAACACAACTTCCTCCATCAATAATTAGATTACACACTCTCCCCTTGATTGTACACTTGGACCGAAAAATTTGGTGCCTTTGGTCCATGCTCTCATTTGATTCTTGAGTGTGCATCACTCGCCATGTGACCAAGCTCAACCCCGAGTCCGGGGGAACTAGGGTTTCGCCACCTTCACCTCCTCCATTCCCTCTTTTTTTTCTTCCTCACAAACTAAGACCTCATCGTCTCCCCAATGCACTACTTCACTTGTGTTCAAGGCCCTGTTGCTAGGGCACTCCTTAGCAAAATGACCATATCCTTGACATTGGTAGCACTTCTTGAGAGGAATTGTTTTTATAGGGCCATAGTCAATTCCCTTTCCCTTATCAACACTTGATGGCTTGGTAGTAGGACAAGGCTCGACTATTTTGACCCCTCCTTGACTCGTGTTAGGGGTGGCCTTGGTGGAGTGTTTGGCCGTGTCCCCTCTTCCCTTCTCTAGCCTCTCAACTCTCATGGCCATGGTGACGGCCTCATCGAATGACCATAAATTTTGCATCTTGACCGGTTTGCTATCCTAGGGTTTAGACCCTCGACAAATCTTGCAATCTTTTGCTCGGGTTTTTCGTTCATCTCACATTGTAAAGTGAGTTGTTCAAAGTCCCTAAGGTAGGATTCGATGGGTAGTGTCTCTTGTTTGAGTTGAGCCAATCTAAGGAACATGTCCCGAGTGTAGTCCTTGGGAACGAACTTATCTTTGAGCTTTTTCTTGAGTTTGAGCCATGACCTAATGGGTTCCTTTCCTCTCGATTTCTTTGGTTCTTAAGGTTTTCATACCAACGGAGGCATAGCCTTTGAATTTCATGATGGCCACCTTAAAACACTTTCTATCGGGGTATTCTTTAAATTCAAAGATTCTTTCGACCACCTAAGCCAATCTAGTAGATCCTTGGGATTAAGACTACCATAAAAGTCGGGAATTTCTACCTTGATGTCTCGGTCATGATCTCTTGGGTGAACTTCAAGGGACTCCTCCGAATCCGAGTATTGATCTTCCATGTGAGGAGGTGGTTGTCCTCTCCCACGGCCTCCAAACCCACGGCCCCTTCCTCCTCCACCCCTAGGTGGTGGTCTTGGTTCATGAATGTTTTGTTCCAAGAGGGTGTTTATAGCATTCATCATTAAAGTACAATTACGGGTGAGTTGAGTCAACTTCTCTTCTAAATCCGAAAGCCTCTTATCCTCTTCCATTTTGTGAAAATTTTGTGAGATTTTTGTGGAAGTTTTGTGGGAATAAACAAGGAAAAAGAAAGGAGGAGAAAACGAAAAAATGAAGAGGAAAACAAGAGTAAAACCGAGAAATACAAAAACAAATCGAAAACAAGAACAAACCTAGGCTTTGATGACCAATTTGGAGTGAAACCTATGGGGTTTGATTTCACTCAAGAATACAACTAAAATCGATTTGTGATGCTCTTGAAAATCTCGGCCAAAGTGTGTTTTTTTGGTGTGAATTTTTCTGATTATTATAAGTAAATGAAAACATAAAAGATAGAACTAAATCTAAACACAAAGTAATAGATTTAGGTTTTGATTAATCAAGCACTATGCCACTAATTAATCATTCACTAACTCAAGCACTAAGCTAAGAGAATAATGAAGGAAACTCAACTCAAACTCTAGGGTTTTCTTTTCATTCAAATCTGAAAATTATAATGTTAGAGTGAGGGTTTATATAGTACCCGTGCTCTAATCTTGGCCTTACATCTTAAAGGAGATCTAAGGGCTACAAGTAACCCACAAAAGATACAAAAAAAAACGGCTCATAGGCCTCACATGAGCTGAAATTTTAAATGAAAACAATAAACTACAAAAGCATAAAGGTTGATGTTGACACTGACTCAATCCTCTCCTTCTTTGTTTAGGTGGTCATCAAGGGTCTTGATAGAGCCTTGGCTTTGAGAGTGGACGGTCCAATGCTCCACATTTTGATTTTTACAAGCTAAAACAATAAAGCATAAAGTAGTGAAAGTGACATGAATGAAAAAGACATAAAGCATCAATATAATGTGATGGTTGTGGGGATTTGATTTAGGCCGGCTCCATGGACCTCCTTGAGCTAGCTTGTGAGCCATGTGAGTCCTTTTATTGGAGGGTTGACTCACATGAGTGCACCCAAAAAGACCACATACAAAAATAGTATTTTCATTGACATTTAGTTGCTCTCCAACTTGACCTTCCTTTGACTTCTTTTGACCACCAAGTATGGCTTGATTTGACCATAGAATTGACTTCACTTAGCTCTTGGTGGCCCCTAGGTCCATGGCCTAGGCTTGGGTTTGAGCCCAAGGACTCAACCCATGACCTACTTCTTCTCCATCCTTGCTCACCATGACCATTCTTGGTCCAATCTCCTCTCCTTGGAAAGGATTTGCCCTCAAATCCTTGGAGGTCTTCTCTTTGTCCTCTCTACTCGATTTCTTGCTTGAATTCGACTTAGCACTCGCCCAACCTTGCCCCCCATAAGCTAAGCCTTCCATGGACCCCACTTGATTAGGGTTTGGAAAAGAGGTTGCCCCCCTTGGAGTTGGTTTGATTGAACAGCCATGTGTTCTTCCTTACCCACGGTTTGTTTGTCCACATACTCTTGTTCGAGTACACTCTTGAGTCCATGGTTCGTAGGCATGCTTTCCATCCATTCTTGCCCATGATCAAGTCCTTCAATGATCCTCCACCTCATGGATCCGCTTGATCTCTCTATGCCATCGATTTTTGCTCTTTCATTGTCCACATTCTCGTTGTAGTCGGTTGTTTCATTGTTGATTGATGCATCACCCTCATGTTGCTCCTCTCCTAGAATCCTTCTTGTTACTCTAGGGTTACACCCAAGCTCTAGGCTCAACATTGCCTCCTCCATGCTCATACTCGGCTCTTCACTCTTCTCCTTGCTAGAGTTCTCTTCATTGATCGATTCAAACAAACAAGCATTGGCTTTATAACCCATCATTGGTGGTAGGGGGGCTAGAACTATGTGCCTTTCAACTGTATTGGAGCAGTAGGTGTTATTTCTTCCATGATGGGAAGAATTCTTCTCATATTCCCATGGCCTACCAAGCAACACATGACACGCATCCATGTCTAACACCTCACACACAATCTCATCCTTATAGTCTTGTCCAATTGAGAACGAGACTTTGCATTGCTTATCGACCTTTATCTCGGCTCCTTGATTAAGCCACCTTAGCTTGTAAGGATGAGGGTGCTTCAAAGTAGGTAAGGCAAGTTTATCAATGAGGTTTTTGAAGCAACATTAACACAACTTCCTCCATCAATAATTAGATTACACACTCTCCCCTTGATTGTACACTTGGACCGAAAAATTTGGTGCCTTTGGTCCATGCTCTCATTTGATTCTTGAGTGTGCATCACTCGCCATGTGACCAAGCTCAACCCCGAGTCCGGGGGAACTAGGGTTTCGGCCACCTTCACCTCCTCCATTCCCTCTTTTTTTTCTTCCTCACAAACTAAGACCTCATCGTCTCCCCAATGCACTACTTCACTTGTGTTCAAGGCCCTGTTGCTAGGGCACTCCTTAGCAAAATGACCATATCCTTGACATTGGTAGCACTTCTTGAGAGGAATTGTTTTTTTAGGGCCATAGTCAATTCCCTTTCCCTTATCAACACTTGATGGCTTGGTAGTAGGACAAGGCTCGACTATTTTGACCCCTCCTTGACTCGTGTTAGGGGTGGCCTTGGTGGAGTGTTTGGCCGTGTCCCCTCTTCCCTTCTCTAGCCTCTCAACTCTCATGGCCATGGTGACGGCCTCATCGAATGACCATAAATTTTGCATCTTGACCCGGTTTGCTATCCTAGGGTTTAGACCCTCGACAAATCTTGCAATCTTTTGCTCGGGTTTTTCACTCATCTCACATTGTAAAGTGAGTTGTTCAAAGTCCCTAAGGTAGGATTCGATGGGTAGTGTCTCTTGTTTGAGTTGAGCCAATCTAAGGAACATGTCCAGAGTGTAGTCCTTGGGAACGAACTTATCTTTGAGCTTTTTCTTGAGTTTGAGCCATGACCTAATGGGTTCCTTTCCCTCTCGATTTCTTTGGTTCTTAAGGTTTTCATACCAACTGAGGCATAGCCTTTGAATTTCATGATGGCCACCTTAAAACACTTTCTATCGGGTATTCTTTAAATTCAAAGATTCTTTCGACCGACCTAAGCCAATCTAGTAGATCCTTGGGATTAAGACTACCATAAAAGTCTGAATTTCTACCTTGATGTCTCGGTCATGATCTCTTGGGTGAACTTCAAGGGACTCCTCCGAATCCGAGTATTGATCTTCCATGTGAGGAGGTGGTTGTCCTCTCCCACGGCCTCCAAACCCACGGCCCTTCCCCCTCCACCCCTAGGTGGTGGTCTTGGTTCATGAATGTTTTGTTCCAAGAGGGTGTTTATAGCATTCATCATTAAAGTACAATTACCAGTGAGTTGAGTCAACTTCTCTTCTAAATCCAAAAGCCTCTTATCCTCTTCCATTTTGTGAAAATTTTGTGAGATTTTTGTGGAAGTTTTGTGGGAATAAACAAGGAAAAAGAAAGAAGGAGAAAACGAAAAATGAAGAGGAAAACAAGAGTAAAACCGAGAAATACAAAAACAAATCGAAAACAAGAACAAACCTAGGCTTTGATGACCAATTTGGAGTGAAACCTATGGGGTTTGATTTCACTCAAGAATACAACTAAAATCGATTTGTGATGCTCTTGAAAATCTCGGCCAAAGTGTGTTTTTTTTTTGTGTGAATTTTTCTGATTTTTTATAAGTAAATGAAAACATAAAAGATAGAACTAAATCTAAACACAAAGTAATAGATTTAGGTTTTGATTAATCAAGCACTATGCCACTAATTAATCATTCACTAACTCAAGCACTAAGCTAAGAGAATAATGAAGGAAACTCAACTCAAACTCTAGGTTTTCTTTTCATTCAAATCTGAAAATTATAATGTTAGAGTGAGGGTTTATATAGTACCCGTGCTCTAATCTTGGCCTTACATCTTAAAGGAGATCTAAGGGCTACAAGTAACCCACAAAAGATACAAAAAAAAACGGCTCATAGGCCTCACATGAGCTGAAATTTTAAATGAAAACAATAAACTACAAAAGCATAAAGGTTGATGTTGACACTTGACTCAATCCTCTCCCTTCTTTGTTTAGGTGGTCATCAAGGGTCTTGATAGAGCCTTGGCTTTGAGAGTGGACGGTCCAATGCTCCACATTTTGATTTTTACAAGCTAAAACAATAAAGCATAAAGTAGTGAAAGTGACATGAATGAAAAAGACATAAAGCATCAATATAATGTGATGGTTGTGGGGATTTGATTTAGGCCGGCTCCATGGACCTCCTTGAGCTAGCTTGTGAGCCATGTGAGTCCTTTTATTGGAGGGTTGACTCACATGAGTGCACCCAAAAAGACCACATACAAAAATAGTATTTTCATTGACATTTAGTTGCTCTCCAACTTGACCTTCCTTTGACTTCTTTTGACCACCAAGTATGGCTTGATTTGACCATAGAATTGACTTCACTTAGCTCTTGGTGGCCCCTAGGTCCATGGCCTAGGCTTGGGTTTGAGCCCAAGGACTCAACCCATGACCTACTTCTTCTCCATCCTTGCTCACCATGACCATTCTTGGTCCAATCTCCTCTCCTTGGAAAGGATTTGCCCTCAAATCCTTGGAGGTCTTCTCTTTGTCCTCTCTACTCGATTTCTTGCTTGAATCCCGACTTAGCACTCGACCAACCTTGGCCCTCATAAGCTTAGCCTTCCATGGACACCACTTGATTAGGGTTTGGAAAAGAGGTTGACCCCCTTGGAGTTGGTTTGATTGAACAGCCATGTGTTCTTCCTTACCCACGGTTTGTTTGTCCACATACTCTTGTTCGAAAGTACACTCTTGAGTCCATGGTTCGTAGGCATGCTTTCCATCCATTCTTGCCCATGATCAAGTCCTTCAATGATCCTCCACCTCATAGATCCGCTTGATCTCCTTATGCCATCGATTTTTGCTCTTTCATTGACCACATTCTCGTTGTAGTCGGTTGTTTCATTGTTGATTGATGCATCACCCTCATGTTGCTCCTCTCCTAGAATCCTTCTTGTTACTCTAGGGTTACACCCAAGCTCTAGGCTCAACATTGCCTCCTCCATGCTCATACTCGGCTCTTCACTCTTCTCCTTGCTAGAGTTCTCTTCATTGATCGATTCAAACAAACAAGCATTGGCTTTATAACCCATCATTGGTGGTAGGGGGGCTAGAACTATGAGCTTTTCAACGTATTGGAACGAGTAGGTGTTATTTCTTCCATGATGGGAAGAATTCTTCTCATATTCCCATGGCCTACCAAGCAACACATGACACGCATCCATGTCTAACACCTCACACACAATCTCATCCTTATAGTCTTGTCCAATTGAGAACGAGACTTTGCATTGCTTATCGACCTTTATCTCGGCTCCTTGATTAAGCCACCTTAGCTTGTAAGGATGAGGGTGCTTCAAAGTAGGTAAGGCAAGTTTATCAATGAGGTTTTTGAAGCAACATTAACACAACTTCCTCCATCAATAATTAGATTACACACTCTCCCCTTGATTGTACACTTGGACCGAAAAATTTGGTGCCTTTGGTCCATGCTCTCATTTGATTCTTGAGTGTGCATCACTCGCCATGTGACCAAGCTCAACCCCGAGTCCGGGGGAACTAGGGTTTCGCCACCTTCACCTCCTCCATTCCCTCTTTTTTTCTTCCTCACAAACTAAGACCTCATCGTCTCCCCAATGCACTACTTCACTTGTGTTCAAGGCCACGCTGCTAGGGCACTCCTTAGCAAAATGACCATATCCTTGACATTGGTAGCACTTCTTGAGAGGAATTGTTTTTAGGGCCATAGTCAATTCCCTTTCCTTATCAACACTTGATGGCTTGGTAGTAGGACAAGGCTCGACTATTTTGACCCCTCCTTGACTCGTGTTAGGGGTGGCCTTGGTGGAGTGTTTGGCCGTGTCCCCTCTTCCCTTCTCTAGCCTCTCAACTCTCATGGCCATGGTGACGGCCTCATCGAATGACCATAAATTTTGCATCTTGACCCGGTTTGCTATCCTAGGGTTTAGACCCTCGACAAATCTTGCAATCTTTTGCTCGGGTTTTTCGTTCATCTCACATTGTAAAGTGAGTTGTTCAAAGTCCCTAAGGTAGGATTCGATGGGTAGTGTCTCTTGTTTGAGTTGAGCCAATCTAAGGAACATGTCCTGAGTGTAGTCCTTGGGAACGAACTTATCTTTGAGCTTTTTCTTGAGTTTGAGCCATGACCTAATGGGTTCCTTTCCCTCTCGATTTCTTTGGTTCTTAAGGTTTTCATACCAACGGGAGGCATAGCCTTTGAATTTCATGATGGCCACCTTAAAACACTTTCTATCGGTATTCTTTAAATTCAAAGATTCTTTCTCAATCGACCTAAGCCAATCTAGTAGATCCTTGGGATTAAGACTACCATAAAAGTCTGAATTCCTACCTTGATGTCTCGGTCATGATCTCTTGGGTGAACTTCAAGGGACTCCTCCGAATCCGAGTATTGATCTTCCATGTGAGGAGGTGGTTGTCCTCTCCCACGGCCTCCAAACCCACGGCCCCTTCCTCCTCCACCCCTAGGTGGTGGTCTTGGTTCATGAATGTTTTGTTCCAAGGGGGTGTTTATTGCCTTCCTCATTAAAGTCCAATTACGGTGAGTTGAGTCAACTTCTCTTCTAAATCAAAGCCTCTTATCCTCTTCCATTTTGTGAAAATTTTGTGAGATTTTTGTGGAAGTTTTGTGGGAATAAACAAGGAAAAAGAAAGGAGGAGAAAGCGAAAAATGAAGAGGAAAACAAGAGTAAAACCGAGAAATACAAAAACAAATCGAAAACAAGAACAAACCTAGGCTTTGATGACCAATTTGGAGTGAAACCTATGGGGTTTGATTTCACTCAAGAATACAACTAAAATCGATTTGTGATGCTCTTGAAAATCTCGGCCAAAGTGTGTTTTTTTGGTGTGAATTTTTCTGATTTTTTTATAAGTAAATGAAAACATAAAAGATAGAACTAAATCTAAACACAAAGTAATAGATTTAGGTTTTGATTAATCAAGCACTATGCCACTAATTAATCATTCACTAACTCAAGCACTAAGCTAAGAGAATAATGAAGGAAACTCAACTCAAACTCTAGGGTTTTCTTTTCATTCAAATCTGAAAATTATAATGTTAGAGTGAGGGTTTATATAGTACCCGTGCTCTAATCTTGGCCTTACATCTTAAAGGAGATCTAAGGGCTACAAGTAACCCACAAAAGATACAAAAAAAAACGGCTCATAGGCCTCACATGAGCTGAAATTTTAAATGAAAACAATAAACTACAAAAGCATAAAGGTTGATGTTGACACTTGACTCAATCCTCTCCCTTCTTTGTTTAGGTGGTCATCAAGGGTCTTGATAGAGCCTTGGCTTTGAGAGTGGACGGTCCAATGCTCCACATTTTGATTTTTACAAGCTAAAACAATAAAGCATAAAGTAGTGAAAGTGACATGAATGAAAAAGACATAAAGCATCAATATAATGTGATGGTTGTGGGGATTTGATTTAGGCCGGCTCCATGGACCTCCTTGAGCTAGCTTGTGAGCCATGTGAGTCCTTTTATTGGAGGGTTGACTCACATGAGTGCACCCAAAAAGACCACATACAAAAATAGTATTTTCATTGACATTTAGTTGCTCTCCAACTTGACCTTCCTTTGACTTCTTTTGACCACCAAGTATGGCTTGATTTGACCATAGAATTGACTTCACTTAGCTCTTGGTGGCCCCTAGGTCCATGGCCTAGGCTTGGGTTTGAGCCCAAGGACTCAACCCATGACCTACTTCTTCTCCATCCTTGCTCACCATGACCATTCTTGGTCCAATCTCCTCTCCTTGGAAAGGATTTGCCCTCAAATCCTTGGAGGTCTTCTCTTTGTCCTCTCTACTCGATTTCTTGCTTGAATTCCGACTTAGCACTCGACCAACCTTGGCCCTCATAAGCTTAGCCTTCCATGGACACCACTTGATTAGGGTTTGGAAAAGAGGTTGACCCCGTTGGAGTTGGTTTGATTGAACAGCCATGTGTTCTTCCTTACCCACGGTTTGTTTGTCCACATACTCTTGTTCGAGTACACTCTTGAGTCCATGGTTCGTAGGCATGCTTTCCATCCATTCTTGCCCATGATCAAGTCCTTCAATGATCCTCCACCTCATGGATCCGCGTGATCTCTCTATGCCATCGATTTTTGCTCTTTCATTGACCACATTCTCGTTGTAGTCGGTTGTTTCATTGTTGATTGATGCATCACCCTCATGTTGCTCCTCTCCTAGAATCCTTCTTGTTACTCTAGGGTTACACCCAAGCTCTAGGCTCAACATTGCCTCCTCCATGCTCATACTCGGCTCTTCACTCTTCTCCTTGCTAGAGTTCTCTTCATTGATCGATTCAAACAAACAAGCATTGGCTTTATAACCCATCATTGGTGGTAGGGGGGCTAGAACTATGAGCTTTTCACCGGATTGGAGCAGTAGGTGTTATTTCTTCCATGATGGGAAGAATTCTTCTCATATTCCCATGGCCTACCAAGCAACACATGACACGCATCCATGTCTAACACCTCACACACAATCTCATCCTTATAGTCTTGTCCAATTGAGAACGAGACTTTGCATTGCTTATCGACCTTTATCTCGGCTCCTTGATTAAGCCACCTTAGCTTGTAAGGATGAGGGTGCTTCAAAGTAGGTAAGGCAAGTTTATCAATGAGGGTTTTTGAAGCAACATTAACACAACTTCCTCCATCAATAATTAGATTACACACTCTCCCCTTGATTGTACACTTGGACCGAAAAATTTGGTGCCTTTGGTCCATGCTCTCATTTGATTCTTGAGTGTGCATCACTCGCCATGTGACCAAGCTCAACCCCGAGTCCTGGGAACTAGGGTTTCGCCACCTTCACCTCCTCCATTCCCTCTTTCTTCTTCCTCACAAACTAAGACCTCATCGTCTCCCCAATGCACTACTTCACTTGTGTTCAAGGCCCTGTTGCTAGGGCACTCCTTAGCAAAATGACCATATCCTTGACATTGGTAGCACTTCTTGAGAGGAATTGTTTTTTTAGGGCCATAGTCAATTCCCTTTCCCTTATCAACACTTGATGGCTTGGTAGTAGGACAAGGCTCGACTATTTTGACCCCTCCTTGACTCGTGTTAGGGGTGGCCTTGGTGGAGTGTTTGGCCGTGTCCCCTCTTCCCTTCTCTAGCCTCTCAACTCTCATGGCCATGGTGACGGCCTCATCGAATGACCATAAATTTTGCATCTTGACCCGGTTTGCTATCCTAGGGTTTAGACCCTCGACAAATCTTGCAATCTTTTGCTCGGGTTTTCCGTTCATCTCACATTGTAAAGTGAGTTGTTCAAAGTCCCTAAGGTAGGATTCGATGGGTAGTGTCTCTTGTTTGAGTTGAGCCAATCTAAGGAACATGTCCTGAGTGTAGTCCTTGGGAACGAACTTATCTTTGAGCTTTTTCTTGAGTTTGAGCCATGACCTAATGGGTTCCTTTCCCTCTCGATTTCTTTGGTTCTTAAGGTTTTCATACCAACGGGAGGCATAGCCTTTGAATTTCATGATGGCCACCTTAAAACACTTTCTATCTGGGGTATTCTTTAAATTCAAAGATTCTTTCGACCGACCTAAGCCAATCTAGTAGATCCTTGGGATTAAGACTACCATAAAAGTCTGAATTTCTACCTTGATGTCTCGGTCATGATCTCTTGGGTGAACTTCAAGGGACTCCTCCGAATCCGAGTATTGATCTTCCATGTGAGGAGGTGGTTGTCCTCTCCCACGGCCTCCAAACCCACGGCCCCTTCCTCCTCCACCCCTAGGTGGTGGTCTTGGTTCATGAATGTTTTGTTCCAAGAGGGTGTTTATAGCATTCATCATTAAAGTACAATTACCGGTGAGTTGAGCCTACTTCTCTTCTAAATCAAAGCCTCTTATCCTCTTCCATTTTGTGAAAATTGTGTGAGATTTTTGTGGAAGTTTTGTGGGAATAAACAAGGAAAAGAAAGGAGGAGAAAACGAAGACATGAAGAGGAAAACAAGAGTAAAACCGAGAAATACAAAAACAAATCGAAAACAAGAACAAACCTAGGCTTTGATGACCAATTTGGAGTGAAACCTATGGGGTTTGATTTCACTCAAGAATACAACTAAAATCGATTTGTGATGCTCTTGAAAATCTCGGCCAAAGTGTGTTTTTTGGTGTGAATTTTTCTGATTTTTTATAAGTAAATGAAAACATAAAAGATAGAACTAAATCTAAACACAAAGTAATAGATTTAGGTTTTGATTAATCAAGCACTATGCCACTAATTAATCATTCACTAACTCAAGCACTAAGCTAAGAGAATAATGAAGGAAACTCAACTCAAACTCTAGGGTTTTCTTTTCATTCAAATCTGAAAATTATAATGTTAGAGTGAGGGTTTATATAGTACCTGCTCTAATCTTGGCCTTACATCTTAAAGGAGATCTAAGGGCTACAAGTAACCCACAAAAGATACAAAAAAAAGCGGCTCATAGGCCTCACATGAGCTGAAATTTTAAATGAAAACAATAAACTACAAAGCATAAAGGTTGATGTTGACACTGACTCAATCCTCTCCTTCTTTGTTTAGGTGGTCATCAAGGGTCTTGATAGAGCCTTGGCTTTGAGAGTGGGACGGTCCAATGCTCCACATTTTGATTTTTACAAGCTAAAACAATAAAGCGTAAAGTAGTGAAAGTGGCATGAATGAAAAAGACATAAAGCATCAATATAATGTGATGGTTGTGGGGATTTGATTTAGGCGGCTCCATGGACCTCCTTGAGCTAGCTTGTGAGCCATGTGAGTCCTTTTATTGGAGGGTTGACTCACATGAGTGCACCCAAAAAGACCACATACAAAAATAGTATTTTCATTGACATTTAGTTGCTCTCCAACTTGACCTTCCTTTGACTTCTTTTGACCACCAAGTATGGCTTGATTTGACCATAGAATTGACTTCACTTAGCTCTTGGTGGCCCCTAGGTCCATGGCCTAGGCTTGGGTTTGAGCCCAAGGACTCAACCCATGACCTACTTCTTCTCCATCCTTGCTCACCATGACCATTCTTGGTCCAATCTCCTCTCCTTGGAAAGGATTTGCCCTCAAATCCTTGGAGGTCTTCTCTTTGTCCTCTCTACTCGATTTCTTGCTTGGATTCCGACTTAGCACTCGACCAACCTTGGCCCTCATAAGCTTAGCCTTCCATGGACACCAATTGATTAGGGTTTGGAAAAGAGGTTGACCGCTAGGAGTTGGTTTGATTGAACAGCCATGTGTTCTTCCTTACCCACGGTTTGTTTGTCCACATACTCTTGTTCGAGTACACTCTTGAGTCCATGGTTCGTAGGCATGCTTTCCATCCATTCTTGCCCATGATCAAGTCCTTCAATGATCCTCCACCTCATGGATCCGCTTGATCTCTCTATGCCATCGATTTTGCTCTTTCATTGACCACATTCTCGTTGTAGTCGGTTGTTTCATTGTTGATTGATGCATCACCCTCATGTTGCTCCTCTCCTAGAATCCTTCTTGTTACTCTAGGGTTACACCCAAGCTCTAGGCTCAACATTGCCTCCTCCATGCTCATACTCGGCTCTTCACTCTTCTCCTTGCTAGAGTTCTCTTCATTGATCGATTCAAACAAACAAGCATTGGCTTTATAACCCATCATTGGTGGTAGGGGGGCTAGAACTATGAGCTTTTCACTGTATTGGAACGAGTAGGTGTTATTTCTTCCATGATGGGAAGAATTCTTCTCATATTCCCATGGCCTACCAAGCAACACATGACACGCATCCATGTCTAACACCTCACACACAATCTCATCCTTATAGTCTTGTCCAATTGAGAACGAGACTTTGCATTGCTTATCGACCTTTATCTCGGCTCCTTGATTAAGCCACCTTAGCTTGTAAGGATGAGGGTGCTTCAAAGTAGGTAAGGCAAGTTTATCAATGAGGGTTTTTGAAGCAACATTAACACAACTTCCTCCATCAATAATTAGATTACACACTCTCCCCTTGATTGTACACTTGGACCGAAAAATTTGGTGCCTTTGGTCCATGCTCTCATTTGATTCTTGAGTGTGCATCACTCGCCATGTGACCAAGCTCAACGCCGAGTCCGGGGGAACTAGGGTTTCGGCCACCTTCACCTCCTCCATTCCCTCTTTTTTTTCTTCCTCACAAACTAAGACCTCATCGTCTCCCCAATGCACTACTTCACTTGTGTTCAAGGCCCTGTTGCTAGGGCACTCCTTAGCAAAATGACCATATCCTTGACATTGGTAGCACTTCTTGAGAGGAATTGTTTTATAGGGCCATAGTCAATTCCCTTTCCCTTATCAACACTTGATGGCTTGGTAGTAGGACAAGGCTCGACTATTTTGACCCCTCCTTGACTCGTGTTAGGGGTGGCCTTGGTGGAGTGTTTGGCCGTGTCCCCTCTTCCCTTCTCTAGCCTCTCAACTCTCATGGCCATGGTGACGGCCTCATCGAATGACCATAAATTTTGCATCTTGACCCGGTTTGCTATCCTAGGTTTAGACCCTCGTCAAATCTTGCAATCTTTTGCTCGGGTTTTCCGTTCATCTCACATTGTAAAGTGAGTTGTTCAAAGTCCCTAAGGTAGGATTCGATGGGTAGTGTCTCTTGTTTGAGTTGAGCCTATCTAAGGAACATGTCCTGAGTGTAGTCCTTGGGAACGAACTTATCTTTGAGCTTTTTCTTGAGTTTGAGCCATGACCTAATGGGTTCCTTTCCCTCTCGATTTCTTTGGTTCTTAAGGTTTTCATACCAACGGGAGGCATAGCCTTTGAATTTCATGAGGGCCACCTTAAAACACTTTCTATCTGGTATTCTTTAAATTCAAAGATTCTTTCGACCGACCTAAGCCAATCTAGTAGATCCTTGGGATTAAGAGTACCATAAAAGTCGGGAATTTCTACCTTGATGTCTCGGTCATGATCTCTTGGGTGAACTTCAAGGGACTCCTCCGAATCCGAGTATTGATCTTCCATGTGAGGAGGTGGTTGTCCTCTCCCACGGCCTCCAAACCCACGGCCCCTTCCTCCTCCACCCCTAGGTGGTGGTCTTGGTTCATGAATGTTTTGTTCCAGAGGGTGTTTATAGCATTCATCATTAAAGTACAATTACCGGTGAGTTGAGTCAACTTCTCTTCTAAATCCGAACGCCTCTTATCCTCTTCCATTTTGTGAAAATTTTGTGAGATTTTTGTGGAAGTTTTGTGGGAATAAACAAGGAAAAAGAAAGGAGGAGAAGAGGGAAAAATGAAGAGGAAAACAAGAGTAAAACCGAGAAATACAAAAACAAATCGAAAACAAGAACAAACCTAGGCTTTGATGACCAATTTGGAGTGAAACCTATGGGGTTTGATTTCACTCAAGAATACAACTAAAATCGATTTGCGATGCTCTTGAAAATCTCGGCCAAAGTGTGTTTTTTTGGTGTGAATTTTTCTTATTTTTTTATAAGTAAATGAAAACATAAAAGATAGAACTAAATCTAAACACAAAGTAATAGATTTAGGTTTTGATTAATCAAGCACTATGCCACTAATTAATCATTCACTAACTCAAGCACTAAGCTAAGAGAATAATGAAGGAAACTCAACTCAAACTCTAGGGTTTTCTTTTCATTCAAATCTGAAAATTATAATGTTAGAGTGAGGGTTTATATAGTACCCTTGCTCTAATCTTGGCCTTACATCTTAAAGGAGATCTAAGGGCTACAAGTAACCCACAAAAGATACAAAAAAAACGGCTCATAGGCCTCACATGAGCTGAAATTTTAAATGAAAACAATAAACTACAAAAGCATAAAGGTTGATGTTGACACTAGACTCAATCCTCTGCCTTCTTTGTTTAGGTGGTCATCAAGGGTCTTGATAGAGCCTTGGCTTTGAGAGTGGACGGACCAATGCTCCACATTTTGATTTTTACAAGCTAAAACAATAAAGCATAAAGTAGTGAAAGTGACATGAATGAAAAAGACATAAAGCATCAAAATAATGTGATGGTTGTGGGGATTTGATTTAGGCCGGCTCCATGGACCTCCTTGAGCTAGCTTGTGAGCCATGTGAGTCCTTTTATTGGAGGGTTGACTCACATGAGTGCACCCAAAAGACCACATTCAAAAATAGCATTTTCATTGACATTTAGTCGCTCTCCAACTTGACCTTCCTTTGACTTCTTTTGACCACCAAGTATGGCTTGATTTGACCATAGAATTGACTTCACTTAGCTCTTGGTGGCCCCTAGGTCCATGGCCTAGGCTTGGGTTTGAGCCCAAGGACTCAACCCATGACCTACTTCTTCTCCATCCTTGCTCACCATGACCATTCTTGGTCCAATCTCCTCTCCTTGGAAAGGATTTGCCCTCAAATCCTTGGAGGTCTTCTCTTTGTCCTCTCTACTCGATTTCTTGCTTGAATTCGACTTAGCACTCGACCAACCTTGGCCCTCATAAGCTTAGCCTTCCATGGACACCACTTGATTAGGGTTTGGAAAAGAGGTTGACCCCTTGGAGTTGGTTTGATTGAACGACCATGTGTTCTTCCTTACCCACGGTTTGTTTGTCCACATACTCTTGTTCGAGTACACTCTTGAGTCCATGGTTCGTAGGCATGCTTTCCATCCATTCTTGCCCATGATCAAGTCCTTCAATGATCCTCCGCCTCATGGATCCGCTTGATCTCTCTATGCCATCGATTTTTGCTCTTTCATTGACCACATTCTCGTTGTAGTCGGTTGTTTCATTGTTGATTGATGCATCACCCTCATGTTGCTCCTCTCCTAGAATCCTTCTTGTTACTCTAGGGTTACACCCAAGCTCTAGGCTCAACATTGCCTCCTCCATGCTCATACTCGGCTCTTCACTCTTCTCCTTGCTAGAGTTCTCTTCATTGATCGATTCAAACAAACAAGCATTGGCTTTATAACCCATCATTGGTGGTAGGGGGGCTAGAACTATGAGCTTTTCACTGTATTGGAGCAGTAGGTGTTATTTCTTCCATGATGGGAAGAATTCTTCTCATATTCCCATGGCCTACCAAGCACCACATGACACGCATCCATGTCTCCCAACACACACACAATCTCATCCTTATAGTCTTGTCCAATTGAGAACGAGACTTTGCATTGCTTATCGACCTTTATCTCGGCTCCTTGATTAAGCCACCTTAGCTTGTA
Organism: Dianthus caryophyllus; assembly: GCA_023091065.1. Lineage (NCBI taxonomy): Eukaryota > Viridiplantae > Streptophyta > Magnoliopsida > Caryophyllales > Caryophyllaceae > Dianthus > Dianthus caryophyllus. The sequence continues at coordinate 25,260,944 of CM041524.1, forward strand.
AGGATGAGGGTGCTTCAAAGTAGGTAAGGCAAGTTTATCAATGAGGTTTTTGAAGCAACATTAACACAACTTCCTCCATCAATAATTAGATTACACACTCTCCCCTTGATTGTACACTTGGACCGAAAAATTTGGTGCCTTTGGTCCATGCTCTCATTTGATTCTTGAGTGTGCATCACTCGCCATGTGACCAAGCTCAACCCCGAGTCCGGGGGAACTAGGGTTTCGGCCACCTTCACCTCCTCCATTCCCTCTTTTTTTTCTTCCTCACAAACTAAGACCTCATCGTCTCCCCAATGCACTACTTCACTTGTGTTCAAGGCCCTCTTGCTAGGGCACTCCTTAGCAAAATGACCATATCCTTGACATTGGTAGCACTTCTTGAGAGGAATTGTCTATTTTAGGGCCATAGTCAATTCCCTTTCCCTTATCAACACTTGATGGCTTGGTAGTAGGACAAGGCTCGACTATTTTGACCCCTCCTTGACTCGTGTTAGGGGTGGCCTTGGTGGAGTGTTTGGCCGTGTCCCTTCTTCCCTTCTCTAGCCTCTCAACTCTCATGGCCATGGTGACGGCCTCATCGAATGACCATAAATTTTGCATCTTGACCCGGTTTGCTATCCTAGGGTTTAGACCCTCGACAAATCTTGCAATCTTTTGCTCGGGTTTTTCGTTCATCTCACATTGTAAAGTGAGTTGTTCAAAGTCCCTAAGGTAGGATTCGATGGGTAGTGTCTCTTGTTTGAGTTGAGCCAATCTAAGGAACATGTCTTGAGTGTAGTCCTTGGGAACGAACTTATCTTTGAGCTTTTTCTTGAGTTTGAGCCATGACCTAATGGGTTCCTTTCCCTCTCGATTTCTTTGGTTCTTAAGGTTTTCATACCAACGGGAGGCATAGCCTTTGAATTTCATGATGGCCACCTTAAAACACTTTCTATCAGGTATTCTTTATATTCAAAGATTCTTTCGACCGACCTAAGCCAATCTAGTAGATCCTTGGGATTAAGACTACCATAAAAGTCGAGAATTTCTACCTTGATGTCTCGGTCATGATCTCTTGGGTGAACTTCAAGGGACTCCTCCGAATCCGAGTATTGATCTTCCATGTGAGGAGGTGGTTGTCCTCTCCCACGGCCTCCAAACCCACGGCCCCTTCCTCCTCCACCCCTAGGTGGTGGTCTTGGTTCATGAATGTTTTGTTCCAAGAGGGTGTTTATAGCATTCATCATTAAAGTACAATTACCGGTGAGTTGAGTCAACTTCTCTTTTAAATCCGAACGCCTCTTATCCTCTTCCATTTTGTGAAAATTTTGTGAGATTTTTGTGGAAGTTTTGTGGGAATAAACAAGGAAAAAGAAAGGAGGAGAAAACGAAAAAATGAAGAGGAAAACAAGAGTAAAACCGAGAAATACAAAAACAAATCGAAAACAAGAACAAACCTAGGCTTTGATGACCAATTTGGAGTGAAACCTATGGGGTTTGATTTCACTCAAGAATACAACTAAAATCGATTTGTGATGCTCTTGAAAATCTCGGCCAAAGTGTGTTTTTTGGGGGTGAATTTTCCTGATTGATTTATAAGTAAATGAAAACATAAAAGATAGAACTAAATCTAAACACAAAGTAATAGATTTAGGTTTTGATTAATCAAGCACTATGCCACTAATTAATCATTCACTAACTCAAGCACTAAGCTAAGAGAATAATGAAGGAAACTCAACTCAAACTCTAGGGTTTTCTTTTCATTCAAATCTGAAAATTATAATGTTAGAGTGAGGGTTTATATAGTACCCTTGCTCTAATCTTGGCCTTACATCTTAAAGGAGATCTAAGGGCTACAAGTAACCCACAAAAGATACAAAAAAGACGGCTCATAGGCCTCACATGAGCTGAAATTTTAAATGAAAACAATAAACTACAAAAGCATAAAGGTTGATGTTGACACTGACTCAATCCTCTCCCTTCTTTGTTTAGGTGGTCATCAAGGGTCTTGATAGAGCCTTGGCTTTGAGAGTGGACGGTCCAATGCTCCACATTTTGATTTTTACAAGCTAAAACAATAAAGCATAAAGTAGTGAAAGTGACATGAATGAAAAAGACATAAAGCATCAAAATAATGTGATGGTTGTGGGGATTTGATTTAGGCCGGCTCCATGGACCTCCTTGAGCTAGCTTGTGAGCCATGTGAGTCCTTTTATTGGAGGGTTGACTCACATGAGTGCACCCAAAAAGACCACATTCAAAAATAGCATTTTCATTGACATTTAGCTGCTCTCCAACTTGACCTTCCTTTGACTTCTTTTGACCACCAAGTATGGCTTGATTTGACCATAGAATTGACTTCACTTAGCTCTTGGTGGCCCCTAGGTCCATGGCCTAGGCTTGGGTTTGAGCCCAAGGACTCAACCCATGACCTACTTCTTCTCCATCCTTGCTCACCATGACCATTCTTGGTCCAATCTCCTCTCCTTGGAAAGGATTTGCCCTCAAATCCTTGGAGGTCTTCTCTTTGTCCTCTCTACTCGATTTCTTGCTTGAATTCCGACTTAGCACTCGACCAACCTTGGCCCTCATAAGCTTAGCCTTCCATGGACACCACTTGATTAGGGTTTGGAAAAGAGGTTGACCCCCTTGGAGTTGGTTTGATTGAACAGCCATGTGTTCTTCCTTACCCACGGTTTGTTTGTCCACATACTCTTGTTCGAGTACACTCTTGAGTCCATGGTTCGTAGGCATGCTTTCCATCCATTCTTGCCCATGATCAAGTCCTTCAATGATCCTCCACCTCATGGATCCGCTTGATCTCTCTATGCCATCGATTTTTGCTCTTTCATTGACCACATTCTCGTTGTAGTCGGTTGTTTCATTGTTGATTGATGCATCACCCTCATGTTGCTCCTCTCCTAGAATCCTTCTTGTTACTCTAGGGTTACACCCAAGCTCTAGGCTCAACATTGCCTCCTCCATGCTCATACTCGGCTCTTCACTCTTCTCCTTGCTAGAGTTCTCTTCATTGATCGATTCAAACAAACAAGCATTGGCTTTATAACCCATCATTGGTGGTAGGGGCTAGAACTATGAGCTTTTCACTATTGGAGCAGTAGGTGTTATTTCTTCCATGATGGGAAGAATTCTTCTCATATTCCCATGGCCTACCAAGCAACACATGACACGCATCCATGTCTAACACCTCACACACAATCTCATCCTTATAGTCTTGTCCAATTGAGAACGAGACTTTGCATTGCTTATCGACCTTTATCTCGGCTCCTTGATTAAGCCACCTTAGCTTGTAAGGATGAGGGTGCTTCAAAGTAGGTAAGGCAAGTTTATCAATGAGGGTTTTGAAGCAACATTAACACAACTTCCTCCATCAATAATTAGATTACACACTCTCCCTTGATTGTACACTTGGACCGAAAAATTTGGTGCCTTTGGTCCATGCTCTCATTTGATTCTTGATTGTGCATCACTCGCCATGTGACCAAGCTCAACCCGAGTCCGGGGGAACTAGGGTTTCGGCCACCTTCACCTCCTCCATTCCCTCTTTTTTTTCTTCCTCACAAACTAAGACCTCATCGTCTCCCCAATGCACTACTTCACTTGTGTTCAAGGCCCTCTTGCTAGGGCACTCCTTAGCAAAATGACCATATCCTTGACATTGGTAGCACTTCTTGAGAGGAATTGTTTTTTTAGGGCCATAGTCAATTCCCTTTCCCTTATCAACACTTGATGGCTTGGTAGTAGGACAAGGCTCGACTATTTTGACCCCTCCTTGACTCGTGTTAGGGGTGGCCTTGGTGGAGTGTTTGGCCGTGTCCCCTCTTCCCTTCTCTAGCCTCTCAACTCTCATGGCCATGGTGACGACCTCATCGAATGACCATAAATTTTGCATCTTGACCCGGTTTGCTATCCTAGGGTTTAGACCCTCGACAAATCTTGCAATCTTTTGCTCGGGTTTTTCGTTCATCTCACATTGTAAAGTGAGTTGTTCAAAGTCCCTAAGGTAGGATTCGATGGGTAGTGTCTCTTGTTTGAGTTGAGCCAATCTAAGGAACATGTCTTGAGTGTAGTCCTTGGGAACGAACTTATCTTTGAGCTTTTTCTTGAGTTTGAGCCATGACCTAATGGGTTCCTTTCCCTCTCGATTTCTTTGGTTCTTAAGGTTTTCATACCAAAGGGAGGCATAGCCTTTGAATTTCATGATGGCCACCTTAGAACACTTTCTATCTGGTATTCTTTAAATTCACAGATTCTTTCGACCGACCTAAGCCAATCTAGTAGATCCTTGGGATTAAGACTACCATAAAAGTCGGGAATTTCTACCTTGATGTCTCGGTCATGATCTCTTGGGTGAACTTCAAGGGACTCCTCCGAGTCCGAGTATTGATCTTCCATGTGAGGAGGTGGTTGTCCTCTCCCACGGCCTCCAAACCCACGGCCCCTTCCTCCTCCACCCCTAGGTGGTGGTCTTGGTTCATGAATGTTTTGTTCCAAGAGGGTGTTTATAGCATTCATCATTAAAGTACAATTACCGGTGAGTTGAGTCAACTTCTCTTCTAAATCCGAACGCCTCTTATCCTCTTCCATTTTGTGAAAATTTTGTGAGATTTTTGTGGAAGTTTTGTGGGAATAAACAAGGAAAAAGAAAGGAGGAGAAAACGAAAAAATGAAGAGGAAAACAAGAGTAAAATCGAGAAATACAAAAACAAATCAAAAACAAGAACAAACCTAGGCTTTGATGACCAATTTGGAGTGAAACCTATGGGGTTTGATTTCACTCAAGAATACAACTAAAATCGATTTGTGATGCTCTTGAAAATCTCGGCCAAAGTGTGTTTTTTTGGTGTGAATTTTTCTGATTTTTTTATAAGTAAATGAAAACATAAAAGATAGAACTAAATCTAAACACAAAGTAATAGATTTAGGTTTTGATTAATCAAGCACTATGCCACTAATTAATCATTCACTAACTCAAGCACTAAGCTAAGAGAATAATGAAGGAAACTCAACTCAAACTCTAGGGTTTTCTTTTCATTCAAATCTGAAAATTATAATGTTAGAGTGAGGGTTTATATAGTACCCTTGCTCTAATCTTGGCCTTACATCTTAAAGGAGATCTAAGGGCTACAAGTAACCCACAAAAGATACAAAAAAAAACGGCTCATAGGCCTCACATGAGCTGAAATTTTAAATGAAAACAATAAACTACAAAAGCATAAAGGTTGATGTTGACACTTGACTCAATCCTCTCCCTTCTTTGTTTAGGTGGTCATCAAGGGTCTTGATAGAGCCTTGGCTTTGAGAGTGGACGGTCCAATGCTCCACATTTTGATTTTTACAAGCTAAAACAATAAAGCATAAAGTAGTGAAAGTGACATGAATGAAAAAGACATAAAGCATCAAAATAATGTGATGGTTGTGGGGATTTGATTTAGGCCGGCTCCATGGACCTCCTTGAGCTAGCTTGTGAGCCATGTGAGTCCTTTTATTGGAGGGTTGACTCACATGAGTGCACCCAAAAAGACCACATTCAAAAATAGCATTTTCATTGACATTTAGTTGCTCTCCAACTTGACCTTCCTTTGACTTCTTTTGACCACCAAGTATGGCTTGATTTGACCATAGAATTGACTTCACTTAGCTCTTGGTTGCAACGGGAGTTGAAAGTTCGCTATCCTTTGACCTTGGGCCCGCTTCCAACCTTAGGTCCAAAGGTCAACCACAAGTCAACTAAAACATCAAGAGCAACAAAATCAAGTGATGAAGGTCCCAAAACAGCCGAAAAAAAAACAATCAAAGGAGGATTCACATGTGTTCCTCAATGAGTCACTATCACACATGTCACTATCTACCTTTTATACTTTATGCTTTTTACTTTAAGTATTTGTTGTTTTATGTTCAAAAATTTCAGCTCATGTGAGCCTTGTTGGACCGAGTATATTGTTGATTTTATGGGTTGATTGTAGCCCTTAGATTAGCTTGTGATGGATGGTCAAGATTAGAATGAGGGTATTATATAAACCCCCATTCCCACCTCATATTTTTCAGATTTGTTTTGAATGAAAAAGAAACCCTAGTTTCATATTGAGTGTTCTTCATTTATCTCTTTACTTTGTGTTTGAGATTTGTGAGAGATTAGTTTAGTGGCTTTGTGCTTAAACTAATCAAACCCTAAATCTATTACTTTGTGTGTAGATTTAGATACTATCTTTATGTTCTTGCATTTAACAACAAAAATCAGAAAAATACATCACAAAACAAGGCATTAGTAGTTTTATTTTCAAGGGTTTGAGATCGATTTTGTTCATCCTTTGAGTGAAGCTTGATCCACTAAGTTTCACTCCAAATTGGTCATCAAAGCTTTGGTTTGAAGAGCACAAGACCCCACCTTTGTGCTAAGTTCATACGGTCCAAAGGAGTATATCAAGGTATTCGAAATTTTCAGATTTTCTTGTGTTTGATTTCTCAATGAGTATACCTCTTTCTTGTGATACTACTCTTGAGGGAACTATGGATGACTCTATGGAGGAATTGAGAAAGGAAATTGAGTCTAAATTGAGCCGAATTAATGGAGGAATTGGGTCAAAACTTGGTCTTGTAACTTGGAGGGTTATGCATACCCAACCCCATTCCTTGGAAGAAGGTCAAAAAAATCAGATTTTTAGGTCTAAATGTACCATTGGGAAGAGGGTTTGTAACCTAATTATTGATGGAGGGAGTTGTGTTAATGTTGCTTTGGACCAAAAATGGTCAAGGCTAGCAAAGGCGGTTTTTGTCCAAATCACGGTTTGGGTCCTTGGGCTCGAACCATGGGCTAGACCACGATCCTAAGGTCCACCCAAGCTTATTTTGAGTGAATTACATAATAATATCTTGGTCAAGCTTGGTGGGTCAAAGAGGTCAAGGAAAGTCAAGACGGAAAGCAACCGAAAGTCAACAAAAATGCATTTTTTGAATGTGATCGCTCGAGTGCACCCATGTGGGTTCGAACCACAAGTCAATTAAGTCAACAAGAGCAAAAATCAAGTGAAGAAAAATCCCAAGTCAGCCGAAAATTAATCAAAGGAAGGATCACATGTTGTTCCTCAATATGTCCCTTTCCCACATGTCACTATCCTCTTTTATGCTTTATGCTTTATGTGTTGTTTGTTAGTCTTCAAATTTTCAGCATGTGTAAGGTCATTTGGACCATATATTTCGGCTGAATTAAGGTGGCTTTAGAGCCCTTAGATCAACTTCAAATTGTAGGGCTTAGATTAGAACAAGGGCTTTATATAAACCCTCACCCTCACAATGTAATTTTTCAGATTTTGATGAATGAAAAAACCCTAGTATTTATTTGAGTGTTCTTCATTTTTCTCATTGCTTTGTGCTTGAGTTTAGTGACTAATTAGTTAGTGGCTTTGTGCTTAACTAATTAAAACCCTAAGTCTATTACTTTGTGTGTAGATTTAGTACTATCTTTTATTGTTTTCTTTTATGTTACAAAATTTCAGAAAAATATCCCACAAAAACATACACTTGGCCGAGATTTTCAAAGGTATTTCAAGATCGATTTGTGTTCATCCTTTGAGTGAAACTTAGCCCACTTAGTTTCACTCCAAATTGGTCATCAAAGCCTAGGTTTGTTCTTGTTTTTCCGATTTGTTTTGTTTTCGGTTTGATCCTTGTTATTTTCGGATTACTCTTGTGTTTCCTCTTTTATTTTCGTTTTGTTCTCTTTTATTTTTTCCTTGTGTCTTCCACAAAAATCCACAAACATTCTCACAAAATTTTCACAAAATGGTTGAAGATCTACATTTGTGTTAGTGTTGATTTCGGTTTTCACACTCAAAGGTCCTTGCTTTGCTCAAAAATTTTCAGATTTTTGTTTCTTTAATTATATCAATGGGTGTGTTTCTTCCTTTGGATGTTTTTTGTGGTACTACTCTTGGTGAGACCATGTATGATTCTATGGAGAAAGCTAGAAGAGAGCTCGAAATCAAAATGAGTCGAATGAGGGGTAGACTTAAACCTAACCCTAACCTTGATCTTGTGACTTTGAGGGGTCAAAGGGAATTAGAAGCTAGAATGGCTCGGTTAGGAGGAGAACCACCCCCTAGCCCAAGCCGTGTGGGTTGTAGAGACTCACATACTCAAACCCTAACCCTAACCCTAGAAGAGAATCACCAAGTCGAAACCTTTAGGTCTAGGTGTACCATTATGGGAAGGGTTTGTAATTTGATTGTTGATGGGGAGAGTTGTTCTAATGTGGCATCAAGCACCCTCATTGAAAAATTAGCCTTGCCTACACAAGAACACCCTAACCCTTACAAGATGAAGTGGCTAAACAATGGAGCCGAGATGAGTGTAAGTGTGGTTAGACAATGCTTGGTTTCTTTCTCCATTGGTGGGGATTACATGGATGAGGTTTTGTGTGATGTGATTCCCATGGATGCTTGTCATCTCCTCTTGGGGAGACCATGGAAATTGGAGAGAAATGCTCATCATGATGGGAGGGACAATACCTACACTTTCAAGATTGGAGCTAAGAAAATCAAACTTGCACCCTTACCTCCGATTTTGAAGAACCCTAACCCACCCTCCTTGGTTGAGTCACACGACAACATGAAGGTTGCTGGGGACCGAAATGAAACAAGTGCAAGCTGAAATGGGGATGGTAAAGCCGTGGGATATGGTACAAGAGGGCATACCAACCCTCCTACCTTCTACCTTGAAGTATTCCACCCCACCTTCCATGTTTGAGCCTTACAAAGATGTGATATTGAGTGAAGAGGCCGAAATAAGTGAAGGGATGCATGTTGGTGAGAAATTGACCATTCACTTTGCTAAAGATGATCCTAACAATCAAGAGGAAAGCATGGGATACAATGCCAAGCATCGGGACGAGTATGATCATGAGATGTGTTTGGCTAATGTCAAGAGAAAGGTAATCATGTGGTATGAGAATGTTGATACAAGCAAAGAGTCAAGGGAATTTCTAAAATGGAAATTCAAAGTGAATAATAACAACAAGGAGCTACTATGTGATCATCCTACTCAAGTCTACTCAAGTGGATTCATGAAATGGGGATTCAAAGGGGGAACTAAGCTTGAACAAAAAGAGCTAAGTGATGATCTTCTACAATCTTCATCTAAGCTCAAGATAGAAGATGGCTCAAGTGAAAGTCCAAAGATCGACTTGTGGGAGGAGAACACGGCCCTCAAGACCATAACCGACTTAATCACACTCCTCATGTCATCTAATTCCACAAGTACCTTCATGATCGAGAGTGTAGCCCTCCATGTGATCAAAGACAACCCTAGAGCAATAAGGGGAAGTCAAGGAGAGGAGCTCAATGAGCTCAAAACAGAAAATTTGGGGAGCTCAATCAAGTGCAAGGGAAGTGAATCATTTGGAAATGAAAAGGTCGATGTGTTAGAAGGTTCAAGTGAGTCCTTGAAAGGGGAGAAAAACGTGGGGTTTAAACGTGGCAAAGGGTGGCTAATTGACGGTTCTATGCATGAGGAACATCGAGTTGTGCTAGGGGATAATTGTGAATCCAAAGAAACCATGAGTAAGGGAGAGGGCAAGCTCAATTCAATGAACCGAGTTTACAAGAATCAATCTCTCATTCAATCTCTAAGCAAGTGGAATTCTTGGAAGTCTAGAGCCATGGAGCCCAAGGTTGGTCATGGGGCTCATGGGGCACCCCTCATCATGTTCTACGAATCAAGTCATGAAGCCCACAAGAGTCCGAGTCGAGAAGGAGGCAAAGGATCAAGCCATGAGTCAAGCTATAGTCCAAACCGAGCAAGAGGAAGAGAGACCGAGGATTTGAGGACAAATCCTTTTCAAGGAGAGGAGATTGGACCAAAAATGGTCAAGGCTAGCAAAGGCGGTTTTTGTCCAAATCACGGTTTGGGTCCTTGGGCTCGAACCATGGGCTAGACCACGATCCTAAGGTCCACCCAAGCTTATTTTGAGTGAATTACATAATAATATCTTGGTCAAGCTTGGTGGGTCAAAGAGGTCAAGGAAAGTCAAGACGGAAAGCAACCGAAAGTCAACAAAAATGCATTTTTTGAATGTGATCGCTCGAGTGCACCCATGTGGGTTCGAACCACAAGTCAATTAAGTCAACAAGAGCAAAAATCAAGTGAAGAAAAATCCCAAGTCAGCCGAAAATTAATCAAAGGAAGGATCACATGTTGTTCCTCAATATGTCCCTTTCCCACATGTCACTATCCTCTTTTATGCTTTATGCTTTATGTGTTGTTTGTTAGTCTTCAAATTTTCAGCATGTGTAAGGTCATTTGGACCATATATTTCGGCTGAATTAAGGTGGCTTTAGAGCCCTTAGATCAACTTCAAATTGTAGGGCTTAGATTGGAACAAGGGCTTTATATAAACCCTCACCCTCACAATGTAATTTTTCAGATTTTGATGAATGAAAAAACCCTAGTGTTTATTTGAGTGTTCTTCATTTTTCTCATTGCTTTGTGCTTGAGTTTAGTGACTAATTAGTTAGTGGCTTTGAGCTTAACTAATTAAAACCCTAAGTCTATTACTTTGTGTGTAGATTTAGTACTATCTTTTATTGTTTTCTTTTATGTTACAAAATTTCAGAAAAATATCCCACAAAAACATACACTTGGCCGAGATTTTCAAAGGTATTTCAAGATCGATTTGTGTTCATCCTTTGAGTGAAACTTAGCCCACTTAGTTTCACTCCATGCTTCAAAAACCCTCATCGATAAACTTGCCTTACCCACACAAAAGCACCCAAACCCTTACAAGTTGAGGTGGTTGAATAGAGAGGCCGAAATTTTGGTGGATAGGAGATGTTTGATTTCTTTTTCCATGGGAAGAGACTATGTGGATGAAGTGTGGTGTGATGTGATTCCTATGGATGCTTGTCACCTCTTATTGGGGAGACCTTGGGAATTTGATCGGAATGCGACTCATGAGGGAAGAGACAACACTTACACTTTCATGTTTGGAGACAAGAGGATCAAGCTCACACCCTTACCCCCACATATGGGTGGCCGAGCTAGCCATGCCACGGCCAAACCTCTTGAGGGAGTCCTATTGGTTGGAGAACAAGAGATGAAACAAGAGCTTAGCAAGGGAATGGTTGTTTATGCCCTCATTGCCAAAGAAACTCCTAAGGAAAGCGAAAAACCGATTCCATGTGAAGTTCAAGAGCTCTTAGAACTCTACAAGGATGTGTTTCCCCTTGAGCTACCACACGGCCTACCCCCTATTAGGGGCATTGAGCATCAAATTGATCTTGTTAGGAGCTACACTACCTAATAAGGCCGCATATCGAAGTGATCCTAAGGCTACACAAGAACTTCAACAACAAATTGGGGAACTCATGGAAAAGGGGTTTGTAAGAGAATCTCTTAGTCCTTGTGCCGTGCCTACACTCTTGGTACCTAAGAAGGATGGAACTTGGAGAATGTGTACGGATAGTCGAGCTATTAATAATATTACGGTCAAGTATAGGTTTCCTATACCTAGGCTTGATGACATTCTTGATGAGCTTAGTGGAGCTCGATTGTTTTCCAAGATTGATCTACGACAAGGTTACCATCAAGTGAGAATCAAAGAGGGTGATGAATGGAAGACGGCTTTTAAGGCGAAGGTTGGGTTATATGAATGGTTAGTCATGCCTTTTGGACTATCCAATGCTCCTAGCACCTTCATGACATTGATGACCGTCGTTTTGAGACCTTACTTGGGAAGATTCATTGTGGTCTTCTTTGGCGATACCTTAGTGTATAGCCCTTCCAAGGAAGCTCACCTACATCATTTGCAGTGTTGTTTGAGACACTTAGAGATCACAAGTTGTATGGCAAGTTAGAGAAGTGTTCTTTCATGCAAAGCGAAGTCAATTCTTGGGCTATATTATATCTAGCCGTGGTATACTAGTGGATCAAGAGAAAGTGGAGGCTATCAAATCATGGCCAATTCAAGAACATAACCGAAGGTGAGGAGCTTTCATGGCTTGGCTTCTTTTATCGACGATTTATCAAGGATTTTAGCACCGTCATGGCACCCATCACCGAATGTATGAAGAAAGGAGAGTTCAAGTGGAATGAGGGGGCCGAAAATTCCTTCAATAAAATCAAGAAGTTGGTGTGTGACTCACCTATTCTTACACCACCTGATTTCAATAAGCTTTTTGAAGTCGAATGTGATGCTAGTGGAGTTGGAATTGGGGCCGTTCTATTACAAGAACACAAGCCAATTGCTTACTTTAGTGAGAAGTTGAATGGTGCCAAGCTCAATTATTCCACCTACGACAAAGAATTCTATGCCATCGTTCGGGCTCTCGCTCATTGGAGCCACTACCTCAAGCCCAAGCCATTTGTTCTTCATTCCGATCATGAGGCTCTCAAATACATCAATGGACAACACAAGTTGAATCATAGGCATGCCAAGTGGGTAGAATTTCTTCAATCTTTTTCTTTCTCAAGCAAGTTCATTGAAGGAAAAAATAACGTGGTGGCCGATGCATTATCTCGGAGGCACACCATGTTAAGCTACATGGAGCAAAGAGTGTTGGGTTTTGAATTCATGAAAGAGCTCTATGTGGAGGATCCCAACTTCAAGGATGAGTGGAATTCCATACGTGAAGGGCAAGGTAAGGTAGGAAGCAAGTACACACTTCAAGAAGGGTTCTTGTTCTATGGGAATCGGCTATGTATACCTAAGAGCCCTTATCGAAATCTCCTAGTGAGGGAGGTTCATTCTAATGGTTTAGCCAGGGCATTTCGGAATTCAAAAGACTTATGACATCCTCCAAGACCAATTCCATTGGCCCAAGATGCTTGGAGATGTCCAAGATGTGATCAAGAGATGTGCTTCGTGCCAACAATCCAAGTCCTTCTTTCAAACGGGGCCCTACACTCCCTTACCCGTCCCAAATCGGCCATGGGAGGATGTTAGCATGGATTTCATCGTCGCTTTGCCAAGGACTCAACGAGGTAAGGATTCCATCATGGTTGTGGTCGACGGATTTAGCAAGATGGCTCATTTCATTGCGTGCAAGAAAACCGAGGATGCCATGAGTGTGGCCGAATTGTATTTCAAGGAAGTGGTCAAGTTGCATGGAGTCCCGAAAACCATTGTGTCCGATCGAGACACCAAATTCATGAGCCACTTTTGGAAGACCTTATGGAAGTTGCTAAAAACGAGGCTCTTGTTTAGCACAAGTCATCATCCTCAAACGGATAGCCAAACCGAGGTCACTAATAAAACCTTGGGGAGGATCCTTAGGAGCATCGTTTCTAGGTCCTTGAAAGATTGGGATCTCAAACTCGCCACGCCGAGTTTGCCTTCAACCGTGCCCCTTCTTCTAGCACGGGAAGTTCACCATTTGAAGTGGTCTATGGGACCAATCCCCTCATGCCCACGGACCTAGCCCCCGTCAAGAGCAAAGAGATGAGTTACGATGCCAAGAAGCGGGTTGAGTTCATGATGAGTATCCACAACCAAGTCAAGAAGCAAATCGAGAAGTCAAACGAAGCCTACAAGGCTAAGTCCAAGGGCCGAAAAAATCCAAGGGAATTTGAAGCGGGAGATTTGGTGTGGTTACACTTGAGGAAGGAAAGGTTTCCGGATAAAAGAAAGAACAAACTCATGCCTAGGGCCGAGGGACCCTTCGAAATACTCGAGAAAATTGGACCGAACGCTTACAAAGTTGATCTACCGGGAGAGTACGGAGTCCATGGCACGTTCAACGTGGGAGACCTTAGCCCATACCATGAAGACTTGGAGGAAGAGGAAGTCGAGGATTTGAGGGCAAATCCTTTTCAACCCGGGGAGATTGCAACGGGAGTTGAAAGTTCGCGATCCTTTGACCTTGGGCCCGCTTCCAACCTTAGGTCCAAAGGTCAACCACAAGTCAACTAAAACATCAAGAGCAACAAAATCAAGTGATGAAGGTCCCAAAACAGCCGAAAAAAAAACAATCAAAGGAGGATTCACATGTGTTCCTCAATGAGTCACTATCACACATGTCACTATCTACCTTTTATACTTTATGCTTTTTACTTTAAGTATTTGTTGTTTTATGTTCAAAAATTTCAGCTCATGTGAGCCTTGTTGGACCGAGTATATTGTTGATTTTATGGGTTGATTGTAGCCCTTAGATTAGCTTGTGATGGATGGTCAAGATTAGAATGAGGGTATTATATAAACCCCCATTCCCACCTCATATTTTTCAGATTTGTTTTGAATGAAAAAGAAACCCTAGTTTCATATTGAGTGTTCTTCATTTATCTCTTTACTTTGTGTTTGAGATTTGTGAGAGATTAGTTTAGTGGCTTTGTGCTTAAACTAATCAAACCCTAAATCTATTACTTTGTGTGTAGATTTAGATACTATCTTTATGTTCTTGCATTTAACAACAAAAATCAGAAAAAACATCACAAAACAAGGCATTCGGCCGTTTTTATTTTCAAGGGTTTGAGATCGATTTTGTTCATCCTTTGAGTGAAGCTTGATCCACTAAGTTTCACTCCATTGGTGGCCCCTAGGTCCATGGCCTAGGCTTGGGTTTGAGCCCAAGGACTCAACCCATGACCTACTTCTTCTCCATCCTTGCTCACCATGACCATTCTTGGTCCAATCTCCTCTCCTTGGAAAGGATTTGCCCTCAAATCCTTGGAGGTCTTCTCTTTGTCCTCTCTACTCGATTTCTTGCTTGAATTCTGACTTAGCACTCGACCAACCTTGGCCCTCATAAGCTTAGCCTTCCATGGACACCACTTGATTAGGGTTTGGAAAAGAGGTTGACCCCCTTGGAGTTGGTTTGATTGAACAGCCATGTGTTCTTCCTTACCCACGGTTTGTTTGTCCACATACTCTTGTTCGAGTACACTCTTGAGCCCATGGTTCGTAGGCATGCTTTCCATCCATTCTTGCCCATGATCAAGTCCTTCAATGATCCTCCACCTCATGGATCCGCTTGATCTCTCTATGCCATCGATTTTTGCTCTTTCATTGACCACATTCTCGTTGTAGTCGGTTGTTTCATTGTTGATTGATGCATCACCCTCATGTTGCTCCTCTCCTAGAATCCTTCTTGTTACTCTAGGGTTACACCCAAGCTCTAGGCTCAACATTGCCTCCTCCATGCTCATACTCGGCTCTTCACTCTTCTCCTTGCTAGAGTTCTCTTCATTGATCGATTCAAACAAACAAGCATTGGCTTTATAACCCATCATTGGTGGTAAGGGGGCTAGAACTATGAGCTTTTCACTGTATTGGAGCAGTAGGTGTTATTTCTTCCATGATGGGAAGAATTCTTCTCATATTCCCATGGCCTACCAAGCAACACATGACACGCATCCATGTCTAACACCTCACACACAATCTCATCCTTATAGTCTTGTCCAATTGAGAACGAGACTTTGCATTGCTTATCGACCTTTATCTCGGCTCCTTGATTAAGCCACCTTAGCTTGTAAGGATGAGGGTGCTTCAAAGTAGGTAAGGCAAGTTTATCAATGAGGGTTTTTGAAGCAACATTAACACAACTTCCTCCATCAATAATTAGATTACACTCTCCCCTTGATTGTACACTTGGACCGAAAAATTTGGTGCCTTTGGTCCATGCTCTCATTTGATTCTTGAGTGTGCATCACTCGCCATGTGACCAAGCTCAACCCCGAGTCAGAGGAACTAGGGTTTCGGCCACCTTCACCTCCTCCATTCCCTCTTTTTTTTCTTCCTCACAAACTAAGACCTCATCGTCTCCCCAATGCACTACTTCACTTGTGTTCAAGGCCCTCTTGCTAGGGCACTCCTTAGCAAAATGACCATATCCTTGACATTGGTAGCACTTCTTGAGAGGAATTGTTTTTTAGGGCCATAGTCAATTCCCTTTCCCTTATCAACACTTGATGGCTTGGTAGTAGGACAAGGCTCGACTATTTTGACCCCTCCTTGACTCGTGTTAGGGGTGGCCTTGGTGGAGTGTTTGGCCGTGTCCCCTCTTCCCTTCTCTAGCCTCTCAACTCTCATGGCCATGGTGAGGGCCTCATCGAATGACCATAAATTTTGCATCTTGACCCGGTTTGCTATCCTAGGGTTTAGACCCTCGACAAATCTTGCAATCTTTTGCTCGGGTTTTTCGTTCATCTCACATTGTAAAGTGAGTTGTTCAAAGTCCCTAAGGTAGGATTCGATGGGTAGTGTCTCTTGTTTGAGTTGAGCCAATCTAAGGAACATGTCTTGAGTGTAGTCCTTGGGATCGAAGTTATCTCTGAGCTTTTTCTTGCGTTTGAGCCGTGACCTAATGGGTTCCTTTCCCTCTCGATTTCTTTGGTTCTTAAGGTTTTCATACCAAAGGGAGGCATAGCCTTTGAATTTCATGATGGCCACCTTAAAACACTTTCTATCGGGGTATTCTTTAAATTCAAAGATTCTTTCGACCGACCTAAGCCAATCTAGTAGATCCTTGGGATTAAGACTACCATAAAAGTCGGGAATTTCTATCTTGATGTCTCGGTCATGATCTCTTGGGTGAACTTCAAGGGACTCCTCCGAGTCCGAGTATTGATCTTCCATGTGAGGAGGTGGTTGTCCTCTCCCACGGCCTCCAAACCCACGGCCCCTTCCTCCTCCACCCCTAGGTGGTGGTCTTGGTTCATGAATGTTTTGTTCCAAGAGGGTGTTTATAGCATTCATCATTAAAGTACAATTCTGCAGGTGAGTTGAGTCAACTTCTCTTCTAAATCAGAGCGCCTCTTATCCTCTTCCATTTTGTGAAAATTTTGTGAGATTTTTGTGGAAGTTTTGTGGGAATAAACAAGGAAAAAGAAAGGAGGAGAAAGCGAAAAAATGAAGAGGAAAACAAGAGTAAAGCAGAAATACAAAAACAAATCGAAAACAAGAACAAACCTAGGCTTTGATGACCAATTTGGAGTGAAACCTATGGGGTTTGATTTCACTCAAGAATACAACTAAAATCGATTTGTGATGCTCTTGAAAATCTCGGCCAAAGTGTGTTTTTTTGGTGTGAATTTTTCTGATTTTTTATAAGTAAATGAAAACATAAAAGATAGAACTAAATCTAAACACAAAGTAATAGATTTAGGTTTTGATTAATCAAGCACTATGCCACTAATTAATCATTCACTAACTCAAGCACTAAGCTAAGAGAATAATGAAGGAAACTCAACTCAAACTCTAGGGTTTTCTTTTCATTCAAATCTGAAAATTATAATGTTAGAGTGAGGGTTTATATAGTACCCTTGCTCTAATCTTGGCCTTACATCTTAAAGGAGATCTAAGGGCTACAAGTAACCCACAAAAGATACAAAAAAAACGGCTCATAGGCCTCACATGAGCTGAAATTTTAAATGAAAACAATAAACTACAAAAGCATAAAGGTTGATGTTGACACTTGACTCAATCCTCTCCTTCTTTGTATAGGTGGGCAACACGGGTCTTGATAGAGCCTTGGCTTTGAGAGTGGACGGTCCAATGCTCCACATTTTGATTTTTTCAAGCTAAAACAATAAAGCTTAAAGTAGTGAAAGTGACATGAATGAAAAAGACATAAAGCATCAAAATAATGTGATGGTTGTGGGGATTTGATTTAGGCCGGCTCCATGGACCTCCTTGAGCTAGCTTGTGAGCCATGTGAGTCCTTTTATTGGAGGGTTGACTCACATGAGTGCACCCAAAAAGACCACATTCAAAAATAGCATTTTCATTGACATTTAGTTGCTCTCCAACTTGACCTTCCTTTGACTTCTTTTGACCACCAAGTATGGCTTGATTTGACCATAGAATTGACTTCACTTAGCTCTTGGTGGCCCCTAGGTCCATGGCCTAGGCTTGGGTTTGAGCCCAAGGACTCAACCCATGACCTACTTCTTCTCCATCCTTGCTCACCATGACCATTCTTGGTCCAATCTCCTCTCCTTGGAAAGGATTTGCCCTCAAATCCTTGGAGGTCTTCTCTTTGTCCTCTCTACTCGATTTCTTGCTTGAATTCTGACTTAGCACTTGGAGTGAAACTAGGAGGATCAAGTTTCACTCAAGAGATGAACACAAATCGATCCTTGAAACCCTTGAAAATCTCGGCCCTTTTGTGTATTTTTTGTGAAGTATTTTCTGAAATTTTGTAAACAAGGAAAATAAAAAGGATAGTAACTAAATCTACACACTAAGTAATAGATTTAGGTTGTGATTAGTTTAAGCACAAAGCCACTAAACTAATCTTTCACTAAACTCACACACAAAGTAATGAGAAAAGGAAGAACACTCAAATGAAACTAGGGTTTTCTTTTCAATATCAAAAATCTGAAAATTATGTTGTGTAAGGTTGGGTTTATATACTACCCAAGGCCTCATCTCAACCATTCATTACAAGATGATCTAAGGGCTCTCAAAGACCCCAAATACTACTAAAAAAGCCGGCCCCTAAGCTCACATGTGAGCTGAAAAATTCAAAAGAAAACAACAAACAATAAAGCATAAAGGTGATAGTGACACTTGAGTTCATCCTCTCCCTTCTTTGTTGATGATCATCCAAGGGCCCTTGTGAGAGCCTTGGGGTGGGTTTGGACGGTCCAAGTGACCAACTTTCAAGGGATTATATTGTCTCTTACATTAAAGCGTAAAGTAAAAGTAAAAAGCGGCGTGTATGAAAATGACATGAAATATAAAAACAATGTGATGATCTTTGGTGACTTGATTTAGACCGGCCCCTTGACCTCCATGAGCTAGCTTGATGAACCATGTGAGCCCATTTTATTGGAGGGTTGACTCACATGGGTGTACCATAGTTGATCACATCTCAAAAATAGCATAATCTTGACTTTTTGTTGCTCTCCGACTTTGACTTCCTCTTGACCTTGCTTGATCACTAAGGTTGGCTTGATTTGACCATAGAGTTGACTTTATTTAGCCCTTAGTGACCCTCTTGACCACGGCCTAAGCTTGGGTTCGAGCCCATGGGTCCAACCCATGGTCTCCCTCGACTTCACCCTTGACCACCTTGGCCAATTTTGGTCCAATCTCCTCTCCTTGGAAAGGACTTGTCCTCAAGTCCTTGGAGATCCTCTTGCTTCCTCCCTTGCTCGATTTCAAGCTAGAATCTCGGCTCAACCTTTGCTCGATCTTGGTCTTCATGGTTTTAGTCTTCCATGGGCACCACTTAGCTAGAGTTTGAAGAAGTGGTTGGACCCCTTTGCCTTGGCTCGAAGAATTGATCATTTTTTCATCCTTGGTCACGGTTTGTTTGACCACGCATTCTTCCTCGAGCATTTCCTTGAGCCCACGACTCATAACCATGCCATCCACCCATTCTTGCTCATGATCGAGCCCTTCAATGATTCTCCATCTTAAAGACCCGCTTGACCTTTCCTTGCCATCGATTTTTGTTCTTTCGTTGACCACATTCTCAATGTAGTCGGTTGTTTCCTTGTTGATTGATGCTTCACCTTCATGAGGCTCCTCTCCTAGAGTCCTCCTTATCATGCTAGAGCTTCCCTCACATTTCAAGTTCATCTTTTCCTCTTGCTCTTCTTCACTCGGCCCAAGGCCCTTCAAGTCTTCATGCTCAATCACTTTCGGCCCCAACTTCATCTCCATGCTAGGGTTTGGCTCAATGAAGGATTCAAACAAGCATGCATTGGATTTACATCCCATCATTGGTGGTAGGGGAGCTAAGACAATGAGCTTTTCACCATACTTGAATGAGTAGGTGTTGTCTCTTCTATGGTGGGAAGAGTTCTTTTCATACTCCCATGGCCTCCCAAGTAAGACATGACAAGCATCCATATCTAACACTTCACACACAATTTCATCTTTGTAGTCTTGCCCAATCGAGAATGAGACTTTGCATTGTTTATCGACTTTTACCTCGGCTCCTTGATTAAGCCACCTTAGCTTGTAAGGATGAGGATGCTTCAAAGTAGGTAAGGCAAGTTTATCAATGAGGGTTTTGGAAGCAACATTAACACAACTTCCCCCATCGATAATCAAGTTACACACTCTCCCCATGATGGTACATTTAGTTCGAAATATTTGATGCCTTTGATCCATGCTTTCGCTTGAATCTTGAGTGTGCATTACTCGCCAAGTAACCAAGCTCAACCCCGAGTCCGGGGGAACAATTGTTTCGGCCACTCTCTCATCCTCAACTCCCTCTTTTTTTTTCTTCCTCACAAACTAACACTTCATCTTCTCCCCAATGCACAACCTCACTTGTGTTCAAGGTCCTCTTGCTAGGGCACTCCTTAGCAAAATGACCATACCCTTGACATTGGTAGCATTTCTTGAGAGGAATTGTTCTCTTGGGACCATAGTCAATTCCCTTCCCCTTGTCGACACTCGATGGTTTGGTAGTAGGGCAAGGCTCGACAATTTTGACCCCCCCTTGATTCGAACTAGGGTTGGTTTTGGGGGTGCTCTTAGCCAACTCTCCTCTCCCCTTCTCTAGCCTTTCCACACGTGTGGCCATGGTAACGGCCTCATCGAATGACCACAAGTTTTGCATCTTCACTCGGTTAGCAATCCTAGGGTTTAGGCCCTCGACAAACCTAGCTATCTTTTGCTCGGGTTTCTCATTCATCTCACATTGTAATGTGAGTTGCTCAAAGTCCCTAAGGTAAGACTCAATGGGTTGTGTCTCTTGTTTGAGTTGAGCTAGTTTGAGGAACATGTCTTGGGTATAATCCTTGGGAACAAACTTGTATTTGAGTTTCTTTTTGAGTTTGAGCCATGACCTAATGGGTTCCTTACCCTCTCGGTTTCGTTGGTTCTTGAGGTTTTCGTACCAAAGGGAAGCATATCCCTTAAACTTCATGATGGCTACCTTGAAACACTTCCTATCGGGATATTCCTTAAATTCAAAGATCCTCTCTATCGACCTAAGCCAATCTAGGAGATCCTCGGGGTTCAAGCTACCATAAAAATCGGGTATATCCACTTTGATATCTCGGTCATGGTCTCTTGGGTGGGCTTCAAGGGACTCTTCCGAATCCGAAAATTGATCTTCCATGTGAGGAGGAGGTTGACCCTTCCACGGCCTCCTATCCCACTCGCCACGCCCCTTCCCCTTCGCCCCTTCTTGGTTCATTAATATTTTGGTCTAAGAGGGTGTTTAGAGCATTCACCATTAGAGTACAATTACCGGTGAGTTGAGTTAACTTTTCTTCTAAATCGGAAAGCCTTTTATCTTCCCCTCTATCCCCTTCCATTTTGTGACAATTTTGTGAGATCTTTTGTGGAAATTTTGTGGGAAATTTATAGAAAATAAACAAGGAAAAGAAGGAAGAAAAAACGAAAAATTAAAAGAGGAAAACAAACAAACTACTCGACATTACTAGGAGTAAACCAAAACAAAGATAAAAAAAAATCGAAAATCAAAAACAAACCTAGGCTTTGATGACCAATTTGGAGTGAAACTAGGAGGATCAAGTTTCACTCAAGAGATGAACACAAATCGATCCTTGAAACCCTTGAAAATCTCGGCCCTTTTGTGTATTTTTTGTGAAGTATTTTACGAGATTTTGTAAACAAGGAAAATAAAGAGGATAGTAACTAAATCTACACACTAAGTAATAGATTTAGGTTGTGATTAGTTTAAGCACAAAGCCACTAAACTAATCTTTCACTAAACTCACACACAAAGTAATGAGAAAAGGAAGAACACTCAAATGAAACTAGGGTTTTCTTTTCAATATCAAAAATCTGAAAATTATGTTGTGTAAGGTTGGGTTTATATACTACCCAAGGCCTCATCTCAACCATTCATTACAAGATGATCTAAGGGCTCTCAAAGACCCCAAATACTACTAAAAAAACGGCCCCTAAGCTCACATGTGAGCTGAAAAATTCAAAAGAAAACAACAAACAATAAAGCATAAAGGTGATAGTGACACTTGAGTTCATCCTCTCCCTTCTTTGTTGATGATCATCCAAGGGCCCTTGTGAGAGCCTTGGGGTGGGTTTGGACGGTCCAAGTGACCAACTTTCAAGGGATTATATTGTCTCTTACATTAAAGCATAAAGTAAAAGTAAAGAAAGCGACATGTATGAAAATGACATGAAATATAAAAACAATGTGATGATCTTTGGTGACTTGATTTAGACCGGCCCCTTGACCTCCATGAGCTAGCTTGATGAACCATGTGAGCCCATTTTATTGGAGGGTTGACTCACATGGGTGTACCATAGTTGATCACATCTCAAAAATAGCATAATCTTGACTTTTTGTTGCTCTCCGACTTTGACTTCCTCTTGACCTTGCTTGATCACTAAGGTTGGCTTGATTTGACCATAGAGTTGACTTTATTTAGCCCTTAGTGACCCTCTTGACCACGGCCTAAGCTTGGGTTCGAGCCCATGGGTCCAACCCATGGTCTCCCTCGACTTCACCCTTGACCACCTTGGCCAATTTTGGTCCAGCACTCGACCAACCTTGGCCCTCATAAGCTTAGCCTTCCATGGACACCACTTGATTAGGGTTTGGAAAAGAGGTTGACCCCCTTGGAGTTGGTTTGATTGAACAGCCATGTGTTCTTCCTTACCCACGGTTTGTTTGTCCACATACTCTTGTTCGAGTACACTCTTGAGTCCATGGTTCGTAGGCATGCTTTCCATCTATTCTTGCCCATGATCAAGTCCTTCAATGATCCTCCACCTCATGGATCCGCTTGATCTCTCTATGCCATCGATTTTTGCTCTTTCATTGACCACATTCTCGTTGTAGTCGGTTGTTTCATTGTTGATTGATGCATCACCCTCATGTTGCTCCTCTCCTAGAATCCTTCTTGTTACTCTAGGGTTACACCCAAGCTCTAGGCTCAACATTGCCTCCTCCATGCTCATACTCGGCTCTTCACTCTTCTCCTTGCTAGAGTTCTCTTCATTGATCGATTCAAACAAACAAGCATTGGCTTTATAACCCATCATTGGTGGTAGGGGGGCTAGAACTATGAGCTTTTCAGTATTGGAGCAGTAGGTGTTATTTCTTCCATGATGGGAAGAATTCTTCTCATATTCCCATGGCCTACCAAGCAACACATGACACGCATCCATGTCTAACACCTCACACACAATCTCATCCTTATAGTCTTGTCCAATTGAGAACGAGACTTTGCATTGCTTATCGACCTTTATCTCGGCTCCTTGATTAAGCCACCTTAGCTTGTAAGGATGAGGGTGCTTCAAAGTAGGTAAGGCAAGTTTATCAATGAGGGTTTTGAAGCAACATTAACACAACTTCCTCCATCAATAATTAGATTACACACTCTCCCCTTGATTGTACACTTGGACCGAAAAATTTGGTGCCTTTGGTCCATGCTCTCAATTGATTCTTGAGTGTGCATCACTCGCCATGTGACCAAGCTCAACCCCGTGTCCGGGGGAACTAGGGATTCGGCCACCTTCACCTCCTCCATTCCCTCTTTTTTTTCTTCCTCACAAACTAAGACCTCATCGTCTCCCCAATGCACTACTTCACTTGTGTTCAAGGCCCTCTTGCTAGGGCACTCCTTAGCAAAATGACCATATCCTTGACATTGGTAGCACTTCTTGAGAGGAATTGTTTTTAGGGCCATAGTCAATTCCCTTTCCCTTATCAACACTTGATGGCTTGGTAGTAGGACAAGGCTCGACTATTTTGACCCCTCCTTGACTCGTGTTAGGGGTGGCCTTGGTGGAGTGTTTGGCCGTGTCCCCTCTTCCCTTCTCTAGCCTCTCAACTCTCATGGCCATGGTGACGGCCTCATCGAATGACCATAAATTTTGCATCTTGACCGGGTTTGCTATCCTAGGGTTTAGACCCTCGACAAATCTTGCAATCTTTTGCTCGGGTTTTTCGTTCATCTCACATTGTAAAGTGAGTTGTTCAAAGTCCCTAAGGTAGGATTCGATGGGTAGTGTCTCTTGTTTGAGTTGAGCCAATCTAAGGAACATGTCTTGAGTGTAGTCCTTGGGAGCGAACTTATCTTTGAGCTTTTTCTTGAGTTTGAGCCATGACCTAATGGGTTCCTTTCCCTCTCGATTTCTTTGGTTCTTAAGGTTTTCATACCAAAGGGAGGCATAGCCTTTGAATTTCATGATGGCCACCTTAAAACACTTTCTATCAGGTATTCTTTAAATTCAAAGATTCTTTCACCGACCTAAGCCAATCTAGTAGATCCTTGGGATTAAGACTACCATAAAAGTCGGGAATTTCTACCTTGATGTCTCGGTCATGATCTCTTGGGTGAACTTCAAGGGACTCCTCCGAGTCCAGTATTGATGTTACATGTGAGGAGGTGGTTGTCCTCTCCCACGGCCTCCAAACCCACGGCCCCTTCCTCCTCCACCCCTAGGTGGTGGTCTTGGTTCATGAATGTTTTGTTCCAAGAGGGTGTTTATAGCATTCATCATTAAAGTACAATTACTGGGTGAGTTGAGTCAACTTCTCTTCTAAATCCGAACGCCTCTTATCCTCTTCCATTTTGTGAAAATTTTGTGAGATTTTTGTGGAAGTTTTGTGGGAATAAACAAGGAAAAAGAAAGGAGGAGAAAGCGAAAAATGAAGAGGAAAACAAGAGTAAAGCGAGAAATACAAAAACAAATCGAAAACAAGAACAAACCTAGGCTTTGATGACCAATTTGGAGTGAAACCTATGGGGTTTGATTTCACTCAAGAATACAACTAAAATCGATTTGTGATGCTCTTGAAAATCTCGGCCAAAGTGTGTTTTTGGTGTGAATTTTTCTGATTTTTATAAGTAAATGAAAACATAAAAGATAGAACTAAATCTAAACACAAAGTAATAGATTTAGGTTTTGATTAATCAAGCACTATGCCACTAATTAATCATTCACTAACTCAAGCACTAAGCTAAGAGAATAATGAAGGAAACTCAACTCAAACTCTAGGGTTTTCTTTTCATTCAAATCTGAAAATTATAATGTTAGAGTGAGGGTTTATATAGTACCCTTGCTCTAATCTTGGCCTTACATCTTAAAGGAGATCTAAGGGCTACAAGTAACCCACAAAAGATACAAAAAAAAACGGCTCATAGGCCTCACATGAGCTGAAATTTTAAATGAAAACAATAAACTACAAAAGCATAAAGGTTGATGTTGACACTTGACTCAATCCTCTCCCTTCTTTGTTTAGGTGGTCATCAAGGGTCTTGATAGAGCCTTGGCTTTGAGAGTGGACGGTCCAATGCTCCACATTTTGATTTTTACAAGCTAAAACAATAAAGCATAAAGTAGTGAAAGTGACATGAATGAAAAAGACATAAAGCATCAAAATAATGTGATGGTTGTGGGGATTTGATTTAGGCCGGCTCCATGGACCTCCTTGAGCTAGCTTGTGAGCCATGTGAGTCCTTTTATTGGAGGGTTGACTCACATGAGTGCACCCAAAAAGACCACATTCAAAAATAGCATTTTCATTGACATTTAGTTGCTCTCCAACTTGACCTTCCTTTGACTTCTTTTGACCACCAAGTATGGCTTGATTTGACCATAGAATTGACTTCACTTAGCTCTTGGTGGCCCCTAGGTCCATGGCCTAGGCTTGGGTTTGAGCCCAAGGACTCAACCCATGACCTACTTCTTCTCCATCCTTGCTCACCATGACCATTCTTGGTCCAATCTCCTCTCCTTGGAAAGGATTTGCCCTCAAATCCTTGGAGGTCTTCTCTTTGTCCTCACTACTCGATTTCTTGCTTGAATTCTGACTTAGCACTCGACCAACCTTGGCCCTCATAAGCTTAGCCTTCCATGGACACCACTTGATTAGGGTTTGGAAAAGAGGTTGACCCGATTGGAGTTGGTTTGATTGAACGACCATGTGTTCTTCCTTACCCACGGTTTGTTTGTCCACATACTCTTGTTCGAGTACACTCTTGAGTCCATGGTTCGTAGGCATGCTTTCCATCCATTCTTGCCCATGATCAAGTCCTTCAATGATCCTCCACCTCATGGATCCGCTTGATCTCTCTATGCCATCGATTTTTGCTCTTTCATTGACCACATTCTCGTTGTAGTCGGTTGTTTCATTGTTGATTGATGCATCACCCTCATGTTGCTCCTCTCCTAGAATCCTTCTTGTTACTCTAGGGTTACACCCAAGCTCTAGGCTCAACATTGCCTCCTCCATGCTCATACTCGGCTCTTCACTCTTCTCCTTGCTAGAGTTCTCTTCATTGATCGATTCAAACAAACAAGCATTGGCTTTATAACCCATCATTGGTGGTAGGGGCTAGAACTATGAGCTTTTCAAGTATTGGAGCAGTAGGTGTTATTTCTTCCATGATGGGAAGAATTCTTCTCATATTCCCATGGCCTACCAAGCAACACATGACACGCATCCATGTCTAACACCTCACACAGAATCTCATCCTTATAGTCTTGTCCAATTGAGAACGAGACTTTGCATTGCTTATCGACCTTTATCTCGGCTCCTTGATTAAGCCACCTTAGCTTGTAAGGATGAGGGTGCTTCAAAGTAGGTAAGGCAAGTTTATCAATGAGGGTTTTTGAAGCAACATTAACACAACTTCCTCGTACAATAATTAGATTACACACTCTCCCCTTGATTGTACACTTGGACCGAAAAATTTGGTGCCTTTGGTCCATGCTCTCATTTGATTCTTGAGTGTGCATCACTCGCCATGTGACCAAGCTCAACCCCGAGTCCGGGGGAACTAGGGTTTCGGCCACCTTCACCTCCTCCATTCCCTCTTTTTTTTCTTCCTCACAAACTAAGACCTCATCGTCTCCCCAATGCACTACTTCACTTGTGTTCAAGGCCCTCTTGCTAGGGCACTCCTTAGCAAAATGACCATATCCTTGACATTGGTAGCACTTCTTGAGAGGAATTGTTTTTAGGGCCATAGTCAATTCCCTTTCCCTTATCAACACTTGATGGCTTGGTAGTAGGACAAGGCTCGACTATTTTGACCCCTCCTTGACTCGTGTTAGGGGTGGCCTTGGTGGAGTGTTTGGCCGTGTCCCCTCTTCCCTTCTCTAGCCTCTCAACTCTCATGGCCATGGTGAGGGCCTCATCGAATGACCATAAATTTTGCATCTTGACCGGTTTGCTATCCTAGGGTTTAGACCCTCGACAAATCTTGCAATCTTTTGCTCGGGTTTTTCGTTCATCTCACATTGTAAAGTGAGTTGTTCAAAGTCCCTAAGGTAGGATTCGATGGGTAGTGTCTCTTGTTTGAGTTGAGCCAATCTAAGGAACATGTCTTGAGTGTAGTCCTTGGGAACGATCTTATCTTTGAGCTTTTTCTTGAGTTTGAGCCCTGACCTAATGGGTTCCTTTCCCTCTCGATTTCTTTGGTTCTTAAGGTTTTCATACCAAAGGAGGCATAGCCTTTGAATTTCATGATGGCCACCTTAAAACACTTTCTATCAGGTATTCTTTAAATTCAAAGATTCTTTCGACCAGACCTAAGCCAATCTAGTAGATCCTTGGGATTAAGACTACCATAAAAGTCTGAATTTCTACCTTGATGTCTCGGTCATGATCTCTTGGGTGAACTTCAAGGGACTCCTCCGAGTCCGAGTATTGATCTTCCATGTGAGGAGGTGGTTGTCCTCTCCACGGCCTCCAAACCCACGGCCCCTTCCTCCTCCACCCCTAGGTGGTGGTCTTGGTTCATGAATGTTTTGTTCCAAGAGGGTGTTTATAGCATTCATCATTAAAGTACAATTACCGGTGAGTTGAGTCAACTTCTCTTCTAAATCCGAACGCCTCTTATCCTCTTCCATTTTGTGAAAATTTTGTGAGATTTTTGTGGAAGTTTTGTGGGAATAAACAAGGAAAAAGAAAGGAGGAGAAAACGAAAAAATGAAGAGGAAAACAAGAGTAAAACCGAGAAATACAAAAACAAATCGAAAACAAGAACAAACCTAGGCTTTGATGACCAATTTGGAGTGAAACCTATGGGGTTTGATTTCACTCAAGAATACAACTAAAATCGATTTGTGATGCTCTTGAAAATCTCGGCCAAAGTGTGTTTTTGGTGTGAATTTTTCTGATTATTATAAGTAAATGAAAACATAAAAGATAGAACTAAATCTAAACACAAAGTAATAGATTTAGGTTTTGATTAATCAAGCACTATGCCACTAATTAATCATTCACTAACTCAAGCACTAAGCTAAGAGAATAATGAAGGAAACTCAACTCAAACTCTAGGGTTTTCTTTTCATTCAAATCTGAAAATTATAATGTTAGAGTGAGGGTTTATATAGTACCCTTGCTCTAATCTTGGCCTTACATCTTAAAGGAGATCTAAGGGCTACAAGTAACTCACAAAAGATACAAAAAAAACGGCTCATAGGCCTCACATGAGCTGAAATTTTAAATGAAAACAATAAACTACAAAAGCATAAAGGTTGATGTTGACACTTGACTCAATCCTCTCCCTTCTTTGTTTAGGTGGTCATCAAGGGTCTTGATAGAGCCTTGGCTTTGAGAGTGGACGGTCCAATGCTCCACATTTTGATTTTTACAAGCTAAAACAATAAAGCATAAAGTAGTGAAAGTGACATGAATGAAAAAGACATAAAGCATCAAAATAATGTGATGGTTGTGGGGATTTGATTTAGGCCGGCTCCATGGACCTCCTTGAGCTAGCTTGTGAGCCATGTGAGTCCTTTTATTGGAGGGTTGACTCACATGAGTGCACCCAAAAAGACCACATTCAAAAATAGCATTTTCATTGACATTTAGTTGCTCTCCAACTTGACCTTCCTTTGACTTCTTTTGACCACCAAGTATGGCTTGATTTGACCATAGAATTGACTTCACTTAGCTCTTGGTGGCCCCTAGGTCCATGGCCTAGGCTTGGGTTTGAGCCCAAGGACTCAACCCATGACCTACTTCTTCTCCATCCTTGCTCACCATGACCATTCTTGGTCCAATCTCCTCTCCTTGGAAAGGATTTGCCCTCAAATCCTTGGAGGTCTTCTCTTTGTCCTCACTACTCGATTTCTTGCTTGAATTCTGACTTAGCACTCGACCAACCTTGGCCCTCATAAGCTTAGCCTTCCATGGACACCACTTGATTAGGGTTTGGAAAAGAGGTTGACCCCGTTGGAGTTGGTTTGATTGAGCGACCATGTGTTCTTCCTTACCCACGGTTTGTTTGTCCACATACTCTTGTTCGAGTACACTCTTGAGTCCATGGTTCGTAGGCATGCTTTCCATCCATTCTTGCCCATGATCAAGTCCTTCAATGATCCTCCACCTCATGGATCCGCTTGATCTCTCTATGCCATCGATTTTTGCTCTTTCATTGACCACATTCTCGTTGTAGTCGGTTGTTTCATTGTTGATTGATGCATCACCCTCATGTTGCTCCTCTCCTAGAATCCTTCTTGTTACTCTAGGGTTACACCCAAGCTCTAGGCTCAACATTGCCTCCTCCATGCTCATACTCGGCTCTTCACTCTTCTCCTTGCTAGAGTTCTCTTCATTGATCGATTCAAACAAACAAGCATTGGCTTTATAACCCATCATTGGTGGTAGGGGGGCTAGAACTATGAGCTTTTCACTGTATTGGAACGAGTAGGTGTTATTTCTTCCATGATGGGAAGAATTCTTCTCATATTCCCATGGCCTACCAAGCAACACATGACACGCATCCATGTCTAACACCTCACACAGAATCTCATCCTTATAGTCTTGTCCAATTGAGAACGAGACTTTGCATTGCTTATCGACCTTTATCTCGGCTCCTTGATTAAGCCACCTTAGCTTGTAAGGATGAGGGTGCTTCAAAGTAGGTAAGGCAAGTTTATCAATGAGGGTTTTTGAAGCAACATTAACACAACTTCCTCCGTCAATAATTAGATTACACACTCTCCCCTTGATTGTACACTTGGACCGAAAAATTTGGTGCCTTTGGTCCATGCTCTCATTTGATTCTTGAGTGTGCATCACTCGCCATGTGACCAAGCTCAACCCCGAGTCCGGGGGAACTAGGGTTTCGGCCACCTTCACCTCCTCCATTCCCTCTTTTTTTTCTTCCTCACAAACTAAGACCTCATCGTCTCCCCAATGCACTACTTCACTTGTGTTCAAGGCCCTCTTGCTAGGGCACTCCTTAGCAAAATGACCATATCCTTGACATTGGTAGCACTTCTTGAGAGGAATTGTTTTTTTAGGGCCATAGTCAATTCCCTTTCCCTTATCAACACTTGATGGCTTGGTAGTAGGACAAGGCTCGACTATTTTGACCCCTCCTTGACTCGTGTTAGGGGTGGCCTTGGTGGAGTGTTTGGCCGTGTCCCCTCTTCCCTTCTCTAGCCTCTCAACTCTCATGGCCATGGTGAGGGCCTCATCGAATGACCATAAATTTTGCATCTTGACCCGGTTTGCTATCCTAGGGTTTAGACCCTCGACAAATCTTGCAATCTTTTGCTCGGGTTTTTCGTTCATCTCACATTGTAAAGTGAGTTGTTCAAAGTCCCTAAGGTAGGATTCGATGGGTAGTGTCTCTTGTTTGAGTTGAGCCAATCTAAGGAACATGTCTTGAGTGTAGTCCTTGGGAACGAACTTATCTTTGAGCTTTTTCTTGAGTTTGAGCCATGACCTAATGGGTTCCTTTCCCTCTCGATTTCTTTGGTTCTTAAGGTTTTCATACCAAAGGGAGGCATAGCCTTTGAATTTCATGATGGCCACCTTAAAACACTTTCTATCGGGGTATTCTTTAAATTCAAAGATTCTTTCGACCGACCTAAGCCAATCTAGTAGATCCTTGGGATTAAGACTACCATAAAAGTCGGGAATTTCTACCTTGATGTCTCGGTCATGATCTCTTGGGTGAACTTCAAGGGACTCCTCCGAGTCCGAGTATTGATCTTCCATGTGAGGAGGTGGTTGTCCTCTCCCACGGCCTCCAAACCCACGGCCCCTTCCTCCTCCACCCCTAGGTGGTGGTCTTGGTTCATGAATGTTTTGTTCCAAGAGGGTGTTTATAGCATTCATCATTAAAGTACAATTACCGGTGAGTTGAGTCAACTTCTCTTCTAAATCCGAACGCCTCTTATCCTCTTCCATTTTGTGAAAATTTTGTGAGATTTTTGTGGAAGTTTTGTGGGAATAAACAAGGAAAAAGAAAGGAGGAGAAAACGAAATATTGAAGAGGAAAACAAGAGTGGTACACAGTTATACAAAAACAAATCGAAAACAAGAACAAACCTAGGCTTTGATGACCAATTTGGAGTGAAACCTATGGGGTTTGATTTCACTCAAGAATACAACTAAAATCGATTTGTGATGCTCTTGAAAATCTCGGCCAAAGTGTGTTTTTGGTGTGAATTTTTCTGATTTTTTATAAGTAAATGAAAACATAAAAGATAGAACTAAATCTAAACACAAAGTAATAGATTTAGGTTTTGATTAATCAAGCACTATGCCACTAATTAATCATTCACTAACTCAAGCACTAAGCTAAGAGAATAATGAAGGAAACTCAACTCAAACTCTAGGGTTTTCTTTTCATTCAAATCTGAAAATTATAATGTTAGAGTGAGGGTTTATATAGTACCCTTGCTCTAATCTTGGCCTTACATCTTAAAGGAGATCTAAGGGCTACAAGTAACCCACAAAAGATACAAAAAAAACGGCTCATAGGCCTCACATGAGCTGAAATTTTAAATGAAAACAATAAACTACAAAAGCATAAAGGTTGATGTTGACACTTGACTCAATCCTCTCCCTTCTTTGTTTAGGTGGTCATCAAGGGTCTTGATAGAGCCTTGGCTTTGAGAGTGGGCGGTCCAATGCTCCACATTTTGATTTTTTCAAGCTAAAACAATAAAGCGTAAAGTAGTGAAAGTGGCGTGAATGAAAAAGACATAAAGCATCAAAATAATGTGATGGTTGTGGGGATTTGATTTAGGCCGGCTCCATGGACCTCCTTGAGCTAGCTTGTGAGCCATGTGAGTCCTTTTATTGGAGGGTTGACTCACATGAGTGCACCCAAAAAGACCACATTCAAAAATAGCATTTTCATTGACATTTAGTTGCTCTCCAACTTGACCTTCCTTTGACTTCTTTTGACCACCAAGTATGGCTTGATTTGACCATAGAATTGACTTCACTTAGCTCTTGGTGGCCCCTAGGTCCATGGCCTAGGCTTGGGTTTGAGCCCAAGGACTCAACCCATGACCTACTTCTTCTCCATCCTTGCTCACCATGACCATTCTTGGTCCAATCTCCTCTCCTTGGAAAGGATTTGCCCTCAAATCCTTGGAGGTCTTCTCTTTGTCCTCACTACTCGATTTCTTGCTTGAATTCTGACTTAGCACTCGACCAACCTTGGCCCTCATAAGCTTAGCCTTCCATGGACACCACTTGATTAGGGTTTGGAAAAGAGGTTGACCCCGTTGGAGTTGGTTTGATTGAACAGCCATGTGTTCTTCCTTACCCACGGTTTGTTTGTCCACATACTCTTGTTCGAGTACACTCTTGAGTCCATGGTTCGTAGGCATGCTTTCCATCCATTCTTGCCCATGATCAAGTCCTTCAATGATCCTCCACCTCATGGATCCGCTTGATCTCTCTATGCCATCGATTTTGCTCTTTCATTGACCACATTCTCGTTGTAGTCGGTTGTTTCATTGTTGATTGATGCATCACCCTCATGTTGCTCCTCTCCTAGAATCCTTCTTGTTACTCTAGGGTTACACCCAAGCTCTAGGCTCAACATTGCCTCCTCCATGCTCATACTCGGCTCTTCACTCTTCTCCTTGCTAGAGTTCTCTTCATTGATCGATTCAAACAAACAAGCATTGGCTTTATAACCCATCATTGGTGGTAGGGGGGCTAGAACTATGAGCTTTTCACTGTATTGGAGCAGTAGGTGTTATTTCTTCCATGATGGGAAGAATTCTTCTCATATTCCCATGGCCTACCAAGCAACACATGACACGCATCCATGTCTAACACCTCACACAATCTCATCCTTATAGTCTTGTCCAATTGAGAACGAGACTTTGCATTGCTTATCGACCTTTATCTCGGCTCCTTGATTAAGCCACCTTAGCTTGTAAGGATGAGGGTGCTTCAAAGTAGGTAAGGCAAGTTTATCAATGAGGGGTTTTGAAGCAACATTAACACAACTTCCTCCATCAATAATTAGATTACACACTCTCCCCTTGATTGTACACTTGGACCGAAAAATTTGGTGCCTTTGGTCCATGCTCTCATTTGATTCTTGAGTGTGCATCACTCGCCATGTGACCAAGCTCAACCCCGAGTCCGGGGGAACTAGGGTTTCGGCCACCTTCACCTCCTCCATTCCCTCTTTTTTTTCTTCCTCACAAACTAAGACCTCATCGTCTCCCCAATGCACTACTTCACTTGTGTTCAAGGCCCTCTTGCTAGGGCACTCCTTAGCAAAATGACCATATCCTTGACATTGGTAGCACTTCTTGAGAGGAATTGTAATTTTAGGGCCATAGTCAATTCCCTTTCCCTTATCAACACTTGATGGCTTGGTAGTAGGACAAGGCTCGACTATTTTGACCCTCCTTGACTCGTGTTAGGGGTGGCCTTGGTGGAGTGTTTGGCCGTGTCCCCTCTTCCCTTCTCTAGCCTCTCAACTCTCATGGCCATGGTGAGGGCCTCATCGAATGACCATAAATTTTGCATCTTGACCCGGTTTGCTATCCTAGGGTTTAGACCCTCGACAAATCTTGCAATCTTTTGCTCGGGTTTTTCGTTCATCTCACATTGTAAAGTGAGTTGTTCAAAGTCCCTAAGGTAGGATTCGATGGGTAGTGTCTCTTGTTTGAGTTGAGCCAATCTAAGGAACATGTCTTGAGTGTAGTCCTTGGGAACGAACTTATCTTTGTGCTTTTTCTTGTGTTTGAGCCATGACCTAATGGGTTCCTTTCCCTCTCGATTTCTTTGTTTCTTAAGATCTTCATACCAAAGGGAGGCATAGCCTGGGAATTTCATGATGGCCACCTTAAAACACTTTCTATCGGGGTATTCTTTAAATTCAAAGATTCTTTCGACCGACCTAAGCCAATCTAGTAGATCCTTGGGATTAAGACTACCATAAAAGTCGGGAATTTCTACCTTGATGTCTCGGTCATGATCTCTTGGGTGAACTTCAAGGGACTCCTCCGAGTCCGAGTATTGATCTTCCATGTGAGGAGGTGGTTGTCCTCTCCCACGGCCTCCAAACCCACGGCCCCTTCCTCCTCCACCCCTAGGTGGTGGTCTTGGTTCATGAATGTTTTGTTCCAAGAGGGTGTTTATAGCATTCATCATTAAAGTACAATTACCGGTGAGTTGAGTCAACTTCTCTTCTAAATCCGAACGCCTCTTATCCTCTTCCATTTTGTGAAAATTTTGTGAGATTTTTGTGGAAGTTTTGTGGGAATAAACAAGGAAAAAGAAAGGAGGAGAAAACGAAAAAATGAAGAGGAAAACAAGAGTAAAGCAGAAATACAAAAACAAATCGAAAACAAGAACAAACCTAGGCTTTGATGACCAATTTGGAGTGAAACCTATGGGGTTTGATTTCACTCAAGAATACAACTAAAATCGATTTGTGATGCTCTTGAAAATCTCGGCCAAAGTGTGTTTTATTGGTGTGAATTTTTCTGATTTTTTATAAGTAAATGAAAACATAAAAGATAGAACTAAATCTAAACACAAAGTAATAGATTTAGGTTTTGATTAATCAAGCACTATGCCACTAATTAATCATTCACTAACTCAAGCACTAAGCTAAGAGAATAATGAAGGAAACTCAACTCAAACTCTAGGGGTTTCTTTTCATTCAAATCTGAAAATTATAATGTTAGAGTGAGGGTTTATATAGTACCCTTGCTCTAATCTTGGACTTACATCTTAAAGGAGATCTAAGGGCTACAAGTAACCCACAAAGATACAAAAAAAGACGGCTCATAGGCCTCACATGAGCTGAAATTTTAAATGAAAACAATAAACTACAAAAGCATAAAGGTTGATGTTGACACTTGACTCAATCCTCTCCCTTCTTTGTTTAGGTGGTCATCAAGGGTCTTGATAGAGCCTTGGCTTTGAGAGTGGACGGTCCAATGCTCCACATTTTGATTTTTACAAGCTAAAACAATAAAGCATAAAGTAGTGAAAGTGACATGAATGAAAAAGACATAAAGCATCAAAATAATGTGATGGTTGTGGGGATTTGATTTAGGCCGGCTCCATGGACCTCCTTGAGCTAGCTTGTGAGCCATGTGAGTCCTTTTATTGGAGGGTTGACTCACATGAGTGCACCCAAAAAGACCACATTCAAAAATAGCATTTTCATTGACATTTAGTCGCCCTCCATCTTGACCTTCCTTTGACTTCTTTTGACCACCAAGTATGGCTTGATTTGACCATAGAATTGACTTCACTTAGCTCTTGGTGGCCCCTAGGTCCATGGCCTAGGCTTGGGTTTGAGCCCAAGGACTCAACCCATGACCTACTTCTTCTCCATCCTTGCTCACCATGACCATTCTTGGTCCAATCTCCTCTCCTTGGAAAGGATTTGCCCTCAAATCCTTGGAGGTCTTCTCTTTGTCCTCTCTACTCGATTTCTTGCTTGAATTCTGACTTAGCACTCGACCAACCTTGGCCCTCATAAGCTTAGCCTTCCATGGACACCACTTGATTAGGGTTTGGAAAAGAGGTTGGCCCCCTTGGAGTTGGTTTGATTGAGCGACCATGTGTTCTTCCTTACCCACGGTTTGTTTGTCCACAT
The DNA here is from genome assembly GCA_023091065.1 of Dianthus caryophyllus. Taxonomy (NCBI): domain Eukaryota; kingdom Viridiplantae; phylum Streptophyta; class Magnoliopsida; order Caryophyllales; family Caryophyllaceae; genus Dianthus; species Dianthus caryophyllus. The sequence goes on from CM041524.1 coordinate 25,296,680, forward strand.
ACTCTTGTTCGAGTACACTCTTGAGTCCATGGTTCGTAGGCATGCTTTCCATCCATTCTTGCCCATGATCAAGTCCTTCAATGATCCTCCACCTCATGGATCCGCTTGATCTCTCTATGCCATCGATTTTTGCTCTTTCATTGACCACATTCTCGTTGTAGTCGGTTGTTTCATTGTTGATTGATGCATCACCCTCATGTTGCTCCTCTCCTATAATCCTTCTTGTTACTCTAGGGTTACACCCAAGCTCTAGGCTCAACATTGCCTCCTCCATGCTCATACTCGGCTCTTCACTCTTCTCCTTGCTAGAGTTCTCTTCATTGATCGATTCAAACAAACAAGCATTGGCTTTATAACCCATCATTGGTGGTAGGGGGGCTAGAACTATGAGCTTTTCACTGTATTGGAGCGAGTAGGTGTTATTTCTTCCATGATGGGAAGAATTCTTCTCATATTCCCATGGCCTACCAAGCAACACATGACACGCATCCATGTCTAACACTTCACACACAATCTCATCCTTATAGTCTTGTCCAATTGAGAACGAGACTTTGCATTGCTTATCGACCTTTATCTCGGCTCCTTGATTAAGCCACCTTAGCTTGTAAGGATGAGGGTGCTTCAAAGTAGGTAAGGCAAGTTTATCAATGAGGGTTTTGAAGCAACATTAACACAACTTCCTCCATCAATAATTAGATTACACACTCTCCCTTGATTGTACACTTGGACCGAAAAATTTGGTGCCTTTGGTCCATGCTCTCATTTGATTCTTGATTGTGCATCACTCGCCATGTGACCAAGCTCAACCCCGAGTCCTGGGAACTAGGGTTTCGCCACCTTCACCTCCTCCATTCCCTCTTTTTTTTCTTCCTCACAAACTAAGACCTCATCGTCTCCCCAATGCACTACTTCACTTGTGTTCAAGGCCCTCTTGCTAGGGCACTCCATAGCAAAATGACCATATCCTTGACATTGGTAGCACTTCTTGAGAGGAATTGGTTACTTAGGGCCATAGTCAATTCCTTTCCCTTATCAACACTTGATGGCTTGGTAGTAGGACAAGGCTCGACTATTTTGACCCCTCCTTGACTCGTGTTAGGGGTGGCCTTGGTGGAGTGTTTGGCCGTGTCCCTTCTTCCCTTCTCTAGCCTCTCAACTCTCATGGCCATGGTGACGGCCTCATCGAATGACCATAAATTTTGCATCTTGACCCGGTTTGCTATCCTAGGGTTTAGACCCTCGACAAATCTTGCAATCTTTTGCTCGGGTTTTTCGTTCATCTCACATTGTAAAGTGAGTTGTTCAAAGTCCCTAAGGTAGGATTCGATGGGTAGTGTCTCTTGTTTGAGTTGAGCCAATCTAAGGAACATGTCTTGAGTGTAGTCCTTGGGAACGAACTTATCTTTGAGCTTTTTCTTGAGTTTGAGCCATGACCTAATGGGTTCCTTTCCCTCTCGATTTCTTTGGTTCTTAAGGTTTTCATACCAAAGGGAGGCATAGCCTTTGAATTTCATGATGGCCACCTTAAAACACTTTCTATCGGGGTATTCTTTAAATTCAAAGATTCTTTCGACCGACCTAAGCCAATCTAGTAGATCCTTGGGATTAAGACTACCATAAAAGTCGGGAATTTCTACCTTGATGTCTCGGTCATGATCTCTTGGGTGAACTTCAAGGGACTCCTCCGAATCCGAGTATTGATCTTCCATGTGAGGAGGTGGTTGTCCTCTCCCACGGCCTCCAAACCCACGGCCCCTTCCTCCTCCACCCCTAGGTGGTGGTCTTGGTTCATGAATGTTTTGTTCCAAGAGGGTGTTTATAGCATTCATCATTAAAGTACAATTACCGGTGAGTTGAGTCAACTTCTCTTCTAAATCCGAAAGCCTCTTATCCTCTTCCATTTTGTGAAAATTTTGTGAGATTTTTGTGGAAGTTTTGTGGGAATAAACAAGGAAAAAGAAAGGAGGAGAAAACGAAAAAATGAAGAGGAAAACAAGAGTAAAACCGAGAAATACAAAAACAAATCGAAAACAAGAACAAACCTAGGCTTTGATGACCAATTTGGAGTGAAACCTATGGGGTTTGATTTCACTCAAGAATACAACTAAAATCGATTTGTGATGCTCTTGAAAATCTCGGCCAAAGTGTGTTTTTTTGGTGTGAATTTTTCTGATTTTTTTATAAGTAAATGAAAACATAAAAGATAGAACTAAATCTAAACACAAAGTAATAGATTTAGGTTTTGATTAATCAAGCACTATGCCACTAATTAATCATTCACTAACTCAAGCACTAAGCTAAGAGAATAATGAAGGAAACTCAACTCAAACTCTAGGGTTTTCTTTTCATTCAAATCTGAAAATTATAATGTTAGAGTGAGGGTTTATATAGTACCCTTGCTCTAATCTTGGCCTTACATCTTAAAGGAGATCTAAGGGCTACAAGTAACCCACAAAAGATACAAAAAAAAACGGCTCATAGGCCTCACATGAGCTGAAATTTTAAATGAAAACAATAAACTACATAGTCATAAAGGTTGATGTTGACACTTGACTCAATCCTCTCCCTTCTTTGTTTAGGTGGTCATCAAGGGTCTTGATAGAGCCTTGGCTTTGAGAGTGGACGGTCCAATGCTCCACATTTTGATTTTTACAAGCTAAAACAATAAAGCAAAAAGTAGTGAAAGCGACATGAATGAAAAAGACATAAAGCATCAAAATAATGTGATGGTTGTGGGGATTTGATTTAGGCGGCTCCATGGACCTCCTTGAGCTAGCTTGTGAGCCATGTGAGTCCTTTTATTGGAGGGTTGACTCACATGAGTGCACCCAAAAAGACCACATTCAAAAATAGCATTTTCATTGACATTTAGCTGCTCTCCAACTTGACCTTCCTTTGACTTCTTTTGACCACCAAGTATGGCTTGATTTGACCATAGAATTGACTTCACTTAGCTCTTGGTGGCCCCTAGGTCCATGGCCTAGGCTTGGGTTTGAGCCCAAGGACTCAACCCATGACCTACTTCTTCTCCATCCTTGCTCACCATGACCATTCTTGGTCCAATCTCCTCTCCTTGGAAAGGATTTGCCCTCAAATCCTTGGAGGTCTTCTCTTTGTCCTCTCTACTCGATTTCTTGCTAGAAATCCGACTTAGCACTCGACCAACCTTGGCCCTCATAAGCTTAGCCTTCCATGAACACCACTTGATTAGGGTATGGGAAAGAGGATGTCCCCCTTTGAGTTGGTTTGATTGAGCGACCATGTGTTCTTCCTTACCCACTGGTTTGTTTGTCCACATACTCTTGTTCGAGTACACTCTTGAGTCCATGGTTCGTAGGCATGCTTTCCATCCATTCTTGCCCATGATCAAGTCCTTCAATGATCCTCCACCTCATGGATCCGCTTGATCTCTCTATGCCATCGATTTTTGCTCTTTCATTGACCACATTCTCGTTGTAGTCGGTTGTTTCATTGTTGATTGATGCATCACCCTCATGTTGCTCCTCTCCTAGAATCCTTCTTGTTACTCTAGGGTTACACCCAAGCTCTAGGCTCATCATTGCCTCCTCCATGCTCATACTCGGCTCTTCACTCTTCTCCTTGCTAGAGTTCTCTTCATTGATCGATTCAAACAAACAAGCATTGGCTTTATAACCCATCATTGGTGGTAGGGGGGCTAGAACTATGAGCTTTTCACTGTATTGGAACGAGTAGGTGTTATTTCTTCCATGATGGGAAGAATTCTTCTCATATTCCCATGGCCTACCAAGCAACACATGACACGCATCCATGTCTAACACTTCACACACAATCTCATCCTTATAGTCTTGTCCAATTGAGAACGAGACTTTGCATTGCTTATCGACCTTTATCTCGGCTCCTTGATTAAGCCACCTTAGCTTGTAAGGATGAGGGTGCTTCAAAGTAGGTAAGGCAAGTTTATCAATGAGGGTTTTTGAAGCAACATTAACACAACTTCCTCCATCAATAATTAGATTACACACTCTCCCCTTGATTGTACACTTGGACCGAAAAATTTGGTGCCTTTGGTCCATGCTCTCATTTGATTCTTGATTGTGCATCACTCGCCATGTGACCAAGCTCAACCCCGAGTCCGGGGGAACTAGGGTTTCGGCCACCTTCACCTCCTCCATTCCCTCTTTTTTTTCTTCCTCACAAACTAAGACCTCATCGTCTCCCCAATGCACTACTTCACTTGTGTTCAAGGCCCTCTTGCTAGGGCACTCCATAGCAAAATGACCATATCCTTGACATTGGTAGCACTTCTTGAGAGGAATTGTTTTTTTAGGGCCATAGTCAATTCCCTTTCCCTTATCAACACTTGATGGCTTGGTAGTAGGACAAGGCTCGACTATTTTGACCCCTCCTTGACTCGTGTTAGGGGTGGCCTTGGTGGAGTGTTTGGCCGTGTCCCTTCTTCCCTTCTCTAGCCTCTCAACTCTCATGGCCATGGTGACGGCCTCATCGAATGACCATAAATTTTGCATCTTGACCCGGTTTGCTATCCTAGGGTTTAGACCCTCGACAAATCTTGCAATCTTTTGCTCGGGTTTTTCGTTCATCTCACATTGTAAAGTGAGTTGTTCAAAGTCCCTAAGGTAGGATTCGATGGGTAGTGTCTCTTGTTTGAGTTGAGCCAATCTAAGGAACATGTCTTGAGTGTAGTCCTTGGGAACGAACTTATCTTTGAGCTTTTTCTTGAGTTTGAGCCATGACCTAATGGGTTCCTTTCCTCTCGATTTCTTTGGTTCTTAAGGTTTTCATACCAAAGGGAGGCATAGCCTTTGAATTTCATGATGGCCACCTTAAAACACTTTCTATCTGGGTATTCTTTAAATTCAAAGATTCTTTCGACCGACCTAAGCCAATCTAGTAGATCCTTGGGATTAAGACTACCATAAAAGTCTGAATTTCTACCTTGATGTCTCGGTCATGATCTCTTGGGTGAACTTCAAGGGACTCCTCCGAATCCGAGTATTGATCTTCCATGTGAGGAGGTGGTTGTCCTCTCCCACGGCCTCCAAACCCACGGCCCCTTCCTCCTCCACCCCTAGGTGGTGGTCTTGGTTCATGAATGTTTTGTTCCAAGCGGGTGTTTATAGCATTCCTCATTATCGTACAATTACCAGGTGAGTTGAGTCAACTTCTCTTCTAAATCCGAATGCCTCCTATCCTCTTCCATTTTGTGAAAATTTTGTGGGATTTTTGTGGAAGTATTGTGGGTATATACAAGGAAAAAGAAAGGAGGAGAAAACGAAAATTGAAGAGGAAAACAAGAGTAAAACCGAGAAATACAAAAACAAATCGAAAACAAGAACAAACCTAGGCTTTGATGACCAATTTGGAGTGAAACCTATGGGGTTTGATTTCACTCAAGAATACAACTAAAATCGATTTGTGATGCTCTTGAAAATCTCGGCCAAAGTGTGTTTTTTTGGTGTGAATTTTTCTGATTATTTTATAAGTAAATGAAAACATAAAAGATAGAACTAAATCTAAACACAAAGTAATAGATTTAGGTTTTGATTAATCAAGCACTATGCCACTAATTAATCATTCACTAACTCAAGCACTAAGCTAAGAGAATAATGAAGGAAACTCAACTCAAACTCTAGGGTTTTCTTTTCATTCAAATCTGAAAATTATAATGTTAGAGTGAGGGTTTATATAGTACCCTTGCTCTAATCTTGGCCTTACATCTTAAAGGAGATCTAAGGGCTACAAGTAACCCACAAAAGATACAAAAAAAACGGCTCATAGGCCTCACATGAGCTGAAATTTTAAATGAAAACAATAAACTACTAAAGCATAAAGGGTGGTGTTGACACTGACTCAATCCTCTCCCTTCTTTGTTTAGGTGGTCATCAAGGGTCTTGATAGAGCCTTGGCTTTGAGAGTGGACGGTCCAATGCTCCACATTTTGATTTTTACAAGCTAAAACAATAAAGCGTAAAGTAGTGAAAGTGACATGAATGAAAAAGACATAAAGCATCAAAATAATGTGATGGTTGTGGGGATTTGATTTAGGCCGGCTCCATGGACCTCCTTGAGCTAGCTTGTGAGCCATGTGAGTCCTTTTATTGGAGGGTTGACTCACATGAGTGCACCCAAAAAGACCACATTCAAAAATAGCATTTTCATTGACATTTAGCTGCTCTCCAACTTGACCTTCCTTTGACTTCTTTTGACCACCAAGTATGGCTTGATTTGACCATAGAATTGACTTCACTTAGCTCTTGGTGGCCCCTAGGTCCATGGCCTAGGCTTGGGTTTGAGCCCAAGGACTCAACCCATGACCTACTTCTTCTCCATCCTTGCTCACCATGACCATTCTTGGTCCAATCTCCTCTCCTTGGAAAGGATTTGCCCTCAAATCCTTGGAGGTCTTCTCTTTGTCCTCTCTACTCGATTTCTTGCTTGAATTCTGACTTAGCACTCGACCAACCTTGGCCCTCATAAGCTTAGCCTTCCATGGACACCACTTGATTAGGGTTTGGAAAAGAGGTTGACCCCCTTGGAGTTGGTTTGATTGAACGACCATGTGTTCTTCCTTACCCACGGTTTGTTTGTCCACATACTCTTGTTCGAGTACACTCTTGAGTCCATGGTTCGTAGGCATGCTTTCCATCCATTCTTGCCCATGATCAAGTCCTTCAATGATCCTCCACCTCATGGATCCGCTTGATCTCTCTATGCCATCGATTTTTGCTCTTTCATTGACCACATTCTCGTTGTAGTCGGTTGTTTCATTGTTGATTGATGCATCACCCTCATGTTGCTCCTCTCCTAGAATCCTTCTTGTTACTCTAGGGTTACACCCAAGCTCTAGGCTCATCATTGCCTCCTCCATGCTCATACTCGGCTCTTCACTCTTCTCCTTGCTAGAGTTCTCTTCATTGATCGATTCAAACAAACAAGCATTGGCTTTATAACCCATCATTGGTGGTAGGGGGGCTAGAACTATGAGCTTTTCAACGTATTGGAGCAGTAGGTGTTATTTCTTCCATGATGGGAAGAATTCTTCTCATATTCCCATGGCCTACCAAGCAACACATGACACGCATCCATGTCTAACACTTCACACACAATCTCATCCTTATAGTCTTGTCCAATTGAGAACGAGACTTTGCATTGCTTATCGACCTTTATCTCGGCTCCTTGATTAAGCCACCTTAGCTTGTAAGGATGAGGGTGCTTCAAAGTAGGTAAGGCAAGTTTATCAATGAGGGTTTTTGAAGCAACATTAACACAACTTCCTCCATCAATAATTAGATTACACACTCTCCCCTTGATTGTACACTTGGACCGAAAAATTTGGTGCCTTTGGTCCATGCTCTCATTTGATTCTTGATTGTGCATCACTCGCCATGTGACCAAGCTCAACCCCGAGTCGGGGGAACTAGGGTTTCGGCCACCTTCACCTCCTCCATTCCCTCTTTTTTTTCTTCCTCACAAACTAAGACCTCATCGTCTCCCCAATGCACTACTTCACTTGTGTTCAAGGCCCTCTTGCTAGGGCACTCCATAGCAAAATGACCATATCCTTGACATTGGTAGCACTTCTTGAGAGGAATTGTTTTTTTAGGGCCATAGTCAATTCCCTTTCCCTTATCAACACTTGATGGCTTGGTAGTAGGACAAGGCTCGACTATTTTGACCCCTCCTTGACTCGTGTTAGGGGTGGCCTTGGTGGAGTGTTTGGCCGTGTCCCTTCTTCCCTTCTCTAGCCTCTCAACTCTCATGGCCATGGTGACGGCCTCATCGAATGACCATAAATTTTGCATCTTGACCCGGTTTGCTATCCTAGGGTTTAGACCCTCGACAAATCTTGCAATCTTTTGCTCGGGTTTTTCGTTCATCTCACATTGTAAAGTGAGTTGTTCAAAGTCCCTAAGGTAGGATTCGATGGGTAGTGTCTCTTGTTTGAGTTGAGCCAATCTAAGGAACATGTCTTGAGTGTAGTCCTTGGGAACGAACTTATCTTTGAGCTTTTTCTTGAGTTTGAGCCATGACCTAATGGGTTCCTTTCCCTCTCGATTTCTTTGGTTCTTAAGGTTTTCATACCAAAGGGAGGCATAGCCTTTGAATTTCATGATGGCCACCTTAAAACACTTTCTATCGGGGTATTCTTTAAATTCAAAGATTCTTTCGACCGACCTAAGCCAATCTAGTAGATCCTTGGGATTAAGACTACCATAAAAGTCGGGAATTTCTACCTTGATGTCTCGGTCATGATCTCTTGGGTGAACTTCAAGGGACTCCTCCGAATCCGAGTATTGATCTTCCATGTGAGGAGGTGGTTGTCCTCTCCCACGGCCTCCAAACCCACGGCCCCTTCCTCCTCCACCCCTAGGTGGTGGTCTTGGTTCATGAATGTTTTGTTCCAAGAGGGTGTTTATAGCATTCATCATTAAAGTACAATTACCGGTGAGTTGAGTCAACTTCTCTTCTAAATCCGAAAGCCTCTTATCCTCTTCCATTTTGTGAAAATTTTGTGAGATTTTTGTGGAAGTTTTGTGGGAATAAACAAGGAAAAAGAAAGGAGGAGAAAACGAAAAAATGAAGAGGAAAACAAGAGTAAAGCAGAAATACAAAAACAAATCGAAAACAAGAACAAACCTAGGCTTTGATGACCAATTTGGAGTGAAACCTATGGGGTTTGATTTCACTCAAGAATACAACTAAAATCGATTTGTGATGCTCTTGAAAATCTCGGCCAAAGTGTGTTTTTTTGGTGTGAATTTTTCTTATTTTTTTATAAGTAAATGAAAACATAAAAGATAGAACTAAATCTAAACACAAAGTAATAGATTTAGGTTTTGATTAATCAAGCACTATGCCACTAATTAATCATTCACTAACTCAAGCACTAAGCTAAGAGAATAATGAAGGAAACTCAACTCAAACTCTAGGGTTTTCTTTTCATTCAAATCTGAAAATTATAATGTTAGAGTGAGGGTTTATATAGTACCCTTGCTCTAATCTTGGCCTTACATCTTAAAGGAGATCTAAGGGCTACAAGTAACCCACAAAAGATACAAAAAATACGGCTCATAGGCCTCACATGAGCTGAAATTTTAAATGAAAACAGTAAACTACAAAAGGCTAAAGGTTGATGTTGACACTTGACACAATCCTCTCCCTTCTTTGTTTAGGTGGTCATCAAGGGTCTTGATAGAGCCTTGGCTTTGAGAGTGGACGGTCCAATGCTCCACATTTTGATTTTTACAAGCTAAAACAATAAAGCATAAAGTAGTGAAAGTGACATGAATGAAAAAGACATAAAGCATCAAAATAATGTGATGGTTGTGGGGATTTGATTTAGGCCGGCTCCATGGACCTCCTTGAGCTAGCTTGTGAGCCATGTGAGTCCTTTTATTGGAGGGTTGACTCACATGAGTGCACCCAAAAAGACCACATTCAAAAATAGCATTTTCATTGACATTTAGCTGCTCTCCAACTTGACCTTCCTTTGACTTCTTTTGACCACCAAGTATGGCTTGATTTGACCATAGAATTGACTTCACTTAGCTCTTGGTGGCCCCTAGGTCCATGGCCTAGGCTTGGGTTTGAGCCCAAGGACTCAACCCATGACCTACTTCTTCTCCATCCTTGCTCACCATGACCATTCTTGGTCCAATCTCCTCTCCTTGGAAAGGATTTGCCCTCAAATCCTTGGAGGTCTTCTCTTTGTCCTCTCTACTCGATTTCTTGCTTGAATTCTGACTTAGCACTCGACCAACCTTGGCCCTCATAAGCTTAGCCTTCCATGGACACCACTTGATTAGGGTTTGGAAAAGAGGTTGACCCCCTTGGAGTTGGTTTGATTGAACAGCCATGTGTTCTTCCTTACCCACGGTTTGTTTGTCCACATACTCTTGTTCGAGTACACTCTTGAGTCCATGGTTCGTAGGCATGCTTTCCATCCATTCTTGCCCATGATCAAGTCCTTCAATGATCCTCCACCTCATGGATCCGCTTGATCTCTCTATGCCATCGATTTTCGCTCTTTCATTGACCACATTCTCGTTGTAGTCGGTTGTTTCATTGTTGATTGATGCATCACCCTCATGTTGCTCCTCTCCTATAATCCTTCTTGTTACTCTAGGGTTACACCCAAGCTCTAGGCTCAACATTGCCTCCTCCATGCTCATACTCGGCTCTTCACTCTTCTCCTTGCTAGAGTTCTCTTCATTGATCGATTCAAACAAACAAGCATTGGCTTTATAACCCATCATTGGTGGTAGGGGGGCTAGAACTATGAGCTTTTCACTGTATTGGAGCAGTAGGTGTTATTTCTTCCATGATGGGAAGAATTCTTCTCATATTCCCATGGCCTACCAAGCAACACATGACACGCATCCATGTCTAACACCTCACACACAATCTCATCCTTATAGTCTTGTCCAATTGAGAATGAGACTTTGCATTGCTTATCGACCTTTATCTCGGCTCCTTGATTAAGCCACCTTAGCTTGTAAGGATGAGGGTGCTTCAAAGTAGGTAAGGCAAGTTTATCAATGAGGGTTTTTGAAGCAACATTAACACAACTTCCTCCATCAATAATTAGATTACACACTCTCCCCTTGATTGTACACTTGGACCGAAAAATTTGGTGCCTTTGGTCCATGCTCTCATTTGATTCTTGATTGTGCATCACTCGCCATGTGACCAAGCTCAACCCGAGTCCTGGGATCTGGGGTTTCCGCCACCTTCCCCTCCTCCATTCCCTCTTTTTTTTCTTCCTCACAAACTAAGACCTCATCGTCTCCCCAATGCACTACTTCACTTGTGTTCAAGGCCCTCTTGCTAGGGCACTCCATAGCAAAATGACCATATCCTTGACATTGGTAGCACTTCTTGAGAGGAATGGACTTTTTTGGGCCATAGTCAATTCCCTTTCCCTTATCAACACTTGATGGCTTGGTAGTAGGACAAGGCTCGACTATTTTGACCCCTCCTTGACTCGTGTTAGGGGTGGCCTTGGTGGAGTGTTTGGCCGTGTCCCTTCTTCCCTTCTCTAGCCTCTCAACTCTCATGGCCATGGTGACGGCCTCATCGAATGACCATAAATTTTGCATCTTGACCCGGTTTGCTATCCTAGGGTTTAGACCCTCGACAAATCTTGCAATCTTTTGCTCGGGTTTTTCGTTCATCTCACATTGTAAAGTGAGTTGTTCAAAGTCCCTAAGGTAGGATTCGATGGGTAGTGTCTCTTGTTTGAGTTGAGCCAATCTAAGGAACATGTCTTGAGTGTAGTCCTTGGGAACGAACTTATCTTTGAGCTTTTTCTTGAGTTTGAGCCATGACCTAATGGGTTCCTTTCCATCTCGATTTCTTTGGTTCTTAAGGTTTTCATACCAAAGGGAGGCATAGCCTTTGAATTTCATGATGGCCACCTTAAAACACTTTCTATCGGGGTATTCTTTAAATTCAAAGATTCTTTCGACCGACCTAAGCCAATCTAGTAGATCCTTGGGATTAAGACTACCATAAAAGTCGGGAATTTCTACCTTGATGTCTCGGTCATGATCTCTTGGGTGAACTTCAAGGGACTCCTCCGAGTCCGAGTATTGATCTTCCATGTGAGGAGGTGGTTGTCCTCTCCCACGGCCTCCAAACCCACGGCCCCTTCCTCCTCCACCCCTAGGTGGTGGTCTTGGTTCATGAATGTTTGGAGCGATTCGAAGCGGGCCTCTTTGTACCTTGTAACCATACTCACCCTAAACAACCTAAGATTGAAATGAACACTCAAGTCACACGTTTTTTGGGCTGTTTAGGTGGATGTGTTTTCGGTTTTTATTGTGAAACATAAAACAAACTAAAGATTAAGGATATGAATTAGACTAAGCACAAAGCCACTAGCCTAAGACTAAGGTTCCGATCAATCATCGCACTAAGCTATGACCATCACCCATGGAAACTCGAAACTCCAAGCACAAAGCTAAGGAGGTTTGAAGAGAAAACTCTCTCTAAAACTCATCTTTTTTTATATCACCAAATCTGAAAAATTACAAGGAGATAGGTGGGTTTATATAAGACCCATGCTATCATCTAAACCCTACATCTAATATCTAATCTAAGGGCTATGAGGGGCCTTACAAATCAGCCAAAAAGGGTCCTAAAGACCTTACAAAAATCTGATTACAACAAACAAAATACAACAACTAAAGCATAAAGGTTGATAGTGACCCATGAATGCATCCTCTCCCTTCATTGTTGTTCTTCATCTAAGGCCTTCATTTGCTCCTTGGAGAGCAAGTCTTACACGTCCATTTGAAGGTCCCAAGCTGATTTGTTTGTTGTTGAATTCAAAAGATCAAAAGGTGACAAAGACATAAAGTAGTAAAACAAACTATAATGAAAGGGACTTGTGTTTGAATTTGTGTGTATCATTTTGAGTTGAATTTCAGCCGAGATTTAGGCCAATTTTGGCTGAAAAAACGTGACCATGGGTCCAAGGACCATGGTTAAAACGTAGACAAAAAATCGGGTCCAAATCGTCAAGCCGTTTCGTTCCAATGTTTTGTTCCAAGAGGGTGTTTATAGCATTCATCATTAAAGTACAATTACCGGTGAGTTGAGTCAACTTCTCTTCTAAATCCGAAAGCCTCTTATCCTCTTCCATTTTGTGAAAATTTTGTGAGATTTTTGTGGAAGTTTTGTGGGAATAAACAAGGAAAAAGAAAGGAGGAGAAAACGAAAAAATGAAGAGGAAAACAAGAGTAAAGCTGAAATACAAAAACAAATCGAAAACAAGAACAAACCTAGGCTTTGATGACCAATTTGGAGTGAAACCTATGGGGTTTGATTTCACTCAAGAATACAACTAAAATCGATTTGTGATGCTCTTGAAAATCTCGGCCAAAGTGTGTTTTTTTGGTGTGAATTTTTCTGATTTTTTTATAAGTAAATGAAAACATAAAAGATAGAACTAAATCTAAACACAAAGTAATAGATTTAGGTTTTGATTAATCAAGCACTATGCCACTAATTAATCATTCACTAACTCAAGCACTAAGCTAAGAGAATAATGAAGGAAACTCAACTCAAACTCTAGGGTTTTCTTTTCATTCAAATCTGAAAATTATAATGTTAGAGTGAGGGTTTATATAGTACCCTTGCTCTAATCTTGGCCTTACATCTTAAAGGAGATCTAAGGGCTACAAGTAACCCACAAAAGATACAAAAAAAATGGCTCATAGGCCTCACATGAGCTGAAATTTTAAATGAAAACAATAAACTACAAAAGATAAAGGTTGATGTTGACACTGACTCAATCCTCTCCTTCTTTGTTTAGGTGGTCATCAAGGGTCTTGATAGAGCCTTGGCTTTGAGAGTGGACGGTCCAATGCTCCACATTTTGATTTTTACAAGCTAAAACAATAAAGCGTAAAGTAGTGAAAGTGATACGAATGAAAAAGACATAAAGCATCAAAATAATGTGATGGTTGTGGGGATTTGATTTAGGCCGGCTCCATGGACCTCCTTGAGCTAGCTTGTGAGCCATGTGAGTCCTTTTATTGGAGGGTTGACTCACATGAGTGCACCCAAAAAGACCACATTCAAAAATAGCATTTTCATTGACATTTAGTTGCTCTCCAACTTGACCTTCCTTTGACTTCTTTTGACCACCAAGTATGGCTTGATTTGACCATAGAATTGACTTCACTTAGCTCTTGGTGGCCCCTAGGTCCATGGCCTAGGCTTGGGTTTGAGCCCAAGGACTCAACCCATGACCTACTTCTTCTCCATCCTTGCTCACCATGACCATTCTTGGTCCAATCTCCTCTCCTTGGAAAGGATTTGCCCTCAAATCCTTGGAGGTCTTCTCTTTGTCCTCTCTACTCGATTTCTTGCTTGAATCCGACTTAGCACTCGACCAACCTTGGCCCTCATAAGCTTAGCCTTCCATGGACACCACTTGATTAGGGTTTGGAAAAGAGGTTGACCCCCTTGGAGTTGGTTTGATTGAACAGCCATGTGTTCTTCCTTACCCACGGTTTGTTTGTCCACATACTCTTGTTCGAGTACACTCTTGAGTCCATGGTTCGTAGGCATGCTTTCCATCCATTCTTGCCCATGATCAAGTCCTTCAATGATCCTCCACCTCATGGATCCGCTTGATCTCTCTATGCCATCGAATTTTGCTCTTTCATTGACCACATTCTCGTTGTAGTCGGTTGTTTCATTGTTGATTGATGCATCACCCTCATGTTGCTCCTCTCCTAGAATCCTTCTTGTTACTCTAGGGTTACACCCAAGCTCTAGGCTCAACATTGCCTCCTCCATGCTCATACTCGGCTCTTCACTCTTCTCCTTGCTAGAGTTCTCTTCATTGATCGATTCAAACAAACAAGCATTGGCTTTATAACCCATCATTGGTGGTAGGGGGGCTAGAACTATGAGCTTTTCACTGTATTGGAACGAGTAGGTGTTATTTCTTCCATGATGGGAAGAATTCTTCTCATATTCCCATGGCCTACCAAGCAACACATGACACGCATCCATGTCTAACACCTCACACACAATCTCATCCTTATAGTCTTGTCCAATTGAGAACGAGACTTTGCATTGCTTATCGACCTTTATCTCGGCTCCTTGATTAAGCCACCTTAGCTTGTAAGGATGAGGGTGCTTCAAAGTAGGTAAGGCAAGTTTATCAATGAGGGTTTGTGAAGCAACATTAACACAACTTCCTCCATCAATAATTAGATTACACACTCTCCCCTTGATTGTACACTTGGACCGAAAAATTTGGTGCCTTTGGTCCATGCTCTCATTTGATTCTTGATTGTGCATCACTCGCCATGTGACCAAGCTCAACCCCGAGTCCGGGGGAACTAGGGTTTCGGCCACCTTCACCTCCTCCATTCCCTCTTTTTTTTCTTCCTCACAAACTAAGACCTCATCGCCTCCCCAATGCACTACTTCACTTGTGTTCAAGGCCCTCTTGCTAGGGCACTCCTTAGCAAAATGACCATATCCTTGACATTGGTAGCACTTCTTGAGAGGAATTGGTTTTTTAGGGCCATAGTCAATTCCCTTTCCCTTATCAACACTTGATGGCTTGGTAGTAGGACAAGGCTCGACTATTTTGACCCCTCCTTGACTCGTGTTAGGGGTGGCCTTGGTGGAGTGTTTGGCCGTGTCCCCTCTTCCCTTCTCTAGCCTCTCAACTCTCATGGCCATGGTGACGGCCTCATCGAATGACCATAAATTTTGCATCTTGACCCGGTTTGCTATCCTAGGGTTTAGACCCTCGACAAATCTTGCAATCTTTTGCTCGGATTTTTCGTTCATCTCACATTGTAAAGTGAGTTGTTCAAAGTCCCTAAGGTAGGATTCGATGGGTAGTGTCTCTTGTTTGAGTTGAGCCAATCTAAGGAACATGTCTTGAGTGTAGTCCTTGGGAACGAACTTATCTTTGAGCTTTTTCTTGAGTTTGAGCCATGACCTAATGGGTTCCTTTCCCTCTCGATTTCTTTGGTCCTTAAGGTTTTCATACCAAAGGGAGGCATAGCCTTTGAATTTCATGATGGCCACCTTAAAACACTTTCTATCGGGGTATTCTTTAAATTCAAAGATTCTTTCGACCGACCTAAGCCAATCTAGTAGATCCTTGGGATTAAGACTACCATAAAAGTCTGAATTTCTATCTTGATGTCTCGGTCATGATCTCTTGGGTGAACTTCAAGGGACTCCTCCGAGTCCGAGTATTGATCTTCCATGTGAGGAGGTGGTTGTCCTCTCCCACGGCCTCCAAACCCACGGCCCCTTCCTCCTCCACCCCTAGGTGGTGGTCTTGGTTCATGAATGTTTTGTTCCAAGAGGGTGTTTATAGCATTCATCATTAAAGTACAATTACCTGGTGAGTTGAGTCAACTTCTCTTCTAAATCCAAAGCCTCTTATCCTCTTCCATTTTGTGAAAATTTTGTGAGATTTTTGTGGAAGTTTTGTGGGAATAAACAAGGAAAAAGAAAGGAGGAGAAAGCGAAAAATGAAGAGGAAAACAAGAGTAAAACCGAGAAATACAAAAACAAATCGAAAACAAGAACAAACCTAGGCTTTGATGACCAATTTGGAGTGAAACCTATGGGGTTTGATTTCACTCAAGAATACAACTAAAATCGATTTGTGATGCTCTTGAAAATCTCGCCAAAGTGTGTTTTTTGGTGTGAATTTTTCTGATTTTTTATAAGTAAATGAAAACATAAAAGATAGAACTAAATCTAAACACAAAGTAATAGATTTAGGTTTTGATTAATCAAGCACTATGCCACTAATTAATCATTCACTAACTCAAGCACTAAGCTAAGAGAATAATGAAGGAAACTCAACTCAAACTCTAGGGTTTTCTTTTCATTCAAATCTGAAAATTATAATGTTAGAGTGAGGGTTTATATAGTACCCTTGCTCTAATCTTGGCCTTACATCTTAAAGGAGATCTAAGGGCTACAAGTAACCCACAAAAGATACAAAAAAGACGGCTCATAGGCCTCACATGAGCTGAAATTTTAAATGAAAACAATAAACTACAAAGCATAAAGGTTGATGTTGACACTTGACTCAATCCTCTCCTTCTTTGTTTAGGTGGTCATCAAGGGTCTTGATAGAGCCTTGGCTTTGAGAGTGGACGGTCCAATGCTCCACATTTTGATTTTTACAAGCTAAAACAATAAAGCATAAAGTAGTGAAAGTGACATGAATGAAAAAGACATAAAGCATCAAAATAATGTGATGGTTGTGGGGATTTGATTTAGGCCGGCTCCATGGACCTCCTTGAGCTAGCTTGTGAGCCATGTGAGTCCTTTTATTGGAGGGTTGACTCACATGAGTGCACCCAAAAAGACCACATTCAAAAATAGCATTTTCATTGACATTTAGTTGCTCTCCAACTTGACCTTCCTTTGACTTCTTTTGACCACCAAGTATGGCTTGATTTGACCATAGAATTGACTTCACTTAGCTCTTGGTGGCCCCTAGGTCCATGGCCTAGGCTTGGGTTTGAGCCCAAGGACTCAACCCATGACCTACTTCTTCTCCATCCTTGCTCACCATGACCATTCTTGGTCCAATCTCCTCTCCTTGGAAAGGATTTGCCCTCAAATCCTTGGAGGTCTTCTCTTTGTCCTCTCTACTCGATTTCTTGCTTGAATTCGACTTAGCACTCGACCAACCTTGGCCCTCATAAGCTTAGCCTTCCATGGACACCACTTGATTAGGGTTTGGAAAAGAGGTTGACCCCCTTGGAGTTGGTTTGATTGAATGTACCATGTGTACTTCCTTACCCACGGTTTGTTTGTCCACATACTCTTGTTCGAGTACACTCTTGAGTCCATGGTCCGTAGGCATGCTTTCCATCCATTCTTGCCCATGATCAAGTCCTTCAATGATCCTCCACCTCATGGATCCGCTTTGATCTCTCTATGCCATCGATTTTTGCTCTTTCATTGACCACATTCTCGTTGTAGTCGGTTGTTTCATTGTTGATTGATGCATCACCCTCATGTTGCTCCTCTCCTAGAATCCTTCTTGTTACTCTAGGGTTACACCCAAGCTCTAGGCTCAACATTGCCTCCTCCATGCTCATACTCGGCTCTTCACTCTTCTCCTTGCTAGAGTTCTCTTCATTGATCGATTCAAACAAACAAGCATTGGCTTTATAACCCATCATTGGTGGTAGGGGGGCTAGAACTATGAGCTTTTCACTGTATTGGAACGAGTAGGTGTTATTTCTTCCATGATGGGAAGAATTCTTCTCATATTCCCATGGCCTACCAAGCAACACATGACACGCATCCATGTCTAACACCTCACACACAATCTCATCCTTATAGTCTTGTCCAATTGAGAACGAGACTTTGCATTGCTTATCGACCTTTATCTCGGCTCCTTGATTAAGCCACCTTAGCTTGTAAGGATGAGGGTGCTTCAAAGTAGGTAAGGCAAGTTTATCAATGAGGTTTTTGAAGCAACATTAACACAACTTCCTCCATCAATAATTAGATTACACACTCTCCCCTTGATTGTACACTTGGACCGAAAAATTTGGTGCCTTTGGTCCATGCTCTCATTTGATTCTTGATTGTGCATCACTCGCCATGTGACCAAGCTCAACCCGAGTCAGGGGAACTAGGGTTTCGCCACCTTCACCTCCTCCATTCCCTCTTTTTCTTCCTCACAAACTAAGACCTCATCGTCTCCCCAATGCACTACTTCACTTGTGTTCAAGGCCCTCTTGCTAGGGCACTCCTTAGCAAAATGACCATATCCTTGACATTGGTAGCACTTCTTGAGAGGAATTGTATTTTTAGGGCCATAGTCAATTCCCTTTCCCTTATCAACACTTGATGGCTTGGTAGTAGGACAAGGCTCGACTATTTTGACCCCTCCTTGACTCGTGTTAGGGGTGGCCTTGGTGGAGTGTTTGGCCGTGTCCCCTCTTCCCTTCTCTAGCCTCTCAACTCTCATGGCCATGGTGACGGCCTCATCGAATGACCATAAATTTTGCATCTTGACCGGTTTGCTATCCTAGGGTTTAGACCCTCGACAAATCTTGCAATCTTTTGCTCGGATTTTTCGTTCATCTCACATTGTAAAGTGAGTTGTTCAAAGTCCCTAAGGTAGGATTCGATGGGTAGTGTCTCTTGTTTGAGTTGAGCCAATCTAAGGAACATGTCTTGAGTGTAGTCCTTGGGAACGAACTTATCTTTGAGCTTTTTCTTGAGTTTGAGCCATGACCTAATGGGTTCCTTTCCCTCTCGATTTCTTTGGTTCTTAAGGTTTTCATACCAAAGGGAGGCATAGCCTTTGAATTTCATGATGGCCACCTTAAAACACTTTCTATCGGGGGATTCTTTAAATTCAAAGATTCTTTCGACCGACCTAAGCCAATCTAGTAGATCCTAGGGATTAAGACTACCATAAAAGTCTGAATTTCTACCTTGATGTCTCGGTCATGATCTCTTGGGTGAACTTCAAGGGACTCCTCCGAGTCCGAGTATTGATCTTCCATGTGAGGAGGTGGTTGTCCTCTCCCACGGCCTCCAAACCCACGGCCCCTTCCTCCTCCACCCCTAGGTGGTGGTCTTGGTTCATGAATGTTTTGTTCCAAGAGGGTGTTTATAGCATTCATCATTAAAGTACAATTACCTGAGTTGAGTCAACTTCTCTTCTAAATCCGTAAGCCCCTTATCCTCTTCCTTTTTGTGATAATTTTGTGAGATTTTTGTGGAATTTTTGTGGGAATAACCAAGGAAAAAGAAAGAAGGAGAAAACGAAAAATGAAGAGGAAAACAAGAGTAAAACAGAAATACAAAAACAAATCGAAAACAAGAACAAACCTAGGCTTTGATGACCAATTTGGAGTGAAACCTATGGGGTTTGATTTCACTCAAGAATACAACTAAAATCGATTTGTGATGCTCTTGAAAATCTCGGCCAAAGTGTGTATTTTTGGTGTGAATTTTTCTGATTTTTATAAGTAAATGAAAACATAAAAGATAGAACTAAATCTAAACACAAAGTAATAGATTTAGGTTTTGATTAATCAAGCACTATGCCACTAATTAATCATTCACTAATTCAAGCACTAAGCTAAGAGAATAATGAAGGAAACTCAACTCAAACTCTAGGGTTTTCTTTTCATTCAAATCTGAAAATTATAATGTTAGAGTGAGGGTTTATATAGTACCCTTGCTCTAATCTTGGCCTTACATCTTAAAGGAGATCTAAGGGCTACAAGTAACCCACAAAAGATACAAAAAAAAACGGCTCATAGGCCTCACATGAGCTGAAATTTTAAATGAAAACAATAAACTACAAAAGCATAAAGGTTGATGTTGACACTTGACTCAATCCTCTCCCTTCTTTGTTTAGGTGGTCATCAAGGGTCTTGGAGAGTGGACGGTCCAATGCTCCACATTTTGATTTTTACAAGCTAAAACAATAAAGCATAAAGTAGTGAAAGTGACATGAATGAAAAAGACATAAAGCATCAAAATAATGTGATGGTTGTGGGGATTTGATTTAGGCCGGCTCCATGGACCTCCTTGAGCTAGCTTGTGAGCCATGTGAGTCCTTTTATTGGAGGGTTGACTCACATGAGTGCACCCGAAAAGACCACATTCAAAAATAGCATTTTCATTGACATTTAGTTGCTCTCCAACTTGACCTTCCTTTGACTTCTTTTGACCACCAAGTATGGCTTGATTTGACCATAGAATTGACTTCACTTAGCTCTTGGTGGCCCCTAGGTCCATGGCCTAGGCTTGGGTTTGAGCCCAAGGACTCAACCCATGACCTACTTCTTCTCCATCCTTGCTCACCATGACCATTCTTGGTCCAATCTCCTCTCCTTGGAAAGGATTTGCCCTCAAATCCTTGGAGGTCTTCTCTTTGTCCTCTCTACTCGATTTCTTGCTTGAATTCGACTTAGCACTCGACCAACCTTGGCCCTCATAAGCTTAGCCTTCCATGGACACCACTTGATTAGGGTTTGGAAAAGAGGTTGACCCCCTTGGAGTTGGTTTGATTGAACAGCCATGTGTTCTTCCTTACCCACGGTTTGTTTGTCCACATACTCTTGTTCGAGTACACTCTTGAGTCCATGGTTCGTAGGCATGCTTTCCATCCATTCTTGCCCATGATCAAGTCCTTCAATGATCCTCCACCTCATGGATCCGCTTGATCTCTCTATGCCATCGATTTTTGCTCTTTCATTGACCACATTCTCGTTGTAGTCGGTTGTTTCATTGTTGATTGATGCATCACCCTCATGTTGCTCCTCTCCTAGAATCCTTCTTGTTACTCTAGGGTTACACCCAAGCTCTAGGCTCAACATTGCCTCCTCCATGCTCATACTCGGCTCTTCACTCTTCTCCTTGCTAGAGTTCTCTTCATTGATCGATTCAAACAAACAAGCATTGGCTTTATAACCCATCATTGGTGGTAGGGGGGCTAGAACTATGAGCTTTTCACTGTATTGGAACGAGTAGGTGTTATTTCTTCCATGATGGGAAGAATTCTTCTCATATTCCCATGGCCTACCAAGCAACACATGACACGCATCCATGTCTAACACCTCACACACAATCTCATCCTTATAGTCTTGTCCAATTGAGAACGAGACTTTGCATTGCTTATCGACCTTTATCTCGGCTCCTTGATTAAGCCACCTTAGCTTGTAACACTACTACAAAATGAAGCTATTGCAACATTTAGTATGCAACACTTACTCAAATTGTTGCAATTTACACAAATTTTATTACCATAGCAACACTTTTTTTAAAAGTGTTGCACTAAGCTATCGAATGCAACATTTTTCTAATAGTGTTGCCAAATATTCATCAATGTGCAACACTTATCTAAATATGTTGCATTTTTAAGGTAGAAAAAGCAACACTTTGGTACATTGTTGCAAATTTCGAAAAAGTTTGCTACACAAAATTCTAATGTTTTCATATGTAGTAAAAATAAAATAATTTGTATATACCACGTATTTTAACGCTACAAAATAGCGTTGGTCATGAATGAAAGTTTGGCTTGAAATTTAAAAGTTATTTTACTTATTTATATAGATATGTAATATTTACACGTTTTTTTTATTAGAGTTATTTACCTAATTTTTTTTAATTCCATACATTACCTTTTTTTTTTTCAATAAATAATTTTTGATGAAAAAGAAATTTCGAAAACCTTAGTAGCTTATTACTCCCTCCATTCCAAAGTAAGTGTCACTATTTCCATTAAATTTTTCACTCAAATTTTTCTCAGAGTAAGTGTTTCATTTTTCAGTAATTCTCCTGTAAGCCACAACTCACACAAAATTAATGTGAGACTAAAGTACAAATTGCCGTTAAAAGGGTACAAAATCATGAACAAATTTACTAAAGTCACTTACATGGGTACTAAAAAAAATAGTAACAATTAATGTAATACCCCGTACTTCCGTATATTAAATCTTTTAAGGTCGAGCTTATACAAAATTAAATCAAATAATTAAGTTCAGTTTCCACATATAATTAATTTCTAAAAAAACCCTTATTCCTCTTTCTATTTCCCACACTCGTCTCCTTTTTGACCTCTTTCTAAAACAACACTAAAAACACGCAGTTGTTGTTTTCGTTCGTCGTTCTATTTCCCACACTCGTCTCCTTTTTGACCTCACGCTTACCATTACTCAGCCATCATCATTCGATTTCATCATCATCTTCATCATCCCCGTCATCATCAGCCATAGTACCACCACGGTCGGCCTCCGGCAGCAATAGTCCCGCGACTACTACTGGTGCTCTACTTTCCGGTGTTGTTTCCATCAGCCTTGAGTCGATTCCTAGGGTTTCGTCTTCAATTCATCAATTTTATTTCAATTTGAACCTTCCTATTCGATTAATTAAGGTATACTTCGTTTTCAAACCTTCAATTTTAGTTTTTGTTCGATTTTAACCTAGTATTTGGGGCTTTCTCACTCAAAAGCTTTTGGTTTGATTTGGGGGTTCAATAAGGTCGGTTTTGAGATGCTAAATTCAATTCGAGCGAGGGCATATCAATTTACTTCATCGATTTGCGTGGTCAGTCTACGTTCTTCTATTTTAGTGCGTTTACGGTCTATACTCGTAGTGTTGCGTTTTATTTGATGCTAAACCCACTTGTGGCTGTCTTGGGTCGACTTCTACCTTCTACGTGCACTCCACAAGTTTTGACGCGAGTTACATGGACCAAAAATGGTCAAGGCTAGCAAAGACGGTTTTTGTCCAAATCACGGTTTAGGTCCTTGGGCTCGAACCATGGGCTAGACCACGGTCCTAAGGTCCACCCAAGCTTATTTTGAGTGAATTACATAATAATATCTTGGTCAAGCTTGGTGGGTCAACGAGGTCAAGGAAAGTCAAGACAAAGAGCAACCGAAAGTCAACAAAACGCTATTTTTGAATGTGATCGCTCGAGTGCACTCAAGTGGGTTCGAACCACAAGTCAATTAAATCATCAAGAGCAAAAATCAAGTGAGGTGAAGGTCCCCAAAACAGCCGAAAAAACCATCAAAGGAGGATTCACATGTGTTCCTCAAAGAGTCACTATCACACATGTCACTATCTACCTTTTATACTTTATGCTTTTTACTTTATGTATTTGTTGTTTTATGTTCAAATTTTCAGCTCAAGAGAGCCTCATTTGACCGAGTATGTTGTAGTATTTTGTGGGTGATTGTAGCCCTTAGATCTTGTTGTAATGGAGGGTCAAGATTAGATGAGGGTATTATATAAACCCTCATCCTTGCCTCACATTTTTCAGATTTGTTTGAATGAAAAAAAGAAACCCTAAGTTTCATATTGAGTGTTCTTCCTTTCTCATTACTTAGTGTGTGAGATTTGTGAGAGATTAGTTTAGTGGCTTTGTGCTTAAGCTAATCACAACCTAAATCTATTACTTAGTGTGTAGATTTAGTTACTATCCTTTTTATTTTCCTTGTTTACAAAATTTCAGAAATTTTATCACAAAAAGAGTCACTTGGCCGAGATTTTCAACATCATTTCAAGATCGATTTGTGTTCATCTCTTGAGTGAAACTTGATCCTCCTAGTTTCACTCCAAATTGGTTATCAAAGCTTAGGTTTGTTCCTTGTTTTCGATTTGCTTTTTGTTTTTTTTGTATTGACCGAGTTGTTCTTGTTACTCGGTTATATTCTTGTTTTTTCATCTTTAGTTTTTCTTTCTTCTCTTTTAATTTTCTTGTTTCCACAAAATCCACAAGCATACTCACAAAATTTTCACAAAATGGTTGAAGATCTACACTTGTGTTAGTGTTGGTTTTGATTTTCACACTCAAAAGTCCTTGCTTTACTCAAAAATTTTCAGATTTTTGTTCTTTGATTATTTCAATGGATGTGTTCCATCATTTTGGTGTTTCACTTGATACTACTCTTGGTGAAACCATGTATGATTCCATGGAGAAAGCTAGAAGAGAGCTTGAAATCAAAATGAGTCGAATGAGGGGTAGACTTAACCCTAACCCTAGCCTTGATCTTGTGACTTTGAGGGGTCAAAGGGAGTTAGAGGATAGAATGGCTCGGTTAGGAGGAGAACAACCCCCTAACCTTGGCCGAATGGTTTGTAGGGGCAAGCTTGCCCAAACCCTAACCCTAAACCTAGAAGAGAATCACCAAGTCGAAGCCTTTAGGACTAGGTGTACCATTATGGGAAGGGTTTGTGATTTGATTGTTGATGGGGAGAGTTGTTCTAATGTGGCCTCAAGCACTCTCATTGAAAAGTTAGCCTTGCCCACACAAGAACACCCTAACCCTTACAAATTAAAGTGGCTAAACATGGGAGCCGAGTTGATGGTGGTTAGACAATGCTTGGTTTCTTTCTCCATTGGTGGGGAATACATGGATGAGGTTTTGTGTGATGTGATTCCCATGGATGCTTGTCATCTCCTCTTGGGGAGACCATGGAAGTTGGAAAGAAATGCTCATCATGATGAGAGGGACAATACCTATACTTTCAAGATTGGAGCTAAGAAAATCAAACTTGCACCCTTACCTCCGATTTTGAAAAACCCTAACCCACCCTCCTTGATTATATCACACGAAAGAATGGGGATTAATGGGAGACCAGAAATTGAGCTTGGGGTTAGTCATGGGAAGGATGAGATTAATGTCCTTGCTAAGGAGTTCCCCAAAGAGCAATGCAAGCCGCCCTCCATACTTGAGTCATCCAAAGAGGTTGTTTTAAGTGAGGAGGCCGAAACAAGTGAGGAAGTGAGTGTTGGTGAGAGATTGACCATTCACTTTGCTAAAGATTATCCTAACACTCAAGAGGAAAGCATGGGGTACAATGCCAAGCCAAGGGATGAGTATGATCATGAGACGTGTTTGGCTAATGTCGAGAGGAAGGTATTCATGTGGTATGAGAATGTTGATGCAAGCAAAGAGTCGAGGGAATTTCTAAAGTGGAAATTCAAAGTGAATAATAACAACAAGGAGCTACTATGTGATCATCCTACTCAAGTCTACTCAAGTGGATTCATGAAATGGGGATTCAAAGGGGGAACTAAGCTTGAACAAAAAGAGCTAAGTGATGATGGCTCAAGTCAAAGTGAAAGTCCAAAGATCGACTTGTGGGTGGAGAACACGGCCCTCAAGACCATAACCGACTTACTCACACTCCTCATGTCATCTAATTCCACAAGTACCTTCATGATCGAGAGTGTAGCCCTCCATGTGATCAAAGACAACCCTAGAGCAATAAGGGAAGTCAAGGAGAGGAGCTCAATGAGCTCAAAACCGAAAATTTGGGGAGCTCAATCAAGTGCAAGGGAAGTGAATCATTTGGAAATGAAAAGGTCGATGTGTTAGAAGGTTCAAGTGAGTCCTTGAAAGAGGAGAAAAACGTGGGGTTCAAGCGTGGCAAGGGGTGGCTAATTGACGGTTCTATGCATGAGGAACTTCGAGTTGTGCTAAGGGATAATCGTGAGTCCAAAGAAGCCATGAGTAAGGGAGAGAGCGAGCTCAATTCATTGAGCCAAGTTTACAAGAATCAATCTCTCATTCAATCTCTAAGCAAGTGGAATTCTTGGAAGACTAGAGCCATGGAGCCCAAGGTTGGTCATGGGGCTCATGGGGCACCCCTCATCATGTTCTACAATTCAAGTCATGAAGCCAACAAGAGTCCGAGTCGAGAAGGAGGCAAAGGATCAAGCCATGAGTCAAGCTATAGTCCAAACCGAGCAAGAGGAAGAGAGACCGAGGATTTGAGGACAAATCCTTTTCAAGGAGAGGAGATTGGACCAAAAATGGTCAAGGCTAGCAAAGACGGTTTTTGTCCAAATCACGGTTTAGGTCCTTGGGCTCGAACCATGGGCTAGACCACGGTCCTAAGGTCCACCCAAGCTTATTTTGAGTGAATTACATAATAATATCTTGGTCAAGCTTGGTGGGTCAACGAGGTCAAGGAAAGTCAAGACAAAGAGCAACCGAAAGTCAACAAAACGCTATTTTTGAATGTGATCGCTCGAGTGCACTCAAGTGGGTTCGAACCACAAGTCAATTAAATCATCAAGAGCAAAAATCAAGTGAGGTGAAGGTCCCCAAAACAGCCGAAAAAACCATCAAAGGAGGATTCACATGTGTTCCTCAAAGAGTCACTATCACACATGTCACTATCTACCTTTTATACTTTATGCTTTTTACTTTATGTATTTGTTGTTTTATGTTCAAATTTTCAGCT
The DNA here is from genome assembly GCA_023091065.1 of Dianthus caryophyllus. Taxonomy (NCBI): domain Eukaryota; kingdom Viridiplantae; phylum Streptophyta; class Magnoliopsida; order Caryophyllales; family Caryophyllaceae; genus Dianthus; species Dianthus caryophyllus. Next base: position 25,322,930 of record CM041524.1, read on the forward strand.
CAAGAGAGCCTCATTTGACCGAGTATGTTGTAGTATTTTGTGGGTGATTGTAGCCCTTAGATCTTGTTGTAATGGAGGGTCAAGATTAGATGAGGGTATTATATAAACCCTCATCCTTGCCTCACATTTTTCAGATTTGTTTGAATGAAAAAAAGAAACCCTAAGTTTCATATTGAGTGTTCTTCCTTTCTCATTACTTAGTGTGTGAGATTTGTGAGAGATTAGTTTAGTGGCTTTGTGCTTAAGCTAATCACAACCTAAATCTATTACTTAGTGTGTAGATTTAGTTACTATCCTTTTTATTTTCCTTGTTTACAAAATTTCAGAAATTTTATCACAAAAAGAGTCACTTGGCCGAGATTTTCAACATCATTTCAAGATCGATTTGTGTTCATCTCTTGAGTGAAACTTGATCCTCCTAGTTTCACTCCATTACATCTTTGATATTGCTTGAGGACGTGTCCTGTGGAGCAATTTCGGCGTTATTGAGTTCGAGTTCGTTCCTCCTCGCAAGGTAAGGGCTTAACCCTTACTTAGTTTTGTATGTGTACTTGTGTGTATGAATTGTTTAATGAATGTGATTTTTAGTTTAATGAATGTGTATTTGTGTTATGCCAAGAACTAGTCAGTATTGTGGTCGAGCTATGGTCGTGAATTTAGGCCGTGTTGTTCACTACTGTACTTTTTGCGTTGCACGACTGATTTGCTGGCTGCCGTATTGTTGTTGTTGCGGGCTATCGAGTTGGTGTGCCCTACACACGATGGAGAGCGGGATCCGAAAATGCTGCTGATATAGCATGAATGCAGTTCTGATAATGATAATTCAAATCAGATTGCTTTTAAAAAGGAGTATTTCTCCTCAATGTGTCGTGAACCAAATCAAGCAAGCTCGATTTTGTTCGGTTTGAGAGTAAGGGTTGGTTTGGGTCCTTGGGCTCGAACCATGGGCTAGGCCACGGTCCTAAGGTCCACCCGAGCTTATTTTGAGTGAATTACATAATAATATCTTGGTCAAGCTTGGTGGGTCAACGAGGTCAAGGAAAGTCAAGACAAAGAGCAACCGAAAGTCAACAAAACGCTATTTTTGAATGTGATCGCTCGAGTGCACTCAAGTGGGTTCGAACCACAAGTCAACTAAGTCAACAAGGGGCAAAAATCAATTGGGAGAAGACCCCCAAGTCAGCCGAAAAATGATCAAAAGAAAGCTTCACATGTGTTCCACAATAAGTCACTTTCAACACATGTCGCTATCTACCTTTACTACTTTATGCTTTTTACTTTAAGTATTTGTTGTTATATGTTCAAATTTTTCAGCTCAAGTGAGCTTGATGGACCGAGTATATTGTAGGTTTATTGTAGCCCTTAGATTAGCTTGTAATGGATGGTCAAGATTAGAATGAGGGTAATATATAAACCCTCATTCTCACATCAAAATTTTCAGATTTGACTTGAATGATAAAAACCCTAAGTTTGAGAGTTCTCAACTTATTTGAGTGTTCTTCATTATCTCCTTGCTTAGTGCTTGAGATTAGTGAACGATTAGTTTAGTGGCTTTGTGCTTAAACTAATCACAACACTAAATCTATTACTTTGTGTTTAGATTTGGTGACTATCTTTTATGTTTTCATGTTATCACACAAATTTCAGAAAAATTTCTCACAAAAATAGTGTTTGGGCCGTGTATATTCAAGGGTAATACAAATCGATTTTTGTTCATCCTTTGAGTGAAACTTGATCCACTAAGTTTCACTCCAAATTGGTAATCAAAGCTTAGGTTTGTTCCTTGTTTTCGATTTGCTTTTTGTATTGACCGAGTTGTTCTTGTTTCCTTCTTATTTTCGATTTATTTTTGTGTTACTCGGTTATATTCTTGTTTTTTCATCTTTTATTTTTTCGTTTTTCTCTTTTAATTTTCTTGTTTCCACAAAAATCCACAAGCATACTCACAAAATTTTCACAAAATGGTTGAAGATCTACACTTGTGTTAGTGTTGATCTCGGTTCTTACACTCAAAGGTCCTTGCTTTACTCAAAATTTTCAGATTTTGTTTCTTTGATTATATCAATGGGTGTGTTTCTTCCTTTTGATGTTTCTTGTGGTACTACTCTTGGTGAGATCATGTGTGATTCTATGGAGAAAGCTAGAAGAGAGCTTGAAATCAAAATGAGTCGAATGAGGGGTAGACTTAAACCTAACCCTAGCCTTGATCTTGTGACTTTGAGGGGTCAAAGGGAGTTAGAGGATAAAATGGCTCGGTTAGGAGGAGAACAACCCCCTAACCTTGGCCGAATGGTATGTAGGGGCATGCTTGCTCAAACCCTAACCCTAAACCTAGAAGAGAATCACCAAGTCGAAGCCTTTAGGTCTAGGTGTACCATTATGGGAAGGGTTTGTGATTTGATTGTTGATGGGGAGAGTTGTTCTAATGTGGCCTCAAGCACTCTCATTGAAAAGTTAGCCTTGCCCACACAAGAACACCCTAACCCTTACAAATTAAAGTGGCTAAACTTGGGAGCCGAGTTGATGGTGGTTAGACAATGCTTGGTTTCTTTCTCCATTGGTGGGGAATACATGGATGAGGTTTTGTGTGATGTGATTCCCATGGATGCTTGTCATCTCCTCTTGGGGAGACCATGGAAGTTGGAAAGAAATGCTCATCATGATGAGAGGGACAATACCTATACTTTCAAGATTGGAGCTAAGAAAATCAAACTTGCACCCTTACCTCCGATTTTGAAAAACCCTAACCCACCCTCCTTGATTATATCACACGAAAGAATGGGGATTGATGGGAGACCAGAAATTGAGCTTGGGGTTGGTCATGGGAAGGATGAGATTAATGTCCTTGCTAAGGAGATCCCCAAAGAGCAATGCAAACCACCCTCCATACTTGAGTCATCCAAAGAGGTTGTTTTAAGTGAGGAGGCCGAATCAAGTGAGGAAGTGAATGTTGGTGAGAAATTGACCATTCACTTTGCTAAAGATAATCCTAACACTCAAGAGGAAAGCATGGGGTACAATGCCAAGCCAAGGGATGAGTATGATCGTGGGAAGTGTTTGGCCAATGTCAAGAGGAAGGTATTCATGTGGTATGAGAATGTTGATGCAAGCAAAGAGTCGAGGGAATTTCTAAAGTGGAAATTCAAAGTGAGTACTAACAATGCCAAAGAAATGCAATGTGGTTGTCATAACCAAGTCTACTCAAGTGGTTTCATGAAATGGGGATTCAAAGGGGGAACTAAGCTTGAACAAAAAGAGCTAAGTGATGATCTTCTACAACCTTCACCTAAGTTCAAGAAAGAAGGTGGCTCAATTGCAAGTCCAAGGGTCGAATTGTGGGAAGGGAACACGGCCCTCAATGCCATACGTGAGCTGTCCACGATCCTTAGGTCATCCAATTCAACAAGTACTTTCATGAATGAGAAGGTGGCCCTCCATTTGATCAAAGACAATCCTAGAGCATTAGGGGGAAGTCAAGGAGAGGAGCTCAATGAGCTCAAAACTGAAAATTCGGGGCACTCAATCATGTGCAAAGGAAGTGAATCGTTTGGAGATGAAAGGGTCGATGTGTTGGAAAGTTCAAGTGAGTCCTTGAAGTGGAAGAAAAACGTGGGGCTCAATCATGACAATGAGTGGCGTCAGGGTGATCCTAAGCGAGCCTCAATTGAGTTTGGGTATGAAGAGCTTGAGGATGAGCTAGAAAACGAATGTAGATTCAAGGAGACCATGGTAAGAGAAGAGAGTAGGGTCATTTGCACGAGCCAAACAAGGAACAATTATTCTCTCGATCAATCTCTAGGCCTATGGTGTTCTTGGGCATCCACAATCGTGAAGTCCAATTCTTGTCAAGAAGCAAAAGGGGTATCGATCAATCTCAACAACGATCAAAGTTCAAACCGAGCAAGAGGAAGAGAGACCGAGGATTTGAGGACAAATCCTTTTCAAGGAGAGGAGATTGAACCAAATCAAGCAAGCTCGATTTTGTTCGGTTTGAGAGTAAGGGTTGGTTTGGGTCCTTGGGCTCGAACCATGGGCTAGGCCACGGTCCTAAGGTCCACCCGAGCTTATTTTGAGTGAATTACATAATAATATCTTGGTCAAGCTTGGTGGGTCAACGAGGTCAAGGAAAGTCAAGACAAAGAGCAACCGAAAGTCAACAAAACGCTATTTTTGAATGTGATCGCTCGAGTGCACTCAAGTGGGTTCGAACCACAAGTCAACTAAGTCAACAAGGGGCAAAAATCAATTGGGAGAAGACCCCCAAGTCAGCCGAAAAATGATCAAAAGAAAGCTTCACGTGTTCCACAATAAGTCACTTTCAACACATGTCGCTATCTACCTTTACTACTTTATGCTTTTTACTTTAAGTATTTGTTGTTATATGTTCAAATTTTTCAGCTCAAGTGAGCTTGATGGACCGAGTATATTGTAGGTTTTGTGGGTTTATTGTAGCCCTTAGATTAGCTTGTAATGGATGGTCAAGATTAGAATGAGGGTAATATATAAACCCTCATTCTCACATCAAAATTTTCAGATTTGACTTGAATGATAAAAACCCTAAGTTTGAGAGTTCTCAACTTATTTGAGTGTTCTTCATTATCTCCTTGCTTAGTGCTTGAGATTAGTGAACGATTAGTTTAGTGGCTTTGTGCTTAAACTAATCACAACACTAAATCTATTACTTTGTGTTTAGATTTGGTGACTATCTTTTATGTTTTCATGTTATCACACAAATTTCAGAAAAATTTCTCACAAAAATAGTGTTTGGGTCGTGTATATTCAAGGGTAATACAAATCGATTTTTGTTCATCCTTTGAGTGAAACTTGATCCACTAAGTTTCACTCCATGTCGTGTTGGTATCGTTATAAAATTGACGGTATCAGTTGGTTTGTTAAGTTTATAAACTAATTCAACGAATACAATTAACCACTTTTCACTAAATGGGATTTCACAATCTTTTTGCGTAGTTGTATGTGTATGAAGGATGTAAGTGAGCTTATATGCTACCATATCGAGCTAAATATCATTAAGCATAATATATGTCATCAAGTGGTATCTATTTTTACTTTATTTTCAGGTTGAACGTTATTCGTTATTGTTCGTTATCGCAATTCAACTCTACGCGCACTGCTGCTGTTTCTCTTCGGTTTTGATGGTGAATGCTGTCGTATAAAGCTTCATTTCATTGGTTACTCGAGTTTTAGACTTTGTATTCGATTAATCAAGGTATTACTCGTTTATTTTATCAATTGATTTCAGTTTTCGTTCAATTTTAACCTAGAATTTGGGGTTTTTCAAGTTAGAGTCGATTTACATAAGTTTAAGAGTGGATTAGCTTTGTTTAGTGATGTTGTCGTTGTATTTTGCGCTAAATGTAGAGTGTGAGCTTACAAACGAGGTTGGTGACGATCTTCGCTCTCAAAGTTCGGGTCTTGGTGCGTTTTGTTTCGAGGTAAGGGCTATCCTTACTTAGCTTGTAGGTGTACATTGTGTAATTTGTGGAATGTGTGTAAATTGTGTGTGATTACAGCCAAACGAATGTGTGCGTGTAATGCTAATAAATAATTGGTGTTGAGGTCGAGCGATAGACATGATTTAAGCCGTATTTTATCACCAGAATCGCCAACTACTAGTTGCGTTTGTTGCCGCTCTATAGTTCTTTGTTTGGTGCCGAAGTTTCTGTGATTTCTGCCGGTTTCTTCTTTGGTTTTTACATCGAGTATAAGGCCGTTGTTTTGCCGAGTATTGGCCGCTAATTGGCGTGTAAGTTGTCGCTATAGTTGTCGTATAATCCGCTTGTTCTTGCCATTTTTATAGTTGTTGTCCTAGCCGTAATAAATTTCTTTGTTTCTATTTGAATAGAGTCGATTTACGCCGTTTAAATCTTTGCCTTGTTTCGATCGTTGTTGTTGTCGTGTTTAATGGTTGATGTCGCCTGTTTTGGTTGTTGTTGTGGCCGTATTTGACGGTTGTGGTCGCCTTGTTTTGAGTATTGTTGTTGGTCATCGCTCTGTCTTTCTTTGTTATGAATGTAATTTGTTGTCATTGCTACTATATTTGAGAGCTACTGCTGACCGTGTTTCAATTGTGTCGTCGGTCGAGTCAATGTGTGATTGAGTGGGATGTAATGTCGGATGATTTTGGATGCTTAACCTTGAGAATGTTTATGACTTATGTATGAGTTTGTAAAACATGTTAACGCTAGTCACTTCCCAAATCTCATATGTAATAGTCATGGTTTTGTTGGCTGATATCATATGTGATTAAATGTTTCTGTTGTGTTTGTAGTTCTTAGCTGCAAGGCTAGTCACTTCCCAAATCTCATCAGATCAATTGGCCAGGCGGGAACCCATAAGATGAATTAGAGTAAGTCATTTCAAGCTGGTTAATCACATCAACTATAGAGGCATAGAGCTTTTCAATTTGATAATGATCTTAGCTTGATTTCATCAAATAATTAATCCTATATATCTTGTTAGGTGATCTGAAGAGCTTTTGACCTCTATTCTTCGTCTCTATTAAAGGTTTCGACTTTATGGTCAAATGAATGTGCCTCGAAATGTTCATAGTAATAATGAGAACACCACTATAATTATTCACGTGTTTTAAAATAGTAAACATACACTCTTTATGAATACACTTATGAACTCCATATGTATGTCTTTGATTATTTACAACTCTTCTTTTGGTACACACATACACTAATGTACGGTTATATTATGTCACAGGTTGATGGATATTTACCTTTTATTGCAAATTTGATCCGTGCATAAGAAGCTTGGAATCAAGAAGAAGCGGATGATGCGATTTGGAATAATTTATTATTTCTTTAGCTGAATAACATGTAAAGAGATACTCGTATATTTTACTACTTGTTAAATTTGTAGCGCATGTACTCATAATAATCATAATGTTTATATTACCAATTTCTAATAAAATTTATTTTTTAAGCAGAAAATGTGCTTGATAGGACTAATTTAAGAAAAATTGTTGTTCGATCAAGAAAGTGTTGCATACTTAGAGAATGTGTTGCATTAGTAGCGGTGTTAAATAGCATCCAAAGGAACGTAAAGTGATGCCTTCTCTAATAAATGTGTTGCATTTTCAACAAACAAAATGTTGCTTTATTATACTACAAGTGTTGCGTTAACTCTTAAGAAAAAATGTTGCATTTGAGAAAATGTGCAACATATTTTAAAAGTGTTGCATTAAACTAGAAAATGTTGCATTTTATGTTGCATTAGGCTAATGCAACGAGACTTTAGGAAGCGCTTTTAAAAATGTTGCCAAAACCCTAGTGCAACATATTAAAGACATTTTGCAACATTTTTTAGGTGTTGCAATACCTAAATTTTGTAGTAGTGTAAGGATGAGGGTGCTTCAAAGTAGGTAAGGCAAGTTTATCAATGAGGGTTTTTGAAGCAACATTAACACAACTTCCTCCATCAATAATTAGATTACACACTCTCCCCTTGATTGTACACTTGGACCGAAAAATTTGGTGCCTTTGGTCCATGCTCTCATTTGATTCTTGAGTGTGCATCACTCGCCATGTGACCAAGCTCAACCCCGAGTCCGGGGGAACTAGGGTTTCGGCCACCTTCACCTCCTCCATTCCCTCTTTTTTTTCTTCCTCACAAACTAAGACCTCATCGTCTCCCCAATGCACTACTTCACTTGTGTTCAAGGCCCTTTTGCTAGGGCACTCCTTAGCAAAATGACCATATCCTTGACATTGGTAGCACTTCTTGAGAGGAATTGGAGTGAAACCTGCAACGGGAGTTGAGAGTTTGCGATCCATTGACCTAGGACCCGCTTCCAACCTTAGGTCCAAAGGTCAACCTCAAGTCAACTAAGTCAACAAGAGAAAAATCAAGTGAGAGTAATACCCAATTCAGCCGAAAAATCAAACAAAGAGAAGTTCACATGTGTTCCTCAATAAGTCACTATCAACACATGTCACTATCTACCTTTTATGCTTTATGCTTTTTACTTTAAGTATTTGTTGTTTTCTCTTCAAATTTTCAGCTCATGTGAGCCTTGGAAAACCGAGTATATTGTTGTTTTTGTGGGTTGATTGTAGCCCTTAGATTAGCTTGTAATGTTTGGTTGAGATGAGGCCTTGGGTGTTATATAAACCCATCCTCACACAACATAATTTTCAGATTTTTGATGAATGAAAACCCTAGTTGTTTATTTGAGTGCTCTTCATTTTTCTCATTACTTTGTGTGTGAGTTAGTGAAAGATTAGTTTAGTGGCTTTGTGCTTAAACTAATCAAAACCTAAATCTATTACTTTGTGTGTAGATTTAGTTACTATCCTTTATGTTTTCCTTGTTTACAAAATTTCAGAAAATTATTTCACAAAAACAATATATTGGCCGAGATTTTCAAGGGTGTTCAAGTTCGATTTTTGTTCATCCTTTTGAGTGAAACTTGATCCACTTAGTTTCACTCCAAATTGGTTATCAAAGCTTAGGTTGGGTTGAAGAAACACACGGTCCAAAAACATCCTTGTTCACCCGAAATTTTCAGGTTTGTTCTTCTTTGTTTTCTCAATGAGTATGCCTCTCTCTTGTGATACTACTCTTGAGGGAACCATGTGTGACCCTATGGAGAGATTGAGAATGGAAATAGAAACTAAGTTGAGCCGAATTAATGGAGGAATTGGGTCAAAACTTGGTCTTGTAACTTGGAGGGTTATGCATACCCAACCCCATCCCTTGGAAGAAAGTCAAAAAAATCAGATTTTTAGGTCTAAGTGTACCATTGGGAAGAGGGTTTGTAACCTCATTATTGATGGTGGGAGTTGTGTTAATGTTGCTTCAAAAACCCTCATCGATAAGCTTGCCTTACCCACACAAAAACACCCAAACCCTTACAAGTTGAGATGGTTGAATAGGGAGGCCGAAATTTTGGTTGATAAACGATGTTTGGTTTCTTTTTCAATGGGAAGAGATTATGTGGATGAAGTGTGGTGTGATGTGATTCCTATGGATGCTTGTCACCTTTTATTGGGGAGACCTTGGGAATTTGATCGAAATGCGACTCATGAGGGGAGAGACAACACCTATACTTTCGAGTTTAGAGACAAGAGGATCAAACTTACACCCTTGCCTCCAAACATGGGCGGCCGAGCCACTCCTTCCCTAACCAAGCCTCTAGAGGGAATTCTATTAGTTGGGGAACAAGAGATGAAACACGAGCTTAGCAAGGGGATGTTTGTTTATGCCCTCATCGCCAAAGAAACTTCCAAGGAAAGTGAAAAACCGATTCCATGTGAAGTTCAAGAACTCTTAGAACTCTACAAGGATGTGTTTCCCCTTGAACTACCACACGGCCTACCCCCTATTAGGGGCATTGAGCATCAAATCGACCTTGTTCCGGGAGCTACACTACCTAATAAGGCCGCATATCGAAGTGATCCCAAGGCTACACAAGAACTTCAACAACAAATTGGGGAACTCATGGAAAAGGGGTTTGTGAGGGAATCTCTTAGTCCTTGTGCCGTACCTACGCTTTTGGTACCTAAGAAGGATGGAACGTGGAGAATGTGTACGGATAGTCGAGCTATCAACAACATTACGGTCAAGTATAGGTTTCCTATACCTAGACTTGATGACATTCTTGATGAGCTTAGTGGGGCTCGATTGTTTTCTAAGATTGATCTACGACAAGGCTACCATCAAGTGAGAATCAAAGAGGGTGATGAAAGGAAGACGGCTTTTAAAACGAAGCATGGGTTATATGAATGGTTAGTCATGCCTTTTGGACTATCCAATGCTCCTAGCACCTTCATGAGATTGATGACCGAGGTTTTGAGACCTTACTTGGGAAGGTTCATTGTGGTCTACTTTGACGATATCTTAGTGTATAGCCCTTCCAAGGAAGCTCACCTACATCATTTGCGAGTGTTGTTTGAAACACTTAGAGATCACAAGTTGTATGGCAAGTTAGAGAAGTGTTCTTTCATGCAAAGCGAAGTCCAATTCTTGGGCTATATTATATCTAGCCGTGGTATACTAGTGGATCAAGAGAAAGTGGAGGCTATCAAATCATGGCCAATTCCGAAGAACATAACCGAGGTGAGGAGCTTTCATGGCTTGGCTTCTTTCTATCGACGATTTATCAAGGATTTTAGCACCGTCATGGCACCCATCACCGAGTGTATGAAGAAAGGAGAGTTCAAGTGGAATGAGGGGGCCGAGAATTCCTTCAACAAAATCAAAGAGTTGTTGTGTGATTCACCTATTCTTACGCCACCGGATTTCAATAAGCTCTTTGAGGTCGAATGTGATGCTAGTGGAGTTGGAATTGGGGCCGTTCTCTTGCAAGAACACAAACCAATCGCTTACTTTAGTGAGAAATTGAATGGAGCCAAGCTCAATTATTCCACCTACGACAAAGAATTCTATGCCATCGTTCGAGCTCTCGCTCATTGGAGCCATTATCTCAAACCCAAACCGTTTGTTCTTCATTCGGACCATGAGGCGCTCAAATACATTAATGGGCAACACAAGTTGAATCATAGGCATGCCAAATGGGTCGAATTTCTTCAATCCTTCTCTTTCTCGAGCAAGTTCATTGAGGGAAAGAATAATGTGGTGGCCGATGCATTGTCTCGGAGGCACACTATGCTAAGCTACATGGAGCAAAGAGTGTTGGGTTTTGAATTCATGAAGGAGCTCTATGTGGAGGATCCCGACTTCAAGGAAGAGTGGGACTCCATTCGTGAAGGGAAAAGCAAAGTGGGAAGCAAGTACACCCTTCAAGAGGGATTCCTATTCTTGGGGAATCGGCTATGCATCCCCAAAGGTTCCTATCGACTTCTCCTAGTACGTGAGGTTCACTCCAATGGTTTAGCCGGGCATTTTGGGATTCAAAAGACCAATGACATCCTCCAAGATCAATTCTATTGGCCCAAGATGCTTGGAGATGTTCAAGACGTGATCAAGAGATGTGCTTCATGCCAACAATCCAAATCCTTCTTTCAAACGGGGCCCTACACTCCCTTGCCCGTCCCAAATCGACCATGGGAGGACGTTAGCATGGATTTCATCGTCGCTTTGCCTAGAACTCAACGAGGTAAGGATTCCATCATGGTTGTGGTAGATCGATTTAGCAAGATGGCTCATTTCATTGCGTGCAAGAAAACCGAAGATGCTATGAGTGTAGCCGAGTTGTACTTCAAAGAAGTGGTCAAGTTGCATGGAGTCCCCAAAACCATTGTATCCGATCGAGACACCAAATTCATGAGCCACTTTTGGAAGACTTTGTGGAAATTGTTGAAAACGAGGCTCTTGTTTAGCACTAGCCACCACCCTCAAACGGATGGCCAAACCGAGGTCACTAATAAAACCTTGGGAAGGATCCTTAGAAGCATCATTTCCAAGTCCTTGAAAGATTGGGATCTCAAGCTTGCCCACGCCGAGTTTGCTTTTAATCGTGCCCCTTCTTCTAGCACAGGACATTCACCGTTTGAAGTGGTCTATGGGACCAACCCACTCATGCCCACGGACCTAGCCCCCGTCAAGAGCAAGGAAGTGAGCTATGATGCCAAGAAGCGGGTTGAATTCATGATGAGCATCCACAATCAAGTCAAAAAGCAAATCGAAAAAGCAAACGAGACCTACAAGGCTCGGTCAAAGAGCCGAAAGACTCCAAATGAATTCGAGCCGGGAGACTTGGTATGGTTACACTTGAGGAAGGAAAGGTTTCCGGATAAAAGAAAGAACAAACTCATGCCTAGGGCCGAGGGTCCCTTCGAGATACTCGAGAAAATTGGACCGAACGCTTACAAAGTTGATCTACCGGGAGAGTACGGAGTCCATGGCACGTTCAACGTGGGAGACCTTAGCCCATACCATGAAGACTTGGAGGAGGAGGAGGAAGTCGAGGATTTGAGGGCAAATCCTTTTCAACCCGGGGAGATTGCAACGGGAGTTGAGAGTTTGCGATCCATTGACCTAGGACTCGCTTCCAACCTTAGGTCCAAAGGTCAACCTCAAGTCAACTAAGTCAACAAGAGAAAAATCAAGTGAGAGTAATACCCAATTCAGCCGAAAAATCAAACAAAGAGAAGTTCACATGTGTTCCTCAATAAGTCACTATCAACACATGTCACTATCTACCTTTTATGCTTTATGCTTTTTACTTTAAGTATTTGTTGTTTTCTCTTCAAATTTTCAGCTCATGTGAGCCTTGGAAAACCGAGTATATTGTTGTTTTTGTGGGTTGATTGTAGCCCTTAGATTAGCTTGTAATGTATGGTTGAGATGAGGCCTTGGGTGTTATATAAACCCATCCTCACACAACATAATTTTCAGATTTTTGATGAATGAAAACCCTAGTTGTTTATTTGAGTGCTCTTCATTTTTCTCATTACTTTGTGTGTGAGTTAGTGAAAGATTAGTTTAGTGGCTTTGTGCTTAAACTAATCAAAACCTAAATCTATTACTTTGTGTGTAGATTTAGTTACTATCCTTTATGTTTTCCTTGTTTACAAAATTTCAGAAAATTATTTCACAAAAACAATATATTGGCCGAGATTTTCAAGGGTGTTCAAGTTCGATTTTTGTTCATCCTTTTGAGTGAAACTTGATCCACTTAGTTTCACTCCAAAACCTGGAACGAAACGGCTTGACGATTTGGACCCGATTTTTGGTCTACGTTTTAACCATGGTCCTTGGACCCATGGTCACGTTTTTTCAGCTCAAAAGGAGGCCAAACTCGGCTGGTCTATTGTTGTTCAAGTCATACATTTTAATTCATACATGTCCCTTTCGATTAAAGTTGCTTTAAACTTTATGTCTTTGTCACCTTTAGATCTTTTGTATTCAACAACAAACAAATCAGCTAAGGACCCTCAAGTTGGACGTGTATGAGTGCTCTCCAAGGGCAAATGAAGGGCCTTGATTGAACAACACAAAAGAAGGGAGATGATGCATCCAAGAGTCACTTTCAACTTTAGTTGTTGTTGTTTTTGTATGCTGAATTTGTAGGTCATGTGAGCCGAGATTTTGTTGCTTTTGTGGGTCAATTGTAGCCCTTAGATTAGATAATAGATGTAGGGTTTAGATGATAGCATGGGTCTTATATAAACCCACCTATCTCCCTTGTAAAAATCAGATTTGAAGTTTATAAAAAAGATGAGTTTTAGAATGAGTTTTCTCTTGAAACCTCCCTAGCTTTGTGCTTGGAGATTCGAGTTTCCATGGGTGAAGGTCATAGCTTAGTGCGATGATTGATCGGAACCTTAGTCTTAGGCTAGTGGCTTTGTGCTTAGTCTAATTCATATCCTTTATCTTTGCTTTTATGTTTGTTCAAATAAATTACAGAAAACTTCACCACCAAAAACAGCCCTAAAACCGTGTATAATGAGTGACTTTCATGAGTGAGTCGAGTTTAGGGTGAGTGTGGTTACAAGGTACAAAGAGGCCCGCCCCGAATCGCTCCAATTGGTATCAGAGCTTCGGCTCTCAAGTTTTCTTAAACCGAGACGGTCTTGGGATGAGTTGGGTCTTGGTGTTTTCGGGTGTCACCTTACAAATCTGGGCGAGGCTTGATTTGTGAGTGTCGACTTGATTCGAGCACACTTTGTGGGTGTTTGGGTCGAGTTGGCTAACAAGAGGATTCGATGAATTTGCTATGTGCTTTTCATAGGATTTGCTCTTGTTGTTTCTCTCTTTTTCATCAAAATTTCATTCTTTCAAAATCGTTTTATTTTCTGAAAATTTATCTTTTGGATACCATATTTTATTTGGCTAAAGTTTGAGGACAAACTTTTTTTGAAGAAAGGGAGAGTTGGAACGAAACGGCTTGACGATTTGGACCCGATTTTTGGTCTACGTTTTAACCATGGTCCTTGGACCCATGGTCACGTTTTTTCAGCTCAAAAGGAGGCCAAACTCGGCTGGTCTATTGTTGTTCAAGTCATACATTTTAATTCATACATGTCCCTTTCGATTAAAGTTGCTTTAAACTTTATGTCTTTGTCACCTTTTGATCTTTTGTATTCAACAACAAACAAATCAGCTAAGGACCCTCAAGTTGGACGTGTATGAGTGCTCTCCAAGGGCAAATGAAGGGCCTTGATTGAACAACACAAAAGAAGGGAGATGATGCATCCAAGAGTCACTTTCAACTTTAGTTGTTGTTGTTTTTGTATGCTGAATTTGTAGGTCATGTGAGCCGAGATTTTGTTGCTTTTGTGGGTCAATTGTAGCCCTTAGATTAGATAATAGATGTAGGGTTTAGATGATAGCATGGGTCTTATATAAACCCACCTATCTCCCTTGTAAAAATCAGATTTGAAGTTTATAAAAAAGATGAGTTTTAGAATGAGTTTTCTCTTGAAACCTCCCTAGCTTTGTGCTTGGAGATTCGAGTTTCCATGGGTGAAGGTCATAGCTTAGTGCGATGATTGATCGGAACCTTAGTCTTAGGCTAGTGGCTTTGTGCTTAGTCTAATTCATATCCTTTATCTTTGCTTTTATGTTTGTTCAAATAAATTTCAGAAAACTTCACCACCAAAAACAGCCCTAAAACCGTGTATAATGAGTGACTTTCATGAGTGAGTCGAGTTTAGGGTGAGTGTGGTTACAAGGTACAAAGAGGCCCGCCCCGAATCGCTCCAAAACCTATGGGGTTTGATTCCACTCAAGAGACTAACAAAAATCGAACTTGAAGTGTCTTGAAAATCTCGGCTAGATGTTGTATTTTTGTGGGATAATTTTCTGAAATTTTGTAACATAAAAGAAAACAATAAAGATAGTACTAAATCTACACACAAAGTATTAGATTTAGGTTGTGATTAATCAAGCACAAAGCCACTAATTAATCTTTCATAATCTCAAGCACAAAGCAAGGAGAAAATGAAGAACACTCAACTCATAAAACTCTAGGGTTTTCATTCAATATCAAAATCTGAAAAATATGATGTGGTGAGGCTTGGTTTATATAGACCAAGTCTTTACATCCTAGCCTTACATTTCAAAGACCATCTAAGGGCTCACATGAGCCTTGAAAAACATCAAAAAAATCGACCACAAGGCCTTACACAAATCTGAAAATGTTGGAAGAAAACAACAACAACTAAAGTATAAAGCATAAAGGTGGATAGTGACATGTGGGAAAGGGACATATTGTGGAACAACATGTGAGTCTCCATTTGAATCCTTTTTCGGCTGATTTGGGACCTTTTCCCACATGATTTTTGTTCTTGATGATTCAATTGACTTGTGGTTGACCTTTGGACCTAAGGTTGGAAGCGGGCCCTAGGTCAACGGATCGTAAATTCTCAACTCCCGTTGCAATCTCTCCGGGTTGAAAAGGATTTGCCCTCAAATCCTCGACTTCCTCCTCCTCCAAGTCTTCATGGTATGGGCTAAGATCTCCCACGTTGAACGTGCCATGGACTCCGTATTCTCCCGGTAGATCAACTTTGTAAGCGTTCGGTCCAATTTTCTCGAGTATCTCAAAGGGACCCTCGGCCCTAGGCATGAGCTTGTTCTTTCTTTTATCCGGAAACCTTTCCTTCCTCAAGTGTAACCACACCAAGTCTCCCGCTTCAAATTCCCTTGGATTTTTTCGGTTCTTGGACTTAGCCTTATAGGCTTCGTTTGATTTCTCGATTTGCTTCTTGACTTGGTTGTGGATACTCATCATGAACTCAACCCGCTTCTTGGCATCGTAACTCATCTCCTTGCTCTTGGCGGGGGCTAGGTCCGTGGGCATGAGAGGGTTGGCTCCATAGACCACTTCAAACGGTGATTGTCCGTGCTGACGAAGGGGCACGATTAAAAGCGAATTCGGCGTGGGCAAGCTTGAGATCCCAATCTTTCAAGGACTTAGAAACGATGCTCCTAAGGATCCTCCCCAAGGTTTTATTAGTGACCTCGGTTTGGCCATCCGTTTGAGGGTGGTGACTCGTGCTAAACAAGAGCCTTGTTTTCAACAATTTCCACAAGGTTTTCCAAAAGTGGCTCATGAACTTGGTGTCTCGATCGGATACAATGGTCTTGGGAACTCCGTGTAGTTTGACCACTTCCTTGAAGTACAACTCGGCCACACTCATGGCATCTTCGGTTTTCTTGCACGCAATGAAGTGAGCCATCTTGCTAAATCGATCCACCACAACCATGATGGAATCCTTACCTCGTTGAGTTCTAGGCAAAGCGACGATGAAATCCATGCTAACGTCCTCCCATGGCCGATTTGGGATGGGTAGAGGAGTGTAGGGCCCCGTTTGAAAGAAGGACTTGGATTGTTGGCACGAAGCGCATCTCTTGATCACATCTTGGACATCTCCAAGCATTTTTCGGCCAATAGAATTGATCTTGGAGGATGTCGTAAGTCTTTTGAATTCCAAAATGCCGGCTAAACCATTAGAGTGAACCTCACGCACTAGGAGAAGTCGATAGGAACCCTTAGGAATGCACAACCGATTCCCCAAGAATAGGAATCCCTCTTGAAGTGTGTACTTGCTCCCTACCTTGCTTTGCCCTTCACGAATGGAATTCCATTCATCCTTGAAGTCGGGATCCTCCACATAGAGTTCTTTCATGAATTCAAAACCCAACACTCTTTGCTCCATGTAGCTTAGCATGGTGTGTCTCCGAGATAATGCATCGGCCACCACGTTATTCTTTCCTTCAATGAACTTGCTTGAGAAAGAGAACGATTGAAGGAATTCTACCCACTTGGCGTGTCTATGATTCAACTTGTGTTGTCCATTGATGTATTTGAGAGCCTCATGATCCGAGTGAAGAACAAACGGTTTGGGCTTGAGGTAATGGCTCCAATGAGCGAGAGCCCTAACGATGGCATAGAATTCTTTGTCGTAGGTGGAATAACTGAGCTTGGCACCATTCAATTTCTCACTAAAGTAAGCGATTGGCTTGTGTTCTTGTAATAGAACGGCCCCAATTCCAACCCCACTAGCATCACATTCGACTTCAAAAAGCTTATTGAAATCCGGTGGTGTAAGAATAGGTGAATCACACAACAACTTCTTGATTTTATTGAAGGAAATCTCGGCCCCCTCACTCCACTTGAATTCCCCTTTCTTCATACACTCGGTGATGGGTGCCATGACGGTGCTAAAATCCTTGATAAATCGTCGATAAAAAGAAGCCAAGCCATGAAAACTTCTCACCTCGGTTATGTTCTTCGGAATGGGCCATGATTTGATAGCCTCCACTTTCTCTTGATCCACTAGTATACCTCGGCTAGAGATGATATAGCCCAAGAATTGGACTTCGCTTTGCATGAAGGAACACTTCTCTAGCTTACCATACAACTTGTGATCTCTAAGTGTCTCAAATAACACTTGCAAGTGATGTAGATGAGCTTCCTTGGAAGGGCTATACACCAAGATATCGTCAAAGTAAACCACAACGAACCTTCCCAAGTAAGGTCTCAAAACCTCGGTCATCAATCTCATGAAGGTGCTAGGAGCATTAGATAGTCCAAAAGGCATGACTAACCATTCATATAACCCATGCTTCGTTTTAAAAGCCGTCTTCCATTCATCACCCTCTTTGATTCTCACTTGATGGTATCCTTGTCGCAAATCAATCTTGGAAAACAATCGAGCCCCACTAAGTTCGTCAAGAATGTCATCAAGTCTAGGTATAGGAAACCTATACTTGACCGTAATATTATTAATAGCTCGACTATCCGTACACATTCTCCAAGTTCCATCCTTCTTAGGTACTAAGAGTGTAGGTACGGCACAAGGACTAAGAGATTCTCTTACAAACCCCTTTTCCATGAGTTCCCCAATTTGTTGTTGAAGTTCTTGTGTAGCCTTGGGATTACTTCGATATGCGGCCTTATTAGGTAGTGTAGCTCCTAACAAGATCAATTTGATGTTCAATGCCCCTAATAGGGGGTAGGCCGTGTGGTAGCTCGAGAGGAAACACATCCTTGTAGAGTTCTAAGAGCTCTTGAACTTCACATGGAATCGGTTTTTCACTTTCCTTAGGAGTTTCTTTGGCAATGAGGGCATAAACAACCATTCCCTTGCTAAGCTCTTGTTTAATTTCTTGTTCCCCAACTAGTAGAACTCCCTCTAGTGGCTTGGTTAGGGTTGGAGTGGCTCGGCCACCCATGTTTGGGGGCAAGGGTGTGAGTTTGATCTTCTTGTCTCTAAACTTGAAAGTATAGGTGTTGTCTCTTCCCTCAAGAGTTGCATTTCGATCAAATTCCCAAGTTCTCCCTAATAAAAGGTGACAAGCATCCATAGGAATCACATCACACCACACTTCACCCAAATAATCTCTTCCCATAGAAAAAGAAACCAAACATCGTTTGTCAACCAAAATTTCGGCCTCCCTATTCAACCATCTCAACTTGTAAGGGTTTGGGTGTTTTTGTGTAGGTAAGGCAAGTTTATCGATGAGGGTTTTTGAAGCAACATTAACACAACTCCCTCCATCAATAATGAGGTTACAAACCCTCTTCCCAATGGTACATTTAGACCTAAAAATCTGATTTTTTTGACTTTCCTCTAAAGGTTGAGGTTGGGTATGCATAACCCTCCAAGTTACAAGACCAAGGTTTGACCCAATTCCTCCTTTCATTCGGCTCAACTTAGCCTCTATTTCCATTCTCAATTTCTCCATAGAGTCATACATGGTTCCCTCAAGAGTAGTTTCACAAGAAAGAGGCATACTCATTGAGAAAACAAGGAAGAACAAACCTGAAAATTTCGGTTAAGCAAGATTTGCTTTTGGACCGTGTATAAGCACAAAGATGGGATCTTGTGCTTCAAACCCAACCAAAGCTTTGATTACCAATTTGGAGTGAAACCTATGGGGTTTGATTCCACTCAAGAGACTAACAAAAATCGAACTTGAAGTGTCTTGAAAATCTCGGCTAGATGTTGTATTTTTGTGGGATAATTTTCTGAAATTTTGTAACATAAAAGAAAACAATAAAGATACTACTAAATCTACACACAAAGTGGACCAAAAATGGTCAAGTCGAGCAAAGGCGGTTTTTGCCTAAATCACGGTTTGAGTCCTTGGGCTCTAACCATGGGCTAGGCCACTGTCCTAGGGTCCACCCAAGCTTATTTTGAGTGAATTAAACGATAATATCTTGGTCAAGCTTGGTGGGTCAGAGAAGTCAAGGAAGGTCAAGTTGGAGAGCAACCGAAAAGTCAATGAATGTGCTATTTTTGAAATTGAACTTCGGGTGCACCCAAGTGGGTTCGAACAACAAGTCAATTAAATCATCAAAGAGCAAACATCAAGTGGGAATAAGCCCAAGTCAGCCGAAACAAACAAAGAGAAGCTTCACATGTTTCTCCTCAACATGTCCCTTTCCCACATGTCACTATCTTCCTTTATGCTTTATACTTTATGTGTTTGTTTGTTTCTCTTTGAATTTTCAGCAAAAAGAGCTCAATTGAGCCGTTATATTGTAAGTTTTTGTGGGTTAATTATAGCCTTTAGATCTCCTTTAAATGTAAGGTCAAGATTAGAGGAAGGGTAGTATATAACCTCCTCTCATTGCCTTGTAAATTTTCAGAATTTGTTGAATGAAAAACCCTAGTGTTTAAAACTTGAGTGCTCTCATTTCTCTCATTCAATCTCTAAGCAAGTGGTGTTCTTGGAAGACTAGGAGCATGGAGCCCAAGGTTGGTCATGGGGCTCATAGGGCACTCCTCATCATGCTCTACGAACCAAGTCATGAAGCCAACGAGAGTCTAAGTCGAGGGTCAAACAAAAACTCAAGTCGAGAAGAGAACAAAGAGAACTCCGAGGATTTGAGGACAAATCCTTTTCAAGAAGAGGAGATTGGACCAAAAATGGTCAAGTCGAGCAAAGGCGGTTTTTGCCTAAATCACGGTTTGAGTCCTTGGGCTCTAACCATGGGCTAGGCCACGGTCCTAGGGTCCACCCAAGCTTATTTTGAGTGAATTAAACGATAATATCTTGGTCAAGCTTGGTGGGTCAGAGAAGTCAAGGAAGGTCAAGTTGGAGAGCAACCGAAAAGTCAATGAATGTGCTATTTTTGAAATTGAACTTCGGGTGCACCCAAGTGGGTTCGAACCACAAGTCAATTAAATCATCAAAGAGCAAACATCAAGTGGGAATAAGCCCAAGTCAGCCGAAACAAACAAAGAGAAGCTTCACATGTTTCTCCTCAACATGTCCCTTTCCCACATGTCACTATCTTCCTTTATGCTTTATACTTTATGTGTTTGTTTGTTTCTCTTTGAATTTTCAGCAAAAAGAGCTCAATTGAGCCGTTATATTGTAAGTTTTTGTGGGTTAATTATAGCCTTTAGATCTTGGAGTGAAACTAGATGGGCTAAGTTTCACTCAAAGGATGAACTAAAATCGAACTTGACAACCCTTGAATAACTCGGCCAAAGTGTTGGTTTTTGTGTGATAATTTTCTGAATTTTGTGAAAACAAAAGAAACATAAAGGATAGTAACTAAATCTACACACAAAGTAATAGATTTAGGTTTTGATTAGTTTAAGCACAAAGCCACTAAACTAATCTTTCACAAATCTCAAACACAAAGTAATGAGAGAAATGAGAGCACTCAAGTTTTAAACACTAGGGTTTTTCATTCAACAAATTCTGAAAATTTACAAGGCAATGAGAGGAGGTTGGAGCGATTCGGGGCGGGCCTCTTTGTACCTTGTAGCCACATCACCCTAAACTCGACTCACTCATGAGCCCTCACTCAATGTGCACGTTTTTATGGATGTTTTAGGGTGGAAAGTTTCTGATTTTTATTTGCAAAACATAAAGACTAAAGATAAAGGATATGACTTAAACAAGTTTAAGCCTAGGATATGAATTAGACCGAGCACTAAGCGAGGGCCTAAGACTAAGGTTCCGATCAATCATCGCACTAAGCTATGATCATCCCCCAAGGATACTCGAAACACCAAGCACTAAGCCAAGGTGGTCTCCAAGAGAAAAACTCACTTTTAAAACTCATTTTTTTTATCAACTTCAAATCTGAAAAATTACAAGGAGATAGGTGGGTTTATATAAGACCCATGCTATCATCTAAACCCTACATCTAATATCTAATCTAAGGGCTATGAGGGGCCTTACAAGTCAGCCAAAAAGGGTCCTAAAGACCTTACAAAAATCTGATTACAACAAACAAAATACAACAACTAAAGCATAAAGGTTGATAGTGACCCATGAATGCATCCTCTCCCTTCATTGTTGTTCTTCATCTAAGGCCTTCATTTGCTCCTTGGAGAGCAAGTCTTACACGTCCATTTGAAGGTCCCAAGCTGATTTGTTTGTTGTTGAATTCAAAAGATCAAAAGGTGACAAAGACATAAAGCATTAAAACAAACTTTATTGAAAGGGACACGTGTTGAATTAAAATGTATGACTTGAACAACAATAGACCAGCCGAGTTTGGCCTCCTTTTGAGCTGAAAAAACGTGACCATGGGTCCAAGGACCATGGTTAAAACGTAGACCAAAAATCGGGTCCAAATCGTCAAGCCGTTTCAGTGCAGAGGTTATATACTACCCTTCCTCTAATCTTGACCTTACATTTAAAGGAGATCTGGAGCGATTCGAAGTGGGCCTCTTTGTACCTTGTAACCACTCTAACCCTAAAATCGACTCACTCATGAGAGTCACTCAATGAACACGTTTTATAGGGCTGTTTTGGTGGATTATCTCGGTTTTTATTTGAACAAAACATAAAACGAAAATAAAAGGATATGAATTAGACTAAGCACAAAGCCACTAGCCTAAGACTAAGGTTCCGATCAATCATCGCACTAAGCTATGACCTTCACCCATGGAAACTCGAATCTCCAAGCACAAAGCTAAGGAGGTTTGAAGAGAAAACTCATTCTAAAACTCATCTTTTTTTATAATTCAACAAATCTGAAAAATTACATGGTTTTAGCTTGGCTTATATAAGCCTAAGCTTCTAATCTCAACCACTCATCTAACTAAGATCTAAGGGCTACAAATAACCCACAAAATACAATAAAAAAAGGCTCACATGTGAGCTACAAAATCAGCAAACAAAAATACAACAACAACTAAAGTAGATGGTGACATCTTGGTGCATCTCCTCCCTTCATTTGTGTTGTTCAATCAAAGGCCTAGATCTTCTCCTTGGAGCTTCATTTACACGTCCAAAATAAGGGCCCCTTGGCTGATTTGTTGTTTGAATTCAAAAGGCCAAAAGGTGACAAAGACATAAAGTAGTAAAACAAACTTTATTGAAAGGGACTTGTATTGAATTAAAATGTATCATCCTTGACTTGAATTTAGCCGAGATTTTGGACCTATTTTGGCTCAATTTCGTGACCATGGGTCCAAGGACCATGGTTAGGTCGTAGGCCAAAAATCGGGACCAAATCGTCAAGCCGTTTCAGTGCAACTCTCCCCTTCTTCAAAAAAAGTTTGTCCTCAAACTTTAGCCAACTAAAACATGGTATCCAAAAGATGAATTTTCAGAAAACAAAAAACGATTTTGAAAGAAAGTAAAGTTGGATGTAAAAGAGTGAAACAACAAGAGCACATCCTATGAAAAGCACATAGCAAATTCATCGAATCCTCTTGTTAGCCAACTCGACTCAAACACCTACAAAGGTGCTCGAATCAAGTCGACACTCACAAACCAAGACTCGCCCAGATTTGTAAGGCTACACTCGAAGACACCAAGACCCAACTCAACCCAAGATCGTCTCGGTTTAAGAAAACTCAAGAGCCGAAGCTCTGATACCAATTGGAGCGATTCGAAGCGGGCCTCTTTGTACCTTGTAACCACTCTAACCCTAAAATCGACTCACTCATGAGAGTCACTCAATGAACACGTTTTATAGGGCTGTTTTGGTGGATTATCTCGGTTTTTATTTGAACAAAACATAAAACGAAAATAAAAGGATATGAATTAGACTAAGCACAAAGCCACTAGCCTAAGACTAAGGTTCCGATCAATCATCGCACTAAGCTATGACCTTCACCCATGGAAACTCGAATCTCCAAGCACAAAGCTAAGGAGGTTTGAAGAGAAAACTCATTCTAAAACTCATCTTTTTTTATAATTCAACAAATCTGAAAAATTACATGGTTTTAGCTTGGCTTATATAAGCCTAAGCTTCTAATCTCAACCACTCATCTAACTAAGATCTAAGGGCTACAAATAACCCACAAAATACAATAAAAAAAGGCTCACATGTGAGCTACAAAATCAGCAAACAAAAATACAACAACAACTAAAGTAGATGGTGACATCTTGGTGCATCTCCTCCCTTCATTTGTGTTGTTCAATCAAAGGCCTAGATCTTCTCCTTGGAGCTTCATTTACACGTCCAAAATAAGGGCCCCTTGGCTGATTTGTTGTTTGAATTCAAAAGGCCAAAAGGTGACAAAGACATAAAGTAGTAAAACAAACTTTATTGAAAGGGACTTGTATTGAATTAAAATGTATCATCCTTGACTTGAATTTAGCCGAGATTTTGGACCTATTTTGGCTCAATTTCGTGACCATGGGTCCAAGGACCATGGTTAGGTCGTAGGCCAAAAATCGGGACCAAATCGTCAAGCCGTTTCAGTGCACAAAGTATTAGATTTAGGTTGTGATTAATCAAGCACAAAGCCACTAATTAATCTTTCACAATCTCAAGCACAAAGCAAGGAGAAAATGAAGAACACTCAACTCATAAAAATCTAGGGTTTTCATTCAATATCAAAATCTGAAAAATATGATGTGGTGAGGCTTGGTTTATATAGACCAAGTCTTTACATCCTAGCCTTACATTTCAAAGACCATCTAAGGGCTCACATGAGCCTTGAAAAACATCAAAAAAATCGGCCACAAGGCCTTACACAAATCTGAAAATGTTGGAAGAAAACAACAACAACTAAAGTATAAAGCATAAAGGTGGATAGTGACATGTGGGAAAGGGAGATATTGTGGAACAACATGTGAGTCTCCATTTGAATCCTTTTTCGGCTGATTTGGGACCTTTTCCCACATGATTTTCGTTCTTGATGATTCAATTGACTTGTGGTTGACCTTTGGACCTAAGGTTGGAAGCGGGCCCTAGGTCAACGGATCGTAAATTCTCAACTCCCGTTGCAGGAATTGTTTTTTTAGGGCCATAGTCAATTCCCTTTCCCTTATCAACACTTGATGGCTTGGTAGTAGGACAAGGCTCGACTATTTTGACTCCTCCTTGACTCGTGTTAGGGGTGGCCTTGGTGGAGTGTTTGGCCGTGTCCCCTCTTCCCTTCTCTAGCCTCTCAACTCTCATGGCCATGGTGACGGCCTCATCGAATGACCATAAATTTTGCATCTTGACCCGGTTTGCTATCCTAGGGTTTAGACCCTCGACAAATCTTGCAATCTTTTGCTCGGGTTTTTCGTTCATCTCACATTGTAAAGTGAGTTGTTCAAAGTCCCTAAGGTAGGATTCGATGGGTAGTGTCTCTTGTTTGAGTTGAGCCAATCTAAGGAACATGTCTTGAGTGTAGTCCTTGGGAACGAACTTATCTTTGAGCTTTTTCTTGAGTTTGAGCCATGACCTAATGGGTTCCTTTCCTCTCGATTTCTTTGGTTCTTAAGGTTTTCATACCAAAGGGAGGCATAGCCTTTGAATTTCATGATGGCCACCTTAAAACACTTTCTATCTGGGTATTCTTTAAATTCAAAGATTCTTTCGACCGACCTAAGCCAATCTAGTAGATCCTTGGGATTAAGACTACCATAAAAGTCTGAATTTCTACCTTGATGTCTCGGTCATGATCTCTTGGGTGAACTTCAAGGGACTCCTCCGAATCCGAGTATTGATCTTCCATGTGAGGAGGTGGTTGTCCTCTCCCACGGCCTCCAAACCCACGGCCCCTTCCTCCTCCACCCCTAGGTGGTGGTCTTGGTTCATGAATGTTTTGTTCCAAGAGGGTGTTTATAGCATTCATCATTAAAGTACAATTACGGTGAGTTGTGTCAACTTCTCTTCTAAATCCGAAGGCCTCTTATCCTCTTCCATTTTGTGAAAATTTTGTGAGATTTTTGTGGAAGTTTTGTGGGAATAAACAAGGAAAAAGAAAGGAGGAGAAAACGAAAAAATGAAGAGGAAAACAAGAGTAAAACCGAGAAATACAAAAACAAATCGAAAACAAGAACAAACCTAGGCTTTGATGACCAATTTGGAGTGAAACCTATGGGGTTTGATTTCACTCAAGAATACAACTAAAATCGATTTGTGATGCTCTAGAAAATCTCGGCCAAAGTGTGTTTTTTTGGTGTGAATTTTTCTGATTTTTTTATAAGTAAACGAAAACATAAAAGATAGAACTAAATCTAAACACAAAGTAATAGATTTAGGTTTTGATTAATCAAGCACTATGCCACTAATTAATCATTCACTAACTCAAGCACTAAGCTAAGAGAATAATGAAGGAAACTCAACTCAAACTCTAGGGTTTTCTTTTCATTCAAATCTGAAAATTATAATGTTAGAGTGAGGGTTTATATAGTAC
The DNA here is from genome assembly GCA_023091065.1 of Dianthus caryophyllus. Lineage (NCBI taxonomy): Eukaryota > Viridiplantae > Streptophyta > Magnoliopsida > Caryophyllales > Caryophyllaceae > Dianthus > Dianthus caryophyllus. Next base: position 25,348,429 of record CM041524.1, read on the forward strand.
CCTTGCTCTAATCTTGGCCTTACATCTTAAAGGAGATCTAAGGGCTACAAGTAACCCACAAAAGATACAAAAAAAAAACGCTCATAGGCCTCACATGAGCTGAAATTTTAAATGAAAACAATAAACTACAAAAGCATAAAGGTTGATGTTGACACTTGACTCAATCCTCTCCCTTCTTTGTTTAGGTGGTCATCAAGGGTCTTGATAGAGCCTTGGCTTTGAGAGTGGACGGTCCAATGCTCCACATTTTGATTTTTACAAGCTAAAACAATAAAGCATAAAGTAGTGAAAGTGACATGAATGAAAAAGACATAAAGCATCAAAATAATGTGATGGTTGTGGGGATTTGATTTAGGCCGGCTCCATGGACCTCCTTGAGCTAGCTTGTGAGCCATGTGAGTCCTTTTATTGGAGGGTTGACTCACATGAGTGCACCCAAAAGACCACATTCAAAAATAGCATTTTCATTGACATTTAGTTGCTCTCCAACTTGACCTTCCTTTGACTTCTTTTGACCACCAAGTATGGCTTGATTTGACCATAGAATTGACTTCACTTAGCTCTTGGTGGCCCCTAGGTCCATGGCCTAGGCTTGGGTTTGAGCCCAAGGACTCAACCCATGACCTACTTCTTCTCCATCCTTGCTCACCATGACCATTCTTGGTCCAATCTCCTCTCCTTGGAAAGGATTTGCCCTCAAATCCTTGGAGGTCTTCTCTTTGTCCTCTTTACTCGATTTCTTGCTTGAATTCTGACTTAGCACTCGACCAACCTTGGCCCTCATAAGCTTAGCCTTCCATGGACACCACTTGATTAGGGTTTGGAAAAGAGGTTGACCCCGTTGGAGTTGGTTTGATTGAACAGCCATGTGTTCTTCCTTACCCACGGTTTGTTTGTCCACATACTCTTGTTCGAGTACACTCTTGAGTCCATGGTTCGTAGGCATGCTTTCCATCCATTCTTGCCCATGATCAAGTCCTTCAATGATCCTCCACCTCATGGATCCGCTTGATCTCTCTATGCCATCGATTTTTGCTCTTTCATTGACCACATTCTCGTTGTAGTCGGTTGTTTCATTGTTGATTGATGCATCACCCTCATGTTGCTCCTCTCCTAGAATCCTTCTTGTTACTCTAGGGTTACACCCAAGCTCTAGGCTCAACATTGCCTCCTCCATGCTCATACTCGGCTCTTCACTCTTCTCCTTGCTAGAGTTCTCTTCATTGATCGATTCAAACAAACAAGCATTGGCTTTATAACCCATCATTGGTGGGAGGGGGGCTAGAACTATGAGCTTTTCACTGTATTGGAACGAGTACGTGTTATTTCTTCCATGATGGGAAGAATTCTTCTCATATTCCCATGGCCTACCAAGCAACACATGACACGCATCCATGTCTAACACCTCACACACAATCTCATCCTTATAGTCTTGTCCAATTGAGAACGAGACTTTGCATTGCTTATCGACCTTTATCTCGTCTCCTTGATTAAGCCACCTTAGCTTGTAAGGATGAGGGTGCTTCAAAGTAGGTAAGGCAAGTTTATCAATGAGGGTTTTTGAAGCAACATTAACACAACTTCCTCCATCAATAATTAGATTACACACTCTCCCCTTGATTGTACACTTGGACCGAAAAATTTGGTGCCTTTGGTCCATTCTCTCATTTGATTCTTGAGTGTGCATCACTCGCCATGTGACCAAGCTCAACCCCGAGTCCGGGGGAACTAGGGTTTCGGCCACCTTCACCTCCTCCATTCCCTCTTTTTTTTCTTCCTCACAAACTAAGACCTCATCGTCTCCCCAATGCACTACTTCACTTGTGTTCAAGGCCCTCTTGCTAGGGCACTCCTTAGCAAAATGACCATATCCTTGACATTGGTAGCACTTCTTGAGAGGAATTGGAGTGAAACCAATGGGGTTTGATTCCACTCAAGAGACTAACAAAAATCGAACTTGAAGTGTCTTGAAAATCTCGGCTAGATGTTGTATTTTTGTGGGATAATTTTCTGAAATTTTGTAACATAAAAGAAAACAATAAAGATAGTACTAAATCTACACACAAAGTATTAGATTTAGGTTGTGATTAATCAAGCACAAAGCCACTAATTAATCTTTCACAATCTCAAGCACAAAGCAAGGAGAAAATGAAGAACACTCAACTCATAAAACTCTAGGGTTTTCATTCAATATCAAAATCTGAAAAATATGATGTGGTGAGGCTTGGTTTATATAGACCAAGTCTTTACATCCTAGCCTTACATTTCAAAGACCATCTAAGGGCTCACATGAGCCTTGAAAAACATCAAAAAAATCGGCCACAAGGCCTTACACAAATCTGAAAATGTTGGAAGAAAACAACAACAACTAAAGTATAAAGCATAAAGGTGGATAGTGACATGTGGGAAAGGGACATATTGTGGAACAACATGTGAGTCTCCATTTGAATCCTTTTTCGGCTGATTTGGGACCTTTTCCCACATGATTTTTGTTCTTGATGATTCAATTGACTTGTGGTTGACCTTTGGACCTAAGGTTGGAAGCGGGCCCTAGGTCAACGGATCGTAAATTCTCAACTCCCGTTGCAATCTCTCCGGGTTGAAAAGGATTTGCCCTCAAATCCTCGACTTCCTCCTCCTCCAAGTCTTCATGGTATGGGCTAAGATCTCCCACGTTGAACGTGCCATGGACTCCGTATTCTCCCGGTAGATCAACTTTGTAAGCGTTCGGTCCAATTTTCTCGAGTATCTCAAAGGGACCCTCGGCCCTAGGCATGAGCTTGTTCTTTCTTTTATCCGGAAACCTTTCCTTCCTCAAGTGTAACCACACCAAGTCTCCCGCTTCAAATTCCCTTGGATTTTTTCGGTTCTTGGACTTAGCCTTATAGGCTTCGTTTGATTTCTCGATTTGCTTCTTGACTTGGTTGTGGATACTCATCATGAACTCAACCCGCTTCTTGGCATCGTAACTCATCTCCTTGCTCTTGACGGGGGCTAGGTCCGTGGGCATGAGAGGGTTGGCTCCATAGACCACTTCAAACGGTGATTGTCCCGTGCTGAGCGAAGGGGCACGATTAAAAGCGGTCGGCGTGGGCAAGCTTGAGATCCCAATCTTTCAAGGACTTAGAAACGATGCTCCTAAGGATCCTCCCCAAGGTTTTATTAGTGACCTCGGTTTGGCCATCCGTTTGAGGGTGGTGACTCGTGCTAAACAAGAGCCTTGTTTTCAACAATTTCCACAAGGTTTTCCAAAAGTGGCTCATGAACTTGGTGTCTCGATCGGATACAATGGTCTTGGGAACTCCGTGTAGTTTGACCACTTCCTTGAAGTACAACTCGGCCACACACATGGCATCTTCGGTTTTCTTGCACGCAATGAAGTGAGCCATCTTGCTAAATCGATCCACCACAACCATGATGGAATCCTTACCTCGTTGAGTTCTAGGCAAAGCGACGATGAAATCCATGCTAACGTCCTCCCATGGCCGATTTGGGATGGGTAGAGGAGTGTAGGGCCCCGTTTGAAAGAAGGACTTGGATTGTTGGCACGAAGCGCATCTCTTGATCACATCTTGGACATCTCCAAGCATTTTCGGCCAATAGAATTGATCTTGGAGGATGTCGTAAGTCTTTTGAATTCCAAAATGCCCGGCTAAACCATTAGAGTGAACCTCACGCACTAGGAGAAGTCGATAGGAACCCTTAGGAATGCACAACCGATTCCCCAAGAATAGGAATCCCTCTTGAAGTGTGTTCTTGCTCCCTACCTTGCTTTGCCCTGCACGAATGGAATTCCATTCATCCTTGAAGTCGGGATCCTCCACATAGAGTTCTTTCATGAATTCAAAACCCAACACTCTTTGCTCCATGTAGCTTAGCATGGTGTGTCTCCGAGATAATGCATCGGCTACCACGTTATTCTTTCCTTCAATGAACTTGCTTGAGAAAGAGAACGATTGAAGGAATTCTACCCACTTGGCGTGTCTATGATTCAACTTGTGTTGTCCATTGATGTATTTGAGAGCCTCATGATCCGAGTGAAGAACAAACGGTTTGGGCTTGAGGTAATGGCTCCAATGAGCGAGAGCCCTAACGATGGCATAGAATTCTTTGTCGTAGGTGGAATAATTGAGCTTGGCACCATTCAATTTCTCACTAAAGTAAGCGATTGGCTTGTGTTCTTGTAATAGAACGGCCCCAATTCCAACCCCACTAGCATCACATTCGACTTCAAAAAGCTTATTGAAATCCGGTGGTGTAAGAATAGGTGAATCACACAACAACTTCTTGATTTTATTGAAGGAAATCTCGGCCCCCTCACTCCACTTGAATTCCCCTTTCTTCATACACTCGGTGATGGGTGCCATGACGGTGCTAAAATCCTTGATAAATCGTCGATAAAAAGAAGCCAAGCCATGAAAACTTCTCACCTCGGTTATGTTCTTCGGAATGGGCCATGATTTGATAGCCTCCACTTTCTCTTGATCCACTAGTATACCTCGGCTAGAGATGATATAGCCCAAGAATTGGACTTCGCTTTGCATGAAGGAACACTTCTCTAGCTTACCATACAACTTGTGATCTCTAAGTGTCTCAAATAACACTTGCAAGTGATGTAGATGAGCTTCCTTGGAAGGGCTATACACCAAGATATCGTCAAAGTAAACCACAACGAACCTTCCCAAGTAAGGTCTCAAAACCTCGGTCATCAATCTCATGAAGGTGCTAGGAGCATTAGATAGTCCAAAAGGCATGACTAACCGTTCATATAACCCATGCTTCGTTTTAAAAGCCGTCTTCCATTCATCACCCTCTTTGATTCTCACTTGATGGTATCCTTGTCGCAAATCAATCTTGGAAAACAATCGAGCCCCACTAAGTTCGTCAAGAATGTCATCAAGTCTAGGTATAGGAAACCTATACTTGACCGTAATATTATTAATAGCTCGACTATCCGTACACATTCTCCAAGTTCCATCCTTCTTAGGTACTAAGAGTGTAGGTACGGCACAAGGACTAAGAAATTCTCTTACAAACCCCTTTTCCATGAGTTCCCCAATTTGTTGTTGAAGTTCTTGTGTAGCCTTGGGATTACTTCGATATGCGGCCTTATTAGGTAGTGTAGCTCCCGGAACAAGATCAATTTGATGTTCAATGCCCCTAATAGGGGGTAGGCCGTGTGGTAGCTCGAGAGGAAACACATCCTTGTAGAGTTCTAAGAGCTCTTGAACTTCACATGGAATCGGTTTTTCACTTTCCTTAGGAGTTTCTTTGGCAATGAGGGCATAAACAACCATTCCCTTGCTAAGCTCTTGTTTAATTTCTTGTTCCCCAACTAGTAGAACTCCCTCTAGTGGCTTGGTTAGGGTTGGAGTGGCTCGGCCACCCATGTTTGGGGGCAAGGGTGTGAGTTTGATCTTCTTGTCTCTAAACTTGAAAGTATAGGTGTTGTCTCTTCCCTCAAGAGTTGCATTTCGATCAAATTCCCAAGGTCTCCCTAATAAAAGGTGACAAGCATCCATAGGAATCACACCACACCACACTTCACCCAAATAATCTCTTCCCATAGAAAAAGAAACCAAACATCGTTTGTCAACCAAAATTTCGGCCTCCCTATTCAACCATCTCAACTTGTAAGGGTTTGGGTGTTTTTGTGTAGGTAAGGCAAGTTTATCGATGAGGGTTTTTGAAGCAACATTAACACAACTCCCTCCATCAATAATGAGGTTACAAACCCTCTTCCCAATGGTACATTTAGACCTAAAAATCTGATTTTTTTGACTTTCCTCTAAAGGTTGAGGTTGGGTATGCATAACCCTCCAAGTTACAAGACCAAGGTTTGACCCAATTCCTCCTTTCATTCGGCTTAACTTAGCCTCTATTTCCATTCTCAATTTCTCCATAGAGTCATACATGGTTCCCTCAAGAGTAGTTTCACAAGAAAGAGGCATACTCATTGAGAAAACAAGGAAGAACAAACCTGAAAATGAACAAAAATGGATGAGCTCATTTTTGCTCATTTTGAGGCTTGGGCTAACTTGGGTCCTATGGCTCGAGCCATGGCTTAATTTGTGATCATTAGGATCAAACCAAGTGAAATGTACAAGGAGGAACGAAGGAAATCAGCCCACACATGGAGAGCAACAATCTAGACCATGAACAATGAAGCCCATCTTGACATGTCGGTAGAGATCTTAACGTAACTCCCAATCTACTCATCCAATTGAGGTGAAACCACTTGCATATGAAAGCTAGCTCAAAGAGCTTTCATTTGACATATGGTTGGCTATCTGGTTCAAAGGGAGCTGAAAGTTATGGCCTCTACAAGTCAGGGGTCAGTTTGTGAAACCTCAGTCCATAGGCTGTTTGACATGTCTGTACTAAAAGCTCAATATCTTGAGTCGTAGGCCATATTTTTGGATGATTCTTTTTGCATTGGAAAGCTAGCTCAATTACCTTTCCAATGACATATCATGGGCCTTCTAATTCAACGTGAGCGAGAAATGGTGAAGCCTACAAGTCACTTCAGTCTCAAGGAACTCGGTTTTGGAGTAATGAGCCATGAACTTGACCTACATCATTCTCCTTGGGTGAGCTCACCTTGGGGACCTTTTGGAAGTCTCCTAATGAGCCAAGGACTCAATAGGGACGTGGGAAGCACAAGGGAGGGCCGAAAATATCAGCTGATCACACATTAAAAGAGATGATCAACAACTTGTTCATGTCACTATCTCTAGATGTCCTTGTTTGCTTCATGTCCTTTTCTACTTTTAGTTTATGTTGTTTGTTAGTTTAGGATCAGATTTTGGGGACCCTTTTGGATGATCATACTTGCTCTTCAAGGCCTTAACCTTGGCCATTAGATTAAAGCATCAATTGTAGGGTGTAGATAGAGTCAAGTGTCATTGTCTTCCTTTATGCTTTTAGTTGTTGTTTTTTTCAGATTTGTAAGGTCCCTTTGGACCGTTTTATTTGCTGATTTGTAAGGTCATTCTTGACCCTTAGATCCTTAGGAGATGTAGGGTTAGGATGTAAAGACTTGGTCTATATAAACCAAGCTCTACCCCTTGTATTTTTCAGATTTGAATGATAAGGTTGAAACCCTAAAAAAACTTGAGTGCTCTCATTTCTCTCTTTACTTTGTGTTTGAGATTTATGATAATTAACTAGTGGCTTTGTGCTTAGTTAATTAAACCCCTAAATCTATAACTTTGTGAGTAGATTTAGGCACTATCTTTATGTTTCCTTTTGTTCTACAAATTTCAGAAAATACTCCACAAAAAAATCATACTTAGCCGAGATTCTCAAGGGTTTTGCAAGGTTCGATTTTGTTCATCCTTTGAGTGATTCTTATCCCCATAAGTTTCACTCCAAATTGGCATCAAAGCTTAGGTTTGTTCCTTGTTTTCGATTTGTTGTTTGTGTTGCCGAGTTGTTGTTGTTTTCTTCTTTTATTTTCGTTTTTTTTCTTTACTTGTTATTCCACAAAACTTCCACAAACATTCTCACAAAATTTTCACAAAATGGTTGAAGATCTACACTTGTGTTAGTGTTGATTTCGGTTCTTGCAAGATAAGGTACAAACTTTGTCACAAAATCAGTTTTTTGTTTTTGAGTTACAATGGGTCTATTTTCCCGATTTGGTTCTCCATCGTTTTCTTATGGTACTTCATGTGAAACCCCTTGTGTTGAGACCATTTTCGAGTCCATGGAGAGGGCTAGAAAGGAGTTAGAAGCCAAGGTGGCTAAGATGAGAGGAAAATCTGTCAATTTTGGTGTGGGTAAAGGAGTGGCCGATTTGTTTGAACCTACTACTAAAACACCACCCTATGAGCCACCAAAGAGAGCCAAAGTTGTTGAGCCAACCACTTCTCCTAAACCACTAACCCTAGACCAAAGGGAGTCGATTGACCCTAACCACAAAAAAACCATCACCCTCAAGAAATGTCATCAATGTCAAGGATATGGTCACAATGCCAAGGAATGTCCCACAAAGGAGACCTTGAACTCGTGTGATATTATTCATTGGGAGGGAGATGAGATCCTTGTTTGTAAGGATGAGGAGAATGAGGTCCATACTAGTGAGGATAAAGAGGGTGTGAATCAAGAGCAAACTGAAAAAATGTTGTGTAATCTGGTCCTTGAGGAAGATGGCACGACCAAGATGGCTTCTAAGCCTCTTATTGAGGAGTTAGAGTCACTTACACAAGAGCACCCTAATCCTTGCAAGATAGGGAGGTCAAACATTGGAGCCGAGTTGAGGAACTATGGTGATAAGGCTATGGATGATGTGGTTGTGAGGGATGCTTGTCATCTCATCTTTGATAAACCTTGTGAGGGCATGGAAAAAGGTATCAAGGAAAGGAGTGAGCTTGATCCTTGGAGTTGTTCAACCAAACTCAAGAAGAAGGTGCTCATGAAATGGGAGTTTAAGGGTGAATCAAACTTTTCCAAAGAATTTGCATACCCTAGGAAGAAAAAACCACCGGATAAGAATGATCAATATGGGAAGCTATTCAAGGACAACCCTAAGACACTAGGGAGAAATCAAGAAGAGGAGCTCAAGCTAATGTTAAGAACCCCAAGGATTTGAGGACAAATCCTTTTGAAGAAGAGGAGATTGAACAAAAATGGATGAGCTCATTTTTGCTCATTTTGAGGCTTGGGCTAACTTGGGTCCTATGGCTCGAGCCATGGCTTAATTTGTGATCATTAGGATCAAACCAAGTGAAATGTACAAGGAGGAACGAAGGAAATCAGCCCACACATGGAGAGCAACAATCTAGACCATGAACAATGAAGCCCATCTTGACATGTCGGTAGAGATCTTAACGTAACTCCCAATCTACTCATCCAATTGAGGTGAAACCACTTGCATATGAAAGCTAGCTCAAAGAGCTTTCATTTGACATATGGTTGGCTATCTGGTTCAAAGGGAGCTGAAAGTTATGGCCTCTACAAGTCAGGGGTCAGTTTGTGAAACCTCAGTCCATAGGCTGTTTGACATGTCTGTACTAAAAGCTCAATATCTTGAGTCGTAGGCCATATTTTTGGATGATTCTTTTTGCATTGGAAAGCTAGCTCAATTACCTTTCCAATGACATATCATGGGCCTTCTAATTCAACGTGAGCGAGAAATGGTGAAGCCTACAAGTCACTTCAGTCTCAAGGAACTCGGTTTTGGAGTAATGAGCCATGAACTTGACCTACATCATTCTCCTTGGGTGAGCTCACCTTGGGGACCTTTTGGAAGTCTCCTAATGAGCCAAGGACTCAATAGGGACGTGGGAAGCACAAGGGAGGGCCGAAAATATCAGCTGATCACACATTAAAAGAGATGATCAACAACTTGTTCATGTCACTATCTCTAGATGTCCTTGTTTGCTTCATGTCCTTTTCTACTTTTAGTTTATGTTGTTTGTTAGTTTAGGATCAGATTTTGGGGACCCTTTTGGATGATCATACTTGCTCTTCAAGGCCTTAACCTTGGCCATTAGATTAAAGCATCAATTGTAGGGTGTAGATAGAGTCAAGTGTCATTGTCTTCCTTTATGCTTTTAGTTGTTGTTTTTTTCAGATTTGTAAGGTCCCTTTGGACCGTTTTATTTGCTGATTTGTAAGGTCATTCTTGACCCTTAGATCCTTAGGAGATGTAGGGTTAGGATGTAAAGACTTGGTCTATATAAACCAAGCTCTACCCCTTGTATTTTTCAGATTTGAATGATAAGGTTGAAACCCTAAAAAAACTTGAGTGCTCTCATTTCTCTCTTTACTTTGTGTTTGAGATTTATGATAATTAACTAGTGGCTTTGTGCTTAGTTAATTAAACCCCTAAATCTATAACTTTGTGAGTAGATTTAGGCACTATCTTTATGTTTCCTTTTGTTCTACAAATTTCAGAAAATACTCCACAAAAAAATCATACTTAGCCGAGATTCTCAAGGGTTTTGCAAGGTTCGATTTTGTTCATCCTTTGAGTGATTCTTATCCCCATAAGTTTCACTCCAGAAAATTTCGGTTAAGCAAGATTTGCTTTTGGACCGTGTATAAGCACAAAGATGGGATCTTGTGCTTCAAACCCAACCAAAGCTTTGATTACCAATTTGGAGTGAAACCTATGGGGTTTGATTCCACTCAAGAGACTAACAAAAATCGAACTTGAAGTGTCTTGAAAATCTCGGCTAGATGTTGTATTTTTGTGGGATAATTTTCTGAAATTTTGTAACATAAAAGAAAACAATAAAGATAGTACTAAATCTACACACAAAGTATTAGATTTAGGTTGTGATTAATCAAGCACAAAGCCACTAATTAATCTTTCACAATCTCAAGCACAAAGCAAGGAGAAAATGAAGAACACTCAACTCATAAAACTCTAGGGTTTTCATTCAATATCAAAATCTGAAAAATATGATGTGGTGAGGCTTGGTTTATATAGACCAAGTCTTTACATCCTAGCCTTACATTTCAAAGACCATCTAAGGGCTCACATGAGCCTTGAAAAACATCAAAAAAATCGGCCACAAGGCCTTACACAAATCTGAAAATGTTGGAAGAAAACAACAACAACTAAAGTATAAAGCATAAAGGTGGATAGTGACATGTGGGAAAGGGAGATATTGTGGAACAACATGTGAGTCTCCATTTGAATCCTTTTTCGGCTGATTTGGGACCTTTTCCCACATGATTTTTGTTCTTGATGATTCAATTGACTTGTGGTTGACCTTTGGACCTAAGGTTGGAAGCGGGCCCTAGGTCAACGGATCGTAAATTCTCAACTCCCGTTGCAGGAATTGTTTTTTTAGGGCCATAGTCAATTCCCTTTCCCTTATCAACACTTGATGGCTTGGTAGTAGGACAAGGCTCGACTATTTTGACCCCTCCTTGACTCGTGTTAGGGGTGGCCTTGGTGGAGTGTTTGGCCGTGTCCCCTCTTCCCTTCTCTAGCCTCTCAACTCTCATGGCCATGGTGACGGCCTCATCGAATGACCATAAATTTTGCATCTTGACCCGGTTTGCTATCCTAGGGTTTAGACCCTCGACAAATATTGCAATCTTTTGCTCGGGTTTTTCGTTCATCTCACATTGTAAAGTGAGTTGTTCAAAGTCCCTAAGGTAGGATTCGATGGGTAGTGTCTCTTGTTTGAGTTGAGCCAATCTAAGGAACATGTCTTGAGTGTAGTCCTTGGGAACGAACTTATCTTTGAGCTTTTTCTTGAGTTTGAGCCATGACCTAATGGGTTCCTTTCCTCTCGATTTCTTTGGTTCTTAAGGTTTTCATACCAAAGGGAGGCATAGCCTTTGAATTTCATGATGGCCACCTTAAAACACTTTCTATCAGGTATTCTTTAAATTCAAAGATTCTTTCGACCGACCTAAGCCAATCTAGTAGATCCTTGGGATTAAGACTACCATAAAAGTCAGAATTTCTACCTTGATGTCTCGGTCATGATCTCTTGGGTGAACTTCATGGGACTCCTCCGAATCCGAGTATTGATCTTCCATGTGAGGAGGTGGTTGTCCTCTCCCACGGCCTCCAAACCCACGGCCCCTTCCTCCTCCACCCCTAGGTGGTGGTCTTGGTTCATGAATGTTTTGTTCCAAGAGGGTGGTTATAGCATTCATCATTAAAGTACAATTACCGGTGAGGTGGGTCAACTTCTCTTCTAAATCCAAAGCCTCTTATCCTCTTCCATTTTGTGAAAATTTTGTGAGATTTTTGTGGAAGTTTTGTGGGAATAAACAAGGAAAAAGAAAGGAGGAGAAAACGAAAAAATGAAGAGGAAAACAAGAGTAAAACCGAGAAATACAAAAACAAATCGAAAACAAGAACAAACCTAGGCTTTGATGACCAATTTGGAGTGAAACCTATGGGGTTTGATTTCACTCAAGAATACAACTAAAATCGATTTGTGATGCTCTTGAAAATCTCGGCCAAAGTGTGTTTTTTTGGTGTGAATTTTTCTGATTTTTTTATAAGTAAATGAAAACATAAAAGATAGAACTAAATCTAAACACAAAGTAATAGATTTAGGTTTTGATTAATCAAGCACTATGCCACTAATTAATCATTCACTAACTCAAGCACTAATCTAAGAGAATAATGAAGGAAACTCAACTCAAACTCTAGGGTTTTCTTTTCATTCAAATCTGAAAATTATAATGTTAGAGTGAGGGTTTATATAGTACCCTTGCTCTAATCTTGGCCTTACATCTTAAAGGAGATCTAAGGGCTACAAGTAACCCACAAAAGATACAAAAAAAACGGCTCATAGGCCTCACATGAGCTGAAATTTTAAATGAAAACAATACAAAAGCATAAAGGTTGATGTTGACACTTGACTCAATCCTCTCCCTTCTTTGTTTAGGTGGTCATCAAGGGTCTTGATAGAGCCTTGGCTTTGAGAGTGGACGGTCCAATGCTCCACATTTTGATTTTTACAAGCTAAAACAATAAAGCATAAAGTAGTGAAAGTGACATGAATGAAAAAGACATAAAGCATCAAAATAATGTGATGGTTGTGGGGATTTGATTTAGGCCGGCTCCATGGACCTCCTTGAGCTAGCTTGTGAGCCATGTGAGTCCTTTTATTGGAGGGTTGACTCACATGAGTGCACCCAAAAAGACCACATTCAAAAATAGCATTTTCATTGACATTTAGTTGCTCTCCAACTTGACCTTCCTTTGACTTCTTTTGACCACCAAGTATGGCTTGATTTGACCATAGAATTGACTTCACTTAGCTCTTGGTGGCCCCTAGGTCCATGGCCTAGGCTTGGGTTTGAGCCCAAGGACTCAACCCATGACCTACTTCTTCTCCATCCTTGCTCACCATGACCATTCTTGGTCCAATCTCCTCTCCTTGGAAAGGATTTGCCCTCAAATCCTTGGAGGTCTTCTCTTTGTCCTCTTTACTCGATTTCTTGCTTGAATTCTGACTTAGCACTCGACCAACCTTGGCCCTCATAAGCTTAGCCTTCCATGGACACCACTTGATTAGGGTTTGGAAAAGAGGTTGACCCCCTTGGAGTTGGTTTGATTGAACAGCCATGTGTTCTTCCTTACCCACGGTTTGTTTGTCCACATACTCTTGTTCGAGTACACTCTTGAGTCCATGGTTCGTAGGCATGCTTTCCATCCATTCTTGCCCATGATCAAGTCCTTCAATGATCCTCCACCTCATGGATCCGCTTGATCTCTCTATGCCATCGATTTTTGCTCTTTCATTGACCACATTCTCGTTGTAGTCGGTTGTTTCATTGTTGATTGATGCATCACCCTCATGTTGCTCCTCTCCTAGAATCCTTCTTGTTACTCTAGGGTTACACCCAAGCTCTAGGCTCAACATTGCCTCCTCCATGCTCATACTCGGCTCTTCACTCTTCTCCTTGCTAGAGTTCTCTTCATTGATCGATTCAAACAAACAAGCATTGGCTTTATAACCCATCATTGGTGGGAGGGGGGCTAGAACTATGAGCTTTTCACTGTATTGGAACGAGTACGTGTTATTTCTTCCATGATGGGAAGAATTCTTCTCATATTCCCATGGCCTACCTAGCAACACATGACACGCATCCATGTCTAACACCTCACACACAATCTCATCCTTATAGTCTTGTCCAATTGAGAACGAGACTTTGCATTGCTTATCGACCTTTATCTCGGCTCCTTGATTAAGCCACCTTAGCTTGTAAGGATGAGGGTGCTTCAAAGTAGGTAAGGCAAGTTTATCAATGAGGGTTTTTGAAGCAACATTAACACAACTTCCTCCATCAATAATTAGATTACACACTCTCCCCTTGATTGTACACTTGGACCGAAAAATTTGGTGCCTTTGGTCCATGCTCTCATTTGATTCTTGAGTGTGCATCACTCGCCATGTGACCAAGCTCAACCCCGAGTCCGGGGGAACTAGGGTTTCGGCCACCTTCACCTCCTCCATTCCCTCTTTTTTTTCTTCCTCACAAACTAAGACCTCATCGTCTCCCCAATGCACTACTTCACTTGTGTTCAAGGCCCTCTTGCTAGGGCACTCCTTAGCAAAATGACCATATCCTTGACATTGGTAGCACTTCTTGAGAGGAATTGGAGTGAAACCTATGGGGTTTGATTCCACTCAAGAGACTAACAAAAATCGAACTTGAAGTGTCTTGAAAATCTCGGCTAGATGTTGTATTTTTGAGGGATAATTTTCTGAAATTTTGTAACATAAAAGAAAACAATAAAGATAGTACTAAATCTACACACAAAGTATTAGATTTAGGTTGTGATTAATCAAGCACAAAGCCACTAATTAATCTTTCACAATCTCAAGCACAAAGCAAGGAGAAAATGAAGAACACTCAACTCATAAAACTCTAGGGTTTTCATTCAATATCAAAATCTGAAAAATATGATGTGGTGGAGTGAAACTAGGAGGATCAAGTTTCACTCAAGAGATGAACACAAATCGATCCTTGAAACCCTTGAAAATCTCGGCCCTTTTGTGTATTTTTTGTGAAGTATTTTCTGAAATTTTGTAAACAAGGAAAATAAAAAGGATAGTAACTAAATCTACACACTAAGTAATAGATTTAGGTTGTGATTAGTGGAGTGAAACTAAGTGGGTCAAGTTTCACTCAAAGGATGAACTAAAATCGATCTTGTGAAGCTTGTGTGTTACTCGGCCAAGAGCTCTTTTTTGGGGTTAATTTTTCTGATTTTTGTGAAAACAAAAGGAACATAAAGGATAGTCACTAAATCTATACACTAAGTAATAGATTTAGGGTTGTAATTAGTTAAGCACTAAGCCACTAACTAATTAATCACTCAACTCAAGCACAAAGCTAAGAGAGAAATGAGAGCACTCAAGTTTTAGGGTTCAACCTTATCTTCATTCAAATCTGAAAATTTACAAGGCAATGAGAGGAGGTTATATACTACCCTTCCTCTAATCTTGACCTTACATCACAAGGTAATCTAAGGGCTACAATCAACCCACCAAAAACAACAATATGTCGGTTTTCCAAGGCTCATATGAGCTGAAAATTTGAATAGAAAACAACAAAACATAAAGCATAAAGTATAAAGCATAAAAGGTAGATAGTGACATGTGTTGAAAGGGACACATTGAGGACAAACATGTGAGCTCCTCTTGAATTAATTTCGGCTGACTTGTTGGCTCTTCCCATTTGATTTGTTCCTCTTGATAATTTAATTGACTTGTGGTTCGAACCCATATGGGTGCACTCGAGCGATCACAAACAAAAATAGCACTTTAGTCGACTTTCGGTTGCTCTCCGTCTTGACTTTTCTTGACTTCCTTGACCCACCAAGCTTGACCACGATATTATTGTTTAAATTCACTCAAAATAAGCTTGGGTGGACCTTAGGATCGTGACCTAGCCCATGGTTCGAGCCCAAGGACCTAAACCGTGATTTGGACAAAAACCGTCTTTGCTAGCCTTGACCATTTTTGGTCCAATCTCCTCTCCTTGAAAAGGATTTGTCCTCAAATCCTCGGTCTCTCTTCCTCTTGCTCGGTTTGGATTATAGCTTGACTCATGGCTTGATCCTTTGCCTCCTTCTCGACTCGGACTCTTGTTGGCTTCATGGCTTGATTAAGTAGACCATGATGAGTGGTGCCCCATGAGCCCCATGACCAACCTTGGGCTCCATGGCTCTAGACTTCCAAGAATTCCACTTGCTTAGAGATTGAATGAGAGATTGATTCTTGTAAACTCGGTTCATTGAATTGAACTTGCTCTCTCCCTTACTCATGGTTTCTTTGGATTCACAATTATCCCCTAGCACAACTCGAAGTTCCTCATGTTTAGGACCGTCAATTAGCCACCCTTTGCCACGTTTAAACCCCACGTTTTTCTCCCCTTTCAAGGACTCACTTGAACCTTCTAACACATCGACCTTTTCATTTCCAAATGATTCACTTCCCTTGCACTTGATTGAGCTCCCCAAATTTTCAGTTTTGAGCTCATTGAGCTCCTCTCCTTGACTTCCCCTTATTGCTCTAGGGTTGTCTTTGATCACATGGAGGGCTACACTCTCGATCATGAAGGTACTTGTGGGATTAGACGACATAAGGAGTGTGAATAATTCGGGTGTGGCTTTGAGGGCCGTGTTCCCCTCCCACAAATCGACCCTTGGACTTCCAATTGAGCCATCTTCTTTCTTGAACTTAGGTGAAGGTTGTAGAAGATCATCACTTAGCTCTTTTTGTTCAAGCTTAGTTCCCCCTTTAAATCCCCATTTCATGAATCCATTTGAGTAGACTTGGTTATGACAACCACATAGCATTTCTTGGGTATTGTTAGTTCCCGCTTTGAACTTCCATTTTAGAAATTCCCTCGACTCTTTGCTTGCATCAACATTCTCATACCACATGAATATCCTTTCCATAAGCTTAGGTAGACTCCTCATCTCACATTCATCCCCTTTCTTGAGCATAGGTAGACTTCCTTTTCCAAACTCACCTTGATCATTAGGGATGTCTTTGAGAAGAAGAACACATCCAACCTTCTCATCACTAAACCCATGCATCAATTCGGGTACTCCACTCAAAATAACCTCTTTGGATGACTCAAGTATGGAGGGCGGTTTGCATTGCTCTTTGGGGAACTCCTTAGCAAGGACATTAATCTTATCCTTCCCATGACTAACCCCAAGTTCAATTTCTGGTCCCCCATCAATCCCCATTTTTTCGTGTGATATAATCAAGGAGGGTGGGTTAGGGTTCTTCAAAATCGGAGTTAAGGGTGTAAGTTTGATATTCTTGGCTCCAATCTTAAAGTTATAAGTATTGTCCCTCCCATCATGATGAGCATTTCTTTCCAACTTCCATGGTCTCCCCAAGAGGAGATGACAAGCATCCATGGGAATCACATCACACAAAACCTCATCCATGTAATCCCTTCCAATGGAGAAAGAAACCAAGCATTGTCTAACCACCATCACACTCATCTCGGCTCCATTTCTTTGGCATTTCATCTTGTAAGGGTTAGGGTGTTCTTGTGTAGGCAAGGCTAATTTTCCAATGAGGGTGCTTGAGGCAACATTAGAACAACTCTCCCCATCAACAATCAAATCACAAACCCTTCCCATAATGGTACACCTAGACCTAAAGGCTTCGACTTGGTGATTCTCTTCTAGGTTTAGGGTTAGGGTTTGAGCAAGCTTGCCCCTACAAACCACACGGTTTTGGCTAGGGGGTGATTCTCCTCCTAACCGAGCCATTCTACCTTCTAACTCCCTCAAGTTCACAAGGTTAGGGTTAGGAATAGGTCTACTCCTCATTCGACTCATTTTGATTTCAAGCTCTTTTCTAGCTTTCTCCATAGAATCATACATGGTCTCACCAAGAGTAGTATCACAAGTAACATCAAAAGGAAGAAACATACCCATTGAAATAACCAAAGAAACAAATCTGAAAAATTTGTGCAAAGTTTGGACCTTTGAGTGTAAGAATCAAAACCAACACTAATACAAGTGTAGATCTTCAACCATTTTGTGAAAATTTTGTGAGATCTTTTGTGGAAATTTTGTGAAATAACAAGTAGAAAATAAAAGAGAAAACGAAAATAAAAGATGAAAAAAAAGGAGTAACTCGAAAAAACTAAGAACAAGAACAAATCGAAAAAACAAGAACAAACCTAGGCTTTGATACCAATTTGGAGTGAAACTAAGTGGGTCAAGTTTCACTCAAAGGATGAACTAAAATCGATCTTGAGAAGCTTGTGTGTTACTCGGCCAAGAGCTCTTTTTTGGGGTTAATTTTTCTGATTTTTGTGAAAACAAAAGGAACATAAAGGATAGTCACTAAATCTATACACTAAGTAATAGATTTAGGGTTGTAATTAGTTAAGCACTAAGCCACTAACTAATTAATCACTCAACTCAAGCACAAAGCTAAGAGAGAAATGAGAGCACTCAAGTTTTAGGGTTCAACCTTATCTTCATTCAAATCTGAAAATTTACAAGGCAATGAGAGGAGGTTATATACTACCCTTCCTCTAATCTTGACCTTACATCACAAGGTAATCTAAGGGCTACAATCAACCCACCAAAAACAACAATATGTCGGTTTTCCAAGGCTCATATGAGCTGAAAATTTGAATAGAAAACAACAAAACATAAAGCATAAAGTATAAAGCATAAAAGGTAGATAGTGACATGTGTTGAAAGGGACACATTGAGGACAAACATGTGAGCTCCTCTTGAATTAATTTCGGCTGACTTGTTGGCTCTTCCCATTTGATTTGTTCCTCTTGATAATTTAATTGACTTTGGAGTGAAACTAGGAGGATCAAGTTTCACTCAAGGGATGAACAAAATCGAACTTGAAGTGATGATAAAAATCTCGGCCAAGTGCTCTTTTTTGGGGTTGATTTTTCTGATTTTTGTTGTTAAAAGAAAGAACATAAAGATAGTGCCTAAATCTACACACAAAGTAATAGATTTAGGTTTTGATTAGTTTAAGCACAAAGCCACTAAACTAATCTCTCACAAATCTCACACACAAAGTAATGAGAGAAGGAAGAACACTCAACTCATAAAACCCTAGGCTTTTTCATTCAATATCCAAATCTGAAAAATACAATGTGAGGGTGAGGGTTTATATAAAGCCCTTGTTCTAATCTTGACCCTTCATCTAATAACTAATCTAAGGGCTACAAACAACCCTTGAATTACATCAATTTACTCGGTCCAAAAGGCTCTCAAGAGCTGAAAATTTTGAACATAAAACAACAAATACTTAAAGTAAAAAGCATAAAGTAGTAAAGGTAGATAGAGACATGTGTGAAAGGGACACATTGAGGAGAAACATGTGAGCCTCTCCTTGAGTTAATTTTCGGCTGATTTGGGGTCTTCCCCCAATTGATTTTTGCTCCTTGTTGACTTGGTTGACTTGTGGTTCGAACCCACTTGGGTGCACTCGAGCGATCACATTCAAAAATAGCGTTTTGTTGACTTTCGGTTGCTCTTTGTCTTGACTTTCCTTGACCTCTTTGATCCACCAAGCTTGACCAACATATTATGATGTAATTTACTCAAAATAAGCTTGGGTGGACCTTAGGATCGTGACCTAGCCCATGGTTCGAGCCCAAGGACCTAAACCGTGATTTGGACAAAAACCGTCTTTGCTAGCCTTGACCATTTTTGGTCCAATCTCCTCTCCTTGAAAAGGATTTGTCCTCAAATCCTCGGTCTCTCTTCCTCTTGCTCGGTTTGGACTATAGCTTGACTCATGGCTTGATCCTTTGCCTCCTTCTCGACTCGGACTCTTGTTGGCTTCATGACTTGAATTGTAGAACATGATGAGGTGTGCCCCATGAGCCCCATGACCAACCTTGGGCTCCATGGCTCTAGTCTTCCAAGAATTCCACTTGCTTAGAGATTGAATGAGAGATTGATTCTTGTAAACTCGGTTCATTGAATTGAACTTGCTCTCTCCCTTACTCATGGTTTCTTTGGATTCACAATTAACCCCTAGCACAACTCGAAGTTCCTCATGTTTAGGACCGTCAATTAGCCACCCTTTGTCAATGATGAGTCCCACGTCTCTCTCCCATTTCAAGGACTCACTTGAACCTTCTAACACATCGACCTTTTCATTTCCAAATGATTCACTTCCCTTGCACTTGATTGAGCTCCCCGAATTTTCAGTTTTGAGCTCATTGAGCTCCTCTCCTTGACTTCCCCTTATTGCTCTAGGGTTGTCTTTGATCACATGGAGGGCTACACTCTCGATCATGAAGGTACTTGTGGAATTAGATGACATGAGGAGTGTGATTAAGTCGGTTATGGTCTTGAGGGCCGTGTTCTCCTCCCACAAGTCGATCTTTGGACTTTCACTTTGACTTGAGCCATCATCACTTAGCTCTTTTTGTTCAAGCTTAGTTCCCCCTTTGAATCCCCATTTCATGAATCCACTTGAGTAGGCTTGAGTAGGATGATCACATAGTAGCTCCTTGTTGTTATTATTCACTTTGAATTTCCACTTTAGAAATTCCCTCGACTCTTTGCTTGCATCAACATTCTCATACCACATGAATACCTTCCTCTCGACATTAGCCAAACACGTCTCATGATCATACTCATCCCTTGGCTTGGCATTGTACCCCATGCTTTCCTCTTGAGTGTTAGGATAATCTTTAGCAAAGTGAATGGTCAATCTCTCACCAACACTCACTTCCTCACTTGTTTCGGCCTCCTCACTTAAAACAACCTCTTTGGATGACTCAAGTATGGAGGGCGGTTTGCATTGCTCTTTGGGGAACTCCTTAGCAAGGACATTAATCTCATCCTTCCCATGACTAACCCCAAACTCAATTTCTCGTCCCCCATCAATCCCCATGTTGTCGTGTGACTCAACCAAGGAGGGTGGGTTAGGGTTCTTCAAAATCGGAGGTAAGGGTGCAAGTTTGATTTTCTTAGCTCCAATCTTGAAAGTGTAGGTATTGTCCCTCCCATCATGATGAGCATTTCTTTCCAACTTCCAAGGTTTCCCTAAAAGAATGTGACAAACATCCATGGGAATCACATCACACAAAGCTTCATCCATGTAATCCCTTCCAATGGAGAAAGAAACCAAGCATTGTCTAACCACACTTACACTCATCTCGGCTCCATTGTTTAGCCACTTCATCTTGTAAGGTTTAGGGTGTTCTTGTGTAGGCAAGGCTAATTTTTCAATGAGGGTGCTTGAGGCCACATTAGAACAACTCTCCCCATCAACAATCAAATCACAAACCCTTCCCATAATGGTACACCTAGACCTAAAGGCTTCGACTTGGTGACTCTCTTCTAGGTTTAGGGTTAGGGTTTGAGCAAGCATGCCCCTACATACCATTCGGCCAAGGTTAGGGGGTTGTCCTCCTCCTAACCGAGCCATTCTATCCTCTAACTCCCTTTGACCCCTCAAAGTCACAAGATCAAGGCTAGGGTTAGGTTTGAGTCTACCCCTCATTCGACTCATTTTGATTTCAAGCTCTCTTCTAGCTTTCTCCATAGAATCACACATGGTCTCACCAAGAGTAGTACCACAAGAAACATCAAAATGATGGAACACATCCATTGAAATAACCAAAGAACAAAAATCTGAAAATTTTGAGTAAAGCAAGGACCTTTGAGTGTGAAAATCAAAACCAACACTAACACAAGTGTAGATCTTCAACCATTTTGTGAAAATTTTGTGAGAAATTTATGGAAAATAAACAAGGAAAGGAAAGAAAGGAAAAAAAACGAAAATCAAAGAGGAAAAAACTCAAACAAAATCGACCCTAACTTAGATGAACCGAAAAAATTAAAATGAAAATGAAAATCAAGAACAAACCTAGGCTTTGATACCAATTTGGAGTGAAACTAGGAGGATCAAGTTTCACTCAAGGGATGAACAAAATCGAACTTGAAGTGATGATAAAAATCTCGGCCAAGTGCTCTTTTTTGGGGTTGATTTTTCTGATTTTTGTTGTTAAAAGAAAGAACATAAAGATAGTGCCTAAATCTACACACAAAGTAATAGATTTAGGTTTTGATTAGTTTAAGCACAAAGCCACTAAACTAATCTCTCACAAATCTCACACACAAAGTAATGAGAGAAGGAAGAACACTCAACTCATAAAACCCTAGGCTTTTTCATTCAATATCCAAATCTGAAAAATACAATGTGAGGGTGAGGGTTTATATAAAGCCCTTGTTCTAATCTTGACCCTTCATCTAATAACTAATCTAAGGGCTACAAACAACCCTTGAATTACATCAATTTACTCGGTCCAAAAGGCTCTCAAGAGCTGAAAATTTTGAACATAAAACAACAAATACTTAAAGTAAAAAGCATAAAGTAGTAAAGGTAGATAGAGACATGTGTGAAAGGGACACATTGAGGAGAAACATGTGAGCCTCTCCTTGAGTTAATTTTCGGCTGATTTGGGGTCTTCCCCCAATTGATTTTTGCTCCTTGTTGACTTGGTTGACTTGTGGTTCGAACCCACTTGGGTGCACTCGAGCGATCACATTCAAAAATAGCGTTTTGTTGACTTTCGGTTGCTCTTTGTCTTGACTTTCCTTGACCTCTTTGATCCACCAAGCTTGACCAACATATTATGATGTAATTTACTCAAAATAAGCTTGGGTGGACCTTAGGATCGTGACCTAGCCCATGGTTCGAGCCCAAGGACCTAAACCGTGATTTGGACAAAAACCGTCTTTGCTAGCCTTGACCATTTTTGGTCCAGACTTGTGGTTCGAACCCATATGGGTGCACTCGAGCGATCACAAACAAAAATAGCACTTTAGTCGACTTTCGGTTGCTCTCCGTCTTGACTTTTCTTGACTTCCTTGACCCACCAAGCTTGACCACGATATTATTGTTTAAATTCACTCAAAATAAGCTTGGGTGGACCTTAGGATCGTGACCTAGCCCATGGTTCGAGCCCAAGGACCTAAACCGTGATTTGGACAAAAACCGTCTTTGCTAGCCTTGACCATTTTTGGTCCAATTAGTTTAAGCACAAAGCCACTAAACTAATCTTTCACTAAACTCACACACAAAGTAATGAGAAAAGGAAGAACACTCAAATGAAACTAGGGTTTTCTTTTCAATATCAAAAATCTGAAAATTATGTTGTGTAAGGTTGGGTTTATATACTACCCAAGGCCTCATCTCAACCATTCATTACAAGATGATCTAAGGGCTCTCAAAGACCCCAAATACTACTAAAAAAAACGGCCCCTAAGCTCACATGTGAGCTGAAAAATTCAAAAGAAAACAACAAACAATAAAGCATAAAGGTGATAGTGACACTTGAGTTCATCCTCTCCCTTCTTTGTTGATGATCATCCAAGGGCCCTTGTGAGAGCCTTGGGGTGGGTTTGGACGGTCCAAGTGACCTACTTTCAAGGGATTATATTGTCTCTTACATTAAAGCATAAAGTAAAAGTAAGAAAGCGGCGTGTATGAAAATGGCGTGAAATATAAAAACAATGTGATGATCTTTGGTGACTTGATTTAGACCGGCCCCTTGACCTCCATGAGCTAGCTTGATGAACCATGTGAGCCCATTTTATTGGAGGGTTGACTCACATGGGTGTACCATAGTTGACCACATCTCAAAAATAGCATAATCTTGACTTTTTGTTGCTCTCCGACTTTGACTTCCTCTTGACCTTGCTTGATCACTAAGGTTGGCTTGATTTGACCATAGAGTTGACTTTATTTAGCCCTTAGTGACCCTCTTGACCACGGCCTAAGCTTGGGTTCGAGCCCATGGGTCCAACCCATGGTCTCCCTCGACTTCACCCTTGACCACCTTGGCCAATTTTGGTCCAATCTCCTCTCCTTGGAAAGGGCTTGTCCTCAAGTCCTTGGAGATCCTCTTGCTTCCTCCCTTGCTCGATTTCAAGCTAGAATCTCGGCTCAACCTTTGCTCGATCTTGGTCTTCATGGTTTTAGTCTTCCATGGGCACCACTTAGCTAGAGTTTGAAGAAGTGGTTGGACCCCTTTGCCTTGGCTCGAAGAATTGATCATTTTTTCATCCTTGGTCACGGTTTGTTTGAC
Source organism: Dianthus caryophyllus (assembly GCA_023091065.1). Lineage (NCBI taxonomy): Eukaryota > Viridiplantae > Streptophyta > Magnoliopsida > Caryophyllales > Caryophyllaceae > Dianthus > Dianthus caryophyllus. Next base: position 25,371,982 of record CM041524.1, read on the forward strand.
CACGCATTCTTCCTCGAGCATTTCCTTGAGCCCCGACTCATAACCATGCCATCCACCCATTCTTGCTCATGATCGAGCCCTTCAATGATTCTCCATCTTAAAGACCCGCTTGACCTTTCCTTGCCATCGATTTTTGTTCTTTCGTTGACCACATTCTCAATGTAGTCGGTTGTTTCCTTGTTGATTGATTGGACCAAAAATGGTCAAGGCTAGCAAAGACGGTTTTTGTCCAAATCACGGTTTAGGTCCTTGGGCTCGAACCATGGGCTAGGTCACGATCCTAAGGTCCACCCAAGCTTATTTTGAGTGAATTTAAACAATAATATCTTGGTCAAGCTTGGTGGGTCAAGGAAGTCAAGAAAAGTCAAGACGGAGAGCAACCGAAAGTCGACTAAAGTGCTATTTTTGTTTGTGATCGCTCGAGTGCACCCATATGGGTTCGAACCACAAGTCAATTAAATTATCAAGAGGAACAAATCAAATGGGAAGAGCCAACAAGTCAGCCGAAATTAATTCAAGAGGAGCTCACATGTTTGTCCTCAATGTGTCCCTTTCAACACATGTCACTATCTACCTTTTATGCTTTATACTTTATGCTTTATGTTTTGTTGTTTTCTATTCAAATTTTCAGCTCATATGAGCCTTGGAAAACCGACATATTGTTGTTTTTGGTGGGTTGATTGTAGCCCTTAGATTACCTTGTGATGTAAGGTCAAGATTAGAGGAAGGGTAGTATATAACCTCCTCTCATTGCCTTGTAAATTTTCAGATTTGAATGAAGATAAGGTTGAACCCTAAAACTTGAGTGCTCTCATTTCTCTCTTAGCTTTGTGCTTGAGTTGAGTGATTAATTAGTTAGTGGCTTAGTGCTTAACTAATTACAACCCTAAATCTATTACTTAGTGTATAGATTTAGTGACTATCCTTTATGTTCCTTTTGTTTTCACAAAAATCAGAAAAATTAACCCCAAAAAAAGAGCTCTTGGCCGAGTAACACACAAGCTTCACAAGATCGATTTTAGTTCATCCTTTGAGTGAAACTTGACCCACTTAGTTTCACTCCAAATTGGCATCAAAGCTTTGGTTGGGTTTGAAGCACAAGATCCACCCTTGTGTTAGAAAACATACGGTCCAAAGGAGATACCCGAAATTTTTGGTTTGTTCTTGATTTTCGATTTTTATCTTTATTTTTCGGTTTATTGTGTTTTGCCGAGTTGATCTTTGTTTTTCATCCTTTATTTTTCGTTTGTCTCTTTTATTTTCTTGTTTCCACAAAACTTCTCACAAATTTTCACAAAAATGGTTGAGGATCTACACTTGTGTTAGTGTTGGTTTTGATTTTCACACTCAAAGGTCCTTGCTTTACTCAAAAATTTTCAGATTTTTGTTCTTTGGTTATTTCAATGGGTATGTTTTTTCCTTTTGATGTTTCTTATGATACTACTCTTGGTGAGACCATGTGTGATTCTATGGAGAAAGCTAGAAGAGAGCTTGAAACCAAAATGAGTCAAATGAGGGGTAGACTTAAACCTAACCCTAACCTTGATCTTGTGACTTTGAGGGTCAAAGGGAATTAGAGGCTAGAATGGCTCGGTTAGGAGGAGAACCACCCCCTAACCCAAGCCGTGTGGTTTGTAGGGATATGCTTGCCCAAACCCTAACCCTAGAAGAGAATCACCAAGTCCAAATCTTTAGGTCTAGGTGTACCATTATGGGAAGGGTTTGTAATTTGATTGTTGATGAGGAAAGTTGTGTTAATGTTGCCTCAAATACCCTCATTGAAAAACTAGCCTTACCTACACAAGATCACCCTAACCCTTACAAGATGAAATGCCAAAGAAATGGAGCCGAGATGAGTGTGATGGTGGTTAGACAATGCTTGGTTTCTTTCTCCATTGGTGGGGATTACATGGATGAGGTTTTGTGTGATGTGATTCCCATGGATGCTTGTCATCTCCTCTTGGGGAGACCATGGAAGTTGGAAAGAAATGCTCATCATGATGGGAGGGACAATACCTATACTTTCAAGATTGGAGCTAAGAAAATCAAACTTGCACCCTTACCTCCGATTTTGAAGAACCCTAACCCACCCTCCTTGGTTGAGTCACCCAAAATGCAAAGGATGACTGGGACCAGAAATTGAACTTGGGGTTAGTCATGGGAAGGATGAGATTAATGTCCTTGCTAAGGAGTTCCCCAAAGAGCAATGCAAACCACCCTCCATACTTGAGTCATTCAAAGAGGTTATTTTGAGTGAAGAGGCCGAAACAAGTGAGGAAATGAATGTTGGTGAAAAATTGACCCTTCACTTTGCTAAAGATAATCCTAACACTCAAGAGGAAAGCATGGAGTACAATGCCAAGCAAAGGGATGAGTATGATCATGAGAAGTGTTTGGCCAATGTCAAGAGGAAGGTATTCATGTGGTATGAGAATGTTGATACAAGCCAAGAGTCAAGGGAATTTCAAAAATGGAAATTCAAGGTGAACAATAACAACAAGGAGCCACCATGTGATCATCCTATTCAAGTCTTTCCAAGTGGGTTCATGAAATGGGGATTCAAAGGGGGAACTAAGCTTGAACAAAAAGAGCTAAGTGATGATCTTCTACAATCTTCACCTAAGCTCAAGAAAGAAGATGGCTCAAGTGAAAGTCCAAAGATCGATTTGTGGGAGGAGAACACGGCCCTCAATGCCATACGTGGGCTGTTCACGATCCTTAGGTCATCCAATTCAACAAGTACTTTCATGAATGAGAAGGTAGCCCTCCATTTGATCAAAGACAATCCTAGAGCAATAGGGGGAAGTCAAGGAGAGGAGCTCAATGAGCTCAAAACTGAAAATTCGGGGCACTCAATGAAGTACAAGGAGAGTGAATCATGTGGAGATGCAAAAGACGATGTGATGGAAAGTTCAAGTAAGTCCTTGAAATGGGAGAAAAACGTTGGGCTCAATCATGACAAAGAGAGGCTAGGTGACGATTCTATGCATGAGGAACATCGAGTTGTGCTAGGGGATAATTGTGAATCCAAAGAAACCATGAGTAAGGGAGAGAGCAAGTTCAATTCAATGAACCGAGTTTACAAGAATCAATCTCTCATTCAATCTCTAAGCAAGTGGAATTCTTGGAAGTCTAGAGCCATGGAGCCCAAGGTTGGTCATGGGGCTCACGGGGCACCCCTCATCATGTTCTACGAATCAAGCCATGAAGCCAACAAGAGTCCGAGTCGAGAAGGAGGCAAAGGATCAAGCCATGAGTCAAGCTATAATCCAAACCGAGCAAGAGGAAGAGAGACCGAGGATTTGAGGACAAATCCTTTTCAAGGAGAGGAGATTGGACCAAAAATGGTCAAGGCTAGCAAAGACGGTTTTTGTCCAAATCACGGTTTAGGTCCTTGGGCTCGAACCATGGGCTAGGTCACGATCCTAAGGTCCACCCAAGCTTATTTTGAGTGAATTTAAACAATAATATCTTGGTCAAGCTTGGTGGGTCAAGGAAGTCAAGAAAAGTCAAGACGGAGAGCAACCGAAAGTCGACTAAAGTGCTATTTTTGTTTGTGATCGCTCGAGTGCACCCATATGGGTTCGAACCACAAGTCAATTAAATTATCAAGAGGAACAAATCAAATGGGAAGAGCCAACAAGTCAGCCGAAATTAATTCAAGAGGAGCTCACATGTTTGTCCTCAATGTGTCCCTTTCAACACATGTCACTATCTACCTTTTATGCTTTATACTTTATGCTTTATGTTTTGTTGTTTTCTATTCAAATTTTCAGCTCATATGAGCCTTGGAAAACCGACATATTGTTGTTTTTGGTGGGTTGATTGTAGCCCTTAGATTACCTTGTGATGTAAGGTCAAGATTAGAGGAAGGGTAGTATATAACCTCCTCTCATTGCCTTGTAAATTTTCAGATTTGAATGAAGATAAGGTTGAACCCTAAAACTTGAGTGCTCTCATTTCTCTCTTAGCTTTGTGCTTGAGTTGAGTGATTAATTAGTTAGTGGCTTAGTGCTTAACTAATTACAACCCTAAATCTATTACTTAGTGTATAGATTTAGTGACTATCCTTTATGTTCCTTTTGTTTTCACAAAAATCAGAAAAATTAACCCCAAAAAAAGAGCTCTTGGCCGAGTAACACACAAGCTTCACAAGATCGATTTTAGTTCATCCTTTGAGTGAAACTTGACCCACTTAGTTTCACTCCATTGATGCTTCACCTTCATGAGGCTCCTCTCCTAGAGTCCTCCTTATCATGCTAGAGCTTCCCTCACATTTCAAGTTCATCTTTTCCTCTTGCTCTTCTTCACTCGGCCCAAGGCCCTTCAAGTCTTCATGCTCAATCACTTTCGGCCCCAACTTCATCTCCATGCTAGGGTTTGGCTCAATGAAGGATTCAAACAAGCATGCATTGGATTTACATCCCATCATTGGTGGTAGGGGAGCTAAGACAATGAGCTTTTCACCATACTTGAATGAGTAGGTGTTGTCTCTTCCATGGTGGGAAGAGTTCTTTTCATACTCCCATGGCCTCCCAAGTAAGACATGACAAGCATCCATATCTAACACTTCACACACAATTTCATCTTTGTAGTCTTGCCCAATCGAGAACGAGACTTTGCATTGTTTATCGACTTTTACCTCGGCTCCTTGATTAAGCCACCTTAGCTTGTAAGGATGAGGATGCTTCAAAGTAGGTAAGGCAAGTTTATCAATGAGGGTTTTGGAAGCAACATTAACACAACTTCCCCCATCGATAATCAAGTTACACACTCTCCCCATGATGGTACATTTAGTTCGAAATATTTGATGCCTTTGATCCATGCTTTCGCTTGAATCTTGAGTGTGCATTACTCGCCAAGTAACCAAGCTCAACCCCGAGTCCGGGGGAACAATTGTTTCGGCCACTCTCTCATCCTCAACTCCTCTTTTTTTCTCCCTCACAAACTAACACTTCATCTTCTCCCCAATGCACAACCTCACTTGTGTTCAAGGTCCTCTTGCTAGGGCACTCCTTAGCAAAATGACCATACCCTTGACATTGGTAGCATTTCTTGAGAGGAATTGTTCTCTTGGGACCATAGTCAATTCCCTTCCCTTGTCGACACTCGATGGTTTGGTAGTAGGGCAAGGCTCGACAATTTTGACCCCCTTGATTCGAACTAGGGTTGGTTTTGGGGTGCTCTTAGCCGACTCTCCTCTCCCCTTCTCTAGCCTTTCCACACGTGTGGCCATGGTAACGGCCTCATCGAATGACCACAAGTTTTGCATCTTCACTCGGTTAGCAATCCTAGGGTTTAGGCCCTCGACAAACCTAGCTATCTTTTGCTCGGGTTTCTCATTCATCTCACATTGTAATGTGAGTTGCTCAAAGTCCCTAAGGTAAGACTCAATGGGTTGTGTCTCTTGTTTGAGTTGAGCTAGTTTGAGGAACATGTCTTGGGTATAATCCTTGGGAACAAACTTGTCTTTGAGTTTCTTTTTGAGTTTGAGCCATGACCTAATGGGTTCCTTACCCTCTCGGTTTCGTTGGTTCTTGAGGTTTTCGTACCAAAGGGAAGCATATCCCTTAAACTTCATGATGGCTACCTTGAAACACTTCCTATCGGGATATTCCTTAAATTCAAAGATCCTCTCTATCGACCTAAGCCAATCTAGGAGATCCTCGGGGTTCAAGCTACCATAAAAATCGGGTATATCCACTTTGATATCTCGGTCATGGTCTCTTGGGTGGGCTTCAAGGGACTCTTCCGAATCCGAAAATTGATCTTCCATGTGAGGAGGAGGTTGACCCCTTCCACGGCCTCCTATCCCACGGCCACGCCCCCTTCCCCCTTCACCCCTTCTTGGTTCATTAATATTTTGGTCTAAGAGGGTGTTTAGAGCATTCATCATTAGAGTACAATTACCGGTGAGTTGAGTTAACTTTTCTTCTAAGTCGGAAAGCCTTTTATCTTCCCCTCTATCCCCTTCCATTTTGTGACAATTTTGTGAGATCTTTTGTGGAAATTTTGTGGGAAATTTATAGAAAATAAACAAGGAAAAGAAGGAAGAAAAACGAAAAATTAAAAGAGGAAAACAAACAAACTACTCGACATTACTAGGGTAAACCGAAAAACAAAGATAAAAAAAATCGAAAATCAAAAACAAACCTAGGCTTTGATGACCAATTTGGAGTGAAACTAGGAGGATCAAGTTTCACTCAAGAGATGAACACAAATCGATCCTTGAAACCCTTGAAAATCTCGGCCCTTTTGTGTATTTTTTGTGAAGTATTTTCTGAAATTTTGTAAACAAGGAAAATAAAAAGGATAGTAACTAAATCTACACACTAAGTAATAGATTTAGGTTGTGATTAGTTTAAGCACAAAGCCACTAAACTAATCTTTCACTAAACTCACACACAAAGTAATGAGAAAAGGAAGAACACTCAAATGAAACTAGGGTTTTCTTTTCAATATCAAAAATCTGAAAATTATGTTGTGTAAGGTTGGGTTTATATACTACCCAAGGCCTCATCTCAACCATTCATTACAAGATGATCTAAGGGCTCTCAAAGACCCCAAATACTACTAAAAAAAAAACGGCCCATAAGCTCACATGTGAGCTGAAAAATTCAAAAGAAAACAACAAACAATAAAGCATAAAGGTGATAGTGACACTTGAGTTCATCCTCTCCCTTCTTTGTTGATGATCATCCAAGGGCCCTTGTGAGAGCCTTGGGGTGGGTTTGGACGGTCCAAGTGACCTACTTTCAAGGGATTATATTGTCTCTTACATTAAAGCATAAAGTAAAAGTAAAGAAAGCGACATGTATGAAAATGACATGAAATATAAAAACAATGTGATGATCTTTGGTGACTTGATTTAGACCGGCCCCTTGACCTCCATGAGCTAGCTTGATGAACCATGTGAGCCCATTTTATTGGAGGGTTGACTCACATGGGTGTACCATAGTTGACCACATCTCAAAAATAGCATAATCTTGACTTTTTGTTGCTCTCCGACTTTGACTTCCTCTTGACCTTGCTTGATCACTAAGGTTGGCTTGATTTGACCATAGAGTTGACTTTATTTAGCCCTTAGTGACCCTCTTGACCACGGCCTAAGCTTGGGTTCGAGCCCATGGGTCCAACCCATGGTCTCCCTCGACTTCACCCTTGACCACCTTGGCCAATTTTGGTCCATGTGGTGAGGCTTGGTTTATATAGACCAAGTCTTTACATCCTAGCCTTACATTTCAAAGACCATCTAAGGGCTCACATGAGCCTTGAAAAACATCAAAAAAATCGGCCACAAGGCCTTACACAAATCTGAAAATGTTGGAAGAAAACAACAACAACTAAAGTATAAAGCATAAAGGTGGATAGTGACATGTGGGAAAGGGACATATTGTGGAACAACATGTGAGTCTCCATTTGAATCCTTTTTCGGCTGATTTGGGACCTTTTCCCACATGATTTTTGTTCTTGATGATTCAATTGACTTGTGGTTGACCTTTGGACCTAAGGTTGGAAGCGGGCCCTAGGTCAACGGATCGTAAATTCTCAACTCCCATTGCAATCTCTCCGGGTTGAAAAGGATTTGCCCTCAAATCCTCGACTTCCTCCTCCTCCAAGTCATCATGGTATGGGCTAAGATCTCCCACGTTGAACGTGCCATGGACTCCGTATTCTCCCGGTAGATCAACTTTGTAAGCGTTCGGTCCAATTTTCTCGAGTATCTCAAAGGGACCCTCGGCCCTAGGCATGAGCTTGTTCTTTCTTTTATCCGGAAACCTTTCCTTCCTTAAGTGTAACCACACCAAGTCTCCCGCTTCAAATTCCCTTGGATTTTTTCGGTTCTTGGACTTAGCCTTATAAGCTTCGTTTGATTTCTCGATTTGCTTCTTGACTTGGTTGTGGATACTCATCATGAACTCAACCCGCTTCTTGGCATCGTAACTCATCTCCTTGCTCTTGACGGGGGCTAGGTCCGTGGGCATGAGAGGGTTGGCTCCATAGACCACTTCAAACGGTGATTGTCCGTGCTGAGACGAAGGGCACGATTAAAAGCGGTCGGCGTGGGCAAGCTTGAGATCCCAATCATTCAAGGACTTAGAACCGATGCTCCTAAGGATCCTCCCCAAGGTTTTATTAGTGACCTCGGTTTGGCCATCCGTTTGAGGGTGGTGACTCGTGCTAAACAAGAGCCTTGTTTTCAACAATTTCCACAAGGTTTTCCAAAAGTGGCTCATGAACTTGGTGTCTCGATCGGATACAATGGTCTTGGGAACTCCGTGTAGTTTGACCACTTCCTTGAAGTACAACTCGGCCACACTCATGGCATCTTCGGTTTTCTTGCACGCAATGAAGTGAGCCATCTTGCTAAATCGATCCACCACAACCATGATGGAATCCTTACCTCATTGAGTTCTAGGCAAAGCGACGATGAAATCCATGCTAACGTCCTCCCATGGCCGATTTGGGATGGGTAGAGGAGTGTAGGGCCCCGTTTGAAAGAAGGACTTGGATTGTTGGCACGAAGCGCATCTCTTGATCACATCTTGGACATCTCCAAGCATTTTCGGCCAATAGAATTGATCTTGGAGGATGTCGTAAGTCTTTTGAATTCCAAAATGCCCGGCTAAACCATTAGAGTGAACCTCACGCACTAGGAGAAGTCGATAGGAACCCTTAGGAATGCACAACCGATTCCCCAAGAATAGGAATCCCTCTTGAAGTGTGTACTTGCTCCCTACCTTGCTTTGCCCTTCACGAATGGAATTCCATTCATCCTTGAAGTCGGGATCCTCCACATAGAGTTCTTTCATGAATTCAAAACCCAACACTCTTTGCTCCATGTAGCTTAGCATGGTGTGTCTCTGAGATAATGCATCGGCCACCACGTTATTCTTTCCTTCAATGAACTTGCTTGAGAAAGAGAACGATTGAAGGAATTCTACCCACTTGGCGTGTCTATGATTCAACTTGTGTTGTCCATTGATGTATTTGAGAGCCTCATGATCCGAGTGAAGAACAAACGGTTTGGGCTTGAGGTAATGGCTCCAATGAGCGAGAGCCCTAACGATGGCATAGAATTCTTTGTCGTAGGTGGAATAATTGAGCTTGGCACCATTCAATTTCTCACTAAAGTAAGCGATTGGCTTGTGTTCTTGTAATAGAACGGCCCCAATTCCAACCCCACTAGCATCACATTCGACTTCAAAAAGCTTATTGAAATCCGGTGGTGTAAGAATAGGTGAATCACACAACAACTTCTTGATTTTATTGAAGGAAATCTCGGCCCCCTCACTCCACTTGAATTCCCCTTTCTTCATACACTCGGTGATGGGTGCCATGACGGTGCTAAAATCCTTGATAAATCGTCGATAAAAAGAAGCCAAGCCATGAAAACTTCTCACCTCGGTTATGTTCTTCGGAATGGGCCATGATTTGATAGCCTCCACTTTCTCTTGATCCACTAGTATACCTCGGCTAGAGATGATATAGCCCAAGAATTGGACTTCGCTTTGCATGAAGGAACACTTCTCTAGCTTACCATACAACTTGTGATCTCTAAGTGTCTCAAATAACACTTGCAAGTGATGTAGATGAGCTTCCTTGGAAGGGCTATACACCAAGATATCGTCAAAGTAAACCACAACGAACCTTCCCAAGTAAGGTCTCAAAACCTCGGTCATCAATCTCATGAAGGTGCTAGGAGCATTAGATAGTCCAAAAGGCATGACTAACCATTCATATAACCCATGCTTCGTTTTAAAAGCCGTCTTCCATTCATCACCCTCTTTGATTCTCACTTGATGGTATCCTTGTCGCAAATCAATCTTGGAAAACAATCGAGCCCCACTAAGTTCGTCAAGAATGTCATCAAGTCTAGGTATAGGAAACCTATACTTGACCGTAATATTATTAATAGCTCGACTATCCGTACACATTCTCCAAGTTCCATCCTTCTTAGGTACTAAGAGTGTAGGTACGGCACAAGGACTAAGAGATTCTCTTACAAACCCCTTTTCCATGAGTTCCCCAATTTGTTGTTGAAGTTCTTGTGTAGCCTTGGGATCACTTCGATATGCGGCCTTATTAGGTAGTGTAGCTCCCGGAACAAGATCAATTTGATGTTCAATGCCCCTAATAGGGGGTAGGCCGTGTGGTAGCTCGAGAGGAAACACATCCTTGTAGAGTTCCAAGAACTCTTGAACTTCACATGGAATCGGTTTTTCACTTTCCTTAGGAGTTTCTTTGGCAATGAGGGCATAAACAACCATTCCCTTGCTAAGCTCTTGTTTCATTTCTTGTTCCCCAACTAGTAGAACTCCCTCTAGTGGCTTGGTTAGAGTTGGAGTGGCTCGGCCACCCATGTTTGGGGGCAAGGGTGTGAGTTTGATCTTCTTGTCTCTAAACTTGAAAGTATAGGTGTTGTCTCTTCCCTCATGAGTTGCATTTCGATCAAATTCCCAAGGTCTCCCTAATAAAAGGTGACAAGCATCCATAGGAATCACATCACACCACACTTCATCCAAATAATCTCTTCCCATAGAAAAAGAAACCAAACATCGTTTGTCAACCAAAATTTCGGCCTCCCTATTCAACCATCTCAACTTGTAAGGGTTTGGGTGTTTTTGTGTAGGTAAGGCAAGTTTATCGATGAGGGTTTTTGAAGCAACATTAACACAACTCCCTCCATCAATAATGAGGTTACAAACCCTCTTCCCAATGGTACATTTAGACCTAAAAATCTGATTTTTTGACTTTCCTCTAAAGGTTGAGGTTGGGTATGCATAACCCTCCAAGTTACAAGACCAAGGTTTGACCCAATTCCTCCTTTCATTCGGCTCAACTTAGCCTCTATTTCCATTCTCAATTTCTCCATAGAGTCATACATGGTTCCCTCAAGAGTAGTTTCACAAGAAAGAGGCATACTCATTGAGAAAACAAGGAAGAACAAACCTGAAAATTTCGGTTAAGCAAGATTTGCTTTTGGACCGTGTATAAGCACAAAGATGGGATCTTGTGCTTCAAACCCAACCAAAGCTTTGATTACCAATTTGGAGTGAAACCTATGGGGTTTGATTCCACTCAAGAGACTAACAAAAATCGAACTTGAAGTGTCTTGAAAATCTCGGCTAGATGTTGTATTTTTGTGGGATAATTTTCTGAAATTTTGTAACATAAAAGAAAACAATAAAGATAGTACTAAATCTACACACAAAGTATTAGATTTAGGTTGTGATTAATCAAGCACAAAGCCACTAATTAATCTTTCACAATCTCAAGCACAAAGCAAGGAGAAAATGAAGAACACTCAACTCATAAAACTCTAGGGTTTTCATTCAATATCAAAATCTGAAAAATATGATGTGGTGAGCCTTGGTTTATATAGACCAAGTCTTTACATCCTAGCCTTACATTTCAAAGACCATCTAAGGGCTCACATGAGCCTTGAAAAACATCAAAAAAATCGGCCACAAGGCCTTACACAAATCTGAAAATGTTGGAAGAAAACAACAACAACTAAAGTATAAAGCATAAAGGTGGATAGTGACATGTGGGAAAGGGAGATATTGTGGAACAACATGTGAGTCTCCATTTGAATCCTTTTTCGGCTGATTTGGGACCTTTTCCCACATGATTTTTGTTCTTGATGATTCAATTGACTTGTGGTTGACCTTTGGACCTAAGGTTGGAAGCGGGCCCTAGGTCAACGGATCGTAAATTCTCAACTCCCGTTGCAATCTCTCCGGGTTGAAAAGGATTTGCCCTCAAATCCTCGACTTCCTCCTCCTCCAAGTCATCATGGTATGGGCTAAGATCTCCCACGTTGAACGTGCCATGGACTCCGTATTCTCCCGGTAGATCAACTTTGTAAGCGTTCGGTCCAATTTTCTCGAGTATCTCAAAGGGACCCTCGGCCCTAGGCATGAGCTTGTTCTTTCTTTTATCCGGAAACCTTTCCTTCCTTAAGTGTAACCACACCAAGTCTCCCGCTTCAAATTCCCTTGGATTTTTTCGGTTCTTGGACTTAGCCTTATAAGCTTCGTTTGATTTCTCGATTTGCTTCTTGACTTGGTTGTGGATACTCATCATGAACTCAACCCGCTTCTTGGCATCGTAACTCATCTCCTTGCTCTTGACGGGGGCTAGGTCCGTGGGCATGAGAGGGTTGGCTCCATAGACCACTTCAAACGGTGATTGTCCCGTGCTAGACGAAGGGGCACGATTAAAAGCGAATTCGGCGTGGGCAAGCTTGAGATCCCAATCTTTCAAGGACTTAGAAACGATGCTCCTAAGGATCCTCCCCAAGGTTTTATTAGTGACCTCGGTTTGGCCATCCGTTTGAGGGTGGTGACTCGTGCTAAACAAGAGCCTTGTTTTCAACAATTTCCACAAGGTTTTCCAAAAGTGGCTCATGAACTTGGTGTCTCGATCGGATACAATGGTCTTGGGAACTCCGTGTAGTTTGACCACTTCCTTGAAGTACAACTCGGCCACACTCATGGCATCTTCGGTTTTCTTGCACGCAATGAAGTGAGCCATCTTGCTAAATCGATCCACCACAACCATGATGGAATCCTTACCTCATTGAGTTCTAGGCAAAGCGACGATGAAATCCATGCTAACGTCCTCCCATGGCCGATTTGGGATGGGTAGAGGAGTGTAGGGCCCCGTTTGAAAGAAGGACTTGGATTGTTGGCACGGCGCATCTCTTGATCACATCTTGGACATCTCCAAGCATTTTCGGCCAATAGAATTGATCTTGGAGGATGTCGTAAGTCTTTTGAATTCCAAAATGCCCGGCTAAACCATTAGAGTGAACCTCACGCACTAGGAGAAGTCGATAGGAACCCTTAGGAATGCACAACCGATTCCCCAAGAATAGGAATCCCTCTTGAAGTGTGTACTTGCTCCCTACCTTGCTTTGCCCTTCACGAATGGAATTCCATTCATCCTTGAAGTCGGGATCCTCCACATAGATTTCTTTCATGAATTCAAAACCCAACACTCTTTGCTCCATGTAGCTTAGCATGGTGTGTCTCCGAGATAATGCATCGGCCACCACGTTATTCTTTCCTTCAATGAACTTGCTTGAGAAAGAGAACGATTGAAGGAATTCTACCCACTTGGCGTGTCTATGATTCAACTTGTGTTGTCCATTGATGTATTTGAGAGCCTCATGATCCGAGTGAAGAAAAAACGGTTTGGGCTTGAGGTAATGGCTCCAATGAGCGAGAGCCCTAACGATGGCATAGAATTCTTTGTCGTAGGTGGAATAATTGAGCTTGGCACCATTCAATTTCTCACTAAAGTAAGCGATTGGCTTGTGTTCTTGTAATAGAACGGCCCCAATTCCAACCCCACTAGCATCACATTCGACTTCAAAAAGCTTATTGAAATCCGGTGGTGTAAGAATAGGTGAATCACACAACAACTTCTTGATTTTATTGAAGGAAATCTCGGCCCCCTCACTCCACTTGAATTCCCCTTTCTTCATACACTCGGTGATGGGTGCCATGACGGTGCTAAAATCCTTGATAAATCGTCGATAAAAAGAAGCCAAGCCATGAAAACTTCTCACCTCGGTTATGTTCTTCGGAATGGGCCATGATTTGATAGCCTCCACTTTCTCTTGATCCACTAGTATACCTCGGCTAGAGATGATATAGCCCAAGAATTGGACTTCGCTTTGCATGAAGGAACACTTCTCTAGCTTACCATACAACTTGTGATCTCTAAGTGTCTCAAATAACACTTGCAAGTGATGTAGATGAGCTTCCTTGGAAGGGCTATACACCAAGATATCGTCAAAGTAAACCACAACGAACCTTCCCAAGTAAGGTCTCAAAACCCCGGTCATCAATCTCATGAAGGTGCTAGGAGCATTAGATAGTCCAAAAGGCATGACTACCCATTCATATAGCCCATGCTTCGTTTTAAAAGCCGTCTTCCATTCATCACCCTCTTTGATTCTCACTTGATGGTATCCTTGTCGCAAATCAATCTTGGAAAACAATCGAGCCCCACTAAGTTCGTCAAGAATGTCATCAAGTCTAGGTATAGGAAACCTATACTTGACCGTAATATTATTAATAGCTCGACTATCCGTACACATTCTCCAAGATCCATCCTTCTTAGGTACTAAGAGGGTAGGTACGGCACAAGGGCTAAGAGATTCTCTTACAACCCCCTTTTCCATGAGTTCCCAATTTGTTGTTGAAGTTCTTGTGTAGCCTTGGGATCACTTCGATATGGCCTTATTAGGTAGTGTAGCTCCTAACAAGATCAATTTGATGTTCAATGCCCCTAATAGGGGTAGGCCGTGGTAGCTCGAGAGGAAACACATCCTTGTAGAGTTCCAAGAACTCTTGAACTTCACATGGAATCGGTTTTTCACTTTCCTTAGGAGTTTCTTTGGCAATGAGGGCATAAACAACCATTCCCTTGCTAAGCTCTTGTTTCATTTCTTGTTCCCCAACTAGTAGAACTCCCTCTAGTGGCTTGGTTAGAGTTGGAGTGGCTCGGCCACCCATGTTTGGGGGCAAGGGTGTGAGTTTGATCTTCTTGTCTCTAAACTTGAAAGTATAGGTGTTGTCTCTTCCCTCATGAGTTGCATTTCGATCAAATTCCCAAGGTCTCCCTAATAAAAGGTGACAAGCATCCATAGGAATCACATCACACCACACTTCATCCAAATAATCTCTTCCCATAGAAAAAGAAACCAAACATCGTTTGTCAACCAAAATTTCGGCCTCCCTATTCAACCATCTCAACTTGTAAGGGTTTGGGTGTTTTTGTGTAGGTAAGGCAAGTTTATCGATGAGGGTTTTTGAAGCAACATTAACACAACTCCCTCCATCAATAATGAGGTTACAAACCCTCTTCCCAATGGTACATTTAGACCTAAAAATCTGATTTTTTTGACTTTCCTCTAAAGGTTGAGGTTGGGTATGCATAACCCTCCAAGTTACAAGACCAAGGTTTGACCCAATTCCTCCTTTCATTCGGCTCAACTTAGCCTCTATTTCCATTCTCAATTTCTCCATAGAGTCATACATGGTTCCCTCAAGAGTAGTTTCACAAGAAAGAGGCATACTCATTGAGAAAACAAGGAAGAACAAACCTGAAAATTTCGGTTAAGCAAGATTTGCTTTTGGACCGTGTATAAGCACAAAGATGGGATCTTGTGCTTCAAACCCAACCAAAGCTTTGATTACCAATTTGGAGTGAAACCTATGGGGTTTGATTCCACTCAAGAGACTAACAAAAATCGAACTTGAAGTGTCTTGAAAATCTCGGCTAGATGTTGTATTTTTGTGGGATAATTTTCTGAAATTTTGTAACATAAAAGAAAACAATAAAGATAGTACTAAATCTACACACAAAGTATTAGATTTAGGTTGTGATTAATCAAGCACAAAGCCACTAATTAATCTTTCACAATCTCAAGCACAAAGCAAGGAGAAAATGAAGAACACTCAACTCATAAAACTCTAGGGTTTTCATTCAATATCAAAATCTGAAAAATATGATGTGGTGAGCCTTGGTTTATATAGACCAAGTCTTTACATCCTAGCCTTACATTTCAAAGACCATCTAAGGGCTCACATGAGCCTTGAAAAACATCAAAAAAATCGGCCACAAGGCCTTACACAAATCTGAAAATGTTGGAAGAAAACAACAACAACTAAAGTATAAAGCATAAAGGTGGATAGTGACATGTGGGAAAGGGAGATATTGTGGAACAACATGTGAGTCTCCATTTGAATCCTTTTTCGGCTGATTTGGGACCTTTTCCCACATGATTTTTGTTCTTGATGATTCAATTGACTTGTGGTTGACCTTTGGACCTAAGGTTGGAAGCGGGCCCTAGGTCAACGGATCGTAAATTCTCAACTCCCGTTGCAGGAGTTGTTTTTTTAGGGCCATAGTCAATTCCCTTTCCCTTATCAACACTTGATGGCTTGGTAGTAGGACAAGGCTCGACTATTTTGACCCCTCCTTGACTCGTGTTAGGGGTGGCCTTGGTGGAGTGTTTGGCCGTGTCCCCTCTTCCCTTCTCTAGCCTCTCAACTCTCATGGCCATGGTGACGGCCTCATCGAATGACCATAAATTTTGCATCTTGACCCGGTTTGCAATCCTAGGGTTTAGACCCTCGACAAATCTTACAATCTTTTGCTCGGGTTTTTCGTTCATCTCACATTGTAAAGTGAGTTGTTCAAAGTCCCTAAGGTAGGATTCGATGGGTAGTGTCTCTTGTTTGAGTTGAGCCAATCTAAGGAACATGTCTTGAGTGTAGTCCTTGGGAACGAACTTATCTTTGAGCTTTTTCTTGAGTTTGAGCCATGACCTAATGGGTTCCTTTCCCTCTCGATTTCTTTGGTTCTTAAGGTTTTCATACCAAAGGGAGGCATAGCCTTTGAATTTCATGATGGCCACCTTAAAACACTTTCTATCGGGGTATTCTTTAAATTCAAAGATTCTTTCGACCGACCTAAGCCAATCTAGTAGATCCTTGGGATTAAGACTACCATAAAAGTCGGGAATTTCTACCTTGATGTCTCGGTCATGATCTCTTGGGTGAACTTCAAGGGACTCCTCCGAATCCGAGTATTGATCTTCCATGTGAGGAGGTGGTTGTCCTCTCCCACGGCCTCCAAACCCACGGCCCCTTCCTCCTCCACCCCTAGGTGGTGGTCTTGGTTCATGAATGTTTTGTTCCAAGAGGGTGTTTATAGCATTCATCATTAAAGTACAATTACCGGTGAGTTGAGTCAACTTCTCTTCTAAATCCGAAAGCCTCTTATCCTCTTCCATTTTGTGAAAATTTTGTGAGATTTTTGTGGAAGTTTTGTGGGAATAAACAAGGAAAAAGAAAGGAGGAGAAAACGAAAAAATGAAGAGGAAAACAAGAGTAAAACCGAGAAATACAAAAACAAATCGAAAACAAGAACAAACCTAGGCTTTGATGACCAATTTGGAGTGAAACCTATGGGGTTTGATTTCACTCAAGAATACAACTAAAATCGATTTGTGATGCTCTTGAAAATCTCGGCCAAAGTGTGTTTTTTGGTGTGAATTTTTCTGATTTTTTATAAGTAAATGAAAACATAAAAGATAGAACTAAATCTAAACACAAAGTAATAGATTTAGGTTTTGATTAATCAAGCACTATGCCACTAATTAATCATTCACTAACTCAAGCACTAAGCTAAGAGAATAATGAAGGAAACTCAACTCAAACTCTAGGGTTTTCTTTTCATTCAAATCTGAAAATTATAATGTTAGAGTGAGGGTTTATATAGTACCCTTGCTCTAATCTTGGCCTTACATCTTAAAGGAGATCTAAGGGCTACAAGTAACCCACAAAAGATACAGAAAAGACGGCTCATAGGCCTCACATGAGCTGAAATTTTAAATGAAAACAATAAACTACAAAAGCGTAAAGGTTGATGTTGACACTGACTCAATCCTCTCCTTCTTTGTTTAGGTGGTCATCAAGGGTCTTGATAGAGCCTTGGCTTTGAGAGTGGACGGTCCAATGCTCCACATTTTGATTTTTACAAGCTAAAACAATAAAGCGTAAAGTAGTGAAAGTGACATGAATGAAAAAGACATAAAGCATCAAAATAATGTGATGGTTGTGGGGATTTGATTTAGGCCGGCTCCATGGACCTCCTTGAGCTAGCTTGTGAGCCATGTGAGTCCTTTTATTGGAGGGTTGACTCACCTGGGTGCACCCAAAAAGTCCACATTCAAAAAAAGCATTTTCATTGACATTTAGTTGCTCTCCAACTTGACCTTCCTTTGACTTCTTTTGACTACCAAGTATGGCTTGATTTGACCATAGAATTGACTTCACTTAGCTCTTGGTGGCCCCTAGGTCCATGGCCTAGGCTTGGGTTTGAGCCCAAGGACTCAACCCATGACCTACTTCTTCTCCATCCTTGCTCACCATGACCATTCTTGGTCCAATCTCCTCTCCTTGGAAAGGATTTGCCCTCAAATCCTTGGAGGTCTTCTCTTTGTCCTCTCTACTCGATTTCTTGCTTGAATTCCGACTTAGCACTCGACCAACCTTGGCCCTCATAAGCTTAGCCTTCCATGGACACCACTTGATTAGGGTTTGGAAAAGAGGTTGACCCCCTTGGAGTTGGTTTGTTTGAACACCATGTGTTCTTCCTTACCCACGGTTTGTTTGTCCACATACTCTTGTTCGAGTACACTCTTGAGTCCATGGTTCGTAGGCATGCTTTCCATCCATTCTTGCCCATGATCAAGTCCTTCAATGATCCTCCACCTCATGGATCCGCTTGATCTCTCTATGCCATCGATTTTGCTCTTTCATTGACCACATTCTCGTTGTAGTCGGTTGTTTCATTGTTGATTGATGCATCACCCTCATGTTGCTCCTCTCCTAGAATCCTTCTTGTTACTCTAGGGTTACACCCAAGCTCTAGGCTCAACATTGCCTCCTCCATGCTCATACTCGGCTCTTCACTCTTCTCCTTGCTAGAGTTCTCTTCATTGATCGATTCAAACAAACAAGCATTGGCTTTATAACCCATCATTGGTGGTAGGGGGGCTAGAACTATGTGCTTTTCCTTTGTATTGGAGCAGTAGGTGTTATTTCTTCCATGATGGGAAGAATTCTTCTCATATTCCCATGGCCTACCAAGCAACACATGACACGCATCCATGTCTAACACCTCACACACAATCTCATCCTTATAGTCTTGTCCAATTGAGAACGAGACTTTGCATTGCTTATCGACCTTTATCTCGGCTCCTTGATTAAGCCACCTTAGCTTGTAAGGATGAGGGTGCTTCAAAGTAGGTAAGGCAAGTTTATCAATGAGGGTTTTTGAAGCAACATTAACACAACTTCCTCCATCAATAATTAGATTACACACTCTCCCCTTGATTGTACACTTGGACCGAAAAATTTGGTGCCTTTGGTCCATGCTCTCATTTGATTCTTGAGTGTGCATCACTCGCCATGTGACCAAGCTCAACCCCGAGTCCGGGGGAACTAGGGTTTCGCCACCTTCACCTCCTCCATTCCCTTTTTTTTTTCTTCCTCACAAACTAAGACCTCATCGTCTCCCCAATGCACTACTTCACTTGTGTTCAAGGCCCTCTTGCTAGGGCACTCCTTAGCAAAATGACCATATCCTTGACATTGGTAGCACTTCTTGAGAGGAATTGTTTTTAGGGCCATAGTCAATTCCCTTTCCTTATCAACACTTGATGGCTTGGTAGTAGGACAAGGCTCGACTATTTTGACCCCTCCTTGACTCGTGTTAGGGGTGGCCTTGGTGGAGTGTTTGGCCGTGTCCCCTCTTCCCTTCTCTAGCCTCTCAACTCTCATGGCCATGGTGACGGCCTCATCGAATGACCATAAATTTTGCATCTTGACCCGGTTTGCTATCCTAGGGTTTAGACCCTCGACAAATCTTGCAATCTTTTGCTCGGGTTTTTCGTTCATCTCACATTGTAAAGTGAGTTGTTCAAAGTCCCTAAGGTAGGATTCGATGGGTAGTGTCTCTTGTTTGAGTTGAGCCAATCTAAGGAACATGTCTTGAGTGTAGTCCTTGGGAGCGAACTTATCTGTATGCTTTTTCTTCAGTTTGGCCCATGCCCTTATGGCTTCCTTCTCCACTCGATTTCTTTGGTTCTTAAGGTTTTCATACCAAAGGGAGGCGTAGCCTTTGATTTTCATGATGGCCACCTTAAAACACTTTCTATCGGGTATTCTTTAAATTCAAAGATTCTTTCGACCAGACCTAAGCCAATCTAGTAGATCCTTGGGATTAAGACTACCATAAAAGTCGGGAATTTCTACCTTGATGTCTCGGTCATGATCTCTTGGGTGAACTTCAAGGGACTCCTCCGAATCCGAGTATTGATCTTCCATGTGAGGAGGTGGTTGTCCTCTCCCACGGCCTCCAAACCCACGGCCCCTTCCTCCTCCACCCCTAGGTGGTGGTCTTGGTTCATGAATGTTTTGTTCCAAGAGGGTGTTTATAGCATTCATCATTAAAGTACAATTACCAGGTGAGTTGAGTCCACTTCACTTCTAAATCCGAAAGCCTCTTATCCTCTTCCATTTTGTGAAAATTTTGTGAGATTTTTGTGGAAGTTTTGTGGGAATAAACAAGGAAAAAGAAAGGAGGAGAAAACGAAAAAATGAAGAGGAAAACAAGAGTAAAACCGAGAAATACAAAAACAAATCGAAAACAAGAACAAACCTAGGCTTTGATGACCAATTTGGAGTGAAACCTATGGGGTTTGATTTCACTCAAGAATACAACTAAAATCGATTTGTGATGCTCTTGAAAATCTCGGCCAAAGTGTGTTTTTGGTGTGAATTTTTCTGATTTTTTTATAAGTAAATGAAAACATAAAAGATAGAACTAAATCTAAACACAAAGTAATAGATTTAGGTTTTGATTAATCAAGCACTATGCCACTAATTAATCATTCACTAACTCAAGCACTAAGCTAAGAGAATAATGAAGGAAACTCAACTCAAACTCTAGGGTTTTCTTTTCATTCAAATCTGAAAATTATAATGTTAGAGTGAGGGTTTATATAGTACCCTTGCTCTAATCTTGGCCTTACATCTTAAAGGAGATCTAAGGGCTACAAGTAACCCACAAAAGATACAAAAAAAACGGCTCATAGGCCTCACATGAGCTGAAATTTTAAATGAAAACAATAAACTACAAAAGCATAAAGGTTGATGTTGACACTTGACTCAATCCTCTCCCTTCTTTGTTTAGGTGGTCATCAAGGGTCTTGATAGAGCCTTGGCTTTGAGAGTGGACGGTCCAATGCTCCACATTTTGATTTTTACAAGCTAAAACAATAAAGCATAAAGTAGTGAAAGTGACATGAATGAAAAAGACATAAAGCATCAAAATAATGTGATGGTTGTGGGGATTTGATTTAGGCCGGCTCCATGGACCTCCTTGAGCTAGCTTGTGAGCCATGTGAGTCCTTTTATTGGAGGGTTGACTCACATGAGTGCACCCAAAAAGACCACATTCAAAAATAGCATTTTCATTGACATTTAGTTGCTCTCCAACTTGACCTTCCTTTGACTTCTTTTGACTACCAAGTATGGCTTGATTTGACCATAGAATTGACTTCACTTAGCTCTTGGTGGCCCCTAGGTCCATGGCCTAGGCTTGGGTTTGAGCCCAAGGACTCAACCCATGACCTACTTCTTCTCCATCCTTGCTCACCATGACCATTCTTGGTCCAATCTCCTCTCCTTGGAAAGGATTTGCCCTCAAATCCTTGGAGGTCTTCTCTTTGTCCTCTCTACTCGATTTCTTGCTTGAATTCCGACTTAGCACTCGACCAACCTTGGCCCTCATAAGCTTAGCCTTCCATGGACACCACTTGATTAGGGTTTGGAAAAGAGGTTGACCCCCTTGGAGTTGGTTTGATTGAACAGCCATGTGTTCTTCCTTACCCACGGTTTGTTTGTCCACATACTCTTGTTCGAGTACACTCTTGAGTCCATGGTTCGTAGGCATGCTTTCCATCCATTCTTGCCCATGATCAAGTCCTTCAATGATCCTCCACCTCATGGATCCGCTTGATCTCTCTATGCCATCGATTTTTGCTCTTTCATTGACCACATTCTCGTTGTAGTCGGTTGTTTCATTGTTGATTGATGCATCACCCTCATGTTGCTCCTCTCCTAGAATCCTTCTTGTTACTCTAGGGTTACACCCAAGCTCTAGGCTCAACATTGCCTCCTCCATGCTCATACTCGGCTCTTCACTCTTCTCCTTGCTAGAGTTCTCTTCATTGATCGATTCAAACAAACAAGCATTGGCTTTATAACCCATCATTGGTGGTAGGGGGGCTAGAACTATGAGCTTTTCACTGTATTGGAGCAGTAGGTGTTATTTCTTCCATGATGGGAAGAATTCTTCTCATATTCCCATGGCCTACCAAGCAACACATGACACGCATCCATGTCTAACACCTCACACACAATCTCATCCTTATAGTCTTGTCCAATTGAGAACGAGACTTTGCATTGCTTATCGACCTTTATCTCGGCTCCTTGATTAAGCCACCTTAGCTTGTAAGGATGAGGGTGCTTCAAAGTAGGTAAGGCAAGTTTATCAATGAGGGTTTTGAAGCAACATTAACACAACTTCCTCCATCAATAATTAGATTACACACTCTCCCCTTGATTGTACACTTGGACCGAAAAATTTGGTGCCTTTGGTCCATGCTCTCATTTGATTCTTGAGTGTGCATCACTCGCCATGTGACCAAGCTCAACCCGAGTCCGGGGAACTAGGGTTTCGCCACCTTCACCTCCTCCATTCCCTCTTTTTCTTCCCCACAATCTAAGACCTCATCGTCTCCCCAATGCACTACTTCACTTGTGTTCAAGGCCCTCTTGCTATGGCACACCTTAGCAAAATGACCTTATCCTTGACATTGGTAGCACTTCTTGAGAGGAATTGTTTTTAGGGCCATAGTCAATTCCCTTTCCCTTATCAACACTTGATGGCTTGGTAGAAGGAGAAGGCTCGAGTACTTTGTACCCTCCTAGACTCGTGTTAGGGGTGGCCTTGGAGGAGAGGTTGGACGTGTGCCCTCTTCCCTTCTCTAGCCTCTCAACTCTCATGGCCATGGTGACGGCCTCATCGAATGACCATAAATTTTGCATCTTGACCCTGGTTTTCTATCCTAGGGTTTAGACCCTCGACAAATCTTGCAATCTTTTGCTCGGGTTTTTCGTTCATCTCACATTGTAAAGTGAGTTGTTCAAAGTCCCTAAGGTAGGATTCGATGGGTAGTGTCTCTTGTTTGAGTTGAGCCAATCTAAGGAACATGTCTTGAGTGTAGTCCTTGGGAACGAACTTATCTTTGAGCTTTTTCTTGAGTTTGAGCCATGACCTAATGGGTTCCTTTCCCTCTCGATTTCTTTGGTTCTTAAGGTTTTCATACCAAAGGGAGGCATAGCCTTTGAATTTCATGATGGCCACCTTAAAACACTTTCTATCGGGTATTCTTTAAATTCAAAGATTCTTTCGACCGACCTAAGCCAATCTAGTAGATCCTTGGGATTAAGACTACCATAAAAGTCGGGAATTTCTACCTTGATGTCTCGGTCATGATCTCTTGGGTGAACTTCAAGGGACTCCTCCGAATCCGAGTATTGATCTTCCATGTGAGGAGGTGGTTGTCCTCTCCCACGGCCTCCAAACCCACGGCCCCTTCCTCCTCCACCCCTAGGTGGTGGTCTTGGTTCATGAATGTTTTGTTCCAAGAGGGTGTTTATAGCATTCATCATTAAAGTACAATTCTAGGTGAGTTGAGTCAACTTCTCTTCTAAATCCAAAGCCTCTTATCCTCTACCATTTTGTGAAAATTTTGTGAGATTTTTGTGGAAGTTTTGTGGGAATAAACAAGGAAAAAGAAAGGAGGAGAAAACGAAAATATGAAGAGGAAAACAAGAGTAAAACCGAGAAATACAAAAACAAATCGAAAACAAGAACAAACCTAGGCTTTGATGACCAATTTGGAGTGAAACCTATGGGGTTTGATTTCACTCAAGAATACAACTAAAATCGATTTGTGATGCTCTTGAAAATCTCGGCCAAAGTGTGTTTTTTTGGTGTGAATTTTTCTGATTTTTATTTAAGTAAATGAAAACATAAAAGATAGAACTAAATCTAAACACAAAGTAATAGATTTAGGTTTTGATTAATCAAGCACTATGCCACTAATTAATCATTCACTAACTCAAGCACTAAGCTAAGAGAATAATGAAGGAAACTCAACTCAAACTCTAGGTTTTCTTTTCATTCAAATCTGAAAATTATAATGTTAGAGTGAGGGTTTATATAGTACCCTTGCTCTAATCTTGGCCTTACATCTTAAAGGAGATCTAAGGGCTACAAGTAACCCACAAAAGATACAAAAAAACGGCTCATAGGCCTCACATGAGCTGAAATTTTAAATGAAAACAATAAACTACAAAAGCATAAAGGTTGATGTTGACACTTGACTCAATCCTCTCCCTTCTTTGTTTAGGTGGTCATCAAGGGTCTTGATAGAGCCTTGGCTTTGAGAGTGGACGGTCCAATGCTCCACATTTTGATTTTTACAAGCTAAAACAATAAAGCATAAAGTAGTGAAAGTGACATGAATGAAAAAGACATAAAGCATCAAAATAATGTGATGGTTGTGGGGATTTGATTTAGGCCGGCTCCATGGACCTCCTTGAGCTAGCTTGTGAGCCATGTGAGTCCTTTTATTGGAGGGTTGACTCACATGAGTGCACCCAAAAGACCACATTCAAAAATAGCATTTTCATTGACATTTAGTTGCTCTCCAACTTGACCTTCCTTTGACTTCTTTTGACTACCAAGTATGGCTTGATTTGACCATAGAATTGACTTCACTTAGCTCTTGGTGGCCCCTAGGTCCATGGCCTAGGCTTGGGTTTGAGCCCAAGGACTCAACCCATGACCTACTTCTTCTCCATCCTTGCTCACCATGACCATTCTTGGTCCAATCTCCTCTCCTTGGAAAGGATTTGCCCTCAAATCCTTGGAGGTCTTCTCTTTGTCCTCTCTACTCGATTTCTTGCTTGAATTCCGACTTAGCACTCGACCAACCTTGGCCCTCATAAGCTTAGCCTTCCATGGACACCACTTGATTAGGGTTTGGAAAAGAGGTTGACCCCCTTGGAGTTGGTTTGATTGATCAGCCTTGTGTTCTTCCTTACCCACGGTTTGTTTGTCCACATACTCTTGTTCGAGTACACTCTTGAGTCCATGGTTCGTAGGCATGCTTTCCATCCATTCTTGCCCATGATCAAGTCCTTCAATGATCCTCCACCTCATGGATCCGCTTGATCTCTATGCCATCGATTTTTGCTCTTTCATTGACCACATTCTCGTTGTAGTCGGTTGTTTCATTGTTGATTGATGCATCACCCTCATGTTGCTCCTCTCCTAGAATCCTTCTTGTTACTCTAGGGTTACACCCAAGCTCTAGGCTCAACATTGCCTCCTCCATGCTCATACTCGGCTCTTCACTCTTCTCCTTGCTAGAGTTCTCTTCATTGATCGATTCAAACAAACAAGCATTGGCTTTATAACCCATCATTGGTGGTAGGGGGGCTAGAACTATGAGCTTTTCACCGTATTGGAGCAGTAGGTGTTATTTCTTCCATGATGGGAAGAATTCTTCTCATATTCCCATGGCCTACCAAGCAACACATGACACGCATCCATGTCTAACACCTCACACACAATCTCATCCTTATAGTCTTGTCCAATTGAGAACGAGACTTTGCATTGCTTATCGACCTTTATCTCGGCTCCTTGATTAAGCCACCTTAGCTTGTAAGGATGAGGGTGCTTCAAAGTAGGTAAGGCAAGTTTATCAATGAGGGTTTTTGAAGCAACATTAACACAACTTCCTCCATCAATAATTAGATTACACACTCTCCCCTTGATTGTACACTTGGACCGAAAAATTTGGTGCCTTTGGTCCATGCTCTCATTTGATTCTTGAGTGTGCATCACTCGCCATGTGACCAAGCTCAACCCCGAGTCAGGGGAACTAGGTTCCGGCCACCTTCACCTCCTCCATTCCCTCTTTTTTTTCTTCCTCACAAACTAAGACCTCATCGTCTCCCCAATGCACTACTTCACTTGTGTTCAAGGCCCTCTTGCTAGGGCACTCCTTAGCAAAATGACCATATCCTTGACATTGGTAGCACTTCTTGAGAGGAATTGTTTTAAGGGCCATAGTCAATTCCCTTTCCCTTATCAACACTTGATGGCTTGGTAGTAGGACAAGGCTCGACTATTTTGACCCCTCCTTGACTCGTGTTAGGGGTGGCCTTGGTGGAGTGTTTGGCCGTGTCCCCTCTTCCCTTCTCTAGCCTCTCAACTCTCATGGCCATGGTGACGGCCTCATCGAATGACCATAAATTTTGCATCTTGACCTGGTTTGCTATCCTAGGGTTTAGACCCTCGACAAATCTTGCAATCTTTTGCTCGGGTTTTTCGTTCATCTCACATTGTAAAGTGAGTTGTTCAAAGTCCCTAAGGTAGGATTCGATGGGTAGTGTCTCTTGTTTGAGTTGAGCCAATCTAAGGAACATGTCTTGAGTGTAGTCCTTGGGAACGAACTTATCTTTGAGCTTTTTCTTGAGTTTGAGCCATGACCTAATGGGTTCCTTTCCCTCTCGATTTCTTTGGTTCTTAAGGTTTTCATACCAAAGGGAGGCATAGCCTTTGAATTTCATGATGGCCACCTTAAAACACTTTCTATCGGGGTATTCTTTAAATTCAAAGATTCTTTCGACCGACCTAAGCCAATCTAGTAGATCCTTGGGATTAAGACTACCATAAAAGTCGGGAATTTCTACCTTGATGTCTCGGTCATGATCTCTTGGGTGAACTTCAAGGGACTCCTCCGAATCCGAGTATTGATCTTCCATGTGAGGAGGTGGTTGTCCTCTCCCACGGCCCCTTCCTCCTCCACCCCTAGGTGGTGGTCTTGGTTCATGAATGTTTTGTTCCAAGAGGGTGTTTATAGCATTCATCATTAAAGTACAATTACCGGTGAGTTGAGTCAACTTCTCTTCTAAATCCGAAAGCCTCTTATCCTCTTCCATTTTGTGAAAATTTTGTGAGATTTTTGTGGAAGTTTTGTGGGAATAAACAAGGAAAAAGAAAGGAGGAGAAAACGAAAAAATGAAGAGGAAAACAAGAGTAAAACCGAGAAATACAAAAACAAATCGAAAACAAGAACAAACCTAGGCTTTGATGACCAATTTGGAGTGAAACCTATGGGGTTTGATTTCACTCAAGAATACAACTAAAATCGATTTGTGATGCTCTTGAAAATCTCGGCCAAAGTGTGTTTTTTGGTGTGAATTTTTCTGATTTTTATAAGTAAATGAAAACATAAAAGATAGAACTAAATCTAAGCACAAAGTAATAGATTTAGGTTTTGATTAATCAAGCACTATGCCACTAATTAATCATTCACTAACTCAAGCACTAAGCTAAGAGAATAATGAAGGAAACTCAACTCAAACTCTAGGTTTTCTTTTCATTCAAATCTGAAAATTATAATGTTAGAGTGAGGGTTTATATAGTACCCTTGCTCTAATCTTGGCCTTACATCTTAAAGGAGATCTAAGGGCTACAAGTAACCCACAAAAGATACAAAAAAAACGGCTCATAGGCCTCACATGAGCTGAAATTTTAAATGAAAACAATAAACTACAAAAGCATAAAGGTTGATGTTGACACTTGACTCAATCCTCTCCCTTCTTTGTTTAGGTGGTCATCAAGGGTCTTGATAGAGCCTTGGCTTTGAGAGTGGACGGTCCAATGCTCCACATTTTGATTTTTACAAGCTAAAACAATAAAGCATAAAGTAGTGAAAGTGACATGAATGAAAAAGACATAAAGCATCAAAATAATGTGATGGTTGTGGGGATTTGATTTAGGCCGGCTCCATGGACCTCCTTGAGCTAGCTTGTGAGCCATGTGAGTCCTTTTATTGGAGGGTTGACTCACATGAGTGCACCCAAAAAGACCACATTCAAAAATAGCATTTTCATTGACATTTAGTTGCTCTCTCAACTTGACCTTCCTTTGACTTCTTTTGACTACCAAGTATGGCTTGATTTGACCATAGAATTGACTTCACTTAGCTCTTGGTGGCCCCTAGGTCCATGGCCTAGGCTTGGGTTTGAGCCCAAGGACTCAACCCATGACCTACTTCTTCTCCATCCTTGCTCACCATGACCATTCTTGGTCCAATCTCCTCTCCTTGGAAAGGATTTGCCCTCAAATCCTTGGAGGTCTTCTCTTTGTCCTCTCTTCTCGATTTCTTGCTTGGATTCCCTCTTAGCACTTGGCCAGCCTTGGCCCTCATAAGCTTAGCCTTCCATGGACACCACTTGATTAGGGTTTGGAAAAGAGGTTGACCCCTTGGAGTTGGTTTGATTGAGCGACCATGTGTTCTTCCTTACCCACGGTTTGTTTGTCCACATACTCTTGTTCGAGTACACTCTTGAGTCCATGGTTCGTAGGCATGCTTTCCATCCATTCTTGCCCATGATCAAGTCCTTCAATGATCCTCCACCTCATGGATCCGCTTGATCTCTCTATGCCATCGATTTTTGCTCTTTCATTGACCACATTCTCGTTGTAGTCGGTTGTTTCATTGTTGATTGATGCATCACCCTCATGTTGCTCCTCTCCTAGAATCCTTCTTGTTACTCTAGGGTTACACCCAAGCTCTAGGCTCAACATTGCCTCCTCCATGCTCATACTCGGCTCTTCACTCTTCTCCTTGCTAGAGTTCTCTTCATTGATCGATTCAAACAAACAAGCATTGGCTTTATAACCCATCATTGGTGGTAGGGGGGCTAGAACTATGAGCTTTTCACTGTATTGGAGCAGTAGGTGTTATTTCTTCCATGATGGGAAGAATTCTTCTCATATTCCCATGGCCTACCAAGCAACACATGACACGCATCCATGTCTAACACCTCACACACAATCTCATCCTTATAGTCTTGTCCAATTGAGAACGAGACTTTGCATTGCTTATCGACCTTTATCTCGGCTCCTTGATTAAGCCACCTTAGCTTGTAAGGATGAGGGTGCTTCAAAGTAGGTAAGGCAAGTTTATCAATGAGGTTTTTGAAGCAACATTAACACAACTTCCTCCATCAATAATTAGATTACACACTCTCCCCTTGATTGTACACTTGGACCGAAAAATTTGGTGCCTTTGGTCCATGCTCTCATTTGATTCTTGAGTGTGCATCACTCGCCATGTGACCAAGCTCAACCCCGAGTCCGGGGGAACTAGGGTTTCGCCACCTTCACCTCCTCCATTCCCTCTTTTTTCTTCCTCACAAACTAAGACCTCATCGTCTCCCCAATGCACTACTTCACTTGTGTTCAAGGCCCTCTTGCTAGGGCACTCCTTAGCAAAATGACCATATCCTTGACATTGGTAGCACTTCTTGAGAGGAATTGATTTTTTAGGGCCATAGTCAATTCCCTTTCCCTTATCAACACTTGATGGCTTGGTAGTAGGACAAGGCTCGACTATTTTGACCCCTCCTTGACTCGTGTTAGGGGTGGCCTTGGTGGAGTGTTTGGCCGTGTCCCCTCTTCCCTTCTCTAGCCTCTCAACTCTCATGGCCATGGTGACGGCCTCATCGAATGACCATAAATTTTGCATCTTGACCCGGTTTGCTATCCTAGGGTTTAGACCCTCGACAAATCTTGCAATCTTTTGCTCGGGTTTTTCGTTCATCTCACATTGTAAAGTGAGTTGTTCAAAGTCCCTAAGGTAGGATTCGATGGGTAGTGTCTCTTGTTTGAGTTGAGCCAATCTAAGGAACATGTCTTGAGTGTAGTCCTTGGGAACGAACTTATCTTTGAGCTTTTTCTTGAGTTTGAGCCATGACCTAATGGGTTCCTTCCCCTCTCGATTTCTTTGGTTCTTAAGGTTTTCATACCAAAGGGAGGCATAGCCTTTGAATTTCATGATGGCCACCTTAAAACACTTTCTATCGGGGTATTCTTTAAATTCAAAGATTCTTTCGACCGACCTAAGCCAATCTAGTAGATCCTTGGGATTAAGACTACCATAAAAGTCGGGAATTTCTACCTTGATGTCTCGGTCATGATCTCTTGGGTGAACTTCAAGGGACTCCTCCGAATCCGAGTATTGATCTTCCATGTGAGGAGGTGGTTGTCCTCTCCCACGGCCTCCAAACCCACGGCCCCTTCCTCCTCCACCCCTAGGTGGTGGTCTTGGTTCATGAATGTTTTGTTCCAAGAGGGTGTTTATAGCATTCATCATTAAAGTACAATTACCGGTGAGTTGAGTCAACTTCTCTTCTAAATCCGAAAGCCTCTTATCCTCTTCCATTTTGTGAAAATTTTGTGAGATTTTTGTGGAAGTTTTGTGGGAATAAACAAGGAAAAAGAAAGGAGGAGAAAACGAAAAAATGAAGAGGAAAACAAGAGTAAAACCGAGAAATACAAAAACAAATCGAAAACAAGAACAAACCTAGGCTTTGATGACCAATTTGGAGTGAAACCTATGGGGTTTGATTTCACTCAAGAATACAACTAAAATCGATTTGTGATGCTCTTGAAAATCTCGGCCAAAGTGTGTTTTTGGTGTGAATTTTTCTGATTTTTATAAGTAAATGAAAACATAAAAGATAGAACTAAATCTAAACACAAAGTAATAGATTTAGGTTTTGATTAATCAAGCACTATGCCACTAATTAATCATTCACTAACTCAAGCACTAAGCTAAGAGAATAATGAAGGAAACTCAACTCAAACTCTAGGGTTTTCTTTTCATTCAAATCTGAAAATTATAATGTTAGAGTGAGGGTTTATATAGTACCCTTGCTCTAATCTTGGCCTTACATCTTAAAGGAGATCTAAGGGCTACAAGTAACCCACAAAAGATACAAAAAAGACGGCTCATAGGCCTCACATGAGCTGAAATTTTAAATGAAAACAATAAACTACAAAAGCATAAAGGTTGATGTTGACACTTGACTCAATCCTCTCCCTTCTTTGTTTAGGTGGTCATCAAGGGTCTTGATAGAGCCTTGGCTTTGAGAGTGGACGGTCCAATGCTCCACATTTTGATTTTTACAAGCTAAAACAATAAAGCATAAAGTAGTGAAAGTGACATGAATGAAAAAGACATAAAGCATCAAAATAATGTGATGGTTGTGGGGATTTGATTTAGTGCGGCTCCATGGACCTCCTTGAGCTAGCTTGTGAGCCATGTGAGTCCTTTTATTGGAGGGTTGACTCACATGAGTGCACCCAAAAAGACCACATTCAAAAATAGCATTTTCATTGACATTTAGTTGCTCTCCAACTTGACCTTCCTTTGACTTCTTTTGACTACCAAGTATGGCTTGATTTGACCATAGAATTGACTTCACTTAGCTCTTGGTGGCCCCTAGGTCCATGGCCTAGGCTTGGGTTTGAGCCCAAGGACTCAACCCATGACCTACTTCTTCTCCATCCTTGCTCACCATGACCATTCTTGGTCCAATCTCCTCTCCTTGGAAAGGATTTGCCCTCAAATCCTTGGAGGTCTTCTCTTTGTCCTCTCTACTCGATTTCTTGCTTGAATTCCGGCTTAGCACTCGACCAACCTTGGCCCTCATAAGCTTAGCCTTCCATGGACACCACTTGATTAGGGTTTGGAAAAGAGGTTGACCCCCTTGGAGTTGGTTTGATTGAACAGCCATGTGTTCTTCCTTACCCACGGTTTGTTTGTCCACATACTCTTGTTCGAGTACACTCTTGAGTCCATGGTTCGTAGGCATGCTTTCCATCCATTCTTGCCCATGATCAAGTCCTTCAATGATCCTCCACCTCATGGATCCGCTTGATCTCTCTATGCCATCGAGTTTTGCTCTTTCATTGACCACATTCTCGTTGTAGTCGGTTGTTTCATTGTTGATTGATGCATCACCCTCATGTTGCTCCTCTCCTAGAATCCTTCTTGTTACTCTAGGGTTACACCCAAGCTCTAGGCTCAACATTGCCTCCTCCATGCTCATACTCGGCTCTTCACTCTTCTCCTTGCTAGAGTTCTCTTCATTGATCGATTCAAACAAACAAGCATTGGCTTTATAACCCATCATTGGTGGTAGGGGCTAGAACTATGAGCTTTTCCTTTGTATTGGAGCAGTAGGTGTTATTACTTCCATGATGGGAAGAATTCTTCTCATATTCCCATGGCCTACCAAGCAACACATGACACGCATCCATGTCTAACACCTCACACACAATCTCATCCTTATAGTCTTGTCCAATTGAGAACGAGACTTTGCATTGCTTATCGACCTTTATCTCGGCTCCTTGATTAAGCCACCTTAGCTTGTAAGGATGAGGGTGCTTCAAAGTAGGTAAGGCAAGTTTATCAATGAGGGTGTGTGAAGCAACATTAACACAACTTCCTCCATCAATAATTAGATTACACACTCTCCCTTGATTGTACACTTGGACCGAAAAATTTGGTGCCTTTGGTCCATGCTCTCATTTGATTCTTGAGTGTGCATCACTCGCCATGTGACCAAGCTCAACCCGAGTCAGGGGAACTAGGGTTTCGGCCACCTTCACCTCCTCCATTCCCTCTTTTTTTTCTTCCTCACAAACTAAGACCTCATCGTCTCCCCAATGCACTACTTCACTTGTGTTCAAGGCCCTCTTGCTAGGGCACTCCTTAGCAAAATGACCATATCCTTGACATTGGTAGCACTTCTTGAGAGGAAATGTTACTTTAGGGCCATAGTCAATTCCCTTTCCCTTATCAACACTTGATGGCTTGGTAGTAGGACAAGGCTCGACTATTTTGACCCCTCCTTGACTCGTGTTAGGGGTGGCCTTGGTGGAGTGTTTGGCCGTGTCCCCTCTTCCCTTCTCTAGCCTCTCAACTCTCATGGCCATGGTGACGGCCTCATCGAATGACCATAAATTTTGCATCTTGACCGGTTTGCTATCCTAGGGTTTAGACCCTCGACAAATCTTGCAATCTTTTGCTCGGGTTTTTCGTTCATCTCACATTGTAAAGTGAGTTGTTCAAAGTCCCTAAGGTAGGATTCGATGGGTAGTGTCTCTTGTTTGAGTTGAGCCAATCTAAGGAACATGTCTTGAGTGTAGTCCTTGGGATCGAACTTATCTTTGAGCTTTTTCTTGAGTTTGAGGCATGACCTAATGGGGTCCTTCTCCTCTCGATTTCTTTGGTTCTTAAGGTTTTCATACCAAAGGGAGGCATAGCCTTTGAATTTCATGATGGCCACCTTAAAACACTTTCTATCGGGGTATTCTTTAAATTCAAAGATTCTTTCGACCGACCTAAGCCAATCTAGTAGATCCTCGGGATTAAGACTACCACCAATATACAGAGTTTCTACCTTGATGTCTCGGCCATGATCTCTTGGGTGAACTTCAAGGGACTCCTCCGAATCCGAGTATTGATCTTCCATGTGAGGAGGTGGTTGTCCTCTCCCACGGCCTCCAAACCCACGGCCCCTTCCTCCTCCACCCCTAGGTGGTGGTCTTGGTTCATGAATGTTTTGTTCCAAGAGGGTGTTTATAGCATTCATCATTAAAGTACAATTCTGGTGAGTTGAGTCAACTTCTCTTCTAAATCAAAGCCTCTTATCCTCTTCCATTTTGTGAAAATTTTGTGAGATTTTTGTGGAAGTTTTGTGGGAATAAACAAGGAAAAAGAAAGGAGGAGAAAGCGAAAAAATGAAGAGGAAAACAAGAGTAAAGCAGAAATACAAAAACAAATCGAAAACAAGAACAAACCTAGGCTTTGATGACCAATTTGGAGTGAAACCTATGGGGTTTGATTTCACTCAAGAATACAACTAAAATCGATTTGTGATGCTCTTGAAAATCTCGGCCAAAGTGTGTTTTTCTGCTGTGAATTTTTCTGATTTTTATAAGTAAATGAAAACATAAAAGATAGAACTAAATCTAAACACAAAGTAATAGATTTAGGTTTTGATTAATCAAGCACTATGCCACTAATTAATCATTCACTAACTCAAGCACTAAGCTAAGAGAATAATGAAGGAAACTCAACTCAAACTCTAGGGTTTTCTTTTCATTCAAATCTGAAAATTATAATGTTAGAGTGAGGGTTTATATAGTACCCTTGCTCTAATCTTGGCCTTACATCTTAAAGGAGATCTAAGGGCTACAAGTAACCCACAAAAGATACAAAAAAGACGGCTCATAGGCCTCACATGAGCTGAAATTTTAAATGAAAACAATAAACTACAAAAGCATAAAGGTTGATGTTGACACTTGACTCAATCCTCTCCTCTCTTTGTTTAGGTGGTCATCAAGGGTCTTGATAGAGCCTTGGCTTTGAGAGTGGACGGTCCAATGCTCCACATTTTGATTTTTACAAGCTAAAACAATAAAGCATAAAGTAGTGAAAGTGACATGAATGAAAAAGACATAAAGCATCAAAATAATGTGATGGTTGTGGGGATTTGATTTAGGCGGCTCCATGGACCTCCTTGAGCTAGCTTGTGAGCCATGTGAGTCCTTTTATTGGAGGGTTGACTCACATGAGTGCACCCAAAAAGACCACATTCAAAAATAGCATTTTCATTGACATTTAGTTGCTCTCCAACTTGACCTTCCTTTGACTTCTTTTGACTACCAAGTATGGCTTGATTTGACCATAGAATTGACTTCACTTAGCTCTTGGTGGCCCCTAGGTCCATGGCCTAGGCTTGGGTTTGAGCCCAAGGACTCAACCCATGACCTACTTCTTCTCCATCCTTGCTCACCATGACCATTCTTGGTCCAATCTCCTCTCCTTGGAAAGGATTTGCCCTCAAATCCTTGGAGGTCTTCTCTTTGTCCTCTCTACTCGATTTCTTGCTTGAATTCCGACTTAGCACTCGACCAACCTTGGCCCTCATAAGCTTAGCCTTCCATGGACACCACTTGATTAGGGTTTGGAAAAGAGGTTGACCCCCTTGGAGTTGGTTTGATTGAACAGCCATGTGTTCTTCCTTACCCACGGTTTGTTTGTCCACATACTCTTGTTCGAGTACACTCTTGAGTCCATGGTTCGTAGGCATGCTTTCCATCCATTCTTGCCCATGATCAAGTCCTTCAATGATCCTCCACCTCATGGATCCGCTTGATCTCTCTATGCCATCGATTTTGCTCTTTCATTGACCACATTCTCGTTGTAGTCGGTTGTTTCATTGTTGATTGATGCATCACCCTCATGTTGCTCCTCTCCTAGAATCCTTCTTGTTACTCTAGGGTTACACCCAAGCTCTAGGCTCAACATTGCCTCCTCCATGCTCATACTCGGCTCTTCACTCTTCTCCTTGCTAGAGTTCTCTTCATTGATCGATTCAAACAAACAAGCATTGGCTTTATAACCCATCATTGGTGGTAGGGGCTAGAACTATGAGCTTTTCAACGTATTGGAGCAGTAGGTGTTATTTCTTCCATGATGGGAAGAATTCTTCTCATATTCCCATGGCCTACCAAGCAACACATGACACGCATCCATGTCTAACACCTCACACACAATCTCATCCTTATAGTCTTGTCCAATTGAGAACGAGACTTTGCATTGCTTATCGACCTTTATCTCGGCTCCTTGATTAAGCCACCTTAGCTTGTAAGGATGAGGGTGCTTCAAAGTAGGTAAGGCAAGTTTATCAATGAGGGTTTTGAAGCACCATTAACACAACTTCCTCCATCAATAATTAGATTACACACTCTCCCCTTGATTGTACACTTGGACCGAAAAATTTGGTGCCTTTGGTCCATGCTCTCATTTGATTCTTGAGTGTGCATCACTCGCCATGTGACCAAGCTCAACCCAGAGTCCTGGGAACTAGGGTTTCGCCACCTTCACCTCCTCCATTCCCTCTTTTTTTTCTTCCTCACAAACTAAGACCTCATCGTCTCCCCAATGCACTACTTCACTTGTGTTCAAGGCCCTCTTGCTAGGGCACTCCTTAGCAAAATGACCATATCCTTGACATTGGTAGCACTTCTTGAGAGGAATGGTTTTTAGGGCCATAGACAATTCCCTTTCCCTTATCAACACTTGATGGCTTGGTAGTAGGACAAGGCTCGACTATTTTGACCCCTCCTTGACTCGTGTTAGGGGTGGCCTTGGTGGAGTGTTTGGCCGTGTCCCCTCTTCCCTTCTCTAGCCTCTCAACTCTCATGGCCATGGTGACGGCCTCATCGAATGACCATAAATTTTGCATCTTGACGGGCTTTGCTATCCTAGGGTTTAGACCCTCGACAAATCTTGCAATCTTTTGCTCGGGTTTTTCGTTCATCTCACATTGTAAAGTGAGTTGTTCAAAGTCCCTAAGGTAGGATTCGATGGGTAGTGTCTCTTGTTTGAGTTGAGCCAATCTAAGGAACATGTCTTGAGTGTAGTCCTTGGGATCGAACTTATCTTTGAGCTTTTTCTTGAGTTTGAGCCATGACCTAATGGGTTCCTTTCCCTCTCGATTTCTTTGGTTCTTAAGGTTTTCATACCAAAGGGAGGCATAGCCTTTGAATTTCATGATGGCCACCTTAAAACACTTTCTATCGGGGTATTCTTTAAATTCAAAGATTCTTTCGACCGACCTAAGCCAATCTAGTAGATCCTTGGGATTAAGACTACCATAAAAGTCGGAATTTCTACCTTGATGTCTCGGTCATGATCTCTTGGGTGAACTTCAAGGGACTCCTCCGAATCCGAGTATTGATCTTCCATGTGAGGAGGTGGTTGTCCTCTCCCACGGCCTCCAAACCCACGGCCCCTTCCTCCTCCACCCCTAGGTGGTGGTCTTGGTTCATGAATGTTTTGTTCCAAGAGGGTGTTTATAGCATTCATCATTAAAGTACAATTCTAGGTGAGTTGAGTCAACTTCTCTTCTAAATCAGAAAGCCTCTTATCCTCTTCCATTTTGTGAAAATTTTGTGAGATTTTTGTGGAAGTTTTGTGGGAATAAACAAGGAAAAAGAAAGGAGGAGAAAGCGAAAAATGAAGAGGAAAACAAGAGTAAAGCAGAAATACAAAAACAAATCGAAAACAAGAACAAACCTAGGCTTTGATGACCAATTTGGAGTGAAACCTATGGGGTTTGATTTCACTCAAGAATACAACTAAAATCGATTTGTGATGCTCTTGAAAATCTCGGCCAAAGTGTGTTTTTTTGGTGTGAATTTTTCTGATTTTTTTATAAGTAAATGAAAACATAAAAGATAGAACTAAATCTAAGCACAAAGTAATAGATTTAGGTTTTGATTAATCAAGCACTATGCCACTAATTAATCATTCACTAACTCAAGCACTAAGCTAAGAGAATAATGAAGGAAACTCAACTCAAACTCTAGGGTTTTCTTTTCATTCAAATCTGAAAATTATAATGTTAGAGTGAGGGTTTATATAGTACCCTTGCTCTAATCTTGGCCTTACATCTTAAAGGAGATCTAAGGGCTACAAGTAACCCACAAAAGATACAAAAAACACGGCTCATAGGCCTCACATGAGCTGAAATTTTAAATGAAAACAATAAACTACAAAAGCATAAAGGTTGATGTTGACACTTGACTCAATCCTCTCCCTTCTTTGTTTAGGTGGTCATCAAGGGTCTTGATAGAGCCTTGGCTTTGAGAGTGGACGGTCCAATGCTCCACATTTTGATTTTTACAAGCTAAAACAATAAAGCGTAAAGTAGTGAAAGTGGCGTGAATGAAAAAGACATAAAGCATCAAAATAATGTGATGGTTGTGGGGATTTGATTTAGGCCGGCTCCATGGACCTCCTTGAGCTAGCTTGTGAGCCATGTGAGTCCTTTTATTGGAGGGTTGACTCACATGAGTGCACCCAAAAAGACCACATTCAAAAATAGCATTTTCATTGACATTTAGTTGCTCTCCAACTTGACCTTCCTTTGACTTCTTTTGACTACCAAGTATGGCTTGATTTGACCATAGAATTGACTTCACTTAGCTCTTGGTGGCCCCTAGGTCCATGGCCTAGGCTTGGGTTTGAGCCCAAGGACTCAACCCATGACCTACTTCTTCTCCATCCTTGCTCACCATGACCATTCTTGGTCCAATCTCCTCTCCTTGGAAAGGATTTGCCCTCAAATCCTTGGAGGTCTTCTCTTTGTTGGAGTGAAACTAAGTGGGTCAAGTTCCACTCAAGAGACTAACAAAAATCGATCTTGAAACCCTTGAACAATACTCGGCCAATTTGTATTTTTGTGAGACAAATTTTCTGATTTTGTGAAACAAAATGAAAAACATAAAGATAGTAACTAAATCTACACACAAAGTAATAGATTTAGGTTTTGATTAGTTTAAGCACAAAGCCACTAAACTAATCTTTCACTAACTCTCACACAAAGTAATGAGAAAAATGAAGAGCACTCAAATAAACAACTAGGGTTTTCATTCATCAAAAATCTGAAAATTATAATGTGAGAGGGTGGGTTTATATACTACCCAAGGCCTCATCTAAACCCTACATTACAAGCTAATCTAAGGGCTACAATCAACCCACAAACACAACATATTACTCGGTTTTTTTAGGCTCACATGAGCTGAAAATTTGAATAGAAAACAACAAATACTTAAAGTAAAAAGCATAAAGCATAAAAGGTAGATAGTGACATGTGTGAAAGGGACATGTTGAGGAGAAACATGTGAGCTTCTCTTTGTTTGATTTTCGGCTGAATTGGGTATTATTCCCACTTGATTTTTCTCTTGTTGACTTAGTTGACTTGAGGTTGACCTTTGGACCTAAGGTTGGAAGCGGGTCCTAGGTCAATGGATCGCAAATTCTCAACTCCCGTTGCAATCTCCCCGGGTTGAAAAGGATTTGCCCTCAAATCCTCGACTTCCTCCTCCTCCAAGTCTTCATGGTATGGGCTAAGGTCTCCCACGTTGAACGTGCCATGGACTCCGTACTCTCCCGGTAGATCAACTTTGTAAGCGTTCGGTCCAATTTTCTCGAGTATCTCGAAGGTACCCTCGAACCTAGGCATGAGTTTGTGGACCAAAATTG
Source organism: Dianthus caryophyllus (assembly GCA_023091065.1). NCBI lineage: Eukaryota > Viridiplantae > Streptophyta > Magnoliopsida > Caryophyllales > Caryophyllaceae > Dianthus > Dianthus caryophyllus. The sequence continues at coordinate 25,410,635 of CM041524.1, forward strand.
GTCAAGGAAGTCAAGGGTGGAGAAGAGGGAGACCATGGGTTAGGGCCATGGGCTCAAACCCAAGCCTAGACCAAGGGTCAAGGGATCACTAGGGGATAAGTAAAGTCAAATTCTATGGTCAAATCGAGCCAACCCTAGTGATCAAGCTAAGTCAAGGAGAAGTCAAAGTTGGAGAGCAACAAAAAGTCAAGATTATGCTATTTTGAAAATGTGGTCAACTAAGGTACACCCATGTGAGTCAACCCTCCAATAAATGGGCTCACATGGTTCATCAAGCTAGCTCATGGAGGTCAAGGGGGCCGGTCTAAATCAAGTCACCAAGGATCATCACATTGTTTTTTATATTTCATATCGTTTTAAATACGTATCGTTTTCATTACCTTTACTTTATGCTTTATTGAAAGGAGACAATATAAACCCTTGTAATATGGTCATTAGGACCGTCCCACATGTCACCCAAGGTCAAATCTTGACCCTTGAAGACTACCTAAAGTGCATGGAGAGGATGGGCTCACATGTCATTGTCTACTTTAAGTTTTGTTTGTTATCAATTTCAAAATTGTAAGGTCACTAGGACCAATTAGTTTCGGCTGATTTGAGGGACCTTTATGGCCCTTGGATCAACTTGTAATGTGTGGCTAAGATTAGAATGAGGGTAATATATAAACCCTCATCCTCATCTCACAATTTTCAGATTTTGAATGATATAAGGTTGAAACCCTAAAAACTTGAGTACTCTCATTTCTCTCTTTACTTTGTGTTTGAGATTTATGATAATTAACTAGTGGCTTGGTGCTTAGTTAATTAAACCCCTAAATCTATAACTTTGTGAGTAGATTTAGGCACTATCTTTTATGTTTCCTTGTTTCACAAAAATTTCAGAAAATTACTTCACAAAAATAGTTACTTTGGCCGAGATTTCCATCATCATCATAAGTCGACTTTTGTTCATCCTTTGAGTGAAATCAAACCCCATTGGTTTCACTCCAAATTGGTCATCAAAGCCTAGGTTTGTTCTTGATTTCATTTTTTTTATCTTTGTTTTCGGTTTACCCTAGTAGTGTCGAGTAGGTTGTTTGTTTTCTTCTTTTAATTTTCGTTTTCTTCCTTCCTTTCCTTGTTTATTTTCTATAAATTTCCCACAAAATTTCCACAAAAGATTTCACAAAATTTTCACAAAATGGAAGAGAATAGAGGAGAGGGTAAAAGACTTTCCGATCTAGAAGAGAAGTTAACTCAACTCACCGGTAATTGCACTTTAATGATGAATGCTCTAAACACCCTCTTAGACCAAAATATCAATGAACCAAGAAGGGGTGAAGGGGGAAGGGGACGTGGCCATGGGTTTGGGTATGGGGGCCGTGGGAGAGGACAACCTCCTCCTCACATGGAAGATCAATTTTCGGATTCGGAAGAGTCCCTTGAAACCCACCCAAGAGACCATGACCGAGACATTAAGGTGGACATACCCGATTTTTATGGTAGCTTGACCCGCGAGGATCTCCTAGATTGGCTTAGATCGGTTGAGAGAATTTTTGAATACAAGGAGTACTCCGATAGGAAGTGTTTCAAGGTAGCCATCATGAAGTTTAAGGGATATGCCTCCCTTTGGTATGAAAACCTTAAGAATCAAAGAAACCGAGAGGGTAAGGAACCCATTAAGTCATGGCTCAAACTCAAAAAGAAACTCAAAGACAAGTTTGTTCCCAAAGACTACACCCAAGACATGTTTCTCAAGCTAGCTCAACTAAAACAAGAGTCACACCCCATTGAGACCTATCTTAGGGACTTTGAGCAACTCACCCTACAATGTGAGATGAATGAGAAACCCGAACAAAAAATTGCAAGGTTTGTTGAGGGCCTAAACCCTAGGATAGCAAATCGGGTCAAAATGCAAAACTTGTGGTCATTTGATGAGGCCGTTACCATGGCCACACGTGTGGAGAGGCTAGAGAAGGGGAGAGGAGAGTCGGCTAAGAACACCCCCAAAACCAACCCCATGTCGAGCCAAGGAGGGGTCAAGATTGTTGAGCCTTGCCCTACCACCAAGCCATCAAGTGTTGATAAGGGAAAGGGAATCGACTATGGCCCTAAGAGAACAATTCCTCTCAAGAAGTGCTACCAATGTCAAGGTTACGGTCATTTTGCTAAGGAGTGCCCTAGCAAGAGGACCTTGAATACAAGTGAGGTTGTACATTGGGGAGATGATGAGGTGTTAGTTTGTGAGGAAGAAAAAAAAGAGGGAGTTGAGGAAGTAAGGGTGGCCGAGACAATTGTTCCCCCGGACTCGGGGTTGAGCTTGGTCACTTGGCGAGTGATGCACACTCAAGAAGCAAGCCAGAATCTGGACCAAAGACACCAAATATTTCGGTCCAAATGTACAATCATGGGGAGAGTGTGTAATTTGATTATTGATGGGGGAAGTTGTGTTAATGTTGCTTCTAAAACCCTCATTGATAAGCTTGCCTTGCCCACTTTGAAGCATCCTCATCCTTACAAGCTAAGATGGCTTAATCAAGGAGCCGAGGTGAAAGTTGATAAACAATGCAAAGTCTTGTTTTCCATTGGACAAGACTACAAAGATGAAGTTGTGTGTGAAGTGTTGGACATGGATGCATGTCATGTGTTGCTTGGTAGGCCTTGGGAGTATGAAAAGAATTCTTCCCACCATGGAAGAGACAACACCTACTCATTCAAGTATGGTGACAAGCTTATTGTCTTAGCTCCCCTACCACCAATGATGGGATGTAAATCCAATGCGTGCTTGTTTGAATCCTTCATTGAGCCGAAACCTAGCATGGAGAAGAAGTTGGAGCCGAGCTTGAAAGAACTTGAGGACTTGAATGGGCTTGAGCCGAGTAGGGAAGAGCTAGGGGAAGAGATGAACTTGGAATGTGAGGGAAGCTCTAGCATGATAAGGAGGATTCTAGGAGAGGAGCAACATGAAGGTGAAGCATCAATCAACAAGAAAACAACCGACTACAATGAGAATGTGGTCAATGAAAGAACAAAAATCGATGGCAAGGAAAGATCAAGCGGGTCTTTGAGGTGGAGAATCATTGATGGGCTCGATCATGAGCAAGAATGGGTGGATGGCATGGTTATGAGTCGAGGGCTCAAAGAAATGCTCGAGGAAGAATGTGTGGTCAAGCAAACCGTGACCAAGGAAGAAAACATGATGAATTCTTCGAACCAAGTCAAGGGGGTCCAACCGTTTCTACAAACTCTAGCTAAATGGTGCCCATGGAAGACCAAAACCGTGAAAGCCAAGATTGAACAAAGGTTGAGCCGAGAATCGAGTGTGAAGTCGAGCAAGAGAGGGAGCAAGAGGTTCTCCAAGGACTTGAGGGCAAGTCCTTTCCAAGGAGAGGAGATTGGACCAAAATTGGTCAAGGAAGTCAAGGGTGGAGAAGAGGGAGACCATGGGTTAGGGCCATGGGCTCAAACCCAAGCCTAGACCAAGGGTCAAGGGATCACTAGGGGATAAGTAAAGTCAAATTCTATGGTCAAATCGAGCCAACCCTAGTGATCAAGCTAAGTCAAGGAGAAGTCAAAGTTGGAGAGCAACAAAAAGTCAAGATTATGCTATTTTGAAAATGTGGTCAACTAAGGTACACCCATGTGAGTCAACCCTCCAATAAATGGGCTCACATGGTTCATCAAGCTAGCTCATGGAGGTCAAGGGGGCCGGTCTAAATCAAGTCACCAAGGATCATCACATTGTTTTTTATATTTCATGTCATTTTTTAAATACATGTCGTTTTCATTACCTTTACTTTATGCTTTATTGAAAGGAGACAATATAAACCCTTGTAATATGGTCATTAGGACCGTCCCACATGCCACCCAAGGTCAAATCTTGACCCTTGAAGACTACCTAAAGTGCATGGAGAGGATGTGCTCACATGTCATTGTCTACTTTAAGTTTTGTTTGTTATCAATTTCAAAATTGTAAGGTCACTAGGACCAATTAGTTTCGGCTGATTTGAGGGACCTTTATGGCCCTTGGATCAACTTGTAATGTGTGGCTAAGATTAGAATGAGGGTAATATATAAACCCTCATCCTCATCTCACAATTTTCAGATTTTGAATGATATAAGGTTGAAACCCTAAAAACTTGAGTACTCTCATTTCTCTCTTTACTTTGTGTTTGAGATTTATGATAATTAACTAGTGGCTTGGTGCTTAGTTAATTAAACCCCTAAATCTATAACTTTGTGAGTAGATTTAGGCACTATCTTTTATGTTTCCTTGTTTCACAAAAATTTCAGAAAATTACTTCACAAAAATAGTTACTTTGGCCGAGATTTCCATCATCATCATAAGTCGACTTTTGTTCATCCTTTGAGTGAAATCAAACCCCATTGGTTTCACTCCAGTTTGTTCTTTCTTTTATCCGGAAACCTTTCCTTCCTCAAGTGTAACCATACCAAGTCTCCCGGCTCGAATTCATTTGGAGTCTTTCGGCTCTTTGACCGAGCCTTGTAGGTCTCGTTTGCTTTCTCGATTTGCTTTTTGACTTGATTGTGGATGCTCATCATGAATTCAACCCGCTTCTTGGCATCATAGCTTATTTCCTTGCTCTTGACGGGGGCTAGGTCCGTGGGCATGAGTGGGTTGGTCCCATAGACCTGGAGTGAAACTTATGGGGATAAGAATCACTCAAAGGATGAACAAAAATCGATCCTTGAAACCCCTTGAAAATCTCGGCCCAAACACTATTTTTGTGAGAAATTTTTCTGAAATTTGTGTGTTAACATGAAAACATAAAAGATAGTCACTAAATCTACACACAAAGTAATAGATTTAGGTTGTGATTAATTAAGCACAAAGCCACTAATTAATCTCTCACAAATCTCAAACACAAAGTAAAGAGATAAATGAAGAACACTCAATATGAAACTTAGGGTTTCCTTTTTTCATTCAAACAAATCTGATTTTCTACAATGAGTTATGCTTGGTTTATATAATACCAAGGCTTGCATCTTAACCCTACACTTCCTAAGGATCTAAGGGTCACAAAATGACCATACACTCAGCTAAAAACAACGGTCCAAAGGACCTTACAACTGATCCAAACAAAACTAAAAGCATAAAGAGAGAAAATGACACTTCCCTAAATCTACACCCTACAATTGATGCTTTAATCTAATGGCCAAGATTATGGCCTTGGAGAGCAAGTATAGGTGGTCCTAATGACCCCTTCAAACTGATCATAAAACTAAAGAAACAAGACAATAAAGAGGACAAGGGCATAAAGCAAAAACAAAATTTACTGGTAATGATAGCGTGTATAAGAAGTTGAGTGATTTTGTGAATGTGGAATTGAGCTGATCTTTGGGTCTTCTCTTGTGTATCCCACGTCCCATGTGAGTCCATGGCTCATTAGGAGACTCCCAAATGGTCCCCAAAGTGAGCTCACCCAAAGAGAATGAAGTAGGTTAAGTTCATGGCTCATTACTTCAAAACAGTCCAAACCGGATTTCATAATCTGACAGTGACTTCTAGGCTTCACCATTCCGTACTCACGTTGAATTAGAAGGCCCATGATATGTCATTGGAAAGGTAATTGAGTTGGCTTTCCAATGCAAAAAGAATCATCCAAAAATATGGCCTACAACTCAAGATATTGAGCTTTTAGTACAGACATGTCGAATCCTCCTTTGGACTGAAGTTTCACAATCTGACCCCTGACTTGTAGAGGCCATAACTCTCAGCTCCCTTTGAACCAGATATCCAACCATATGTCAAATGAAAGCTCTTTGAGCTAGCTTTCATATGCAAGTGGTTTCACCTCAATTGGATGAGTACATTGGGAGTTATGTTACGATCTCTACCGACATGTCAAGATGGGCTTTATGGTTCATGGCCTAGATTGTTGTTTTCCATGTGTGGGCTGATTTCCTTCGTTCTTCTTTTGTACATTTCACTTGGTTTGACCCTAATGGTCACAAATTAAGCCATGGCTCGAGCCATAGGACCCAAATAAGCCCAAGCCTCAAAATGAGCAAAAATGAGCTTATCCATTTTGGTGCAATCTCCTCTTCTTCAAAAAAGTTTGTCCTCAAACTTTGGGGTTCTTAACATTTGTTTGAGCTCCTCTTCTTGATTCCTACCTAGTGTCTTAGGGTTGTTCTTGACTAAGCTCCCCATTTTGAATTTCCATTTCAAGAATCCTCTTGACCTCTTGCTTGTGCCAAGCTTCCCATTCCCCATGAGCTTCTTCTTCTTGGCCTTAGGTGAACATCTCATAAGATCAAGCTCAACCTTTCCCTTGAGATTATTCCCCATGCTCTCATCTTGATACTTAGGATCATCATTAGCAAAGTGGATGGTTAAACTTTCACCAACATTCATTCCATGGTTTCCATTTGAGTTCCCTTCTTGACCAGCCTCTTCATGCTCCCACGGTTCCCTAAGCTTATCAAAGAGAGGGTGACAAGCACCCCTCTCAAGTACATCACAACAATTCTCATCAGATTTCTCCCTAAGCTTGTCCCCTTTGTCTAACCAACTTAGTTCGAATGGATTAGGATGCTCTTGGGTATGTGAGGCTAACTCCTTGATTAGAGGCTTAGAAGCCATCTTGGTCGTGCCCTCTTCCTCAAGGACCAGATTACACACCATTTTTTCAGTTTGCTCTTGATTCACACCCTCTTCATCCTTACAAACAAGTATCTCTTCCTTTCCCCAATGAACAACCTCTAATGAACTAAGGGCTCTCTTTGTAGGACAATCCATAGCAAGGTGACCAAAGCCATAACATTGATAGCATCTCTTAAGGGTGATGGTTTTTGTGGCTAGGGTCAATGGCCTCCCTTTGTCTAGGGCTGGTGGTTTAGTAGAAGTGGTTGGCTCAACAACTTTGACTCTTTTTGGTGGCTCATAGGGTTGTGTTTTAGTAGGAGGGTCAAGTAAATCGGTCAACCCTTTACCCATACCAAAATTTTCAGCCTTTCCTCTCATTTTAGCCAACTTGAATTCCAACTCCTTTCTAGCCCTCTCCATAGACTCGAAAATGGTCTCAACACAAGGGGTTTCACATGAAGTACCATAAGAAAATGATGGAGAACCAAATCGGAAAGATAGATCCATTATAACTCAAAAACAAAAACTGATTTTTGTGACAAAGTTTGTACCTTTGCTTGCAAGAACCGAAATCACAACTAACACAATGGTGGATCTTGTGTTTTCTAACCAAAGCTTTGATAACCAATTTGGAGTGAAACTTATGGGGATAAGAATCACTCAAAGGATGAACAAAAATCGATCCTTGAAACCCCTTGAAAATCTCGGCCCAAACACTATTTTTGTGAGAAATTTTTCTGAAATTTGTGTGTTAACATGAAAACATAAAAGATAGTCACTAAATCTACACACAAAGTAATAGATTTAGGTTGTGATTAATTAAGCACAAAGCCACTAATTAATCTCTCACAAATCTCAAACACAAAGTAAAGAGATAAATGAAGAACACTCAATATGAAACTTAGGGTTTCCTTTTTTCATTCAAACAAATCTGATTTTCTACAATGAGTTATGCTTGGTTTATATAATACCAAGGCTTGCATCTTAACCCTACACTTCCTAAGGATCTAAGGGTCACAAAATGACCATACACTCAGCTAAAAACAACGGTCCAAAGGACCTTACAACTGATCCAAACAAAACTAAAAGCATAAAGAGAGAAAATGACACTTCCTAAATCTACACCCTACAATTGATGCTTTAATCTAATGGCCAAGATTATGGCCTTGGAGAGCAAGTATAGGTGGTCCTAATGACCCCTTCAAACTGATCATAAAACTAAAGAAACAAGACAATAAAGAGGACAAGGACATAAAGCAAAAACAAGGACTACTAGTGACAATGACATGTATAAGAAGTTGAGCTGATTTTGTGAATGTGGAATTGAGCTGATCTTTGGGTCTTCTCTTGTGTATCCCACGTCCCATGTGAGTCCATGGCTCATTAGGAGACTCCCAAATGGTCCCCAAAGTGAGCTCACCCAAAGAGAATGAAGTAGGTTAAGTTCATGGCTCATTACTTCAAAACAGTCCAAACCGGATTTCATAATCTGACAGTGACTTCTAGGCTTCACCATTCCGTACTCACGTTGAATTAGAAGGCCCATGATATGTCATTGGAAAGGTAATTGAGTTGGCTTTCCAATGCAAAAAGAATCATCCAAAAATATGGCCTACAACTCAAGATATTGAGCTTTTAGTACAGACATGTCGAATCCTCCTTTGGACTGAAGTTTCACAATCTGACCCCTGACTTGTAGAGGCCATAACTCTCAGCTCCCTTTGAACCAGATATCCAACCATATGTCAAATGAAAGCTCTTTGAGCTAGCTTTCATATGCAAGTGGTTTCACCTCAATTGGATGAGTACATTGGGAGTTATGTTACGATCTCTACCGACATGTCAAGATGGGCTTTATGGTTCATGGCCTAGATTGTTGTTTTCCATGTGTGGGCTGATTTCCTTCGTTCTTCTTTTGTACATTTCACTTGGTTTGACCCTAATGGTCACAAATTAAGCCATGGCTCGAGCCATAGGACCCAAATAAGCCCAAGCCTCAAAATGAGCAAAAATGAGCTTATCCATTTTGGTGCAAGACCACTTCAAACGGTGAATGTCCCGTGCTAGAAGAAGGGGCACGATTAAAAGCAAACTCGGCGTGGGCAAGCTTGAGATCCCAATCTTTCAAGGACTTGGAAACGATGCTTCTAAGGATCCTCCCCAAGGTTTTATTAGTGACCTCGGTTTGGCCATCCGTTTGAGGGTGGTGGCTAGTGCTAGACAAGAGCCTCGTTTTCAACAACTTCCACAAAGTCTTCCAAAAGTGGCTCACGAATTTGGTGTCTCGATCGGATACAATTGTTTTGGGGACTCCATGCAATTTGACCACTTCTTTGAAGTACAACTCGGCTACACTCATAGCATCTTCGGTTTTCTTGCACGCAATGAAATGAGCCATCTTGCTAAATCGATCCACCACAACCATGATGGAATCCTTACCTCGTTGAGTCCTAGGCAAAGCGACGATGAAATCCATGCTAACGTCCTCCCATGGTCGATTTGGGACGGGCAAGGGAGTGTAGGGCCCCGTTTGAAAGAAGGATTTGGATTGTTGGCATGAAGCACATCTCTTGATCACGTCTTGAACATCTCCAAGCATCTTGGGCCAATAGAATTGATCTTGGAGGATGTCGTAGGTCTTTTGAATCCCAAAATGCCCGGCTAAACCATTGGAGTGAACCTCACGTACTAGGAGAAGTCGATAGGAACCTTTGGGGATGCATAGCCGATTCCCCAAGAATAGGAATCCATGGTATTTACATGTGTTTCGAGAAAAGAAAGAAATTTATCGATCAATTCCGATTCTTTCTTTTTTCTATTGATTCTTTTCTGGTCGAGATGTATGGATCCATGGATCTAGGTGTCTATATAGAGTTCATGGATTAACGAAAATGTGCAAAAGCTCTATTTGACTCTGCCATTCTATGAGTCTCTTCCTTTTTTCGTATGGCATCGCCACTCCCTTTGGCAGCATCCACTAATTCGGAACTTAATTTGAAAGCCATATTTCGACCCGGACGTTTTCGGGCTGCCCCTAATAACCAACGAATGGCAAGTGCTTTTCCTTGTGTGGATCCTATTTCAATGGGAACTTGATGAGTCGATCCTCTTGAAGGGTGTACTTGCTTCCCACTTTGCTTTTCCCTTCACGAATGGAGTCCCACTCTTCCTTGAAGTCGGGATCCTCCACATAGAGCTCTTTCATGAATTCAAAACCCAACACTCTTTGCTCCATGTAGCTTAGCATAGTGTGCCTCCGAGACAATGCATCGGCCACCACGTTATTCTTCCCCTCAATGAACTTGCTCGAGAAAGAGAAGGATTGAAGAAACTCGACCCATTTGGCATGCCTATGATTCAACTTGTGTTGCCCATTGATGTATTTGAGCGCCTCATGGTCCGAATGAAGAACAAACGGTTTGGGTTTGAGATAATGGCTCCAATGAGCGAGAGCTCGAACGATGGCATAGAATTCTTTGTCGTAGGTGGAATAATTGAGCTTGGCTCCATTCAATTTCTCACTAAAGTAAGCGATTGGTTTGTGTTCTTGCAAGAGAACGGCCCCAATTCCAACTCCACTAGCATCACATTCTACCTCAAAGAGCTTATTGAAATCCGGTGGCGTAAGAATAGGTGAATCACACAACAACTCTTTGATTTTTTTGAAGGAATTCTCGGCCCCCTCATTCCACTTGAACTCTCCTTTCTTCATACACTCGGTGATGGGTGCCATGACGGTGCTAAAATCCTTGATAAATCGTCGATAAAAAGAAGCCAAGCCATGAAAACTCCTCACCTCGGTTATGTTCTTCGGAATTGGCCATGATTTGATAGCCTCCACCTTCTCTTGATCAACTAGGATGCCACGGCTAGAGATGATAAAGCCCAAGAATTGGACTTCGCTTTGCATGAAGGAACATTTCTCTAGCTTGCCATACAACTTGTGATCTCTAAGTGTCTCAAACAACACTTGCAAGTGATGTAGATGAGCTTCCTTGGAAGGGCTATACACCAAGATATCGTCAAAGTAAACCACAATGAACCTTCCCAAGTAAGGTCTCAAAACCTCGGTCTTCAATCTCATGAAGGTGCTAGGAGCATTGGATAGTCCAAAAGGCATGACTAACCATTCATATGCTTTGTTTTAAAAGCCGTCTTCCATTCATCACCCTCTTTGATTATCACTTGATGGTATCCTTGTCGTAGATCAATCTTGGAAAACAATCGAGCCCCACTAAGCTCATCAAGAATGTCATCAAGTCTAGGTATAGGGAACCTATACTTGACCGTAATATTGTTGATAGCTCGACTATCCGTACACATTCTCCAAGTTCCATCCTTCTTAGGCACCAAAAGCGTAGGCACCCCGTTGAAGAGGTTCATGTGTTGGCTCAAGTGACATAGTGCTTAAAAGGATTGTAAGTACTACTCATATCAACAAGATGTATCTTCTTTTTTGGTGGCTCATCTTAAGAACTCTTCAGTTAAGCGTGCTTGCTGGAGAGTAGTCTTAGTGGAATGAAACTAGATGGATTAAGTTTCACTCAAAGGATGAACTAGAATCGATTTGTAGAACATGTATAATTTTCGGCCAAGTGATGTGTTTTTGTGTTGATTTTTCTGATTTTTTGTAAAACAAAAGAAAACATAAAGGATAGAACTAATTCTAAGCACTAAGCAAAAGAATTAGGTTTTGATTAATTCAAGCACTAAGCCACTAAATTAATCATTCACTAACTCAAGCACTAAGCAAAGAGTATAATGAAGCCACACAAGTTCAAACTCTAGGGTTTGTTTTTTTCATTCAACCAAATCTGAAAAATATGATGTGAGAATGAGGGTTTATATAATACCCTCACTCTAATCTTGGCCATACATTACAAAGATGATCTAAGGGCTATAAACATCCCACAAAAAGCAACAATATCACGGCTCACATGAGCTTGAAATCTGAAAATTTGAAGAGAAACAAACAAATACATAAAGCATAAAGCATAAAGGAAGATAGTGACATGTGGGAAAGGGACATGCTGAGGAGAAACATGTGAAGCTTCTCTTTGGTTTATTTCGGCTGACTTGGGGCTTTGTTCCCATTTGATTTTTGCTCTTGATGACTTAATTGACCTTTGGACCTAAGGTTGTGGACCAAAATTGGCCAAGGTGGTCAAGGGTGAAGTCGAGGGAGACCATGGGTTGGACCCATGGGCTCGAACCCAAGCTTAGGCCGTGGTCAAGAGGGTCACTAAGGGCTAAATAAAGTCAACTCTATGGTCAAATCAAGCCAACCTTAGTGATCAATCAAGGTCAAGAGGAAGTCAAAGTCGGAGAGCAACAAAAAGTCAAGATTATGCTATTTTTGAGATGTGATCAACTATGGTACACCCATGTGAGTCAACCCTCCAATAAAATGGGCTCACATGGTTCATCAAGCTAGCTCATGGAGGTCAAGGGGCCGGTCTAAATCAAGTCACCAAAGATCATCACATTGTTTTTATATTTCATGTCATTTTAAATACGTATCTTTTCTTTCTTTTACTTTATCTTTAATGTAAGAGACAATATAATCCCTTGAAAGTTGGTCACTTGGACCGTCCAAACCCACCCCAAGGCTCTCACAAGGGCCCTTGGATGATCATCAACAAAGAAGGAGAGGATGGCTCAAGTGTCACTATCACCTTTATCTTTATTGTTTGTTGTTTTCTTTTGAATTTTTCAGCTCACATGTGAGCTTAGGGCCATTTTTTTAGTAGTATTTGGGGTCTTTGAGAGCCCTTAGATCATCTTGTAATGAATGGTTGAGATGAGGCCTTGGGTAGTATATAAACCCAACCTTACACAACATAATTTTCAGATTTTTGATATTGAAAAGAAAACCTTAGTTTCATTTGAGTGTTCTTCCTTTTCTCATTACTTTGTGTGTGAGTTTAGTGAAAGATTAGTTTAGTGGCTTTGTGCTTAAACTAATCACAACCTAAATCTATTACTTAGTGTGTAGATTTAGTTACTATCCTTTTTATTTTCCTTGTTTACAAAATTTCAGAAAATACTTCACAAAAAATACACAAAAGGGCCGAGATTTTCAAGGGTTTCAAGGATCGATTTGTGTTCATCTCTTGAGTGAAACTTGATCCTCCTAGTTTCACTCCAAATTGGTCATCAAAGCCTAGGTTTGTTTTTGATTTTCGATTTTTTTTTATCTTTGTTTTTCGGTTTACCCTAGTAATGTCGAGTAATTTGTTTGTTTTCCTCTTTTAATTTTTCGTTTTTCTTCCTTCTTTTCCTTGTTTATTTTCTATAAATTTCCCACAAAATTTCCACAAAAGATCTCACAAAATTGTCACAAAATGGAAGGGGATAGAGGGGAAGATAAAAGGCTTTCCGATTTAGAAGAAAAGTTAACTCAACTCACCGGTAATTGTACTCTAATGATGAATGCTCTAAACACCCTCTTAGACCAAAATATTAATGAACCAAGAAGGGGTGAAGGGGGAAGGGGGCGTGGCCGTGGGATAGGAGGCCGTGGAAGGGGTCAACCTCCTCCTCACATGGAAGATCAATTTTCGGATTCGGAAGAGTCCCTTGAAGCCCACCCAAGAGACCATGACCGAGATATCAAAGTGGATATACCCGATTTTTATGGTAGCTTGAACCCCAGGATCTCCTAGATTGGCTTAGGTCGATAGAGAGGATCTTTGAATTTAAGGAATATCCCGATAGGAAGTGTTTCAAGGTAGCCATCATGAAGTTTAAGGGATATGCTTCCCTTTGGTACGAAAACCTCAAGAACCAACGAAACCGAGAGGGTAAGGAACCCATTAGGTCATGGCTCAAACTCAAAAAGAAACTCAAAGACAAGTTTGTTCCCAAGGATTATACCCAAGACATGTTCCTCAAACTAGCTCAACTCAAACAAGAGACACAACCCATTGAGTCTTACCTTAGGGACTTTGAGCAACTCACATTACAATGTGAGATGAATGAGAAACCCGAGCAAAAGATAGCTAGGTTTGTCGAGGGCCTAAACCCTAGGATTGCTAACCGAGTGAAGATGCAAAACTTGTGGTCATTCGATGAGGCCGTTACCATGGCCACACGTGTGGAAAGGCTAGAGAAGGGGAGAGGAGAGTCGGCTAAGAGCACCCCCAAAACCAACCCTAGTTCGAATCAAGGGGGGGTCAAAATTGTCGAGCCTTGCCCTACTACCAAACCATCGAGTGTCGACAAGGGGAAGGGAATTGACTATGGTCCCAAGAGAACAATTCCTCTCAAGAAATGCTACCAATGTCAAGGGTATGGTCATTTTGCTAAGGAGTGCCCTAGCAAGAGGACCTTGAACACAAGTGAGGTTGTGCATTGGGGAGAAGATGAAGTGTTAGTTTGTGAGGAAGAAAAAAAAGAGGGAGTTGAGGATGAGAGAGTGGCCGAAACAATTGTTCCCCCGGACTCGGGGTTGAGTTTGGTTACTTGGCGAGTAATGCACACTCAAGATTCAAGCGAAAGCATGGATCAAAGGCATCAAATATTTCGAACTAAATGTACCATCATGGGGAGAGTGTGTAACTTGATTATCGATGGGGGAAGTTGTGTTAATGTTGCTTCCAAAACCCTCATTGATAAACTTGCCTTACCTACTTTGAAGCATCCTCATCCTTACAAGCTAAGGTGGCTTAATCAAGGAGCCGAGGTAAAAGTCGATAAACAATGCAAAGTCTCGTTCTCGATTGGGCAAGACTACAAAGATGAAATTGTGTGTGAAGTGTTAGATATGGATGCTTGTCATGTCTTACTTGGGAGGCCATGGGAGTATGAAAGAACTCTTCCCACCATGGAAGAGACAACACCTACTCATTCAAGTATGGTGAAAAGCTCATTGTCTTAGCTCCCCTACCACCAATGATGGGATGTAAATCCAATGCATGCTTGTTTGAATCCTTCATTGAGCCAAACCCTAGCATGGAGATGAAGTTGGGGCCGAAAGTGATTGAGCATGAAGACTTGAAGGGCCTTGGGCCGAGTGAAGAAGAGCAAGAGGAAAAGATGAACTTGAAATGTGAGGGAAGCTCTAGCATGATAAGGAGGACTCTAGGAGAGGAGCCTCATGAAGGTGAAGCATCAATCAACAAGGAAACAACCGACTACATTGAGAATGTGGTCAACGAAAGAACAAAAATCGATGGCAAGGAAAGGTCAAGCGGGTCTTTAAGATGGAGAATCATTGAAGGGCTCGATCATGAGCAAGAATGGGTGAATGGCATGGTTATGAGTCGTGGGCTCAAGGAAATGCTCGAGGAAGAATGCGTGGTCAAACAAACCGTGACCAAGGATGAAAAAATGATCAATTCTTCGAGCCAAGGCAAAGGGGTCCAACCACTTCTTCAAACTCTAGCTAAGTGGTGCCCATGGAAGACTAAAACCATGAAGACCAAGATCGAGGAAAGGTTGAGCCGAGATTCTAGCTTGAAATCGAGCAAGGGAGGAAGCAAGAGGATCTCCAAGGACTTGAGGACAAGTCCTTTCCAAGGAGAGGAGATTGGACCAAAATTGGCCAAGGTGGTCAAGGGTGAAGTCGAGGGAGACTATGGGTTGGACCCATGGGCTCGAACCCAAGCTTAGGCCGTGGTCAAGAGGGTCACTAAGGGCTAAATAAAGTCAACTCTATGGTCAAATCAAGCCAACCTTAGTGATCAATCAAGGTCAAGAGGAAGTCAAAGTCGGAGAGCAACAAAAAGTCAAGATTATGCTATTTTTGAGATGTGATCAACTATGGTACACCCATGTGAGTCAACCCTCCAATAAAATGGGCTCACATGGTTCATCAAGCTAGCTCATGGAGGTCAAGGGGCCGGTCTAAATCAAGTCACCAAAGATCATCACATTGTTTTTATATTTCATGTCATTTTCATACATGTCGCTTTCTTTACTTTTACTTTATGCTTTAATGTAAGAGACAATATAATCCCTTGAAAGTTGGTCACTTGGACCGTCCAAACCCACCCCAAGGCTCTCACAAGGGCCCTTGGATGATCATCAACAAAGAAGGGAGAGGATGAACTCAAGTGTCACTATCACCTTTATGCTTTATTGTTTGTTGTTTTCTTTTGAATTTTTCAGCTCACATGTGAGCTTAGGGGCCGTTTTTTTTAGTAGTATTTGGGGTCTTTGAGAGCCCTTAGATCATCTTGTAATGAATGGTTGAGATGAGGCCTTGGGTAGTATATAAACCCAACCTTACACAACATAATTTTCAGATTTTTGATATTGAAAAGAAAACCCTAGTTTCATTTGAGTGTTCTTCCTTTTCTCATTACTTTGTGTGTGAGTTTAGTGAAAGATTAGTTTAGTGGCTTTGTGCTTAAACTAATCACAACCTAAATCTATTACTTAGTGTGTAGATTTAGTTACTATCCTTTTTATTTTCCTTGTTTACAAAATTTCAGAAAATACTTCACAAAAAATACACAAAAGGGCCGAGATTTTCAAGGGTTTCAAGGATCGATTTGTGTTCATCTCTTGAGTGAAACTTGATCCTCCTAGTTTCACTCCAGGTTGGAGGCGGGTCCTAGGTCAATGGATCGCAAATTCTCAACTCCCGTTGCAATCTCCCCGGGTTGAAAAGGATTTGCCCTCAAATCCTCTCCTTCTTCATCCTCCAAGTCTTCATGGTACGGGCTAAGATCCCCCACGTTGAACGTGCCATGGACTCCGTATTCTCCCGGTAGATCAACTTTGTAAGCATTCGGTCCAATTTTCTCAAGTATCTCGAAGGGACCCTCGGCCCTAGGCATGAGCTTGTTCTTTCTTTTATCCGGAAACCTTTCCTTCCTCAAGTGTAACCACACCAAGTCTCCCGCTTCAAATTCCCTTGGATTTTTTCGGTTCTTGGACTTAGCCTTGTAGGCTTCGTTTGACTTCTCGATTTGCTTCTTGACTTGGTTGTGGATACTCATCATGAACTCAACCCGCTTCTTGGCATCGTAACTCATCTCCTTGCTCTTGACGGGGGCTAGGTCCGTGGGCATGAGGGGATTGGCCCCATAGACCACTTCAAACGGTGAATTTCCCGTGCTAGAAGAAGGGGCACGGTTAAAGGCAAACTCGGCGTGGGCAAGTTTGAGATCCCAATATTTCAAGGACTTGGAAACGATGCTCCTAAGGATCCTCCCCAAGGTTTTATTAGTGACCTCGGTTTGGCCATCCGTTTGAGGGTGGTGGCTTGTGCTAAATAAAAGCCTCGTCTTCAACAATTTCCACAAGGTTTTCCAAAAGTGGCTCATGAACTTGGAGTCTCGATCGGATACAATGGTCTTGGGAACCCCATGTAGTTTGACCACTTCCTTGAAATATAGCTCGGCTACACCCATGGCATCCTCGGTTTTCTTGCACGCAATGAAATGAGCCATCTTGCTAAATCGATCCACCACAACCATGATGGAGTCTTTACCTCGTTGAGTCCTAGGCAAAGCAACGATGAAATCCATGCTAACGTCTTCCCACGGCCTATTTGGGACGGGTAGAGGAGTATAGGGTCCCGTTTGAAAGAAGGATTTGGATTGTTGGCACGAATCGCACCTCTTGATCACGTCTTGGACATCTCCAAGCATCTTGGGCCAATAGAATTGATCTTGAAGGATGTCGTAAGTCTTTTGAATCCCAAAATGCCCGGCCAAACCATTAGAATGAACCTCACGTACTAGGAGAAGTCGATAGGGACCCTTGGGGATGCACAACCGATTCCCCAAGAAGAGAAATCCCTCTTGAAGTGTGTATTTGCTTCCTAGCTTGCCTTGTCCTTCACTTGTGGAGCTCCACTCATCTTTGAAGTCGGGATCCTCCACATAGAGTTCTTTCATGGATTCAAATCCCAACACTCTTTGCTCCATGTAGCTTAGCATGGTGTGCCTCCGAGACAAAGCATCGGCCACCACGTTATTCATTCCTTCAATGAACTTGCTTGAGAAAGAGAACGATTGAAGAAATTCGACCCATTTGGCATGCCTATGATTCAACTTGTGTTGTCCATTGATGTATTTGAGTGCCTCATGATCCGAATGAAGAACAAACGGTTTGGGTTTGAGATAGTGGCTCCAATGAGCGAGAGCCCGAACGATGGCATAGAATTCTTTGTCGTAAGTGGAGTAATTGAGCTTGGCGCCATTCAATTTCTCACTAAAGTAAGCGATTGGTTTGTGCTCTTGCAAGAGAACGGCCCCAATTCCAACTCCACTAGCATCACATTCGACCTCAAAGAGCTTATTTAAATCCGGAGGTGTAAGAATAGGTGAATCACACAACAACTCTTTGATTTTCTTGAAGGAATTCTCGGCCCCCTCATTCCACTTGAACTCTCCTTTCTTCATGCACTCGGTGATGGGTGCCATGACGGTGCTAAAATCCTTGATAAATCGTCGATAAAAAGAAGCCAAGCCATGAAAACTCCTCACCTCGGTTATGTTTTTCGGAATTGGCCATGATTTGATAGCCTCCACTTTCTCTTGGTCCACTAGTATACCTCGGCTAGAGATGATATAGCCCAAGAATTGGACTTCGCTTTGCATGAAGGAACACTTCTCTAGCTTGCCATACAACTTGTGATCTCTAAGTGTTTCAAACAACACTTGCAAGTGATGTAGATGAGCTTCCTTGGAAGGGCTATACACCAAGATATCGTCAAAGTAAACCACAATGAACCTCCCCAAGTAAGGTCTCAAAACCTCGGTCATCAACCTCATGAAGGTGCTAGGAGCATTGGATAGTCCAAAAGGCATGACTAACCATTCATACAATCCATGCTTTGTTTTAAAAGCCGTCTTCCACTCATCACCCTCCTTGATTCTCACTTGATGGTACCCTTGTCGTAGATCAATCTTGGAAAACAATCGAGCCCCACTAAGCTCATCAAGAATGTCATCAAGTCTAGGTATAGGAAACCTATACTTGACCGTAATGTTGTTGATAGCTCGACTATCCGTACACATTCTCCAAGTTCCATCCTTCTTAGGTACCAAAAGCGTAGGTACGGCACAAGGACTAAGAGACTCCCTTACAAACCCCTTTTCCATGAGTTCCCCAATTTGTTGTTGAAGTTCTTGTGTAGCCTTGGGGTCACTTCGATAGGCGGCCTTATTAGGTAGTGTAGCCCCCGGAACAAGATCAATTTGATGCTCAATGCCTCGTATAGGAGGTAAGCCGTGTGGAAGCTCTTGTGGGAACACGTCTTTGTAGTACTCCAATAGCTCTTGGACCTCACAAGGAATCGGTTCCTCACTCTCTTTAGGGTTTTCTTTGGCGATGAGGGCATAAACAACCATGCCCTTGTTAAGCTCTTGTTTCATTTCTTGCTCTCCAATCAATAGGACTCCCTCAAGAGGCTTGGTCATAGCATGAGTAGCTCGGCCACCCATACTTGGAGGTAAGGGTGTGAGCTTGATCCTCTTGTCTCCAAACATGAAAGTGTAAGTGTTGTCTCTTCCCTCATGAATCGCATTCCGATCAAATTCCCAAGGTCTCCCCAATAAAAGGTGACAAGCATCCATGGGAATCACATCACACCAAACTTCATCCATGTATTCTCTCCCCATAGAAAAAGAAACCAAACATCGCCTATCAACCAAAATCTCGGCTCCTTTGTTCAACCATCTCAACTTGTAAGGGTTTGGATGTCTTTGTGTGGGTAAGGCAAGTTTATCGATGAGGGTATTTGAAGCAACATTAACACAACTTCCTCCATCAATAATTAGGTTACAAACCCTCTTCTCAATGGTGCACTTAGATCTAAAAATCTGATTTTTTTGACTTTCCTCCAATGGTTGAGGTTGGGTATGCATAACCCTCCAAGTTACAAGACCAAGGTTTGACTCAACTCCTCCTTTCATACGGCTCAACTTAGCCTCTATTTCCCTCCTTTCATACATGGCTCCCTCAAGAGTAGTATCATAAGAAAGAGGCATACTCATTGAGAAAACAAAGAAGAACAAACCTGAAAAATTCGGGTAAACAAGACTTGTTTTTGGACCGTGTTTCCTAAGCACCAAGATGGGATCTTGTGCTTCAAACCCAACCAAAGCTTTGATGACCAATTTGGAATGAAACTAGATGGATTAAGTTTCACTCAAAGGATGAACTAGAATCGATTTGTAGAACATGTATAATTTTCGGCCAAGTGATGTGTTTTTGTGTTGATTTTTCTGATTTTTTGTAAAACAAAAGAAAACATAAAGGATAGAACTAATTCTAAGCACTAAGCAAAAGAATTAGGTTTTGATTAATTCAAGCACTAAGCCACTAAATTAATTATTCACTAACTCAAGCACTAAGCAAAGAGTATAATGAAGCCACACAAGTTCAAACTCTAGGGTTTGTTTTTTTCATTCAACCAAATCTGAAAAATATGATGTGAGAATGAGGGTTTATATAATACCCTCACTCTAATCTTGGCCATACATTACAAAGATGATCTAAGGGCTATAAACATCCCACAAAAAGCAACAATATCACGGCTCACATGAGCTTGAAATCTGAAAATTTGAAGAGAAACAAACAAATACATAAAGCATAAAGCATAAAGGAAGATAGTGACATGTGGGAAAGGGACATGTTGAGGAGAAACATGTGAAGCTTCTCTTTGGTTTATTTCGGCTGACTTGGGGCTTTGTTCCCATTTGATTTTTGCTCTTGATGACTTAATTGACTTGTGGTTAACCTTTGGACCTAAGGTTGGAGGCGGGTCCTAGGTCAATGGATCGCAAATTCTCAACTCCCGTTGCACTTAGGATGGGTGACCTCGTGGGAAGTTCTCAGGATGCGCACGAGTGAGGACAAAGTGCGCTGGAAAGGGCCCGTGTTGGTCTGTGGGCGATGTACGTAGCCTGGCAAGCTACCGTGAATGACATTTCGGCCTTTAGTTGGGGCCGGGGTGTTACAATGACATTTAATTTTGATGGAATAAGACTTTTCAAAAAGTTTGAAATTATAATATTGTTTTTTTTTTTTTTAAATTATTAGAAAGATGTTAGATAGAGTGGAAAGATGGGAGGATATAACCATTTTATATTTACAAATGGGATATTTTGAATTAATATAGAAATATTGCTAGATTATCATTTAATTTAAGGTGCCCCCCCGCACAAACCTAATTTTGCGTTATTTAATTAGGCTTATATTTTTGCGTGATTAATAAGCATGTTCTTATAATAAGTATGATTGTTTTTGTGTTGTGTGTTTATGTGAAGTATAATAAAATGATAATAGCTAATAATTTTATAAGTATATTTGTTGTAGATATTATGGAAGCATGTTGTATATCATTTTTATTATGCACTTTAAATTTTTGTTTATATGTTTAGTTATATTTTTATGAGTTTTAAATATATTATAAGTATATATAAAAATATGTGAATATATTAACAATGAGTTTAAAGTGAAGAAAAATTAAAAATGAAAATATGTGTATGTATATATTTGCCACGGCCTCCCCTACTTAATTTGATCAATTTTTAGTTTTAATTTTTGTAAATGATATGTTATGTTAGTTATGTTAAAAATGCTTGTTATTATGTTAGTAAAATTTGTTTAGGAAAATAAATTATTAAGTGTGAAATATGAATTTGTGTTCTTAATTTGTGTTTGATGTTCATGTTGTGTTCTTTAGTGTTCTTGATATACTCATGTTGGTGTTCATATTATTTTGATAAGTTTGCACATTTTGATTCACTAGTTGTTGGACCGCGCGTGTAGCGCGCGGTCCCTCAATCATAAAATATTTTTTGAAATTATACAGATTTTGTAATCGTTACAATATATAGAGTACTATTTTGGTTTTATATTGTACCGCTTCGCATTCTCTCCAGTTAGGATGGAGGTGGGGGACAGTTTTGTAGGTCATGGAGCAAAGAAAGGTACGAAATGTTTTTTTTTTTTTTTTTTTTTTTTTTTTTGCTGCAGGTCATAGTATAACAGGCGGACCCACCACCGTCTCTTGTTTTTTGTGATGGGGTGGAGGTGTAGATATGTTTTTTGTTGCTTGATGCGGATGTGGGGATACGTCTCTTGCTCCCTCCCCACTCTAATGACATCCCTTAATGTCGTATCCTATGACTTGGTTATTTGTTGTCTATTTTTATGTTTGTTTGTATTGGTGAGTTGGAGTATCAATTTCATTTTTTGACATATTTTTAGACATAACATATTATATGAAATTGTATTGAATAATCAAATTTATTTTAAAATTGGTGTATTTTTTCAATGAGACTAAAAAATGCAAATTCTCATCTAAGATCATATCTTTCTATATATTGTAAGAAATTCGAAACCTCTCAACATCAGCAAATATGTTTTTAGCGAAAAGTATTGCGGATTTTTTTTTACAACACTTTGGTTGTTTCATACATGGCATGAGTAATTACTCATTCTTTGTGTATGTTTCACTATCGAAAGGTATGAGATTATAAAAATAATTAAGCAATAGAATTAAGTATGTAATTTTTTTTTTTATCAAAAAACAATCAAATAAATATATTTGACTATATAAATAAAAAACAAAAAAAGGATTAATTGTATTTGATACTCATAAGTATGATATGATTTTCATACCTACCTCCCACATGATATCCAAAACATAATATCATCAATAAACATATGATTTGGGTTTGGTCCTATACAAACCCATATGATACGTGCTATTTATATAGATTATTTGCCCCCAGTTTAGTCGCATTTAGCTTGCATTTATTCGAGTTCATTATTATTTTAGGAGCTATTTGCTTTATATTGCGGTACTGTTGTTCCTCGTTTATATTTTGCAAGTTTTGGCGGTCCTAAGCTAAAACCCGAGTCATAAGGAGCAATTACGAGTACCGGACCTCCGAGACCAAGCTCGAGCTTATACGGAAGCTCGGGATACGAGTTGGGACGTGAATAATCGGAGACTACATGACGAAAGGGACGAGTTTGAGCAGACCCAGCACCAGGGCTGCCTGGCCAGCCGCCGGTCTGCCTGACCGGTCGGCACTCTTGGAGTGAAACCTATGGGGGTTGATTTCACTCAAGAGAACAACAAAAATCGATCTTGAAATACTTGTGTTTTACTCAGCCAAAGTGATGTTTTTTGAGATAAATTTTCTGATTTTTGGAAAGTAAAAGGAAAACATAAAGGGATAGACTAAATCTAAGCACTAAGCAATAGATTTAGGTTTTTATTAATCAAGCACAAAGCCACTAATTAATCACTCACTAACTCAAGCACTAAGCTAAGAGAAAATGAAGAACACACTCAAACTCTAGGGTTTTTTCTCATTCAACAAATCTGAAAATTACATTGTGAGGGAGAGGGTTTATATAATACCCAATCTCTAATCTACACCCTACAATTCAAGCTTGATCTAAGGGCCTTAAGAGGGTCCTCAAGTCAGCCGAAATATTGGTCTTAAAAGACCTTACAAAAGCTGAAAATAAAACAACAAACTTATAAAGTAGATGGCGACCTTTGGATGCATCTCCTCCCTTCCTTTGTTCTTTCATCCAAGGGTCAAGGAGCTCCAAAAATTCTGATCCAACTAACTTATACTACAAACTAAAAGATGAAAGTCCTAGGCTCATGGGAAGACTTACAATTGGTCCCCAAGTGAGCTCACCCAAGGAGGAGAAGGTAGGACAAGTGCATTGCTCATTAACCCCGAAACAGTTTCTAACCGGATTTCCTGAGATTGAAGTGACTTGTACGCTTCACCATTTCATGCTCACGTTGAATTAGAAGGCCCATGATATGTCTTTGGAAAGGTATTTGAGTTGGCTATCCAATGCAAAAATAATCACCCAAAAATATTTCCTAGAGCTCAAGATATGCAACCTTTAGTACGGACATGTCGAATCCTCCTTTGGACTGAAGTTTCACAATCTGACCCCTGACTTGTAGAGGCCATAACTCTCAGCTCCCTCTGAACCAGATAGCCAACCATATGTCAAATGAAAGCTCTTTGAGCTAGGTTTCGTATGCAAGTGGTTTCACCTCAATTGGATGTGTAGATTGGGAGTTATGTTACAATCTCTACCGACATGTCAAGATAGGCTTCATAGTTCATGGCCTAGGTTGTTGCTTTCCTTGTGTGGGCTGATTTCCTTTGTTCTTCTTTTGTACATTTCACTTGGTTTGACCCTAATGGTGACAAATTAAGCCATGGCTCGAGCCATCGGACCCAAGTAAGCCCAAGCCTCAAAATGAGCAAAAATGAGCTTATCCATTTTGGTGCAACTCTAGCCCAGCCCGACCCGATCCGCAATTTAATTGTTTTATTTTTGGGTTGCTTTGTATAAATACCTAAAATACTCCTACGAATTTATCATCTCTTTTACTGCTTTTTAGTTTTATTTTAGTTTTACACTTTCTCTCTCAAAAACTCTAGTTATTAGGTTTAAGTTTAGTTTCAAGATTTGGTTTTCTTGTAATCGTCGGTACTCCGTAGTAATTCAAGATTAATCTCAGGTTTATTTTAATTCTATTTCTTTTATCATGTTTAATTATTATTTCTGCATTGTTTTAGTTTCTATCATGAGTAGCTAATTCTTTAATTAGGGTTTAGGGGAATTTGTAAGATTGGTTCAGGAACATGTTTTAATTGCTTTGATTGATTGAACTTGTGCAAGTTGATTTCTTCCTGCGTGTTTTTATTATGAATTGAACTTAGGGACGCCTGAATTGAATTGAATCTTGGTAGTTTTGATTTAAGATCGAAAGCCTAATTGAAACTAGACTTACGCGTATTTGATGAGTTAGGTTTAGTAAGTTGCGAGAGCCCGCTAAATCTACTTAAGGTTAATATTTACTCGAGATAGTCACTTGCATAGCTTCAATCGATTGTTATTTCTTATTGAGTTGAGTTCTTGAATTGATGTCACAATGAACCCGATGCCCTAATCTTTCTCCCTTATATTTTTACTCCTTTTTATTATTCGCTCTTAGTTTAGTTTTATTCAAACCTAATTATTACCCTTTGAAATAGCCTAAGTGGAACAAATGGGGTTAGCTCATTTTTGGGCAATTTTGGGGTTAGGGTTGGCTTGGGTCTTAGATCCGAGTCAAGGCCTAAATTTTGGTCCAAAGGCTCCTACCAAGTGCTCTCAAGTGAAAACATGTGGAAATCAGTCCACACTTGGTTAGGAGTCTAATAAAACCGGTGAAAGAGTTGCTCTTTCAAGTTTAGTGATTAGGCAGTTTTGACATGTCCGTAGGAAACGCTGAATATCTTGAGTTGTAAGCCATATTTTTGGATAATTCTTTTTGCATTGGAAAGCCAACTCAATTACCTTTCCAATGGCATATTATAGGCCTTGTAACTCAACGTGAGCACGGAATGGCGAAGCCTAGAAGTCATTGCTATTTCATGGAACCCGGTTTGGGCAGCTTTTGAAAGTAAGGGAGGTGTCACTAACCAAATGGCCTTCTTTCGGTTGGGTTAGCTTTTGGGGACCAAGTGGGGTCTTGGTTTGTGGAGTGAAACTAGGAGGATCAAGTTTCACTCAAGAGATGAACACAAATCGATCTTGAAATGATGTTGAAAATCTCGGCCAAGTGACTCTTTTTGTGATAAAATTTCTGAAATTTTGTAAACAAGGAAAATAAAAAGGATAGTAACTAAATCTACACACTAAGTAATAGATTTAGGTTGTGATTAGCTTAAGCACAAAGCCACTAAACTAATCTCTCACAAATCTCACACACTAAGTAATGAGAAAGGAAGAACACTCAATATGAAACTTAGGGTTTCTTTTTTTCATTCAAACAAATCTGAAAAATGTGAGGCAAGGATGAGGGTTTATATAATACCCTCATCTAATCTTGACCCTCCATTACAACAAGATCTAAGGGCTACAATCACCCACAAAATACTACAACATACTCGGTCAAATGAGGCTCTCTTGAGCTGAAAATTTGAACATAAAACAACAAATACATAAAGTAAAAAGCATAAAGTATAAAGGTAGATAGTGACATGTGTGATGATAGTGACTCTTTGAGGAACACATGTGAATCCTCCTTTGATGGTTTTTTCACTGTTTGGGACCTTCACCTCACTTGATTTTTGCTCTTGATGATTTAATTGACTTGTGGTTCGAACCCACTTGAGTGCACTCGGCGATCCCATTCAAAAATACCGTTTTGTTCACTTTGGGTTGCTCTTTGTCTTGGCTTTCCTTGACCTCGTTGACCCACCAAGCTTGACCAAGATATTATTATGTAATTCACTCAAAATAAGCTTGGGTGGACCTTAGGTCCGTGGTCTAGCCCACGGTACGAGCCCAAGGGCCTCAACCGTGATATGGACAAAACCGTCTTTGCTAGCCTTGACCATTTTTGGTCCAATCTCCTCTCCTTGAAAAGGATTTGTCCTCAAATCCTCGGTCTCTCTTCCTCTTGCTCGGTTTGGACTATAGCTTGACTCATGGCTTGATCCTTTGCCTCCTTCTCGACTCGGACTCTTGTTGGCTTCATGACTTGAATTGTAGAACATGATGAGGTGTGCCCCATGAGCCCCATGACCAACCTTGGGCTCCATGGCTCTAGTCTTCCAAGAATTCCACTTGCTTAGAGATTGAATGAGAGATTGATTCTTGTAAACTTGGCTCAATGAATTGAGCTCGCTCTCTCCCTTACTCATGGCTTCTTTGGACTCACGATTATCCCTTAGCACAACTCGAAGTTCCTCATGCATAGAACCGTCAATTAGCCACCCCTTGCCACGCTTGAACCCCACGTTTTTCTCCTCTTTCAAGG
This sequence comes from Dianthus caryophyllus, assembly GCA_023091065.1. NCBI lineage: Eukaryota > Viridiplantae > Streptophyta > Magnoliopsida > Caryophyllales > Caryophyllaceae > Dianthus > Dianthus caryophyllus. The sequence goes on from CM041524.1 coordinate 25,436,989, forward strand.
ACTCACTTGAACCTTCTAACACATCGACCTTTTCATTTCCAAATGATTCACTTCCCTTGCACTTGATTGAGCTCCCCAAATTTTCGGTTTTGAGCTCATTGAGCTCCTCTCCTTGACTTCCCCTTATTGCTCTAGGGTTGTCTTTGATCACATGGAGGGCTACACTCTCGATCATGAAGGTACTTGTGGAATTAGATGACATGAGGAGTGTGAGTAAGTCGGTTATGGTCTTGAGGGCCGTGTTCTCCACCCACAAGTCGATCTTTGGACTTTCACTTTGACTTGAGCCATCATCACTTAGCTCTTTTTGTTCAAGCTTAGTTCCCCCTTTGAATCCCCATTTCATGAATCCACTTGAGTAGACTTGAGTAGGATGATCACATAGTAGCTCCTTGTTGTTATTATTCACTTTGAATTTCCACTTTAGAAATTCCCTCGACTCTTTGCTTGCATCAACATTCTCATACCACATGAATACCTTCCTCTCGACATTAGCCAAACACGTCTCATGATCATACTCATCCCTTGGCTTGGCATTGTACCCCATGCTTTCCTCTTGAGTGTTAGGATAATCTTTAGCAAAGTGAATGGTCAATCTCTCACCAACACTCACTTCCTCACTTGTTTCGGCCTCCTCACTTAAAACAACCTCTTTGGATGACTCAAGTATGGAGGGCGGCTTGCATTGCTCTTTGGGAACTCCTTAGCAAGGACATTAATCTCATCCTTCCCATGACTAACCCCAAGCTCAATTTCTGGTCTCCCATTAATCCCCATTCTTTCGTGTGATATAATCAAGGAGGGTGGGTTAGGGTTTTTCAAAATCGGAGGTAAGGGTGCAAGTTTGATTTTCTTAGCTCCAATCTTGAAAGTATAGGTATTGTCCCTCTCATCATGATGAGCATTTCTTTCCAACTTCCATGGTCTCCCCAAGAGGAGATGACAAGCATCCATGGGAATCACATCACACAAAACCTCATCCATGTATTCCCCACCAATGGAGAAAGAAACCAAGCATTGTCTAACCACCATCAACTCGGCTCCCATGTTTAGCCACTTTAATTTGTAAGGGTTAGGGTGTTCTTGTGTGGGCAAGGCTAACTTTTCAATGAGAGTGCTTGAGGCCACATTAGAACAACTCTCCCCATCAACAATCAAATCACAAACCCTTCCCATAATGGTACACCTAGTCCTAAAGGCTTCGACTTGGTGATTCTCTTCTAGGTTTAGGGTTAGGGTTTGGGCAAGCTTGCCCCTACAAACCATTCGGCCAAGGTTAGGGGGTTGTTCTCCTCCTAACCGAGCCATTCTATCCTCTAACTCCCTTTGACCCCTCAAAGTCACAAGATCAAGGCTAGGGTTAGGGTTAAGTCTACCCCTCATTCGACTCATTTTGATTTCAAGCTCTCTTCTAGCTTTCTCCATGGAATCATACATGGTTTCACCAAGAGTAGTATCAAGTGAAACACCAAAATGATGGAACACATCCATTGAAATAATCAAAGAACAAAAATCTGAAAATTTTTGAGTAAAGCAAGGACTTTTGAGTGTGAAAATCAAAACCAACACTAACACAAGTGTAGATCTTCAACCATTTTGTGAAAATTTTGTGAGTATGCTTGTGGATTTTGTGGAAACAAGAAAATTAAAAGAGAAAAACGAAAAAATAAAGATGAAAAAACAAGAATATAACCGAGTAACAAGAACAACTCGGTCAATACAAAAAAAACAAAAAGCAAATCGAAAACAAGGAACAAACCTAAGCTTTGATAACCAATTTGGAGTGAAACTAGGAGGATCAAGTTTCACTCAAGAGATGAACACAAATCGATCTTGAAATGATGTTGAAAATCTCGGCCAAGTGACTCTTTTTGTGATAAAATTTCTGAAATTTTGTAAACAAGGAAAATAAAAAGGATAGTAACTAAATCTACACACTAAGTAATAGATTTAGGTTGTGATTAGCTTAAGCACAAAGCCACTAAACTAATCTCTCACAAATCTCACACACTAAGTAATGAGAAAGGAAGAACACTCAATATGAAACTTAGGGTTTCTTTTTTTCATTCAAACAAATCTGAAAAATGTGAGGCAAGGATGAGGGTTTATATAATACCCTCATCTAATCTTGACCCTCCATTACAACAAGATCTAAGGGCTACAATCACCCACAAAATACTACAACATACTCGGTCAAATGAGGCTCTCTTGAGCTGAAAATTTGAACATAAAACAACAAATACATAAAGTAAAAAGCATAAAGTATAAAAGGTAGATAGTGACATGTGTGATAGTGACTCTTTGAGGAACACATGTGAATCCTCCTTTGATGGTTTTTTCGGCTGTTTTGGGGACCTTCACCTCACTTGATTTTTGCTCTTGATGATTTAATTGACTTGTGGTTCGAACCCACTTGAGTGCACTCGAGCGATCACATTCAAAAATAGCGTTTTGTTGACTTTCGGTTGCTCTTTGTCTTGACTTTCCTTGACCTCGTTGACCCACCAAGCTTGACCAAGATATTATTATGTAATTCACTCAAAATAAGCTTGGGTGGACCTTAGGACCGTGGTCTAGCCCATGGTTCGAGCCCAAGGACCTAAACCGTGATTTGGACAAAAACCGTCTTTGCTAGCCTTGACCATTTTTGGTCCAGTTTGAGTCATACTCGACCAAGGGGCTGATGGTGTTCCAAGAAATCAAGTCAAAATAAATCAAAGAAGCTGATCAAAAGAAGAGCATTCTACAACCACCACCTTTGCTTTATGTCTTTTTCATTTATGTCCTTTTCTTGCTTTATGTATTTGTCTTTTACTTTAATTGTTAGGATCAGATTGTAAGGTCATTAGGACCACCTATACTTGCTCTCCAAGGCCATAATCTCGGCCATTGGATTAAAGCAACAATTGTAGGGTGTAGATGATAGTCTAGTGTCATTGTCTTACTTTATGCTTTAGTTTGTTTTACATCAGATTTGTGAGGCCCTTAGAGCCATTAGTTTTAGCTGATTGTAAAGTCATTTTGTGACCCTTAGATTAGGAAGTAGATGTAGGGTTTAGATGTTAGCATGGGTCTTATATAAACCCACTCATTTCCCTTGTAAAAATCAGTTTTGAGATGATGAATGAAAATTAAAGTGAGTGAGTTTTTTCTCCTCCTTATCCCTCATGGCTAAGTGCTTGAGTTTGTATCCTTAGAGTGGTTTAGTGGCTTGGTGCTTAAACCCTCGATCCTTCTACCTAGTGGCTTTGTGCTTAGGAGAAGACTATCCCTTTTATTTTCGTTTCCACATAAAAATCACAAAAACACAAAAAGAGAGCAACTATGAGAGTGAGTTTCCTCCATGGAAACGTGAGGGCCCTTGATGGAAACGTGATGATGCTAGAGGGAAACGTGAGTTTCCTTGAGTGTAGAGTGTGTTTCCTTGAGTGATTCTTGTGACACTCAACCCCTTAGCCATTGTCTTATGGCTTTGGCTAGGTTCTATCCTAGGCTTAAACTTGTTTGAGTCATATCCATTTTACCTTTGTTTATGTTTTCACAAAACCAGAAAATCGTCCCATACAAACAAGTCGTTTTCCTAGTATTTATCAGAAAATGCAACACAAAAAGAGAGGTCTTTTGGGGCTGCCTTTAGCCTTAAACGTGAGAGGTGAGTGAGCATGGGCCCTTGATCGAGTTTCACTCCAAAATGGTATCAGAGCTTAGGCTCTTGTGTTTTCTTAAACCAAGACGATCTTTGGGAAAAGGTGCGTGGTTCTAGGTGTCTTAGTGTGTAACCTTGCAAATCTGGGCGTAGCTTGATTTGTGAGAGTTGGCTTTGGTTCGAGCACTTGTGTGTTGCTAGAATCGAGTTAGCTAACACGGGGGTTCTATGTATTTGCTTTGTGCTTTCATAGGATAGGCTCTTGTTGTTTCCCTCTTAAACAACTACACTACATTATTCCAAAATTTGTTTTGTTTTCATTGAAACCATCTTTTGGGATACCATAAATAAGCTCGAGGATTTGAGGACAAATCCTTTTGAAGAAGAGGAGTTTGGAACAAATGGGGTTAGCTCATTTTTGGGCAATTTTGGGGTTAGGGTTGGCTTGGGTCTTAGATCCGAGTCAAGGCCTAAATTTTGGTCCAAAGGCTCCTACCAAGTGCTCTCAAGTGAAAACATGTGGAAATCAGTCCACACTTGGTTAGGAGTCCAATAAAACCGGTGAAAGAGTTGCTCTTTCAAGTTTAGTGATTAGGCAGTTTTGACATGTCCGTAGGAAACGCTGAATATCTTGAGTTGTAAGCCATATTTTTGGATAATTCTTTTTGCATTGGAAAGCCAACTCAATTACCTTTCCAATGGCATATTATAGGCCTTGTAACTCAACGTGAGCACGGAATGGCGAAGCCTAGAAGTCATTGCTATTTCATGGAACCCGGTTTGGGCAGCTTTTGAAAGTAAGGGAGGTGTCACTAACCAAATGGCCTTCTTTCGGTTGGGTTAGCTTTTGGGGACCAAGTGGGGTCTTGGTTTGAGTCATACTCGACCAAGGGGCTGATGGTGTTCCAAGAAATCAAGTCAAAATAAATCAAAGAAGCTGATCAAAAGAAGAGCATTCTACAACCACCACCTTTGCTTTATGTCTTTTTCATTTATGTCCTTTTCTTGCTTTATGTATTTGTCTTTTACTTTAATTGTTAGGATCAGATTGTAAGGTCATTAGGACCACCTATACTTGCTCTCCAAGGCCATAATCTCGGCCATTGGATTAAAGCAACAATTGTAGGGTGTAGATGATAGTCTAGTGTCATTGTCTTACTTTATGCTTTAGTTTGTTTTACATCAGATTTGTGAGGCCCTTAGAGCCATTAGTTTTAGCTGATTGTAAAGTCATTTTGTGACCCTTAGATTAGGAAGTAGATGTAGGGTTTAGATGTTAGCATGGGTCTTATATAAACCCACTCATTTCCCTTGTAAAAATCAGATTTGAGATGATGAATGAAAATTAAAGTGAGTGAGTTTTTTCTCCTCCTTATCCCTCATGGCTAAGTGCTTGAGTTTGTATCCTTAGAGTGGTTTAGTGGCTTGGTGCTTAAACCCTCGATCCTTCTACCTAGTGGCTTTGTGCTTAGGAGAAGACTATCCCTTTTATTTTCGTTTCCACATAAAAATCACAAAAACACAAAAAGAGAGCAACTATGAGAGTGAGTTTCCTCCATGGAAACGTGAGGGCCCTTGATGGAAACGTGATGATGCTAGAGGGAAACGTGAGTTTCCTTGAGTGTAGAGTGTGTTTCCTTGAGTGATTCTTGTGACACTCAACCCCTTAGCCATTGTCTTATGGCTTTGGCTAGGTTCTATCCTAGGCTTAAACTTGTTTGAGTCATATCCATTTTACCTTTGTTTATGTTTTCACAAAACCAGAAAATCGTCCCATACAAACAAGTCGTTTTCCTAGTATTTATCAGAAAATGCAACACAAAAAGAGAGGTCTTTTGGGGCTGCCTTTAGCCTTAAACGTGAGAGGTGAGTGAGCATGGGCCCTTGATCGAGTTTGACTCCACTAAGTTCCTCTAGGTAGACTTCTGATTACACCGTTTCTCCGTGGATTTCGACCCTGCTTGCCACTATCTACTTGTTAGTTGTTTTGTAGGTTTTATTTTGATAAGGTGATACAACTTTAGCCTGTCAAATTTGGCACCGTTGCCGGGGAAACGATTTAGTTAGTTAGATTGTTTGCTTAGTTTAGGTTTATTTCTCTTTTGTCTCAGGGAACTCTAGTTCCTTGAGACCGTTCTCATCGTTTTCCTTGAGTTATTTATGCGCAGGTCACCTACAGGTTTAATCCCTTTTGATCCTGAACCTGAGCGTACCTTTCACCGTACGCGTAATTTCTTCAAGGAGATTGTTGAGGCCTACGGACCTGAGATTGTGGAAAGTTCGAACGAGGAATCTCGTGCGGAACAATCGTTCTACGAGGAGGACACTACTCCATCGGTTACTTCTACTGTTGTTATTACTGAGGCGGTCGTGACTATGCCGAAGCTTTACAGTCACTCCTTGCCCAAGACGGAGTCCATTCCTAATGGATTCACGATGCCCGATACTTTACAGGGCAACTTTGAGATTCGCCCCGCCTTTCTTAACTTGGTGGAGCGAAATCAGTTCGGTGGTTACCCTACGGAGGATCCTGATCGGCATATGCAGGTTTTTACGGACAACTGTTCGACGATAAAGCAGACTGGGATCACTCAGAATCAGATCAGGGAGATGTTGTTCCCTTTCTCTTTACGCGACCGCGCGCGTGAATGGATCACCGATTTAGAAAAAACTGCCGCGGGAATTACAGACTGGAACGGGTTGGCTCTTGCCTTCTATTCGAAGTTCTATCCTCCAGAGCGCACCAATCAAATGCGCAGTCAGATTCAGGGCTTCAAACAGACGTATGATGAGTCACCTGCTGAAGCATGGGAGAGGTACAAGAAGCTCATCCGGGATTGTCCTCACCACGGGTTAAATGATTGGCTTGTGATCATGACCTTTTACAACCGGTTATATGCTGAGAGCCGTGCTATTCTTGATTCTGCTGCGGAGGGGCGTTTTGCTAACAATGTGGATGACGATAAGGCGTGGGCTTTGATTGACGAGATGGCGATGCATTCGTCACAGTTCGGCAAGCCGAGGGGTAATTCGCGGTCTGCACATCAGGACCGTGATAAGGAGGGATTGAGCGCGATCACTAGTCAGCTTGCTGCGCTAACTACAAAGATTGATATGCTACACAGTGGTGGTTCTTCGAGTGCTCACGTTAATGCTGTTACGGGGCACGATACGGGGTATTCACCAGGTTTTGCGGCACCCTACGAGCAGGTTCACAATTACCAATCCTATAATCAGAACCTGCCCTACCAAAACCAACCCGGTTACGATCGATCACTCCTATCTTATCGTAACCAAAACATGCTCAACCCGACCCCCCACAAGAATTTCCAACCACAACCCACTTACCCAAAACCACCTTACGTCCCTCTACCACAAATTACCCCGGACCCTGATCCTTTAGCTGAGATGCGCACTACGATGATGGCCATGCAGAAAATGCAAATGGAGACGAATAAGGCCGTCAAGCATCTCGAGACACAGGTTGCCCAAATTGCTACGTCGCAGGCAACCCGTCAAAAGGGTCAACTACCTCCGCGGGGTGACCAACCGAAGACTGTTGAGCGTGTTAATGCGATCCAATTGCGTAGCGAAAGGGCTTACGACGGTCCTAAGATGCCCGGGTCGGCTGAGTTGAGTAGAGAAGTTGTTGGAAGTGATGGGGATGACGACGGGACGACAACCGCAGCTGAAAAGACGAAGCGAAGAAGCGCGGCGGTCGACCCGGCCGATCCTGGGACCGCCAAATAGAAAGAATCGCAGCGAGAACACACGGTGCCGGATTAGACATGGAACCACTCGACGTCTTGCTAAGGCCGTAAAGTTAAAAAGATTAGGTACAAAAAACCTTTAAAAACTGTTTTGGAGCCGCCACTAAATTATGAGGGAAATTTAGAACCCGCCTCCGTGTCCTCATGCTCAAAGACACGTCTTAGAGTTCAAGGCACGTCGACACCCATCCATCTAAGGCTATTGTGAAACCAGATTCGGATTTGGGTGAGGGTACTTTTCTAAAGCATAAATCAAAATAATGTTTTTATGAAAGATCTTTTTGAAAAGCCTATCAAAAGATAGCCTCTACTAGACTTGAGAACAATGCAAAGAATGATACATGAGCCTAAGTAATTCGCTACGTACAAGTGCGATATAAATGTAAAAAGAATGCAAAAGAGATTGTTTAAAACCCTCAGTTACGCATGCTTAACTTATTAACAACAGATTCGATTTAATGACGAATTCATTTTAAGTGATTTAGATGCAAGGTGAGGATTTGCTAAATGCATGCAGTAAAATAAACGTTCAATTAGCCACTGATTTATTTTAAAGGGGTCAGTTGTTTATGCGACTTTGGAAAGGTGTTACGAATAGGGTGTGTATTCGAGGTGCATGGCCGCCTTATGAAAAGCAGACTCGCGTACCAAAGTCGGGGTGAGCCTAATGTAGGCCCTTGCTAGTCTAAGAAGTAAAGAAAAGACCTTAATCCATGGTAGGATTAAGTATTACCTGTCTCGAGTTAGGAAACCGGCAGCGCTTCGCTTCAAAGGTGGAGAATTCAACACTAGGAAAATGAAGAATTCTAAGGATGTTTATGCGTGAGGCTTTGAGAGTGTTTTGTGTGAATTGTATTCTGAAATTGTGTCTTGAATCGAATGAATGGAGGGTTGTATTTATAGTGTAGAGCTCGTCAAGAATTAGGAAAGCCAGGGGATAAAACCAGACTTGGGAATCGCAAGGCCTCTTGCGAATGCTTGGGGCAATCGCAAGGACTCTTGCGGCTGCCTGCCCTAATCGCAAGGCCACTTGCGATTGGTAGGGCGGGCATTATCCTTTTATTCCGTATATTTCCAAATTATATTTTAGGAATAATCTTGCTTGAGCTCTAAGTTATGTCGTTGTGGCTGTGTTTTAGGGTTTGTTTAGGTTTATCCTGGACCTTGGGAAGCGGGCCAGGCATGGGTTTGGGCTCGGTTCTGGGCCCGAGCCCTGAAAATGTAAAAAGGGTGTATTTTGTAGCATTTTGGGAAATAGGATATTCCGTGAGACTATCCTAGGTGTTTGCCAATCCTAAAAGGTGGTTTTTAGAGACAAGGCCTAAATTTAGGTATTCAGGTGGATCGAATTGATCCTTGTTAATGTAAAAGGATCAATTAGACTTAAGGTGTTTAAAAGGGGTGTGCGCATGCCGATTAGGACCTGAACTTGAGACAAGCTAGACTCTAGACCTAAGGACACTAAGAGTGATGACTCATAAAGAAACCTCATTTGCATTTTAAATCATTTAACTCGAATTCGTCATAATTAGAACCATTTAAGTCAACATAAAAGCATGCAATAAAAGTCCATTGTTACATCACTGGGTTTTTGGCGGGAGGTACGGATTTGGGTATCCACAGAGCCCCCAGTTTGACCGAGCTTAGGACTAAAGCGAAAGTCAAACTACACGACAACATCCGGACCGTTACAGTCTCGATACCATCAGCGGCGCGGAGTATGTGTCCATGGGTGAGACTAGGACTCCGAACCGGGCTTATCCGGGGAGGGACAAACATGTTTATGGACATGACGGTCCCTGCATACTTGTAAGGGTATGCCTGCCTGCCTAATACCTTTGCGTGTTGTTGCTGTTGCTTGGTCTCGTAAAAGAGTGCGTATGCTTAGTCTCGTAAAAGAGCGTAGATGCTTCATGCTTCGTGCTAGCGCTTGTGTTGGTACTTATCTCGTAAAGAGTGCTTACATCCGCCGGGAATTATCGTCCGAGGAAAATTCTTATGCTCAGTGTATACGCAAAGGTTGTGTATAGTGCTTCAAACTCGTTTAAGAGTGTGGCGGACTTTAGGTGACGCCTTAACCGAGCGACGTAACGTGAAAAACTATTAAAATGGGCTAAAAGTGGACTAGAAGTCCATATCTGGCCTTGAAATGAGAAAACAACGAAAATGCCCAAAGCTGGAATCGCAAGCGTCCTTGCGGCTCTTTCCCCAAATCGCAAGCGTCCTTGCGATTAGGGTCTTGGGTTTTCTGCTGCTATAAAACACGGTTTACACCGTATTCTTACTCCATTTCCCATTTTTACGTTTTTCTACATCAAAAATCGCCTCTTGCGATTCCTAAACCGTTTTCGCTCGTTTTTCTTGCTTTGCTTCAAAATGGATCAACGTAACACTCCATTTTACTTGTTTTTATGCATTTTGATGTTGTAAATTGTTAGTTCGCTCTTGAAATGTAGAAAAGACGTTTTTAGTGAAAAACCGTCTTTTGGCTTGAAATTTGTCGTTGCTTTACTAGAGAACAATACCATTCCCTTGTATTATGCTATTCTTGAATGTATATGGTTTGAGGTGTTTTTAGACCAATTTCGTATGAAATGGTCCCGACCCAAAAATCGGACCCGGATTTTCGGTCTCGGAATCACAATTAAACTTCGCCATAGGTTCCCCTTGGCTAGTATAGTATGTGTATGGCGTTAGTTTTTGAAAAATGCTAGTAATCGTCCCTTAAATTGAGGTTTAAAGTCGATTAATACGGAGAACTTAGGTCAAAATTAGGGGTTTTTGACTGACAAGTCCAAAATGCAATTAATTGCTTTGGGGTGTAATTGAAGGTTAATGGAGTATATAGAAACCATCAAGTTGAAATTTTGATGTGTATAGAGCGGCTTTCAGCGAAATTGAGAATTAGGCCTGAAAGGGCCCTGCATAGGTTGTTCTTTTGAATTGTTGTTACTTTGGTGTCTTCGTCTGGCGTCTTCGTCTTGTGTCTTGTAAATGTTTATGTTCTTGAAATGTTGCAGATGAGGGTTGGTCTGGACCTCCTACGACGAGGGCTCGGGCTCGTCGGAGTACTGGTTCTAGTGCTGAGGAGCCTACTACTCCTGGTGGTATGAGTCTGCGTCGTACGTTTAGTGCGAGGGATCCTTCTCCTGGATCCGTCAACTTTCCGACCCGAAGGGGTCGTGGGCGAGGCGTGGGTGCTCGCGGCCACCATGGTGGTGTGGTTGGCGAGGAGGAGCGAGAGGTAGAGGCCATGGAGGAGGGTGAGTCTTCACAGGCTTCAGGGTCTCGTGCTAGGGGCCGTGCGAGTCATGGTCCGCGTGTTGACCGTCCTTTTGCGAAAAATTGGGATGGTCATACCCTGTTGGCGGACCGTGAGCGTCATTTGTCGCACCGGGCCCTTACTGAGCTTGAGGTAGGGTATATGAGGACGTTTTCTGGCATTTCGTCCGTCATTTGGGCATATCGAGAGGTTCTATTTCCCAGGGCGAGAGAGAGGATAGAGAGGTGCGCTTTAGGCCCGTTGGTTAGGCGTTGGATCCAGATCATAGACTCGCGGACCACGGCGAACTTGAGGATCGTCCGAGCGTTCCTTGACCGGTATTGGGATACGACCACGACGTTCCATTTGCCGGGTTTCGAGGCAGGCATTACTTTGTCTGCGTATGCTATCATCACGGGTCTGCCCTTTGGCAACCGTGATATGGACTTCAGTTTGGCGCCGCCTATTGACGACAGCGCGGTGCTTGCGGCTATTGGAGCTGGTTTGGAGGTGCCTTATCAGGGAAAGGCGCCTAATTCCGTTAAGACGAGCTACATCATGGAATTCTTCGAGGGGAAGACTGAGAATGGCCCCGGAGCTTGGAGTGACGAGCAAAATGCTCGTATGTGGCTTTGGTGGTTTGTTAGCTCTGCCTACTTTGGCGAGAAGGGAGAGCGGGCTGCTACTTCAGTGCTTATGTATCTTCTGGATTGGGGTGCGATCGGGGCATATGACTGGGTGCCCCCGGCCTTGGGTTTGTGCATCCGCTTCTGCATGGATGCTGTTAGGCCACGGAAGATGGATGGGGGGTCTAGGATTCCCATCATATCCCCTGGCTTGTTGTTGGAGGTACGTCGTTCTTGTCTTCAGTTGATTTGCTTAAGGTGTTGATTTTTTGTGCTAATCTTGTTTTATGTTTCTTGTATAGTGCTGGATCTGCAGTCACTTCCCTTTCTGAACCAAAAATGGTCAAGGCGAGCAAAGGCGGTTTTTGTCCAAATCACGGTTTAGGTCCTTGGGCTCGAACCATGGACTAGGTCACGATCCTAAGGTCCACCCAAGCTTATTTTAAGTGAATTTAAACAATAATATCTTGGTCAAGCTTGGTGGGTCAAGGAAGTCAAGAAAAGTCAAGACGGAGAGCAACCGAAAGTCGACTAAAGTGCTATTTTTGTTTGTGATCGCTCGAGTGCACCCATGTGGGTTCGAACCACAAGTCAATTAAATTATCAAGAGGAACAAATCAAGTGGGAAGAGCTAACAAGTCAGCCGAAATTATATTATATGGGGCATCACATGTTTTTCCTCAATGTGTCCCTTTCACACATGTCACTATCTACCTTTTATGCTTTATACTTTATGCTTTATGTTTTGTTTGTTTATCTTCAAATTTTCAGCATTTGTAGAGGCATGTGAGCCGGTTTTGTTTGTGTTTTGTAAGGCTCATGTGAGCCCTTAGATCTAGTTTGAATTGTAAGGTGTGGATTAGAGTTGGGGTATTATATAAACCCACTCACACACAACATAATTTTCAGATTTTGATGAATGAAAAAACCCTAGTGTTTATGAGTTGAGTGTTCTTCATTTTCTCCTTGCTTTGTGCTTGAGATTGTGAAAGATTAATTAGTGGCTTTGTGCTTGATTAATCACAACCTAAATCTATTACTTTGTGTGTAGATTTAGTACTATCTTTATTGTTTTCTTTTATGTTACAAAATTTCAGAAAAATTATCCCACAAAATACATCATTTGGCCGAGATTTTCATAAGTCTCACAAGTCGATTTTAGTTCATTTCTTGAGTGAAACTTGACCCACTTAGTTTCACTCCAAATTGGTTATCAAAGCCTAGGTTTGTTCTTGTTTTCGATTTATTTTTGTGTTACTCGGTTATACTCTTGTTTGTCCTCTTTTATTTTTTCGTTTTTCTCTTTTATTTTTCTTGTTTCCACAAAACTTCCACAAAATTCTCACAAATTTTCACAAAAATGGTTGAAGATCTACACTTGTGTTAGTGTTGGTTCGGTTCTTACACTCAAAGATCCTCACTTTACTTGAAAATTTTCAGATTTGTTCTTTGGTTATTTCAATGGGTATGTTTCTTCCTTTTGATGTTACTTGTGGTACTACTCTTGGTGAGACCATGTATGATTCTATGGAGAAAGCTAGAAGAGAGCTTGAAATCAAAATGAGTCGAATGAGGGGTAGACTTAAACCTAACCCTAGCCTTGATCTTGTGACTTTGAGGGGTCAAAGGGAGTTAGAGGCTAGAATGGCTCGATTAGGAGGAGAGCCACCCCCTAGTCTAGGCCGTATGGGTTGTAGAGACTCACATACTCAAACCCTAGAAGAGAATCACCAAGTCGAAACCTTTAGGTCTAGGTGTACCATTATGGGAAAGGTTTGTAATTTGATTGTTGATGGGGAGAGTTGTTCTAATGTTGCCTCAAGCACCCTCATTGAAAAATTAGCCTTGCCTACACAAGAACACCCTAACCCTTACAAGATGAAGTGGCTAAACAATGGAGCCGAGATGAGTGTAAGTGTGGTTAGACAATGCTTGGTTTCTTTCTCCATTGGTGGGGATTACATGGATGAGGTTTTGTGTGATGTGATTCCCATGGATGCTTGTCATCTCCTCTTGGGGAGACCATGGAAGTTGGAAAGAAATGCTCATCATGATGGGAGGGACAATACCTATACTTTCAAGATTGGAGCTAAGAAAATCAAACTTGCACCCTTACCTCCGATTTTGACGAACCCTAACCCACCCTCCTTGGTTGAGTCACCCGAAAACGCAACGGATGATGGGGGACCAGAAATGGAACTTGGGGTTAATCATGGGAAGGATGAGTTTGTTCTCCTTGTTAAGGAGACCCCGAAAGATCAAGAAGGGCTGCCCTCAAGAGAAGCACAAGCCATGCTAGATTCTCATGGAGTTAAGCATGTTGTCCTAGCTCCATTGCCTCCTACCTTGGGGTACAAGGCTGCCCCTTGCTTGTTTGAGGCTCCCAAGAAAGTGTTAGTGAGTGAAGAGGCCGAAATAAGTGATGGGATGAATGTTGGTGAGAAATTGGCCATTCACTTTGCTAAGGATGATCCTAATAATCAAGAGGAAAGCATGGGGTACAATGTCAAGCATGAGAATGAGTTTGATTCTATGTGAGATTTAACCAAGGTCAAAAGGAAGTTGTTCAAGGAAATGCAATGTGGAAATCGTAATCAAACCGATTCAAGTGGTTTCATGAAATGGGGATTCAAAGGAGGAACTAAGCTTGAACAAAAAGAGCTAAGTGATGATCTCCTACAATCCTCACCTAAGTTCAAGAAGGAAGACCTTAAGAATGTACTAGGGTTAGAACTCGAGCCAAGGGAAACCAAGAGTGTTGGAGAAGAAGGATCAATCCTTATGGTCAAGAATGACCCCAAGACACTAAGGAGAAAACAAGAAGAGGAGCTTGATGATGACTCCTTTCAAGCCTACCCTAGAGTCGAGTTTGAGGAGCCTAAGATCATGCTAGGGAGTGGCTACAACTTAAGGGCCACTATGAAGAAGAAGAAGAAGAACACGGCCAAACAAGACCAAACGAGCCAAGCCAAAGTTGTTCAATCTTTCATCCGTATTTTATGTCAAGGTTGTTCTTTGAGGCCAAAACCGATTGAGACCAAGGTTGGTTGTGGGTCTAATAAGGTGCCTCTCCTTGGAGGTTATGATCAATATCAAGATGAAACTCATGTTAAGAACCCTAAGGATTTGAGGACAAATCCTTTTCAAGAAGAGGAGATTGAACCAAAAATGGTCAAGGCGAGCAAAGGCGGTTTTTGTCCAAATCACGGTTTAGGTCCTTGGGCTCGAACCATGGACTAGGTCACGATCCTAAGGTCCACCCAAGCTTATTTTAAGTGAATTTAAACAATAATATCTTGGTCAAGCTTGGTGGGTCAAGGAAGTCAAGAAAAGTCAAGACGGAGAGCAACCGAAAGTCGACTAAAGTGCTATTTTTGTTTGTGATCGCTCGAGTGCACCCATGTGGGTTCGAACCACAAGTCAATTAAATTATCAAGAGGAACAAATCAAGTGGGAAGAGCTAACAAGTCAGCCGAAATTATATTATATGGGGCATCACATGTTTTTCCTCAATGTGTCCCTTTCACACATGTCACTATCTACCTTTTATGCTTTATACTTTATGCTTTATGTTTTGTTTGTTTATCTTCAAATTTTCAGCATTTGTAGAGGCATGTGAGCCGGTTTTGTTTGTGTTTTGTAAGGCTCATGTGAGCCCTTAGATCTAGTTTGAATTGTAAGGTGTGGATTAGAGTTGGGGTATTATATAAACCCACTCACACACAACATAATTTTCAGATTTTGATGAATGAAAAAACCCTAGTGTTTATGAGTTGAGTGTTCTTCATTTTCTCCTTGCTTTGTGCTTGAGATTGTGAAAGATTAATTAGTGGCTTTGTGCTTGATTAATCACAACCTAAATCTATTACTTTGTGTGTAGATTTAGTACTATCTTTATTGTTTTCTTTTATGTTACAAAATTTCAGAAAAATTATCCCACAAAATACATCATTTGGCCGAGATTTTCATAAGTCTCACAAGTCGATTTTAGTTCATTTCTTGAGTGAAACTTGACCCACTTAGTTTCACTCCAAATCGGGGCGATTTGTGTTCAAGGATCGATTTGTGTTCAAGGAACGAAACGGCTTGACGATTTGGACCCGATTTTTGGTCTACGTTTTAACCATGGTCCTTGGACCCATGGTCACGTTTTTTCAGCTCAAAAGGAGGCCAAACTCGGCTGGTCTATTGTTGCTCAAGTCATACATTTTAATTCATACATGTCCCTTTCGATTAAAGTTGCTTTAAACTTTATGTCTTTGTCACCTTTTGATCTTTTGTATTCAACAACAAACAAATCAGCTAAGGACCCTCAAGTTGGACGTGTATGAGTGCTCTCCAAGGGCAAATGAAGGGCCTTGATTGAACAACACAAAAGAAGGGAGATGATGCATCCAAGAGTCACTTTCAACTTTAGTTGTTGTTGTTTTTGTATGCTGAATTTGTAGGTCATGTGAGCCGAGATTTTGTTGCTTTTGTGGGTCAATTGTAGCCCTTAGATTAGATAATAGATGTAGGGTTTAGATGATAGCATGGGTCTTATATAAACCCACCTATCTCCCTTGTAAAAATCAGATTTGAAGTTTATAAAAAAGATGAGTTTTAGAATGAGTTTTCTCTTGAAACCTCCCTAGCTTTGTGCTTGGAGATTCGAGTTTCCATGGGTGAAGGTCATAGCTTAGTGCGATGATTGATCGGAACCTTAGTCTTAGGCTAGTGGCTTTGTGCTTAGTCTAATTCATATCCTTTATCTTTGCTTTTATGTTTGTTCAAATAAATTTCAGAAAACTTCACCACCAAAAACAGCCCTAAAACTGGAGCGATTCGGGGCGGGCCTCTTTGTACCTTGTAACCACACTCACCCTAAACTCGACTCACTCATGAAAGTCACTCATTATACACGGTTTTAGGGCTGTTTTTGGTGGTGAAGTTTTCTGAAATTTATTTGAACAAACATAAAAGCAAAGATAAAGGATATGAATTAGACTAAGCACAAAGCCACTAGCCTAAGACTAAGGTTCCGATCAATCATCGCACTAAGCTATGACCTTCACCCATGGAAACTCGAATCTCCAAGCACAAAGCTAGGGAGGTTTCAAGAGAAAACTCATTCTAAAACTCATCTTTTTTATAAACTTCAAATCTGATTTTTACAAGGGAGATAGGTGGGTTTATATAAGACCCATGCTATCATCTAAACCCTACATCTATTATCTAATCTAAGGGCTACAATTGACCCACAAAAGCAACAAAATCTCGGCTCACATGACCTACAAATTCAGCATACAAAAACAACAACAACTAAAGTTGAAAGTGACTCTTGGATGCATCATCTCCTTCTTTGTGTGTTGTTCAATCAAGGCCCTTCATTTGCCCTTGGAGAGCACTCATACACGCCCAACTTGAGGGTCCTTAGCTGATTTGTTTGTTGTTGAATACAAAAGATCAAAAGTGACAAAGACATAAAGTTTAAAGCGGCTTTAATCGAAAAGGACATGTATGAATTAAAATGTATGACTTGAACAACAATAGACCAGCCGAGTTTGGCCTCCTTTGAGCTGAAACGTGACCATGGGTCCAAGGACCATGGTTAAAACGTAGACCAAAAATCAGTCCAAATCGTCAGCCGTTCGTTCAACTCTCCCTTTCTTCAAAAAAGTTTGTCCTCAAACTTTAGCCAAATAAAATATGGTATCCAAAAGATAAATTTTCAGAAAATAAAACGATTTTGAAAGAATGAAATTTTGATGAAAAAGAGAGAAACAACAAGAGCAAATCCTATGAAAAGCACATAGCAAATTCATCGAATCCTCTTGTTAGCCAACTCGACCCAAACACCCACAAAGTGTGCTCGAATCAAGTCGACACTCACAAATCAAGCCTCGCCCAGATTTGTAAGGTGACACCCGAAAACACCAAGACCCAACTCATCCCAAGACCGTCTCGGTTTAAGAAAACTTGAGTGCCGAAGCTCTGATACCAATTGGAGCGATTGAGCGAACCTCTTTGTACCTTGTAACCACACTCACCCTAAACTCGACTCACTCATGAAAGTCACTCATTATACACGGTTTTAGGGCTGTTTTTGGTGGTGAAGTTTTCTGAAATTTATTTGAACAAACATAAAAGCAAAGATAAAGGATATGAATTAGACTAAGCACAAAGCCACTAGCCTAAGACTAAGGTTCCGATCAATCATCGCACTAAGCTATGACCTTCACCCATGGAAACTCGAATCTCCAAGCACAAAGCTAGGGAGGTTTCAAGAAACCTCATTCTAAAACTCATCTTTTTTATAAACTTCAAATCTGATTTTTACAAGGGAGATAGGTGGGTTTATATAAGACCCATGCTATCATCTAAACCCTACATCTATTATCTAATCTAAGGGCTACAATTGACCCACAAAAGCAACAAAATCTCGGCTCACATGACCTACAAATTCAGCATACAAAAACAACAACAACTAAAGTTGAAAGTGACTCTTGGATGCATCATCTCCCTTCTTTTGTGTTGTTCAATCAAGGCCCTTCATTTGCCCTTGGAGAGCACTCATACACGTCCAACTTGAGGGTCCTTAGCTGATTTGTTTGTTGTTGAATACAAAAGATCTAAAGGTGACAAAGACATAAAGCTTTAAAGCGACTTTAATCGAAAGGGACATGTATGAATTAAAATGTATGACTTGAACAACAATAGACCAGCCGAGTTTGGCCTCCTTTTGAGCTGAAAAAACGTGACCATGGGTCCAAGGACCATGGTTAAAACGTAGACCAAAAATCGGGTCCAAATCGTCAAGCCGTTTCGCTTCAACTCTCCCTTTCTTCAAAAAGTTTGTCCTCAAACTTTAGCCAAATAAAATATGGTATCCAAAAGATAAATTTTCAGAAAATAAAGCGATTTAGAAAGAATGAAATTTTGATGAAAAAGTGAGAAACAACAAGAGCAAATCCTATGAAAAGCACATAGCAAATTCATCGAATCCTCTTGTTAGCCAACTCCACCCAAACACCCACAAAGTGTGCTCGAATCAAGTCGACACCCACAAATCAAGCCTCGCCAGATTTGTAAGGTGACACCAAAACACCAAGACCCAACTCATCCCAAGACCGTCTCGGTTTAAGAAAACTTGAGAGCCAAGCTCGATACCAATTGGAGCGATTCTGCGGGCCTCTTTGTACCTTGTAACCACACTCACCCTAAACTCGACTCACTCATGAAAGTCACTCATTATACACGGTTTTAGGGCTGTTTTTGGTGGTGAAGTTTTCTGAAATTTATTTGAACAAACATAAAAGCAAAGATAAAGGATATGAATTAGACTAAGCACAAAGCCACTAGCCTAAGACTAAGGTTCCGATCAATCATCGCACTAAGCTATGACCTTCACCCATGGAAACTCGAATCTCCAAGCACAAAGCTAGGGAGGTTTCAAGAGAAAACTCATTCTAAAACTCATCTTTTTTATAAACTTCAAATCTGATTTTTACAAGGGAGATAGGTGGGTTTATATAAGACCCATGCTATCATCTAAACCCTACATCTATTATCTAATCTAAGGGCTACAATTGACCCACAAAAGCAACAAAATCTCGGCTCACATGACCTACAAATTCAGCATACAAAAACAACAACAACTAAAGTTGAAAGTGACTCTTGGATGCATCATCTCCTTCTTTTGTGTTGTTCAATCAAGGCCCTTCATTTGCCCTTGGAGAGCACTCATACACGTCCAACTTGAGGGTCCTTAGCTGATTTGTTTGTTGTTGAATACAAAAGATCAAAAGGTGACAAAGACATAAAGTTTAAAGCAACTTTAATCGAAAGGGACATGTATGAATTAAAATGTATGACTTGAACAACAATAGACCAGCCGAGTTTGGCCTCCTTTTGAGCTGAAAAAACGTGACCATGGGTCCAAGGACCATGGTTAAAACGTAGACCAAAATCGGGTCCAAATCGTCAAGCCGCTTGCCCAACTCTCCCTTTCTTCAAAAAAAGTTTGTCCTCAAACTTTAGCCAAATAAAATATGGTATCCAAAAGATAAATTTTCAGAAAATAAAACGATTTTGAAAGAATGAAATTTTGATGAAAAAGAGAGAAACAACAAGAGCAAATCCTATGAAAAGCACATAGCAAATTCATCGAATCCTCTTGTTAGCCAACTCGACCCAAACACCCACAAAGTGTGCTCGAATCAAGTCGACACTCACAAATCAAGCCTCGCCCAGATTTGTAAGGTGACACCCGAAAACACCAAGACCCAACTCATCCCAAGACCGTCTCGGTTTAAGAAAACTTGAGAGCCGAAGCTCTGATACCAATTGGAGCGATTCGGGGCGGGCCTCTTTGTACCTTGTAACCACACTCACCCTAAACTCGACTCACTCATGAAAGTCACTCATTATACACGGTTTTAGGGCTGTTTTTGGTGGTGAAGTTTTCTGAAATTTATTTGAACAAACATAAAAGCAAAGATAAAGGATATGAATTAGACTAAGCACAAAGCCACTAGCCTAAGACTAAGGTTCCGATCAATCATCGCACTAAGCTATGACCTTCACCCATGGAAACTCGAATCTCCAAGCACAAAGCTAGGGAGGTTTCAAGAGAAAACTCATTCTAAAACTCATCTTTTTTATAAACTTCAAATCTGATTTTTACAAGGGAGATAGGTGGGTTTATATAAGACCCATGCTATCATCTAAACCCTACATCTATTATCTAATCTAAGGGCTACAATTGACCCACAAAAGCAACAAAATCTCGGCTCACATGACCTACAAATTCAGCATACAAAAACAACAACAACTAAAGTTGAAAGTGACTCTTGGATGCATCATCTCCCTTCTTTTGTGTTGTTCAATCAAGGCCCTTCATTTGCCCTTGGAGAGCACTCATACACGTCCAACTTGAGGGTCCTTAGCTGATTTGTTTGTTGTTGAATACAAAAGATCAAAAGGTGACAAAGACATAAAGTTTAAAGCAACTTTAATCGAAAGGGACATGTATGAATTAAAATGTATGACTTGAACAACAATAGACCAGCCGAGTTTGGCCTCCTTTTGAGCTGAAAAAACGTGACCATGGGTCCAAGGACCATGGTTAAAACGTAGACCAAAAATCGGGTCCAAATCGTCAAGCCGTTTCAGTGCAACTCTCCCTTTCTTCAAAAAAGTTTGTCCTCAAACTTTGGCCAAATAAAAATGGTATCCAAAAAGATAAATTTTCAGAAAATAAAACGATTTTGAAAGAATGAAATTTTGATGAAAAAGAGAGAAACAACAAGAGCAAATCCTATGAAAAGCACATAGCAAATTCATCGAATCCTCTTGTTAGCCAACTCGACCCAAACACCCACAAAGTGTGCTCGAATCAAGTCGACACTCACAAATCAAGCCTCGCCCAGATTTGTAAGGTGACACCCGAAAACACCAAGACCCAACTCATCCCAAGACCGTCTCGGTTTAAGAAAACTTGAGAGCCGAAGCTCTGATACCAATTGGAGCGATTCGGGGCGGGCCTCTTTGTACCTTGTAACCACACTCACCCTAAACTCGACTCACTCATGAAAGTCACTCATTATACACGGTTTTAGGGCTGTTTTTGGTGGTGAAGTTTTCTGAAATTTATTTGAACAAACATAAAAGCAAAGATAAAGGATATGAATTAGACTAAGCACAAAGCCACTAGCCTAAGACTAAGGTTCCGATCAATCATCGCACTAAGCTATGACCTTCACCCATGGAAACTCGAATCTCCAAGCACAAAGCTAGGAGGTTTCAAGAGAAACTCATTCTAAAACTCATCTTTTTTATAAACTTCAAATCTGATTTTTACAAGGGAGATAGGTGGGTTTATATAAGACCCATGCTATCATCTAAACCCTACATCTATTATCTAATCTAAGGGCTACAATTGACCCACAAAAGCAACAAAATCTCGGCTCACATGACCTACAAATTTAGCATACAAAAACAACAACAACTAAAGTTGAAAGTGACTCTTGGATGCATCATCTCCCTTCTTTTGTGTTGTTCAATCAAGGCCCTTCATTTGCCCTTGGAGAGCACTCATACACGTCCAACTTGAGGGTCCTTAGCTGATTTGTTTGTTGTTGAATACAAAAGATCAAAAGGTGACAAAGACATAAAGTTTAAAGCAACTTTAATCGAAAGGGACATGTATGAATTAAAATGTATGACTTGAACAACAATAGACCAGCCGAGTTTGGCCTCTTTTTGAGCTGAAAAAACGTGACCATGGGTCCAAGGACCATGGTTAAAACGTAGACCAAAAATCGGGTCCAAATCGTCAAGCCGTTTCGTTCCACTTTCTTCCTCCCCAAGTCGGCTATTGCCATGGAGAAGAAGTACCCGGCGGTGTGGACTTGGGGTATGTGCAGCCGTATCGGGTACCACTGGTCGTATGACTTCGTTCGGGTTAAACTGAACGAGTTGAGAGGTGGTCAGGTATGTATTGAAACCTTCTAAATAGCATGTACTTAGATGATTTTGCTTTGACATGTGTTTGACGTGTTTCTTCTTTGCAGTTCCGCCCGCGTCCATGGGAGCAGTACACGGACGTTCCTGAGGGGTTGTGGGTGCGTTTCCGGGAGCGTCACTCCCAGCGGTTGTATTTGGCTACGCCGTATGGGTATGTTTGGTACTTGGGTGAGCGTCTGGCGGCTCAGACGAGGTATCCTGACTTCGTCGTGCCTCTTGATCCACCTAAGGTTCTTTTCGAGACGCGGGTCCTGAGTCGGCAGCAGAGGCAGCTGCATCTTGAGAGGGAGTCGGAGAATCTCCTCCTTCGTCAGCTGGATTACACGGAGTTTGCGTGGGGTAGGCTTGCTAGTGGGCCTATCGAGGTATGTCTTGTTTGTTTGTGTAGGGTAAGAATTTTTGAAAAATTTCCCCTAATTTTGTACAAAATTTTCCGAACTTTGTTGTGTTTCATGTCGTAGGTTCCAGATGCTGACTTGGCATTCCAGCCCCCGGATTTTCCTACGACTGTGGAGTGGGATAACGCTGGGACACGGGAGACTTGGCACGTGCCCGAGTACCTGCCGGTGATTACGGATGCTGGGATGGATAGTTGGGGCGACAAGGTGAAAAAGGTATGACTTCTTCGGTGGTATATCTATGTAAGCCCCCAGTTTGACCGAGGTATGGATAACGAAGGGCAAACTTTTAGTGTAGGTGTGTTTTTGTGTTAGGCCCCTGAGTTTGTCTTAATTGGTATAAAATTAAGGCAAAGTGGAGCAGAGAGGGTTTTGTTTGTAGAGAAAGGTTTGAATTTACCCCCGTAGTTTGGCTTAAATTAGTGTATATTTAAGGCAAAATGGAGTAAAATGGTCGTGTTTTGGGTGTACCCCCGTAGTTTGACTTAAATTAGTGTATATTTAAGACAAAATGGAGTAAAATGTGCTTAGAAACGTCCTGTGCAGGTTGCGAAGGATGTCCACAAGAAGTTGCGGCGGACAGCCCATCGCTGGAGGATGGCACTGGCGAGCAGCAAGACCTGGTGTCGAGTCGGCGGAGGTGGCTCGTCTTCAGGCGAAGGTCGAGGAACTTCGTCGTCGTCATCCTTAGTCGCTTCATGTCTTTGAACTCGTAGTTGTTGTCGTTGTACTTTCTATTTCTTCATGTACCTGTTTAGTTAGTAGCTAGAGAAAATTTGAAAATGATTCCCGAGTGGGAGACTCTGTTTTGAAAATGCTTTGTTGAAAGTGTGTTTAAAAAGGTTCATTTTAGATGTTGAAAGTTCGAAATGAGCTTTGACGAGTTAAAAAATGAAGCGTGTTGTGATTGGATTAGTCATCGTTTTGTGATGGATCCATGTTTCAATTATTGTTTAATTAGGCCCGAATTTTAGAGCCCAACTAGGATGTACGTCGTATTTGCATTCGTGTTAGGATTTGGAAAGTTGAAAATATGGAAATTTGAGGATAAAGCCGCCCCTGGGAATCGCAACACATGTTGCGGATGGTGTGGGTAATCGCAAGGGGTCTTGCGATTGGCACTTCCAATCACAAGGCCTCTTGCGGCTCAGGCTGCCTGTTTTATCGTCGAATTTTCCTAATTCGCGATTTTGTCTTCCTATATAAAGAGGGGGAGGGGGGGGGGGGGTACGAGGCATAATCCTCATTCAATCTCAACTCTTTCCTTTGTTTGTTTTGTATTCTCTTAAATAGCTTAGTATTTTAAGAATATTTTTTTGTGTTGTTTTTTTTTTTAAAGATGGACCATTTTGATGGTCTTTTGAAGCGGTGGACGTCTTCCCTTAGTGAGTCGGAGAAAAAGGCGTTGTCTTTGACTGGTGCGGGTGTCTTCATAGGTTTTAGGCAGATGCGCGTCGAGGTGGACTTCCTTGACGCTTGTCTTGATTATTGGGATCCTAGGGTGCATGTTTTCAGGTTCCCGGGAGGCGAGATATGTCCGTTACTAGAAGAGTTTTCGGCCATTGCTGGATGGTCTAACCGTACTACCCCATTAGCGATTAGGAGTGAGTTTGGTTATAATGGGAGATTGCAACAGTATCTCTCAATGACCAATGCTCATGCAGATGGATTGTTTGAGGGGGGCATAGTGAACATGCGACGGTTGTGCGAGCTTACATGAACTTGAGTGATGTGAGCATTTCTGCTCGGTCTAGGAGGAGAGCTCTAGGGTTTTGCTTGCTACACCGGTACTGTTTTGCTGGGTCAATGGAAGATGGTGTGCATGGCCATGCTAGGTATGCACGGGTCATGGAGGAGATGGAGCTGGGTCACGATCCTTCATGCGTTGATCTTGGCTGAGACTATTTTAGGCTTGGACGATCGTCATGCGAATCGTCTAAGCTCGTATCGTGGATGTGCCAGGATTTTACAGATTTGGCTGATGGAGCGTCTTCGCGTGTTGGCCCCTCCTGGAGGTGATGTGTATGTGTGGATACCCATATCCGTACCCTCCCACACAAAACCCTGTGATGTAACACGGACTTTTATTACGCATGCTTTAACGTTGACTTAAACAGTTCTAACTAATGTCGAATTCATTTTTGAGTCGTTTTGAAATGTTAAAATGATTTAGGTCGCCTCACATCGCTTTAAATAAACGTTCATTTTGTCCATTTGGAGTCTAGCTAGGTCCTTGTCCTGCTTCATTTGGCATGATGGAATGAAACTAGATGGATTAAGTTTCACTCAAAGGATGAACTAGAATCGATTTGTAGAACATGTATAATCTTCGGCCAAGTGATGTGTTTTTGTGTTGATTTTTCTGATTTTTTGTAAAACAAAAGAAAACATAAAGGATAGAACTTGTTGGGGGTGACTTATCCCGGGTCCCACACTGTCGGGCCGGTAGGATTATAGGCCGGAGGACGATCTTACACTCGCTGACCTATCTGTATCTCCCGGGTCGGGCAGCCCGAGGCCGGGAAGATTGTTGACCGGATCGTCTCATATACCAAGGAACCCAATGGTCCACCCGGGTCCGGAACAGGTATGGTCCACCCAGGGCCGTACTGTACGGAGCGGCAGCACAAGAGGACAAATTGGAAACAAGTATAAAAGGCAACTAAAACCCTAAAAAATACTAAGATACACATACACAAAAACACTACACAAAAAGGTTGTTTTCTCTCTTTTCTCTCTCTAGATTTACTTGTCTTTGTAACTGACTTGAGCGTCGGAGGGCCATCACCCGGAAGGCCCCGGGGCTAGGTTTGTTACGTGATTTCAGGACGAGAGGAAGGTCGAGGAGAACCGAGAGCTAAGAGCCGCCCAGGACTTAGTTCATTTAGCTTATAATCCATAATCAACTTGTAATCATTTGTATTTAGTTTGGTATTTAGTTTCTAACTTTATACCCGAAACAATTGGCGCCGTCTGTGGGGAAAATTTCATAAAAATCTTACAAAAAGCCATGTCAAACCCTCCACAAGAGCCGAGAAAAACAGCGGAAGAAACAGCTCCCCCGGAGGGAGGTGTCGGCGGCATTCCCCTGGAGACCGAGCTGCAAACGCCCTTGACTCCAGAGGAGAAAAGGATGATGAGTGCTTTCCTTGAAAAACTGAGGAAGACACCACCTGCCGTTACTCCACCGCCCGAGCCAAGTCAACAGAAGTCTCCACCAAGAAGAGATCCCATCCCATCCGTGACGCCTAAGAAGCTTTTCCATGAGGAAAACAAGACATCAAGCAGTGATAGCTCATGGGAAGAGTCGGAGCAGGCCAACTCAACGTCCCAGTCGTCACCTTCAGTTCAGGAGGTGACCAAGCCCGAAATCCCACGCACTGAAAGGCCCAGGCGCAACAAACAAAAAGAAAACAAAACACAAGGAAAAGTCACAGTAAAATCGCCTTTGGCCTCCTCGGTGCTGGAGTACCCTCTTCCTCCCAAGATGAAAATTCCAACGATACAATACGACGGGAAAGCGGACCCGGAGGAACATTTGGCGGCCTATGAGAGCCACATGATGATGTACGACCCTACGGACTACGTTTGGTGCAAAGTTTTTCCTACGACCCTAACGGGACTTGCACAAACCTGGTTCCGTAACCTCCCAACAGGCTCCATCTACGGATATGAGGATATGTGCCGGGTGTTCCGCCAGCAGTACGCAGGGAACAAGAGGAGAGAGAAGGTGGCTACGGAGCTCTTGAACGTGGTGCAGGGGAAGAGTGAAGGATTGAAGGAGTATATGACTCGGTTTGACAGAGAATCACAGCAGATCAGAGACCTGGACTCCAAGATAGGGGTCCATGCCTTGACGGTAGGTTTGAAGGAAGGAGAGCTGAAAAGTCTCCTGATCAGAAACCGCCACGGCCTGATGGCGGCCGCCCGAGATGGTGAGGATTTGTGCGGGAGGAGCAGTTCCACAAAACGTTCAGCAAGAGAAGTGACAAGAAAGAAGACCATGGGCCCAACGAGAATGGAAGGACCGCCGGAGGACGAATGACAACAACATCCGCAGCAATTACAACCGCAATAACAGCAATTACAGCAATCGCCGGGATAACAGGGATGGCCGGGACAACCGAGAAAGCAGAGGTCCGCAGGGAGGCAATCAACAGTTCCAACAATGGACTCACTACACACCGCTCATAAGGTCCCAGCCAGAAATTTTCGAGATGACCAAGAACGAAATCAAGTGGGCCACCCCTCGGCCGCAAAGACACCCGGGAAATGATAAGTCAGCTTTCTGCAAATACCACCAGACAGCCGGCCATGCAACGGAGAACTGTGTATCCCTGAAGAACGAGGTCGAGCGGTTGGTACAGCAAGGCACCTTGCGGCGCTTTGTTAAGGACAAGCGAGAAAGAGATGGAGGTGAGGGTAGTGGGGATCCAGCCCAAACGGGTCCGAAAAAGAACCAAAAGAGAATAAGTGAAATTCATATGATCTCCGGGACGGAGGAATCAGTCTTGTCCGGGAGGAAAAGAAAGGCAGAGAAACGTGAGCAAACAAGCATGAGCATTTATTCAGCCGGAAGGACAGCACCAAAGCCAGTCCCGGACCTTACCATCAGCGACGAGGACTACCAGCGGGTCTCCTACCCCCAATGACCGTTGGTCGTCTCCTTGGACATCGGACCTCATCTGGTACATAGATGCATGATAGACACCGGAGCCTGTACGAATCTCCTGTACCGGGAAGTGTACGAGAAGCTGGGTTTGAAGAAAGAACAACTGACGCCTTACATAGGGTCACTCTATGGTTTCGCCGGTGCCGGTATAAGACCAATGGGAACGATAACTTTACCAGTAACGATAGGAGAGGAGGATATGGCCCGAAGTGTCGATGCAAGCTTCGTAGTCGTGGACGCCCCGTCAGCATACAACGCCCTCATCGGCCGGGTCACATTGGATCACATTCACGCCGTCGTATCGATACGGGCCCTAGCCATGGCCTACATCACAGACAACTGGACTGAAGGGAAGATCTACGGGGACCAGAGCGCCGGGAGATCTTGCAATTCCCTGTCGGTCCAGGGGATAAAAAAGAAGACAGTGGCGGAGGTGAAGCTCCCGGAACAAAAGGAGAAGAAGTGCAGAAGTGACTCCGGACCAGGAGAGTGAGACAAAAGAAATTGAGCTGTCACCAGGAAGAAGTGTAATCATTGGGGCGGAGCTAGACCCCGGCTTCCAAGACAGTCTGATTAGTATCTTGGAAGAGAACAAAGACGTGTTTGCCTACTCAGCGGCAGAGATGCCGGGGATAAGCCCGGAAGTAATTGTGCACCAGCTGAACGTTAACCCCAGCTACAAACCAATCAAGCAGAGGCTGCGGCCCATGAGTGCGGAAAAGGACGCAGCCATTCTCGAAGAAATAAACAAGTTGTTGGAGGCAGGCTTCATTGAACGTTGCGACTACCCCGAGTGGTTGGCAAACGTTGTGATGGTGAAAAAAGCTTCCGGGGCATGGAGAATGTGTGTTGACTTCACGAACCTGAACAAGGCATGTCCCACTACCCATTGCCGAGGATTGACCAGCTGGTAGACTCCACCAGCGGCCATACCACTTTGAGCTTCCTGGATGCTTTCTCGGGATACCACCAGGTCTACTTGTCAGAGGAGGACAGGCCCCGGTGTGCCTTCATAACGGGGCACGGGGTCTACATGTATAAAATGATGCCATTCGGACTTAAAAATGCCGGAGCTACCTACCAGCGCCTGGTGGACGCCGTGTTCGCAAAACAGAAGGGAAGGAACATGGAAGTATATGTGGATGATGCGATTGTGAAAAGCAAATCCGACGAGCAGCACCTGGAAGACCTGAGAGAGACATTCGGCTCACTCCGAGAATACCAAATGAAGCTGAATCCGAAGAAGTGTATCTTTGGAGTCCGGTCGGGGAAGTTTTTGGGGTACCTGGTCAGCTCGAGTGGGATTGACGCAAACCCCGAGAAAGTCAAGGCTATATTGGACCTGCCGGCACCAAAGACAATTAAAGATATTCAAATTCTGACCGGGAGGATGGCAGCACTTTCCAGGTTCATCTCCAGGTCCGCCGATAAGTCCACACCATTCTTCCAGGTACTGAAGGGGAATAAGAGGTTCGTATGGGGAAAGGAGCAGAATGAAGCTTTTGGCGATTAAAGACACCTTACAACATTGCCTACTTTGGCAAGACCGGTCACGGGCGAAACTTTAATCCTGTACATCGCCGTGACCGCGAGCGCGATATCAGCAGTCATCCTACGGGAAGAAGAAAAACAGCAACAACCAATCTACTTCGTCAGTCACGCATTGGGCCAGTCGGAAAGAAACTACCCGATCATCGAGAAGGCAGCTTATGTTGTCGTCATAGCAACCCGGAAGCTGAGACCGTACTTTGATGCTCACCCGGTGGAGGTGCGCACAGACCAGCCCTTGGAGAAAGCACTCGAGAAATTTGAAAAATCCGGCAGACTCCTCAAGTGGGCGATTGAACTGTCAGGCTTTGGCATAACCTACACCGGAAGAACAGCAATCAAGGCCCAGGCCCTGGCAGACTTCATTGCCGAGTGTACCCACCGGCGAGGATGCACCGGGGATTGTGGCGGTGTATCTGAGCAGGTCAGCCACCATCCATGGTTCCGGGGCAGGAGTCGTCATCATCAGTCCCGAAGGACATGAGTTCGAGCATGCTCTGAAATTTGCCTTCCCGGCCACAAACAACGAGTCTGAATACGAGGCGGTACTGGCGGGACTAGAACTGACAAAGGCCATGGGGGCAGATGAGATTGAATTGAAAACAGACTCGCAGCTGGTAGCGAGCCAACTTAGGGGAGAGTACGAGGCCCGGGAAGAAGGAATGGCGTTATACCTCCAAAGAGCAAAAACTTTGACCTCCGGATTGAAATCCTTTGAGGTCCATCATATTCCCAGGTCCGAAAACAACAAAGCGGACGCGCTTGCCAAACTCGCCAAATAAGCAATGAGATAACAAGTCGAAATCTGCACTACGGCCGACATCCGCCGGCAAAAAGGAGTGCTAACAATCAACGCAATCTCTGAAGACAGCGGCTGGATGAGGCCGATATTGAAATACAAGTTGGAGGGAGGAATCCCGGAAGATAAAATCGAGGCTGCTAAACTGAAGAGGCTGGCCCCCTGGTTTGTCATCGTGGATGGAGAACTTTACAGACGATCATTCTCAGCCCCGCTACTAAAATGTGTAGGGGGCATGGACGCTGAGTTCATCCTGAACGACATACACTCGGGAGTATGCGGTCATCATGTGACCGGACGCACGTTGGCCCTAAAGCAGCGAGGGCCGGCTACTTTTGGCCCACAATGTTAAAGGATGCCAAGGATTTGAGCAAGCGGTGCCGGCAATGTCAGATCTTCGCCCCGGATATCCATCTCCCCGCCAGAGACCTCAGGCCAGTCCTGAGCCCGATACCTTTTGACCAGTGGGGGATGGACATTCTGGGGCCCTTCGCAACGGCGACCGGGGGCAGGAAATATGTGGTAGCAGCCGTTGACTACTTCACTAAGTGGATTGAAGCAGAGGCCATCCCCACCATCACTGAGCAAGCCGTGAGAAAGTTTATTTGGAGAAATGTAATCACAAGGTTTGGGGTGCCCACGGTGGTGGTATTTGATCACGGGAAACAATTCGACAATGATAGCATGCGGGACTGGCTAAAGCAGAATGGGACAATTGTCGCCTATTCATCAGTTTGTCATCCACAAAGCAACGGACAAGCCGAGGCCGCCAACAAGCAAATGTTGAACGGCATGAAAAAACGACTGGATGAACTGAAGGGGGCATGGGCCGACGAACTACCGAGCGTCCTCTGGTCAATCAGAACCACAGTCAAGGAATCTACCGGCCACACTCCATTCAACATGGTCTACGGGGCTGAAGCTTTACTCCCGATTGAAGCAGTCCTTCCCAGCCCCAGAGCGAGCTTGCATGACCCCGCCAGCAATGAACAAGCGAGAAAGGAGTCGCTGGACTCTTTGGATGAGGTCCGGGACCAAGCAAGAGAAAACCTGGCGGTCTACCAGAACAGGATGAGAAGGATGTACAACCGGAGGGTGAAACACAGAGACTTTGAACTTGGAGACCTAGTGCTAAGAAGAGCGTCCGCCACCGGGAAGGGGAACATTCATGGAAAGTTGTCAGCCACTTGGGAAGGACCCTACCAGATCACTGAGATAAAGCAACCGGGGACCTTCATGCTAAGAGATATGAACGGCTACGACCTCCCGTCCCATTGGAACTCTGATACACTAAGGAAATATTACGTGTAAACGTTGTACTCTTTTCCCTTACCCGTGGTTTTGTCCCACTGGGTTTTCCACGGGAAGGTTTTAACGAGGCAACGTATAGACATCTGTGACGCGAGTGACCAGGAATGTTGGCACCGCGAGCTTTTGTAACATTTTTTAGTAGAACTTGTGCTAGAATTTTTGCCCAGCATTTGTTTAGATTTGCATCACACAAAAGCTGGCCAGGGGGCAAGGAGGGGGGAGTACCCCCGACCCCGGCTAATCAACGATAGTCTGATTCAAAAATAGGAATTTTTGAAAATTTTTACTAACACTTTCAGGAAAAGGGGGTGAGCACCCCAAATCCCGCCTAAGGCAGAGTGGGGGCAAGAACAAGCCCCGGAGCAGCTAAGAGACATAAAAGACCGGAGAAGGGAAGGACCCCTGAGCAGCGCTGGCGGGCTCCCATACCTGCGTAGGATGAACATCGCGCCTTGAGAGTCCATGGCCTGGTGCCTGGGCGGCTCGCGCCCTACGCATGTCTACGTATGGATGAACATCGCGCCTTGAGAGTCCGTGGCCCGGGGCCCGGGCGGCTCGCGCCCTACGTATGACACATTAACTACGTAGGATGAACATCGCGCCTTGAGAGTCCATGGCCTGGGGCCTGGGCGGCTCGCGCCCTACGCATGTCTACGTATGGATGAACATCGCGCCTTGAGAGTCCGTGGCCCGGGGCTGGCGGCTCGCGCCCTACGATGACACATTACTGCGTGGGATGAACATCGCGCCTTGAGTCCATGGCCTAGGGCCTGGCGGCTCGCGCCCTACGCGTGTCACGTATGGATGAACATCGCGCCGTGAGAGTCCGTTGCCCGGGGCCCGGCCGGCTCGCGCCCTACGTATGACACATTGCCTACGTACGGATGAACATCGCGCCTTGAGAGTCCAGGCCCGGGGCCTGGACGGCTCGCGCCTGACGTATGGCCTTGCACAATGCTCATCCGTGGTCGTCGGGCCCGGATGAGGGTGCCTTTATGCAAAAGAGCCGGGATGTCTATGATGGCCCACGTGCCTAGGCTGCTCTCACCACAGTGTCTGATGCCGGCCTTGTAGCCGGTGGCGGTTGTGGACCTCCCATGTCTACGTATGGATGAACATCGCGCCTTGAGAGTCCGAGGCCCAGGGCCCGGACGGCTCGCGCCCTACGCATGACACATTGCCTACGTACGGATGAACATCGCGCCTTGAGTGTCCAGGCCTGGGGCCTGGGCGGCTCGCGCCCTACGTATGGCCCTGCACAATGCTCACCCGTGGTCGTCGGGCCCGGGTGAGGGTGCCTTTGTGCAAGAACACCGGGAAGGTGAGAGTAGACTTCCCATGAACATGCAATCCATCGAATAACCTAAGTACAATCGCCCGGAAACCGAGGGCATGCGTATGAATGAACAGGAGAGTGACTGCAATCGCCGGACACTAAGTAATACGCGGTCCCGGTATTGATAACACGCTGAGAAAAAGCTAGAAATTTGACTAAGTATAAATAAGACGCTGGGACCAAACAATACTATCCGGCCCCGGTACAAACAGCAAAAACAGCATAAGCATTAAAAGAGAAAGGATAACGGGGGAGAACACATCTAAAATCACCCGGTCCCGGAGGAGAATAGCGGGAGTAAGAACAAGATAAAAATAAGCTAAGTATAGAAAAACTACCCGGCAACGGCAGACGTTAATATAAGTGCATGCGGAAATAATTACAAAAACGGACGCTGAATGAGCACGTGGCCCCGGGATGTAACATACAAAGAGAGCCTAGGATTTGGCTAAGTATAAACACGACGGTGTAGCTAGACAATGCCACCCTGCCCCGGGGGGAACAACACAAGTAGAAGTGTGATAAAATAAGCTAAGTACAAAAAGACGTTGGGGCTAAATAATATCGTCCGGCCCCGGCCCAGACAACGAAAAACAAAATAACACAATTAACGACGAGTCAAAATAAGCTAAGTATGGAAAAACAAAAGAACAAGGCAGCATTGATAAAAAGAGTGTATATTACAAGGTTGTTGCCCCCGGACCCACAGGTCGGGCCGGGAGCAAATTGGAACAAGCGAAAAGAAAAACAAGCTAAAAAGACCTACCAGAGTCGGCGGCCGTCTACCACAAAAACGCCCGCCTACCGCAGACTAATGTGCTTATTGAAATTAAAACAAAGCAAAATGTAGGCTAAGGGGAGGACCCTTCGGCATTATCCCGAAGCAAAGTCATCCCGAGCAGGAAGACTCGGAAGACAGCAGCCCGAATCCCTAGCAACCGGCGTCCTCACCGGCTGTTTTCTTCCCGGCTGCTCTCGCCCGGTCAGCAGCCTCCTCAAGCTCAGCGAGACGGGCGAAGTTGAAATTGGGGTCGACCTTGTCGATAAATCCTTTCGTCTCGTTGGACCCAAAATCAACCCCATCATAGAAGGAGTTGGCGCGGACCTTGGCGAGCTCAGCCTGATGGGCCGCTTTCATCTTCTCCATCTCCAGCTCAAGGCGAGCAGCCTTAGTTTGCCCCGCCGACGCGTCAGCCTCGGCAGCTTCCGCCCGAGCAACGGCGGCGTCCCGGGCCAGGAAGAGCTCAGAACATTGGAGAGCCAGGCTCTCCTTCTCCTTAGAGAGCTCTACCAGCTGAGACTCCTTCTCCTTCAGCTTACCCACGAGGGCACGCACCTCCGTCTTCAAGGAAGCGGTCTCTTTCTCGCGAGCCTTTATGGATTTCTTCAGGCGGGCGGCCGCCTCCTTCATCTCCTTGGTGGCCTCAGACGAGGCCGCCTCACGCCGCAGACGGTCAAGTTCGCCTGCGGTGTCTTGGGCAAACTTGGCGAAGGAGTCCACAGAGCGACGGAGGGCCATCGCCAGCTCGACGGCCTGTATGCCTAGGCCCCCAGCAATAGGTGGGGTCTCTTCAACGAGGCCCGCCGGGTGCCTTACTACATCGCCGGTGTCCGAGGTCCCTCCACCCGGGACGGCAATGGAAACCTGACCCTGCCCGCTAGCCTTGGCCTTGGAGGAAGAGCCCTGGATGGAGAAAGACAATAAGTCATAAATGTCCTGCTCACTGATGGGAAAGACAGAAGAAAGACCGTCCGAAGGAACATCCAGGGGGCGCCCCTCAGACAGACTCCCCCACGAGAGTGTGGAGCTAACCTTCTTACGCCTCTTGGAGGGCCGGACATCCTCCGAGTGAGGAGACTCGGACTCGATGACGACAGCGTCCGGGACTTGAGAAGGCTGGGAGACCCTGACCTCCCTCGGAGGACTGGGGAGGGGGACCTCAGGCGTCGCCTCAAACACACCTCCCACCGGAGTGGACTCCACCGTAACACCCACCGGTTCCGGGTGAGGAGAAGCAGATCCAAAGAAGCTTTGCCGCCTGCTCAGCTTCCCTTTCCCGGCTGGGCTTGAACGCTACACGTTTTCTTCCCATCGGCCTATCAGGAATATCACCCTGCATGCTTTTTATGAATTCCCTGAGCGTGGGTTTACGTCGCTTCAAGTCCACGGCAGTCGGTTGATCAAGCGGTCGATTCTTTTCGTTCAGACCAATGGATGCCAAATCTTTCGGAGTAAGATGGCCCAAGGAACCTGCAAAAGACGAAGCAAAGTCAGAGCCGGAAGAATCAGAAAAGCTAAATAAACACAAGTTAAGATGACTAAGATACTAAGATCCTGGCCGCCCCGCCCCTGCTTACCTGCTTCGAGGGCCGGGACTAGGCCAACCACGCTCAGAAATTTGTCCTCGGAGATCGTGTCCGCTGGAGGAAGCCAATTCTTGGGGTACCAATCCTTCCCCGCTTTGTAAGCCTCAAAGTAGCTCACAGCTTTCGACTCCTCCTTGGTCAACGGGACGTCCTTCCAGGGAAGGATGCTCCCCGGGACCCACTCTTCTCGGGTCTCTAAACGACCCCTCACATCGTTGTGAAAGCAGCGAGGGTGGTTGAAAGGAATGGGAGATTTGAGGAAAAGCCACCTCTCGTTCCACCCCTTCATCGAGTCATTGACCGGGAAGTGAGTCAGATAGCCCGACTCCATTACCAATGACCACCATCCCTTAGTCGACTTATTGGTACAGTGCCGGAAGTGATGAAGACGGCGGAAAAGGTTTATCGTCAGGGGGAAGCCCAGGTACAAACAAGTCCAAGCAAAGGCAACTATAACTCTCATCCCGAACGGTGTCATCTGACATATAGCAATATTAGCCCGGTCGAGCACTTTCTCGATAAAAGGATGAAGAGGAAATCGAAGCCCATGCTCCAGATCCTTCATGTATACGGCCGTGTGGAGATTCGGAGGCTTGACCACATTCTGGTGCCTTCCCGGCACGGCGAATTCCCATGTCTCAGGTAAATTATAATGTACAGCCGCCAGTTCAGGACAATTCTTCTCATTCAGGAAGTCCCTGAAGCCTAGGTTAATCCTAGTGCTCATGGGAATCTGGAATACCGAAGGCTCTAAGATCCGTACATGCAAAGGCTCGGCCTGAGAGGGTCCAGCCTGAGAAGTCCCAGCCTGGGCCTCCATATCGGTCACTCCTTCCCGGCCTACTGTCAAGTTCTCAATCTCGGGCTCTACTTCTGAGTCTACTACTACGTTGATATCGGAAGCGGTTCTGGAAGACGAGTCGGCTGAAGCACTCATTGTTCTCTATAAAGTGATTAAAACTTACGAAATCTAGAATCAAGCACGAAAATTACCTCTTGCAAGAACACGAACAAGGAAGGAATCAAAGGCGGGATGAAGCCGGAACGAAGTGCAAGCGAAGGATGATGAGATCTGAAAAATTTTTGGGAAGATTAAAAACGTTTTGGGGGTTTGTAAAGAAGAAAATGAGTCGAATTTAGGGGGTATATATAGAGGAAGACGTGAATAGTGTACCCCAAGCCATCGTACGACACGTGTCAGCCGGGGGAGATGAAACGTCGTTGCATTGAGATTTGGAATTCAAAAATTGCGCCAAAAATAGAAGCTTGCTGGAGTGAAACTAAGTGGGTCAAGTTCCACTCAAGAGACTAACAAAAATCGATCTTGAAACCCTTGAACAATACTCGGCCAATTTGTATTTTTGTGAGACAAATTTTCTGATTTTGTGAAACAAAATGAAAAACATAAAGATAGTAACTAAATCTACACACAAAGTAATAGATTTAGGTTTTGATTAGTTTAAGCACAAAGCCACTAAACTAATCTTTCACTAACTCACACACAAAGTAATGAGAAAAATGAAGAGCACTCAAATAAACAACTAGGGTTTTCATTCATCAAAAATCTGAAAATTATAATGTGAGAGGGTGGGTTTATATACTACCCAAGGCCTCATCTAAACCCTACATTACAAGCTAATCTAAGGGCTACAATCAACCCACAAACACAACATATTACTCGGTTTTTTTAGGCTCACATGAGCTGAAAATTTGAATAGAAAACAACAAATACTTAAAGTAAAAAGCATAAAGCATAAAAGGTAGATAGTGACATGTGTGAAAGGGACATGTTGAGGAGAAACATGTGAGCTTCTCTTTGTTTGATTTTCGGCTGAATTGGGTATTATTTGTTGGAGTATGTGTCCTCCACAATAGTGCGATTACTTAATAAATCTCAATTAAGGAATACGTGGGGATAATCCTAGTATTATTGTCAATTGATTAACGTAAATCAATAACGGTTGGCTGACTAGAGTTTGACGTTATTGTCGTGAGAACGGCGGTAATCAATTGATCCCTTTAAGTCACACCTAAAGGAACGTACTCCAAACATTTAAGCTAATATATTGTATGAGATACGATTATATTAGTAACTTGATAAATTGACTAACGGTTAGTCAGTGTATTAATTTAGAGAGAAATCGAGTTGTGAACTCGGACGTTTGAATTTTATAACGATAAAATTATTAGAGGAGACGAGAATTAGTGATTAAGCGTTAATTCACTAATCGTGTATATTTTACTAATGAGATTAGTAAAAGTACATTTTTAATATATGTGTAGAGTACATGTATATTAAGGAAGAGTTTAATTAATTTATACTTTATTATATTAGATAATTAAGTGATAAATTATATGTATTTGTGGGACAAATATTGAAAAACAAATTGGACCCATAAGAGGTCTTGTGGACCGTCCAAAACCAAGGAAGAAGAGCTTCCTCTTGTTTTTATTGTTTTGTCCTTTTGTGTTTGGAAATGCATGGCAAAACATAATGATTACAATGCATGCTATTTCTCTTAACAAGAAAGAAACTCTTCCTCTCTCCCTTGCTCATTGAGGCCGGCCAAGTAGTGTCTTCTACACACTACTTGTGCTCCTTTTTCCCTTGTTAAATACAAGCACTTGATGAGAGAAAATAATTCATTCATTTTCTCTCCTTCTCTCACCATTCTCTCTAAAACATTATACACTCTTTATATTATTTTTACTAAGAGTTAGTAATAATATTATAACATAATATCAAGTAAGCTATTAGTGATTTCTAGTCTAAATCACTTGTAGTATTTTGGTAGTAGTTCTTGGGTGCATCTTTTAGGAGGTTTCCTCTTTGGAAACTTGGGTTATAGAGGAGGATCATCCTAAGCTTATTCTCAAGAAACAAAACTAGAAAGGAGTTCTAGTTTTGTGCCCATATTTTCCTTTAAGAGAAAGGTATAAATCTCTAATCTTGTAACAAAATACCTTTGTTAACTACATAGATCTTGCTAAATCAAATTAGAGTAATTTGATTTACACTAATACTTGATTAGTGAATGGGATCCGATCCCTACAAGTGGTATCAGAGCCAAGGCTTGTAGTTACAAATTTATTTTGTTGTTTTTGGAGTTTTATATATTTATTGAGAATAAATATGATAAAATCCGAAAATGGTGTTAAAAGTTGTTTTAACACGAGATTTTTATTTCATGCAAATTTTCTGGTCTCATGAAATTACTGGTCAAATTTCGTAATTTTTGAAATTTGTTTGCTAATTTAAATGATTTTTATACAAAACCGAGTCAAAAAGTGTGTTTTTGGCTAAAATAATTACTATAAATAGTTATAGTTCGAATCTGGTCACGAAATTTTTACACAGTGTTATTTCATATTTATACATTCTGCATGTAAATTTTCAAAGTCAGATTTTGAGTTTTGAATATTTATTCATATTTTTGTTTAAAATCGGTATTGTTTGCATTTTATGTCCAAAAATATAGTAAACGTTGTTTTCTGGACATGAAATTTATACCAATATTTTTACACATTATGAGGATGCTCTCGTATAAATTTGGGATTTTACCTCACTGTTTTAGACGTTTTCTTGATTTTATGAGTTAAAATCGATGAAATCGTATGTTATTTTATTATAAAATAATTCGTAAATATTTTCTGGCCAAACTTTTCTTTTCTGATATGTTGGAAGTGTTCCAGAATATACAAAATTTTGTCAAAATAAAAATAATTTTATTTTATATTATTTTGATTTTATAAAGCTTTATTCATAATAAGTTATGATTAAAGTACATCTAATTAGCAAATGACCATGTTTATGAACTAAAATCACCATAAGTTAGTATAAACTAATGTTGGGTGTTCTAAAATCAGTTTAGAAGTTTTAGTTCAAGCTTAAAAGTGTTTTAAGCATTATTGGTTAATATAAGATTAATCGATTAAAAATGAGATCGGTTTGAAACGTATTAATGCGATTATTGTTTAGGGCGATTTTGGCATGTTTTTATTTATAAGCTTTACATTATGCATGTTTGGATGAATGTTTATTATTGAATGAATGTTTGTTCTTACTAGTATGGCCATAGTTTGTTATATTTTTACCGATATTGCCCGTAATGAAAGGGAATATCGTGTGGTTTGTAATTAAATGCGATCTCGTATCGCCGGTTTGTAATTTAATAGTTTATTTCATTTATAAATGTATAATAGGATTGCTATGTATTCATTTGTAAATCATACTTGTAACTATTTGTACATCGAAGACCGGTGATGGAGATCGACATGGAGCCTTAGAAGTGTTCTAAAGCTAGCAAGGAGGAGCCTTGGATGAAGTCCTTATGAAGAGGGACCAAGGGAATTGGTTTCCAATTTGTAACTCCTTGTATTTTAATTACTTTTAGGTGGCCATACTAGGTTTATGCTTGCTTGCTTGGTTTTGCTTGTTTGTTTGCTTATATATTCCGCTCACATGCCAAAATCGCCATGCATGCCACGATATCCCACTCCGATTGTCGTTTTTAGATCGCCATTCTTAAATTAGTTCACTTATAAAGAATTTTTATGACTAAAATCGACAAGATCACCCACATTTTTTAACAAAAATGAATTGAGTTTAAGCCTTTCCAAATGTAGCGACTATGAACCCCATGTTCGTGAGGACCTCCGCGACGTGGAACCTTGTTACCATGGGTAAGTAGTGGGAGGAAGTCCCTTGCTAATTTGGTTTGGACTCAACCGAATAAGAGTTATTTGGGGCTAAAAGATGCATTTTAAAGAAAATCATCAACCAAGCATTCTAGTGTAGAATTAGTCAAGTGTTGACTTATCGCTTTTATATAAAAGGAAACATGAGATGTCTAATTTTATATGAAAAACGAGTCTTGGAATCATTTATATAATTTCGTGGGAGATCATTATATAAATGGACATTTGTTTTAAAAATGAGTTTTAGCAAATGTTATAAAATGAACAATGAATGCTTATATATTTCCTCATATTTGTTGTAGAATCGTTTATTTCAAATCGCAATGGCATCATCATCATCAACTCCCGCGCCCATTTTGGGCAAAGATTCATGGTTGCGAACCGTGATGGATAAGTGTATCCTCAAGGATGACGGTAGCAACTTCGTCGAATGGGATTCGACAATGAAGGGCGCCGCGACATCCGACAATGTGCTCAAGCACCTTACCGATCAACCACCCGCCGAACCCACTTCTCGATCCGGGGCGGCACGAGCCGCCTATGATGAGTTTATGAAAGTGGACAATGACGTGAAAAACGTCTTAATTTGGTCCATGGCACCCGCTCTCAAACTCCGATTTGTCACTCAAAAAAGTGCATATGCGATATTCACTCGAGTGACAACTATGTTCTCCAAAGCACCGCAAATTAGGCTTTATGAAGCCGCGGTGCGGTTTTTCGATGCAAAGCTTGAGAGGAACCAAAAAGTTGGTCCTCATGTGCTCAAAATGATTGAGCAAATAGACACTCTTGAGCGTCAAGAGTGTGCTATACCCAAGGCTCTTGCGATCAACCGCATCCTTCATTCTCTTCCTAACAAGTTTGCTCAATTTCGAGTAAACTACAACATGAATAACATGGATAAGAGTTACCATGAACTTCATGCACTCTTGGTTCAAGCCGAGAGGGATATGGAAGTGAATGAGGTGGAGAAGAAAGATGTTCTCTCCATGAAAATGAAGAACATGAACTTGGGAGTGAAGAAGGGGAAGGTGTCCAAGAAAGGGCCATCTAACATAGGCAAGGGTAAGGGAAAGGCTATTGTGGAAGGTGTTCCACATAAGCCTAAGCCCAAGATCAACAAGGGAAGACCCCTCAAAGACACTTGCAAATATTGCAATGAGGTGGGTCATTGGATGCGCAATTGTCTCAAGTATAAGAAGGATCTCAAGAATGGATGTGCGACATCAAAAGGTATTCCTTCTAATCTCTATATGATTGACATCAATCATGCTTGCATTTCTACATGGGTATTGGATACCGGATGTGGATCTCACCTTTGTAATCATTTGCAGGGGATGAGAAACGTGCGAGCTCTAGCCAAGGGTGATGTAGATCTCCGCATGGGCAATGGAGCTAGAGTAGCGGCCGTTTCCGTGGGAACTTTTGTACTCGCTCTTGCTAGTGGTTTAGAGTTGCATTTAAATAACTGTTATTTTGTACCAACTTTAACTAAAAACATTATCTCCGTCTCCGTACTAGATGCGGAAGGCTTTTGTTTTGTGATTAAGAACAACCGTTGTACTTTTTCATTTAATGAAATAGTTTATGCTGAAGCTATTTCAATTGGAGGTATTTATGTTTTAAATGATGTTAATGATGTTTATCATGTCGAGAACAAGAAGTTCAAAACGAATGAATCAAACAAATCCTACCTTTGGCATTGTCGTTTAGGTCACATAAACGAAAGACGCATTAAGAGACTTGTTGAGACCAAGGTTCTCAAACCATTTGATTGCGAATCATATGGTACATGCGAAGCTTGTCTTTTAGGCAAGATGACTCGTCAACCCTTTAGCGGTAAAGGGACACGAGCAAGTGAGGTTTTAGGACTCATACATACCGATGTGTGTGGTCCATTAAACATCACCGCTAGAGGAGGATATCATTACTTCATTACTTTTACCGATGACTTAAGTAGATATGGTTATGTCTACTTAATAAGGCATAAAAGTGATGCTTTTGAGAAATTTAAAGAATTTCAAAATGAGGTTGAGAACCAATTAAACAAAAGGATAAAAGCACTACGATCGGATCGTGGTGGCGAATATCTAAGTAATGAGTTTGATTCACATCTTAAGAATTGTGGTATAATATCACAGTGGACTCCTCCGGGCACACCACAATTGAATTGGAGCGATTCGAAGCGGGCCTCTTTGTACCTTGTAACCACACTAACCCTAAACTCGACTCAATCATGAGCCTCTCTCATATCACACGTTTTTAGGGATGAAAATAGGTGGTTTGTTTTCTGAAATTTATTTGAACAAACATAAAACAAAAATAAATGGATATGAATTAGACTAAGCACAAAGCCACTAGCCTAAGACTAAGGTTCCGATCAATCATCGCACTAAGCTATGACCTTCACCCATGGAAACTCGAATCTCCAAGCACAAAGCTAGGGAGGTTTCAAGAGAAAACTCATTCTAAAACACATCTTTTTTATAAACTTCAAATCTGATTTTTACAAGAGAGATAGGTGGGTTTATATAAGACCCATGCTATCATCTAAACCCTACATCTATTATCTAATCTAAGGGCTACAATTGACCCACAAAAGCAACAAAATCTCGGCTCACATGACCTACAAATTCAGCATACAAAAACAACAACAAAATCTCGGCTCACATGAAGTTCAAGAGCCACAAACCGACGCAGAAGATGAGGAAACCGTTCCTTCGTCTTCTCACACGGTTATAGTCCCTAGGAGGTCAGGAAGAGTTAGTCAACAACCTGACCGCTACCTCGGTAACATCGAGGAGGAGGGTGATTTGTTGTTATTCGAAAGCAACGAGCCCTCAACCTACAAGGCGGCTATAAGTAGCCCCAACTCCGAACAATGGCTTGAGGCCATGAAATCCGAAATGGATTCTATGTACGAGAACCAAGTTTGGGACTTGGTAGATTTACCTGAAGGAGTTAAACCTCTTCAGTGTAAATGGATATTCAAAATCAAACTCGGCATAGATAAACATATAGATGTTTACAAAGCTAGATTGGTGGCAAAGGGCTTTTCACAAGTCCAAGGTATTCATTATGATGAAACCTTTGCACCGGTTGCGATGCTTCGATCCATAAGGATAATCTTAGCGGTTGCCGCATTTCATGACTATGAAATATGGCAAATGGATGTAAAAACCGCCTTCTTGAATGGGATTCTAGAAGAGGAAGTGTTTATGACACAACCTGAAGGTTTTGTAGACACATCCAACCCTAAGAAAGTATGCAAGCTTAAGAGATCCATTTATGGTCTTAAGCAAGCATCGAGGAGTTGGAATCACAGATTCGATCATGTTATCAAACAACATGGATTCGCTCGTAGTGCCGAGGAACCTTGTTTGTACATGAAGTTCAGTGGGAGTAAAGTAACCTTCCTTGTTTTGTATGTGGATGACATACTACTGATTGGAAATGATATTCCAAGTCTGAACTCGGTAAAGGTGGAATTGGGAAACCATTTCCAAATGAAGGACTTGGGAGAGGCACAACGCATCTTGGGTATCCGGATCTATAGAGATAGATCCAAAAGGATACTAGCATTAAGTCAAGAAACTTATATAGATAAGATTCTTGATAGGTTCAATATGAAAGACTCCAAGAGAGGCTTTCTTCCGATGAGTGTAGGAATA
Organism: Dianthus caryophyllus; assembly: GCA_023091065.1. Classification (NCBI taxonomy): domain Eukaryota; kingdom Viridiplantae; phylum Streptophyta; class Magnoliopsida; order Caryophyllales; family Caryophyllaceae; genus Dianthus; species Dianthus caryophyllus. Next base: position 25,479,599 of record CM041524.1, read on the forward strand.
ACATTGAAGAAATCTCAATGTCCTAAGACTCCTGCGGAAATTGAACGCATGAAATTGATCCCTTATGCTTCCGCTGTAGGATCAATCATGTATGCTATGATGTGCACTCGTCCCGATGTCGCTTTTGCCTTGAGCATGACGAGCCGGTATCAAGCTAATCCCGGTGAGACTCACTGGATAGCTGTAAAGAACATCCTTAAGTACTTGAGAAGAACTAAGGATTCGTTTCTTGTGTTTGGAGGAGAACTTGAGCTACGTGTAAAGGGTTACACGGATGCAAGTTTCCAAACCGATGGGGATGATCTGAAATCCCAATCCGGCTATGTCTTTATGTTGAATGGAGGAGTCATTTGTTGGAAGAGCTTCAAACAGAGTGTCACCGCGATTCTACGACTAAGTGAGTATTTGGCGGCATCTGAAGGTGCTAAAGAAGCTGTGTGGATTCGGCAATTCTTGGATGGACTAAGAGTAGTCCCTAGTGCCGCGGATCCGCCATCGCTTATTGTGATAACAGTGGGGCTATTTTCCAAGCGAAGGAGCCCAAGTCTAGCAACAAGTCTAGACACGTTTTGAGGAAATACCACGTTATTAGAGATAATGTGGAGAGGAAGGAAATAGACATTTGTAAGGTTGGGACAGACGATAACATCGCTGATCCTTTAACCAAGCCTCTTTCGAGGGCTAAGCATGACGCGCACACCGCCTCCATGGGGTTGCGGCGTATGCCAGATTTCCTTTAGTTTTGTAATATGTAATAGAATGATGTATCTTATTACATATATGAGAATAACATTCATTGTTTTTTATCTAAAGTCATTATGAATGCATACTTTGTTTATCCGAATATTTGTGTGACAACTTTGAACGTATTCAAGTGAACGGTATAAACTAAGTATTTGGTCCCTGGTCTCTCATATGAGGTGACGTCTCGGAGAGACTAGATTGCAAGTCGATCGATGGTGGGTTCAACACCATAGGGTCATATGTGATGACTGATCGTTTGCATAGACAGACTGTGAAGAACACTCTGTCGGGCAGTGACGCTTATAGAATTCCTTTTCAATGAGATTGAAACCTGGTCGTGGTGGGAATTTCTATTGTATTCTTTTGAGTCGATTCTTTGACTGGAGCTGATTGTCTGAGTCGGTGCAGTTTCCGAGTGACTTTCATTTTTGTCCTAAACCATGCCGTGAAAGGGGGTTATAAGGGCATCTTTGGGGTCATGGTGATCTGCATTATACAGTACAATCGAGTGGAAGGGAAATGTCCACCCTTGTCGGGGTAAAACATCTTTGGGCCACTCGAGGAGTAGTCGCTGAAAATGCGTGGCCACGCTCGGTAAGAATCTACGGTAGATTCCCCGGTCAGACAGCTACTCTCCTTATCGAGAAAACCACTCATGATTTTTATCTCAGGATGCAAGTACGACCTGTAAGACACCTTGCATCGAGTGGGAGATGTGAAACGGACATGAGAATTGGTAATGCACAACTTGTCTCGGACAAGTGGGAGATTGTTGGAGTATGTGTCCTCCACAATAGTGCGATTACTTAATAAATCTCAATTAAGGAATACGTGGGGATAATCCTAGTATTATTGTCAATTGATTAACGTAAATCAATAACGGTTGGCTGACTAGAGTTTGACGTTATTGTCGTGAGAACGGCGGTAATCAATTGATCCCTTTAAGCACACCTAAAGGAACGTACTCCAAACATTTAAGCTAATATATTGTATGAGATACGATTATATTAGTAACTTGATAAATTGACTAACGGTTAGTCAGTGTATTAATTTAGAGAGAAATCGAGTTGTGAACTCGGACGTTTGAATTTTATAACGATAAAATTATTAGAGGAGACGAGAATTAGTGATTAAGCGTTAATTCACTAATCGTGTATATTTTACTAATGAGATTAGTAAAAGTACATTTTTAATATATGTGTAGAGTACATGTATATTAAGGAAGAGTTTAATTAATTTATACTTTATTATATTAGATAATTAAGTGATAAATTATATGTATTTGTGGGACAAATATTGAAAAACAAATTGGACCCATAAGAGGTCTTGTGGACCGTCCAAAACCAAGGAAGAAGAGCTTCCTCTTGTTTTTATTGTTTTGTCCTTTTGTGTTTGGAAATGCATGGCAAAACATAATGATTACAATGCATGCTATTTCTCTTCCTCTCTCCCTTGCTCATTGAGGCCGGCCAAGTAGTGTCTTCTACACACTACTTGTGCTCCTTTTTCCCTTGTTAAATACAAGCACTTGATGAGAGAAAATAATTCATTCATTTTCTCTCCTTCTCTCACCATTCTCTCTAAAACATTATACACTCTTTATATTATTTTTACTAAGAGTTAGTAATAATATTATAACATAATATCAAGTAAGCTATTAGTGATTTCTAGTCTAAATCACTTGTAGTATTTTGGTAGTAGTTCTTGGGTGCATCTTTTAGGAGGTTTCCTCTTTGGAAACTTGGGTTATAGAGGAGGATCATCCTAAGCTTATTCTCAAGAAACAAAACTAGAAAGGAGTTCTAGTTTTGTGCCCATATTTTCCTTTAAGAGAAAGGTATAAATCTCTAATCTTGTAACAAAATACCTTTGTTAACTACATAGATCTTGCTAAATCAAATTAGAGTAATTTGATTTACACTAATACTTGATTAGTGAATGGGATCCGATCCCTACATTATTCCCACTTGATTTTTCTCTTGTTGACTTAGTTGACTTGAGGTTGACCTTTGGACCTAAGGTTGGAAGCGGGTCCTAGGTCAATGGATCGCAAATTCTCAACTCCCGTTGCAATCTCCCCGGGTTGAAAAGGATTTGCCCTCAAATCCTCGACTTCCTCCTCCTCCAAGTCTTCACGGTATGGGCTAAGGTCTCCCACGTTGAACGTGCCATGGACTCCGTACTCTCCCGGTAGATCAACTTTGTAAGCGTTCGGTCCAATTTTCTCGAGTATCTCGAAGGGACCCTCGGCCCTAGGCATGAGTTTGTTCTTTCTTTTATCCGGAAACCTTTCCTTCCTCAAGTGTAACCATACCAAGTCTCCCGGCTCGAATTCATTTGGAGTCTTTCGGCTCTTTGACCGAGCCTTGTAGGTCTCGTTTGCTTTCTCGATTTGCTTTTTGACTTGATTGTGGATGCTCATCATGAATTCAACCCGCTTCTTGGCATCATAGCTTATTTCCTTGCTCTTGACGGGGGCTAGGTCCGTGGGCATGAGTGGGTTGGTCCCATAGACCACTTCAAACGGTGAATGTCCCGTGCTAGAAGAAGGGGCACGATTAAAAGCAAACTCGGCGTGGGCAAGCTTGAGATCCCAATCTTTCAAGGACTTGGAAACGATGCTTCTAAGGATCCTCCCCAAGGTTTTATTAGTGACCTCGGTTTGGCCATCCGTTTGAGGGTGGTGGCTAGTGCTAAACAAGAGCCTCGTTTTCAACAACTTCCACAAAGTCTTCCAAAAGTGGCTCATGAATTTGGTGTCTCGATCGGATACAATTGTTTTGGGGACTCCATGCAATTTGACCACTTCTTTGAAGTACAACTCGGCTACACTCATAGCATCTTCGGTTTTCTTGCACGCAATGAAATGAGCCATCTTGCTAAATCGATCCACCACAACCATGATGGAATCCTTACCTCGTTGAGTCCTAGGCAAAGCGACGATGAAATCCATGCTAACGTCCTCCCATGGTCGATTTGGGACGGGCAAGGGAGTGTAGGGCCCCGTTTGAAAGAAGGATTTGGATTGTTGGCATGAAGCACATCTCTTGATCACGTCTTGAACATCTCCAAGCATCTTGGGCCAATAGAATTGATCTTGGAGGATGTCGTAGGTCTTTTGAATCCCAAAATGCCCGGCTAAACCATTGGAGTGAACCTCACGTACTAGGAGAAGTCGATAGGAACCTTTGGGGATGCATAGCCGATTCCCCAAGAATAGGAATCCCTCTTGAAGGGTGTACTTGCTTCCCACTTTGCTTTTCCCTTCACGAATGGAGTCCCACTCTTCCTTGAAGTCGGGATCCTCCACATAGAGCTCTTTCATGAATTCAAAACCCAACACTCTTTGCTCCATGTAGCTTAGCATAGTGTGCCTCCGAGACAATGCATCGGCCACCACGTTATTCTTCCCCTCAATGAACTTGCTCGAGAAAGAGAAGGATTGAAGAAACTCGACCCATTTGGCATGCCTATGATTCAACTTGTGTTGCCCATTGATGTATTTGAGCGCCTCATGGTCCGAATGAAGAACAAACGGTTTGGGTTTGAGATAATGGCTCCAATGAGCGAGAGCTCGAACGATGGCATAGAATTCTTTGTCGTAGGTGGAATAATTGAGCTTGGCTCCATTCAATTTCTCACTAAAGTAAGCGATTGGTTTGTGTTCTTGCAAGAGAACGGCCCCAATTCCAACTCCACTAGCATCACATTCTACCTCGAAGAGCTTATTGAAATCCGGTGGCGTAAGAATAGGTGAATCACACAACAACTCTTTGATTTTTTTGAAGGAATTCTCGGCCCCCTCATTCCACTTGAACTCTCCTTTCTTCATACACTCGGTGATGGGTGCCATGACGGTGCTAAAATCCTTGATAAATCGTCGATAAAAAGAAGCCAAGCCATGAAAACTCCTCACCTCGGTTATGTTCTTCGGAATTGGCCATGATTTGATAGCCTCCACTTTCTCTTGATCCACTAGTATACCACGGCTAGATATAATATAGCCCAAGAATTGGACTTCGCTTTGCATGAAAGAACACTTTTCTAACTTGCCATACAACTTGTGATCTCTAAGTGTTTCAAACAACACGAAATCATGTCCCAAGTACACGATGGCGAGTGCGGACCACACACGAACGCACGAGCCATGTACAAACAAATCATAAGGCTAGGATGGTACTGGACCACCATGGAAGCCGATTGCGCAAAATATGTCAAACATTGCCATAATTGCCAAATTTTCGCAAACGTACAACACATACCTCCTTCACCACTGTACAGTTTAACCTAGCCATGGCCTTTCTCAACTTGGGGAATTGACGTCATAGGCAAAGTCCAACCCGTGGGAGCAGGAGGACACTGCTTCATCCTCGTGGCCATCGACTATTTCACCAAATGGGTCGAATCCGAATCATACCGTACGCTAGGCACAAAAGAAGTTGCGAAATTCATACAAAACAACATCATTTGTCGCTACGGCATACCCCACGAGTTTATCAGCGACCAAGGCACACACTTCCAAGGAGAAGTCGAACCACTCCTCCTTAAATACAAGATACAACGACATAAATCATCACCCTATCGACCACAAACTAACGGCGCGGTCGAGGCAGCAAACAAAACCGTCGTATCAATCCTTAAAAAGATGATCGATACCTGCCACGACTGGCCCAACAAAATCCCATTCGCATTATGGGGATACCGCACAACCATCCGCACACCCACAGGCATGACACCCTATTTCTTAACCTATGGGATGGAAGCCGTCCAACCTGTAGAAATCGAATTGCAATCCCTTCGAATTCTCATGGAAGCGAACATTCTGGCCAGAATGGGCACGCGAACGATACGAACAACTCATCCTCTTAGACGAAAGACGGTTACATTCACTAAGTACAGTCCGAATGTATCAATCTCGCCTACAACGCGCCTACAACAAGCGGGTCAGGCCACGAAATATCAAAGTAGGCGACCTAGTACTCAAATCAGTCTGAGCACCATTACCAGTCAAACCCAATTGGGCCGGACCGTACTTGGTCAAGGAAATCCTCCCTGGAGGAGCCGTGAAATTAACTGACCTAGACGGTCAGGACTTCCGATTGCCAACAAATCTTGACCAACTCAAGAAATACAACCCCTAAGCAACAAATTTGCAATGAATTTCAAAATAAAAAGAAACTCACTCGCGCATGGGTGAACTGCGCTCGGTTTGATTCCACGCACTGTGGATACGTAGGCAGCTCCGCAAAGAGCTCAACCGAATCACGCGAACTACGCCGGTTTGATTCTGTAATGAAACACAGATACGTAGGCAGCTTGTCAAAAGCACAACCGAACCTCTTCGCACGCACGCCCAAAGCTTAAAAAGGTCAAGGGCAATACACCCACAAAATAACACGCTCAAAGCTTAAAAAGGTCGAGAGCACAGTCAACACAAAAGTCTAAGTCCAAAGCTTAAAAAGGTCGAGGATTTAAGACTAAACAAATCAAACGAACAAGTCCAAAGCTTAAAAAGGTCGAGGATTTGAGACGAAATATGAATGTTCGAAGCTTAAAAAGGCCGAGAACATTTCAAATCAAAACAAACAAAAGAAAGCAACGAGACAAGACAAAAGCAAATTAATTCTATTTTATTACTTTATTTAGAATTTTTTGCAATTTAGAAATGAGTTAGGAACAAGCCTCCTTAACCCTTTATTCGAATCTAAAACATGTTTTTGAATGAAGAAAATTTTCTAAGCAAAACAAAACAAACTAAGCCGTCTTCCGCCGCTTCGGATTAGCCTCTTCATCTTCAAGAGGCCGATCCGCCACAATCTTCGAACTGATTACGGGAGTAGGTCTCTCAAATCCTGGGGGCTCGATCGGATCCTCGTCCTGCTCGACTGGGGGCTCCTCGATCCTTGACCCTAGACGATCTCTAACGGTCACCCTTGGCCCAAGCCTTTCCCGCGCAGGCCTCGAAGTAGAAGCATCCACACTAACAGCACAAAGATCACCATAGTCTCTCCTTTCGCGCACCACCTCATACGCCAAGGAGGGCCTTGGCCCATTCTTCTCTCTCCTCCTCTGATTCTCCCGTTCCTGAGGATCATTGGAACGATACCACCGCGTGTAGAAGTCTGTAACACGAGTAGACTCTATATGCTCCGGAACAGCCCAAGTAACACGGTCCGACCATCCTCGGATCCAAGCATCGATCATCTGGTTGTTTAGGACAACAACCCCTCCAACCTGAGTATCCTGCTCGGGTATGGTCTGAGCAAGCCCGATTTGCCTCTTCAAGCGAAGAGGATGAATCCACACCCCTCGTTCAAAACCGCACAACATCAACCCATGAGCCGCATTCGCAACAGACGGCGCCGTAATCGCTGTGATGTGCCACCATGACACATACCAACGAATGGTGCTCTCCTTCACGAACCCGCGGAAGTAGTTGAGTGAACGCTCACGAGGGCTGGCCCACTCCATCTTTTGCGACGTCGTCGCCGCAGCCTTGAAGACACCGTTGAGGGGAAGAGCAGCATAAACACTTAGCCTCTCCATGAGCCAAATGTTGATGCACCAAAATGGATAAGCTCATTTTTGCTCATTTAGAGGCTTGGGCTTACTTGGGTCCTATGGCTCGAGCCATGGCTTAATTTGTGGTCATTAGGATCAAACCAAGTGAAAGGTACAAGGAGGAACGAAGGAAATCAGCCCACACATGGAAAGCAACAATCTAGGCCATGAACCATGAAGCCCATCTTGACATGTCGGTAGAGATCTTAACGTAACTCCCAATCTACTCATCCAATTGAGGTGAAACCACTTGCATATGACAGCTAGCTCAAAGAGCTTTCATTTGACATATGGTTGGCTATCTGGTCCAAAGGGAGCTGAGAGTTATGGCCTCTACAAGTCAGGGGTCAGATTGTGAAACCTCAGTCCGTAGGCTGTTTGACATGTCTGTACTAAAAGCTCAATATCTTGAGTCGTAGGCCATATTTTTGGATGATTCTTTTTGAATTGGAAAGCTAGCTCAATTACCTTTCCAATGACATATCATGGGCCTTCTAATTCAACGTGAGAAAGAAATGGTGAAGCCTACAAGTCACTTCAGTCTCAAGGAACTCGGTTTTGGAGTAATGAGCCATGAACTTAACCTACATCATTCTCCTTGGGTGAGCTCGCCTTGTGGACCATTTGGGAGCCTCATAATCATCCTAAGGCTCACATGAGTCGTGGCTAGCACAAGAGGAGACAAGGAATTCAGCTCATTCCACAATTCAAAAGAGAAGATCAACTTTTGTTCGTATGGGTGTCAATTGTGGTCCTTAGTTTGCTTTATGTCCTTGTTCACTTTATTGTCTTGTTTTCTTTAGTCTTTGATCAGTTTGAAAGGGTCAATAGGACCACTCATCCTTGCTCTCCAAGCCAATAATTTAATCCATTAGATTAAGGTCTCAATTGTAGGGAGTAGATGTAGTCAAATGTCATTGTCTTACTTTATACTTTTGGTTGTAGTTGTTGTAGTTTGTATTCAGATTTGAAGGGTTGTAGGGGCCGAAATTCTTAGGGCTTTTAGGGTCATTTGTGACCCTTAGATCATGTAATAGATGTAGGGTGGAGATCAAAGCTTGGGGCTTATAAAAGCCAAGCTAACTCATTGTAAAATTCAGATTTTGTTGAATGAAAAAAAAAACCCTAGAGTTTACTTGTGTGTTCCTCATTTCTCTCCTTGCTTTGTGCTTGAGATTTATGATTAATTAGTTAGTAGCTTAGTGCTTAACTAATTAAACCCCTAAATCTATTACTTTGTGTTTAGATTTAGGTACTATCTTTATGTTTCCTTTTGTTTTACAAAAATCAGAAAAATCATCACAAAAACACAACACTTTGGCCGAAAATTTCTAGGGTTTCCCAAGTCGATTTTAGTTCATCCTTTGAGTGAAACTTATCCAATCTAGTTTCATTCCAGTTGAGAATCCTAGCGCAACCCTGGTACGAGCTCAGACAATTAGCAAAACGGTCGTCTAAGCCTAGTATGGTCTCTGCTAGGATCAACGCAGAAGGATCGTATCCCCTTTCCATCTCTTCGACAACACGAGCATACCTCACACTCCCGAACACCCCATCCGGCATGGACCCCGCAAAGGCATAACGATGAACCAAACAAAAAGCAAGGGCCCTTCGCCTAGAACGGTCCGAAATACTGGTGTCTACCTTATTCATGTACCGTTGACACAAAAGAAGCATGTTCACCTTACCGCCTTCAAACAAACCTGCAGCATGAGCATTTGTCATCCCAAGGAAGTTCCGCAACATCCCATTATAGCACAGCTCACTCCTCACAACCACCGGAGTAGTCCGTTTCGACCACCCCGCAATGGCCGCGAATTCCTCCATCAAAGGACACACTTCTCCCCCGGGAAACCTAAACACATGCAAGCTGGGATCCCAATAATCTAAGCACGCATCCAGGAAGTCTAGATCGACTTTCATCTGACGAAAGCCAATAAAAACACCCGCACCATCATCATACACCGCCCTCTTCATCGCCAGACTTAATGAGGAAGTCCACCTCTTCAAAAGAGCATCAAAATGCTCAACCATTGTTCTTGAGAACAAAAAAAAACTTTTGTAAATATACCTATACCTGTCAAACGGGTCGGGCGGGCGGGTTTCGGGTTCGGGTAACTATTATACGGGTAACATACGGGTCGGGTGTATTTCGGGTTCGGGTAGTATACGGGTCGGGTGTACACGGGTTCCAGGTCGGGTTAGGGTCAAAATACGGGTTAATCAACGTCTTTTTATCCATATTTTTTTTTCTTTTTTTTTGGTATAGCAGTTTAATTTTCACTAAAAAAAACCGCTCTCTTCATTTATAGTCAATCTTTACATGATGTCAAAACACAAATATTAAGATTAGTAGAAGTTGTTCCTTGCAACTATACTTCATTAATCATTACTGACAAGTGGGTGAATTACTAATGTGAAGACTTTGGATGGTACACTGGTACTGATACGTCATACGTATTTCATTATTTCCTTCCCAAACTTAGAATTTGGAATCACTTATTTCTCCCCAAATTTATTCCTTGATTTTACATCCCACCAAATAAAAAATTTTAAACTTTTCAGCTTCCCTCCAAATGCATTATTTACACTTTTAGGGTGCTTTAACCAAAAAAAAAAAAAGTAGTCATTTTTATGGTAGCTCCAAAAATCAAATCTAATTGATATTATGTCAAATGTAACTAACAAGCACTATTAAAATGATTGATTCTATAATTATTGAATAATAAAGATTATAATATAAGTGAAAATTTTCAATTATGAAAAATATATTATGTGTGAAATGTTTAAAATTAATTTTTAGTAGAAATTTTACGTGTAAATTGAAACTGATAAAGACATTTTATATATAGGAACGTAAGTTTTTTGACTCAACGGGTTAACCCGCTACGGGTCGGGTTTTGACCCATTGTTTTCGAGTCATTTCGGGTTCGGTAGATTTTGGGTTCGGGTCGTAAAAGGCGGGTTTACTTTGGGTCATTTACAGGTCGGTTTCGGGCGGTTTATCGGGTCGGGTCAGATTTTGACAGCTCTAAATATACCTAATATATTTATGAGAGCAAAAACTTGTAATAAAAGAAGAAAAAGAAGTGATTGTGCATGAAGATCATGGCACGCACCACCCCTCCTTATATAGGAAAATCATATACGAAATTTGGAAATACAGCGTTACCAGCCACGCCAACAAACCGCATGACTCTATGCGGTTTGCACTCCAAACCGCATAAGCCTATGTGGTTTGCGCCCCAAACCGCATAGGGCTATGCGGTTTCAGGGGCGGATTTTCTCGCGACTTTCCTAATTTCGTCTTTCCTAAGCACTACAATCTACATTAGGCTACGACATTCTTTTGTTGTTCCCTACGCATTTCGCTTTAGCAACCACGATTCCTACCACGAGTCAAAACATAACATTTTTGACATTCATGCAAGCTCATTTCGCATTTAAAATGAACGTTTTGCAAAAAACATTTTCACAAGCTAATTCAACATCAAAACGTCCCACTCGGGAATCATTCGTTTTTCAAACAAGCTTACTAAACAGGTTCACAACGACAATCAAGTTAAAGTTCAAGCTACAAAGACATGTAAACAAAGGTTCATACAATCTTTGTTACACAAATTCACTCAGGATGACGGCGACGATACTCGTCAAATTCACGCCGAATCTGAGCCGTCTCAGCACGACTCTGACACAACTGAGCCGCTCGTCACCCAAGCCATCCTCCACCTATTAGCTGTCCTCCACAGCTTCTTGTGCACCTCCTTGGCCACCTGCAACACATGACACACACAACCACATTACATTTCTCCAAACAAAGGGGGAAATTTCAAAAACAAAACGCATTTTCTCCATTTTGCCTTAATTTCACTCAAATTAAGTCAAACTTAGGGGGAAATTTCAAAAACAAAGCGCATTTTCTCCATTTTGCCTTAATTTCACTCAAATTAAGTCAAACTTAGGGGGAAATTTCAAACCCAACAGCAGACAACCCCATTTTGCCTTAATTTCACTCACATTACGACAAACTCGAGGGGGTAACCTCAAAATACGCATATCACTAGTTTGATCATCGCCATTTCTCATACCTCGATCAAACTGGGGGCTCACACATATACAATCACAGAAATACAATCACAGAAATACATATCTTCTTCACCTTGCTCGTCCAGCTGTCCATACCCGCGTCAGTAGTCACCGGCAAGTACGTCGGCAAAGTGAAGGTACGACGGACACCCGAGTCGTCATACTCAACAGTAGTAGGAAAGTCGCCAGGCTGCTCCGCCATCTCGGGATCAAACAACTACAAAACAAGTACAAAAGGCACACGTCAGGGAAATTTTTCGCAAAAATTACCTTACGCACCCTCAAAAGAAGCAAGCATACCTCAATCGGCCCACAAGCAAGGCGAGACTGAGTAAACTAGCCATAGTCTTCCCCGAGACAAAGAAGACTCGCCGACTCTCCTTCCCCGTACAACGCCATCCGATCCTGCGCGGAAACTCCTCGCTCAAAAAGGACTCTCGGCGAGTCCTTAGGCACCACCGGAGCCGGCCACCCTCCCTGGAAGACTAAACGCTCCCCAAGGTACCAAACCGGCCCATACGGCGTCGCCAAGTACAGGCGCTGTGTGTCACGCAATGCAAACCGCGCCCCTATGCCTTCAGGAATACCCGCATACTGGCCCCACGGGAACGACACGAACTACAAACAAGAACAAACACTCATAAACACAATCATTTTAAGTACACTCTATTTAAAATGGTTCAAACACAAACCTGATCAAACTCCATAAGGTTCAGACGCACCCGAACCTCATCATACGACCAGTCAAAAGCCGCCCGGTTACACGTACCCCACGTACGCACCGCCGGATACACCTTCGCAATCGTCACAGCATGCGGAGGCAGCAGAAAAGGGAAGTGACTGAAGATCCACGACTACACATACAAAAAAAAACATTACAAAGACAATAAAGACGAATAGCAATGCAAAACGAAACAAAATCAATGCATACCTCCATCACAAACCCAGGTGAGACTAAGGACAGTCTCGATCCTCGATCCATGACCCGCGGCCTCACCGCGTCCATGCAGAATCGAATGCACAAACCTAAGGATGGCGACACCCAGTCAAGTGTCCCGATCGCACCCCAGTCTGTGAGATGCATCAGGACCAACGTCGTCGCCCTCTCACCTTTATCACCGAAGTACACGGCGCTAACGAACCACCACAGCCACAAACGAGCATTCTGCTCGTCAGTCCACTCCGCAGGGCCCTGCTCGGTCTTCCCCTCAAAGTACTCCAAGATGAAGCTCGTCTTGATCACATAAGGTGGGTTACCCTCAAACTCCACCTCCAAACCACCGCCAATCGCGGTAGTCACCACCTCGTCCACGATGGACGGCGCAAACCCAAAACTCATATCACGGTCCCCGAACGGAAGCCCCGTCATGACCGCGTACCCTGACAAAGTAATGCCGGCCTCAAAGCCGGCATGTGAAATGTCGTCGTGGTATCCCAATACCTGTCAAGGAAGGCCCTGATCAACATCAGGTTCGCCGTCAGCTTCGACCTCGCAATCGCCCTCCAGTGCTCGACTAGAGGACCAAAAGCACTACTAAGCACCCGAGCTTTCGCACCCTCCGAAAGCTTCTTCTCAAAAGCATACATCACGGACGAGACGCCCGAGAAAGTCCTCATCGGACCTTTCCGCCAACCCATCGTCGCCCGATAGGAAACGTGTCTCTCCGGAGCAAGTAAAAGATCATGGCCATCCCAAAGGCCCTGTTTGCACGCGACTTTCGCGGCCTAGAGCTACTCGCCCTAGGCGCAGCCTCCTCGGCCTCCTCAGCCTCCTCCTCAACAACATCCATCTCAGCCTCCAGCTCATCCACTAGCTCTTGAGCAAGCTCATCCTCCTCCTCAGGATCAGGCCTAGGGTCACGCCTCGCGCGACCCTGACCCCTACCTCGTGACTGGCCACGCCTCGTGGGCAAGTCCCGAGGGTCAGCATCCCTCTCACTACGCGAACGCCTCATACTACTCGAACTGGGGGCTCCCTCAGTCCGCGAGCCTGTACTCTTACAGGACCTTGACCTCGTAACACGACCAGAATCTTCTGCTGCAACAAATATGACAAATACACACAGCTATAAAACACGCAAGCATATAAACTTGGCATACATTATACACACACATACACCATACACACACAATGCATATACACCCTCCTTATACACATATACATCCTCTCACACACATGACATTATACGCATGCACAAAGCATTTTTAGGCCTAATTCACAATGAACCCGAAAACCGTTCTCTACATATCAAAATTACAACTTTATGGTTTCTATGCGCCATAATAGTCCCCAACAACACACCATTACAAGCAATTGCATCTTGGTCACCTCGATCAAAAACCCCCAATTCGTCCTAATTACTCCGTCTTAACTACGACTTAAGACGGCAATTTGAAAGCCTTAACTCAACATTTTCGCAAAATTGAAGCTATAGGCATGCTATACACACTATAGGCATCCTACACCGAAGTTTAATTGAAATTCCGGGTCGGAAAATCCGGGTTCGTTTTCGGGTCGAAAATCTAATTTGGACGTTTTTCACACAAAGACGGTCTAAATCATAATCAATTCACACATACATGTTCACATGGCATAATGCAACACAATGACGTCAACTTCAAGCATTCAAACGGCAAATTTCAAGCAAAACTCGGGTTTTCATGCAAAACCCGTCTTTTCAACATTTCTAGCTAGAACTAGCTAATTACAACAACAAATAACGTAAAAGCAAGTTAAAATGGAGCATTACCTGGTTCCATAGCAAGACAACGCAACAAAAACGAGCAAAAACGGTTGAGAAATTGAAATTTGGTGTTTTAGAGTGAAGAAACCGAAAATGAAGTTATGAGGCAAGTATACGGTGTGCTCGTGTTATAAGCAGCACTCCCAGCCAGCAGGGAAAACCGCATAGCCTTATGCGGTTCGCCCCCCAAACCGCATAAGCTTATGCGGTTTGCCCCCCTGGCTTTTCCTGGTTTTTTCTTGTTTTACACCTACTTTTGAATTCCTAATTCATCTTGGCCCTAATGCAACTCCAAGTACGTCCCGTGCTTGGGTTAAGGCGTCACCTACAGCCCGCCATACGCGTATATTAAGCATTTAATGTACGGTACAGAAGCAGAAGCACGAACGCTCTTCACGAGCACTTACATCATTTTCTCCCAAACGGAAGGCAATCATATGCAATGACGACTACATAGACACTCCTCGGCGAGCCCAAGCATAAGCACTCTGCAATATACACCTAACTTCAAGCATTTCACTCTACATAGTCGCTCCTCGGCGAGTTCAAACACGAATACCTCACGAAACACATCCGTACATCCAAGCATTGCAACCCTCACACATGCGCTCCTAGGCGAGATTAGACATCTCTACATCCATGCACCCTTACCCAATCACCTTGCACCCTTGCACATGCGCTCTTTCACGAGACCACACACTACACGAAGACATTACAAGCAGCAGCACCAGGCATCCAACGAGACCAAGCATATACAACGACACTACGCAGCAGCACTACAAGCACAACGAAGACATCCAGCAGGCTGGCAAGCCCTTATAGCATGCACGGACCGTCACGTCCTTAAACATGTACGCCCCTCCCCGTTTAGCCCGGTTCGAAGTCCTCGTCTCACCCATGGACACATGCTTCGTTCCGATGACTATATCGAGACCGTAATGGTCCGGATATGGTCGTGGAGTTTGACTAACGCTCTAGTCCGAGCTCAGTCAAACTGGGGGCTCTGTGGATACCCATATCCGTACCCTCCCACACAAAACCCTGTGATGTAACACGGACTTTTATTACGCATGCTTTAACGTTGACTTAAACGGTTCTAACTAATGTCGAATTCATTTTTGAGTCGTTTTGAAATGTTAAAATGATTTAGGTCGCCTCACATCGCTTTAAATAAACGTTCATTTTGTCCATTTGGAGTCTAGCTAGGTCCTTGTCCTGCTTCATTTGGCATGAGCTTCGCATTTGCACTACAGTTAGCCCTTTTACATTAACAAGGTCTAATTCAGCATTCCTAAATTCCTAAATTTAGGCCCGGCGGCTAGATCTTTCCCTTAGCCTCCTCTTACAAAAAATATAACCTCACGTCTTACCTTATTTCACAAAATCCATGCAAATACACCCTTTTCATTTTTCCGGGTCTCGAGCCCAAAACCGAGCCCAAACCCAGCCTTTGGCCCGCACTCCAAAGCCCTGAACATCACAAATATCTCAGAAATATCCCAGGTCCTTCCTTGACGTACAAGCAAGGATTACACTAAATCTTTTCGAGATATAATCAAACCGGAACTAGGAAACTACGCTAAAAAACCACACCTCCAAACCGCATAGCCTTATGCGGTTTGGGGTGGCAACTGCATAAGCCTATGCGGTTTGCCCTGGCAACTGCATAAGGCTATGCGGTTTCCTGGCTTGTTTTTATCCCCGGATTTCCTAATTTCTCCGAGGTTTTTAGTATATATACACCCCTATACCTGACCTCGAAAAACACAATTCACAACCAGTTTTCACAGCAAACACATTACAAAACTCTCCCAAACTCTGTCAAAGCCTCAAGCACTCAAATCCTTGAGTTCAACACATCATCCCATGTTGAATTCACCCTCCTTTTAAGTTCAAGAAGCGAAGCTCTGCCCAGATCTGAAACGTCAGGACAAGGTAGGTACCGATCCACTTGGATCAAAGCTTTTTCTTTTTTTCTATGGACTAACAAAGGAGACTACACTTTTGCGCCCCCCCCCCCCCCCCCCCCCCCCCCCGGCTTCGGCACCCAGAGCGCTTGCACTCCAAGTGTTCTATTTACTTCGGGTACACTCCATATCCGATGACACGCCAAAGTCGCATAAGCAACCGACCCTTATAAAATAAACCAATGGACAATTGAACTTTATTTTATTTGCATGCATCTTGCACCTTCTTATTTTGCATTAAAATTAACTTAAACAATGAATTCGACCTTTAACTGAACCGTTTTCGTTAACAAGTTAAACATGCTAAACTGAGGGTTTTAATCAATCTTTTTGCATTTGCATCTGCATTCTTTTTACAAACTTTTTCGCACTTGTACGTAGCGATAACATTAGCTCAAATATCATCTTACATGGATTGTTCTAGGTCAGTAGAGGCTATTTTTACATAGGCTTTTCTAAAAGGTTTTCATAAATCATTAATTGAATTAATTCTTTTTCTAAAGTACCCTCACCCCGAATCCATTCTGGTTTCACAAGCCTTAGATCTAGGGGTGTCGGCGTGCTCCAAAATCTAGGACATGTCTTTAGGCTTAGGACATGATAGCAGGTTCTTAATTTCCGCGATAATTAGGTGGCGACTCCAAAACAGTTTTTAAAGGTTTCTCTAACTTAATCTTTTTTTTAACTTTAAACACGCCCTTAAGCAAGACGCCGAGTTGGGTCCCTCGTCATTCGATCCCGGGTTCCACAGTTTGGCGACTCCGCTGGGGAGATTTTATTTTTAAAACTTAAAACCAGCTTTTTTTTTTTTTAAAAAAAATAAAGAGGTGAAACTTGAAAGCCTTGAACAATCCAAGTATACATATTTGAGCTATGCACATTCGTTTAGAGTCCATTCCTTTTGGAATCTAGGCACCCTTTGCACCCTCGAGAGGTGGTTCCCACATGCAGGCTTGTCCACTCGATAAAGCACATGCCGGACTAACTTTCCTCTCGCCCCTCCACGGCTTGCCGTAAACGGCTATCTTGACCGCCCAGTGCTCCCTTTAGAAAACCTATCGCTCCGGCGTAAGGAAATAAAGGGGTTAAGTATCCGCCAAAGCGTACTCGAGGTAGTTGGAGGTGTACCCGACTGACTCATTTTCACCCTTTTTGAGTCATACGTTCAAGTTCGAGGCTATGCACTCCATGGTCTTTTTCTTTCAAAACGAGCATTTGCATTCATATCTTCGAAAACTCGCTTAAACGTTTCAAAGATAAATGAACCTAACATCTAACAAACTAACACTTTTCAAACAAAACTATCGCGAATTTTTGAAACAAGCTTTCTCAAAATTCCCTCTTTCACTAACAAGAAAAAACCCGAGCAAGGACTAAAATCCGAGCTCGTGGATTTCAATCCTCTAGGTCACGCGGCCTAGACTCCACTTTTAACATCCTCGACTCGACTTGCTAACCGCCCTCGAGTCGAATCCTTTCTCTTTTATGTTGGAGTATGTGTCCTCCACAATAGTGCGATTACTTAATAAATCTCAATTAAGGAATACATGGGGATAATCCTGAATTATTGTCAATTGATTAACGTAAATCAATAACGGTTGGCTGACTAGAGTTTGACGTTATTGTCGTGAGAACGGCGGTGATCAATTGATCCCTTTAAGTCACACCTAAAGGAACGTACTCCAAATATTTAAGCTAATTAATTGTATGAGATACGATTATATTAGTGACTTGATAATTTGACTAACGGTTAGTCAGTGTATTGATTTAGAGAGAAATCGAGTTGTGAACTCGAGTGATTTAATTTTATATCGATAAAATTATTAGAGGAGATGAGAATTAGTGATTAAGTGTTAATTCACTAATTGTGTATATTTTACTAATGAGATTAGTAAAAGTACATTTTAATATATGTGTAAGTGTACATGTATATTAAGGGAGAGTTTAATTTATTTACACTTTATTATATTAGATAATTAAGTGATAAATTATAAGTATTTGTGAGACAAATATTGAAAACAAAATAGACCCATTTAGGGTCTCTTGGACCGTCCAAAATGGTGAGAAAGGAGGAGAAGTTTCCTCTTTGTCTTATTCTATTTGGAAGTCTACTTTATGCATGTGATAAAACATCATCATTGTATTGCATGACATTGTGCTAATCAAGAGCACAACTCTTCCCTTCCTTCTCCTTTAGGCCGGCCCAAGTAGTGTCTTTGACACACTATCTTTGCCTCTCATTTTTCTAGTTAAAATACAAGTGTTAGATGAAAGAGAAATAATTCATGCATTCTCTCATTCTCTCACTATTTTCTCTCTAAACAAATACTCACATTATCTATTACATTACTAAGAGTTAGTAATAAGATTTCAAATAATATCAAGTTAGTACTAAGTGATTTCTAGTCAAAATCTTTAGTATTGTTTGGAGTGTTCTTGGGTGCTTCTTTTAGGAGGTTTCCTACTTTGGAAACTTGGGTTTTTAAGGAGGATCATCCTAAGCTCATACTCAAGAAACTAAACTAGAAAGGAGTTCTAGTTTAGTGCCCTAATTTCCTTTTCAAGAAAGGTATAAATTTCTAAACTTGTTAACAATGTAAATTTGTACTACATAGATCTTGCTAAATCAAATTAGAGTAATTTGATTTACACTAATACTTGATTAGTGAATGGGATCCGATCCCTACAAGTGGTATCAGAGCCAAGGCTTGTAGTTACAAATTTATTTTGTTGTTTTTGGAGATTTATGTATTTATTGAGAATAAATAACATAAAATCCGAAAATAGTGTTAAAAATGGTTTTAACACGAGATTTTTATTGCATGCAAAGTTTCTGGTCTCATGAAATTTCTGGTCAAATTTCGTAATTTTTGGAATTTGTTTGCTAATTTAAATGATTTTTATACAAAACCGAGTCAAAAAGTGTGTTTTTGGCTAAAATAATTACTATAAATAGTTATAGTTCGAATATGGTCACGAAATTTTTACACAGTGATATTTCATATTTATATATTCTGCATGTAAATTTTCAAAGTCAGATTTTGAGTTTTGAATATTTATTCATATTTTTGTTTAAAATCGGTATGGTTTGCATTTTATGTCCAAAAATATAGTAAATGTTGTTTTCTGGACATGAAATTTATACCAATATTTTTACACATTATGAGGATGCTCTCGTATAAATTTGGGATTTTACCTCACTGTTTTAGACGTTTTCTTGATTTTATGAGTTAAAATCGATGAAATCGTATGTTATTTTATATAAAATAATTCGTAAATATTTTCTGGCCAAACTTTTCTTTTCTGATATTTTGGAAGTGTTCCAGAATATACAAAAATTTTTCAAAATAAAAATAATTTTATTTTATTTTATTTTGATTTTATAAAGCTTTATTCATAAAAGGGTTATGATTAAAGTACTTCTAATTAGCAAATGACCATGTTTATGAACTAAAATCACCATAAGTTAGTATAAACTAATGTTGGGTGTTCTAAAATCAGTTTAGAAGTTTAGTTCAAGCTTAAAAGGTGTTTTAAGCATTATTGATTAATATAAGATTAATCGGTTAAAAAAATGAGATCGGTTTGAAACGATTAAATGCGATTATTGTTTAAGGCGATTTTGGCATGTTTTTATTTATAAGCTTTACATCTTGCATTTTTGGATGAATGTTTATTGTTGAATGAATGTTTATTTTTACTAGTATGGCCATAGTTTGTTATATTTTTACCGATATTACCCGTAATGAAAGGGAATATCGTGTGGTTTGTAATTAAATGCGATCTCAGACGCGGTTTTGTAATTTTTAATAGTTTATTTCATTTATAAATGTATAATAGGATTGCTATGTATTCATTTGTAAATCATACTTGTAACTATTTGTAAATCGAAGACCGGTGATGGAGATCGACTTGGAGCCTTAGAAGAGTTCTAAAGCTTGCAAGGAGGAGCCTTGGATGAGATCCATTATGAAGAGGGACCAAAGGAGTTGGTTTCCAATTTGTAACTCCTTGTATTTTAATTACTTTAGGTGGCCATACTAGGTTTATGTTTGCTTGATGCTTGTTTGTTTGCTTATTTTCCGCACACATGCCAAAATCGCCATGCATGCCACGATATCCCACTATGATTGTCGATTTAAGTCACGATTCCTAAATTAGTTCACTTATAAAGAATTTTATGACTAAAATTGACAAGATCACCCACATATTTTATCAAAATGAATTGAGATTAAGCCTTTCCAAATTTAGCAACTATGAACCCCATGTTCGTGAGGACCTCCGCGACGTGGAACCTTGTTACCATGGGTAAGTAGTGGGAGGAAGTCCCATGCTAATTTGGTTTGGACTCAACCGAATAAGAGTTATTTGGGGCTAATCGATGCATTTTAAAGAAAATCATCAACCAAGCATTCTAGTGTAGAATTAGTCAAGTGTTGACTTATCGTTTTTATATAAAAGGAAACATGAGATGTCTAATTTTATATGAAAAACGAGTCTTGGAATCATTTATATAATTTCGTGGGAGATCAT
Organism: Dianthus caryophyllus; assembly: GCA_023091065.1. Lineage (NCBI taxonomy): Eukaryota > Viridiplantae > Streptophyta > Magnoliopsida > Caryophyllales > Caryophyllaceae > Dianthus > Dianthus caryophyllus. The sequence continues at coordinate 25,500,234 of CM041524.1, forward strand.
TATATAAATGGACATTTGTTTTAAAACCGTTTTAGCAAATGTTATAAATGAACAATGAATGCTTATATATTTCCTCATATTTATTGTAGAATCGTTTATCGCAATGGCATCATCATCAATTTCCGCGCCTATTTTGGGCAAAGATTCATGGTTGCGAACCGTGATGGATAAGTGTATCCTCAAGGATGACGGTAGCAACTTCGTCGAATGGGATTCGACTATGAAGGGCGCCGCTACATCCGACAATGTGCTCAAGCACCTTACCGATCAACCACCCGCCGAACCCACTTCTCGATCCGGCGCGGCTCGTGCCGCCTATGATGAGTATGTGAAAGTGGACAATGACGTGAAAAACGTCTTAATTTGGTCCATGTCACCCGCTCTCAAACTCCGAATGGTTACTCAAAAGAGTGCATATGCGATATTCACTCGAGTGACAACCATGTTCTCCAAAGCACCGCAAATAAGGCTTTATGAAGCCGCGGTTGATTTTCGATGCAAAGCTTGAGAGGAACCAAAAAGTTGGTCCTCATGTGCTCAAAATGATTGAGCAAATAGACACTCTTGAGCGTCAAGAGTGTGCTATACCCAAGGCTCTTGCGATCAACCGCATCCTCCATTCTCTTCCTAACAAGTTTGCTCACTTTAGAGTAAACTATAACATGAACAACATGGATAAGAGTTACCATGAACTTCATGCACTCTTGGTCCAAGCCGAGAGGGATATGGAAGTGAACGAGGTGGAGAAGAAAGATGTTCTCTCCATAAAAATGAAGAACATGAACTTGGGAGTGAAGAAGGGGAAGGTGGCCAAGAAAGGGCCATCTAACATAGGCAAGGGTAAGGGAAAGGCTATTGTGGAAGGTGTTCCACATAAGCCTAAGCCCAAGATCAACAAGGGAAGACCCCTCAAAGACACTTGCAAATATTGTAATGAGGTGGGTCATCGGATGGAATTGTCTCAAGTATAAGAAGGATCTCAAGAATGGATGTGAGACATCCAAAGGTATTCCTTCTAATCTCTATATGATTGACATCAATCATGCTTGCATTTCTACATGGGTATTGGATCTGGGATGTGGATCTCACCTTTGTAATCATTTGCGGGGATGAGAAACGCGTGCGGGCCCTAGCCAAGGGTGATGTAGATCTCGCATGGGCAATGGAGCTAGAGTAGCGGCCGTTTTCGTGGGAACTTTTGTACTCGCTCTTGCTAGTGGATTAGAGTTGCTTTTGAATAACTGTTATTTTGTACCAACTCTAACCAAAAACATTATCTCCGTCTCCGTGTTAGATGCGGAAGGCTTTTGTTTTGAGATTAAGAACAACCGTTGTACTTTTTCTTTTAATGAAATGGTTTATGGTGAAGCTATTTCAATTGGAGGTATTTATGTTTTAAATGATGTTAATGATGTCTATCATGTTGAGAACAAGAGGCTCAAAACGAATGAATCAAACAAATCCTACCTTTGGCATTGTCGTTTAGGTCACATAAACGAAAGACGCATAAAGAGACTAGTTGAGACCAAGGTTCTCAAACCATTTGATTGTGAATCATATGGTACATGCGAAGCTTGCCTTTTAGGCAAGATGACTCGTCAACCCTTTAGCGGTAAAGGGACACGAGCAAGTGAGGTTTTAGGACTCATACATACCGATGTGTGTGGTCCATTAAACATCACCGCTAGAGGAGGATATCATTACTTCATTACTTTTACCGATGATTTAAGTAGATATGGTTATGTCTACTTAATAAGGCATAAAAGTGATGCGTTTGAGAAATTTAAAGAATTTCAAAATGAGGTTGAGAACCAATTAAACAAAAGGATAAAAGCACTACGATCGGATCGTGGTGGCGAATATCTAAGTAATGAGTTTGATTCACATCTTAAGAATTGTGGTATAATATCACAATGGACTCCTCCGGGCACACCACAATTAAATGGTGTTGCAGAAAGGAGAAACCGAACTTTGCTTGACATGGTTCGGTCTATGATGAGTCAAACCGAGCTTCTGGACCATTTTGGGGCTTTGCGCTATTATCTCAGTATTTTCACTAAATCGAAGTCCGACTAAAGCGGCCAATAAGACTCCATATGAGATATGGATGGGAGCAGTTCCTATTTGTCATTCATGAGAATTTGGGGATGTGAGGCATTCGTCAAGAATAAAGCTGACGATAAACTCGCTCCAAGGTCCGACAAATGTCTATTTGTAGGTTATCCTAAGGAAACCTGTGGCTATTATTTCTACAACCTCACGAGAACAAAGTGTTTGTGGCTCGTGATCTTTGTTTTCTAGAAAATGAGTTTATTTCTAGGAAGCAGTGGGAGAAAATTTGAACTTGATGAAGTTCAAGAGCCACAAACCGAGACAGAAAATGAGGAAACTGCTCTCTCGCCGTCGACACGGTTATAATCCCTAGGAGGTCGGGAAGAGTTAGTCAACAACTGGCCAGTTACCTCGGTAACATCGAGGAGGAGGGTGATTTGTTGTTATTCGAAAGCAACGAACCCTCAACCTACAAGGCGGCTATTAGTAGCCCCAACTCCGAAAAATGGCTTGAGGCCATGAAATCCGAAATGGATTCTATGTACGTGAAGCAAGTTTGGGACTTGGTAGATTTACCTCAAGGAGTGCGACCTTCGGTGTAAATGGATATTCAAAATCAAACTCGGCATAGATAAACATATTGATGTTTACAAAGCTAGATTGGTGGCAAAGGGCTTTTCACAAGTCCAAGGTATTCATTATGATGAAACCTTTGCACCAGTTGCTAAGCTTCGATCCATAAGGATAATCTTAGCGGTTCTGCATTACATGACTCTGAAATATGGCAAATGGATGTAAAACCGGCCTTCTTGAATGGGATTCTAGAAGAGGAAGTGTTTATGACACAACCTGAAGGTTTTATAGATACATCCAACCCTAAGAAAGTATGCAAGCTTAAGAGATCCATTTATGGTCTTAAGCAAGCATCGAGGAGTTGGAATCACAGATTCGTTCATGTTATCAAACAACATGGTTTCGCTCGTAGTCTTGAGGAACCTTGTTTGTACATGAAGTTTAGTGGGAGTAAAGTAACCTTCCTTGTTTTGTATGTGGATGACATACTACTGATTGGAAATGATATTCCAAGTCTCAACTTCGGTAAAGGTGGAATTGGGAAATCATTTCCAAATGAAGGACTTGGGAGAGGCACAACGCATCTTGGGTATCCGGATCTATAGAGATAGATCTAAGAGGATACTAGCATTAAGTCAAGAAACTTATATTGATAAGATTCTTGATAGGTTCAATATGACAGTCTCCAAGAGAGGCTTTCTTAGATGAGTGTAGGAATAACATTGAAGAAATCTCAATGTCCTACGACTCTGCGAAATTGGCGCATGAAATTGATCCCTTATGCTTCATTGTAGGATCAATCATGTATGCTATGATGTGCACTCGTCCGATGTCGCTTTCGCCTTGAGCATGACGAGCCAGATCAAGCTAATCCGGTGAGAGTCACTGGATAGCTGTGAAGAACATCCTTAAGTACTTGAGAAGAACTAAGGATTCGTTTCTAGTGTTTGGAGGAGAACTTGAGCTACGTGTAAAGGGTTACACGGATGCAAGTTTCCAAACCGATGGGGATGATCTGAAATCCCAATCCGGCTATGTCTTTATGTTGAATGGAGGAGCTGTTTGTTGGAAGAGCTTCAAACAGAGTGTCACTGCGGATTCTACGACGGAAGCTGAGTATTTGGCAGCATCTGAAGCTGCTAAAGAAGCTGTGTGGATTCGGCAATTCTTGGATGGACTAAGAGTAGTCCCTAGTGCCGTGGATCATGTGACTGTTTATTGTGATAACAGTGGGGCTATTTTCCAAGCGAAGGAGCCCAAGTCTAGCAACAAGTCTAGACACGTTTTGAGGAAATACCACGTTATTAGAGATAATGTGGAGAGGAAGGAAATAGACATTTGTAAGGTTGGGACAGACGATAACATCGCTGATCCTTTAACCAAGCCTCTTTCGAGGGCTAAGCATGACGCGCACACCGCCTCTATGGGGTTGCGGCGTATGCCAGATTTCCTTTAGTTTCGTAATATGTAATTGAACGATTTATTTTTTTACATATATGAAAATAACATTCATTGTTTTTATCATAAGTCATTATGAATGCATACTTTGTTTATCCGAATATTTGTGTGACAATTTTGAACGTATTCAAGTGAACGGCATAAACTAAGTATTTGGTCCCTAGTCTCTCATATGAGGTGACGTCTCCGAGAGACTAGATTGCAAGTCGATCGATGGTGAGGTTCAACACCATAGGGTCATATGTGATGACTGATCGTTTGCATAGACAGACTGTGAGACACTCTGTCGGACAGTGACGCTTATAGAATTCCTTTTCAATGAGATTGAAACCTGGTCGTGGTGGGAATTCTATAGTATTCCTTTTGAGTCGATTCTTTGACTGGGTGATTAATGCAGTCGGTCTGCGGTTTAGAGTGACTTTCATTTTTGTCCTAAGCCATGCCGTGAAAGGGGTTATAAGGGCATCTTTGGGGTCATGGTGATCTGCATTATACAAAGATAATCGAGTGGAAGGGAAATGTCCACCCTCGTCGAGGGTAAAACATCTTTGGGCCACTCGAGGAGTAGTCGGCTGAAAATGCGTGGCCACGCTCGGTAGAATCTACGGTAGATTCCCGGTCCAGACTACTCTCCTTATCGAGAAAACCACTCATGATTTTTATCTCGGGATGCAAGTCGACACTGTAAGACACCTTGCATCGAGTGGGAGATGTGAAACGGACATGAGAATTGGTAATGCACAACTTGTCTCGGACAAGTGGGAGATTGTTGGAGTATGTGTCCTCCACAATAGTGCGATTACTTAATAAATCTCAATTAAGGAATACATGGGGATAATCCTGAATTATTGTCAATTGATTAACGTAAATCAATAACGGTTGGCTGACTAGAGTTTGACGTTATTGTCGTGAGAACGGCGGTGATCAATTGATCCCTTTAAGTCACACCTAAAGGAACGCATCCAAATATTTAAGCTAATTAATTGTATGAGATACGATTATATTAGTGACTTGATAATTTGACTAACGGTTAGTCAGTGTATTGATTTAGAGAGAAATCGAGTTGTGAACTCGAGTGATTTAATTTTATATCGATAAAATTATTAGAGGAGATGAGAATTAGTGATTAAGTGTTAATTCACTAATTGTGTATATTTTACTAATGAGATTAGTAAAAGTACATTTTAATATATGTGTAAGTGTACATGTATATTAAGGGAGAGTTTAATTGATTTACACTTTATTATATTAGATAATTAAGTGATAAATTATAAGTATTTGTGAGACAAATATTGAAAACAAAATAGACCCATTTAGGGTCTCTTGGACCGTCCAAAATGGTGAGAAAGGAGGAGAAGTTTCCTCTTTGTCTTATTCTATTTGGAAGTCTACTTTATGCATGTGATAAAACATCATCATTGTATTGCATGACATTGTGCTAATCAAGAGCACAACTCTTCCCTTCCTTCTCCTTTAGGCCGGCCCAAGTAGTGTCTTTGACACACTATCTTTGCCTCTCATTTTTCTAGTTAAAATACAAGTGTTAGATGAAAGAGAAATAATTCATGCATTCTCTCATTCTCTCACTATTTTCTCTCTAAACAAATACTCACATTATCTATTACATTACTAAGAGTTAGTAATAAGATTTCAAATAATATCAAGTTAGTACTAAGTGATTTCTAGTCAAAATCTTTAGTATTGTTTGGAGTGTTCTTGGGTGCTTCTTTTAGGAGGTTTCCTACTTTGGAAACTTGGGTTTTTAAGGAGGATCATCCTAAGCTCATACTCAAGAAACTAAACTAGAAAGGAGTTCTAGTTTAGTGCCCTAATTTCCTTTTCAAGAAAGGTATAAATTTCTAAACTTGTTAACAATGTAAATTTGTACTACATAGATCTTGCTAAATCAAATTAGAGTAATTTGATTTACACTAATACTTGATTAGTGAATGGGATCCGATCCCTACATTTTACACATCCGAACTCGAACTCGCCTCGGCAAATTACCGATATCAGTTCGACGGGTGCAAAGCAAAACATTTTAACATCGAGGCGAAATGTGCGCACACATCCTCGTCTCAAAAGCTTCCTTTAGCTAAAACCTTTTCGAAAATCTCCTCTTTTCAAAACGTAAAAGGTCTTTCTAAACAAAGAAATGAGCTAAAATGAATGCTTAAAAATGAATGTGAGTCTAGTGGGTCGAGTCGTGTCACTAATATACGAAGTGAAATGCAGGCCTCAGCTGGATACTCGCCGCACTAAGCATCGTGTAATAATCCCCTACAAAAAACGAACTTACACCCGCAAAATGGCCGGCAATGACGAAGTTACCGCACTCCGTGACCAAGTCACAAAGCTGACCGCTGACCTCGAAGGTCTCCTAACCCATCATGCCACTGAAGTGGAACGTATGGAACTCAGGATCAAAGAAGAGGCCGATAGGCATGCTAAGAAACTCCAAGCCATGGAGGAAAGGCTCTATGTCTCGAGCACTTACTCTATCCACAAGGAGAACGAAATTGTACCTGCTAGCATTAAGGACGAGCTCCCTAACAAGCTCACCCTTAGTGATCTTCCTATCTTTCAAGGACATGAGAGCCCGATCATTCACATCCGAGCTTTCAAGTCCCAAATGGCCATCAAGGGGGTCGACTCCAAACATTGGCTCACTCTCTTCCCGCACTCTCTAGCAGCAGTGCCGAAGACATGGTTCTACTCACTCGACCCACAGCGGGTCCCCACCTTTGAGGAACTCACAGTCGAGTTCGACCGACAGTATCGAGACAATGAAGACACTCAAGTCTCAATTCGCACTCTAAAAGTCCTTGCTCAAAAGGACAACGAAGGCTTCACCGACTATCTTACTCGTTGGAAGAAGCTGAGCGCTCAAATCCCTAACCGTCCACGCGAGGACGAGCTCGCACCGAAGTTCATAAATAACCTGCGACCCGTGTATCAATTCTACATGAGGTACAGCAACATTCAGAACTTCAAAGAACTAACTAAGGTCGGCACTCAAATCGAAGATGACCTTAGGACTGGCACCATGGCTAAATACACCGGCCATACTTATCAAGGGAGCTCCTCTAAGTCTTCCCGCACGGTCAAGAACGACGAAAATCGCACCGTCGGTAACCTCGACGATGATACCCTCGACGCCTTTGCAACTACCTTCTCGCCACCTCCTAAGGCCAAGAGAAGCTTCGACCCTCTCTTTATGTCTTACTCCAAGGCATTTCAAAGGTTGGTCGAGAAGAACTACCTACAACCAATTGGGCCTACTAGCGAGCCGCCCGAAGACAAGAAGCCTAAATCTTGGAACCCCAACGCCTTCTGTGCATACCACCGAGGTAAGGGGCATGACACCGAGAACTGCTTTAGGCTCAAGAACGCTATCCAAGATCTCATTGATCTAGGAAAGCTTAGCAAACCATCTCAACCCACCAAGCCTTCAAACAACGAAAACCCGCTTGGTAATCATGCAATCTTCGTGGGGTCAATCCCTATACTAGACTGCTCTTACCTCATCACGCCCTCTGAGGACCAAATTAATGCGGTTTGGTCTAGTGATAATGAAGACGACGAATATTGGCTACCCACCGACGAGGTGATAAGCCACATCAATCAACTCGCAAAAGACATCAATCACCTAAAAGCTTTGCATCGGACCGACGTCGAACGTTTGGAACGACGCATCAAGAAAGAACTAGCCAACCCAGCCTCTCTTGATGCCCTCGAAGCTCTTCATCAAAAGGATAACGAAGGCTTCGTCAAACATCTCGTCCGATGGAGGAAACTACTTGCCCGAGTGCCGGACCACCCACACGAGGACGAGCTCATACATACTTTCCTTTTCAGTTTACGACCCGCCTGGCGATATTACTTCCACTTCTGCAATGTTCGAAATTTTGAACATCTCGTCGAAATTGGCATTCACATCGAGAAGGATCTCACGTTTGGGCTACGAGGATCCCGCTTATCGAGAACACGCCCACAGGATCAAAGGCCGAAACAGACTCAACTCGAACGACTCTACAAGGAATTTTGACAAACTCTACATGCCTTACGTCGTAGCATTACAAAAATTGATCGAAAAGGACTACCTTCAACCGGTCGGACCTATCAATGAACCACCCATGAGAAAGAAATCAAAATCATGGGACCCCAATACTTTCTGTGCATACCATCGGGGCATAGGGCATAGCACTGAAAGTTGTCTCAAGCTCAAACATGTCATCCAAGATCTCATCGATCAAGGAAGGATCAAGAAACCTAAGCTGAGAAATACACTCTCCAACAAAGATAACCCCAGCAACGACACAATCTACCTCACTACCACGTCACCAATCTCAAAGACAGGGAGGAAGGCGATACCAACTCAAGCAACTCAAGCAGCTCAAGCAGCGACAAAGACGACGACGAGGAAGAAGAGATTCTTTTAGCTTCTAATGCTCTTAGTGTCGGGTCATCTGTCGACCCATCTATCCTAGACTCTAGCTTTAGTTTAGATTTCCTTTTTACGGAGGCTAGCTCCAAGCAATTTTCCGATTTGTCGAATAATTCTCTTCAGAATAATGAAATGAATAAATTTGCTTACGGCTTGTCTCAAGCTAAAACAAACAACAAAATACAAACAATCCATAAACAACAAACAAATCACAAAATACAAAAGACACTAACTCATGCGATGAAAATGAACAAACAAATGAATCATTAAACAAATACATTGCAAACTTTGTTTCCCCAAAAACACAAGACCCTACCATCGAGGAAACCATAACCATAAACGTGGGAACCCCCGAAGAGCCAAGGAAACTACAACTAGGTGCCTCACTAGACGAAGACGAGCGCGCCCAATTCACAATACTCCTGAGCGAATTCAAGGACGTATTCGGCAGTCGCATAAAGATATGCCCTAATCGAGCGAAGCATAGCCGAGCACCGCATCCCCATTAAACCCTAAGCATAAACCCATCAAGCAAAAGCTAAGGAGACTACGCCCCGAATGGTCCCTTATGGTGAAGGAAGAAATCGAGAAACAATTACAAGCCGGTTTCATCCAAGTCATCGAGTATCCTGAATGGGTCTCAAACATGGTCCCAGTCTTGAAAAAGAATGACATGATTCGAGTATGCGTTGACTTTCGCGACTTGAACAAAGCCAGGCCGAAAGATGATTTCCTATTACCCCATGTGGACGTCCTAGTCGACAACATCGCCGACCACGTACTCCTATCCTTCATGGATGGCTACGCAGGTTATAATCAAATCAAAATGGCTTGCGAAGACATGGCAAAAACGGCCTTCATTACACCGTGGGGCACATACTGCTACACGGTCATGCCTTTTGGCCTAATCAATGCCGGTGCTACATACCAACGCACCGCCACAACCCTTTTACATGACATGATGCACAAAGAAGTTGAAGTCTACGTCGACGATATGATCGTGAAGTCAAAGGAGAGAAGTGGTCATATCACTAACCTCCGCAAGTTATTCACTCGCCTACGACAATACAAAATGCGCCTCAATTCCCAAAAATGTACTTTTGGAGTCAAGTCCGGTAAACTACTAGGACACGTAGTGAGCCAAAGAGGCATCGAGGTCGACCCCTCGAAAGTCAAAGCAATTCTGGAAATGCAACCCCCGAAGAACCTCGACGAAATTCGAAATTTCTTGGGCCAAATTCAATACATTTCACGCTTCGTTAGCAAGCTCACCATGATATGCGAACCAGTTTTCAAGAAGCTCAAGAAAACCGACCACGTTGAATGGGACGACGAATGTCAAAAAGCATTTGACAAGGTCAAAGAAGTACTAACCAACCCGCCAGCTCTACGACCACCCAAAAAGGATTTACCACTATCCTTGTACCTTACAACAACCCCTACCGCCATGGGCGCCATGCTCGCTCAAGAGATAAACGGCGAAGAACATGCAATCTATTACATAAGCAAGAAATTTCTCGATTACGAAACTCGATATTCACCCGTCGAGAAGAGCTGTCTAGCATTGGTATGGTCATCCAAAAAACTCCGTCACTACATGCTAGCACACCAAACGAAGGTCTACTAAAAAATGGACCCCGTGAAGTACCTTTTCGAGAAACCTGTGCTTAACGGACGAATGGCCAAATGGACACTGCTCCTAGCCGAATTTGACCTTAAGTACGTACCCCTCAAAGCAATCAAGGGACGAGCAGTCTCTGATTTCCTAGCCGAAAATGAAATCGTCGAAGAGCCAATCATAGACACGACATCCCTTCCAGACGATGGGATTTATAATATCAACCAAGAACAATGGGAGTTGTACTTCGACGGCTCCTCCAACTATCGAGGATGTGGAGTAGGAATACTCCGTCCTCATATCCCCGAATGGCGAACACACCCCCTTATCCATCAAACTAGATTTCGATGTAACAAACAACGCCGCCGAATACGAGGCATGCTTGCACGGTCTCCAAGCAGCGCTTGTACTCAACGCCCGCAACATAAGAGTCTATGGGGACTCCTCCCTCATAATCAACCAAGTATCCGGAGTATGGAAGATACTTAATCAAAACCTAGCACTATACCAAAACAAAATACAAGAGCTCATAAACGAATTCTACCACGTAGAGTTCATACACCTCCCACGCGAAGAAAATCAATTCGCCGACGCGTTATCCAAGCTCGCGTCACTGATCAACATACCCCCGGGAATGGCAACACTTCCCATTGTCGTGGAACGACGGAACGAACCCGCCTACATCTGTGACATCGAAACCGAGGAAGAACAAACCGACCCTTGGTACCAAGCAATCATCAACTACAAAACAAACGGCGAATACCCGCCAAACACTGACAAACGGGGCAAAAGAGCCCTACGCCTATTATCATCACAATTTGTAATGGAAATGGGTAAACTACTCAAAAAGACGCCTCAAGGCACACTACTCTTGTGCGTCGACCACAAAAAAGGACACGAAATCATGTCCCAAGTACACGATGGCGAGTGCGGACCACACATGAACGCACGAGCCATGTACAAACAAATCATAAGGCTAGGATGGTACTGGACCACCATGGAAGCCGATTGCGCAAAATATGTCAAACATTGCCATAATTGCCAAATTTTCGCAAACGTACAACACATACCTCCTTCACCACTATACAGTTTAACCTAGCCATGGCCTTTCTCAACTTGGGGAATTGACGTCATAGGCAAAGTCCAACCCGTGGGAGCAGGAGGACACTGCTTCATCCTCGTGGCCATCGACTATTTCACCAAATGGGTCGAATCCGCATCATACCGTACGCTAGGCACAAAAGAAGTTGCGAAATTCATACAAAACAACATCATTTGTCGCTACGGCATACCCCACGAGTTTATCAGCGACCAAGGCACACACTTCCAAGGAGAAGTCGTGGACCAAAAATGGTCAAGGTGGTCAAGGGTGAAGCCGAGGGAGACCATGGGTTGGGGCCATGGGCTCAAACCCAAGCCTAGGTCATGGACCAAGGGATCACTAAGGGCTAAGTAAAGTCAATTCTATGGTCAAATCGAGCCAACCTTAGTGATCAAGCAAAGTCAAGAGGAGGTCAAAGTTGGAGAGCAACAAAAAGTCAAGATTATGCTATTTTTTGAATGTGGTCAATTGGGTGCACCCATGTGAGTTAACCCTCCAATAAAGGACTCACATGGTTCACAAAGCTAGCTCAATGGAGGTCCAAGGAGCCGGCCTAATCAAGCCAACCAAGATCATCACATTGTTTTATGCTTTATGTCATTTTCATACATGTCGCTTTCCCTACTTTTTACTTTATACTTTAGTGTAAGAGGACAATATAATCCCTTGTATTTTGCTCACATGGACCGTCCCACATGCCTCCCAAGATCAATTCTTGACCCTTGGATGCTACCTAAAGTGCATGGATAAGATGGGTTCAAGTGTCACTATCTACTTTATGTTTTGTTTGTTGTATTTTCAAAATTGTAAGGTCAAGGAGACCAAGACCCATTTTCGGCTGATTTGAGGGCCTCTTAGGACCCTTAGATTAAGTTTGAATTGTAGGGTGTAGATGTAAGCAAGGGTATTATAAGTACCTCCACTCAACATTGTAATTTTTCAGATTTGGCTAATGAAAAGAAACCCTAGAGTTTATATTGTGTTCTTCATTTTCTCATTACTTTGTGTGTGAGTTAGTGAAAGATTAGTTTAGTGGCTTTGTGCTTAAACTAATCAAAACCTAAATCTATTACTTTGTGTGTAGATTTAGTTACTATCCTTTTATGTTTTCCTTGTTTACTAAAAATCAGAAAATTTCAACATAAAAATACACATACTCGGCCGAATTTAATCAAGTGTTCAAGTTCGATTTTTGTTCATCCCTTGAGTGAAACTTGATCCACTTAGTTTCACTCCAAATTGGTTATCAAAGCCTAGGTTTGTTCTTGATTTCGATTTTTTATCTTATTTTTTCGGTTTTTCCTTAGTAGTGTCGAGTTGTTCCTTTGTTTTCCTCCTTTTGTTTTTCGTTTTTATTCTTCCTTTTCCTTGTTTATTTTCTATAAATTTACCACAAAACTTCCACAAAAAATCTCACAAAATTTTCACAAAATGGAAGGGGATAGAGGGGAAGATAAAAGGCTTTCCGATTTAGAAGAAAAGTTAACTCAACTCACCGGCAATTGTACTTTAATGATGAATGCTCTAAACACCCTCTTAGACCAAAATCTTAATGAACCAAGAAGGGGTGGAGGGGGAAGAGGGCGTGGGTATGGGGGCCGTGGGAGAGGACACCCTCCTCCTCACATGGAAGATCAATTTTCGGATTCGGAGGAGTCCCTCGAAACCCACCCAAGAGACCATGACCGAGACATTAAGGTGGACATACCCGATTTTTATGGTAGCTTGAATCCCGAAGACCTACTAGATTGGCTTAGGTCGATAGAGAGGATCTTTGAATTTAAGGAGTACCCCGATAAGAAGTGTTTCAAGGTAGCCATCATGAAGTTTAAGGGATATGCTTCCCTTTGGTACGAAAATCTCAAGAACCAACGAAACCGAGAGGGAAAGGAACCCATTAAGTCGTGGCTCAAACTCAAAAAGAAACTCAAAGACAAGTTTGTTCCCAAAGACTACACTCAAGACATGTTCCTCAAGCTAGCTCAACTAAAACAAGAGTCACACCCCATTGAAACCTATCTTAGGGACTTTGAGCAACTCACTCTACAATGTGAGATGAATGAGAAGCCCGAACAAAAAATTGCAAGGTTTGTTGAGGGCCTAAACCCTAGGATAGCAAATCGGGACAAAATGCAAAACTTGTGGTCATTCGATGAGGCCGTTACTATGGCCACACGTGTGGAAAGGTTAGAGAAGGGGAGAGGAGAGTCGGCCAAGAGCACCACCAAGACCAACCCTAGCTCGAGCCAAGGAGGGGTCAAAATTGTCGAACCTAGCCCTACCATCAAGCCGTCAAGTGTTGACAAGGGGAAGGGAATTGACTATGGCCCCAAGAGAACAATTCCTCTCAAGAAGTGCTACCAATGTCAAGGGTATGGTCATTTTGCTAAGGAGTGCCCTAGCAAGAGGACCTTGAACACAAATGAGGTTGTGCATTGGGGAGACGATGAGGTGTTAGTTTGTGAGGAAGAAAAAAAAGAGGGAGTTGAGGATGTGAAGGTGGCCGAAACAATTGTTCCCCCGGACTCGGGGTTGAGCTTGGTTACTTGGCGAGTAATGCACACTCAAGATTCAAGTGAAAGTATGGATCAAAGACACCAACTATTTCGAACCAAGTGTACAATCATGGGGAGAGTGTGTAATCTCATTATCGATGGGGGAAGTTGTGTTAATGTTGCTTCGAAAACCCTTATTGATAAACTTGCCTTACCTACTTTGAAACATCCTCATCCTTACAAGCTAAGGTGGCTTAATCAAGGAGCCGAGGTGAGGGTCGATAAACAATGCAAAGTCTTGTTTTCCATTGGACAAGACTACAAAGATGAAATTGTGTGTGAAGTGTTGGACATGGATGCTTGCCATGTATTGCTTGGTAGGCCATGGGAGTATGAGAAAAATTCTTCCCACCATGGAAGAGACAATACCTACTCATTCAAGTATGGTGAAAAGCTTATTGTCTTAGCTCCCTTACCACCAATGATAGGTTGTAAATCCAATGCGTGCTTGTTTGAATCCTTCATTGAACCAAAACCTAGCATGGAGATGAAGTTGGGGCCGAAATTGATTGAGCATGAAGGCTTGAAAGGCCTTACACCGAGTAGTGGAGGACAAACGGAAGAGATGAACTTGGAATGTGAGGGAAGCTCTAGCATGATAAGGAGGATTCTAGGAGAGGAGCAACATGAAGGTGAAGCATCAATCAACAAGGAAACAACCGACTACAATGAGAATGTGGTCAATGAGAGAACTAAAATCGATGGCAAGGAAAGATCAAGCGGGTCTTTGAGATGGAGAATCATTGAAGGGCTCGATCATGAACAAGAATGGGTGGATGGCATGGTTATGAGTCGGGGGCTCAAAGAAATGCTCGAGGAAAAATGTGTGGTCAAGCAAGCCGTGACCAAGGAAGAAAACATGATCAATTCTTCGAACCAAAGTAAAGGAGTCCCACCATTTCTCCAAACCCTAGCCAAGTGGTGCCCTTGGAAGTCAAAAAACGTGAAAGTCAAAGTCGAGCAAAGATTGAGCCGAGAATCAAGCTTGAAATCGAGTAAGGGAGGAAGCAAGAGGATCTCCAAGGACTTGAGGACAAGTCCTTTCCAAGGAGAGGAGATTGGACCAAAAATGGTCAAGGTGGTCAAGGGTGAAGCCGAGGGAGACCATGGGTTGGGGCCATGGGCTCAAACCCAAGCCTAGGTCATGGACCAAGGGATCACTAAGGGCTAAGTAAAGTCAATTCTATGGTCAAATCGAGCCAACCTTAGTGATCAAGCAAAGTCAAGAGGAGGTCAAAGTTGGAGAGCAACAAAAAGTCAAGATTATGCTATTTTTTGAATGTGGTCAATTGGGTGCACCCATGTGAGTTAACCCTCCAATAAAGGACTCACATGGTTCACAAAGCTAGCTCAATGGAGGTCCAAGGAGCCGGCCTAATCAAGCCAACCAAGATCATCACATTGTTTTATGCTTTATGTCATTTTCATACATGTCGCTTTCCCTACTTTTTACTTTATACTTTAGTGTAAGAGGACAATATAATCCCTTGTATTTTGCTCACATGGACCGTCCCACATGCCTCCCCAAGATCAATTCTTGACCCTTGGATGCTACCTAAAGTGCATGGATAAGATGGGTTCAAGTGTCACTATCTACTTTATGTTTTGTTTGTTGTATTTTCAAAATTGTAAGGTCAAGGAGACCAAGACCCATTTTCGGCTGATTTGAGGGCCTCTTAGGACCCTTAGATTAAGTTTGAATTGTAGGGTGTAGATGTAAGCAAGGGTATTATAAGTACCTCCACTCAACATTGTAATTTTTCAGATTTGGCTAATGAAAAGAAACCCTAGAGTTTATATTGTGTTCTTCATTTTCTCATTACTTTGTGTGTGAGTTAGTGAAAGATTAGTTTAGTGGCTTTGTGCTTAAACTAATCAAAACCTAAATCTATTACTTTGTGTGTAGATTTAGTTACTATCCTTTTATGTTTTCCTTGTTTACTAAAAATCAGAAAATTTCAACATAAAAATACACATACTCGGCCGAATTTAATCAAGTGTTCAAGTTCGATTTTTGTTCATCCCTTGAGTGAAACTTGATCCACTTAGTTTCACTCCAAGTCGAACCACTCCTCCTTAAATACAAGATACAACGACATAAATCATCACCCTATCGACCACAAACTAACGGCGCGGTCGAGGCAGCAAACAAAACCGTCGTATCAATCCTTAAAAAGATGATCGATACCTGCCACGACTGGCCCAACAAAATCCCATTCGCATTATGGGGATACCGCACAACCATCCGCACACCCACAGGCATGACACCCTATTTCTTAACCTATGGGATGGAAGCCGTCCAACCTGTAGAAATCGAAATGCAATCCCTTCGAATTCTCATGGAAGCAGACATTCCTGAAGCCGAATGGGCACGCGAACGATACGAACAACTCATCCTCTTAGACGAAAGACGGTTACATTCACTAAGTACAGTCCGAATGTATCAATCTCGCCTACAACGCGCCTACAACAAGCGGGTCAGGCCACGAAATATCAAAGTAGGCGACCTAGTACTCAAATCAGTCCGAGCACCATCACCAGTCAAACTCAATTGGGCCGGACCGTACTTGGTCAAGGAAATCCTCCCTGGAGGAGCCGTGAAATTAACTGACCTAGACGGTCAGGACTTCCGATTGCCAACAAATCTTGACCAACTCAAGAAATACAACCCCTAAGCAACAAATTTGCAATGAATTTCAAAATAAAAAGAAACTCACTCGCGCATGGGTGAACTACGCTCGGTTTGATTCCACGCACTGTGGATACGTAGGCAGCTCCGCAAAGAGCTACACCGAATCACGCGTACAACGCCGGTTTGATTCTGTAATGAAAAACAGATACGTAGGCAGCTTGTCAAAAGCACAACCGAACCTCTTCGCATGCACGCCCAAAGCTTAAAAAGGTCAAGGGCAATGCACCCACAAAATAACACGCTCAAAGCTTAAAAAGGTCGAGAGCACAGTCAACACTAAAGTCTAAGTCCAAAGCATAAAAAGGTCGAGGATTTAAGACTAAACAAATCAAACGAACAAGTCCAAAGCTTAAAAAGGTCGAGGATTTGAGACGAAATATGAATGTTCGAAGCTTAAAAAGGCCGAGAACATTTCAAATCAAAACAAACAAAAGAAAGCAACGAGACAAGACAAAAGCAAATTAATTCTATTTTATTACTTTATTTAGAATTTTTCGCAATTTAGAAATGAGTTAGGAACAAGCCTCTTTAACCCTTTATTCGAATCTAAAACATGTTTTTGAATGAAGAAAATTTTCTAAGCAAAACAAAACAAACTAAGCCGTCTTCCGCCGCTTCGGATTAGCCTCTTCATCTTCAAGAGGCCGATCCGCCACAATCTTCGAACTGATTACGGGAGTAGGTCTCTCAAATCCTGGGGGCTCGATCGGATCCTCGTCCTGCTCGACTGGGGGCTCCTCGATCCTTGACCCTAGACGATCTCTAATGGTCACCCTTGGCCCAAGCCTTTCCCGCGCAGGCCTCGAAGTAGAAGCATCCACACTAACAGCACAAAGATCACCATAGTCTCTCCTTTCGCGCACCACCTCATACGCCAAGGAGGGCCTTGGCCCATTCTTCTCTCTCCTCCTCTGATTCTCCCGTTCCTGAGGATCATTGGACCGATACCACCGCGTGTAGAAGTCTGTAACACGAGTAGACTCTATATGCTCCGGAACAGCCCAAGTAACACGGTCCGACCATCCTCGGATCCAAGCACCGATCATCTGTTGTTTAGGACAACAACCCCTCCAACTTGAGTATCCTGCTCGGGTATGGTCTGAGCAAGCCCGATTTGCCTCTTCAAGCGAAGAGGATGAATCCACACCCCTCGTTCAAGACCGCACAACATCAACCCATGAGCCGCATTCGCAACAGAAGGCGCCGTAATCGCTGTGATGTGCCACCATGACACATACCAACGAATGGTGCTCTCCTTCACGAACCCTTGGAAGTAGTTGAGTGAACGCTCACGAGGGCTGGCCCACTCCATCTTTCGCGACGTCGTCGCCGCAGCCTTGAAGACACCGTTGAGGGGAAGAGCAGCATAAACACTTAGCCTCTCCATGAGCCAAATGTTGAGAATCCTAGCGCAACCCTGGTACGAGCTCAGACAATTAGCAAAACGGTCGTCTAAGCCCAGTATGGTCTCCGCTAGGATCAACGCAGAAGGATCGTATCCCCTTTCCATCTCTTCGACAACACGAGCATACCTCACACTCCCGGACACCCCATCTGGCATGGACCCCGCAAAGGCATAACGATGAACCAAACAAAAAGCAAGGGCCCTTCGCCTAGAACGGTCCGAAATACTGGTGTCTACCTTATTCATGTACCGTTGACACAAAAGAAGCATGTTCACCTTACCGCCTTCAAACAAACCTGCAGCATGAGCATTTGTCATCCCAAGGAAGTTCCGCAACATCCCATTATAGCACAGCTCACTCCTCACAACCACCGGAGTAGTCCGTTTCGACCACCCCGCAATGGCCGCGAATTCCTCCATCAAAGGACACACTTCTCCCCCGGGAAACCTAAACACATGCAAGCTGGGATCCCAATAATCTAAGCACGCATCCAGGAAGTCTAGATCGACTTTCATCTGACGAAAGCCAATAAAAACACCCGCACCATCATCATACACCGCCCTCTTCATCGCCGGACTTAATGAGGAAGTCCACCTCTTCAAAAGAGCATCAAAATGCTCAACCATTGTTCTTGAGAACAAAAAAAAACTTTTGTAAATATACCTAATATATTTATGAGAGCAAAAACTTGTAATAAACGAAGAAAAAGAAGTGATTGTGCATGAAGATTATGGCACGCACCACCCCTCCTTATATAGGAAAATCATATACGAAATATGGAAATACAGCGTTACCAGCCACGCCAACAAACCGCATGACTCTATGCGGTTTGCACTCCAAACCGCATAAGCCTATGCGGTTTGCGCCCCAAACCGCATAGGGCTATGCGGTTTCAGAGGCGGATTTTCTCGCGACTTTCCTAATTTCGTCTTTCCTAAGCACTACAATCTACATTAGGCTACGACATTCTTTTGTTGTTCCCTACGCATTTCGCTTTAGCAACCACGATTCCTACCACGAGTCAAAACATAACATTTTCGACATTCATGCAAGCTCATTTCGCATTTAAAATGAACGTTTTGCAAAAAACATTTTCACAAGCTAATTCAACATCAAAGCGACCCACTCGGGAATCATTCGTTTTTCAAACAAGCTTACTAAACAGGTTCACAACGACAATCAAGTTAAAGTTCAAGCAACAAAGACATGTAAACAAAGCTTCATACAATCTTTGTTACATAAATTCACTCAGGATGACGGCGACGATACTCGTCAAATTCACGCCGAATCTGAGCCGTCTCAGCACGACTCTGACACAACTGAGCCGCCTGCTCAGCCCAAGCCATCCTCCACCTATTAGCTGTCCTCCACAGCTTCTTGTGCACCTCCTTGGCCACCTGCAACACATGACACACACAACCACATTACATTTCTCCAAACTAAGGGGGAAATTTCAAAAACAAAACGCATTTTCTCCATTTTGCCTTAATTTCACTCAAATTAAGTCAAACTTAGGGGGAAATTTCAAAAACAAAGCGCATTTTCTCCATTTTGCCTTAATTTCACTCAAATTAAGTTAAACTTAGGGGGAAATTTCAAACCCAACAGCAGACAACCCCATTTTGCCTTAATTTCACTCAAATTACGACAAACTCGAGGGGGTAACCTCAAAATACGCATATCACTAGTTTGATCATCGCCATTTCTCATACCTCGATCAAACTGGGGGCTCACACATGCTGTCCATACCTTCTTCACCTTGCTCGTCCAGCTGTCCATACCCGCGTCTGTAGTCACCGGCAAGTACGTCGGCAAAGTGAAGGTACGACGGACACCCGAGTCGTCATACTCAACAGTAGTAGGAAAGTCGCCAGGCTGCTCCGCCATCTCGGGATCAAACAACTACAAAACAAGTACAAAACGCACACGTCAGGGAAATTTTTCGCAAAAATTACCTTACGCACCCTCAAAAGAAGCAAGCATACCTCAATCGGCCCACAAGCAAGCCGAGACTAAGCAAACTGGCCATAGTCTTCCCCGAGACAAAGAAGACTCGCCGACTCTCCTTCCCCGTACAACGCCATCCGATCCTGCGCGGAAACTCCTCGCTCAAAAAGGACTCTCGGCGGGTCCTTAGGTACCACTGGAGCCGGCCACCCTGCCTGGAAGACTAAACGCTCCCCAAGGTACCAAACCGGCCCATACGGGCCGCTTGGCACAAAGCGCTGTGTGTCACGCAATGCAAACCGCGCCCCTATGCCTTCAGGAATACCCGCATATTGTTCCCACGGGAACGACACGAACTACAAACAAGAACAAACACTCATAAACACAATCATTTTAAGTACACTCTATTTAAAATGGTTCAAACATAAACCTGATCAAACTCCATAAGGTTCAGACGCACCCGAACCTCATCATACGACCAGTCAAAAGCCGCCCGGTTACACGTACCCCACGTACGCACCGCCGGATACACCTTCGCAATCGTCACAGCATGCGGAGGCAGCAGAAAAGGGAAGTGACTGAAGATCCACGACTACACATACAAAAAAAAAAACATTACAAAGACAATAAAGACGAATAGCAATGCAAAACGAAACAAAATCAATGCATACCTCCATCACAAACCCAGGTGAGACTAAGGACAGTCTCGATCCTCGATCCATGACCCGCGGCCTCACCACGTCCATGCAGAATCGAATGCACAAACCTAAGGATGGCGACACCCAGTCAAGTGTCCCGATCGCACCCCAGTCTATGGGATGCATCAGGACCAACGTCGTCGCCCTCTCACCTTTATCGCCGAAGTACACGGCGCTAACGAACCACCACAGCCACAAACGAGCGTTCTGCTCGTCAGTCCACTCCGCAGGGCCCTGCTCGGTCTTCCCCTCAAAGTACTCCAAGATGAAGCTCGTCTTGATCACATAAGGTGGGTTACCCTCATACTCCACCTCCAAACCACCGCCAATCGCGGTAGTCACCACCTCGTCCACGATGGACGGCGCAAACCCAAAACTCATATCACGGTCCCCGAACGGAAGCCCCGTCATGACCGCGTACCCTGACAAAGTAATGCCGGCCTCAAAGCCGGGCATGTGAAATGTCGTCGTGGTATCCCAATACCGCTGGCGAAGGCCCTGATCAACATCAGGTTCGCCGTCAGCTTCGACCTCGCAATCGCCCTCCAGTGCTCGACTAGAGGACCAAAAGCACTACTAAGCACCCGAGCTTTCGCACCCTCCGAAAGCTTCTTCTCAAAAGCATACATCACGGACGAGACGCCCGAGAAAGTCCTCATCGGACCTTTCCGCCAACCCATCGTCGCCCGATAGGAAACGTGTCTCTCCGGAGCAAGTAAAAGATCATGGCCATCCCAGCCCCTGGCAAAGGCCCTGTTTGCACGCGACTTTCGCGGCCTAGAGCTACTCGCCCTAGGCGCAGCCTCCTCGGCCTCCTCAGCCTCCTCCTCAACAACATCCATCTCAGCCTCCAGCTCATCCACTAGCTCTTGAGCAAGCTCATCCTCCTCCTCAGATCGTGCCTAGGTCACGCCTCGCGCGCCCCTGACCCCTACCTCGAGACTGGCCACGCCTCGTGGGCAAGTCCCGAGGGTCAGCATCCCTCTCCCTACGCCAACGCATCATACTACTCGGCCGGGGCTCCTCGGTCAGCGAGCTGTACTCTTCTGAGGACCTTGACCTCGTGAATACCTACTGCATCTTCTCCTGCAACAAACATGACAAATACACACAGCTATAAAACACGCAAGCATATAAACTTGGCATACATTATACACACACATACACCATACACTCACAATGCATATACACCCTCCTTATACACATATACATCCTCTCACACACATGACATTATACGCATGCACAGAGCATTTTTAGGCCTAATTCACAATGAAGCCGAAAACCGTTCTCTACATATCAAAATTACAACTTTATGGTTTCTATGAGCCATAATAGTCCCCAACAACACACCATTACAAGCAATTGCATCTTGGTCACCTCGATCAAAAACCCCCAATTCGTCCTAATTACTCCGTCTTAACTACGACTTAAGACGGCAATTTGAAAGCCTTAACTCAACATTTTCGCAAAATTGAAGCTATAGGCATGCTATACACACTATGGGCATCCTACACCGAAGTTTAATTGAAATTCCGGGTCGGAAAATCCGGGTTCGTTTTCGGGTCGGAAACCTAATTTGGACGTTTTTCACACAAAGACGGTCTAAATCATAATCAATTCACACATACATGTTCACATGGCATAATGCAACACAATGACGTCAACTTCAAGCATTCAAACGGCAAATTTCAAGCAAAACTCGGGTTTTCATGCAAAACCCGTCTTTTCAACATTTCTAGCTAGAACTAGCTAATTACAACAACAAATAACGTAAAAGCAAGTTAAAATGGAGCATTACCTGGTTCCATAGCAAGACAACGCAACAAAAACGAGCAAAAACGGTTGAGAAATTGAAATTTGGTGTTTTTAGAGTGAAGAAACCGAAAATGAAGTTATGAGGCAAGTATACGGTGTGCTCGTGTTATAAGCAGCACTCCCAGCCAGCAGGGAAAACCGCATAGCCTTATGCGGTTCGCCCCCCAAACCGCATAAGCTTATGCGGTTTGCCCCCCTGGCTTTTCCTGGTTTTTTCTTGTTTTACACCTACTTTTGAATTCCTAATTCATCTTGGCCCTAATGCAACTCCAAGTACGTCCCGTGCTTGGGTTAAGGCGTCACCTACAGCCCGCCATACGCGTATATTAAGCATTTAATGTACTGCATGTAAGGTATACCTAACGCTCTTCACGAGCACTTACATCATTTTCTCCCAAACGGAAGGCAATCATATGCAATGACGACTACATAGACACTCCTCGGCGAGCCCAAGTATAAGCACTCTGCAATATACACCTAACTTCAAGCATTTCACTCTACATAGTCGGTCCTCGGCGAGTTCAAACACGAATACCTCACGAAACACATCCGTACATCCAAGCATTGCAACCCTCACACATGCGCTCCTAGGCGAGATTAGACATCTCTACATCCATGCACCCTTACCCAATCACCTTGCACCCTTGCACATGCGCTCTTTCACGAGACCACACACTACACGAAGACATTACAAGCAGCAGAACCAGGCATCCAACGAGACCAAGCATATACAACGACACTACGCAGCAGCACTACAAGCACAACGAAGACATCCAGCAGGCCGGCAGGCCCTTATAGCATGCACGGACCGTCACGTCCTTAAACATGTACGCCCCTCCCCGTTTAGCCCGGTTCGAAGTCCTCGTCTCACCCATGGACACATGCTTCGTTCCGCTGACTGTATCGAGACTGTAATGGTCCGGATATGGTCGTGGAGTTTGACTAGCGCTCTAGTCCGAGCTCAGTCAAACTGGGGGCTCTGTGGATACCCATATCCGTACCCTCCCACACAAAACCCTGTGATGTAACATGGACTTTTATTACGCATGCTTTAACGTTGACTTAAACGGTTCTAACTAATGTCGAATTCATTTTTGAGTCGTTTTGAAATGTTAAAATGATTTAGGTCGCCTCACATCGCTTTAAATAAACGTTCATTTTGTCCATTTGGAGTCTAGCTAGGTCCTTGTCCTGCTTCATTTGGCATGAGCTTCGCATTTGCACTACAGTTAGCCCTTTTACATTAACAAGGTCTAATTCAGCATTCCTAAATTCCTAAATTTAGGCCCGGCGGCTAGCTCTTTCCTTTAGCCTCCTCTTACACAAAATATAACCTCACGTCTTACCTTATTTCACAAAATCCATGCAAATACACCCTTTTTATTTTTCCGGGTCTCGAGCCCAAAACCGAGCCCAAACCCAGCCGTTGGCCCGCACTCCAAAGCCCTGAACATCACAAATATCTCAGAAATATCCCAGGTCCTTCCTTGACGTACAAGCAAGGATTACACTAAATCTTTTCGAGATATAATCAAACCGGAATTAGGAAACTACGCTAAAAACCACACCTCCAAACCGCATAGCCTTATGCGGTTTAGGGTGGCAACTGCATAAGCCTATGCGGTTTGCCCTGGCAACCGCATAAGGCTATGCGGTTTCCTGGCTTGTTTTTATCCCCGGATTTCCTAATTTCTCCGAGGTTTTTAGTATATATACACCCCTATACCTGACCTAGAAAAACACAATTCACAACCAGTTTTCACAGCAAACACATTACAAAACTCTCCCAAACTCTCTCAAAGCCTCAAGCACTCAAATCCTTGAGTTCAACACATCATCCCGTGTTGAATTCACCCTCCTTTTAAGTTCAAGAAGCGAAGCTCTGCCCAAATCTGAAGCGTCAGGACAAGGTAGGTACCGATCCACTTGGATCAAAGCTTTTTCTTATTTTCTATGAACTAACAAAGGGGACTACACTTTAGCGCCCCCCCCGGCTTTGGCACCCAGAGCGCTTGCACTCCAAGTGTTCTATTTACTTCGGGTACACTCCATATCCGATCACACGCCAAAGTCGCATAAGCAACCGACCCTTATAAAATAAACCAATGGACAATTGAACTTTATTTTATTTGCATGCATCTTGCACCTTCTTATTTTGCATTAAAATCAACTTAAACAATGAATTCGACCTTTAACTGAACCGTTTTCGTTAACAAGTTAAACATGCTAAACTGAGGGTTTTAATCAATCTTTTTGCATTTGCATCTGCATTCTTTTTACAAACTTTTTCGCACTTGTACGTAGCGATAACATTAGCTCAAATATCATCTTACATGGATTGTTCTAGGTCAGTAGAGGCTATTTTTACATAGGCTTTTCTAAAAGGTTTTCATAAATCATTAATTGAATTAACTCTTTTTCTAAAGTACCCTCACCCCGAATCCATTCTGGTTTCACAAGCCTTAGATCTAGGGGTGTCAGCGTGCTCCAAAATCTAGGACATGTCTTTAGGCTTAGGACATGATAGCAGGTTCCTAATTTCCGCGATAATTAGGTGGCAACTCCAAAACAGTTTTTAAAGGTTTCTCTAACTTAATCTTTTTTTAACTTTAAACGCGCCCTTAAGCAAGACGCCGAGTTGGGTCCCTCGTCATTCGATCCCGGGTTCCACAGTATGTTCCTGCCGGGTTGACTACTCGTTCTCTTCATTGGGCTATGCCTCGGGAGCGGTCAGTGAACTACTTCCAAGGGTTCGTTCGGGAGAGGATGATAAGGTGGGTCGTGTCGTGGTGGTCCATTCGACACATCACGGCACCGTCGGTTGCGGATGCGGCTAATGGGATAATGTTGTGTGGGTTTGAACGAGGTGTATGGATCCACCCTCATCGGTTGAGGAGGCAGATCGGTCTAGCGCAGGTTATTCCAGCGCAGGATACTCGGATATGCGAGTCGGTTGTTCTGAACAACCGGATGATTGATGCTTGGGTGCACGGCTGGTCTAGCCGAGTGACTTGGGCTCGACCGGCTGGTTCTGAGACTACTCGTGTCTCGGGCTTCTATACGAGATGGTGCATTAGTCTGGATTCTCGTGATAGGGAGGATATGCGGAGGCGCGAACAGACGAGTCCAAGACCGTCATTGGCGTATGCCGCGGTGCGTGGAAGACGGGACTACAGCGACCTGGCGAGTTCGAGTGCGGGAGCGTCTTCTTCTAGGCCACTTGGAGAGCGACTTGGACCTAGGGTGACCGTGCAGGATCGTCTGGGCGGAAGGATTGAAGATGCCGATGAGGAGGACCCTATTGAGCCCCCAGGTTTCGAGAGGAGTGTTCCGCATCCAGTGGTTGCTTCGGTGGTTGTTCGTGCAGATGCTTCAAAAGATGAAGATGAAGAGGGTTCTCCAAAGCGCCGTAGGAAGGATGCTTAGACCATAGATGTTTTGTTCAAAGAATTCTTGTTTATTTATTTAATTGTTCAATGAATAAAATGAGTTTAAAAGCTAGTTTTAAACTCCTACTTAGAATGTAAACATTTTCAAAATTCATGATTAAATAAAGAAAGTGTTTGCCTACTGTCTCGTCTCTTTTGTCTCGTTTTTATCCTCGACCTTTTTAAGCTTCGGATATATGTTTTTGTTTTAAGTCCTCGACCTTTTTAAGCTTCGAATATATGTTTTTGTTTTAAGTCCTCGACCTTTTTAAGCTTTAGACTCGTATTTTGTGTTGACTATGCTCTCGACTTTTTTAAGCTTTGAGCGTGTCGTTTTGTGTTGACTGTGCTCTCGACTTTTTTAAGCTTTGAGCGTGTCGTTTTGTGAGTGCATCGCCCTTGACCTTTTTAAGCTTTAGGCGTGCGTGCAAAGAAGTTCGGTTGCGCTTTGAAAAGCTGCCTACGTATCCATGTTTTACATAGTGGAGTGAAACCTATGGGGTTTGATTTCACTCAAGAGAACAACAAAAATCGATTTATAAAACTTGAAGAATTTTCGGCCAAATGATGTGTTTTTGTGTTGATTTTTCTGATTTTTGTAAAACAAAAGAAAACATAAAGGATAGAACTAATTCTAAGCACTAAGCAAAAGAATTAGGTTTTGATTAATTCAAGCACTAAGCCACTAAATTAATCATTCACTAACTCAAGCACTAAGCAAAGAGTATAATGAAGCCACACAAGTTCAAACTCTAGGGTTTGCTTTTTTCATTCAACCAAATCTGAAAATTATGATGTGTGAGGGTGGGTTTATATAATACCCAAGGCCTCATCTAAACCCTACATTACAAGTTGATCTAAGGGCCATAAAAGGTCCCTCAAATCAGCCGAAAAAAGCTTGGTCCTATTGACCATACAATTTGAAAATTATAACAAACAAAACATAAAGTAGACAATGACATTTGAACTCATCCTCTCCATGCACTTTAGGTAGCATCCAAGGGCCAAGACTTGATCTTGGGTGGCATGTGGGACGGTCCAACAAACAAAGACAAGGGATTATATTGTCCCCATACATAAAGCATAAAGTAAAGAAAGCGACATGAATGAAAATGACATAAACATAAAACAATGTGATGGCTTGGTGAGTTGATTGTAGCCGGCTCCATGGGACCTCCTTGAGCTAGCTTTTGTGAACCATGTGAGTCCTTTTATTGGAGGGTTAACTCACATGGGTGCACCCAATTTGACCACATTCAAAAATAACATGTTCATTGACTTTTTTGTTGCTCTCCAACTTGACTTCCTCTTGACTTTCCTTGACCACTAAGGTTGGCTAGATTTGACCATAGAATTGACTTGACTTAGCCCTTAGTGGCCCCTTGACCCATGGCCTAGGCTTGGGTTTGAGCCCAAGGACCCAACCCTTGGCTCAACTCCATCTCATCCTTGACCACCTTGACCATTCTTGGTCCAATCTCCTCTCCTTGGAAAGGACTTGCCCTCAAGTCCTTGGAGACCTTTTCATTGCTCTCTTGATTCGATTTCTTGCTTGAATTCCGACTTAGTACTCGACCAATTTTGGCCCTCGTGATCTTGGCCTTCCATGGACACCACTTGACTAGAGCTCGGAAAAGAGGTTGACCCCCTCTCAAGCCTTCATCTTCACTCAAACTCGGCTCTAACTTCACCTCCATGCTAGAACTCCCTTTCTTGAATGATTCGAATAAACATGCATTGGATTTACAACCCATCATTGGTGGTAGGGGGGCTAGAACAATAAGTTTCTCACCATACTTGAATGAGTAGGTGTTGTCTCTCCCATGATGGGAAGAATTCTTCTCATATTCCCATGGTCTACCAAGCAACACATGACATGCATCCATGTCCAACACTTCACTCACAATTTCATCCTTATAATCTTGACCAATTGAGAACGAGACTTTGCATTGTTTATCGACCCTTACCTCGGCTCCTTGATTAAGCCACCTTAGCTTGTAAGGATGAGGATGCTTCAAAGTAGGTAAGGCAAGTTTATCAATGAGGGTTTTTGAAGCAACATTAACACAACTTCCTCCATCGATAATTAGGTTACACACTCTCCCATTGATTGTACATTTGGACCGAAAGATTTGGTGCCTTTGGTCCATGCTCTCATTTGATTCTCGAGTGTGCATCACTCGCCATGTGACCAAGCTCAACCCCGAGTCCGGGGGAACTATGGTTTCGGCCTCCTTCATCTCCTCTACTTCCTCTTTTTCTTCTTCCTCACAAACTAAGACCTCATCGTCTCCCCAATGCACTACTTCACTTTGTTGGAGTAAGTGTCCTCCACAATAGTGCGATTACTTAATAAATCTCAATTAAGGAATACATGGGGATAATCCTGTATTATTGTCAATTGATTAACGTAAATCAATAACGGTTGGCTGACTATAGTTTGACGTTATTGTCGTGAGAACGGCGGTAATCAATTGATCCCTTTAAGTCACACCTATAGGAACATACTCCAAATATATAAGCTAATTAATTGTATGAGATACGATTAAATTAGTAACTTGATAAATCGACTAACGGTTAGTCAGTGTATTAATTTAGAGAGAAATCGAGTTGTGAACTCGGATGATTGAATTTTACATCGATAAAATTATTGGAGGAGATGAGAATTAGTGATTAACCGTTAATTCACTAATCATGTATATTTTTACTAATGAGATTAGTAAAAGTACAATTTTAATATATGTGTAAGTGTACATGTATATTAAGGAAGAGTTTAATTAATTTACACTTTATTATATTAGATAATTAAGTGATAAATTATAAGTATTTGTGGGACAAATATCGAAAACAAATAAGACCCATTTTTGGGCCCTATGGACCGTCCAAATAGGGTGAGAAGGAGGAAGATTCCTTCTTGTCTTATTTGCTTTGTCTTTTGTTTAGTGTTTTGAGCATGCTTGAGACATAATAATTAACATGCAACACTTTACTCTAAACAAGAAAAGAAGCATGCAAAAACTCTCCTTCCTCTCTCCTTCATGTTGGCCGAAATTTTTGGTGTATGTGATACACTTCATTTTGCTTGTTGTTTACATAAAAACACAAGGCCAAAAAGAAAGAGAATGAATTCATGCATTATTCTCTTCATCTCTCTAACTCTCCTCACTAAAACATAAGAAATAAGTTCTTATTTTTCCAAAACACTACTAAGTGTTAGTAGTAATAATATTCACATATTGTCAAGGGTTTATTAGTGATTTCTAGATCAAAATCACTAGTAAATTTTGGAGTACTTCTTGGGTGCTACAAGAAGGAGGTTTCCTATTATGGAAACTCGGGTTTTGGAGGATCATCCTAAACTTTAGCTCAAGAAACAAAACTAGAAAGGAGTTCTAGTTTTGTGCCCAATATTTCCCTTTGAGAAAGGTATAACATTTCTAAACTTGTAACAAAGTGAATTTGTACTACATAGATCTTGCTAAATCAAATTAGAGTAATTTGATTTACACTAATATTTGATTAGTGAATGGGATCCGATCCCTACAAGTGGTATCAGAGCCATGGCTTGTAGTTACAAATTTATTTTGTTGTTTTTGGAGTTTTATATATTTATTGAGAATAAATATGATAAAATAAGAAAATAGTGTTTAAAATGGTTTTAGCACGAGATTTTTATAGCATGCAAAGTTTCTGGTCTCATGAAGTTACTGGTCAAATTTCGTAATTTTTGGAATTTGTTTGCTAATTAAAATGATTTTTATACAAAACCGAGTCAAAAAGTGAGTTTTTGGCTAAAATAATTACTATAAATAGTTATAGTTGGAATCTGGTCACGCAATTTGTACACAGTGATATTTCTTATTTATACATTCTGCATGTAAATTTTCAAAGTCAGATTTTGAGTTTTGAATATTTATTCATATTTTTGTTTAAAATCGGTATGATATGCATTTTATGTCCAAAAATATAGTAAACCTTGTTTTCTGGACATGAAATTTATACCAATATTTTTATACATTATGAGGATGCTCTCGTATAAATTTGGGATTTTTCCTCACTGTTTTAGACCTTTTCTTATTTTATGAGATAAAATCGATGAAATCGTATGTTATTTCATATAAAATAATTCGTAAATATTTTCTGACCAAACTTTTCATTTCTGATATTTTGGAAGTGTTCCAGAATATACAAATTTTTGTCAAAATAAAAATGATTTTATTTTATTTTATTTTGATTTTATAAAGCTTTATTCATAAAAAGTTATGATTAAAGTACATCTAATTAGCAAATGACCATGTTTATGAACTAAAATCACCATGAATTAGTGAAAACTAATTTTGAGTGTTCTAAATCAGTTTAGAAGTTTTGGTTCAAGCTTAAAAGGTGTTTTAAGCATTATTGATTAATATAAGATTAATCGATTAAAAATGAGATCGGTTTGAAACGAATTAATGCGATTATTGTTTAGGGCGATTTTGGCATGTCTTTATTTATAAGCTTTACATTATGCATGTTTGGATGAATGTTTATTATTGAATGAATGTTTGTTCTTACTAGTATGGCCATAGTTTGTTATATTTTTACCGATATTGCCCGTAATGTAAGGGAATATCGTGTGGTTTGTAATTAAATGCGATCTCGTATCGCCGGTTTGTAATTAAATAGTTTATTTCATTTATAAATGTATAATAGGATTGCTATGTATTCATTTATAATTCATACTTGTAACTATTTGTAATCCGATGACCGGCGATGGAGATCGACATGGAGCCTTAGAAGAGTTCTAAAGCTTGCAAGGAGGAGCTTGGATCAAGTCCATATGAAGAGGGACCAAAGGAGTTGGTTTCCAATTTGTAACTCCTTGTATTTTTAATTACTTTTAGGTGGCCATACTAGGATTATAGCTTGCTTTATCATGCTCGTTTGTTTGCTTATTTTTCCGCACACATGCCAAAATCGCCATGCATACCACGATATCCCACTATGATTGTCGATTTAAGTCACGATTCCTAAATTAGTTCACTTATAAAGAATTTTATGACTAAAATTGACAAGATCACCCACATTTTTTATCAAAATGAATTGAGATTAAGCCTTTCCAAATGTAGCGACTATGAACCCCATGTTCGTGAGGACCTCCGCGACGTGGAACCTTGTTACCATTGGTAAGTAGTGGGAGGAAGTCCCATGCTAATTTGGTTTGAACTCAACCAAATAAGAGTTATTTGGGGCTTAAAGATGCATTTTAAAGAAAATCATCAACCAAGCATTCTAGTGTAGAATTAGTCAAGTGTTGACTTGTCGTTTTTATATAAAAGGAAACATGAGATGTCTAATTTTATATGAAAAACGAGTCTTGGAATCATTTATATAATTTCGTGGGAGATCATTATATAAATGGACGTTTGTTTTAAAAAGTGTTTTAGCAAATGTCATTAATGTACAATGAATGTTAATAATGTTAATTTCCTCATATTTGTTGTAGAATAATTTATTTGAAAACACAATGACAACCTCAACTCCCGCACCCATTTTGGGTAAATATTCATGGTTGAGAACCGTGATGGATAAATGTATCCTAAAAGATGACGGTAGCAACCTTGTCGAATGGGATTCGACTATAAAGGGCGCCGCTCAATCTGCCAATGTGCTTAAATACCTTACCGAACAACTTCCAGCCGAACCCGGACTTAGGGCCACCGTGGCGGCACGAGCCGCCTACGATGAGCGCCTAAAGGTGGACAATGACTTGAAAAATGTGTTGATTTGGTCAATGTCACCTACTCTCAAATTTCGCTTCGTTACTCACAAAAGTGCATATGAGATATTCACTAGGGTGACGATGATGTGCTTCAACCAAGACAACATCAAAGGAAATGAGAATGAGAGAAAAGATGTTCTTTCAATGAGATTGAAGAACATAAACATTGGGGTCAAGAAAGGGAAGGGAGCTAATGAAGCTCGGTTCAAGGAAGATAAGGGTAAGGGGAACGCTATTGAGAATAGCAAGCCCAAACCCGGACATTGGAAGCGCAATTGTCCCAAATTCTTGAAGGAAAATAATGATGGATGTGCGACATCCAAAGATATTGTTCCTTCTAGTCTTTATATGATTGACATAAATCATGCTTGCATTTCCACATGGGTATGGGATACCTGATGTGGGTCTCATCTTTGCAATCACTTGCAGGGGATGAGAAACATGCGAGCACTAGCTAAGGGTGATGTAGATCTCCGCATGGGCAATGGAGCTAGAGTAGCGGCCGTTTCCGTGGGAACTTTTGTACTCACTCTAGCTAATGGTTTAGAGTTGTATTTGAATAACTGTTATTTTGTACCAACTCTAACCAAAAACATTATCTCCGTCTCCGTGTTTCATACGGAAGGCTTTTGTTTTATGATTAAGTACAATCGGTGTACTTTTCATTTAATGAAATGGTTTATTGTGAAGCCATTTCAATTGGAGATATTTATGTTTTGAATGATGTCAATGATGTTTATCATATAGAGAACAAGAAGCTCAAAACGAATGAATCAAACAAATCCTACCTTTGGCATTGTCGTTTAGAACATATAAACGATAGACGCATAAATAGACTTGTTGATAACAATGTTCTCAAATCATTTGATTGCGAATCATATGGTACGTGAGAGGCTTGCCTTTTAGGGAAGATGACTCGTGCACCCTTTAATGGTAAAGGGACACGAGCAAGTGAGGTTTTAGGACTCATACATACCGATGTATGTGGTCCATTAAACATCACTGCTAGAGGAGGATATCATTACTTCATTACTTTTACCAATGACTTAAGTAGATATGGTTATGTCTACTTAATAAGGCATAAAAGTGATGCTTTTGAGAAATTTAAAGAATTTCAAAATGAGGTTGAGAACCAATTTGATAAGAAGATACAAGCACTACGATCGGATCGTGGTGGCGAATATCTAAGTAATGAGTTTTGATTCACATCTTAATAATTGTGGTATAATATCACAATGGGCTCCTCCAGGCACACCACAGTTGAATGGTGTTGCAGAAAGGAGAAACCGAACTTTATGAGATATGGTTCGGTCTATGATGAGTCAAAGTGAGCTTCCTTGATCGTTTTGGGGCTTTGCGCTATTGTATACCGTATTCTCACTAAATCGAAGTCTCCAATAAGACTCCATATGAGATATGGACGGGAAAGGTTCCCTATTTGTAGGTTATCCTAAGGAAACGTGTGGTCATTACTTCTACAATCCTCACGAGAACAAAGAGTATGTGGCTCGTGATGCTGTTTTTCTAGAAAATGAATACATTTCTAGAAAACAGAGTGGGAGAAAATTTGAACTTGATGAAGTTCAAGAGCCACAAACCGACGCAGAAAATGAGGAAACTGTTCCCTCGTCTTCTGACATGGTTGTAATCCCTAGGAGGTCAGGAAGAGTTAGTTATCAACCTGACCGCTACCTCGGTAACATCGAGGAGGAGGGTGATTTGTTGTTATTCTAAAGCAACGAACCCTCAACCTACAAGGCGGCTATTAGTAGCCCCAACTCCGAACAATGGCTTAAGGCCATGAAATCCGGAATGGATTCTATGTACGAGAACCAAGTTTGGGACTTGGTAGATTTACCTTAAGGAGTGAGACCCTTTCAGTGTAAATGGATATTCAAAATCAAACTCGGCATAGATAAACATATAGATGTTTACAAAGCTAGATTGGTGGCAAAGGGCTTTTCACAAATACAAGGTATTCATTATGATGAAACCGTTGCACCAGTTGCAATCCTTCGATCCATAAGGATAATCTTAGCGGTTGCCGCATTTCATGACTATGAAATATGGCAAATGGATGTAAAAACCGCCTTCTTGAATGGGATTCTAGAAGAGGAAGTGTTCATGACACAACCTGAAGGTTTTGTAGATACATCCAACGCTAAGAAAGTATGCAAGCTTAAGAGATCCATTTATGGTCTTAAGCAAGCATCAAGGAGTTGGAATCACAGATTCGATCATGTTATAAAACAAAAGGGATTCGCTCGAAGTGCCGAGGAACCTTGTTTGTACATGAAGTTTAGTGGGAGCAAGATAACCTTCCTTGTTTTGTATGTGGATGACATACTACTAATTGGAAATGATGTTCCAAGTTTGAATTCGGTAAAGGTGGAATTGGGAAACCATTTCCAAATGAAGGACTTGGGAGAGGCACAACGCATCTTGGGTATCCGGATCTATAGAGATAGATCCAAGAGGATACTAGCATTGAGTCAAGAAGCTTATATCGATAAGATTCTTGATAGGTTCAATATGAAAGACTCCAAGAGAGGCTTTCTTCCGATGAGTGTAGGAATAACGTTGAAGAAATCTCAATGTCCTACGACTCCTGAGGAAATTGAACACATGAAATTGATCCTTTCTTGCTTCCGCTGTTAGATCAATCATGTATGCTATGATGTGCACTCATCCCGATGTCGCTTTCGCTTTGAGCATGACGAGCCGGTATCAAGCTAATCCCGGTGAGATCACTGGATAGCTGTGAAGAACATCCTTAAGTACTTGAGAAGAACTAAGGATTCGTTTCTAGTGTTTGGAGGAGAACTTGAGCTGCGTGTAAAGAGTTACACGGATGCAAATTTCCAAACCAATGGGGATGATTTGAAATCCCAATCCGGCTATGTCTTTATGTTGAATGGGGGTGCTATTTGCTGAAAAAGTTTCAAGCAAAGTGTCACTGCGGATTCTACAATGTAAGTCGAATATTTGGCGACTTCTAAGTCGCTAAGGAAGCTGTATGGATTCGGCAGTTCTTGTATGGACTAAGAGTAGTCCCTAGTGCCGAAGATCCAATCACTATTTATTGTGATAATAGTGGGGCTATCTTTCATGCAAAGGAGCCCAAGCCTAGTAATAAGTCTAGACACGTTTTGAGGAAATACCATGTTATAAGAGATAATGTGGAAATGAAGGAAATAGATATTTGTAAGGTTGGGACAGACGATAACATCGTTGATCTTTTAACCAAGCCTCTTTCGAGGGCAAAGCATGACGCTCACACCGCCTCTATGGGGTTGAGGCGTATGCCTGATTTCCTTTAGTTTTTGAGATATGTAATGGATAAAGTATCCTATTACATATATGAAAATAACATTCATTGTTTAGAGTATATTTACTCTTTAAAGTCATTTTGAATGCATACTTTGTTTATCCGAATAGTTGTGTGACAACATTGAACATATTCAAGTGAACGGTATAAACTAAGTATTTGGTCCCTAGTCTCTCATATGAGGTGACGTCTCGGAGAGACTAGATTGCAAGTCGATCGATGGTGGGTTCAACACCATAGGGTCATATGTGATGACTGATCGTTTGCATAGACAGACTGTGAGACACTCTGTCGGGCAGTGGCGCTTATAGAATTCCTTTTCAATGAGATTGAAACCTGGTCGTGGTGGGAATTCTAAAGTATTCCTTTGAGTCGATTCTTTGACTGGAACTGATTGTCTGAGTCGGTGCAGTTTCCGAGTGACTTTCATTTTTGTCGTAAGCCATGCCGTGAAAGGGGGTTATAAGGGCATCTTTGGGGTCATGGTGATCTGCATTATACAGTACAATCGAGTGGAAGGGAAATGTCCACCCTCGTCAGGGTAAAACATCTTTGGGCCACTCGAGGAGTAGTCGCTGAAAATGCGTGGCCACGCTCGGTAAGAATCTACGGTAGATTCCCCGGTCAGACAGCTACTCTCCTTATCGAGGAAACCACTCATGATATATATCTTTAGAATGCAAGTACGACCTGTAAGACACCTTGCATTGAGTGGGAGATGTGAAACGGACATGAGAATTGGTAATGCACAACTTGTCTCGGACAAGTGGGAGATTGTTGGAGTAAGTGTCCTCCACAATAGTGCGATTACTTAATAAATCTCAATTAAGGAATACATGGGGATAATCCTGTATTATTGTCAATTGATTAACGTAAATCAATAACGGTTGGCTGACTAGAGTTTGTCGTTATTGTCGTGAGAACTACAGAATCAATTGATCCCTTTAAGTCACACCTATAGGAACATACTCCAAATATATAAGCTAATTAATTGTATGAGATACGATTAAATTAGTAACTTGATAAATCGACTAACGGTTAGTCAGTGTATTAATTTAGAGAGAAATCGAGTTGTGAACTCGGATGATTGAATTTTACATCGATAAAATTATTGGAGGAGATGAGAATTAGTGATTAACCGTTAATTCACTAATCATGTATATTTTTACTAATGAGATTAGTAAAAGTACAATTTTAATATATGTGTAAGTGTACATGTATATTAAGGAAGAGTTTAATTAATTTGCACTTTATTATATTAGATAATTAAGTGATAAATTATAAGTATTTGTGGGACAAATATCGAAAACAAATAAGACCCATTTTTGGGCCCTATGGACCGTCCAAATAGGGTGAGAAGGAGGAAGATTCCTTCTTGTCTTATTTGCTTTGTCTTTTGTTTAGTGTTTTGAGCATGCTTGAGACATAATAATTAACATGCAACACTTTACTCTAAACAAGAAAAGAAGCATGCAAAAACTCTCCTTCCTCTCTCCTTCATGTTGGCCGAAATTTTTGGTGTATGTGATACACTTCATTTTGCTTGTTGTTTACATAAAAACACAAGGCCAAAAAGAAAGAGAATGAATTCATGCATTATTCTCTTCATCTCTCTAACTCTCCTCACTAAAACATAAGAAATAAGTTCTTATTTTTCCAAAACACTACTAAGTGTTAGTAGTAATAATATTCACATATTATCAAGTGTTTATTAGTGATTTCTAGATCAAAATCACTAGTAAATTTTGGAGTACTTCTTGGGTGCTACTAGAAGGAGGTTTCCTATTATGGAAACTCGGGTTTTGGAGGATCATCCTAAACTTTAGCTCAAGAAACAAAACTAGAAAGGAGTTCTAGTTTTGTGCCCAATATTTCCCTTTGAGAAAGGTATAACATTTCTAAACTTGTAACAAAGTGAATTTGTACTACATAGATCTTGCTAAATCAAATTAGAGTAATTTGATTTACACTAATTGGAGTGAAACTAGATGGGCTAAGTTTCACTCAAAGGATGAACTAAAATCGAACTTGACAACCCTTGAATAACTCGGCCAAAGTGTTGGTTTTTGTGTGATAATTTTCTGAATTTTGTGAAAACAAAAGAAACATAAAGGATAGTAACTAAATCTACACACAAAGTAATAGATTTAGGTTTTGATTAGTTTAAGCACAAAGCCACTAAACTAATCTTTCACAAATCTCAAACACAAAGTAATGAGAGAAATGAGAGCACTCAAGTTTTAAACACTAGGGTTTTTCATTCAACAAATTCTGAAAATTTACAAGGCAATGAGAGGAGGTTATATACTACCCTTCCTCTAATCTTGACCTTACATTTAAAGGAGATCTAAAGGCTATAATTAACCCACAAAAACTTACAATATAACGGCTCAATTGAGCTCTTTTTGCTGAAAATTCAAAGAGAAACAAACAAACACATAAAGTATAAAGCATAAAGGAAGATAGTGACATGTGGGAAAGGGACATGTTGAGGAGAAACATGTGAAGCTTCTCTTTGTTTGTTTCGGCTGACTTGGGCTTATTCCCACTTGATGTTTGCTCTTTGACGATTTAATTGACTTGTGGTTCGAACCCACTTGGGTGCACCCGAAGTTCAATTTCAAAAATAGCACATTCATTGACTTTTCGGTTGCTCTCCAACTTGACCTTCCTTGACTTCTCTGACCCACCAAGCTTGACCAAGATATTATCGTTTAATTCACTCAAAATAAGCTTGGGTGGACCCTAGGACCGTGGCCTAGCCCATGGTTAGAGCCCAAGGACTCAAACCGTGATTTAGGCAAAAACCGCCTTTGCTCGACTTGACCATTTTTGGTCCAATCTCCTCTTCTTGAAAAGGATTTGTCCTCAAATCCTCGGAGTTCTCTTTGTTCTCTTCTCGACTTGAGTTTTTGTTTGACCCTCGACTTAGACTCTCGTTGGCTTCATGACTTGGTTCGTAGAGCATGATGAGGAGTGCCCTATGAGCCCCATGACCAACCTTGGGCTCCATGCTCCTAGTCTTCCAAGAACACCACTTGCTTAGAGATTGAATGAGAGATTGATCCTTGTAGACTTGGCTCAATGAATTGAGCTCGCTCTCTCCCTTACTCATGGCTTCTTTGGATTCACAATTATCCCTTAGCACAACTCGAAGTTCTTCATGCTTAGAATCGTCGTCTCGCCACCCTTTGTCAAGGATGAGTCCCACATTTTTATCCCATTTCAAGGTCTCACTTGAACTTTCTATCACATCGATCTTTGCATCTCCAAATGATTCACTTCCTTTGCTCTTGATCGAAACTTTCAAACTTGGAACCTTGACATTGAACTCGTGCTCCTCTTCTTTGTTCCTCCTTATTGTCCTAGGATTGTCTTTGATCACTTGGAGGGCTACAATCTCAATCATGAAGGGACTTGTTGAATTAGGTGACCTAAGAAGTGTGACCAATTCATGGATGGCCTTGGGGGCCGTGTACTTCTTCCACAAATCGATCTTTGGACTTTCAATTGAGCCATCTTCTTTCTTGAACTTAGGCGAAGATTGTAGAAGATCATCACTTAGCTCTTTTTGTTCAAGCTTAGTTCCCCCTTTGAATCCCCATTTCATGAATCCACTTGAGTAGACTTGGTCATGACAACCACATAGCATTTCTTTAGTATTGTTAGTTCCCACTTTGAACTTCCATTTTAGAAATTCCCTCGACTCTTTGCTTGTATCAACATTCTCATACCACATGAATACCTTCCTCTTGACATTAGCCAAACACTTCTCATGATCATACTCATCCCTTTGCTTGGCATTGTACCCCATGCTTTCCTCTTGAGTGTTAGGGTCATCTTTAGCAAAGTGAATGGTCAATTTCTCACCAACATTCATTTCCTCACTTGTTTCGGCCTCTTCACTCAATACCACATCTTTGTAAGGCTCAAACATGGAGGGTGGGGTGGAATAATTCATGGTAGGAGGTAGGGGTGTGGGTATGTCCTCTAGTATCATATCACACGGCTTTACCATCACCATTTCAGCTTGCACTTGTTTCATTTCGGGTCCCCCTTCAACCTTCATGTTTTCGTGTGATTCAACCAAGGAGGGTGGGCTAGGGTTCTTCAAAATTGGAGGTAAGGGTGTAAGTTTGATATTCTTGGCTCCAATCTTAAAGTCATAAGTATTGTCCCTCCCATCATGATTAGCATTTCTTTTCAACTTCCAAGGTTTCCCCAAGAGGAGATGACAAGCCTCCATGGGAGTCACATCACACAAAATCTTGATGCAGGAGCATCACTATTAAGTTCTCATGAAGTCCTACTTAGTCGAGACGTCACTCACCTAGCACGTGGATTTGAATTTGGATCACTAGAAGTCGAGATGGTGACATGGGATGGAGTCGCAACCATGGCGTAAGTGAAAAGTCCGTCATCAACATTTTGAGCAGATTTTATCGCACATCGACGAAGTAATTAAAATCTGCGTTTTAGCATTTATTAGGTTATTTAGAAATAATTAAATTAGCTTAAATAATGATGTCATGCATGATGTGAGCTTATCGATGTCATGGATGATGTATATTAGTAGCTAGTGCATGTGTGACTTGTGTCACTCATGCATGATCACCAAGTGTCAACAACAATGTGCATGTGCAACAAGTGTCCTTTGCATGTGCACCAAGTGTCCATTAGCATGTGCAACAAGTGTCAATACTTGTGCATGTGCAACAAGTGTTAAGCACATGAATTTCACCATGTGCTAATAACCACTATAAATAGTGGATGTTGTAGAGATTTATGAACACAACTTGAAATACAAAAACCAAACACTTGAGATTTTCTCTCTATTTGTGAACTCTTGCGAGCGTTCTTCATCTTCCTTGCGAGGTTGATTTCTCTTATTTCATCCTTGTTCCTGTGTGGTCTCGGTCGAAATACTTTAGTTTTAGTTGAGTTATCTTGCGAGATTCTTAACTAATCCATATCCACTTACTTTCTCTTTCTTTCTTATACTCTAATCCCAAACCCAAACATATTCCTACTGTTTTTATATCTCGTTTTACTCGTTAATACCCGCTGCATTTTACACTCTAAGACTCACAAAATACCATCCCTTTTATATGAAGTAGCACACGCATCAGATTTGGTATCAGAGCTACGGCTCTTGATTTCCTTAAACCAAGACGGTCCTTTTGTTAATTTATTTTGTTTGTTCTTATTCCTTAACAAAAAAAAATATATACATAAAAATGTATAATGGAGATGGTTCTGGTGGTGAGCCTTGGGAAGAGCGTATGGATCAGTTAACAACGTCCATGGCTCAAATGCAATACATGATGAAGCAACTTATTGGCGCTACTCTCGGAAAGAAGGGGCGAAAGTACGTCGATCTTTCCGATTCTGATGAAGAGCAGCCCAAAAGTGAACCAAGGGCTACACATGATGATGATCGAGGTCTAAAGTTAGACATTCCGGAGTTCGAGGGTGAACTTGATGCTGAAAAATTCCTTGATTGGGTGAGACAAACTGAGAGAATCTTTGAATACAAAGGCTACGATGAGCAGAAGCAGTTTAAGATAGCTACTCTTAAACTAACCAAGTATGCGTCTTTGTGGTATGAGAATCTTAAGAAGCAAAGGAGGCGTGACAACAAGAGCAAGATCGAGACATGGCAGAAGTTAAAGAAGCATTTGGAAAAACGGTTCATGCCAAGAGACTATGAGCAAGAGCAGTACCTAAGGCTTGCATCTTTAACTCAAGGTAACATGAGTGTCACTGACTATATTAAAGAGTTTGAAAGGTTAGTTATTGTCTGCGATATTGAGGAGAAAGAAGAGCTACAAATCGCACGTTTTATTAAAGGTCTTAACCCTTTTTTGGCACAAAGAGTAGAAATTCAGAATTTCATCACTTTTGATGATGTTTGTAAGCTTGCTCTTAAGTTTGAGAAGCAAGACAAGGGTAAGAGGCCCATGGTTTCTCGAGAACAATCAAAAGGGGTTAATCCTTTCTACAAAATGAACCCCTCCACAGCTAGTCCTAAGGAGGAGAGAAAAGAAGAACCTAAAGGAAAAGGTAAAGGGATTGTTGTCGATCCTAAAGACCTACGTTTTAGGAGATGTTTTAAGTGTCAGGGGTATGGACATATTGCTAATGAGTGTCCACAAAAGAGGGCACTTACTCTTCAGGAGTTGGAAGAAATTACTCCTTACTTTGTGGTGACAAAGGAGATCGAAACCAGCCCCGTTGAGGATCAAAACGAAGAGGAAGTTCGCGACCATGTTATTGAGCCCTTATATGATAGCGAAAAGGAGATGTTCATGGTTAGAAACTTGCACATTCAATCATCCCCGATAGAGATGGAACAACGTGAACAAATATTTCATGCTCGTTGCAAAGTACAAGGTAAGATTTGCAATTTAATTATTGATAGTGGATCTTGTACGAATGCTGTTGCTATTGATTTGGTGGACTTGCTTAAGTTGGAAACCCGAAATCACCCAAAACCTTACAACTTACATTGGTTAAATGATGATAATGGGCTTCGGGTAAAGAAACAAGCTTTGCTTTCTTTTGTTATGGGTCCATATGAAGATGAAGTGTGGTGTGATATGGTACCAATGAATGCTTGTCACATTTTGTTGGGTCGTCCATGGCAATTTGATAGAGAGGTTGTTCACCAAGGGAGGACTAATATCTACATCGTCACAAAGGGGAAGGATAGGTTCCATTTGAAACCTCTATCACCCAACAAACTAAAGAAAGCACCAAAGAAGAGTGAAAATTTGCTCATGAATGCTAAGGAGTTTGAGGAAGCATTAGAGCAAGGGGAACAAGTATTTGTTCTCATGGTTCGAGATGTAAGTGGAGGAGTACCTAACAACGATGAAGCTGTCCAAATCTTATTGGATGAATTTGGTGACGTATTCCCCGACGAATTGCCACTTAGGTTACCTCCTAAACGTGGCATTGAGCATCAAATTGACTTGATTCCCGGAGCTACTTTACCTAACAAACCAGCTTATAGATGCAATCCGGAGGAAGCGAAAGAATTACAAAGGCAAGTGCAAGAGTTGGTTGATCGTGGTTTTGTGCGAGAAAGCCTTAGTCCTTGTGCCGTACCAGCCCTTCTAGTGCCTAAGAAGGATGGAACTTGGCGTATGTGCATTGATAGTCGAGCGGTGAATAACATCACGATCAAGTATCGCTTTCCTATGCCAAGGTTAGATGATATGCTTGATGAATTGAATGGAGCTCACGTGTTTTCAAAGATTGATCTTCGCAGTGGCTATCATCAAATGAGGATAAGAGAAGGCGATGAATGGAAGACGGCCTTCAAAACCAAGCAAGGATTATATGAATGGCTTGTAATGCCATTTGGGTTATGCAATGCTCCTAGTTCATTTATGCGACTTATGAACGAAGTGCTACGGTCATTCCTTAACAAATTTGTTGTTGTTTATCTTGATGACATACTTATTTACAGCAAAAGTAAGGAAGAACACTTAGAGCATTTGAGGGAGGTTTTTGAGAAACTAAGGGAGCAAAAGCTTTATGGTAAGCTTGAGAAGTGCACATTCATGGTGCCTAATGTGACCTTTCTTGGTTACATTGTCGGTGGTGATGGTGTGAGCGTTGATCCTTCAAAGGTTGAAGCAATTAGATCTTGGCCAATTCCTACAACAACTACGGAGGTTAGAAGTTTCCATGGTTTGGCCTCGTTCTACCGACGTTTTATCAAGAGTTTCAGCTCTATTGTTGCCCCTATCACCGAGCTTACAAAGAAAGGAGAATTTGTGTGGACTACAAGCGCACAAAAGGCATTTGACGAG
Source organism: Dianthus caryophyllus (assembly GCA_023091065.1). Lineage (NCBI taxonomy): Eukaryota > Viridiplantae > Streptophyta > Magnoliopsida > Caryophyllales > Caryophyllaceae > Dianthus > Dianthus caryophyllus. The sequence goes on from CM041524.1 coordinate 25,542,934, forward strand.
ATTAAAGGTAAGTTATGTTCGACACCAATTTTAGCATTACCTGATTTTGATAAGTTGTTTGAAGTTGAATGTGATGCGAGTGGTGTTGGAATTGGAGCTGTGCTACTCCAAGAGAAGCGTCCTATTGCTTTCTTTAGTGAAAAGCTAGGAGGAGCAAGATTGAAATATTCCACCTATGATAAGGAGTTTTATGCAATTGTTAGAGCTTTGGATCATTGGGCGCATTATCTACGTCCCAAACCCTTTGTTCTATATTCTGATCACGAGGCACTAAAACACATTCATGGTCAACAAAAGCTGAATGCAAGACATGCAAAGTGGGTGGAATTCTTACAATCCTTTACATTTTCTTCCAAGTACAAGATGGGTAATTCTAATATGGTGGCGGATGCACTTTCAAGAAGACACACTTTGTTGGTTGCACTTGATACAAGATTGCTTGGATTTGAGCAAATTAAAGAGTTCTACAAAGATGATCCAGATTTTGCCAATGAAGTCGCTTCTCCATCACATTTGTTTTCCATACAAGAAGGATTTCTTTTCAAGGGAAACAAGCTTTGTGTACCTAGAAGCTCAATTCGTGAACTCTTGGTTAGAGAAGCACATGGTGGCGGATTAGCTGGGCATTTTGGTGTTAACAAGACCTACGACATTCTTTGTGAGCACTTTTATTGGCCAAAAATGATAAAAGATGTGCAAGACGTCATTGCAAGGTGTGCTACTTGTCAAAAATCAAAGAGCACATTCTCTAAGGGATTATATACACCTTTGCCCGTGCCTACACAACCATGGGATGAAGTGAGTATGGATTTCATTGTCGGATTACCCCGTACTCAAAGAGGCAAAGATTCTATCATGGTGGTTGTGGATAGGTTCTCGAAGATGGCTCATTTTGTACCTTGTCACACGACGGACGATGCTTCTAAAGTTGCTGATCTTTATTATAAAGAAATTGTTCGTTTGCACGGAATTCCTAAGACCATAGTTTCTGATCGGGATGTTAAGTTCTTGAGCTACTTTTGGAAGACCTTATGGCGTTTAGTGGGTACCAAGCTGTTGTTTAGTACTTCCCATCATCCCCAAACTGATGGTCAAACGGAGGTCACAAATCGTACTCTAGGAAGCTTGTTACGTGGTCTGGTGAGTAAGAGCACGAAAGATTGGGATATCAAGTTGGCGCATGCCGAATTTGCCTACAATCGAACACCTTCTTCTACTACTGGTCGGGCGCCATTTGAGATCGTTTATGGGGTAAATCCTTACCTTCCTATTGATCTAATTCCAATCCCAAGGAAAGATGTTCTAAACTTTGAAGCCAAGGAAAGACAATCTGCGTTTTTCCGTACATGTGAACAAGTGAAGGCGCAAATCGAAAAGGCTAACACAAGGTATAAGGAAAGGGCTAATAGACATCGAAAACAACCCACTTTCAAGGTTGGGGATCTAGTTTGGCTGCATCTACGTAAAGAGAGATTCCCGTCTAAAAGAAAGAACAAATTGATGCCGAGAGCTGATGGCCCTTTTCGAGTGCTGGAGCGATTTGGAGAAAGTGCATACAAGCTAGAACTTCCAAGTGAATATGGTGGTGTAAGCTCCACATTCAATGTTGGTGATCTCTCACCTTATTTAGATGATGAAAATTTGAGGGCAAATTCTTTTGAAGAGGGAGAGAATGATGCAGGAGCATCACTATTAAGTTCTCATGAAGTCCTACTTAGTCGAGACGTCACTCACCTAGCACGTGGATTTGAATTTGGATCACTAGAAGTCGAGATGGTGACATGGGATGGAGTCGCAACCATGGCGTAAGTGAAAAGTCCGTCATCAACATTTTGAGCAGATTTTATCGCACATCGACGAAGTAATTAAAATCTGCGTTTTAGCATTTATTAGGTTATTTAGAAATAATTAAATTAGCTTAAATAATGATGTCATGCATGATGTGAGCTTATCGATGTCATGGATGATGTATATTAGTAGCTAGTGCATGTGTGACTTGTGTCACTCATGCATGATCACCAAGTGTCAACAACAATGTGCATGTGCAACAAGTGTCCTTTGCATGTGCACCAAGTGTCCATTAGCATGTGCAACAAGTGTCAATACTTGTGCATGTGCAACAAGTGTTAAGCACATGAATTTCACCATGTGCTAATAACCACTATAAATAGTGGATGTTGTAGAGATTTATGAACACAACTTGAAATACAAAAACCAAACACTTGAGATTTTCTCTCTATTTGTGAACTCTTGCGAGCGTTCTTCATCTTCCTTGCGAGGTTGATTTCTCTTATTTCATCCTTGTTCCTGTGTGGTCTCGGTCGAAATACTTTAGTTTTAGTTGAGTTATCTTGCGAGATTCTTAACTAATCCATATCCACTTACTTTCTCTTTCTTTCTTATACTCTAATCCCAAACCCAAACATATTCCTACTGTTTTTATATCTCGTTTTACTCGTTAATACCCGCTGCATTTTACACTCTAAGACTCACAAAATACCATCCCTTTTATATGAAGTAGCACACGCATCAAATCTCATCCATGTAATCCCTTCCAATGGAGAAAGAAACCAAGCATTGTCTAACCACCATCACCTCGGTTCCCATATCTAGCCACCTCATCTTGTAAGGGTTAGGGTGATCATGTGTGGGCAAGGCTAATTTTTCAATGAGGGTGCTTGAGGCAACATTAGAACAACTTTCCCCATCAACAATCAAATTACAAACCCTTCCCATAATGGTACACCTAGATCTAAAGATTTGGACTTGGTGATTCTCTTCTAGGGTTAGGGTTTGAGCATGTAATGCTCCACAATCCACACGGCCTAGACTAGGGGGTGGCTCTCCTCCTAATCGAGCCATTCTAGCCTCTAACTCCCTTTGACCCCTCAAAGTCACAAGATCAAGGCTAGGGTTAGGTTTAAGTCTACCCCTCATTCGACTCATTTTGATTTCAAGCTCTCTTCTAGCTTTCTCCATAGAATCATACATGGTCTCACCAAGAGTAGTACCACAAGAAACATCAAAAGGAAGAAACATACCCATTGAAATAACCAAAGAAACAAATTTGAAAAAATTTGTGCAAAGTTTGGACCTTTGAGTGTAAGAACCAAAACCAACACTAACACAAGTGTAGATCTCCAACCATTTTGTGAAAATTTTGTGAGAATTTTGTGGAAGTTTTGTGAAATAACAAGTAAAAGAAATAGAGAAAAACGAAAAATTGAAGAAGAAACAACAAGAACAACTCGACAACACAAAGAATAAAACGAAAATGAAGAACAAACCTAGGCTTTGATTACCAATTTGGAGTGAAACTAGATGGGCTAAGTTTCACTCAAAGGATGAACTAAAATCGAACTTGACAACCCTTGAATAACTCGGCCAAAGTGTTGGTTTTTGTGTGATAATTTTCTGAATTTTGTGAAAACAAAAGAAACATAAAGGATAGTAACTAAATCTACACACAAAGTAATAGATTTAGGTTTTGATTAGTTTAAGCACAAAGCCACTAAACTAATCTTTCACAAATCTCAAACACAAAGTAATGAGAGAAATGAGAGCACTCAAGTTTTAAACACTAGGGTTTTTCATTCAACAAATTCTGAAAATTTACAAGGCAATGAGAGGAGGTTATATACTACCCTTCCTCTAATCTTGACCTTACATTTAAAGGAGATCTAAAGGCTATAATTAACCCACAAAAACTTACAATATAACGGCTCAATTGAGCTCTTTTTGCTGAAAATTCAAAGAGAAACAAACAAACACATAAAGTATAAAGCATAAAGGAAGATAGTGACATGTGGGAAAGGGACATGTTGAGGAGAAACATGTGAAGCTTCTCTTTGTTTGTTTCGGCTGACTTGGGCTTATTCCCACTTGATGTTTGCTCTTTGATGATTTAATTGACTTGTGGTTCGAACCCACTTGGGTGCACCCGAAGTTCAATTTCAAAAATAGCACATTCATTGACTTTTCGGTTGCTCTCCAACTTGACCTTCCTTGACTTCTCTGACCCACCAAGCTTGACCAAGATATTATCGTTTAATTCACTCAAAATAAGCTTGGGTGGACCCTAGGACCGTGGCCTAGCCCATGGTTAGAGCCCAAGGACTCAAACCGTGATTTAGGCAAAAACCGCCTTTGCTCGACTTGACCATTTTTGGTCCACTAATATTTGATTAGTGAATGGGATCCGATCCCTACACACTTGTGATCAAGGCTCTCTTGTTTGGGCACTCCTTAGCAAAATGGCCATACCCTTGACATTGGTAGCATCTCTTGAGAGGAATCGTTTTTCTTGGGCCATAGTCAATTCCCTTCCCCTTGTCAACACTTGATGGCTTGATGGTAGGGCAAGGCTCGACAATTTTGATCCCTCCTTGGCTCGAGGTAGGGTTGGTCTTGGTAGTGCCCTTAGCCGAATCCCCTCTCCCCTTCTCTAACCTTTCCACACGAGTGGCCATAGTGACGGCCTCATCGAATGACCACAAGTTTTGCATCTTCACCCGGTTAGCTATCCTAGGGTTAAGGCCCTCGACAAACCTAGCTATCTTTTGCTCGGGTTTTTCATTCATCTCACATTGTAAGGTGAGTTGTTCAAAGTCCCTAAGATAGGTTTCGATGGGGTGTGTCTCTTGTTTTAGTTGGGTCAATCTAAGGAACATGTCTTGAGAGTAATCTTTGGGAACAAACTTATCCTTGAGCTTTTTCTTGAGTTTGAGCCATGACCTAATGGGTTCCTTTCCCTCTCGGTTTCTTTGGTTCTTAAGGTTTTCATACCAAAGGGAGGCATAGCCTTTGAATTTCATGATGGCCACCTTAAAACACTTTCTATCGGGGTATTCTTTAAATTCAAAGATTCTTTCGACCGACCTAAAAGTCGGGAATTTCTACCTTGATGTCTCGGTCATGATCTCTTGGTTGGACTTCAAGGGACTCCTCCGAATCCGAGTGTTGATCTTCCATGTGAGGAGGGGGTTGGCCTCTCCCACGGCCTCCAAAGCCACGCCCTCTTCCTCCTCCACCTCTAGGTGGTGGTCTTGGCTCATGAATGTTTTGATCCAAGAGAGTGTTTAGAGCATTCATCATTAAAGTACAATTACCGGTGAGTTGAGTCAACTTCTCTTCTAAATCGGAAAGCCTCTTATCCTCTTCCATTTTGTGAAAATTTTGTGAGATTTTTGTGGAAGTTTTGTGGAAAATAAACAAGGAAAAGAAGGAAAGAAAACGAAAAAATTGAAGAGGAAGAAAAAGAGTATAAACCGAGAAAACAAAAATAAATCGAAAACAAGAACAAACCTAGGCTTTGATGACCAATTTGGAGTGAAACCTATGGGGTTTGATTTCACTCAAGAGAACAACAAAAATCGATTTATAAAACTTGAAGAATTTTCGGCCAAATGATGTGTTTTTGTGTTGATTTTTCTGATTTTTGTAAAACAAAAGAAAACATAAAGGATAGAACTAATTCTAAGCACTAAGCAAAAGAATTAGGTTTTGATTAATTCAAGCACTAAGCCACTAAATTAATCATTCACTAACTCAAGCACTAAGCAAAGAGTATAATGAAGCCACACAAGTTCAAACTCTAGGGTTTGCTTTTTTCATTCAACCAAATCTGAAAATTATGATGTGTGAGGGTGGGTTTATATAATACCCAAGGCCTCATCTAAACCCCACATTACAAGTTGATCTAAGGGCCATAAAAGGTCCCTCAAATCAGCCGAAAAAAGCTTGGTCCTATTGACCATACAATTTGAAAATTATAACAAACAAAACATAAAGTAGACAATGACATTTGAACTCATCCTCTCCATGCACTTTAGGTAGCATCCAAGGGCCAAGACTTGATCTTGGGTGGCATGTGGGACGGTCCAACAAACAAAGACAAGGGATTATATTGTCCCCATACATAAAGCATAAAGTAAAGAAAGCGACATGAATGAAAATGACATAAACATAAAACAATGTGATGGCTTGGTGAGTTGATTGTAGCCGGCTCCATGGGACCTCCTTGAGCTAGCTTTTGTGAACCATGTGAGTCCTTTTATTGGAGGGTTAACTCACATGGGTGCACCCAATTTGACCACATTCAAAAATATCATGTTCATTGACTTTTTTGTTGCTCTCCAACTTGACTTCCTCTTGACTTTCCATGACCACTAAGGTTGGCTAGATTTGACCATAGAATTGACTTGACTTAGCCCTTAGTGGCCCCTTGACCCATGGCCTAGGCTTGGGTTTGTGCCCAAGGACCCAACCCTTGGCTCAACTCCATCTCATCCTTGACCACCTTGACCATTCTTGGTCCACATAGAATCAAACCGGCGTAGTTCGTGATTTTGGTTGAGTCTTTTGTGAGACTGCCTACGTATCCATTTTTGTGGAATCAAACCAAGCGTAGTTCATCCGTGCGTTGTGTTGTGTTCGTTATGGAATACATTGCAAAGTTGTGTAGAGCCTAAGGGTAGTATTTCTTAAGCTGATCGAGGTTGGTGGGTAGGTTGAATTTTTCACCGTCGAGATCGGTTAGCTTTGCAGCTCCTCCGGGAAGGATTTCTTTAACCAGATATGGTCCGGCCCAATTAGGTTTGAATTTCCCTCTTGGATCGATCGGTAGCGGCGCCCTTACTGATTTAAGGACCAAATCTCCCACGTTGATATTGCGTGGTTTGACTCGTTTGTTGTATGCGCGTTGTAGTCTTGATTGGTACATGCGAACGGTGCTTAGTGAGTGTAAGCGGCTTTCGTCCAAGAGAATGAGCTGCTCATATCGTTCCCGTGCCCATTCTGCTTCTGGTGTGTCTGCTTCCATTAGAATTCGAAGTGATTTCATTTCGATTTCCACAGGTTGTACAGCTTCCATGCCGTATGTTAGGAAGTAGGGTGTCATCCCTGTTGGTGTGCGTATTGTGGTTCGATATCCCCATAGGGCGAAGGGAATCTTGTGTGGCCAATCGTGGCATGTGTCAATCATCTTCTTGAGAATGGTGACGACGGTTTTGTTTGCAGCTTCCACTGCGCCGTTGGTTTGGGGTCGGTACGGTGATGATTTGTGTCTTTGAATGTTGTATTTGGTGAGGATAGGTTCGACTTCTCCTCGAAAATGTGAGCCTTGATCGCTGATCAGCTCGTGGGGTACACCGCACCTACATATGATATTGTTTTGTATGAAACGGGCGACCTCCTTTGTGTCAAGCTTACGGTATGACGCGGCTTCGACCCATTTTGTGAAGTAGTCGATGGCCACGAGGATGAAGCAGTGTCCTCCAGCTCCAACCGGGTGTACCTTGCCTATGACGTCGATTCCCCATGTCGATAATAGCCATGGTGAGGTGAGGCTGTATAAAGGTGAAGGGGGTATGTGTTGAACGTTCGCGAAGATTTGGCAATTGTGGCAGTGTTTGACATATTTCGCGCAGTCGGCTTCCATGGTGGTCCAGTACCATCCTAGCCTAAGGATCTGTTTGCATAGGGCTCGTGCGTTCATGTGAGGTCCGCACTCGCCATCGTGGACTCGAGATATAATCTCTTGCCCTTTATTGTGATCAACGCACAAGAGTAGTGTACCCTGGGGCGATTTCTTGAGTAGTTTGTCCACTTCCCATACGAATTGTGATGCCAGAAGCCGGAGAGCTCTTCTGCCGCGTTTGTCAGTGTTTGGCGGATATTCTCCGTCCCGTTTGAAGTTGATTATGGCTTGGTACCAAGGTACGTTTTGTTCATTTTCGGTTTCGATGTCACATATGTATGCGGGTTCGCTGCTTCGTTCCACGACGATGGGAATGGTCTGTATTCCCGGGGGGATGTTTAGTAGTGATGCTAGTTTTGATAAGGCGTCTGCGAATTGGTTTTCTTCGCGAGGTAAATGCAAGAACTCCACGCGGTGGAATTTGGCGATAAGCTCTTGAATTTTGCTTTGGTATAGTGCGAGGTTTTCGTTAAGTATCTTCCATGCTCCAGACACTTGGTTGATAATTAGCGAGGAATCTCCGTATACACGTAGGTTCCTTGCGTTTAGTATGAGCGCGGCCTGTAGTCCATGCAGGCATGCCTCATATTCTGCGGCGTTGTTTGTTACATCAAAGTCTAATTTGATGGAGAGGGGTGTATGTTCGCCGTTCGGGGAAATGAGTAATATTCCTATTCCACAGCCTCGGTAATTTGATGAACCGTCGAAATATAATTCCCACTGTTCTTCGTTTATGTTGTATATTCCTTCGTCGGGGAATGACGTGGTGTCAATGATGGGTTGTACGTCGATCGCGTGATCGGCGAGAAAATCTGAGACCGCTCGTCCTTTGATGGCTTTAAGGGGAACGTAGACAATATCAAACTCGGCTAGAAGTAGGGTCCATCGTGCCATGCGTCCATTTGGCACGGGTTTCTCGAAAAGGTACTTGACGGGGTCCATCTTGGAGTAGACCTTTGTTTGATGTGCCAGCATATAATGACGGAGCTTTTTGGATGCCCATACTAATGCTAAGCAACTTTTCTCGACGGGCGCGTATCGAGTTTCATAGTCGAGAAATTTCTTGCTGATGTAGTAGATTGGATGTTGGAGTGAAACTAGATGGGCTAAGTTTCACTCAAAGGATGAACTAAAATCGAACTTGACAACCCTTGAATAACTCGGCCAAAGTTGGAACGAAACGGCTTGACGATTTGGACCCGATTTTTTTGTCTACGTTTTAACCATGGTCCTTGGACCCATGGTCACGTTTTTTCAGCCAAAATTGGCCTAAATCTCGGCTGAAATTCAACTCAAAATGATACACACAAATTCAAACACAAGTCCCTTTCATTATAGTTTGTTTTACTACTTTATGTCTTTGTCACCTTTTGATCTTTTGAATTCAACAACAAACAAATCAGCTTGGGACCTTCAAATGGACGTGTAAGACTTGCTCTCCAAGGAGCAAATGAAGGCCTTAGATGAAGAACAACAATGAAGGGAGAGGATGCATTCATGGGTCACTATCAAACTTTATGCTTTAGTTGTTGTATTTTGTTTGTTGTAATCAGATTTTTGTAAGGTCTTTAGGACCCTTTTTGGCTGATTTGTAAGGCCCCTCATAACCCTTAGATTAGATATTAGATGTAGGGTTTAGATGATAGCATGGGTCTTATATAAACCCACCTATCTCCTTGTAATTTTTCAGATTTGAAGTTTATAAGAAAATGAGTTTTAAAAGTGAGTTTTTCTCTTGGAGACCACCTTGGCTTAGTGCTTGGTGTTTCGAGTATCCTTGGGGGATGATCATAGCTTAGTGCGATGATTGATCGGAACCTTAGTCTTAGGCCCTCGCTTAGTGCTCGGTCTAATTCATATCCTAGGCTTAAACTTGTTTAAGTCATATCTTTTATTTTAGTTTTTATGTGTGTTCAAATAAAATCAGAAAAACGAAACCACCAAATCAGCCCATAAAAAACGTGAGACATGAGTAAGGCTCTTGAATGAGTCGACTTTAGGTCGAGGTGGTTACAAGGTACAAAGAGGCCCGCCCCGAATCGCTCCAATTGGTATCGAGCTTGGCTCTCGAGTTTTCTTAAACCGAGACGATCTTGGGATGAGTTGGGTCTTGTTGATTTCGGTGTCTCCTTACAAATCATGCGCTGCCTTGTTTTGTGAGTGTCGACTTGATTCGAGCACACTTTGTGGGTGTTTGGGTCGAGTTGGCTAACAAGAGGATTCGATGAATTTGCTATGTGCTTTTCATAGGATTCGAGTCTTGTTGTTTCATTCGTTTTTATCAAAACTTTACTCTTCAAAAATAGTTTTTATTTTCTGAAAATTCATCTTTTTGGATACCATTTTATTTGGCCAAAGTTTGAGGACAAACTTTTTTTGAAGAAAGGGAGAGTTGGAACGAAATGGCTTGACGATTTGGACCCGATTTTTTTGTCTACGTTTTAACCATGGGACCCATGGTCACGTTTTTTCAGCCAAAATTGGCCTAAATCTCGGCTGAAATTCAACTCAAAATGATACACACAAATTCAAACACAAGTCCCTTTCATTATAGTTTGTTTTACTACTTTATGTCTTTGTCACCTTTTGATCTTTTGAATTCAACAACAAACAAATCAGCTTGGGACCTTCAAATGGACGTGTAAGACTTGCTCTCCAAGGAGCAAATGAAGGCCTTAGATGAAGAACAACAATGAAGGGAGAGGATGCATTCATGGGTCACTATCAACCTTTATGCTTTAGTTGTTGTATTTTGTTTGTTGTAATCAGATTTTTGTAAGGTCTTTAGGACCCTTTTTGGCTGATTTGTAAGGCCCCTCATAGCCCTTAGATTAGATATTAGATGTAGGGTTTAGATGATAGCATGGGTCTTATATAAACCCACCTATCTCCTTGTAATTTTTCAGATTTGAAGTTTATAAGAAAATGAGTTTTAAAAGTGAGTTTTTCTCTTGGAGACCACCTTGGCTTAGTGCTTGGTGTTTGAGTATCCTTGGGGATGATCATAGCTTAGTGCGATGATTGATCGGAACCTTAGTCTTAGGCCCTCGCTAGTGCTCGGTCTAATTCATATCCTAGGCTTAAACTTGTTTAAGTCATATCTTTATTTTAGTTTTTATGTGTGTTCAAATAAAATCAGAAAAACGAAACCACCAAAACAGCCCATAAAAAACGTGAGACATGAGTAAGGCTCTTGAATGAGTCGACTTTAGGTCGAGGTGGTTACAAGGTACAAAGAGGCCGCCTCAATCGCTCCAATTGGTATCAGAGCTTCGGCTCTCGAGTTTTCTTAAACCGAGACGATCTTGGGATGAGTTGGGTCTTGTTGATTTCGGGTGTCTCCTTACAAATCTGTGCGCGTCTTGATTTGTGAGTGTCGACTTGATTCGAGCACACTTTGTGGGTGTTTGGGTCGAGTTGGCTAACAAGAGGATTCGATGAATTTGCTATGTGCTTTTCATAGGATTCGAGTCTTGTTGTTTCATTCGTTTTTATCAAAACTTTACTCTTCAAAAATAGTTTTTATTTTCTGAAAATTCATCTTTTTGGATACCATTTTATTTGGCCAAAGTTTGAGGACAAACTTTTTTTGTAGAAAGGAGGAGTTGGGACGAAATGGCTTGACGATTTGGACCCGATTTTTTTGTCTACGTTTTAACCATGGTCCTTGGACCCATGGTCACGTTTTTTCAGCCAAAATTGGCCTAAATCTCGGCTGAAATTCAACTCAAAATGATACACACAAATTCAAACACAAGTCCCTTTCATTATAGTTTGTTTTACTACTTTATGTCTTTGTCATTTTGATCTTTTGAATTCAACAACAAACAAATCAGCTTGGGACCTTCAAATGGACGTGTAAGACTTGCTCTCCAAGGAGCAAATGAAGGCCTTAGATGAAGAACAACAATGAAGGGAGAGGATGCATTCATGGGTCACTATCAACCTTTATGCTTTAGTTGTTGTATTTTGTTTGTTGTAATCAGATTTTTGTAAGGTCTTTAGGACCCTTTTTGGCTGATTTGTAAGGCCCCTCATAGCCCTTAGATTAGATATTAGATGTAGGGTTTAGATGATAGCATGGGTCTTATATAAACCCACCTATCTCCTTGTAATTTTTCAGATTTGAAGTTTATAAGAAAATGAGTTTTAAAAGTGAGTTTTTCTCTTGGAGACCACCTTGGCTTAGTGCTTGGTGTTTCGAGTATCCTTGGGGGATGATCATAGCTTAGTGCGATGATTGATCGGAACCTTAGTTGGACCAAAAATGGTCAAGGCTAGCAAAGACGGTTTTTGTCCAAATCACGGTTTAGGTCCTTGGGCTCGAACCATGGGCTAGGTCACGATCCTAAGGTCCACCCAAGCTTATTTTGAGTGAATTTAAACAATAATATCTTGGTCAAGCTTGGTGGGTCAACGAGGTCAAGGAAAGTCAAGACAAAGAGCAACCGAAAGTCAACAAAACGCTATTTTTGAATGTGATCGCTCGAGTGCACCCAAGTGGGTTCGAACCACAAGTCAACTAAGTCAACAAGGAGCAAAAATCAATTGGGAGAAGACCCCAAGTCAGCCGAAAAATGATCAAAAGAAAGCTTCACATGTGTTCCACAATAAGTCACTTTCAACACATGTCGCTATCTACCTTTACTACTTTATGCTTTTTACTTTAAGTATTTGTTGTTTTATGTTCAAAATTTTCAGCTCAAGTTGAGTGGACCGAGTATTATGATGTAATTGTGGGTATTTGTAGCCCTTAGATCCTCTTGTAATGTGTGGTCAAGATTAGAATGAGGGTAATATATAAACCCTCATCCTTGCCTCACATTTTTCAGATTTTAGTTGAATGATAAAAACCCTAAGTTTGAGAGTTCTCAACTTATTTGAGTGTTCTTCATTATCTCCTTGCTTAGTGCTTGAGATTAGTGATAGATTAGTTTAGTGGCTTTGTGCTTAAACTAATCACAACACTAAATCTATTACTTTGTGTTTAGATTTAGTGACTATCTTTTATGTTTCCATTTGTTCACAAAATTTCAGAAAATTTCACACAAAAATACACAAGGGGCCGAGATTTTCAAGGGGTTTCAAGGATCGATTTTTGTTCATCCTTTGAGTGAAACTTGACCCACTTAGTTTCACTCCAAATTGGTTATCAAAGCTTAGGTTTGTTCCTTGTTTTCGATTTGCTTCTTGTATTGCCGAGTTGTTGTTGTTTCCTTCTTGTTTTCGATTCATTTTTGTGTTACTCGGTTATATTCTTGTTTTTTCATCTTTTATTTTTTCGTTTTTTCTCTTTTAATTTTCTTGTTTCCACAAAACTTCCACAAAATTCTCACAAATTTTCACAAAATGGTTGAAGATCTACACTTGTGTTAGTGTTGGTTTTGATTTTCACACTCAAAGGTCCTTGCTTTACTCAAAAATTTTCAGATTTTTGTTCTTTGGTTATTTCAATGGATGTGTTCCATCATTTTGGTGTTTCACTTGATACTACTCTTGGTGAAACCATGTATGATTCCATGGAGAAAGCTAGAAGAGAGCTTGAAATCAAAATGAGTCGAATGAGGGGTAGACTTAAACCTAACCCTAGCCTTGATCTTGTGACTTTGAGGGGTCAAAGGGAGTTAGAGGCTAAAATGGCTCGGTTAGGAGGAGAACAACCCCCTAACCTTGGCCGAATGGTATGTAGGGGCATGATTGCTCAAACCCTAACCCTAAACCTAGAAGAGAATCACCAAGTCGAAGCCTTTAGGTCTAGGTGTACCATTATGGGAAGGGTTTGTGATTTGATTGTTGATGGGGAGAGTTGTTCTAATGTGGCCTCAAGCACTCTCATTGAAAAGTTAGCCTTGCCCACACAAGAACACCCTAACCCTTACAAATTAAAGTGGCTAAACTTGGGAGCCGAGTTGATGGTGGTTAGACAATGCTTGGTTTCTTTCTCCATTGGTGGGGAATACATGGATGAGGTTTTGTGTGATGTGATTCCCATGGATGCTTGTCATCTCCTCTTGGGGAGACCATGGAAGTTGGAAAGAAATGCTCATCATGATGAGAGGGACAATACCTATACTTTCAAGATTGGAGCTAAGAAAATCAAACTTGCACCCTTACCTCCGATTTTGAAAAACCCTAACCCACCCTCCTTGATTATATCACACGAAAGAATGGGGATTGATGGGAGACCAGAAATTGAGCTTGGGGTTGGTCATGGGAAGGATGAGATTAATGTCCTTGCTAAGGAGATCCCCAAAGAGCAATGCAAACCACCCTCCATACTTGAGTCATCCAAAGAGGTTGTTTTAAGTGAGGAGGCCGAATCAAGTGAGGAAGTGAATGTTGGTGAGAAATTGACCATTCACTTTGCTAAAGATAATCCTAACACTCAAGAGGAAAGCATGGGGTACAATGCCAAGCCAAGGGATGAGTATGATCGTGGGAAGTGTTTGGCCAATGTCAAGAGGAAGGTATTCATGTGGTATGAGAATGTTGATGCAAGCAAAGAGTCGAGGGAATTTCTAAAGTGGAAATTCAAAGTGAGTACTAACAATGCCAAAGAAATGCAATGTGGTTGTCATAACCAAGTCTACTCAAGTGGTTTCATGAAATGGGGATTCAAAGGGGGAACTAAGCTTGAACAAAAAGAGCTAAGTGATGATCTTCTACAACCTTCACCTAAGTTCAAGAAAGAAGATGGCTCAATTGGAAGTCCAAGGGTCAATTTGTGGGAGGGGAACACGGCCCTCAAAGCCACACCCGAATTATTCACACTCCTTATGTCATCTAATCCCACAAGTACCTTCATGATCGAGAGTGTAGCCCTCCATGTGATCAAAGACAACCCTAGAGCAATAAGGGGAAGTCAAGGAGAGGAGCTCAATGAGCTCAAAACCGAAAATTTGGGGAGCTCAATCAAGTGCAAGGGAAGTGAATCATTTGGAAATGAAAAGGTCGATGTGTTAGAAGGTTCAAGTGAGTCCTTGAAAGGGGAGAAAAACGTGGGGTTTAAACGTGGCAAAGGGTGGCTAATTGACGGTTCTATGCATGAGGAACATCGAGTTGTGCTAGGGGATAATTGTGAATCCAAAGAAACCATGAGTAAGGGAGAGAGCAAGTTCAATTCAATGAACCGAGTTTACAAGAATCAATCTCTCATTCAATCTCTAAGCAAGTGGAATTCTTGGAAGTCTAGAGCCATGGAGCCCAAGGTTGGTCATGGGGCTCATGGGGCACCCCTCATCATGTTCTACGATTCAAGTCATGAAGCCAACAAGAGTCCGAGTCGAGAAGGAGGCAAAGGATCAAGCCATGAGTCAAGCTATAATCCAAACCGAGCAAGAGGAAGAGAGACCGAGGATTTGAGGACAAATCCTTTTCAAGGAGAGGAGATTGGACCAAAAATGGTCAAGGCTAGCAAAGACGGTTTTTGTCCAAATCACGGTTTAGGTCCTTGGGCTCGAACCATGGGCTAGGTCACGATCCTAAGGTCCACCCAAGCTTATTTTGAGTGAATTTAAACAATAATATCTTGGTCAAGCTTGGTGGGTCAACGAGGTCAAGGAAAGTCAAGACAAAGAGCAACCGAAAGTCAACAAAACGCTATTTTTGAATGTGATCGCTCGAGTGCACCCAAGTGGGTTCGAACCACAAGTCAACTAAGTCAACAAGGAGCAAAAATCAATTGGGAGAAGACCCCAAGTCAGCCGAAAAATGATCAAAAGAAAGCTTCACATGTGTTCCACAATAAGTCACTTTCAACACATGTCGCTATCTACCTTTACTACTTTATGCTTTTTACTTTAAGTATTTGTTGTTTTATGTTCAAAATTTTCAGCTCAAGTTGAGTGGACCGAGTATTATGATGTAATTGTGGGTATTTGTAGCCCTTAGATCCTCTTGTAATGTGTGGTCAAGATTAGAATGAGGGTAATATATAAACCCTCATCCTTGCCTCACATTTTTCAGATTTTAGTTGAATGATAAAAACCCTAAGTTTGAGAGTTCTCAACTTATTTGAGTGTTCTTCATTATCTCCTTGCTTAGTGCTTGAGATTAGTGATAGATTAGTTTAGTGGCTTTGTGCTTAAACTAATCACAACACTAAATCTATTACTTTGTGTTTAGATTTAGTGACTATCTTTTATGTTTCCATTTGTTCACAAAATTTCAGAAAATTTCACACAAAAATACACAAGGGGCCGAGATTTTCAAGGGGTTTCAAGGATCGATTTTTGTTCATCCTTTGAGTGAAACTTGACCCACTTAGTTTCACTCCATTAGTCTTAGGCCCTCGCTTAGTGCTCGGTCTAATTCATATCCTAGGCTTAAACTTGTTTAAGTCATATCTTTTATTTTAGTTTTTATGTGTGTTCAAATAAAATCAGAAAAACGAAACCACCAAATCAGCCCATAAAAAACGTGAGACATGAGTAAGGCTCTTGAATGAGTCGACTTTAGGTCGAGGTGGTTACAAGGTACAAAGAGGCCCGCCCCGAATCGCTCCAATTGGTATCAGAGCTTCGGCTCTCGAGTTTTCTTAAACCGAGACGATCTTGGGATGAGTTGGGTCTTGTTGATTTCGGGTGTCTCCTTACAAATCTGTGCGCGTCTTGATTTGTGAGTGTCGACTTGATTCGAGCACACTTTGTGGGTGTTTGGGTCGAGTTGGCTAACAAGAGGATTCGATGAATTTGCTATGTGCTTTTCATAGGATTCGAGTCTTGTTGTTTCATTCGTTTTTATCAAAACTTTACTCTTCAAAAATAGTTTTTATTTTCTGAAAATTCATCTTTTTGGATACCATTTTATTTGGCCAAAGTTTGAGGACAAACTTTTTTTGAAGAAAGGGAGAGTTGGAACGAAATGGCTTGACGATTTGGACCCGATTTTTTTGTCTACGTTTTAACCATGGTCCTTGGACCCATGGTCACGTTTTTTCAGCCAAAATTGGCCTAAATCTCGGCTGAAATTCAACTCAAAATGATACACACAAATTCAAACACAAGTCCCTTTCATTATAGTTTGTTTTACTACTTTATGTCTTTGTCACCTTTTGATCTTTTGAATTCAACAACAAACAAATCAGCTTGGGACCTTCAAATGGACGTGTAAGACTTGCTCTCCAAGGAGCAAATGAAGGCCTTAGATGAAGAACAACAATGAAGGGAGAGGATGCATTCATGGGTCACTATCAACCTTTATGCTTTAGTTGTTGTATTTTGTTTGTTGTAATCAGATTTTTGTAAGGTCTTTAGGACCCTTTTTGGCTGATTTGTAAGGCCCCTCATAGCCCTTAGATTAGATATTAGATGTAGGGTTTAGATGATAGCATGGGTCTTATATAAACCCACCTATCTCCTTGTAATTTTTCAGATTTGAAGTTTATAAGAAAATGAGTTTTAAAAGTGAGTTTTTCTCTTGGAGACCACCTTGGCTTAGTGCTTGGTGTTTCGAGTATCCTTGGGGGATGATCATAGCTTAGTGCGATGATTGATCGGAACCTTAGTCTTAGGCCCTCGCTTAGTGCTCGGTCTAATTCATATCCTAGGCTTAAACTTGTTTAAGTCATATCTTTTATTTTAGTTTTTATGTGTGTTCAAATAAAATCAGAAAAACGAAACCACCAAATCAGCCCATAAAAAACGTGAGACATGAGTAAGGCTCTTGAATGAGTCGACTTTAGGTCGAGGTGGTTACAAGGTACAAAGAGGCCCGCCCCGAATCGCTCCAGATGTTTTTCGCCATTGACTTCCTGGGCGAGCATGGCGCCCATCGCGGTTGATGTTGTTGTGAGGTAGAGTGACAAGGGTAGGTCCTTTTGTGGCGGTCTTAGGACTGGGGGGTTGGATAACAACTCCTTAACCTTATCAAATGCTTGTTGACATGCTTCATCCCATTCTACATGGTCAGTTTTCTTCAGTTTCTTGAAGATCGGTTCACATATCATGGTTAGTTTGCTTATGAAGCGGGAGATGTATTGGATTTGACCTAGGAAGCTTCGGATTTCGTCTAGGTTCTTGGGTGGTTGCATTGCCATAATTGCTTTTATTTTCGAGGGGTCGACCTCGATGCCTCTTTGGCTTACTATGTGTCCTAGTAGCTTGCCGGATTTTACTCCAAATGTACATTTTTGGGGATTGAGGCGCATCTTGTATTGACGGAGTCGTGTGAAGAACTTGCGGAGGTTTGTGATGTGATTATCTCTTTCCTTGGATTTGACGATCATGTCGTCTACGTATACTTCAACCTCCTTGTGCATCATGTCGTGTAGAAGCGTGGTCGCGGTGCGTTGGTAGGTTGCACCTGTGTTAATTAAACCAAAAGGCATAACTGTGTAGCAATAAGTGCCCCACGGTGTGATGAATGTGGTTTTGGCCATGTCCTCACGGGCCATCTTGATTTGATTGTACCCTGCATACCCGTCCATGAAGGATAGAAGGGCATGATCAGCGGTGTTGTCAACTAGGACGTCTACGTGCGGTAGTGGGAAGTCGTCCTTTGGACTTGCCTTGTTTAGATCGCGGAAGTCGACACATACTCGTATTTTGCCGTTTTTCTTTAGGACTGGGACCATGTTTGAGACCCAATCTGAGTACTCGACGACTTGAATGAAGCCGGCTTGTAATTGTTTCTCGATTTCTTCCTTGACCATAAGGGACCATTCGGGTCGTAGTCTCCTTAGCTTTTGTTTGATAGGTTTGAAACCGGGTTTGATGGGGATGTGGTGTTCGGCTATGCTTCTGTCGATGCCGGGCATGTCCTTATATGACCATGCAAAGACGTCTTTGAACTCGGTTAATAGTTGGGTGAAGTTGGTGCGCTCATTCTCACTTAGTGAAGCGCCTAGTTGCAGCTCCCTTGGTTCTTCGGGGGTTCCTATGTTAATGGTTATGGTATCCTCGATGATCGGGTTCTGCGTTGGGTTGCCCATGATGTTTGCAATGTATTTAATTAATGATTGTTCATTCGTTGGTTCATTTTTATTGCACGGATTGGCATGTTGTGTTATTTTGTTTGTTTGTTTAGATTTTGTTTGTTGTTTGTTGTTTATTTGTTTGTTTTTAGCTTGAGACGAGACGTAAGCAAACTTATCTGTATTATTCATTAAAGAAGAAATGTTTGACAATTTAGGAGAAGAGCTGGAGCTAGCCTCCGAAAATAAAAAGTCTAAGCTAAAACTAGAGGATGGGTGCACAAAAATGGTTAAGCTCATTTTTGCTCGATTTGAGGCTTGGGCTAACTTGGGTCCTATGGCTCAAGCCATGGCTTAATTTGTGATCATTAGGATCAAACCAAGTGAAATGTACAAGGAGGAACGAAGGAAATCAGCCCACACATGGAAAACAACAATCTAGGCCATGAACCATGAAGCCCATCTTGACATGTCGGTAGAGATTGTAACATAACTCCCAATATACTCATCTAATTGAGGTGAAACCACTTGCATATGAAAGCTAGCTCAAAGAGCTTTCATTTGATATATGGTTGGCTATCTGGTTCAAAGGGAGCTGAGAGTTATGGCCTCTACAAGTCAGGGGTCAGATTGTGAAACCTCAGTCCATAGGCTGTTTGACATGTCTGTACTAAAAGCTCAATATCTTGAGTTGTAGACCATATTTTTGGATGATTCTTTTTGCATTGGAAAGCCAACTCAAATACCTTTCCAATGACATATGATGGGCCTTCTAGTTCAACGTACGTATGAAATGGTGAAGCCTACAAGTCACTTCAGTCTCAAGGAACTCGGTTTTGGAGTAATGAGCCATGAACTTAACCTACATCATTCTCCTTGGGTGAGCTCACCTTGGGGACCATTTGGGAGCCTCATAATCATCCTAAGACTCACATGAGTCGTGGCTAGCACAAGAGGAGACAAGGAATTCAGCTCATTCCACAAATTCAAAAGAGAAGATCAACTTTTGCTCATGTCACTATCTCTAGATGTCTTTGTCTCACTTTATGCTTTATTGTATTTGTCTCCTTTAGTTTGTGATCTGAATTTTAGTGCTTTGTACCATCACTCCTTGCTCTCCAAGATTAAGATCTCAACCCTTGGATTTAAACCTAAATGCAAGGTGTGGATGTAGTCACAAGTCACTATCTACTTTAGTTGTTATAGTTTGTTTTATTTTCACCTTTTGTAAGGTCTTTTAAGACCAAAATTTCCGCTGACTTGGGGACCCTTTTAGGACCCTTAGATCAAGCTTAGATTGTATGGCTAGGATGAAAAGCCTTGGTCTATATAAACCAAGCACTCACATTGTAAAGAAATCAGATTTTGATATTGAATGAAAACCCTAGAGTTTTATGAGTTGAGTGTTCTTCATTTTCTCCTTGCTTTGTGCTTGAGATTGTGAAAGATTAATTAGTGGCTTTGTGCTTGATTAATCACAACCTAAATCTATTACTTTGTGTGTAGATTTAGTACTATCTTTATTGTTTTCTTTTATGTTACAAAATTTCAGAAAATTATCCCACAAAAATACAACATCTAGCCGAGATTTTCAAGACACTTCAAGTTCGATTTTGTTAGTCTCTTGAGTGGAATCAAACCCCATAGGTTTCACTCCAAATTGGTTATCAAAGCTTTGGTTAGAAACACAAGATCCACCATTGTGTTAGTTGTGATTTCGGTTCTTCAAGCAAAGGTATAAACTTTATCTCAAAATCAGTTTTTGTTTTTGAGTTACAATGGATCTATCTTTCCGATTTGGTTCTCCATCATTTTCTTATGGTACTTCATGTGAAACCCCTTGTGTTGAGACCATTTTCGAGTCTATGGAGAGGGCTAGAAAGGAGTTGGATTTCAAGTTGGCTAAGATAAGGGGAAAGGCTGAAAATTTTGGTATGGGTAAAGGGTTGACCGATTTACTTGACCCTCCTACTAAAACACAACCCTATGAGCCACCAAAGAGAGTCAAAGTTGTTGAGCCAACCACTTCTCCTAAACCACTAACCCTAGACCAAAGGGAGGCGATTGACCCTAACCACAAAAAAACCATCACCCTCAAAAAATGTTGTCAATGTCAAGGATATGGTCACAATGCAAAAGAATGTCCCACAAAGGAGACCGTGAACTCGTGTGAGATTGTTCATAGGGAGATGAGTGACATCCTTGATTGTGAGGATGAAAAGAATGAGGTCCTTGCTAATGAGGATGAAGAGGATGTGAAGCAAGATCGAAATGAAATCGAGATGGAGGTGAGGCCATGTGATTTGGTCATGGATGGAGGAAACTCTATCAAGGTGGCTCCTAACACTCAAATTGAGGAGTTAGCCTTACCTTCACAAGAACATCCTAATCCTTACAAGCTGGAATGAAACTAGATGGGTTAAGTTTCACTCAAAGGATGAACTAAAATCGATCTTGATTTGTATGTGAAAATCTCGGCCAAGTAGTATTTTTGTGAAGTATTTTTCTGATTTTTTGTGACAAATGAAAACATAAAGATAGTAACTAAATCTACACACAAAGTAATAGACTTAGGTTTTAATTAGTTAAGCACTAAGCCACTAACTAATTGCTCTCTAAACTCAAGCACAAAGCTAAGAGAAAAGGAAAATACTCAAGTTTTTAGGGTTCAACCTCTTAATCATTCAAATCTGATTTTTACAAGGGAGATAAGTGGGTTTTTATAAGACCCATGCTTACATCTAAGCCCTACATCTAATATCTAATCTAAGGGCCACTAATTGGCCTTAAAAGCAAGGAAATACACGTCCAAAAGGAGGCCATACAATCTGACTACAATGTACAAACTAACAAGGACAATTGACTAAGATCATCACCCTACATTTAGGATCACATCTAAGGGCCGAGATTATGGCCTTGGAGAGCAAGTATAGGTGGTCCTAATGACCCCTTCAAACTGATCATAAGACTTGAATCAAAGAGACAAATGCATAAAGTGAGACAAGGACATAAAGCTAACTACTTGACAATGATAGCGTATAAAAGTTGATCTTCTTTTTGAATTGTGGAATGAGCTGAAGATTTTGGTCCCCTCTTGGGCTAGCCACGGTTCATGTGAGCCTTAGGATGATTAGGAGGCTCCCAAATGGTCCCCAAAGTGAGCTCACCCAAGGAGAATGATGTAGGTTAAGTTCATGGCTCATTACTCCAAAACCGGGTTCCTTGAGACTGAAGTGACTTGTAGGCTTCACCATTTCTCGCTCACGTTGAATTAGAAGGCCCATGATATGTCATTGGAAAGGTAATTGAGCTAGCTTTCCAATGCAAAAAGAATCATCCAAATATATGGCCTAGAACTCAAGATATGCAACTTTTAGTACGGACATGTCGAATTTGCCTATGGACTGAAGTTTCACAATCTGACCCCTGAATTGTAGAGGCCATAACTCCCAGGTCCCTTTGAACCAGATAGCCAACCATATGTCAAATGAAAGCTCTTTGAGCTAGCTTGCATATGCAATTGGTTTCACCTCAATTGGATGAGTAGATTGGGAGTTATGTTACAATCTCTACCGACATGTCAAGATAAGCTTCATGGTTCATGGACTAGGTTGTTGTTTTCCATGTGTGGGCTGATTTCCTTTGTTCCTCCTTGAACATTTCACTTGGTTTGATCCTAATGATCACAAATTAAGCCATGGCTCGAGCCATAGGACCCAAGTAAGCCCAAGCCTCAAAACGAGCAAAAATGAGCTTAACCATTTTGGTGCACAAGCTTGGGTGGTCATCCAATGGAGCCGAGAAGAGTAATTTTGGTGACAAGGTTTTGAATGATGTACTTGAGAAGGGTACTTGTCATCCCCTCCTTGATGAGCCTTGTGACCCATGGGACTATGAAGGCGATTTAGTCCATGGTGGGAAAGATAGCAACTACATCTTTATGGTTGGATGGGAGGAGGTAGAAGCAAATCAAGGGTTCAATGTTGTTGAGAGTGCACCCATCAAATTTGCAAATGGTGATCCGAAAGTTCAAGAGGAGAGCATGGGATACAATCTCAAGGGTGAGGATGAGCTTGATCCTATGAGATGTTTAGCTAATGTCAAGAAGAAGATGCTCATGTGGAATGGAAAGCTTGGCACAAGCAAGAGGTCAAGAGGATTCTTGAAATGGAAATTCAAAATGGGGAGCTTAGTCTTAAACAACCCTAAGACACTAGGTATGAATCAAGAAGAGGAGCACAAGCAAATGTTAAGAACCCCAAAGTTTGAGGACAAACTAATTTGAAGAAGAGGAGATTGCACAAAAATGGTTAAGCTCATTTTTGCTCGATTTGAGGCTTGGGCTAACTTGGGTCCTATGGCTCAAGCCATGGCTTAATTTGTGATCATTAGGATCAAACCAAGTGAAATGTACAAGGAGGAACGAAGGAAATCAGCCCACACATGGAAAACAACAATCTAGGCCATGAACCATGAAGCCCATCTTGACATGTCGGTAGAGATTGTAACATAACTCCCAATCTACTCATCCAATTGAGGTGCAACCACTTGCATATGAAAGCTAGCTCAAAGAGCTTTCATTTGATATATGGTTGGCTATCTGGTTCAAAGGGAGCTGAGAGTTATGGCCTCTACAAGTCAGGGGTCAGATTGTGAAACCTCAGTCCATAGGCTGTTTGACATGTCTGTACTAAAAGCTCAATATCTTGAGTTGTAGGCCATATGTTTGGATGATTCTTTTTGCATTGGAAAGCCAACTCAAATACCTTTCCAATGACATATCATGGGCCTTCTAGTTCAACGTACGTATGAAATGGTGAAGCCTACAAGTCACTTCAGTCTCAAGGAACTCGGTTTTGGAGTAATGAGCCATGAACTTAACCTACATCATTCTCCTTGGGTGAGCTCACCTTGGGGACCATTTGGGAGCCTCATAATCATCCTAAGACTCACATGAGTCGTGGCTAGCACAAGAGGAGACAAGGAATTCAGCTCATTCCACAAATTCAAAAGAGAAGATCAACTTTTGCTCATGTCACTATCTCTAGATGTCTTTGTCTCACTTTATGCTTTATTGTATTTGTCTCCTTTAGTTTGTGATCTGAATTTTAGTGCTTTGTACCATCACTCCTTGCTCTCCAAGATTAAGATCTCAACCCTTGGATTTAAACCTAAATGCAAGGTGTGGATGTAGTCACAAGTCACTATCTACTTTAGTTGTTATAGTTTGTTTTATTTTCACCTTTTGTAAGGTCTTTTAAGACCAAAATTTCGGCTGACTTGGGGACCCTTTAGGACCCTTAGATCAAGCTTAGATTGTATGGCTAGGATGAAAAGCCTTGGTCTATATAAACCAAGCACTCACATTGTAAAGAAATCAGATTTTGATATTGAATGAAAACCCTAGAGTTTTATGAGTTGAGTGTTCTTCATTTTCTCCTTGCTTTGTGCTTGAGATTGTGAAAGATTAATTAGTGGCTTTGTGCTTGATTAATCACAACCTAAATCTAATACTTTGTGTGTAGATTTAGTACTATCTTTATTGTTTTCTTATATGTTACAAAATTTCAGAAAATTATCCCACAAAAATACAACATCTAGCCGAGATTTTCAAGACACTTCAAGTTCGATTTTTGTTAGTCTCTTGAGTGGAATCAAACCCCATAGGTTTCACTCCAAATTGGTTATCAAAGCTTTGGTTAGAAACACAAGATCCACCATTGTGTTAGTTGTGATTTCGGTTCTTCAAGCAAAGGTATAAACTTTATCTCAAAATCAGTTTTTGTTTTTGAGTTACAATGGATCTATCTTTCCGATTTGGTTCTCCATCATTTTCTTATGGTACTTCATGTGAAACCCCTTGTGTTGAGACCATTTTCGAGTCTATGGAGAGGGCTAGAAAGGAGTTGGATTTCAAGTTGGCTAAGATAAGGGGAAAGGCTGAAAATTTTGGTATGGGTAAAGGGTTGACCGATTTACTTGACCCTCCTACTAAAACACAACCCTATGAGCCACCAAAGAGAGTCAAAGTTGTTGAGCCAACCACTTCTCCTAAACCACTAACCCTAGACCAAAGGGAGGCGATTGACCCTAACCACAAAAAGCCATCACCCTCAAAATTGTTGTCAATGTCAAGGATATGGTCACAATGCAAAAGAATGTCCCACAAAGGAGACCGTGAACTCGTGTGAGATTGTTCATAGGGAGATGAGTGACATCCTTGATTGTGAGGATGAAAAGAATGAGGTCCTTGCTAATGAGGATGAAGAGGATGTGAAGCAAGATCGAAATGAAATCGAGATGGAGGTGAGGCCATGTGATTTGGTCATGGATGGAGGAAACTCTATCAAGGTGGCTCCTAACACTCAAATTGAGGAGTTAGCCTTACCTTCACAAGAACATCCTAATCCTTACAAGCTTGGGTGGTCAACCAATGGAGCCGAGAAGAGTAATTTTGGTGACAAGGTTTTGAATGATGTACTTGAGAAGGGTACTTGTCATCCCCTCCTTGATGAGCCTTGTGACCCATGGGACTATGAAGGCGATTTAGTCCATGGTGGGAAAGATAGCAACTACATCTTTATGGTTGGATGGGAGGAGGTAGAAGCAAATCAAGGGTTCAATGTTGTTGAGAGTGCACCCATCAAATTTGCAAATGGTGATCCGAAAGTTCAAGAGGAGAGCATGGGATACAATCTCAAGGGTGAGGATGAGCTTGATCCTATGAGATGTTTAGCTAATGTCAAGAAGAAGATGCTCATGTGGAATGGAAAGCTTGGCACAAGCAAGAGGTCAAGAGGATTCTTGAAATGGAAATTCAAAATGGGGAGCTTAGTCTTAAACAACCCTAAGACACTAGGTATGAATCAAGAAGAGGAGCACAAGCAAATGTTAAGAACCCCAAAGTTTGAGGACAAACTTTTTTGAAGAAGAGAGATTGCACAAAAATGGTTAAGCTCATTTTTGCTCGATTTGAGGCTTGGGCTAACTTGGGTCCTATGGCTCAAGCCATGGCTTAATTTGTGATCATTAGGATCAAACCAAGTGAAATGTACAAGGAGGAACGAAGGAAATCAGCCCACACATGGAAAACAACAATCTAGGCCATGAACCATGAAGCCCATCTTGACATGTCGGTAGAGATTGTAACATAACTCCCAATCTACTCATCCAATTGAGGTGAAACCACTTGCATATGAAAGCTAGCTCAAAGAGCTTTCATTTGATATATGGTTGGCTATCTGGTTCAAAGGGAGCTGAGAGTTATGGCCTCTACAAGTCAGGGGTCAGATTGTGAAACCTCAGTCCATAGGCTGTTTGACATGTCTGTACTAAAAGCTCAATATCTTGAGTTGTAGGCCATATTTTTGGATGATTCTTTTTGAATTGGAAAGCCAACTCAAATACCTTTCCAATGACATATCATGGGCCTTCTAGTTCAACGTACGTATGAAATGGTGAAGCCTACAAGTCACTTCAGTCTCAAGGAACTCGGTTTTGGAGTAATGAGCCATGAACTTAACCTACATCATTCTCCTTGGGTGAGCTCACCTTGGGGACCATTTGGGAGCCTCATAATCATCCTAAGACTCACATGAGTCGTGGCTAGCACAAGAGGAGACAAGGAATTCAGCTCATTCCACAAATTCAAAAGAGAAGATCAACTTTTGCTCATGTCACTATCTCTAGATGTCTTTGTCTCACTTTATGCTTTATTGTATTTGTCTCCTTTAGTTTGTGATCTGAATTTTAGTGCTTTGTACCATCACTCCTTGCTCTCCAAGATTAAGATCTCAACCCTTGGATTTAAACCTAAATGCAAGGAGTGGATGTAGTCACAAGTCACTATCTACTTTAGTTGTTATAGTTTGTTTTATTTTCACCTTTTGTAAGGTCTTTTAAGACCAAAATTTCGGCTGACTTGGGGACCCTTTTAGGACCCTTAGATCAAGCTTAGATTGTATGGCTAGGATGAAAAGCCTTGGTCTATATAAACCAAGCACTCACATTGTAAAGAAATCAGATTTTGATATTGAATGAAAACCCTAGAGTTTTATGAGTTGAGTGTTCTTCATTTTCTCCTTGCTTTGTGCTTGAGATTGTGAAAGATTAATTAGTGGCTTTGTGCTTGATTAATCACAACCTAAATCTATTACTTTGTGTGTAGATTTAGTACTATCTTTATTGTTTTCTTTTATGTTACAAAATTTCAGAAAATTATCCCACAAAAATACAACATCTAGCCGAGATTTTCAAGACACTTCAAGTTCGATTTTTGTTAGTCTCTTGAGTGGAATCAAACCCCATAGGTTTCACTCCAAATTGGTTATCAAAGCTTTGGTTAGAAACACAAGATCCACCATTGTGTTAGTTGTGATTTCGGTTCTTCAAGCAAAGGTATAAACTTTATCTCAAAATCAGTTTTTGTTTTTGAGTTACAATGGATCTATCTTTCCGATTTGGTTCTCCATCATTTTCTTATGGTACTTCATGTGAAACCCCTTGTGTTGAGACCATTTTCGAGTCTATGGAGAGGGCTAGAAAGGAGTTGGATTTCAAGTTGGCTAAGATAAGGGGAAAGGCTGAAAATTTTGGTATGGGTAAAGGGTTGACCGATTTACTTGACCCTCCTACTAAAACACAACCCTATGAGCCACCAAAGAGAGTCAAAGTTGTTGAGCCAACCACTTCTCCTAAACCACTAACCCTAGACCAAAGGGAGGCGATTGACCCTAACCACAAAAAAACCATCACCCACAAAAAATGTTGTCAATGTCAAGGATATGGTCACAATGCAAAAGAATGTCCCACAAAGGAGACCGTGAACTCGTGTGAGATTGTTCATAGGGAGATGAGTGACATCCTTGATTGTGAGGATGAAAAGAATGAGGTCCTTGCTAATGAGGATGAAGAGGATGTGAAGCAAGATCGAAATGAAATCGAGATGGAGGTGAGGCCATGTGATTTGGTCATGGATGGAGGAAACTCTATCAAGGTGGCTCCTAACACTCAAATTGAGGAGTTAGCCTTACCTTCACAAGAACATCCTAATCCTTACAAGCTTGGGTGGTCAACCAATGGAGCCGAGAAGAGTAATTTTGGTGACAAGGTTTTGAATGATGTACTTGAGAAGGGTACTTGTCATCCCCTCCTTGATGAGCCTTGTGACCCATGGGACTATGAAGGCGATTTAGTCCATGGTGGGAAAGATAGCAACTACATCTTTATGGTTGGATGGGAGGAGGTAGAAGCAAATCAAGGGTTCAATGTTGTTGAGAGTGCACCCATCAAATTTGCAAATGGTGATCCGAAAGTTCAAGAGGAGAGCATGGGATACAATCTCAAGGGTGAGGATGAGCTTGATCCTATGAGATGTTTAGCTAATGTCAAGAAGAAGATGCTCATGTGGAATGGAAAGCTTGGCACAAGCAAGAGGTCAAGAGGATTCTTGAAATGGAAATTCAAAATGGGGAGCTTAGTCTTAAACAACCCTAAGACACTAGGTATGAATCAAGAAGAGGAGCACAAGCAAATGTTAAGAACCCCAAAGTTTGAGGACAAACTTTTTTGAAGAAGAGGAGATTGCACAAAAATGGTTAAGCTCATTTTTGCTCGATTTGAGGCTTGGGCTAACTTGGGTCCTATGGCTCAAGCCATGGCTTAATTTGTGATCATTAGGATCAAACCAAGTGAAATGTACAAGGAGGAACGAAGGAAATCAGCCCACACATGGAAAACAACAATCTAGGCCATGAACCATGAAGCCCATCTTGACATGTCGGTAGAGATTGTAACATAACTCCCAATCTACTCATCCAATTGAGGTGAAACCACTTGCATATGAAAGCTAGCTCAAAGAGCTTTCATTTGATATATGGTTGGCTATCTGGTTCAAAGGGAGCTGAGAGTTATGGCCTCTACAAGTCAGGGGTCAGATTGTGAAACCTCAGTCCATAGGCTGTTTGACATGTCTGTACTAAAAGCTCAATATCTTGAGTTGTAGGCCATATTTTTGGATGATTCTTTTTGAATTGGAAAGCCAACTCAAATACCTTTCCAATGACATATCATGGGCCTTCTAGTTCAACGTACGTATGAAATGGTGAAGCCTACAAGTCACTTCAGTCTCAAGGAACTCGGTTTTGGAGTAATGAGCCATGAACTTAACCTACATCATTCTCCTTGGGTGAGCTCACCTTGGGGACCATTTGGGAGCCTCATAATCATCCTAAGACTCACATGAGTCGTGGCTAGCACAAGAGGAGACAAGGAATTCAGCTCATTCCACAAATTCAAAAGAGAAGATCAACTTTTGCTCATGTCACTATCTCTAGATGTCTTTGTCTCACTTTATGCTTTATTGTATTTGTCTCCTTTAGTTTGTGATCTGAATTTTAGTGCTTTGTACCATCACTCCTTGCTCTCCAAGATTAAGATCTCAACCCTTGGATTTAAACCTAAATGCAAGGTGTGGATGTAGTCACAAGTCACTATCTACTTTAGTTGTTATAGTTTGTTTTATTTTCACCTTTTGTAAGGTCTTTTAAGACCAAAATTTCGGCTGACTTGGGGACCCTTTTAGGACCCTTAGATCAAGCTTAGATTGTATGGCTAGGATGAAAAGCCTTGGTCTATATAAACCAAGCACTCACATTGTAAAGAAATCAGATTTTGATATTGAATGAAAACCCTAGAGTTTTATGAGTTGAGTGTTCTTCATTTTCTCCTTGCTTTGTGCTTGAGATTGTGAAAGATTAATTAGTGGCTTTGTGCTTGATTAATCACAACCTAAATCTAATACTTTGTGTGTAGATTTAGTACTATCTTTATTGTTTTCTTTTATGTTACAAAATTTCAGAAAATTATCCCACAAAAATACAACATCTAGCCGAGATTTTCAAGACACTTCAAGTTCGATTTTTGTTAGTCTCTTGAGTGGAATCAAACCCCATAGGTTTCACTCCAATGGGTCGACAGATGACCCGACACTTAGAGAATTAGATCCTAAAAGAATTTCCTCCTTTTCGTCGTCTCCCTTGATTCCGACCTGGTTGTAGTTCTCCTACATTTCTGCTTTGGAGGTGTAGGTAGGAGCAAAGGATCGCCCCCACCTACTGCGTTGATGATCGGGTTGTCGACCTGATGAGGTGGCCCTGTGAGTCGGTCCACTTGGTGATCTTGTACCAACCATGTTTTCTGCCCTAGGCTTCTTGATTTTCCCCTGATCAATCAGGTCTTGGATGGCGTGTCTGAGTTTGAGACAGCTTTCCGTGCCGTGCCCCATGCCTCGGTGGTATGCACAGAAGGCGTTGGGATCCCATGATTTTGATTTCTTGTGGTTGGGCGGTTCGCTGATAGGACCGACCGGTCGGAGGTACTCTTTTTGGATTAGTTTCTGTAATGCTCTGGCATAAGGCATGTAAAGTTTGTCGAAATTCCTTGTGGACTGGTCCGCGGTGTAGATCTCTCGACCCCTAGAGGGATTATCTTGGTATGTGGAATCGTCGTAACTGGCTGTAAGATCCTCCTCGATTTGGATGCCGATCTTGGTGAGGTGCTCGAAGTCCCGAATTTTGCAGAACTGGAAATAGTATCGCCAGCTGGGTTGTAAACTAGAGAGGAACGTAGAGATAAGTTGGTGTTCATGCGGATGGTTTGGGACTTGAGCGAGTAGTTTTCTCCATCGAGCAAGATATTCGACGAAGTTTTCGTCATCTTTTTGTCGCAGAGCATTGAGGGTATCGAGGGAGGCATGATCATTAGCCTTGTTCTTGATACGCCTTTTAAGGCATTTAACTTCTATCTGATACGAAGCCATCAAATTGTTGATGTCTTTAGCGAGTCGATTGATGTGGGTTATCACCTCGTCGGTCGGTAGCCAGTCTTCATCGTCGTCGTCAGTAGACCAAACCGTGTTGACTTGGTCATCGGAGGGTGTGATGAGATAGGAGCAATCAATGACGGGTATGGAACCCACGAAGATCGCATGGTTAGCCAAAGGGTTATCTTTGTTAGATGGCTTACCATTAGCAGTTGGCTTATCGAGCTTTCCTTGGTCGATAAGGTCTTGAATAGCGTGCTTCAGTTTGAAGCAGTTCTCAGTGTCGTGGCCCTTACCCCTGTGGTAGGCACAGTAAGTATTAGCGTCCCACGACTTAGGCTTCTTGTCCTCGGGCGGTTCAGTGGTCGGCCCGATGGGTTGTAGATAGTTCTTGTCAACCAGTCTCTTGAATGCCTTAGTGTAAGACATGTAGAGTGTATCAAAGCTCCTTCTGGGTTTGAAGGGAGAGGAGGTAGTAGTGGCGAACGACTCTGGATCGCCAAGTGACTCTAGGTTGGCAACGGTGCGATTCTCATCGCTCTTGGTCGTACGTGTTGATTTAGATGAGCTGCCTTGATATGCATGGCCAGTGTACTTGGCCATAGTTCTTGTCCTAAGGTCGTCTTCGATCTGGGTGCCGACCTTGGTGAGTTGCTTGAAGGTTTGTATGTTGCTATTGTTGGAGTATGTGTCCTCCACAATAGTGCGATTACTTAATAAATCTCAATTAAGGAATACATAGGGATAATCCTGTATTATTGTCAATTGATTAACGTAAATCAATAACGGTTGGCTGACTAGAGTTTGACGTTATTGTCGTGAGAACGGCGGTGATCAATTGATCCCTTTAAGTCACACCTATAGGAACGTACTCCAAATATTTGAGCTAATTAATTGTATGAGATACGATTAGATTAGTGACTTGATAATTTGACTAACGGTTAGTCAGTGTATTGATTTAGAGAGAAATCGAGTTGTGAACTCGAGTGATTTAATTTTATATCGATAAAATTATTAGAGGAGATGAGAATTAGTGATTAAGTGTTAATTCACTAATTGTGTATATTTCACTAATGAGATTAGTAAAAGTACATTTTTAATATATGTGTAAAGTACATGTATATTAAGGAAGAGTTTAATTAATTTATACTTTATCATATTAGATGATTTAAGTGATAAATTATATCTATTTGTGGGACAAATATTGGAAAAACAAAATGGACCCATTAGGTCCTAGTGGACCGTCCAAAATGTGAGAAAAGGAAGGATGATTCCTTCTTGTCTTTTTCTTATTTGTTTTCCTCATGCATGTGAGAACATCATGATTAACTTGCATGTAATTGTTCTTACCAAGCAAAGACTCTTTTATCTCCTCTCTTGGACCCATTTGGCCGGCCCCCTTGTGTGCTCAACACACTTCATTTTTTGTGTTGGCTTTTATAAACACAAGGCTATGAGAGATAAATTCATTCATGCATTGTTTTGTTTATCTCTCAAAAACTATTCTCTCTAAAACTCTAATATTCTCCTTAATATTATTACTAAGAGTTAGTATTAATATTTTACATATTATCAAGTAATACTAAGTGATCTCTAGTTCAAGATACTTAGTATTTTGGAGTTAAGTTCTTGGGTGCATCTTTAGGAGGTTTTCTATTATTGGAAACTTGGGTTTTTAAGGAGGATCATCCTAAGCTCATACTCAAGAAACTAAACTAGAAAGGAGTTCTAGTTTAGTGCCCTAATTTCCCTTTCAAGAAAGGTATAAATTTCTAAACTTGTTAACAATGTAAATTTGTACTACATAGATCTTGTTAAATCAAATTAGAGTAATTTGATTTACACTAATACTTGATTAGTGAATGGGATCCGATCCCTACAGCTATACCTCATGTAAAACTGGTACACGGGTCGCAAGTTATTGACGAATTTAGGCATGAGTTCGTCCTCTCGCGAACGATTCGGAATTTGTGCGCTGAGCTTCTTCCACCTAGTAAGGTACTCGGTGAATCCTTCGTTGTCCCTCTGCGATAGGACCTCTAGGGTACGGATAGAGACCTGGGTGTCATCATTGTCCTTGTATTGATGGTCGAACTCGACGGTGATTTGTTCAAACGAAGAAACCCGATCCGGGTTTAGGGAGTAGAACCAGGTCTTCAGTATGGCTGCGAGAGAGTGTGGGAACAGTGATGGCCAATGTTCCGGTTCGACCCCTTTGATTCCCATTTGTGACTTGAAGGCCCTGATATGGGTGATCGGACTTTCGTGACCTTGAAAGATCGGGAGGTCACTGTGGGCGAGCTTGCTTGGTAGTGCGTCCTTGATATTTTGAGGGATGTTCTCGTTTTCTTTGTGTATGGAGTAACCCCCTGGGGTACCGAGGCGTTCCTCCATAGCTTGGAGCTTCTTGGCGTGTTTATCCGCCTCATCCTTGCTTTTCAGCTCCATTCGGGTGACTTCAGTATTGTGGTGGGCTAGCAGGTGTTCGAGATCATTGGTTAGTTTGGTAACTTGTTCGCAGAGTGCGTTAACATCTTCGTTGCCGGCCATTTTTCGTTTGTAGGTTCGTTTCTTGCGGGGTAGGACGACTCGGTTCTTAGTGCGGCGGGTATCCAGTTGCAAATTCCCTACATTTGCATGGAGTGCATCAGCTATATGACAGACCCGACTGACACGTTCATTTATATGTTCGTTTTTAGCTCATTTCATTTGAAAAAGACTCTTTTAAGTTTTGAAAAAAAAGGAAGTTTTCGAAAACAAGCAAGGAGTGTCCTTGAGACGAGAATGCGTGCGCGCAGCTCATCTCGATGTTAAAAGATTTTGCTTTGCATCCATTTAGCCCGAGCGACGGCATGTTGTCATGGGCTAAAGATGGATGCGTGAAAAGGATTCGACTTAAATTCAAATCAAGTCGAAGATGTTAAAAAGGATTTGAGCCGTGAGGCTCAATGAACGAAGTCCACGAGTTTAGGTTAAAAACCTTGACTCGGGTTTTGCTAATTTTGTAAAAGGAAAATTTGAAAAGTGTTTATTTCAAAAACTCGCGATTATTTTGTTTGAAAAGTGTTAGCTTGTTAGTTTGTTAGGTTGATTATTTTTGAAAAATTTTAAGGTGACTTTTCAAAAATATGCAAATGAATTTTGAAAAAGACTATATTGTATAGCCTCGCATTCGTACGTATGACTCTTGGTCGTTGGGTCAAGTCTCATACGCTTCCAACTGATTTGAGTACGCTTTAGCAGGTGCTTTTAGCCCTTCGCCCACACAGTATAACGTGTAGGATACGAAGGAAGCCCTGGGGCGGTCAAATCAGTTTGCTACGGCAAGCCGTGGAGGGGGTGAGAGGAAGGTTAGTCCAGTACGTGCCTCGTCGAATGGACGATGCCTGCGTTTGGAACCACCTCTCGGGGTGTTTGTGTGTGAATCCGACTAGATTCGACTCTAACGGATATGCTTAGCTCATGTATGTTGATTGTTCTCAAGTCGTTCAAGTCTCATTTTTATTTTTAAAAAGAAAAAACTAGTTTTAGTTTTAGAAATAAAACCTATCCCCAGCGGAGTCGCCAACTGTAGGTACCGGGATTAGACATGGAACCACTCGACGTCTTGCTAAGGGCGTAAAGTTAAAAAGATTAAGTACAAAAAAACCTTTAAAAACTGTTTTGGAGCCGCCACTAAATTATGAGGGAAATTTAGAACCCGCCTCCGTGTCCTCATGCTCAAAGACACGTCTTAGAGTTCAAGGCACGTCGACTCCCATCCATCTAAGGCTATTGTGAAACCAGATTCGGATTCGGGTGAGGGTACTTTTCTAAAGCATAAATCAAAATAATGTTTTTATGAAAGATCTTTTTGAAAAGCCTATCAAAAGATAGCCTCTACTAGACTTGAGAACAATGCAAAGAATGATACATGAGCCTAAGTAATTCGCTACGTACAAGTGCGATATAAATGTAAAAAGAATGCAAAAGAGATTGTTTAAAACCCTTAGTTAAGCATGCTTAACTTATTAACGAAAACAGTTCAGTTTAATGACGAATTCATTTTAAGTGATTTAGATGCAAGGTGAGGATTTGCTAAATGCATGCAGTAAAATAAACGTTCAATTAGCCATTGATTTATTTTAAAGGGGTCAGTTGTTTATGCGACTTTGGAAAGGTGTTACGAATAGGGTGTGTATTCGAGGTGCATGGCCGCCTTATGAAAAGCAGACTCGCGTGCCAAAGTCGGGGTGAGCCTAATGTAGGCCCTTGCTAGTCTAAGAAGTAAAGAAAAGACCTTAATCCATGGTGGGATTAAGTATTACCTGTCTCGAGTTAGGAAACCGGCAGCGCTTCGCTTCAAAGGAGGAGAATTCAACACTAGGAAAATGAAGAATTCTAAGGATGTTTATGCGTGAAGCTTTGAGAGTGTTTTGTGTGAATTGTATTCTGAAATTGTGTCTTGAATCGAATGAATGGAGGGTTGTATTTATAGTGTAGAGCTCGTCAAGAATTAGGAAAGCCAGGGGATAAAACCGGACTTGGGAATCGCAAGGCCTCTTGCGAATGCTTGGGGCAATCGCAAGGACTCTTGAATTCTATTCTCTTTCATCTTTGAAGAAAACTAAGGGGTGTAGGAACTGAAACCATCGCACCTGCTGGTCTTGGAAATCTTTTTAATGCATTGAGAAAGTCTGTTGCTAGGAATCCACCAAAATCAGTCTTTTGCTATGGCATTAACACAAGGTATTGCATTTTTTGATGCATTTTTGACTTAATGATGTCATTCCTACTCTCAAATGAGAGCTTGCATTTCTCTTCTAGAGAAGCCTGGGTGTGGTCTTAGTAAAGATCGTGGAACGAAACGGGTTGATGATTTGGTCCCGATTTTTGGTCTAAGATCTAACCATGGTCCTTGGACTAATGGTCAAGAAAATTCAACCAAAATAGGCCAAGAAACTCGGCTGATTTCAACTCAAGGATGATACATTCTAATTCAAACACAAGTCCCTTTCAATAAAGTTTGCTTTATGCTTTATGTCTTTGTCACCTTTTGGTATTTTTGTAAGGAAGCTTAAGATCAGATTTGGGACCTAAGGTGGGCCGAGCAAACTTGCTCTCCAAGAAGAAATAAAGGGCCTTGGATGAACAACATCAATGAAGGGTGAGGATGCTCCAAGATGTCACCATCTACTTTAGTTGTTGTTGTTCTTTTGCAATCAGATTTTGTAAGCTCATGTGGGCCGATTTTATTGTTGTTATTGTGAGTTATTTGTAGCCCTTAGATTAGGAGTAAGATGTAAGGTCAAGATGTAAAGCCTTGGTCTATATAAACCAAGCCTTCCTCATTGTATTTTCAGATTTGAAGTTTATAAAAAAAGTTGAGTTTTGAGTGAGTTTTCTCTTTGCTTTGTGCTTGAGGTTTACCTAGGGTGGCTCATTAGCTATGTGCTTTGAGTAGCTCGAACCCTTAACAATGGCTATGTGCTTGTTAAGGCTCTATCCTAGGCTTAAACTTGTTTAAGTCATATCCTTTATCTTTAGTCTTTATGTTTTGCAAATAAAAATCAGAAACTTTCCACCCTAAAACATCCATAAAAACGTGCACATTGAGTGAGGGCTCATGAGTGAGTCGAGTTTAGGGTGAGTATGGTTACATGGTACAAAGAGGCCCGCTTCGAATCGCTCCAGATCGTCTTCCTATATGATCCATATGATACGGGCGATTTCACAACCTCTAAAACCACTTTTTGTTGCGGTATTGGTAAACGAAATTAGTCGACTAAGTCTGGTGGATGTTCCCTTTCTTGCTGCCCGATCGGGGTTGTAACCTCATTAGGCTGCTCTATTAAGGCAAAGAAGGCTAGTTGTCCTATTCTATTAGGGCAAATCCCAAGATAGCATAGCAAAAGACTGATTTTGCAAAAGAAGGATTTCTTGTTACTTAAAGTCTCAAAATTGTAAAAAAAATTCTTTTAAAAGTCGTTTACTTAGACGGATCGGCGTATCGCAAGGCCACTTGCGATTGGTAGGGCGGGTATTATCCTTTTATTCCGTATATTTCCAAATTATATTTTAGGATATACGGAATAATCTTGCTTGAGCTCTAAGTTATGTCGTTGTGGCTGTGTTTTAGGGTTTGTTTAGGTTTATCCTGGACCTTGGGAAGCGGGCCAGGCATGGGTTTGGGCTCGGTTCTGGGCCCGAGCCCTGAAAATGTAAAAAGGGTGTATTTTGTAGCATTTTGTGAAATAGGACATTCCGTGAGACTATCCTAGGTGTTTGCCAATCCTAAAAGGTGGTTTTTAGAGACTGGGCCTAAATTTAGGTATTTAGGTGGATCGAATTGAACCTTGTTAATGTAAAAGGATCAATTAGACTTAAGGTGTTTAAAAGGGGTGTGCGCATGCCGATTAGGACCTGAACTTGAGACAAGCTAGACTCTAGACCTAAGGACACTAAGAGTGATGACCCATAAAGAAACCTCATTTGCATTTTAAATCATTTAACTCGAATTCGTCATAATTAGAACCATTTAAGTCAACATAAAAGCATGCAATAAAAGTCCATTGTTACATCACTGGGTTTTTGGCGGGAGGTACGGATTTGGGTATCCACACACACGAGAGATGTTTCTAGGGATAAGGCTCCGGAAATTCAGATTAAGCTTCCTTTTCCCGGACGTGTTCGTCAAGCTAAGGTGGATTCCCACTTTAGTAAATTTTTCGAGATCGTCAAGAATCTGCAGGTAAACGTCCTTTTATTGATTTAATTCGAGAAGTTCCTGCTTATGCTAAATTTATGAAGGAAGTCTTGACTAGGAAGCGGTCCTTGAATGAGGTTGAAATTGTTGCTTTTACGGGGGAATGTAGTAGTTTTCTGCAGGGTAACCCTCCCCCTAAGCTGAAGGACCCCAGCAGTTTTTCTATACCTTGTGCTATAGGCACCCACACTATTGCAACGCCCTTTGCGACCTAGGAGCTAGCGTGAGTGTGATCCCCTATTCAATCTGTCAAAAGCTTAATATGACTACCCTAGGTTGTACCACTATGTCCATACAGATGGCTGACCGCTCCGTTAGGACACCTCTAGGCGTGTTAGAAGACGTCCCAGTACGGGTTGGAAAATTCTTTATCCCCGTAGATTTTGTTGTACTTGACATTCCCGAGGATTCTCATATCCCGGTTATCTTAGGGAGACCCTTCTTACACACCGCAGGTGCACTTATAGATGTGGGTAATGGGACACTGACTTTCTCGGTAGGGGGTGTAACACCCCAATTTAAGCCGGGCGGACCCCACCTAAATAAGGGTGTTACGAAACCCAACTAAATGGGTCCTTGTGCAAACACCTGTTTTCAAGAACATGAAGACTTGGAATAAAACAAGACATATGTATATAAAGGAAACGCGGTAGCTCACGGCTACAAGTGGAATAAACACAAAACTGCTAGGGGTGAGCAAAAATATACGATACGGTTTTATTATACGAATACGATACAGTATACGATTTGAATTTCACGAATTTTAGTATATACGAAATTCCGTATATACGAATTCCGTATATACGATTAAAACCGTATCAAAACCGTATCAGATTTTTTTGAAACCGTATATACGATATACG
This sequence comes from Dianthus caryophyllus, assembly GCA_023091065.1. Taxonomy (NCBI): domain Eukaryota; kingdom Viridiplantae; phylum Streptophyta; class Magnoliopsida; order Caryophyllales; family Caryophyllaceae; genus Dianthus; species Dianthus caryophyllus. Next base: position 25,580,752 of record CM041524.1, read on the forward strand.
ATACGAATTTTTTAGTATAAACCATTAAACTATTTTTCATGATGAGTTTGTCAAATTTAGGTTGATTTTCCCTTTATTATTTATCTATCATCCCAATTATTATTCATTTTTCTTACTCCCTCCGTTTCGGTGATTTGTTTACATTTACTTTATACACATTTATCGATGTGAGGAGAGAGGTAAATAAAAAAACTATAAAAATAATGATATAAGTACAAAGTGGGTAAAATAAAACAATGTGATTGGTTAAGGAAGTTGGGTCCACCTCCACAAGTGGGTCACCATAGACATTTATGGAAAGTGTAAACAAATGACCCGTACACCCATAAATGGAAAGTGTAAACAAATGACCGGGACAGAGGGAGTACTTTTTTTTTTCAATTCAATATTTATATTATCGAACTAATCTCACTTGCTTGCTTTACTTCTATTCAATTGACCACTACACAAATCGTTAGTTGCATACTATTATCTAGTCGCGTCATCTTTTCACTTGTATTTTTCACATTTGTTATAGAATATATTTTATTTTTCTGGTTTATTTTCTCCGTTTATCGTTCTCTAATATTAATTTGCTTACTAAGTACTTATCCAAACTTTTTTTACGCTCATTTTTATTATAAAAATTACAAAGAATTTTGGCGTGTTATGAAAACCGTATATACGATTACACGAAAACCGTATATACGGTTAAAACCGTGTCAAAACCGTATCAATTTTTTTTGTGATTTTAAAACCGTATATACGGTTTCCGTATATACGAAAACCGTATATACGGTTTCCGTATACACGAAAACCGTATATACGGTTTGCTCACCCCTAAAAACTGCAACATTATCCAAAACGGCAAGCAGGCCCCAAAACAGAGTAAAGTAGCGAGATAAAACGAGACGTCTATGGTGGCAAAACTAGACGCAAGACTAGTATTATTGTGATTCCCTCCAAGCGTCCCACAATCAGCAAGCACACGTCCGAGTACCTAAGGGGGTGGGAAGACAACAGACACGCAACAACAACCTAGTTAGTCAACGGCCAACTCATAAAACAAGAAAGGGAAGAAAACAGAAGCCTTTAAAGTAAAACCGAAGCGCGTAAGTGAATTAAACTGGTACTGTTCAATTCTTAATCTGAAAGAAAATGCCAGAAACTAACTCGGACGATTATCATCAAATCCAGGCACAGAAATGAGTTAAGAACCCCGCGCCTCCTCCTCGTGACATCGGGCCACACAGACCTCATCACGCTGTGACATCGGGCCACACAGACCTCATCACATTACGACATCGGGCCACACAGACCTCATCGTAGTACGACATCGGGCCACACAGACCTCATCGTATCGCGACATCGGGCCACACAGACCTCATCGCATCAGGTCACACAGACCACATGACATCGGGCCACACAGACCTCATCATGATCACAAGGTACAGAACGTCATGGCAAGAGAACGAGAATCACTATATAATTAGCGGGCATCACAAATCATAAAGAGCATAAACAACCATTCTAACCCAAATGCATGTTTATAATGAACGTATTCCCCTCGACCTACCATCCAAGTCTACTCAAGTCACATCGACAACCATTTCTATTTCGTACACAACCATCCTAATTTGGCAAGGTCAAGAATGACAACATAGTACATAAGGAATTCCAACGAGATAAGATACATTGTCGTCGCAACGAAACAACCCCAACAAGGTGTAGTTGGACCAAGAATGGTCAAGGTGATCAAGGATGAAGAGGAGGTAGGCCGTGGGTTGGGTCCTTGGGCTCAAACCCAAGCCTAGGCCTTGGGTCTAGGGGCCACTAAGAGCTAGGTCAAGTCAATTCTATGGTCAATCAAGCCATACTTAGTGGTCAAGGGAAGTCAAGAGGAAGTCAAGTTGGAGAGCAACTAAAAAGTCAATGAATATGCTATTTTTGAATGTGGTCAAATTGGGTGCACCCATGTGAGTCAATCCTCCAATAAAAGGACTCACATGGCTCACAAAAGTTAGCTCAAGGAGGTCCCATGGAGCCGGCAACAATCAATTCCCAAAACCATCACATTGTTTTATGCTTTATGTCATTTTCATTCATGTCGCTTTCGTTACTTTATGCTTTATTGTTTTAGTTTGTAAAAATCAAAATGTGGAGCATTGGACCGTCCTACTCTCAAGCCAAGGCTCTATCAAGACCCTTGATGATCACCTAAACAAAGAAGGGAGAGGATTGAGTCAAGTGTCAACATCAACCTTTATGCTTTTGTAGTTTATTGTTTTCATTTAAAATTTCAGCTCATGTGAGGCTTGTAGCCGTTTTTATTGTTGTTTTTGTGGGTTATTTGTAGCCCTTAGATTAGTTTTGAAATGTAAGGCCAAGATTAGAGCAAGGGTACTATATAAACCCTCACTCTAACATCATAATTTTCAGATTTGAAAGATTGAATGAAAACCCTAATTTGAGAGCTCCTTCATTTTTCTCCTAGCTTTGTGCTTGAGTTTAGTGAGTAATTAGTTAGAGGCTTAGTACTTAACTAATTAAAACCTAAATCTATTACTTTGTGTTTAGATTTAGAACTATCCTTTATGTTTCCTTTTGTTTCACAAAATTCAGAAAATTTATCACAAAAAAATACTACACTTGGCCGAGATTTTCAAGAACAACATAAGTCGATTTTTGTTGTCTCCTTGAGTGAAACTTAACCCATCTAGTTTCATTCCAAATTGGTCATCAAAGCCTAGGTTTGTTCTTCATTTTCGATTTGTTCTTTGTGTTGTCGAGTTGTTCTTGTTTTTCCTCCCTTATTTTCGTTTTTCTCCTTTGTTTTCCTTGTTTGTTTTTTCCACAAAACTTCCACAAAATACTCACAAAAAAATTCACAAAATGGATGAGGATAAGAGGCTTTCGGATTTAGAAGAGAAGTTGACTCAACTCACCGGTAATTGTACTTTAATGATGAATGCTCTAAACACCCTCTTGGATCAAAACATTGAACCAAGACCACCACCTAGGGGTGGAGGGGGAAGGGGCCGTGGGTTTGGAGGCCGTGGGAGAGGACAACCACCTCCTCACATGGAAGATCAATACTCGGATTCGGAGGAGTCCCTTGAAGTTCACCCAAGAGATCATGACCGAGACATCAAGGTAGAAATTCCCGACTTTTATGGTAGTCTTAATCCCGAGGATCTACTAGATGGCTTAGGTCGGTCGAAAGAATCTTTGAATTTAAAGAATACCCCGATAGAAAGTGTTTTAAGGTGGCCATCATGAAATTCAAAGGCTATGCCTCCCTTTGGTATGAAAACCTTAAGAACCAAAGAAATCGAGAGGGAAAGGAACCCATTAGGTCATGGCTCAAACTCAAGAAAAAACTCAAAGATAAGTTCGTTCCCAAGGATTACACTCAAGACATGTTCCTTAGATTGGCTCAACTCAAACAAGAGACACAACCCATCGAATCCTACCTTAGGGACTTTGAACAACTCACTTTACAATGTGAGATGAACGAAAAACCCGAGCAAAAGATTGCAAGATTTGTCGAGGGTCTAAACCCTAGGATAGCAAACCGGGTCAAGATGCAAAATTTATGGTCATTCGATGAGGCCGTCACTATGGCCATGAGAGTTGAGAGGCTAGAGAAGGGGAGAGGGGACACAGCCAAACACTCCACCAAGGCCACTCCTAACACGAGCCAAGGAGGGGTCAAAATAGTCGAGCCTTGTCCTACTACCAAGCCATCAAGTGTTGATAAGGGAAAGGGAATTGACTGTGGCCCTAAAAAAACAATTCCTCTCAAAAAGTGCTACCAATGTCAAGGATATGGTCATTTTGCTAAGGAGTGCCCTAGCAAGAGGACCTTGAACACAAGTGAAGTAGTGCATTGGGGAGATGATGAGGTCTTAGTTTGTGAAGAAGAGAAAAAAGAGGGAATAGAGGAGGTGAAGGTAGCCGAAACCCTAGTTCCCCCGGACTCGGGGTTGAGCTTGGTCACGTGGCGAGTGATGCACACTCAAGAATCAAATGAGAGCATGGACCAAAGGCACCAAATTTTTCGGTCCAAGTGTACAATCAAGGGGAGAGTGTGTAATCTAATTATTGATGGAGGAAGTTGTGTTAATGTTGCTTCAAAAACCCTCATTGATAAAATTGCTTTACCTACTTTGAAGCACCCTCATCCTTACAAGCTAAGGTGGCTTAATCAAGGAGCTGAGGTAAAGGTCGATAAGCAATGCAAAGTCTCGTTCTCAATTGGACAAGACTATAAGGATGAGATTGTGTGTGAAGTGTTAGACATGGATGCGTGTCATGTGTTGCTTGGTAGACCATGGGAATATGAGAAGAATTCTTCCCATCATGGAAGAAATAACACCTACTCGTTCAAATACGGTGAAAAGCTTTTAGTTCTAGCCCCCCTACCACCAATGATGTGTTATAAGGCCAATGCTTGTTTGTTCGAATCATTCAAGGAAGGGAGTCCTAGCAAAGAGGTGGGTGAGGAGCCGACTATGGGTGAAGACGAAGAGATGGTGAGCCTAGAACATGAGGAATGCTTGGTTTATATAGGAAGGCTTACATCTTAGCCTTACACCTTCTAAGTAATCTAAGGGCTACAAATGCCTTAAAATAACAACAATAAAACGGCTCATGTGAGCCTTACAAAATCTGATTACAAACAAACAATTACAACTAAAGTAGATGACGACCCTTTGAAGCATCCTCACCTTTCATTGTTATTGTTCATCCAAGGCCCTTGATTGCTCCGTAGAGAGCAAGTTTGGACGTCCATCTTAAGGTCCACAAGCTTATTTTGAGCTACCATACAACATACTAAAAGATGACAAATACATAAAGCAATAAAGCAAACTATATTGAAAGGGACTTGCATTTAAATTAGAATGTATCATATGGAGTTGGTTTCAGCCGTGGACTTGGCCCCCCCATGAGCTGACTTTTTCTTGAACCATTTGGACCAAAATCGGTTCATAACCCTCCAAAGTACCATGTTGAACCGTGGGTTCTACACCAAGGACCATGGTTAGATCCTAGACCAGAAATTGGAACCAAATCACCAAACTGTTTCAGTCCAACTCTCCCCTTCTTCAAAAAAAGTTTGTCCTCAAACTTTGGCCAACTATGGACTGAAACGGTTTGGTGATTTTGTTCTGATTTTTGGTCTAAGATCTAACCATGGTCCTTGGGCTAATGGTCAAGAAAAGTCAGCCAAAATAGGCCAAAATCTCGGGTGATTTCTATTCCAAATGATACACTCTAATTCAAATGCTAGTCCCTTTCAATATAGTTTGCTTTATGCTTTATGTCTTTGTCACCTTTTAGTATTTTTGTATGGAGGCATAAAAATCAGCTTGGGACCTAAGGGTGGGCCGAGCAAACTTGCTCTCCAAGGAGAAATCAAGGGCCTTGGATGAACAATAACAATGAAGGGTGAAGATGTTCCAAAAGGTCGCTATCTACTTTAGTTGTTATTGTTTGTTGTATGCTGATTTTGTAAGGCCAATAGGGCCGTTATTTTTGTTGTACTTGGGAGTATTTTTCAGCCCTTAGATCATGTATTAATTGTATGGCTAAGATGAAAGCCTTGGTCCTATATAAACCAAGCATTTCTCCCTTGTAAAATCAGATTTGTGTTATTTAAAAAGTTGAGTTTTAAAATGAGGTTTCTCTCATTGAAAACCCTCCCTTCTCTCATGGCTAAGTGCTTGAGAAATCCTCCTTAGCTAAGTACTTGGAGTTCTGAAGCAAAACGGAGCGGGCCTCTTTGAACCTTATAACCACACTCACCCTAAACTCGGTTCACTCATGAACATCACTCAAAGCACACGTTTTTAGGGGCTGATATGGGTGGTTAAGTTTCTGATTTTATTGTAAAACATAAAAAAAAAGATAGATGGATATGAATTAGACTAAGCACTTAGCCAAAGCCTAAGACTAAGGATCCGACCAAGCACTAAGCTAAGGAGGTTTTCTCAAGCACTTAGCCATGAGAGAGGAGAGGATTTTCAAAGAGAAACCTCACTTTAAAACTGAAGACAAGACGACAAGGACTCGAGCACATGGAAATGGACGCATCAAGAGTCGAACGATCTGAAAAGACGTTCTAGACCTCGAAGAATTCTATTGCCTTGAAGACCTCTATAACTTTCTCAAACATCCTTATTAACTAAATTATTATTCATCTCTTCCAAATTTTTAAATCTATTTAACTTATTTTCTTCTGCTAAAATAAAACCTTCCAACTTAAACTCCGATAATGACTTCATAAAATACATTTTTATCTATTCCCATTTTCTCGCAAATATAAGACTTAAAGACAAGACCGGAAGCGCATTCAGAGAGACGTATCAAGGATCGTGCTATCTAAGACAACTTCTTAGACATCGAAGACTTAATTAGCATTGAGGATTTCTACAACCATATCAAACCGTTCTTTAAATATCATTATCATTTCAACACTTTTTAATTTTCAGATTTCCTAATCATAAAATTTCCTAATAATTAATCTCCCCATGATTTTAGTGCTTCCTTTTACATTTTAAAAATCCCTACTAAAAAGAAGTTAACTCAATGATTTTGCAACCTCGTAAAAATTTTAACTCTTCCAAATTGTTGATTTCCTAATTCAATAATCCCCAATGACTGACTTCTTAAAATGATTTTCATCTCTTCCTTTTTATCTCGTAAAATTTTATTACCCTTGCTTTCGAATTTCACAAACTCCTTATCCTTTAAGTTTAAATATTTTTAACTTGATTAGTTTTCAAAATCTTAGCCTTACTATCTCATTTTAAATTTTTAACATCATGAATTCCTAACTACCTTCGAAAATTTACCTTCGTATTTCACATTTAAAACATCTTCGAAAATCATTCCTTTGTTTCACAAAAATTTTATTTTCTTAGTTCTAAATATATTGGATATTTGTTTGTTTTAAATTGCTTATTCTTATTTTATACACTTTTGAACTTTATTATTTTTCAGTTACTTATATCTATTATTAACTTTGTGTAAATTTTCATCCGTTTTAAAACTTATAGTTTTTCTACGTATTAACCACTAAATTGGATTTTCGTATTTTCACTTTCCTTCATAAATTCCTTATTTCTAAATTTTAGATAATTTTGAAACTTATTGTTTTCCGTAACAACCTGGTTTTCGTGACTTTAATTAAACTAAGGCGGAAAATTAATTAAGTCTATATATTACAAACCAGCTGTTATCGTCTTACAAACTCAATATACATAATACGAGTTTAGAGATAAAAACAGAGTATTCGGTTACAAATCTCTCGAAAAGGAGTACAAAAGAAGGTAAACCATCCCCAGCATGATTAACGTTAGTCTCGGGGTACCTGCATTAATTATCATTTTCTCGCATCACTCTTTCGATACATGCAATTCTAAACATATGCAATATATAAAATAAATACGTAAAAACAAATAGCAAGCAGGCAAGCAACACATAGGAGTAATCATGATGATTCAAACATAAGCATGCGTCAGATCATATAGTCATAAACACATTCATCGATAATCATTCTCAACAAGGCAATTTCAAACTCAAGGACAACGTCTTTCAGGAAATAACCAATCAACACAAGGAAATGCATCCATCATACGTTAACTAATGATTTTTCGTTAGTAAGGCGGAATCATGCAGACCTTATAAGCGTCCGCGCAATAGCGATCAGGGCCAAACAGAGTGGACGTGTCTGACAGGCTAAGTGGAGTGAAACTAGGAGGATCAAGTTTCACTCAAGAGATGAACACAAATCGATCCTTGAAACCCTTGAAAATCTCGGCCCTTTTGTGTATTTTTTGTGAAGTATTTTCTGAAATTTTGTAAACAAGGAAAATAAAAAGGATAGTAACTAAATCTACACACTAAGTAATAGATTTAGGTTGTGATTAGTTTAAGCACAAAGCCACTAAACTAATCTTTCACTAAACTCACACACAAAGTAATGAGAAAAGGAAGAACACTCAAATGAAACTAGGGTTTTCTTTTCAATATCAAAAATCTGAAAAATTACAAGGGTTAGAGCTTGGTTTATATAGACCAAGTCTTTACATCCTAGCCTTACAATCTAACCTTGATCTAAGGGTCCTAAATGGCCCTCAATACAGCCGAAAATCTTGGTCCTAAAGACCTTACAAATCTGAAAATAAAGCAACCTAAAGCATAAAGGTAGAAAGCGACCCTTGACTACATCAACTCCCTACAATTGTTGCTTTAATCCAAGGGCTTTGATGAGCTCCTTGGAGCACAAGTTGTACCAGCCAAAATGGTCCTAAAATCTGATCCTAAAGCTAACAAACAACAACAATATAAAGTGGAAAAGGACATAAAGTAAACAAGCGACTACTAGTGACAATGACATGTGGTGTTTTTGATTTGTGGAATGAGATGATGTTTTTGGTCCCCCTCTTGAGCTAACCACGGTTCATGTGTCTCTTGGGCTGATTAGGAGGCTTCTCAAAGGTCCCCAAGGTGAGCTCACCCAAGGAGAATGATGTAGGTCAAGTTCATGGCTCATTACTCCAAAACAGTCCAAACCGGATTTCATAATCTGACAGTGACTTCTAGGCTTCACCATTCCGTACTCACGTTGAATTAGAAGGCCCATGATATGTCATTGGAAAGGTAATTGAGTTGGCTTTCCAATGCAAAAAGAATCATCCAAAAATATGGCCTACAACTCAAGATATTGAGCTTTTAGTACAGACATGTCGAATCCTCCTTTGGACTGAAGTTTCACAATCTGACCCCTGACTTGTAGAGGCCATAACTCTCAGCTCCCTTTGAACTAGATAGCCAACCATATGTCAAATGAAAGCTCTTTGAGCTAGCTTTCATATGCAAGTGGTTTCACCTCAATTGGATGAGCAGATTGGGAGTTACGTTAAAATCTCTACCGACATGTCAAAATGAGCTTCATGGTTCATGGCCTAGGTTGTTGTTTTCCTTTCCTTTCCTTAGGGGCTTTTCTAGGCATCGACTCCTAGGGATGAAATGTGATTTAGGACCCAAGTTTACCACCTATGCCTCCTTGATCCATTGACCATGAGGTTTCCTTTGACAAAACTTGCATTTCTCTTCAAAGGTGCAAATGGGTTCCATGACTATTGCATTGCACGAGCAACTCCTGTTGCACTAAGGATATCTAGGGTAATAAGGACGGCCAAATCCCTTGTCTAATGTATGCATACACCACTATAGATAGGATCGTAGCATACTCGCTATTCAAGTAAGTAGTCACCTAATAATTCGACTATCACCAAAGACGGGTACCCCCGGGTGAGGCTGGTTTTTCCAATTATCGTAGTATGGGCTCACGGAGATATCAAGTATGCCCCATCCCTGAGGTTGTATATCCCGCACCGAAATAATAATTTTAAAAATTATTAGATCGCCTTTAGCAACTCTGGGAGGGAGCTAAAGTCCCCATAGACAGCCACCTCATTAACTTCGAATTCAAGAGTCGCGACCTGGCGAACAATCCAAGTATTTACTTCATTTTCTCAATTTCTTATTTTCTCATTCGTTCAAAATAGGTGACAATTCTGAGACTTAATAATATCGTCGAACTTTGTATAATGAAATTTTAGTTCTAGCAGTTCTTCAGGTAAGCAGAACACATAGAAAAACTTAAATATTTATTTTGAATCCGTTCGTAAATTTTAAATATTTTCACTATTCATTATTTTACTATTCATCAGGTTACTATTCATCATTTTACTATTCATCGTAGTTACTATTCATCGTATGTTTATACGTATTCGTATTTTTGTGTTTCGTATTTGTACGTATTTTTATACGTATGCGTATTCTTATACTTCGTATTTATACGTATTTTTATACGTATGCGTATTCTTATACTTCGTATTTATACATATTTTTATACTTGTATGTATTTTCATACTTGTATGTATTTTTATACTTGTATTTCAAAGTCGTTAAGTTCGTTTTGTACTTAGTGATTTGAAATAATATTTTGAAAGTAAAACTCGGTTAAATTTAGTCATATACTTTACTAAAATTTTAGCGGTTTCTAGTTTTAGCGAGGTTGTCGTAGTTCATTTTAAATAGTCCGTATGTCCACATCCAAATTTAAGCAAAGGTAGTAACACTCGAATTTGTTCATTTTAATACATGTAACGTTTATTTTTATCGGTTTCGTTGATTCTTTTTATTAACGATTTATTATACAATCTAATATAATCCTAATTACTATTCAACTTTAGTGACTAAGTGATAAATTCATTTTGATCAAAATTGACCCATTTTAATTAGGAAAACCGTGGCCTTTAGTTATGATTAGCTATTTATTTCTTTTTATGTTTTTGTTACTAATTCATTACTTTAACTAATTAAATTACTTAAGTGATAAAAATAAAAAGTGACAAATTCATTTTAGGTCTAAAATAAAACTAAAAACCGTGGCACTTAACTACTTAAGTGATTTATTTTCGTTTTCTAATTTATCGGTATTTAACTTAAAGTTTTTATATACTAATTATTTAAATTATACTAAGGTGATTTAACTAGTTTATTAAATATTTTATTTCATTTATGAATAGTGTTTTTACTCACTTTAAATTTCTAACTTTCATATTTTAAAGATTTAGCTTATTTAACTTATATATTTAGTTTTTTTATTTACTTATTAGTTAATAAAAACAATAAATAACAATACACATAACAAATATTATAAATCAAAATGAGCTAAATCATCAAGAACACATGAAGATATGAAGAACACATAAACTTTTCATATGAACATCAAAACATCAAATTTTCATATTATCATATAAATTTCTCAAATTTTACCAACAACACTAATTAGTCTAAACTAACATAACATATTATTTTCAAAAATTAAAACTAAAAATAGGTCCAAAATCACTAGTAAAATCGTGGCCCTCTTAATTATCTTCACAAATTTTATTTTTGATTTTTATACTACTAATTCTATATCTAATTTCCTTTATATTTTATATGTATTTAACATAGGTGAAATTCATATAAAAACATTAACAAAGAAAAATAAATCATTCCACACACATACAAGTTAATATTTAGAACAAAATATAAAGAATGAACACCAACATATAAATTATATTTTTAATACTCATTTATTATTGTCTTTTAAGCATGTGATTAACAAAAATTAAAACAAAAAATTAAACAAAAATTTAGGGTTATGCCGTGTGGTTTTCAAGGGTGACACAAGTTTTGTTTTTCGATTTTTATCTTCTAATTTATCATGTGAATGTTAGGTGATAAAATAATTCATGCATGCATCAAAACATCAATTAGGAAAATAACATAAAATCAATTAGGTTTAGTGATTAGCAATTATAGTGCGCGAGAGCACCTTAATTGCTTAGGAAAATGAAAATCCTAGCAATTATCGGGATCGATAATATGGTCGAAGACACTTAGATCGATGGCTCCACCTTGCTCCTCTTCTTTGGAAAGATTAGTACATAAAAAGGAAAATAAGCAAGTTAGTAATTTATTTTAAACTAAACTAACTAAACTAAAAGTTTAAAGTGTAGTAGTATTTTTATGTTTAGGTGATGTATAGATTTTATTTATTTTTGTTTTATGTTCATAAATGTTTACAAGTTAAAAGAGAAAGTGATTACTAAATAAAATGGTGGAGAGTTTATTTAAGAGCTTAAGGAAATAAAAATGCAAGAAATAAATGTTTAAAGAAGAAAAAGGAAATGAAGAAGGTGAACATCTTCATGGAAGTCTAAGGAGGAAGATGAAGATGTGCTTACTAAATAGAACAAGTGTTTGCGTTTTAGAGAGAAAAGACTTAGTATGTTTGTTGTGTTTGTGTGCTGGAGTGAAACTTGAAGGGTTAAGTCTCACTCAAAAGATGAACAAAATCGATCTTGAACACTTGATGAAATGTTGACCGAGTATATGTGTTTTATGTTGAAAATTTTCTGATTTTTTTGTGACAAATGAAAAACATAAAGATAGTAACTAATTCTAAGCACTAAGCAAGAGAATTAGAGTTTGATTAGTTTAAGCACAAAGCCACTAAACTAATCTTTCACTAACTCAAACACAAAGTAATGAGAAAATGAGAACACTCAATAAAACTAGGGTTTTCTTTATCATTCCAAATCTGAAAATTATAATGTGTGAGGGTGGGTTTATATATTACCCAAAGCCTCATCTAAACCCTTCATTACAAGTTGATCCAAGGGCCATAAAGGTCCCTCAATTCAGCCGAAAAAACTTGGTCCTATTGACCATACAATTTGAAAATTAAAACAAACAAAAACATAAAGTAGACAATGACATTTGAGCTCATCCTCTCCATGCATTTTAGGGAGCATCCAAGGGTCAAGATTTGACCTTGGAATGGCATGTGGGACGGTCCAAGTGACCAAAGACAAAGGATTATATTGTCTCCTTACATAAAGCATAAAGTAGAAAGTAAAGAAAGCGACATGTATGAAAATGACATGAACAACAAAATAATGTGATTGTTTTTGGGGACTTGTTTGGCCGGCTCCATGGACCCCCTTGAGCTAGCTTTTGTGAGCCATGTGAGTTCTTTTATTGGAGGATTAACTCACATGGTTGCACCCATCTTGACCACATTCAAAAATAGCACTTGTATTAACTTTGTAATTGCTCTCCATCTTGACTTTTCTCGATCACTAAGGTTGGCTTGATTTGACCATAGAATTGACTTTATTTAGCCCTTAGTGACCTGTTGCCCCATGGTCTAGGCTTGGGTTTGAGCCCATGGCCCCAACCCATGGTCTCTCTCGACTTCACCCTTGACCACCTTGACCAATTTTGGTCCAATCTCCTCTCCTCGGAAAGGACTTGTCCTCAAGTCCTTGGAGATCCTCTTGCTTCCCCCTTGGCTCGATTTCATGCTCAATCCTCGACTCAACCCTTGCTCGACTTTGGCTTTCACGGTTTTTGACTTCCAAGGGCACCACCTAGCTAGGGTTTGGAGAATTGATTGGACCCCTTTACTTTGGCTCGAGATGTCGATCTGGACCAAAATTGGCCAAGGTGGTCAAGGGTGAAGTCGAGGGAGACCATGGGTTGGACCCATGGGCTCGAACCCAAGCTTAGGCCGTGGTCAAGAGGGTCACTAAGGGCTAAATAAAGTCAACTCTATGGTCAAATCAAGCCAACCTTAGTGATCAAGCAAGGTCAAGAGGAAGTCAAAGTCGGAGAGCAACAAAAAGTCAAGATTATGCTATTTTTGAGATGTGGTCAACTATGGTACACCCATGTGAGTCAACCCTCCAATAAAATGGGCTCACATGGTTCATCAAGCTAGCTCATGGAGGTCAAGGGGCCGGTCTAAATCAAGTCACCAAAGATCATCACATTGTTTTTATATTTCATGTCATTTTTAAATACGTATCATTTCTTTCTTTTACTTTATCTTTAATGTAAGAGACAATATAATCCCTTGAAAGTTGGTCACTTGGACCGTCAAACCCACCCCAAGGCTCTCACAAGGGCCCTTGGATGATCATCAACAAAGAAGGAGAGGATGGCTCATGTGTCACTATCACCTTTATGCGTTATTGTTTGTTGTTTGCTGTTGAATTTTTCAGCTCACATGTGAGCTTAGGGGTCGTTTTTTTTTAGTAGTATTTGGGGACTTTGAGAGCCCTTAGATCATCTTGTAATGAATGGTTGAGATGAGGCCTTAGGTAGGATATAAACCCAACCTTACACAACATAATTTTTGATTTTTGATATTGAAAAGAAAACCCTAGTTTCATTTGAGTGTTCTTCCTTTTCTCATTACTTTGTGTGTGAGTTTAGTGAAAGATTAGTTTAGTGGCTTTGTGCTTAAACTAATCACAACCTAAATCTATTACTTAGTGTGTAGATTTAGTTACTATCCTTTATTTTCCTTGTTTACAAAATTTGAAAATACTTCACAAAAATACACAAAAGGCCGAGATTTTCAAGGGTTTCAAGGATCGATTTGTGTTCATCTCTTGAGTGAAACTTGATCCTCCTAGTTTCACTCCAAATTGGTCATCAAAGCCTAGGTTTGTTTTTGATTTTCGATTTTTTTTATCTTTGTTTTTCGGTTTACCCTAGTAATGTCGAGTAGTTTGTTTGTTTTCCTCTTTTAATTTTTCGTTTTTCTTCCTTCTTTTCCTTGTTTATTTTCTATAAATTTCCCACAAAATTTCCACAAAAGATCTCACAAAATTGTCACAAAATGGAAGGGGATAGAGGGGAAGATAAAAGGCTTTCCGATTTAGAAGAAAAGTTAACTCAACTCACCGGTAATTGTACTCTAATGATGAATGCTCTAAACACCCTCTTAGACCAAAATATTAATGAACCAAGAAGGGGTGAAGGGGGAAGGGGGCGTGGCCGTGGGATAGGAGGCCGTGGAAGGGGTCAACCTCCTCCTCACATGGAAGATCAATTTTCGGATTCGGAAGAGTCCCTTGAAGCCCACCCAAGAGACCATGACCGAGATATCAAAGTGGATATACCCGATTTTTATGGTAGCTTGAACCCAGGGATCTCCTAGATTGGCTTAGGTCGATAGAGAGGATCTTTGAATTTAAGGAATATCCCGATAGGAAGTGTTTCAAGGTAGCCATCATGAAGTTTAAGGGATATGCTTCCCTTTGGTGCGAAAACCTCAAGAACCAACGAAACCGAGAGGGTAAGGAACCCATTAGGTCATGGCTCAAACTCAAAAGAAACTCAAAGACAAGTTTGTTCCCAAGGATTATACCCAAGACATGTTCCTCAAACTAGCTCAACTCAAACAAGAGACACAACCCATTGAGTCTTACCTTAGGGACTTTGAGCAACTCACATTACAATGTGAGATGAATGAGAAACCCGAGCAAAAGATAGCTAGGTTTGTCGAGGGCCTAAACCCTAGGATTGCTAACCGAGTGAAGATGCAAAACTTGTGGTCATTCGATGAGGCCGTTACCATGGCCACACGTGTGGAAAGGCTAGAGAAGGGGAGAGGAGAGTCGGCTAAGAGCACCCCCAAAACCAACCCTAGTTCGAATCAAGGGGGGGTCAAAATTGTCGAGCCTTGCCCTACTACCAAACCATCGAGTGTCGACAAGGGGAAGGGAATTGACTATGGTCCCAAGAGAACAATTCCTCTCAAGAAATGCTACCAATGTCAAGGGTATGGTCATTTTGCTAAGGAGTGCCCTAGCAAGAGGACCTTGAACACAAGTGAGGTTGTGCATTGGGGAGAAGATGAAGTGTTAGTTTGTGAGGAAGAAAAAAAAGAGGGAGTTGAGGATGAGAGAGTGGCCGAAACAATTGTTCCCCCGGACTCGGGGTTGAGCTTGGTTACTTGGCGAGTAATGCACACTCAAGATTCAAGCGAAAGCATGGATCAAAGGCATCAAATATTTCGAACTAAATGTACCATCATGGGGAGAGTGTGTAACTTGATTATCGATGGGGGAAGTTGTGTTAATGTTGCTTCCAAAACCCTCATTGATAAACTTGCCTTACCTACTTTGAAGCATCCTCATCCTTACAAGCTAAGGTGGCTTAATCAAGGAGCCGAGGTAAAAGTCGATAAACAATGCAAAGTCTCGTTCTCGATTGGGCAAGACTACAAAGATGAAATTGTGTGTGAAGTGTTAGATATGGATGCTTGTCATGTCTTACTTGGGAGGCCATGGGAGTATGAAAGAACTCTTCCCACCATGGAAGAGACAACACCTACTCATTCAAGTATGGTGAAAAGCTCATTGTCTTAGCTCCCCTACCACCAATGATGGGATGTAAATCCAATGCATGCTTGTTTGAATCCTTCATTGAGCCAAACCCTAGCATGGAGATGAAGTTGGGGCCGAAAGTGATTGAGCATGAAGACTTGAAGGGCCTTGGGCCGAGTGAAGAAGAGCAAGAGGAAAAGATGAACTTGAAATGTGAGGCAAGCTCTAGCATGATAAGGAGGACTCTAGGAGAGGAGCCTCATGAAGGTGAAGCATCAATCAACAAGGAAACAACCGACTACATTGAGAATGTGGTCAACGAAAGAACAAAAATCGATGGCAAGGAAAGGTCAAGCGGGTCTTTAAGATGGAGAATCATTGAAGGGCTCGATCATGAGCAAGAATGGGTGGATGGCATGGTTATGAGTCGTGGGCTCAAGGAAATGCTCGAGGAAGAATGCGTGGTCAAACAAACCGTGACCAAGGATGAAAAAATGATCAATTCTTCGAGCCAAGGCAAAGGGGTCCAACCACTTCTTCAAACTCTAGCTAAGTGGTGCCCATGGAAGACTAAAACCATGAAGACCAAGATCGAGCAAAGGTTGAGCCGAGATTCTAGCTTGAAATCGAGCAAGGGAGGAAGCAAGAGGATCTCCAAGGACTTGAGGACAAGTCCTTTCCAAGGAGAGGAGATTGGACCAAAATTGGCCAAGGTGGTCAAGGGTGAAGTCGAGGGAGACCATGGGTTGGACCCATGGGCTCGAACCCAAGCTTAGGCCGTGGTCAAGAGGGTCACTAAGGGCTAAATAAAGTCAACTCTATGGTCAAATCAAGCCAACCTTAGTGATCAAGCAAGGTCAAGAGGAAGTCAAAGTCGGAGAGCAACAAAAAGTCAAGATTATGCTATTTTTGAGATGTGGTCAACTATGGTACACCCATGTGAGTCAACCCTCCAATAAAATGGGCTCACATGGTTCATCAAGCTAGCTCATGGAGGTCAAGGGGCCGGTCTAAATCAAGTCACCAGATCATCACATTGTTTTTATATTTCATGTCATTTTCATACGTATCGCTTTCTTTCTTTTCTTTTATCTTTAATGTAAGAGACAATATAATCCCTTGAAAGTTGGTCACTTGGACCGTCCAAACCCACCCCAAGGCTCTCACAAGGGCCCTTGGATGATCATCAACAAAGAAGGGAGAGGATGAACTCAAGTGTCACTATCACCTTTATGCTTTATTGTTTGTTGTTTTCTTTTGAATTTTTCAGCTCACATGTGAGCTTAGGGGCCGTTTTTTTTAGTAGTATTTGGGGTCTTTGAGAGCCCTTAGATCATCTTGTAATGAATGGTTGAGATGAGGCCTTGGGTAGTATATAAACCCAACCTTACACAACATAATTTTCAGATTTTTGATATTGAAAAGAAAACCCTAGTTTCATTTGAGTGTTCTTCCTTTTCTCATTACTTTGTGTGTGAGTTTAGTGAAAGATTAGTTTAGTGGCTTTGTGCTTAAACTAATCACAACCTAAATCTATTACTTAGTGTGTAGATTTAGTTACTATCCTTTTTATTTTTCTTGTTTACAAAATTTCAGAAAATACTTCACAAAAAATACACAAAAGGGCCGAGATTTTCAAGGGTTTCAAGGATCGATTTGTGTTCATCTCTTGAGTGAAACTTGATCCTCCTAGTTTCACTCCACGATCATGTTTGCCTCCTTGGTCACGGTTTGCTTGACCACACACTCTTCCTCGAGCATTTCTTTGAGCCCACGATTCATAACCATGCCATCCATCCATTCTTGCTCATGATCGAGCCCTTCAATGATTCTCCATCTTAAAGATCCACTCGATCTTCCCATGCCATCGATTTTTGCTCTTTCATTGACCACATTCTCATTGTAGTCGATTGTTTCATTCTTGATTGTTGCATCACCTTCATGTGGCTCCTCTCCTAGAATCCTTCTTGTCATGCTAGAGCTTCCTTCACAATCAAAGTTCATCACTTCCTTTTGCCCTTTTCTACTCGGTTCAAGGCCTTTCAAGGCCTCTTGCTCATTCAAACTCGGCTCCAACTTCATATCCATGCTAGGGTTTGATCCAAAGTTGGATTCAAACAAGCACGCATTGGTTTTACAACCCATCATTGGCGGTAGGGGAGCTAAGACAATAAGCTTTTCACCATACTTGAAGGAGTAGGTATTGTCTCTTCCATGGTGGGAAGAATTCTTTTCATATTCCCATGGCCTACCAAGCAATACATGGCAAGCATCCATGTCCAACACTTCACACACAATTTCATCTTTGTAGTCTTGTCCAATGGAAAACAAGACTTTGCATTGTTTATCAACTTTTACCTCGGCTCCTTGATTAAGCCACCTTAGCTTGTAAGGATGAGGATGCCTCAAAGTAGGCAAGGCAAGCTTATCAATGAGGGTTTTGGAAGCAACATTAACACAACTTCCCCCATCGATAATGAGATTACACACTCTCCCCATGATTGTACACTTGGTTCGAAATAGTTGGTGTCTTTGATCCATGCTTTCACTTGAATCTTGAGTGTGCATTACTCGCCAAGTAACCAAGCTCAACCCCGAGTCCGGGGGAACAATTGTTTCGGCCACCTTCACATCCTCAACTCCCTCTTTTTTTTCTTCCTCACAAACTAACACCTCATCGTCTCCCCAATGCACAACCTCACTTGTGTTCAAGGTCCTCTTGCTAGGGCACTCCTTAGCAAAATGACCATACCCTTGACATTGGTAGCACTTCTTGAGAGGAATTGTTCTCTTGGGGCCATAGTCAATTCCCTTCCCCTTGTCAACACTTGATGGCTTGATGGTAGGGCTAGGTTCGACAATTTTGACCCCTCCTTGGCTTGAGCTAGGGTTGGTCTTGGTGGTGCTCTTGGCCGACTCTCCTCTCCCCTTCTCTAACCTCTCCACACGTGTGGCCATAGTAACGGCCTCATCGAATGACCACAAGTTTTGCATTTTGACCCGATTTGCTATCCTAGGGTTTAGGCCCTCAACAAACCTTGCAATTTTTTGTTCGGGCTTCTCATTCATCTCACATTGTAGAGTGAGTTGCTCAAAGTCCCTAAGATAGGTTTCAATGGGGTGTGACTCTTGTTTTAGTTGAGCTAGCTTGAGGAACATGTCTTGAGTGTAGTCTTTGGGAACAAACTTGTCTTTGAGTTTCTTTTTGAGTTTGAGCCATGACCTAATGGGTTCCTTTCCCTCTCGGTTTCTTTGATTCTTAAGGTTTTCATACCAAAGGGAGGCATATCCTTTGAATTTCATGATGGCCACCTTAAAACACTTCCTATCGGAGTACTCCTTGAATTCAAAAATTCTCTCAACCGATCTAAGCCAATCTAGGAGATCCTCGGGGTTCAAGCTACCATAAAAATCGGGTATATCCACTTTGATATCTCGGTCATGGTCTCTTGGGTGGGTATCAAGGGACTCCTCCGAATCCGAAAATTGATCTTCCATGTGAGGAGGAGGTTGTCCTCTCCCACGGCCCCCATACCCATACCCACGCCCTCTTCCCCTTCCACCCCCTCTTGGTTCATTAAGATTTTGGTCTAAGAGGGTGTTTAGAGCATTCATCATTAAAGTACAATTACCGGTGAGTTGAGTTAACTTCTCTTCTAAATCGGAAAGCCTTTTACCCTCCCCTCTATCCTCTTCCATTATGTGAAAATTTTGTGAGATCTTTGGTGGAAATTTTGTGGGAAATTTATAAAAATAAACAAGGAAAAGAAGGAAGAAAAACGAAAAATTAAAAGAGGAAAACAAAGCAAACCACTCGACACTACTAAGGTAAAACGAAAAATAAAGATAAAAATCGAAAATCAAGAACAAACCTAGGCTTTGATGACCAATTTGGAGTGAAACTTGAAGGGTTAAGTCTCACTCAAAAGATGAACAAAATCGATCTTGAACACTTGATGAAATGTTGACCGAGTATATGTGTTTTATGTTGAAAATTTTCTGATTTTTTTGTGACAAATGAAAAACATAAAGATAGTAACTAATTCTAAGCACTAAGCAAGAGAATTAGAGTTTGATTAGTTTAAGCACAAAGCCACTAAACTAATCTTTCACTAACTCAAACACAAAGTAATGAGAAAATGAGAACACTCAATAAAACTAGGGTTTTCTTTATCATTCCAAATCTGAAAATTATAATGTGTGAGGGTGGGTTTATATATTACCCAAAGCCTCATCTAAACCCTTCATTACAAGTTGATCCAAGGGCCATAAAGGTCCCTCAATTCAGCCGAAAAAACTTAGTCCTATTGACCATACAATTTGAAAATTAAAACAAACAAAAACATAAAGTAGACAATGACATTTGAGCTCATCCTCTCCATGCATTTTAGGGAGCATCCAAGGGTCAAGATTTGACCTTGGAATGGCATGTGGGACGGTCCAAGTGACCAAAGACAAAGGATTATATTGTCTCCTTACATAAAGCATAAAGTAGAAAGTAAAGAAAGCGACATGTATGAAAATGACATGAACAACAAAATAATGTGATTGTTTTTGGGGACTTGTTTGGCCGGCTCCATGGACCCCCTTGAGCTAGCTTTTGTGAGCCATGTGAGTTCTTTTATTGGAGGATTAACTCACATGGTTGCACCCATCTTGACCACATTCAAAAATAGCACTTGTATTGACTTTGTAATTGCTCTCCATCTTGACTTTTCTCGATCACTAAGGTTGGCTTGATTTGACCATAGAATTGACTTTATTTAGCCCTTAGTGACCTCTTGCCCCATGGTCTAGGCTTGGGTTTGAGCCCATGGCCCCAACCCATGGTCTCTCTCGACTTCACCCTTGACCACCTTGACCAATTTTGGTCCATGTGCAAATGAAAGTAGTAGTAGTAGTAAATGTATTAGTATGTAGTATGTATTTGTGTATTGCAAATGTATAAACATTTAATTTAATTAAGCTAAAATGTGATGATGAAAATATGTAGATGTGTAAGGTATTAGGGTGGCTTGTGTAAGAGCATAGGAGGAGACTAAACTTGGTCATAGCGACCACAAGGAGGTCGGCCAAGCTACATTCACTTGGCTCGATTTTTGTTTTTTCAATTTTTCGATTTACGCGCACGCGAAAAGTCTCGAAATAAAATATATGATCTTAAAATAATGTTTCGAAGTAAGATCGAAAATAAAAATGAAATTAAATCTCGAAGGGTGACTAAAACAAAAATTGGGTCTAAATCCTCGAAACTTTGAATAAAAATTTATTTGGTCGAAATACTTATTTTTTTCATTGAATGTTAACGATTTAAATAATTATAATCAACCGTCAAAAATTTTATCAGTTTAGATTAGGTGTAACTTAGAATTTCGAGATTAAGTGAAAAAGTTAGTTAAATAGAATTTGATTAGTAATTAGTTATTAATATAATATGATTTATTAAATAATAATCAAAATGATTATATGTTGAAATAAAAAGTTGATGTTAAGTGTTGAATTTTTGTGTCAGAAAAATGGAAGAGGATTAGATGGTTGACTTTGATTTGCGTGTTTGAAATCGTTGACTTGAATTTCAAAGACGGAAAAAAATATAAGGGTCCATTTTTATTCAAAAATCAAAAATGTTCGAAATAGAATTTTATGAATAAAAGGTTTTACTTTTATTTTTATGAATAGTAAACATGACTAGACCATTTTGAAATTTGAAAGACGATATAAGTTTTGTGTTAATTTTTATAAAATTTTGAATTGTGTTTCTTTTTGAATTCTGAATATAATACAACACACTTTATTTTTCAAAATTTTTATATTTGGACTTAGGAAATTTAGTATTATTTGGCGAAAAAAATTCAGACGCATTTTTATTAAAAGGAAAAAGGATGAATTTAATTTAAGGTATTAAATTCTTTTATTATATTTTGTTACGAAAACACGTGGTGTTACAGTTTCGACCTCCTTATCTTTAAGTTTTAAATACCTTTTGAACTTGTCCTATCTGTTACAATTATCTCTCTTCGAAGTATATATATATATATATATATATATATATATATATATATATATATATATATATATATATATATATATATATATATATATATATATATATATATATATATATGCATATATCATTTTCTTTTTCTTTTTATATAACCCCTTATTATAAATTTCGAATCTTATCCTGAATGTGATTTATAACATTTCGGTTTCATCTAATAACATAATAATAATAATTTTAGAAAATGAGCTATATCAACAAGGTTATCCATAATTCTTTAAAATTTTACTTAATCATTCAACGATAGCCTATATTCTCGTAATTTCATTAAAGCTCATATTTTAATTATGATCACGACGACTTTTACATAATTTTCCTAAATGCCGTTTTCCTAAGGCTATATTTCATATACACGTGATCATTAATAGTAACAAAAATAATATTATGTATATACGTTTAAAACTTCTTAAGGGGGTAGGAGTATAATTTAATTATATTAAAGTCCTATTTAAATCTTAAAATTTCTTATTTCAATCTATTTTATGATTAACATTTATTCTCAAAACTAAATAAATTATTTTTATTATTAAAACTCTTATTATTTTTAATTTAATTTAATTCCGTACGAAACTTCTAGGCCTTACCTTTTTGTGAATCTCGTTCGCGTCATTTTCAAAAATAACATTCTAGTAACATTTCTATATTTCTTTAAATATTTCATTAATAAAACAAGCGCGATTTTGTTCTCCAATATTTTCACTCTATCCGACGATTCTATATTAATTTGAAAACTCAAACTTTTCAAAAAGTCTTATTCCAACAAAACAAAATGTTATTATCCAAATTTGTAAAATCTCAATATTCTCTCTAACTGCCTTGTGTGACCTCGAGCAGTTATCCACTCTATCCAAGTTTCGGGACGAAACTTTTCTTAAGGGGGTAGGATTGTAACACCCCGTATTTTTGTAACACAATATTATAAAAGAATTTAATTCCTTAAATTAAATTCATTCTTTTTCCTTATAATAAAAATGCATCTGAATTTTTTTCGTCAAATACTACTAAATTTCTTAAGTCCAAATTTAAAATTTTTGAAAAATAAAATATGTTGTATTATCTTTAGAATTCAAAAAGAAACACATTTCAAAATTTTATAAAAATCAACCACAAAATATCACCTTTCAAATTTCAAAAAGAATTAAGTTATGTTACTATTCATAAAAATAAAAGTAAAACCTTTTATTCATACAATTTAATTTCGGACACTTTTGATTTTCGAATAAAAATGGACCCATATACTTTTCCCGTTTTTGAAATTCAAGTCAACGATTTCAAACACTACAATTTTCATCGCGACTAAACTAAAACTATTTTTATATATATCGAATTTGAACTTTATTTTTACTTATTTGAACTCGATAAATAAAATGACGAGTCGACGACAAATTTTTCAACGACAAATTTCGGCGCGCAAAACGAGGCCAAAAATGGCCAAGTGGCCGAGCCACCTAGGTGACTAAGTCACCATTATCCTCTTCCAAATTTACTTACACATAACACTTAACATCAAACTTTAGTTAAAATATAATCATTTTGATTATTATTAATAAATCATATTATAATAATATCTAATTACTATTTCGATTCTATTTAACTAACACTTTCGCTAAATATCGAAATAATGAGTCACACTTATTTTAAACTGATAAACTTTTTGACGATTGAACATAATTATTTAAATCTATAACATTCAACGAAAAAAAATAAATATTTCGACCTAATAAATTTTTATTCAAAATTTCGAGGATTTAACACTCAATTTTTGTTTTGGTCACCTTTCGAAGTTTATTTTTATTTTTATTCTCGATTTTATTTCGAAACACTATTTTAGGATCGTAACTTTTATTTCGAGAATTCTCGCGTGCGCACAAATTGAAAATTTCGAAAACGAAAATCGAGCCCGATTTTCTTTAATGTGGCCGACTAACTGGGACCATTTAGTCCAAGTTTTATCCTCTTTTATTTCTGACACAAAGCCTCATTTATTTTTCTACTCTACATAAAATAGGTCAACATGTTGTTAATTTATATTTAACATTATTTAACAAACTAATTTCCTTTTTGTTAATGTGGCCCGTATAAACATTTAGGGCCTAAATTTCGAGGTCCAAAAAGTGGTCATACGGACTCGGAATTTAACGAAATAAAAGCCTAAACCACTTAATTTTTCGAGACGGATTTAATGATACAGTTTTAATAACTATTAGACAGATTGAACTAAATTCATTTTCGTGTTTTCTTTCAAAGGTCAAATTTCATTCCTCGAAACCTTCTTTTCTTCTATTTTCGCCGTCTCAGCTCTTAAAAGTTTATCGACGTTCCTTAACTTTTAAATATTTTTTCAATAGTAAATAAAATATTTTAGCCTTAAAATTTTAAAGTAAAGATATTTCGAAAAATCGTCGAACGCACACTTTAACTTTTACCGTCTTTCTTACCCGAATTATTTCGTAACACGTTTTTCGAAAAACAAAACATTTTAAAATATCGGGGGGACAGACTCTTTGTCAAATAGTGTTGTGGACTTTGGTGGCCATTTGTGATGATGATGCTTAATTTACTTTTTAATAAAACTTTACTTAATTTATTACTTACTTAACACCTAATGTATACAACTTGTTTTACAACTTTTAGATGAGCAAAATCACTTCTCATTCTCCTCCAAAATGTCGTGCCTTCTTCCTCTTCTTTTTCTCTATTTTATTTTTTCATTTCTCCTCTAAAAACCAATTAAATAAAACCCTTAATATTATTCTAATAAATCCTTAGTATTACTAGTTAATTAGTGGGTATTAGGAGCTAACATTCTTGGAGTATTTGGGTGAAGAACATGGGTATTTTTTGAGTGAAGACATTACCGATCTAAAATTTATTTTAGATCCTTGACGATTAACATCTAAATTAAGGTGCCCCCGCACACTAGTTTATTTTCAAGTATTATGATATAGTTTGTGTTTGAAATTATAAATAAATTGTTATAATTTGTATATATTGATTTGGTGCTAATTTATCATGTGTGTTTTGTATGTTTATGAGATGTATATTAAAATGATAATAACTACTCCTCCCGTCTCTGTAATACCCAGTATTTTTCGTAGTCGCTAGTTTTAATTATTTCTGTCGTTTTAAAACTAGTATTATCGTTGTTGGGAATTGTAGGGATTTTCGTGTCAGAATTTAGTTATATGTAATGTTATGCCCGTTTGGCACGTAAAAAAATAAAAATAAATGAGAGGAGTTGAGAGATTAAGTCGGTTGGCATTTTCAGTCGTTTAACTTGGGTTTTAAGTGTTTTGAGCGTTTTTAAGTAGTTTTGGACCGGGTTTGACCTTCTACGTTTTTAGTAGTAGAATAATTAATAAGACCCTCATCAATATCCCCACCTTTCATTTTAATTAGTTACCTAAACAAATTAAAAACAAAATAAACTTACCTCCCTCAAAAATTCACTCACGACCTAAAATAAAAATGAAGAAGAGCAGCCTTCATCTCCCACCTTCACACCGTACACCTGACCCTCCCGGTTTTCGATCCGGGTTCTTCTCGTCCGATATCCGTTTCGCCCGCTTTTTGTTGCGTTTTCTTCCCCTCTTTCCCCTCTATCTCGTCATACTAATTTCCCTCTTAGGTAAGGTCTCCTTCAACCTCAAAATTGAGACTTTTAATGTAGGGCTTTGTTGAGTCAAGCTAGAATTGCTCTATTTTGGTTATGATTTGTATTGTTTAGTAATTAGAAGAATTTTGTTGTTGTTTTGGGTACTATAGAGGAAGATTTCGTAATAGAACTATTGTGAGAGTCGGTGCTCATCGTTGTTCATCTCTAGGGACGATCTCAAAGGGCTTTCTTCATTCTCGAGGTAAGGGCTTAACCTTACTTAGCTAGTAGGTGGGGTTGTGTGCTGACTTGTCGAATGTGTATGTATGTGGTTGTTCATTTGATTGTTAAGTGTGTATGTGTAAGTGAATGAATGACTGTAAGTTGTATTGTGCCGAGGAAAAGCTGTCATTGTGCTCGAGTTGGGTTGTAATAGAGGGCTATGTGGGTTGTGTTATCAATGACCGAGTGTGGACTCTTAATACCGTTCTTTTTCCCTTGTTTCTACCGGTTCTTCCTGCTGATTTCTACTGGTCACGGCTGCTGTTCTTGGTGGCCTCTGCTGCCGTGTGTTGATGTGAATTTCAGCCGTGTTGGGCTGTGGTTTTGTCGAGTGATAGGCTGTCGTTATTGTTGACTTTCCTGTTGTCGTTTTGCTATAACTTACTCCTACTACTACTTTGATGCTTGTACCGCTGCTGCCCATTCTTTTCCCCCCAACTTATGGCCTCAAAACCTCTTTATGCTTGAGTCTTGTGGGCTGCTGATCTGTCGTTTTTCTTACTGAAATCACTGTAAGTCTTACTTAGCCTTGATTGGGTGTGCAATTGTGTGTATAGATCACGTTGTGTATGAGTATGTATTTGGAGTGTTCTTGATTAAGGTTTTATGTATGTGCACAGGTGAGTGATTGAGGAATGTAAGGGTGATAATGTAGAGTGTGTAAATGGGTGTGTATGTGTATGTGTATGATATTGTGTGTTGTAAGTTGTGTAGGTGTATGTGTAGGTGTGTGTCGGTGTGTCACGTGTGCAGGTGTATCATGTGTGTAGGTGTAGGCTGCTAATCGTGTAAGTGGGTATTATGTATGATTGTATATGGATGTATGTAGGATGTCGTGTAGGTTGTGAGTATGAATGTTGTTATTTGCGGCTACTTCGTAAACGGTATAAACGGGAATGTATAATGTTGAGAATGAATGAGTGGGATATGTCTTGATAATGTGGTTGGCATGTATGGTTAGAAGCTTGAGTTTGAATGTTGTATGTTTTACCTCGTCACACAAGTATATATTTGTAGCGTACAAACCGTTCTCTTGGCATGACGTTCGTACTCCGTTGAGTTGTGGGTCTGTGTGGCCCGGTGTTGTAGGTCTGTGTGGCCCGGTGATGTGGGTCTGTGTGGCCCGGTGATGTGGGTCTGTGTGGCCCGGTGTTGTGGGTCTGTGTGGCCCGGTGATGTGGGTCTGTGTGGCCCGGTGTTGTGGGTCTGTGTGGCCCGGTGTTGTGGGTCTGTGTGGCCAGGTGTTGTGGGTCTGTGTGGCCCGGTGTTGTGGGTCTGTGTGGCCCGGTGTTGTGGGTCTGTGTGGCCCGGTGTTGTGGGTCTGTGTGACCCGGTGTTTGGGTCTGTGTGGCCCGGTGTCTTGGAGGTGTTATGATTGACGGAGTTGTGTGGCGTTGGCGATATGGTAAGTCCCCTGTGCGGAGATACACAGTGGAGTCCTTGTCTTTGATTGACTTTAAGCTTGTCTGTTACACGTCCGAGCTAGTACACGTGAGGTGTTTCTTTTTGTAAATTAAAAGTGTAAGCGTAGTTTTATAGCCTTCCTTTCACGTATCAAGTTAATTAAAGTCTTGCTTTTCTTTTCGCATATATTATGAGTTTGATTAAAGGCTAACTAGGGTTTGTTGTTGTCTTTGTTCTGTCTTCCCCACCCCTTAGGTACTCGGACGTGACTGTGCTTGTCATGGGGACGCTTGGAGGGAATCGCTAGTGTCTGGTCTCGAGTCTAGCTTCCACCATAAACGTTTCTTTCGTTTTTGTCTTTCAGTTTTTTTTCTCGGCCTGCGTGCCTTGTTACTGTCAGGGTTTGACAGTTGTAGTTTGAGAGTTTATTCACCCTTTTTGATGCTATCAGTTTTCCTTTATTTATATTTAGGTTTTGTTTGAGATTAAAGGCGTTTGCCCATGGACCCGTTCAGTCGGGTCCCGTAACATCGTCATTTAGGCGGGGTCCGCCCGGCTTAAATGGGGGTGTTACAAAGTGGTATCAGAGAGGCGACCCTGATAAAATGAACCTCAAATGAACCCTAAAACGAGTTTAGGAGAGTCGTGTCTTAAAATTAATATAGGAATTAAAATGAACCCCATGGAAATGACTGGTGATCCAAGCAATACCAGGGTTAGGGAGACGTCCTGAAACCCTGGGTGGGAGACGTCCCTAGAGAGCTTGGTAGCCACGAGTTGAAGTGGTTAACGGGGGGTAAAAGTGCGTCGGGTTGCGTTGATATGCTAATGATTGTCTTGCTTGTGTTTGTGTTGTGTAAACATGGAGTATGGAGGTATGGTGATGAGATGCGATGAGTCGTGCTGAGGCGTGAGGAGTTGGTGTGGAGTTTGGGAGATACTGCGACGTTGTGGTGATTTCTTACGGAGTATTAAGGAGTTGTGGTGTGGGATGAGTACAAGGAACGGCATGGCAAGAAAATGGCTACCGGTACTAGTTATGTAATTATAATGGTTGTATATTATTATGATCCCACCCACCCTCCCTTTTAGCCATATGTTGGGATTATATTGTTCTTGATATCATTGTTTTATGTTATATTGTTCTTGATGCGTTTCATCTCATATAATATATACCTTATTGGTTGATTGTTGGAGGATGGGATTAGGACCTTCGTGTCACTGGAGGCACTTATGGTGCAACTTTAATGGAACTGTGGAATTGGTTGCTGCTAGATATAATCGTGTATTTTTGTGATAGAACTGTGGCATTGCTTTGATTATACTTGATACTCGAGTGCATAATGTATGGATACATTTTACATGAACATGTCTAGATATGATATTGGGTGCTTTGGAACTGTCACATTGCTTTGAGTATACTTAATTGTTACTCCTGCTGTATTATCATAATTGTAATGTGCATGTTATATCGTGTAATCAATGATAGAGTCACTTTGTGTGAAGATTGTTTGACGCTCGATAAAATGGCAAACTGTAATATGATGAGAACGCGATATTTATGAATGAAACCATTAAGAGTACTTAGTTCGGTTTTGACTATGCGTGACTTGTAGGATGTGAAAAATGAGGTGTATGTCATGTGATTTCATTTTGTGAAGGGCACTGCTGTTAGTGAATATGTACAGGGTAGTACGTATGGGTCGTGTAGCTGTCGTTCATGCTACGTTCTGTTGGCTGCTTGTTGCTGCTTGATATGATGGGTCTTTTTACTAAAAGTGTGCCTGGGTGGCTGAGTTTGGTTTGTATGTATGATTAGTGACGTGGGTGGTTGTTAGCCATATGCTTTGTTTATTCGCTTATTATGATAATAGAAAAGTGAGGTACTTTGTTTTTGAAGGTTGGAAGGCTTAAGGCCATTATCAATAAAGTATGTGTTTGCTTACTTTAGGGTTTTATTGTGGGGGTTATACATTTTAGAATAAGTTAATGTTTGTACTTGTATATTATAGGCGTATGTTAGAGTGCTTGAAAAGTGTGTGCATGAGTTATAGGTGTTAATGGCGTAAAGTTGCATAGTAGACTTTTTAAGAGCGCTTATATCACGTAATTGTCTAAGTGGGAGGCGAGATCATAAATATGGGAGGTAATGTGTTAGATGTGTGACGTGAGAGTAATGGTTAAGATGTTGGATGTAGATGTATAATAAGTATAAGGGTAGTTGGTATAGTCTAACGAACGGATCGATATATGTATGAGCTTTAAGGTAAAATGAAGTGTGTATAGGCATGAATTCTTTTGAGTTGTGCAAAGGCATGCTAATATGATAAATGGAGATTAAGTAAATATTCCTAAATATATTTATACGTGTGGTATGGTTGATGATGAACTGTGGAACTGAGCTAATATAGTTATATAAGTTGTATGATCGTATGAATAGAAACGAGTATAAGGTGTAATTAAAATGTTTGTTAATTGTTGCGAGCATTACGGCTATACGTTCAGATGATAAAAAATGTTAGCTGAAATCTGATTTTGGGTTTGGTGAGAAACATAATATGAATGGAATATTCCGGAAAGCGTTGACGTGGTAGATAAAGAGTGAGGGTTGGCTAATTAATGCGAGAAGTTTGGAAATTAGTTAATATTAGTAAATAGTGAGAAAGAGAGTGTTGAAGAATATATGTAAACAAATATATGACAAATGTTGTAGCTGTTGAGTATAATGGATTAGAGTTAGAGTGTTGTGAGGAAAAACAGATCTATGAGCAGGTAACAGAAGCATGATAATGGTAAGAGTATTGAGCACCTGGAAACAAGAGTAAGTATCGAATTTATGTAATGATGAGTTAAATATATATTTTGACAGATTACAGAGTAGGAAGTCATTAGACTACGTTGAGGATATTGCTCAGATGAGTAAGTTGTTAGTTACGCGGACGTAACTCTTTTTCTAGAGGGGTAGAAAGCGCGCAAAATATTTGTTTTGTGTTGTTTGCATATTATGGATGTTTAAGTGGCACTACCTTCACCTTAGCGTCTGTCGATCATATATGTGAACTTGGTTGTGTGCGTGTCTATACGTTTGCTTGCCGTGTACGGTTGGTTAGTTGGTTAGTGTTATGAATTTCGGGACGAAATTCTTTTAAGGGGGGAAGACTGTAATACCCAGTATTTTTCGTAGTCGCTAGTTTTAATTATTTATGTCGTTTTAAAACTAGTATTATCTTTGTTGGGCATTATAGGGATTTTCGTGTCAGAATTTAGTTATATGTAATGTTATGCCCGTTTGGCATGTAAAAAAATAAAAATAAAAGAGAGGAGTTGAAAGATTAAGTCGGTTGGCATTTTTAGTCGTTTAACTTGGGTTTTAAGTGTTTTGAGCGTTTTTAAGTAGTTTTGGACCGGGTTTGACCTTCTACGTTTTTAGTAGTAGAATAATTAATAAGACCCTCATCAATATCCCCACCTGTCATTTTAATTAGTTACCTAAACAAAATAAAAACAAAATAAACTCACCTCCCTTAAAAATTCATTCACGACCTAAAATAAAAATGAAGAAGAGCAGCCTTCATCTCCCACCTTCACACCGTACAGCTGACCCTCCCGGTTTTCGATCCGGGTTCTTCTCGTCCGATATCCGTTTCGCCCGCTTTTTGTTGCGTTTTCTTCCCCTCTTTCCTCTCTATCTCGTCATACTAATTTCCCTCCTAGGTAAGGTCTCTTTCAACCTCAAAATTGAGACTTTTAATGTAGGGCTTTGTTGAGTCAAGCTAGAATTGCTCTATTTTGGTTATGATTTGTATTGTTTAGTAATTAGAAGAATTTTGTTGTTGTTTTGGGTACTATAGAGGAAGATTTCGTAATAGAACTATTGTGAGAGTCGGTGCTCATCGGTGTTCATCTCTAGGGACGATCTCAAAGGGCTTTCTTCATTCTCGAGGTAAGGGCTTAACCTTACTTAGCTAGTAGGTGTGGTTGTGTGCTGACTTGTCGAATGTGTATGTATGTGGTTGTTCATTTGATTGTTAAGTGTGTATGTGTAAGTGAATGAATGACTGTAAGTTGTATTGTGCCGAGGAAAAGCTGTCATTGTGCTCGAGTTGGGTTGTAATAGAGGGCTATGTGGGTTGTTATCGATGACCGAGTGTGGACTGTTAATACCATTCTTTTTCCCTTGTTTCTACCGGTTCTTCCTGCTGATTTCTACTGGTCACGGCTGCTGTTCTTGGTGGCCTCTGCTGCCGTGTGTTGATGTGAATGTCAGCCGTGTTGGGCTGTGGTTTTGTCGAGTGATAGGCTGTCGTTATTGTTGACTTTCCTGTTGTCGTTTTGCTATAACTTACTCCTACTGCTACTCTGATGCTTGTACCGCTGCTGCCCATTCTTTTCCCCCCAACTTATGGCCTCAAAAACCTGCTGTAAACCGAGTCTTGTGGGCTGCTGATCTGTTGTTTTTCTTACTGAAATCACTGTAAACCTTACTTAGCCTTGATTGGGTGTGCAATTGTGTGTATAGATCGCGTTGTGTATGAGTATGTATTTGAAGTGTTCTTGATTAAGGTTTTATGTATGTGCACAGGTGAGTGATTGAGGAATGTAAGGGTGATAATGTAGAGTGTGTAAATGGGTGTGTATGTGTATGTGTATGATGGTGTGTGTTGTAAGTTGTGTAGGTGTATGTGTAGGTGTGTGTCGGTGTGTCACGTGTGTAGGTGTATCATGTGTATACGTGTAGGCTGCTAATCGTGTAAGTGGGTATTATGTATGATTGTATATGGATGTATGTAGGATGTCGTGTAGGTTGTGAGTATGAATGTTGTTATTTGCGGCTACTTCGTAAACGGTATAAACGGGAATGTATAATGTTGAGAATGAATGAGTGGGCTATGTCTTGATAATGTGGTTGGCATGTATGGTTAGAAGCTTGAGTTTGAATGGTGTATGTTTTACCTCGTTACACAAGTATATATTTGTAGCGTACAAACCGTTCTCTTGGCATGACATTCGTACTCCGTTGAGTTGTGGGTCTGTGTGGCCCGGTGTTGTGGGTCTGTGTGGCCCGGTGTTGTGGGTCTGTGTGGCCCGGTGTTTGGGTCTGTGTGGCCCGGTGTCTTGGAGGAGTTATGATTGACGGAGTTGTGTGGCGTTGGCGATATGGTAAGTCCCCTGTGCGGAGATACACAGTGGGGTCCTTGTCTTTGATTGACTTTGAGCTTGTCTGTTACACGTCCGAGCTAGTACACGTGAGGTGTTTCTTTTTGTTAATTAAAAGTGTAAGCGTAGTTTTATAGCCTTCTTTTCACGTATCAAGTTAATTAAAGTCTTGCTTTTCTTTTCGCATATATTATGAGTTTGATTAAAGGCTAACTAGGGTTTGTTGTTGTCTTTGTTCTGTCTTCCCCACCCCTTAGGTACTCGGACGTGACTGTGCTTGTCATGGGGACGCTTGGAGGGAATCGCTAGTGTCTGGTCTCGAGTCTAGCTTCCACCATAAACGTTTCTTTCGTTTTTGTCTTTCAGTTTTTTTTTCTCGGCCTGCGTGCCTTGTTACTGTCAGGGTTTGACAGTTGTAGTTTGAGAGTTTATTCACCCTTTTTGATGCTATCAGTTTTCCTTTATTTATATTCAGGTTTTGTTTGAGATTAAAGGCGTTTGCCCATGGACCCGTTTAGTCGGGTCCCGTAACATCGTCATTTAGGCGGGGTCCGCCCGGCTTAAATGGGGGTGTTACAGTTTCGGTGATTTGTTTACGTTTACTTTATACACATTTATCGATGTGAGGAGAGAGGTAGAGAAAAAACTAATAAAATAATAATATAAGTACAAAGAGGGTCCCGCTTGCTTAAAATTATCAAATGTAATTGGTGAATGGAGTACGGATCCACGTTCCACATGGTCAACCATGATCATTTATGAAAAGTGGAAACAAATGACTCGTACACACTCAAAATGGAAAGTGGAAACAAATGACCGGAACGGAGGGAGTAATAATACTGTGAGTGCTTTGTTGTATTTTAATTTAAATCATGTTTAGTATCATTTTTATCATACACTTTAAAATGTTGTTTATGTGTTTTATTTATGTTTTTATGAGTTTTAAATAATTATAAACATATATAAAATTATGTGAATATGTTAACAATGAGTTTAAAGTAAAGAAAAATTGAAAATAAAAATATGTGCATGTGTTTTATTTCCCACTGTTTTCCTCAAATTTTTGGACCTATTTTTAGTTTTAATTTTTTGTAAACAACATGTTATGTTAGTTTAGATTAATTAGGCTTATTAGTAATTTTTGAGAAATTTAAATGATAATATGAATTTTTGAGTTTTTGATGTTCATATGAAATTCATGTGTGTTCTTGATGTTCTTGATAATCTTCATGTGTTCTTCAGTTTTAAGCATATTTTGATTTATAATATTTTTATGTTTGTTGTTGTTTATTGTTTTATATCATTAGTTAGTAAATATATTAGTATGTATATAATTTAAATAACTAAAATCATTAAGAAACTAAAGTTAGAAAATTAAAGTGTTAAAAACACTATTCACAAATAAAATAAAACTTTGAATCAAAGTTACATTTTAGCTTAAATCACTTTAGTAAAGTTTAAATAATTAGTATATAAAAACGTTAAGTAGAAAATCGATAAATTAAAAAACGAAAATAAAATACATAAGTATATGAGTGCCACGGTTTTTAGGGTGCTTTTGGACTTAAAATAAATTTTGTCACTTTTTATTTTTATCACTAAGTAATTTAATTAGTTAAGGTAATGAAATATTAAATAAAAACAAAAGAAAATAAATAGCTACAATAAAATAAAGGGCCACGGCATTTCTAAATAAAATGGGTCTATTTTGATTAAAATGAATTTGTCACTAAGTCATTAAAATTGATTAGTTAATAGGATTAAATTTAAGTATAAAATGAATCGTTAATAAAAAGAATCGACGAAACCGATAAAAATATTGTTACATGCATTAAAATGAACAAATTCGAGTGCTATTACCTTTGCATAAATATGGACTAGGACATACGGACTAATTAAATAAACAACGACGACATCACTAAAAATGGGAACCGTTAAATTTTAGTTAAGTATATGACTAAACTTAACTGAGTTGTACTTTTTAAATATTTTTACAAATCACTAAATACAAAACGAACTAAACAACTTCGAAACTAGAAAATGATACTTAGTAAATAAAAAGAGTCTAATTCTACACTTAGGAAAATATCACAAGTATAAGAATACGTATAAGTATAAAAATACGTAGAAGTACAAAGTATAAGAATACGTATAAGTATAAAAATACGTAGAAGTACAAATTATAAGAATACGTATAAGTATAAAATACGTACAAAGTATAAAAATACACATACGTATAAAAATACTGTAACACCCCGGTTATATATATATGACTTTCTATAAAAAAAGTTAGCGGAAGCATAAACTATAATTAGCGGAAGACTTTAAAAGATTAGGATAATGACCACTAAAGGTCGATGTAACCGAGTGTTACAGCAAAAACT
This sequence comes from Dianthus caryophyllus, assembly GCA_023091065.1. Classification (NCBI taxonomy): domain Eukaryota; kingdom Viridiplantae; phylum Streptophyta; class Magnoliopsida; order Caryophyllales; family Caryophyllaceae; genus Dianthus; species Dianthus caryophyllus. Next base: position 25,615,363 of record CM041524.1, read on the forward strand.
AACGATTATAGAAACGAAAAGGAGGGCTATAAAAAGCCAATGTAGCAAAGTATACTACAAAAGTTGAGCTCTCAACTAGTACAAGATTATTTATTATAAGAGCTCTCTCGTAACGTCCCAACCCGCGCGTAAAAAAAAAAAAAAAAAGTAAGCATAATCATCCAAGCATCCAATGCATCCAAGCAGGTTGACACTCACATAGCACCTGAGGAGAGCACACATTAATCCACGCATTTACAAAACATATGGTTCATGTTCTAATGCAGCCCTATGATTCATTGGTATATATTTTACGCCTTTTTATGTTATAGCATGCAAGTAACCCTAGACATGATACTACATGCACTGCTTAGCATAAAGAATATGAACATGAATATGATGCGTAAGCGCTGCGATCCACATGTTAGGCGACAAGTTATAATTTTGCAAAACTATGTAGTTATATGCAAACTAATCATGATACCAAATATGCAAGTGATGATAATGCATTAATTAGGTGATCAACCGGTTAAATGACAATTCAATTTGGAGTGAAACCAAGTGGATCAAGTTTCACTCAAAGGATGAACTAAAATCGACTTGTGATGGTGGTGAAAATCTCGGCCCAAAGAGATGTTTTTGTGGGATAATTTTCTGAAATTTTGTGTGAAAAACAAAAGAACATAAAGATAGTCACTAAATCTACACACAAAGTAATAGAATTAGGGTTGTAATTAGTTAAGCACTAAGCCACTAACTAATTAATCACTCAACTCAAGCACAAAGCTAAGAGAGAAATGAGAGCACTCAAGTTTTTAGGGTTCAACCTTATATTCATTCAAATCTGAAAATTATGATGTTTGAGCTTGGTTTATATAGACCAAGTCTTTACATCCTAACCATACATTTCAAGACCATCTAAGGGCTCACATGAGCCTTGAAAAACATCAAAAAAACGGTCCAAAGACCTTACACAAATCTGAAAATTTTGAAAGAAAACAACAACAACTAAAGTATAAAGCATAAAGGTGGATAGTGACATGTGAGAAAGGGACATATTGTGGAACAACATGTGATCCTTCCTTGGGATTTATTTCGGCTGATTTGGGACCCTTGTACCCACTTGGTTTTGCTCTTGAAGATCTAATTGACTTGTGGTTCGAACCCACATGGGTGCACCCAAAGTTCACACTCCAAAAATAGCACATTCATTGACTTTTCGGTTGCTCTCAACTTGACTTTCCTTGACTTCTCTGACCCACCAAGCTTGACCAAGATATTATTGTTTAATTCACTCAAAGTAAGCTTGGGTGGACCCTAGGACCGTGGCCTAGCCCATGGTTCGAGCCCAAGGACTCAAACCGTGATTTAGGCAAAAACCGCCTTTGCTCGACTTGACCATTTTTGGTCCAATCTCCTCTTCTTGAAAAGGATTTGTCCTCAAATCCTCGGCCTCTCTTCCTCTTGCTCGGTTTGAACTTTGATCATTGATGAGATTGATTGATATCCCTTTTGCTTCTTGACAAGAATTGGACTTCATGATTGTTAATGCCCAAGAACACCATAGGCCTAGAGATTGATCGAGAGAATAATTGTTCCTTGTTTGGCTCGTGCAAATGACCCCACTCTCTTCTCTTACCATGGCCTCCTTGAATCTACATTCATTTCCTAGCTCATCCTCAAGCTCTTCATACCCAAACTCAATTCAAGCTTGCTTAGGATCACCATGACGCCACTCCTTGCTCACGGTCATTCCTTTCCATGATCCTCCATTTCATGGTTCTTCTTGGTCTTTCCATGCCATCATTCCTTGCACTCCCATGTGAATCATCCTCGTAATGGTTCGGATTTTTCAACATAAGCACGGTGGTTCCATCAAATTTGTGCTCCTCTCCTTTGTTCCTTCTTATTGCCCTAGGAGAGCATGGTGGGAGATCATCACTTAGCTCTTTTTGTTCGAGCTTAGTTCCTCCTTTGAATCCCCATTTCATGAAACCACTTGAGTAGACTTGGTTATGATAACCACATAGCATTTTTTTGGTATTGTTAGTTCCCACTTTGAACTTCCATCTCAAGAACTCACTTGAACTTTGCAAAACATCAACCGTTGCATCTCCAAATGATTCACTTTCTTTGCACTTGATCGAAGTTTCCCAAATTTTCAGTCTTGACTTCATGAAGCTCCTCTCCTTGGCTTCCCCTTATTGCTCTCGGATCGTCTTTGATCACATGGAGGGCTACATTCTCGATCATGAAGGCACTTGTTGAATTAGATGACCTAAGAAGTGTAACCAATTCATGTATGACCTTGAGGGCCATGCCTCTCTTCCACACATCCTCTTCTTGGGTTCTCATTTGGGGGTACCCTTGCCACAAATCAATCTTTGGAGCTTCATTGGACTCATCCTCCTTGTTGTTGTTAGTATTCACTTTGAATTTCCATTTTAGAAATTCCCTCGACTCTTTGCTTGTATCATCATTCTCATACCATATGAATACCTTCCTCTTGACTTTAGCCAAACACTTCTCATGATCATACTCATCCCTATGCTCGGCATTGTGTCCCATGCTTTCCTCTTGAATGTTAGGATCATCTTTAGCAAAGTGAATGGTCAATTTCTCACCAACATTCATCTCTTCACTTATTTCGGCCTCTTCACTCAATACCACATCTTTGTAAGGCTCAAACATGGAGGGTGGTTTGCATTGCTCTTTGGGGACTTCCTTAGCAAGGATATCAACGACACTCTCCCCCTTGCTAGGCTCTTGTTTCTTTTCTGGTCCCCCTTCATCCATAATGTTTTCGTGTGATTTGACCAAGGAGGGTGGGTTAGGGTTCTTCAAAATTGGAGGTAAGGGAATAAGTTTGATGTTCTTAGCTCCAATCTTAAAACTATAAGTATTGTTCCTCTCATCATGATTAGCATTTCTATCAAGCTCCCAAGGTCTCCCCAATAGAAGGTGACAAGTATCCATGGGAATCACATCACACAAAGCTTCATCCATGTAATCCCCTCCAATAGAGAAAGAAACCAAGCATTGTCTATCCACCATCACCTCGGCTCCCATGTTTAGCCACCTTAATTTGTAAGGGTTTGGGTGTTCTTGTGTAGGTAAGGCTAATTTTTCAATGAGGGTGTTTGAGGCAATATTGGAACAACTTTTCCCATCAATGGTTAGATTACAAACCCTTCCCATAATGGTACATTTCGACTTAAAGGTTTGCTGATTTTTGACTTCCTTCAAGGGTTGAGTTTGGTTGTACACAACCCTCAAATTCTCACGGTTAGGGTTAGGGTTAGGTCTACCCCTCATTCGACTCATTTTGATTTCAAGCTCTCTCCTAGCTTTCTCCATAGAATCATACATGGTCTCACCAAGAGTAGTACCACAAGAAACATCAAAAGGAAGAAACACACCCATTGATATAATCAAAGAAACAAAATCTGAAAAATTTTGAGTAAAGCAAGGACCTTTGAGTGTAAGGACCGAAATCAACACTAACACAAGTGTAGATCTTCAACCATTTTGTGAAAATTTTGTGAGAATGTTTGTGGAAGTTTTGTGGAATAACAAGTAAAAGAAAAAAAAAACGAAAATAAAAGAAGAAAACAAGAACAACTCGGCAACACAAAGAACAAATCGAAAACAAGGAACAAACCTAGGCTTTGATGACCAATTTGGAGTGAAACCAAGTGGATCAAGTTTCACTCAAAGGATGAACTAAAATCGACTTGTGATGGTGGTGAAAATCTCGGCCCAAAGAGATGTTTTTGTGGGATAATTTTCTGAAATTTTGTGTGAAAAACAAAAGAACATAAAGATAGTCACTAAATCTACACACAAAGTAATAGAATTAGGGTTGTAATTAGTTAAGCACTAAGCCACTAACTAATTAATCACTCAACTCAAGCACAAAGCTAAGAGAGAAATGAGAGCACTCAAGTTTTTAGGGTTCAACCTTATATTCATTCAAATCTGAAAATTATGATGTTTGAGCTTGGTTTATATAGACCAAGTCTTTACATCCTAACCATACATTTCAAGACCATCTAAGGGCTCACATGAGCCTTGAAAAACATCAAAAAAACGGTCCAAAGACCTTACACAAATCTGAAAATTTTGAAAGAAAACAACAACAACTAAAGTATAAAGCATAAAGGTGGATAGTGACATGTGAGAAAGGGACATATTGTGGAACAACATGTGATCCTTCCTTGGGATTTATTTCGGCTGATTTGGGACCCTTGTACCCACTTGGTTTTGCTCTTGAAGATCTAATTGACTTGTGGTTCGAACCCACATGGGTGCACCCAAAGTTCACACTCCAAAAATAGCACATTCATTGACTTTTCGGTTGCTCTCCAACTTGACTTTCCTTGACTTCTCTGACCCACCAAGCTTGACCAAGATATTATTGTTTAATTCACTCAAAGTAAGCTTGGGTGGACCCTAGGACCGTGGCCTAGCCCATGGTTCGAGCCCAAGGACTCAAACCGTGATTTAGGCAAAAACCGCCTTTGCTCGACTTGACCATTTTTGGTCCAATCTCCTCTTCTTGAAAAGGATTTGTCCTCAAATCCTCGGCCTCTCTTCCTCTTGCTCGGTTTGAACTTTGATCATTGATGAGATTGATTGATATCCCTTTTGCTTCTTGACAAGAATTGGACTTCATGATTGTTAATGCCCAAGAACACCATAGGCCTAGAGATTGATCGAGAGAATAATTGTTCCTTGTTTGGCTCGTGCAAATGACCCCACTCTCTTCTCTTACCATGGCCTCCTTGAATCTACATTCATTTCCTAGCTCATCCTCAAGCTCTTCATACCCAAACTCAATTGAAGCTTGCTTAGGATCACCATGACGCCACTCCTTGCTACGGTCATTCCTTTCCATGATCCTCCATTTCATGGTTCTTCTTGGTCTTTCCATGCCATCATTCCTTGCACTCCCATGTGAATCATCCTCGTAATGGTTCGGATTTTTCAACATAAGCACGGTGGTTCCATCAAATTTGTGCTCCTCTCCTTTGTTCCTTCTTATTGCCCTAGGAGAGCATGGTGGGAGATCATCACTTAGCTCTTTTTGTTCGAGCTTAGTTCCTCCTTTGAATCCCCATTTCATGAAACCACTTGAGTAGACTTGGTTATGATAACCACATAGCATTTTTTTGGTATTGTTAGTTCCCACTTTGAACTTCCATCTCAAGAACTCACTTGAACTTTGCAAAACATCAACCGTTGCATCTCCAAATGATTCACTTTCTTTGCACTTGATCGAGTTTCCCAAATTTTCAGTCTTGACTTCATGAAGCTCCTCTCCTTGGCTTCCCCTTATTGCTCTCGGATCGTCTTTGATCACATGGAGGGCTACATTCTCGATCATGAAGGCACTTGTTGAATTAGATGACCTAAGAAGTGTAACCAATTCATGTATGACCTTGAGGGCCATGCCTCTCTTCCACACATCCTCTTCTTGGGTTCTCATTTGGGGGTACCCTTGCCACAAATCAATCTTTGGAGCTTCATTGGACTCATCCTCCTTGTTGTTGTTAGTATTCACTTTGAATTTCCATTTTAGAAATTCCCTCGACTCTTTGCTTGTATCATCATTCTCATACCATATGAATACCTTCCTCTTGACTTTAGCCAAACACTTCTCATGATCATACTCATCCCTATGCTCGGCATTGTGTCCCATGCTTTCCTCTTGAATGTTAGGATCATCTTTAGCAAAGTGAATGGTCAATTTCTCACCAACATTCATCTCTTCACTTATTTCGGCCTCTTCACTCAATACCACATCTTTGTAAGGCTCAAACATGGAGGGTGGTTTGCATTGCTCTTTGGGGACTTCCTTAGCAAGGATATCAACGACACTCTCCCCCTTGCTAGGCTCTTGTTTCTTTTCTGGTCCCCTTCATCCATAATGTTTTAGGTGTGATTTGACCAAGGAGGGTGGGTTAGGGTTCTTCAAAATTGGAGGTAAGGGAATAAGTTTGATGTTCTTAGCTCCAATCTTAAAACTATAAGTATTGTTCCTCTCATCATGATTAGCATTTCTATCAAGCTCCCAAGGTCTCCCCAATAGAAGGTGACAAGTATCCATGGGAATCACATCACACAAAGCTTCATCCATGTAATCCCCTCCAATAGAGAAAGAAACCAAGCATTGTCTATCCACCATCACCTCGGCTCCCATGTTTAGCCACCTTAATTTGTAAGGGTTTGGGTGTTCTTGTGTAGGTAAGGCTAATTTTTCAATGAGGGTGTTTGAGGCAATATTGGAACAACTTTTCCCATCAATGGTTAGATTACAAACCCTTCCCATAATGGTACATTTCGACTTAAAGGTTTGCTGATTTTTGACTTCCTTCAAGGGTTGAGTTTGGTTGTACACAACCCTCAAATTCACACGGTTAGGGTTAGGGTTAGGTCTACCCCTCATTCGACTCATTTTGATTTCAAGCTCTCTCCTAGCTTTCTCCATAGAATCATACATGGTCTCACCAAGAGTAGTACCACAAGAAACATCAAAAGGAAGAAACACACCCATTGATATAATCAAAGAAACAAAATCTGAAAAATTTTGAGTAAAGCAAGGACCTTTGAGTGTAAGGACCGAAATCAACACTAACACAAGTGTAGATCTTCAACCATTTTGTGAAAATTTTGTGAGAATGTTTGTGGAAGTTTTGTGGAATAACAAGTAAAAGAAAAAAAAAACGAAAATAAAAGAAGAAAACAAGAACAACTCGGCAACACAAAGAACAAATCGAAAACAAGGAACAAACCTAGGCTTTGATGACCAATTTGGAGTGAAACCAAGTGGATCAAGTTTCACTCAAAGGATGAACTAAAATCGACTTGTGATGGTGGTGAAAATCTCGCCCAAAGAGATGTTTTGTGGGATAATTTTACGAAATATTGTGTGAAAAACAAAAGAACATAAAGATAGTCACTAAATCTACACACAAAGTAATAGAATTAGGGTTGTAATTAGTTAAGCACTAAGCCACTAACTAATTAATCACTCAACTCAAGCACAAAGCTAAGAGAGAAATGAGAGCACTCAAGTTTTTAGGGTTCAACCTTATATTCATTCAAATCTGAAAATTATGATGTTTGAGCTTGGTTTATATAGACCAAGTCTTTACATCCTAACCATACATTTCAAGACCATCTAAGGGCTCACATGAGCCTTGAAAAACATCAAAAAAACGGTCCAAAGACCTTACACAAATCTGAAAATTTTGAAAGAAAACAACAACAACTAAAGTATAAAGCATAAAGGTGGATAGTGACATGTGAGAAAGGGACATATTGTGGAACAACATGTGATCCTTCCTTGGGATTTATTTCGGCTGATTTGGGACCCTTGTACCCACTTGGTTTTGCTCTTGAAGATCTAATTGACTTGTGGTTCGAACCCACATGGGTGCACCCAAAGTTCACACTCCAAAAATAGCACATTCATTGACTTTTCGGTTGCTCTCCAACTTGACTTTCCTTGACTTCTCTGACCCACCAAGCTTGACCAAGATATTATTGTTTAATTCACTCAAAGTAAGCTTGGGTGGACCCTAGGACCGTGGCCTAGCCCATGGTTCGAGCCCAAGGACTCAAACCGTGATTTAGGCAAAAACCGCCTTTGCTCGACTTGACCATTTTTGGTCCACAATTTATGAACATAGACGACATGAGTATAAAATAAGAATATAAGTATAAGATTATGTGCTAGAAGTTCTAAAGCATCATAAGCATGTAACGAAAGTATAAAGCATCACATTACAAAAAGTAAGAAGGTATATCCATAGTTATTCTCCAATTTCAGTCCTCTTTTATATGATTACGATTCTCATAGATATAGGAGAGTTTATATAGCACAAACTAATCATTACAGAAAACTGTAGCCATTTGATTTTGGAAAACGTTTTAAGTTTCAAACAATGCGCGGGACGTGGCTACTAATGGATTTCACTCATATAAAACTTACCCATTATCACTTCATATGGGTGGAATACATCAATCCCGCCAATCACACCAGTACTAGGAGGTTTACATCTTACCCCTAGTTCCCGATGGGACCGAACACAAGTATGGTCAGGCAAAAGATCAAAGGACCGCAAGGGGAGTGAACGGCGGTAATAACTCAGAGGCCACTTAAGACATGTTTACCACCTCGAGGCTGTATCGTAATAATATCATATCAGAAACTCAGAACAACAATATATCAAGTGCCAAGATACCATTAAGTAGCAGAGCTGATCATGTACTCTTGTCTATATATGCGCATATACCCACCCCGCACTCTTTTAGCGGCGGCTGGACGACTACTACCAATGACGACCTTCCCAAAGGTTTGCTGTTCTGTACTCCTTAAGCAGTGACTCCCTAGCATTCCTCGACCACGGGCAAGATACTTTTCGGAGCTATCCCCCGTCAGGATGATCATTTGACCATTGCATAAGAGTGCCCAAACAAACATGGCTTAAAAGGAATCTTAAATGATGATTTAGGATGACATGTGTCTAGAGGTCACATGAGCTTTATGATATCCACTCAGAGACTTAGAGACAGCGGTCGAATGTGATAGAGATACATAGCGTAACCATGTACCCAGGCTAAAGTTGCGCATCATGGGCTTTATGATTTCCACCCATGACGACTGAATCCAAGCGGCATTAATCATCGTCTTGGCGAGTTAAAGGCTAAATGACATAAGCTTTATGATTTCCACTTATGATCGGAAGGCACAAGGGGTTCAGAGGTCACAAACAACGGAGACATATCCAGCTTGGCCCAGAATAGTATCTTTTAATATATAATTGCGATCTTTGTTTATCTTGTATGAAAGTCTTTTAATTATTTATCTTTGGAAATTCTTATTTGAGGAGTAGATTAAAGTTCATTATTTGATATAACGTTTAGGGTAGATTAAGTAGCTTATTTCTAGTAGCTTATTAAAGAGTTGCTCAACTTTGACTTTGGTCAACAAATGACTATAGGTCAATGCTTGACTTTGGTCAAGGTCAAATTATATTATATTGACTTAGTCAAAACTTGCTAGTGGAAGTCAAGTTAAAACAAAGCCAAGTCCTTATTTGTAAATTTAAGATTATTATAAATATTTTAATAATATTTAATTATGTTTTCATATACTTTGGGATTATGCATCTTTTAAATTATGAAAACAAGTTTAATAGGAGAATATAGGTTAAAAAGTAAAATCATTTTATGAACATAATATTGCTTATAATAATTTACGGTTGTTTAACGGTTAAAATATAAAATAAGTCCAAATATGAATTAATTGATAAAAATTACTAAAAATTATTTTTGAACTCTCCAGAATATATAAAACCTTGGGTTAAAATCGTTTTTAAAAATAAGTTAAAATCGTTTTTAAAAATAAGTTGTTTTGGTACACGAAATAAATTAAAAACTATATAAAACAATAAGTTTGTAAAAACTAAACGGAGGGTCAAAACTTAGTATTTTCAAACAAAATTCTAACAGTAGCTTGATAAACATTTTGAAATGTACAAAAAAGTTTCAGGTCAAAATAATTAGATTTACTTATTTAACGAATTAAGGTAAATTTCTGCCTTGTTTATTTTATTTAGGAAGAAGTATAAATCCAAATGCTACGAAATTTAAAACACAATTCAATAACATCAGAATACACATCATATCAAAATTTCAAGGAAAAATACAAAGTACAACTAGTTAAACCTGATTTACTTACAAACGTATATCTAAATGCAATTAAAATAAAAGATGATTACAAACAAGGTTTAAGCATGTATTCAAACATCAAATATATATTGTTTTTAACATGAGATTAAATATAAGATAATTAAGATGGTGATCATGATACTAGTCCTAATTCATTTTAAGCCACATACAATATTCACATGTTGTTTTTCTCTTAAGTAATTCACAATTTACTCATATGCACACAAGTTAATATACAATTCATTTTATGTTCTAAAACATGAAATTTCAACAAGATAACTATGGTGGCACAACTTGAAATAAACATCAACAAGAAAGCACAAACAATGACAATAACATAGTAGGCTAAAATATATACTTAAATCATAAGTTTGCCTTAAAAATGAAACACATGATGTTAGAGGTGAAGATGCATGTCCCCTCACCATAACCAAGCTTAAAGATTGTGGAGATCGAAAATATCGGCAAAGATGGAGAGATCATCGTGCTCCTTGAAGGCTCCATCACAAGGTCTTGGAAGAAGAAAAGAGAGGAAGATTAGTCCTATGTGTTTCTACACTAAAGTTAGTAATTACTTATAGAAGAATGCTTAGTGTTACCTTTTAAATCGAGTTAAAAACGAATGGTATTGAACAATATGAAAAATAGAATGTTATGTTTGTGTTTATGGTAGTAAAAATGGAAGAAAAATGGAGGAAATGGAGAGAGGTTTTCACGGCACAAAGAGGAAGAACAAGGAGAAAGATGATGATGATATTTGGACATGCAAGTGGACAATATCAAGGCAAAGATCTCACCAAAAGGCATGCACAACAAGTGTCACGCTCCATTATGCATGGCGGACAAATGTCCACCACCATTACGCATGTGGGACAAGTGTCTCACATGCATGTATAATTTGTGACAAATGGCCTTACTTCTTACATGTGTGACAAGTGGCTCGGGGGAGTGTGCATGGTGGACAAATGTCCACTCTTGCTTGCATGGGTGACAAGTGTCACAAGGGTGACACCGACTAATGAGGATTTGACAAGTGAATGAAAGTGATTGGTCGATATATGGTTCCGTAGAAAATATACAGTAAGTCGTAAAATGACATAACCGTATGGAAATATTGGTTGGAAAAATTATGAAAGATGATTTAATAATGGAACCAAATGTACCGTCCATAAAGTGGGCGCTACAGAATTATTTGTATTTTTCTGTTGCTGAAAAGACTATATTTAAGATATGCTATTTTAATATTTGTAAGTGTAAAAGGTAGAGCTGATCGAAAAATGATTTTGTAATTGAAATTCTAATGGTTCTAAAAGAAGTATGTTGTCATCCCAACCTATGAATGAAATCCTAACGGTTGCGTAGGAAAATATTAATAGAGTTATTATTTGATTTACGTAAATTGTGTTTAGAAATAATAATGCTTTTAAGATTATAAGAGAATAATATTATATCATATTATTTATTATTATTTTAATACGGAGTATTACAAATACGTACAAAGTATAAAAATACACATACGTATAAAAATACGTACAAAGTATAAAAATACCTCGATAAGCGTGTCACGTTTTAAAAACCGCTATGAATAGTGAAATGATGAATAGTAACCGTGATGAATAGTAAAATAATGAATAGTGAAAATAATTAAAATTTACGAACAGACTCAAAATAAATAATTAAGTTTTCTATGTGCTTCCGTTTATCTGAAGAACTGTTAGAACTAAAATTTCATCATACAAGTTCGACTTTAATGATTATTATGAACTGTCACTTGAGAATTAAAGGAACGAGAAAATGACAAATGAAGTACTTGTTAAATACTCGGGTGTCTGTCATGTTGCGAATCAATTGTGCCATAGTTGGAAAGGTAGCCGCGTATGGGGACTCTTTCACTCTCAGTGCTGACTGAGGCGATCTAATGACTCTCATAGTCTCTATGTAACACCCCGTGTTTTATTAACACTAATTAATTACTTTGACTAAATTATTAAATTAAATTTTATATAATTTAACTTTTATTCCTTTGTTTTGAAAATGCGACTGAAAAATTTCGTTCGAATAAACATTCTCAAGATATTTCTAGTTAAACTTTATTAACTTTATATTAACTTGTATTATATTTTTATTTCTAAAATACATGTCGAACTGAAACTTTACTTCAAATACTTTTATTTAACTTAATAAATTTCATTCTATTTTAAAAATTATTACTATTTGAATAAAATATAATTTTGTCGAAATATATCTTGCAAATAAATAAATCGTTTAAAATTTTGTGTGACCGTAATAAAATTTTTAACTTGTATTTTTACACACCATTTAATTTTAAAAGAATAAGTTTAATGATATAGAAAATAAAAGTAAAATTACAACGAAATATATTATTCGTAATATATGTTATAAAATATAAAGATTTATAAATAAGATCGAATGAAACAGAGCAAATCGTAAATTGTATCCCTTGGATAAACCAAGCCCACGTCCTCCCTTACCTCCCCATCCATTCATTTCATTTCAGATATTATTTTATGAGCCAGCCTTTATACACTTTTTTCTTCCTCATTCTTCTTATTCATTTTCATTTCTCCCTAAAATACTCCTCCATTAAAACCAAAAATAACAACAAGAGACGATCAATAGCAACAACATCAGCAAACAACATCACCGACCACAACAAATGACACATCAAAAAAAACAATAATAAAAATAAACAACATTAATTAAATCATCAAACAACAACATGATGAACGTCGACAACAATGGCTGCCACGACCACCGACACCTCCATTCATCACTGCCACGTCACCGTAGGACCACCTCTGTCTCTCCTCTTCTCTCCCCTGCTCTTTTCCTCTTTTCGGTTTCGATTACGACGCCGGCGTTGAGCCTAGCAGACCACCGTGAACCACCACCACCAAAGTTCCAACCACCGTCGCCGGAGCCGAAGCCGACAACATCAACGGCCACCCTGGCCGTGCTCTTCTCTCGAGCTCTCTCTCTCGCCTCCCCTGTTTTCTGCCCTTCCTCGACCTCGGCCACCACCGTCATTGGAGTTCTGACCTTCGACCACCATGGGTCAGCACCACCGTGACCCCATCTTATGAACCACCATGGTGAGCGTTTTATCTCTCTTTCACGTTGACATTAATTAAGCTCGGTTTTACTTCATTCCGAACTCGTAATTTGTATTCTTTTAATACCCTGACTAGTCTCACTCTCCCTTCTCTCTGTCACGTCCTCGCCGGAGCTCCGACCACCGGAGTCGTCCTCGGGATGCCGCCATTATGGCCCCTGCCTCTCTCTCTCTGACGCCCCTGCTCTGCCCCTCGGCCCTGCTGCCTTCTTCTCTGATCAGCCCGACCTCGACGAGGAAGCGGGACTATGACGAGGTCTATTTCTAGTTTTCCTCTTATTCTTCTTCTCCTAGTTGATTTAAGCTTTTTAATCGACAACTGAATCATTGTTGTCATTTTCTTTTACTCCGTTACTCGAATCATTTCGACTCTAATTCACTTCTCGTTATTGGCTGTTGTATTTACACGTTGTTGTTAACGTGTTCACTATCACTACTATTGTCGAGGCGTGCTACTGCTTGTTGTTGAGACGACGTTGCTGAAATGGACCGACAAGGTTCAAGGACGAGTTGAATTGGGTCGGGCCAGACCTTGTCGTGCTTTGGAAATTAATTAAGTCGCAACTTTGGAGGCCTCTGTTCGTGAGCCAAATTTAGGTGACTCGATTCTTCCTCAAAATCTCTAACATTAACGTTTTGGTTCTATTCTAATTAATTTGTTATTAAAAGTGAGCTAGTATTCATTAGGCACGTATGATTCCCGTTTCAGTTTATTTAATAACTTTGTATGATTAGCTATAGTATGAAATTGGGTGTTAATTTTAGTTATTATATGATGTCAAATTGAATTGTGAAATATGATATTTATATGATTTTGTGATAATATGTTTTGAGTGAAAAATGTGTTGTTGAATTAATGTGGAATTTAATTGTAATATTATCATGTTGAAATTATATGTGATGTGTAAAGTTTTGAACAAGTAAAAAATAAGTATCACAATTATAAAATAAGACTAAAAATATTACTAAAATAACTTGTGTAAATAAACTAAATAAATATAAAAATATTTATCGTTGTAAAAATAATTATAGTCACTTAAAGGTTAAATAAAACACAACTAAAAAGGAGGAGTTAAATAAAAAGAGTATTACGTTTAAATTAATATTAAAACAACTTAAAAGTAAAAATATAAATTAAAAGTTACCGTATAAAAATTTCTAAGATAAATGCGTATATAAAGTGTCATATATCAAATTTAACATGACGAGTACTTTATTTAAAACTCTAAATTTTAAAATGAACTTAAACTATACTAAATAAGTATTTGGTTAAAATATCAAAACGGAAATAAAGAACTTGAAATATAAAATAAACCTAAGTAAAGCTAATTTTGAATAAAGTTAAAAATTAGTATCACTACAAGATTTTTCAAAATAAAATAAAGTTAGGCAAAGTCGCGTAAAAAGAAATTTAAGAACTAAGAACAAACGTCACAAATATAAACTAGGATAAAAATAAAGTGTCAAGAATTTACTAAGTATAAAAATGTAAGGTCGAAAAGAGTATCAAATCAAATAAATAATTTAGTAAATATAATATTTTATATGAGAGGATTAACTTAAAGCAAACTCACAAAATTAAACAATACCTTTAAAAATAAGAAATTCGTCTTAAAGTTATGAAACGTAAGATATTATGACAAGATACGAATGGTTTCATAAAAATAATGTAGAAAAGATTCTAAGTTATAAATATTTAAGTAAAATTCTACGATCATTTTAACCTTTCACTTAAATCGAATAAGTTAAAATTATAATACGGAGTCGTAATAAGAAATTAAACCACCTAAAAGAGATTTAACTAGTCGTCATTAAATTATATTTGGTTAAAACATAAATTTTACAAAGTATCGCTAAATAATATTTATAAGTGAAAATGAATATTATAAAAAATCATATCACTAACCATAAACATATTTAAATTGAAATTTAAACGAAACTAAATCATACTTAAACGAATTATTATTAATTACTAAAATATAAAATCCTAATACGTATAAGTTTAAAAGTGAGATATATTACTCAACCTTACCTCGTACTAATAAGAGGAAGCGAAGAAATGTATAAATCAATAATATACTAAATGTGATTAACGTGTTTATACTTAAATTGATACAGTCTTTACATAATACAAAGTTTGACGATATTATAATTAGTAAGAACTGTAACCTCTATTATGAACAATAAAAGAAGTAATGAATTAAATGTGAATACTTGATGTTACTGTTTTCCTCACATGTATAGAATAATCTCGCGCCACCCTTATGAATTGACCTATTGTTGACTTCACTTTGACCGTCCACTCTAACTCGGGAACCCTTAGACTCTCTGCGGATTGAGTTAAAAGGCACGGCCTGACATGAGATTAAACCCTTCGATTATAACGTTGTATGATTAGTACTCGGGTGTCTGTCGTGTTGCGACTTTTGATTTCGATGTTAATGAGGTAGCTGTCTATGGGGACTTGGGCTCATTGCACCAAAATTTATTTTGATTTTGATGTAAATGTAAGCCCAAGCCTCATTTTGATTTTGATGTAAATGTACAAAGATCAGATGAAAAGTCTTCCCATGAGCCTAGGGCTCATGGAACGAAACGGCTTTACGATTTGGTCCCGATTTTTGGTCTACGATCTAACCATGGTCCTTGGACTCATGGTCAAGAATTTTTCAGCCAAAATAGGCCTAAATCTCGGCTGAAATTCAACTCAAAATGATACACACAAATTCAAACACAAGTCCCTTTCAATATAGTTTGCTTTAATGCTTTATGTCTTTGTCACCTTTTGGTCTTTTGTAAACAAACAACAAATTCAGCTTGGGACTTAATGGGGCCGAGATTTCTTGCTCTCCAAGGACCAATCAAGACCCTTGGACGAAGAACAACAATGAAGGGTGAAGATGCTACAACAAGTCGCTTTCTACTTTTGTTGTTGTTGTCTTTTGTAATCAGATTTTGTAACATCTTGTGACCCTTATTTTTGGCTGATTTTGAAGGCCCCTCATGGCCCTTAGATCTTGTATTAGATGTATGGCTAGGATGAAAGCCTTGGTCTTATATAAACAAGCTTTCCTCATGTAAATTTTCAGATTTGAAGTTTATAAAAAAGTTGAGTTTAAAGTGAGTTTTCTCTTGCTTTGTGCTTGAGGTTTAACTAGGGTGGCTCATTAGCTATGTGCTTTGAGTAGCTCGAATCCTTAATAGTGGCTATGTGCTTGTTAAGGTTCTATCCTAGGCTTAAACTTGTTTAAGTCATATCCTTTATTTTTCGTTTTATGTTTTTTCAAATAAATTTCAGAAACTTAACCACCCATTTTCAGCCCTAAAACCGTGAGATACGAGTGACTTTCATGAGTGAATCGAGTTTAGGGTGAGTGTGGTTACAAGGTACAAAGAGGCCCGCTTCGAATCGCTCCAGCTCACATGGGACGTGCTAAATGCGAAGAGAGCCAAGGAGATCAGCTGAAATTCAAACAACAAGTCACACATTATCTTGTGAAGCATGTCCCTTTCAATTGTTTTACTTTATGCTTTATGTCCTTTTCCACTTTATATTGTTGTAGTTTGTATGCTAAAATCAGATTAGAAGGGGCCTTGAACCAAGTACACCTTGCTCTCCAAGATTTAAATCTTGACCTTTGGATCTCTACCTAATGCAAGGGTGTAGATGGCCTCAAGTGTCATTGTCTACTTTATACTTTAGTTGTTAAGTTGTGATCAGATTTTGTATGGCTTATAAGGGCCGAAATTCTTTAGGGTTTTAGGGTCACTTGTGACCATAGGATCATGAAGAGATGTAGGGCTTAGATGAGAGCATTGGTATTATATAAACCAAGCTCACAACCTTGTAAAAATCAGATTTTGATGAATGAAAAAGACCCTAAGTTTGAGAGTTCTCAACTTATTTGAGTGTTCATTATCTCTTTGCTTAGTGCTTGAGTTAGTGACTTTCTAGTTAATTAGTGGCTTTGTACTTGATTAACTAAACCCTAATTCTCTTGCTTAGTGCTTAGAATTAGTACTATCTTTTATGTTTTCATTTGTTACACAAAATTTTCAGAAAATTGTCTCACAAAAACATCACATTTGGCCGAGATTTTCAAGGGTATTACAAATCGATTTTTGTTGTCTCCTTGAGTGAAATCAAACCTCCTAGGTTTCACTCCAGGTTAGTTTTCAGTGTAATCTTCTGGTCGTGGCATTTGAACGTTGCATGATGATGAGCTAGCCAATTGATCCCCAGAATTACACCGAACTCGGGAAGATCGAACAACACTAGATCAGATGAAAAGTCTGTGCCGTGAATCGTAATTTTTACATTATTGTATTTTAAAGAACAGGGAATGTTTTTACCATTTGGTAGAGATATATTAGTTTTGATTTGTTCGGGGTTTGTGAGTTTGGAGTGTTTGATGTATTTTGAGGAAATAAAAGATAATGAAGCTCCTGTATCGAATAAAATAAATGCTGGTACAGAGTTAACTAGAAATTTACCGGTGATGACGTCGACATCGATACATTACTCGACCCCTTCTTCTGACTCGGTCAGGACGTACACACGTCCCTGAACCCTGACGGCTGGCGGTGGTCCCGCGTTTGCCTTAGCAGCAGTACCTCTCTTTGGGCATTCATTTGACTTGTGCCCCACTACCTTACAGAAGAAACACACTACTGGTTCTCCATTACATCGTTTCCCCGGGACGACACTGATTTGTTTGGAAAGCCGGATGTCCGGGAAGCTGTTGATTGTTCCTCGCGACGTACGCGGTGGGGTTTCGATTGTGATAAAGGGGTCTGCTCTGGTTCCTATTACGATTATCCGTATTCGGAAAACTCGGGCGACCTAAACGGGGCTTGTGAATGAAGCTAGAACTCGCCACAAGAGGCGTAAAAGTTTTCTTCTTCTTTTTCTCTTCAGCTTCTCCCTTCTGGATGAAGGCCCAGATACTCGTCGCCTTCTCATAGGCCGCAGCGAAGTCCCTACAGTTGAAACTGCTCATGACTATCCTCAGACTGGAAGTCATGGCTCTTACGTAGCGGTTGGCAAGTTCATCCTCGTTCGGTATTATTCTAGGAGCAAACTTGGATAGCTCCTGATACTTCTCGGTGTATGCCTGCAGAGACATATCACCCTGGGTTAAGTTTCGGAACTCTTCCTCTTTCTCCCATCTTAACTCCTCACCGAAGTACTTGTTCTCTAACAGCATCTTGAACTCGCTCCAAGTGTAGATCCTCAGGGGGAAAGTGGATCTGATCAAGCGCCACCAACTGTTGGCTTCCCCTTTTAGGTAGTATGCTACCACATTCACCCTCTCATTAGGCGGTGTCTTGCTAAGCTCTAACAGCTTCTCCATCTCCTCAACCCATTCTGTCAAGACGATAGGGTTGACGGAGCCTGAGTACGTCTGAGGTCTATGCTTTGAGAACTTCTCAAACGCAGATTGGTTGTTACCGCCACCAAGATGTTGGTACGCAGTTTGAGCAATCTTCATGATCGCATCTTCGAACCCTTTTCTCCTTGCTTCCTCTTCAGCATGTTGTTGGTTGGGATCTTGGTTCGGAATATCGTTTGCAGCCATTCTGAAAAATATTAAACTGTATGAATATTGAGTAGTTCCCAAAAGAGACACATTATAGGGTGCAAAGCAAAAGTCATTTCATTGATAATGTAAAAAGGTTTACATCAAAAAGTTACAAAGCTTCCTAATATTTTCACGCTGAAATGAACTATGACGAAAAACTTAGATACATAGTTCAGCAAAATAACATAGGAGTTCAGATACATTCTCAAATGATATGAAATTGGATCGAGAATGTCAAAAATTTAGTCTTCGGTACTATGCAAATTACGAATAACGAGTCTCCTCCTCTGCAAAACTGTACTTATACTTAACAGCATAAGTAACGTTGCTCAGTCCAACCTTGAAGTCCTCCCAACTAAGGTAGTAGTCACCCTGGACCAAGAATGGTCAAGGTGGTCAAAGAAGAGATGGAGTTGAGCCAAGGGTTGAGTCCTTGGGCTCAAACCCAAGCCTAGGCCATGGGTCAAGGGATCACCAAGAGCTAAGTCAAGTCAAATCTATGGTCAAATCAAGCCATACTTGGTGGTCAAGAGAAGTCAAGGGTAGGTCAAGTTGGAGAGCAACAAAAGTCAATGGATATGCTATTTTTGAATGTGGTCAACATGGGTACACCCATGTGAGTCAACCCTCCAATAAAGAGACTCACATGGTTCACAAAAGCTAGCTCATGGAGGTCCTTGGAGCCGGCTCTAACACTTCCCCAAAACAATCACATTATTTTGATGCTTTATGTCTTTTTCATTCATGTCTCTTTCATTACTTTAAACTTTATTGTTTTAGCTTTTAATTTCTGAAATTTGGGAGCTTGGACCGTCCTTCCTCTAGCCAAGGCTCACTCAAAGACCCTTGGATGATAATCAACAAAGAATGGAGAGGATTGAGTCAAGTGTCACCATCACCTTTATGCTTTTGTAGTTTGTCTTTTACATTGAAATTTTCAGCTCACATGTGAGCCTTTTAGCCGTTTTTTTTGTATCATTTAGGGACTCTTGTGAGCCCTTAGATCATCTTTGAAATGTAAGGTCAAGATTGGAGTGTGGGTATTATATAAACCCTCACTCTCCACATTATATTTTCAGATTTGGTTGAATGAAAAAAACAAACCCTAGAGTTTGAACTTGTGTGGCTTCATTATACTCTTTGCTTAGTGCTTGAGTTAGTGAATGATTAATTTAGTGGCTTAGTGCTTGAATTAATCAAAACCTAATTCTTTTGCTTAGTGCTTAGAATTAGTTCTATCCTTTATGTTTTCTTTTGTTTTACAAAAAATCAGAAAAATCAACACAAAAACACATCACTTGGCCGAAAATTATACATGTTCTACAAATCGATTCTAGTTCATCCTTTGAGTGAAACTTAATCCATCTAGTTTCATTCCACACCCTCGCGAATAGCTGGGGATCGTAGTCGTATCCACCAAGCTTTGGCCTCACCGTTAAGGCAGGCAGCTAGGGAGGTTTTCCATTCCTCTCGAACGGAGTGTTCCTGGAACTTCGCATTCATGCTCCTGACCCAAGGATAGAGTGTCCCACTAACTCCTTCGAAGGTATCGGGGTTACTCTTCATGAATGCCTCGATCACGTCGGTCTTCTTTGAGGACCCTTGGCGGAGGTGATCAGGAACTCGATGTACCATGTACGGAGTCTTGAGTGCCCTGGTCTTCCAGTCGATTCTCGAATTCTTCGAGTCCTGCAACTTCTTCCACGTCCTCATCTTCTGGCGTCGCACATATGCCGCGATAGCTCTCTTACGAGCTTTCTCGTCTGGGTCTACTCCGCGTACTCCTTGTCACGCGGTAGTCATATCTGAAATAAGTGGGGCAAATAACTTAAATGAGATTTGGAATTTACAGATATGTACGCAAAATTTTTAAAATTATGAGTTATGAAAAACACACGACTCGGTAGTAACATAACGTCTCAATATATATATATATATATATATATATATATATATATATATATATATATATATATATATATATGGGTAAAATATTACATTTAAGGAAATATAATACATAATGCAACAGGAGTTGAGTGTTGGGGTTAGTGTCCTCCACAGTTAGGGCAATAACATAAATAAATCTCTAAAGGTACACAGGGTACATTTTGTATTTAATCAGTTGATTAACGTTTATCAATAACGGTTGGCTTGCTAGATAAGTTTGACGTTATTGTCATACAGATGGCGGTGATCAACTGGTCCCTAAGAGTCACACCTAAAGGATGTGTTTGAGAAATATGATTATTTGAGAAAATGATCATATTGATGCCTTACTTAATGACTAAACAGTTAGTTAGTGTTGTTGACTAAAAGGTTAGTCAAATGTGACTAAAATGTTAGTCAAGTGTGATGATATTACTGACTAAAATGTTGGTCAGGAAATAATGGTAATGCTATTTATTTATCTGATTAAATAATATTAGCTAAGACGAGTTATATGTAATTCGTAAATTGAATATAAAATGTTATATTTAATTGTTGTGTATAATGCAAGCTAATTAAATATAAACCGTTATAATTAATTAGTAAATTATAAATATAAGGATATTTATAATATATTATAGTCGGTCCATACAGATGACACTAGCAATAAATTGCATTATATTATAAGCTAAATTGACCAAGAGAAAAGTGTCCAGATACATTCGACCGATACACTTTTATCTTGATCATTAAGTTAAGTATTTGAGGAGAAATACATCTCCCAAAATATAATAATGGTAGGCCACCATTAGGCAATTAGGAAAGATTTGATTCTATAAGAACTCACTAATTCTATTCCTAATGGACTACTCTAATCATTCATCTCATATACAACACAAAACTTAAGAAAAGGAAAAGCAGTTTTTCTCTCTAATTTCTAGCAATTCAAGGGCATATCACAAATTCATCTTGGGTGTGATAATTAGGAGAATACCATACTTTTGGTACTGATCTTAGGCCAAACTACAAGGATTGAAAGGTTATTTCTTAATCTATTCATTATGTTATGCAATTTCAGTTTATGACCATTAATCTTATAAAGTATTTCATTATAATCCTGTGAATTTAATGGTCTATATACGGATATAAACCTACAAGTGGTATCAGAGCCTTAGGGCACATGAAATTTTTATAAGGTTTTCATAAAAATCGGATTTTGTATAATTTTGATCAAATCATTAATTTTGGCCGTATGTGTGTATGTTCAATTTTGATCAACTACTTAATTTTGGCCGAATGTTTTTGAGCATACAAATCAATTTTGGGCCGTTTGTAAATCAATTTTGGGCCATATGTGTTTGTTTGTTCAAATTTTGATCAAATTTTATTTTAGGCCGTATGTGGATGTTTGTCAAAGTTTGGCCGTATGTTATAATTGGATTGGCCGTATGATTGTTAATGCATGTTGGCCGTGAGTTTTGTTTTTGGCTATGTTTTGGTCCCTTTAATTCATTATTCGCGATGTTTTAAGATGTTAAAATTATCTCATATGAATTGGTATTAGTTTTGTTTCAATACTGATTGAATTAAAACATTAAAGGACCAAATTTTGTATGTTAATGAACATATTGTGTGCTAATCATTAGATCTATCAGTTTTAAGTTGTTTAATTTAAAAAGTTAAATTGAATCACTTAAATCAATGTTTAATACGGATTAAAATTGAGTTAGGATTGATCTAATTATTAGTATAAACGAATTAAAACAGTTTAATTCAATTTTGTTTAATTTGGCCGATTTAAATAATATTTGGTAAATTTATTTTTTTATTTTGGCCGTATATTCCATTAATTTATAAAAAAAAAAATTTTTGATTTTCGGAAATTAAAAGTTTTTGGCCGAAATTGTTATTGTTTTGGAAATTATGTCTTTTGATATATTATTATATTTTTGTTATATTATTAAGATAATATAATTTTGCGTTATTGTGAAGCAGTTCACAATAATCATGATACCTAATATTTTAAAAAGGTTTAAGATATTCTTGATCTAATTTATGTTATAAGGATAATATAAATTGGTTTTGGATTATATTTTGATTAAAAGATATTATGAACAATTAAGGAATTGTTGCATAATTTTAATCATTTAAAAGGGTGGTTTGGATTAAAATCAATTCGTATGCATTGTTTTTAATTTGTTTAGTTGATGCTATATTTTATGTTTGAATGGTTTGAATGGTCTATTTTACGCATTAAAATTGTACAATCGGTTGTAATTTACTAGTGTGGCCTTAGAAAGTTGTATTTTCGTAATGAAGGAAACACAATTTTGGTTGTAGTTTTGAGATCTCGAATCTCCCATCTTGTAATATTTTTTAATTTTGGCATATTTTGAATTAGAATGTAAATAGGTTTATTTTGTAATTTAAAAATGTAATTTTAAGAAGATTCAAGATGAAGATTCAAGATGGACTCCCACTTGAAGCCCAAGATGAAGAATGAAGACAGCTTAGGGTCCATGGTTGGATTCCACTTTGTAATTGTCTTTATTTTCAAAGGGATAGGCCACACTAGGTGTTTTTCCTCTTTGCGTTTTACTTTACCGTTTTATTGCATTCACGTTAGATAGTAGCATCATATTCCGCCTAAACTAAACCAAACCACCTAATATGAATGAAAATGGATCATATAGTTGCATCCTAGATCATAGACATACGGATGTCAATTGTTTAGAGCTATCACCTCAATTTAATCATTCACGATAATGCTAGATATTAGTTCACTTAAAATGAATTAAAATGAGATTGATGGGATCTTCCTCTAAAACGAAAATTGAGATTAGTCTTTATAGGAAAAGCATGCTATGAGCCCCTTCTTCGTCGGTAGGCATGTAGGACCTTACTCTCCACATGACCCCTTCTACGTTGGGTAAGTAGTATGCGTTGACCTATTTTACCTCAACACTATAGTTCGAGTAATATCTCGTAGTTATAGTGGACTAATAGATAGGATTTACTGAAATCTATCGACCAAGAATTCTAACAGTAGAATTAGCCAAGAGGTTGGCTTATCAATTTACAGAAATTGAGTCTTGGGATCACTTATGTAATTCTCGAGGAAGGTCGATTATGTGAGTGCACGAGTCGTTGCATTAAATCGTTATTGCTTTATGACTTAAATTTTAAAACAATGATTTCTTATCTTTTCTCTTCTTCTTCTTTCTTTTCACAGTTTCGAATACGTTATATACAGATATAACTACTATAACAAATGGCTGTCCGTACAGACGAACCAATGCCAAGTGCCACACTAATGCGCGAATCATGGCTTAGAATTTTCATGGGCACCATGAATCAGTCAACTCGACTGAAAAGTGATGGGTCCAATTTTTCTGATTGGGAGGCTGCATTACGGAATGCTGCCATTGCTGACGGTAAGCTCAAGTACTTGACTGAGCCACCGCCGGCTCTACCAGCTCCCGATGCAGAAGAAGCTGAAACTTTTGCTTACAACGATTTCATGATGGAAGCGGGTGCGTTACAGAACGTACTCATCTATGCAATGGAACCCAATTTGCAAAGACGTTTCATTACCCAAGGTGCAAACAAGATTTTCACCACCCTTACTAAGGAATTCTCGAAAGCTCCGAGAATTAAGAGTTACGAGTATACTACTCGTTTCTTTGAAGCTAGACTCCAAAAGGGCCAACCGGTTGGTCCACACCTTCTCGCCATGATCGAGAACGTTGAGAAATTGGAGGAGCTTGGTTGCACGATCGATGAGAAGATCATCATTGATCGAGTGCTTCACTCTCTTCATGATGGGTATGCCCTCTTTAGGGCAAACTATTACATGAATGACATGCAGAAAAGTCTGCATGAACTACATTCACTCCTCGTACAGACGGAGAGTGATCTGAAGTTGAGTGGGAGCACGAAGCAAGATGTTCTCATGATTGGGAACAAGAAGGGTAAGGGTAAGACTCCGGCTAACCTAGCTGTAGGTAAGCCAAAATTCAAGAAGCCAGTGGTTGCTAAGAGTGGGCCTGGTGAGTCTAGCGGTAGCTCACAAGGCAAGGCAAAAGCTAAGCAGAGCATGGAGTGCCACCATTGCCACAAGTCTGGGCATTGGAGACGTAACTGTCCCGTGTATGCTGAGGACATAAAATCAGGCCGCGTCGCTCCTGTTGGTATGTCTTCTTTTATTCATATGATTGAGATTAACCATGCAAGTTTCGGAACTTGGGTACTTGATACTGGTTGTGGTTCTCATCTGTGCAATCATTTGCAGGGCCTAAGAAGCATCAAAACTCTGGCAAGAGGTGATGTAGGCCTGCGAGTGGGGAATGGAGCAAGAGTTGCTGCCGTTTCAGTAGGGACATATGTAATCCAACTCCCAAGTGGATGTGAGTTATTTCGAATAAGCATTTACTATGTACCTAGTTTATCTAAAAACATTATTTCTGTATCCGTTCTTGATAAAGAAGGATTTTCATTTTCAATTAAGAATAATAGCTGTATTTTCTCATTGAACGATATGATTTATGGTAAAGCTGTTTCCATGAACGGAATTTATGTTTTAGATCAAACCACAGAAATTCTGCATGTGAGTAATAAGAAAGCAAAGGTTGGTGACAAAGATCAAACGTATTTATGGCATTGCCGTATGGGACACATAAATGAGAGACGCGTGAAAAGGCTCATTGATAGTGGGACTATTGCCCCATTTGACTATGAATCTTTTGGCACGTGTGAATCATGTCTCATAGGCAAAATGTCTCGAATTTCCTTCAAATGTGTTGGAATGCGCGCTGCTGACCTATTAGGACTCATACATACTGATGTGTGCGGGCCTATGTCAATCAACGCTAGAGATGGCTATAGGTATTTTATCACTTTCACGGACGATTTGAGTAGATATGGTTATGTCTACTTAATGAAGCATAAAAGTGAGTCCTTTGACAAGTTCAAGGAATTCCAGAATAAGGTTGAGAACCAACTGGATAGAAAGATAAAAGCGCTACGTTCAGATCGTGGTGGCGAATATCTTTCAACTGAGTTTGATCAACACCTGAAAGACCGCGGGATAGTCCTTCAGTTAACTCCACCCGGAACACCACAACTGAATGGTGTGTCCGAACGCAGGAATCGAACATTACTTGATATGGTTCGATCCATGATGAGTCACACGGTTGTACCTGACTCATTATGGAGCTATGCTCTTTTGTCAGCTGCTCTTATACTTAACCGAAGTCCGTCTAAAGCTGTAGACAAGACTCCATACGAGTTATGGAGGGGAACGGTCCCTAACTTGTCCTTTATTCGGGTTTGGGGGTGCGAAGCTTATGTCAAGTGGAGACACGAGGATAAGCTCGGCCCGCGATCGGTCAAGACATACTTTATTGGTTATCCAAAAGGAATGTTTGGTCATTACTTCTATTCGCCAACCGAACAACGCGTTTTTGTTGCGGCTAGTGCGAAGTTCTTAGAGAAAGAGTTTCTCGAAGACAAGAGAAGTAATAGAACCTTCGATCTATCGGAGATTCCTGAACCAACAACCGAGCAACCGATGGAGGAAGCTGTTCCTTCTTCGTCTGCTGCGGTTAATGTCCCTTTGGAACCCAGAAGGTCGGGTAGACTCTCCATTCCTCCAGATCGATATATCGGTATAGTCGAGGAGAATGGGAGAGACGACGTTTTACTCCTTGAGAGTAACGAACCCGTAACCTATAAAGCTGCCTTGACATGTTCTGACTCAAAGCTTTGGCAAGAAGCCATGCAATCCGAGATGGACTCGATGTACGAGAACGATGTATGGGATCTGGTTGACTTACCTGATAAGGCTAGGCCTCTTCAGTGCAAATGGCTTTACAAGATAAAGCGATCTGTAGAAGGACAACCAGATATATACAAGGCACGACTAGTGGCAAAGGGTTTCACTCAAGTGCAAGGGTTGCACTATGATGAGATTTTTGCACCCGTAGTCATGCTTCGCTCCATTCGGATACTCTTAGCGATTGCCGCTTTTCATGACTATGAAATTTGGCAAATGGACGTGAAAACCGCCTTCTTAAACGGTTATTTGGAGGCGGAGTTGTACATGGTACAACCCGAAGGTTACATTGATCCTGAAAATCCTAAGAAAGTTTGCAAGCTTAAGCGTTCCATCTATGGACTTAAGCAAGCTTCACGGAGTTGGAATCATCGCTTCGACCAAGTGATAAAGGAGAATGGCTTCACTCGATCGGTCGAGGAACCATGCCTATATATCAAGTTGAGTGGGAGCAAGATTGTCTTCCTAATACTGTACGTCGATGACATACTCTTGATTGGGAATGACATACCTCTCTTAACTTCGGTAAAAGTATGGTTAAAGAACCATTTCCAGATGAAAGATCTGGGTGAGGCACAGCGTATATTGGGGCTCCGCATCTATAGAGATAGATCACGACGGATGTTATCCCTCGATCGGAAGTCTTATATAGATAAGATTCTTGAGAGGTTCAGCATGACCAACTCCAAGAAGGGGAACCTTCCAATGATCTCAGGGGTGCACTTGAGTAAAGCTCAAGCACCAAAGACATCGGAAGAGGTCGAGCGCATGAGTCGGATTCCATATGCTTCGGCAATAGGATCGACCATGTATGCCATGATTTGCACACGTCCAGACGTGGCATATGCATTGAGTATGACGAGTCGATACCAAGGCACTCCAGGTGAAGCACACTGGATGGTCGTAAAGAACAATCTTAAGTACCTACGAGGACTAAAGATTGGGTATTGACTTATGGTGGAGACACCGAGCTATCTTGCGCGATTCTGCTACGCAGACGCTAGTTTCCAAACGGATCGAGATGGCTCGAAGTCTCAATCTGGATTCGTATTTACTCTTAATGGCGCTGCGGTCAGCTGGAAAAGCACCAAACAAAGCGTTATAGCGCATTCCACGGATCGAGTCCGAGTACTATCTTTGCTCGTGAGGCTGCGAAGGAAGCTATATGGATGCGTCGGTTCTACGAGGACTAATCAGTAGTTCCGAGTTCGAATGACCCGATCACCATCTATTGCGATAATAGTGGTGCCATCTTCCAAGCGAAGGAGCCGAAGTCCAGCAACAAGTCTCGGCACTTGCAAAGGAAGGCTCACATGATCCGGGATTACGTGGAGCAGAAGGAGATAGTGATTGACAAGATTGCTACGGATGATAACATAGCAGATCCTCTCACTAAGCCGTTGAGACAAGATAAGCATGAAGGGCACGTTAAATCCATGGGAATTAAGCGTGTTCCTGAGTTGTATTAGTTGTTTGTTTGGATTTGACACTTGTATTTCCTAAAACTTCTAATAAAATCATCGTTTTGTTATATATATTGTTTTTCATGAGGGTTGTGCAGACAACGTTGAACACCTCAAAGTGAACTGAATTGCTATATATTATGTTTTGGTCCGTGGTCGCCTACATGAGCTGATAACTCTGGCAATCATTTTGTGACGTCGATTGATGGTGGGTTCAACGTGCCATAAGTCAAACTGTTGACTGATCGATCACAGATGCGGGTTTAGTATGATGCTACTATCTGCGATATTGGTCCTTTTAGTGTGCGATCCATTGACCTAGGACCCGCTTCTAACCTAAGGTCCAAAACTCAACCTCAAGTCAATTAAATCATCAAGAGAAAAAGTCAAGTGGGAATACCCTAAGTCAGCCGAAAATAATGAGGAACAAGCATCACATGTTTGTCTTCCACAAGTCCTTTTCACTACAAGTCACTATCTTCGAGGTTGAGAGTTACCAAAAACGAGTTAATCGAGTAGTCTTGCGAGATTGCTAGTTTAATTCTAGTCTTAGTTGAGGGGTCTTGCGAGATTTTCTTAGCTAATTCATATCTTTTATTTTCCGCTGCAAAATATCGAGTCCGTTCGATATCAAATTGGTTACCAGAGCCGTGTTCAAATTTGTTTCTTAACACATTTATCTTGGGAGCAACAAAATCATGGAGTTAAAGAAACTCAAATATGCTTCGAAAGAATTGGAAAGAATTGAGCATTATTTATTTTGGAAAGAGGCACTAAGAAGGGTTGATCGGATTTCTTTCATGTTAGATAATATGAAAAGTAAACTTGAGCAATCTTATGAAGAGAAGAAAGAAGTGACCATTGAGTCTTCTAATTTTGTTCACCATAAAGAAGAAAACCATGTTGACATGATTATCTATGATTGTTACCCCGAATGTGATGATGAGTTAGAGGAAGTTGTGATCAAAGATGAACTATTTTCTTTTGAGGAATCTCATATAGAAGATACAACTTTATTTGATCTTAACAAACCGGCTATATTTGACGAAGCTTTTGAAGATAAGGTTGAATACATAGTTGAAGAGGTGAAGGAACAAGTTGATCCGATTATAGAAGGAAATATTGACTCTTTCAATGAAGTTCTTGAAAAGGATGAAATTTTCAGAAAAATGGTTTATCCTCAAACTTTGGCCAAATAAAAATGGTATCCAAAAAGATGAAATTTTCAGAAAATAAAAACGATTTTTGAAAGAATAAAGTTTTGATAAAAACGAGGGAAACAACAAGAGCAAATCCTATGAAAAGCACACAGCAAATTCATCGAATCCCCTTGTTAGCCAACTCGACTCAAACACCCACAAAGTGTGCTTGAATCAAGTCGACACTCACAAATCAAGCCTCGCCCAGATTTGTAAGGTGACACCCGAAAACACCAAGACCCAACTCATCCCAAGACCGTCTTGGTTTAAGAAAACTCAAGAGCCGAAGCTTTGATACCAATTGGAGCGATTCGGAGCGGGCCTCTTTCTACCTTATAACCATACTCACCCTAAACTCGGTTCACTCATGAACACTTACTCAATCTCACGTTTTTAGGGCTGTTAAGGGGTGGATTGTTTTCTGATTTTTATTTGAACAAACATAAAACAAAGATAAAGGATATGAATTAGACCGAGCACTAAGCTAGGGCCTAAGACTAAGGTTCCGATCAAGCACTAAGCGATGACCATCACCCAAGGATACTCCAAGCACTAAGCTAAGGGGGTCTCCAAGAGAAAAACTCACTTTTAAAACTCATCTTTTTATAACTTAACAAATCTGAAAATTACATGAGGGAAAGCTTGGTTTATATAAGACCAAGGCTTTCATCTAAACCCTACATCTAATATCTAATCTAAGGGCTACAAATAACCCACCAAATACAACAAAAATCGGCTCACATGTGAGCTACAAAATCAGCTTACAAAATACAACAACTAAAGTAGATGGTGACATCTTGGAGCATCCCCTCCCTTCATTTGTGTTGTTCAATCAAGGCCTTTCATTTGCCCTTGGAGAGCAAGCTTTACACGTCCAAAACAAGTCCCTTAGCTGATTTTTGTTGTTTGAATACAAAAGACCAAAAGGTGACAAAGACATAAAGTAATAAAACAAACTATAATGAAAGGGTGGACTGAAACGGCTTGACGATTTGGTCCCGATTTTTGGTCTACGATCTAACCATGGTCCTTGGACTAATGGTCAAGATTTTTCAACCCAACTAGGACCAATCTCGGCTGAAAAAACAACTCAAGTGATACACACTAATTCAAACACAAGTCCCTTTCAATAAAGTTTGCTTTACACTTTATGTCTTTGTCACCTTTTAGTCTTTTGTTTGGAGGCTCAACAAAATCAGCTTGGGACCTTATTTGGACGTCCAACTTGAAGCTCCAAGGAGGTAATCAAGACCCTTGGATGAAGAACAACAATGAAGGGTGAAGATGCTCCCAAGAGTCGCTTTCTACTTTAGTTGTTGTTGTCTTTTGTAGGCTGATTTTGTAACATCTTTTGACCCTTATATTTGGCTGATTTTCAAGGCCCCTCATGGCCCTTAGATCTTGTATTAGATGTATGGCTAGGATGAAAGCATTGGTCTTATATAAACCAAGCATTCCCTCATGTAAATTTTGAGATTTGAAGTTTATAAAAAAAGATGAGTTTTAGAATGAGTTTTCTCTTGAAACCTCCTTAGCTTAGTGCATGGAGTATTCATGGGTGAAGGTCATAACTTAGTGCTTGATCGGATCCTTAGTCTTAGACTAGGGGCTTTGTGCTTAGTCTAATTCATATCCATTTACTTTTGTTTTTATGTTTTGCAAATAAATTTCAGAAACTTAACCACCCATTTTCAGCCCTAAAACCGTGAGATATGAGTGACTTCCATGAGTGAGTCGAGTTTAGGGTGAGTGTGGTTACAAGGTACAAAGAGGCCCGCTTCGAATCGCTCCAATTGGTATCAGAGCTACGGCTCTTGTGTTTTCTTAAACCAAGACGATCTTGGGATGAGTTGGGTCTTGATGTTTTCGGGTGTGACCTTGCAAGTTTGTGTGCGTCTTGATTTGTGAGTGTCGACTTGATTCGAGCACACTTTGTGGGTGTTTGGGTCGAGTAGGCTAACAAGAGGATTCGATGAATTTGCTATGTGCTTTTCATAGGATTTGCTCTTGTTGTTTCACTCTTTTACATCCAACTTTACTTTCTTTCAAAATCGTTTTATTTTCTGAAAATTCATCTTTTTGGATACCATGTTTTAGTTGGCTAAAGTTTGAGGACAAACTTTTTTTGAAGAAGGGGAGAGTTGGAGTGAAACTTAGTGGATCAAGCTTCACTCAAAGGATGAACAAAATCGATCTCAAACCCTTGAAAATAAAAACGGCCGAATGCCTTGTTTTGTGATGTATTTTTCTGATTTTTGTTGTTAAATGCAAGAACATAAAGATAGTATCTAAATCTACACACAAAGTAATAGATTTAGGGTTTGATTAGTTTAAGCACAAAGCCACTAAACTAATCTCTCACAAATCTCAAACACAAAGTAAAGAGATAAATGAAGAACACTCAATATGAAACTAGGGTTTCTTTTTCATTCAAAACAAATCTGAAAAATATGAGGTGGGAATGGGGGTTTATATAATACCCTCATTCTAATCTTGACCATCCATCACAAGCTAATCTAAGGGCTACAATCAACCCATAAAATCAACAATATACTCGGTCCAACAAGGCTCACATGAGCTGAAATTTTTGAACATAAAACAACAAATACTTAAAGTAAAAAGCATAAAGTATAAAAGGTAGATAGTGACATGTGTGATAGTGACTCATTGAGGAACACATGTGAATCCTCCTTTGATTGTTTTTTTTTTCGGCTGTTTTGGGACCTTCATCACTTGATTTTGTTGCTCTTGATGTTTTAGTTGACTTGTGGTTGACCCTTGGACCTAAGGTTGGAAGCGGGCCCAAGGTCAAAGGATCGCGAACTTTCAACTCCCGTTGCAATCTCCCCGGGTTGAAAAGGATTTGCCCTCAAATCCTCGACTTCCTCTTCCTCCAAGTCTTCATGGTATGGGCTAAGGTCTCCCACGTTGAACGTGCCATGGACTCCGTACTCTCCCGGTAGATCAACTTTGTAAGCGTTCGGTCCAATTTTCTCGAGTATTTCGAAGGGTCCCTCGGCCCTAGGCATGAGTTTGTTCTTTCTTTTATCCGGAAACCTTTCCTTCCTCAAGTGTAACCACACCAAATCTCCCGCTTCAAATTCCCTTGGATTTTTTCGGCCCTTGGACTTAGCCTTGTAGGCTTCGTTTGACTTCTCGATTTGCTTCTTGACTTGGTTGTGGATACTCATCATGAACTCAACCCGCTTCTTGGCATCGTAACTCATCTCTTTGCTCTTGACGGGGGCTAGGTCCGTGGGCATGAGGACATTGGACCCATAGACCACTTCAAATGGTGAACTTCCCGTGCTAGAAGAAGGGAGCACGGTTGAAGGCAAACTTCGGCGTGGGCGAGTTTGAGATCCCAATCTTTCAAGGACCTAGAAACGATGCTCCTAAAGATCCTCCCCAAGGTTTTATTAGTGACCTCGGTTTGGCCATCCGTTTGAGGATGATGACTTGTGCTAAACAAGAGCCTCGTTTTTAGCAACTTCCATAAGGTCTTCCAAAAGTGGCTCATGAATTTGGTGTCTCGATCGGACACAATGGTTTTCGGGACTCCATGCAACTTGACCACTTCCTTGAAATACAATTCGGCCACACTCATGGCATCCTCGGTTTTCTTGCACGCAATGAAATGAGCCATCTTGCTAAATCGGTCGACCACAACCATGATGGAATCCTTACCTCGTTGAGTCCTTGGCAAAGCGACGATGAAATCCATGCTAACATCCTCCCATGGCCGATTTGGGACGGGTAAGGGAGTGTAGGGCCCCGTTTGAAAGAAGGACTTGGATTGTTGGCACGAAGCACATCTCTTGATCACATCTTGGACATCTCCAAGCATCTTGGGCCAATGGAATTGGTCTTGGAGGATGTCATAAGTCTTTTGAATTCCGAAATGCCCGGCTAAACCATTAGAATGAACCTCCCTCACTAGGAGATTTCGATAAGGGCTCTTAGGTATACATAGCCGATTCCCATAGAACAAGAACCCTTCTTGAAGTGTGTACTTGCTTCCTACCTTACCTTGCCCTTCACGTATGGAATTCCACTCATCCTTGAAGTCGGGATCCTCCACATAGAGCTCTTTCATGAATTCAAAACCCAACACTCTTTGCTCCATGTAGCTTAACATGGTGTGCCTCCGAGATAATGCATCGGCCACCACGTTATTTTTTCCTTCAATGAACTTGCTTGAGAAAGAAAAAGATTGAAGAAATTCTACCCACTTGGCATGCCTATGATTCAACTTGTGTTGTCCATTGATGTATTTGAGAGCCTCATGATCGGAATGAAGAACAAATGGCTTGGGCTTGAGGTAGTGGCTCCAATGAGCGAGAGCCCGAACGATGGCATAGAATTCTTTGTCGTAGGTGGAATAATTGAGCTTGGCACCATTCAACTTCTCACTAAAGTAAGCAATTGGCTTGTGTTCTTGTAATAGAACGGCCCCAATTCCAACTCCACTAGCATCACATTCGACTTCAAAAAGCTTATTGAAATCCGGTGGTGTAAGAATAGGTGAGTCACACAACAACTTCTTGATTTTATTGAAGGAATTTTCGGCCCCCTCATTCCACTTGAACTCTCCTTTCTTCATACACTCGGTGATGGGTGCCATGACGGTGCTAAAATCCTTGATAAATCGTCGATAAAAAGAAGCCAAGCCATGAAAGCTCCTCACCTCGGTTAAGTTCTTCGGAATTGGCCATGATTTGATAGCCTCCACTTTCTCTTGATCCACTAGTATACCACGGCTAGATATAATATAGCCCAAGAATTGGACTTCGCTTTGCATGAAAGAACACTTCTCTAACTTGCCATACAACTTGTGATCTCTAAGTGTCTCAAACAACACTCGCAAATGATGTAGGTGAGCTTCCATGGAAGGGCTATACACTAAGATATCGTCAAAGTAGACCACAATGAATCTTCCCAAGTAAGGTCTCAAAACCTCGGTCATCAATCTCATGAAGGTGCTAGGAGCATTGGATAGTCCAAAAGGCATGACTAACCATTCATATAACCCATGCTTCGTCTTAAAAGCCGTCTTCCATTCATCACCCTCTTTGATTCTCACTTGATGGTAACCTTGTCGTAGATCAATCTTGGAAAACAATCGAGCTCCACTAAGCTCATCAAGAATGTCATCAAGCCTAGGTATAGGAAACCTATACTTGACCGTAATATTATTAATAGCTCGACTATCCGTACACATTCTCCAAGTTCCATCCTTCTTAGGTACCAAGAGTGTAGGCACGGCACAAGGACTAAGAGATTCTCTTACAAACCCCTTTTCCATGAGTTCCCCAATTTGTTGTTGAAGTTCTTGTGTAGCCTTAGGATCACTTCGATATGCGGCCTTATTAGGTAGTGTAGCTCCCGGAACAAGATCAATTTGATGCTCAATGCCCCTAATAGGGGGTAGGCCGTGTGGTAGCTCAAGGGGAAACACATCCTTGTAGAGTTCTAAGAGCTCTTGAACTTCACATGGAATCGGTTTTTCGCTTTCCTTAGGAGTTTCTTTGGCAATGAGGGCATAAACAACCATTCCCTTGCTAAGCTCTTGTTTCATCTCTTGTTCTCCAACCAATAGGACTCCCTCAAGAGGTTTGGCCGTGGCATGGCTAGCTCGGCCACCCATATGTGGGGGTAAGGGTGTGAGCTTGATCCTCTTGTCTCCAAACATGAAAGTGTAAGTGTTGTCTCTTCCCTCATGAGTCGCATTCCGATCAAATTCCCAAGGTCTCCCCAATAAGAGGTGACAAGCATCCATAGGAATCACATCACACCACACTTCATCCACATAGTCTCTTCCCATGGAAAAAGAAATCAAACATCTCCTATCCACCAAAATTTCGGCCTCTCTATTCAACCACCTCAACTTGTAAGGGTTTGGGTGCTTTTGTGTGGGTAAGGCAAGTTTATCGATGAGGGTTTTTGAAGCAACATTAACACAACTCCCTCCATCAATAATTAGGTTACAAACCCTCTTCCCAATGGTACATTTAGACCTAAAAATCTGATTTTTTTGACCTTCTTCCAAGGAATGGGGTTGGGTATGCATAACCCTCCAAGTTACAAGACCAAGTTTTGACCCAATTCCTCCATTAATTCGGCTCAATTTAGACTCAATTTCCTTTCTCAATTCCTCCATAGAGTCATCCATAGTTCCCTCAAGAGTAGTATCACAAGAAAGAGGTATACTCATTGAGAAATCAAACACAAGAAAATCTGTAAAATTTGAATACCTTGATATACTCCTTTGGACCGTATGAACTTAGCACAAAGGTGGGGTCTTGTGCTCTTCAAACCAAAGCTTTGATGACCAATTTGGAGTGAAACTTAGTGGATCAAGCTTCACTCAAAGGATGAACAAAATCGATCTCAAACCCTTGAAAATAAAAACGGCCGAATGCCTTGTTTTGTGATGTATTTTTCTGATTTTTGTTGTTAAATGCAAGAACATAAAGATAGTATCTAAATCTACACACAAAGTAATAGATTTAGGGTTTAATTAGTTTAAGCACAAAGCCACTAAACTAATCTCTCACAAATCTCAAACACAAAGTAAAGAGATAAATGAAGAACACTCAATATGAAACTAGGGTTTCTTTTTCATTCAAAACAAATCTGAAAAATATGAGGTGGGAATGGGGGTTTATATAATACCCTCATTCTAATCTTGACCATCCATCACAAGCTAATCT
This sequence comes from Dianthus caryophyllus, assembly GCA_023091065.1. NCBI lineage: Eukaryota > Viridiplantae > Streptophyta > Magnoliopsida > Caryophyllales > Caryophyllaceae > Dianthus > Dianthus caryophyllus. Next base: position 25,650,929 of record CM041524.1, read on the forward strand.
AAGGGCTACAATCAACCCATAAAATCAACAATATACTCGGTCCAACAAGGCTCACATGAGCTGAAATTTTTGAACATAAAACAACAAATACTTAAAGTAAAAAGCATAAAGTATAAAAGGTAGATAGTGACATGTGTGATAGTGACTCATTGAGGAACACATGTGAATCCTCCTTTGATTGTTTTTTTTTCGGCTGTTTTGGGACCTTCATCACTTGATTTTGTTGCTCTTGATGTTTTAGTTGACTTGTGGTTGACCCTTGGACCTAAGGTTGGAAGCGGGCCCAAGGTCAAAGGATCGCGAACTTTCAACTCCCGTTGCAAGAGTTGGACTGAAACGGCTTGACGATTTGGTCCCGATTTTTGGTCTACGATCTAACCATGGTCCTTGGACTAATGGTCAAGATTTTTCAGCCCAACTAGGACCAATCACGGCTGAAAAAACAACTCAAGTGATACACACTAATTCAAACACAAGTCCCTTTCAATAAAGTTTGCTTTACACTTTATGTCTTTGTCACCTTTTAGTCTTTTGTTTGGAGGCTCAACAAAATCAGCTTGGGACCTTATTTGGACGTCCAACTTGAAGCTCCAAGGAGGTAATCAAGACCCTTGGATGAAGAACAACAATGAAGGGTGAAGATGCTCCCAAGAGTCGCTTTCTACTTTAGTTGTTGTTGTCTTTTGTAGGCTGATTTTGTAACATCTTTTGACCCTTATTTTTGGCTGATTTTGAAGGCCCCTCATGGCCCTTAGATCTTGTATTAGATGTATGGCTAGGATGAAAGCATTGGTCTTATATAAACCAAGCGTTCCCTCATGTAAATTTTGAGATTTGAAGTTTATAAAAAAAGATGAGTTTTAGAATGAGTTTTCTCTTGAAACCTCCTTAGCTTAGTGCATGGAGTATTCATGGGTGAAGGTCATAGCTTAGTGCTTGATCGGATCCTTAGTCTTAGACTAGTGGCTTTGTGCTTAGTCTAATTGGAGTGAAACTAAGTGGGTCAAGTTTCACTCAAAGGATGAACTAAAATCGATCTTGTGAAGCTTGTGTGTTACTCGGCCAAGAGCTCTTTTTTTGGGGTTAATTTTTCTGATTTTTGTGAAAACAAAAGGAACATAAAGGATAGTCACTAAATCTATACACTAAGTAATAGATTTAGGGTTGTAATTAGTTAAGCACTAAGCCACTAACTAATTAATCACTCAACTCAAGCACAAAGCTAAGAGAGAAATGAGAGCACTCAAGTTTTAGGGTTCAACCTTATCTTCATTCAAATCTGAAAATTTACAAGGCAATGAGAGGAGGTTATATACTACCCTTCCTCTAATCTTGACCTTACATCACAAGGTAATCTAAGGGCTACAATCAACCCACCAAAAACAACAATATGTCGGTTTTCCAAGGCTCATATGAGCTGAAAATTTGAATAGAAAACAACAAAACATAAAGCATAAAGTATAAAGCGTAAAGGTAGATAGTGACATGTGTTGAAAGGGACACATTGAGGACAAACATGTGAGCTCCTCTTGAATTAATTTCGGCTGACTTGTTGGCTCTTCCCATTTGATTTGTTCCTCTTGATAATTTAATTGACTTGTGGTTCGAACCCATATGGGTGCACTCGGGCGTTCACAAACAAAAATAGCACTTTAGTCGACTTTCGGTTGCTCTCCGTCTTGACTTTTCTTGACTTCCTTGACCCACCAAGCTTGACCAAGATATTATTGTTTAAATTCACTCAAAATAAGCTTGGGTGGACCTTAGGATCGTGACCTAGCCCATGGTTCGAGCCCAAGGACCTAAACCGTGATTTGGACAAAAACCGTCTTTGCTAGCCTTGACCATTTTTGGTCCAATCTCCTCTCCTTGAAAAGGATTTGTCCTCAAATCCTCGGTCTCTCTTCCTCTTGCTCGGTTTGGATTATAGCTTGACTCATGGCTTGATCCTTTGCCTCCTTCTCGACTCGGACTCTTGTTGGCTTCATGGCTTGATTCGTAGAACATGATGAGGGGTGCCCCATGAGCCCCATGACCAACCTTGGGCTCCATGGCTCTAGACTTCCAAGAATTCCACTTGCTTAGAGATTGAATGAGAGATTGATTCTTGTAAACTCGGTTCATTGAATTGAACTTGCTCTCTCCCTTACTCATGGTTTCTTTGGATTCACAATTATCCCCTAGCACAACTCGATGTTCCTCATGCATAGAATCGTCACCTAGCCTCTCTTTGTCATGATTGAGCCCAACGTCTTTCTCCCATTTCAAGGACTTACTTGAACTTTCCATCACATCGTCTTTTGCATCTCCACATGATTCACTCTCCTTGGACTTCATTGAGTGCCCGAATTTTCAGTTTTGAGCTCATTGAGCTCCTCTCCTTGACTTCCCCCTATTGCTCTAGGATTGTCTTTGATCAAATGGAGGGCTACCTTCTCATTCATGAAAGTACTTGTTGAATTGGATGACCTAAGGATCGTGAACAGCCCACGTATGGCATTGAGGGCCGTGTTCTCCTCCCACAAATCGATCTTTGGACTTTCACTTGAGCCATCTTCTTTCTTGAGCTTAGGTGAAGATTGTAGAAGATCATCACTTAGCTCTTTTTGTTCAAGCTTAGTTCCCCCTTTGAATCCCCATTTCATGAACCCACTTGGAAAGACTTGAATAGGATGATCACATGGTGGCTCCTTGTTGTTATTGTTCACCTTGAATTTCCATTTTTGAAATTCCCTTGACTCTTGGCTTGTATCAACATTCTCATACCACATGAATACCTTCCTCTTGACATTGGCCAAACACTTCTCATGATCATACTCATCCCTTTGCTTGGCATTGTACTCCATGCTTTCCTCTTGAGTGTTAGGATTATCTTTAGCAAAGTGAAGGGTCAATTTTTCACCAACATTCATTTCCTCACTTGTTTGACCTCTTCACTCAAAATAACCTCTTTGGATGACTCAAGTATGGAGGGTGGTTTGCATTGCTCTTTGGGAACTCCTTAGCAAGGACATTAATCTCATCCTTCCCATGACTAACCCCAAGTTCAATTTCTGGTCCCAGTCATCCTTTGCATTTTGGGTGACTCAACCAAGGAGGGTGGGTTAGGGTTCTTCAAAATCGGAGGTAAGGGTGCAAGTTTGATTTTCTTAGCTCCAATCTTGAAAGTATAGGTATTGTCCCTCCCATCATGATGAGCATTTCTTTCCAACTTCCATGGTCTCCCCAAGAGGAGATGACAAGCATCCATGGGAATCACATCACACAAAACCTCATCCATGTAATCCCCACCAATGGAGAAAGAAACCAAGCATTGTCTAACCACCATCACACTCATCTCGGCTCCATTTCTTTGGCATTTCATCTTGTAAGGGTTAGGGTGATCTTGTGTAGGTAAGGCTAGTTTTTCAATGAGGGTATTTGAGGCAACATTAACACAACTTTCCTCATCAACAATCAAATTACAAACCCTTCCCATAATGGTACACCTAGACCTAAAGATTTGGACTTGGTGATTCTCTTCTAGGGTTAGGGTTTGGGCAAGCATATCCCTACAAACCACACGGCTTGGGTTAGGGGGTGGTTCTCCTCCTAACCGAGCCATTCTAGCCTCTAATTCCCTTTGACCCCTCAAAGTCACAAGATCAAGGTTAGGGTTAGGTTTAAGTCTACCCCTCATTTGACTCATTTTGGTTTCAAGCTCTCTTCTAGCTTTCTCCATAGAATCACACATGGTCTCACCAAGAGTAGTATCATAAGAAACATCAAAAGGAAAAAACATACCCATTGAAATAACCAAAGAACAAAAATCTGAAAATTTTTGAGTAAAGCAAGGACCTTTGAGTGTGAAAATCAAAACCAACACTAACACAAGTGTAGATCCTCAACCATTTTTGTGAAAATTTGTGAGAAGTTTTGTGGAAACAAGAAAATAAAAGAGACAAACGAAAAAATAAAGGATGAAAAACAAAGATCAACTCGGCAAAACACAATAAACCCAAAAATAAAGATAAAAAATCGAAAATCAAGAACAAACCAAAAATTTGAATTATCTCCTTTGGACCGTATGTTTTCTAACACAAGGGTGGATCTTGTGCTTCAAACCCAACCAAAGCTTTGATGCCAATTTGGAGTGAAACTAAGTGGGTCAAGTTTCACTCAAAGGATGAACTAAAATCGATCTTGTGAAGCTTGTGTGTTACTCGGCCAAGAGCTCTTTTTTTGGGGTTAATTTTTCTGATTTTTGTGAAAACAAAAGGAACATAAAGGATAGTCACTAAATCTATACACTAAGTAATAGATTTAGGGTTGTAATTAGTTAAGCACTAAGCCACTAACTAATTAATCACTCAACTCAAGCACAAAGCTAAGAGAGAAATGAGAGCACTCAAGTTTTAGGGTTCAACCTTATCTTCATTCAAATCTGAAAATTTACAAGGCAATGAGAGGAGGTTATATACTACCCTTCCTCTAATCTTGACCTTACATCACAAGGTAATCTAAGGGCTACAATCAACCCACCAAAAACAACAATATGTCGGTTTTCCAAGGCTCATATGAGCTGAAAATTTGAATAGAAAACAACAAAACATAAAGCATAAAGTATAAAGCATAAAAGGTAGATAGTGACATGTGTTGAAAGGGACACATTGAGGACAAACATGTGAGCTCCTCTTGAATTAATTTCGGCTGACTTGTTGGCTCTTCCCATTTGATTTGTTCCTCTTGATAATTTAATTGACTTGTGGTTCGAACCCATATGGGTGCACTCGAGCGATCACAAACAAAAATAGCACTTTAGTCGACTTTCGGTTGCTCTCCGTCTTGACTTTTCTTGACTTCCTTGACCCACCAAGCTTGACCAAGATATTATTGTTTAAATTCACTCAAAATAAGCTTGGGTGGACCTTAGGATCGTGACCTAGCCCATGGTTCGAGCCCAAGGACCTAAACCGTGATTTGGACAAAAACCGTCTTTGCTAGCCTTGACCATTTTTGGTCCACAAAGCCACATCCATGTAGTCCCTTCCAATGGAGAAAGAAACCAAGCATTGTCTAACCACATTTACACTCATCTCGGCTCCCTTGTTTAGCCACTTCATCTTGTAAGGGTTAGGGTGGTCTTGTGTAGGTAAGGCTAGTTTTTCAATGAGAGTATTTGAGGCAACATTATTGCAACTTTCCTCATCAACAACCAAATCACAAACCCTTCCCATAATGGTACACCTAGACCTAAAGATTTCGACTTGGTGATTCTCGTCTAGGGTTAGGGTTAGGGTTTGAGCATGTGAAGCTCTACAAGTCACACGACCATGGCTAGGGGGTGGCTCTCCTCCTAACCGAGCCATCCTAGCTTCTAATTCCCTTTGACCCCTCAAAGTCACAAGATCAAGGTTAGGGTTAGGTTTAAGTCTACCCATCATTTGACTCATTTTGGTTTCAAGCTCCCTTCTAGCTTTCTCCATAGAGTCATACATGGTCTCACCAAGGGTAGTATCACAAGAAATATCAAAAGGAAGAAACATACCCATTGAGATAACCAAAGAACAAATCTGAAAAAAAATTCGGGCACTTCAAGAAGATCCCTTTGGACCGTATGTTCTCTAACACAAGGGTGGATATTTGAGTGTAAGAACCGAAACCAACACTAACATAAGTGTAGATCTTCAACCATTTTTGTGAAACTTTTGTGAGATCTTTTGTGGAAATTTTGTGGAAAATAAACTAGGTAAACAAGGTAAAGAAGAAAAACGAAAAAACTAATGGAGGAAAACAAAGGAACAACTCGACACTACTAAGGAAAAACCGAAAAAATAAGATAAAAATCGAAAATCAAGAACAAACCTAGGCTTTGATGACCAATTTGGAGTGAAACTTGATGGGCTAAGTTTCACTCAAAGGATGAACAAAATCAAACCTTGAAACCCTCTTGAATATACTCGGCCAAATGACTTTTTTTGTGATAAATTTTTCTGATTTTTGTTGTTAAATGAAAGAACATAAAGATAGTATCTAAATCTACACACAAAGTAATAGATTTAGGGTTTGATTAGCTTAAGCACAAAGCCACTAAACTAATCTTTCACTAACTCACACACAAAGTAATGAGGAAATGAAGAACACTCAATAAAAACTCTAGGGTTTCTTTTCATTAGCCAAATCTGAAAATTATGTTGTGAGAGGGAGGGTTTATATAAGACCCAACCTCTAATCTACACCCTTCAATTCAAAGCTAATCTAAGGGCCACAAGGAACCCACAATACATCATAAAAAACGGCTGAAATTTGCCTTACAATAGCTGAATTTTTTTGAAGACTAACAAACAACAAACATAAAGCATAAAGCATAAAGCATAAAAGGTAGATAGTGACATGTGTTGAAAGGGACTTATTGAGGAACACATGTGATGCCTCTCTTGACCATTTTCGGCTGACTTGGGTTCATTTCCCACTTGATTTTGCTCTTGAAGATTTAATTGACTTGTGGTTCGAACCTACTTGGGTGCACTCGAGCGATCACATTCAAAAATAGCATTTTTGTTGACTTTCGGTTGCTCTCCGTCTTGACTTTCCTTGACTTCTTTGACCCACCAAGCTTGACCAAGATATTATTATGTAATTCACTCAAAATAAGCTTGGGTGGACCTTAGGGCCGTGGTCTAGCCCATGGTTCGAGCCCAAGGACCCAAACCGTGTTCTAGACTAAAACCGCCTTTGTTCGCCTTGACCATTCTTGGTCCAGTTTCTTGTGATACTACTCTTGGTGAGACCATGTATGATTCTATGGAGAAAACTAGAAGAGAGCTTGAAATCAAAATGAGTCAAATGAGGGGTAGACTTAAACCTAACCCTAACCTTGATCTTGTGACTTTGAGGGCTCAAAGGAAGTTAGAAGCTAGAATGGCTCGGTTAGGAGGAGAACCACCCCCTAACCATGGCCGTGTGATGTGTAGAGCATTACATGCTCAAACCCTAACCCTAGAAGAGAATCACCAAGTCCAAAACTTTAGATCTAGGTGTACCATTATGGGAAGGGTTTGTAATTTGGTTATTGATGGGGAAAGTTGCAATAATGTTGCCTCAAATACTCTCATTGAAAAACTAGCTTTGCCTACACAAGATCACCCTAACCCTTACAAGATGAAATGGCAAAAAAATGAAGCCGAGATGAGTGTGATGGTGGTTAGACAATGCTTGATTTCTTTCTCCATTGGAAGGGATTACATGGATGAGGTTTTGTGTGATGTGGTACCCATGGCGGCTTGTCATCTCCTCTTGGGGAGACCTTGGAAGTTGAAAAGAAATGCTAATCATGATGGGAGGGACAACACCTATACTTTTAAGATTGGAGCTAAGAAAATCAAACTTACACCCTTACCTCCGATTTTGAAGGACCCTAACCCTCCCTCCTTGATTGGGTCACACGAAAAAGTGAAGGTTGATGGGAGACCCGAAATGAAACAAGTGCAAACTGAAATGGTGGTGGTAAGGCCGTGTGATATGATACTAGAGGACATACCAACACCCCTACCTTCTACCTTGAAGTATTCCACCCCACCCTCCATGTTTGAGCCAAGCAAAGATGTTGTCTTGAGTAGGAAATCAGAAATGAAGCTAGGATTTGGTCATGGGAAAGATGTGTTCGTACTCCTTGTTAAGGACAATCCTAGAGCAATAGGGCAAGGCAAAGGAGAGGAGCCCAATGAAGTCAAAACTGAAAATTTGGGAAACTCAATCAAGAGCAAGGAAAGTGAATCATTTGGAGATGCAAAGGTTGATGTTTTGCAAAGTTCAAGTGAGTTCTTGAGATGGAAGTTCAAAGTGGGAACTAACAATACCAAAGAAATGCTATGTGGTTATCATAACCAAGTTTACTCAAGTGGTTTCATGAAATGGGGATTCAAAGGGGGAACTAAGCTTGAACAAAAAGAGCTAAGTGATGATCTCCTACAATGCTCTCCTAAGTTCAAGAAAGAAGATCCTAAGGATGTACTAAGGTTAGCACTCGAGCCAAGGGAAACCGAAAGTGTTGGAGAAGAAAAATCAATCCTAATGGTCAAGAACAACCCTAGGACAATAAGAAGGAACAAAGGAGAGGAGCACAAATTTGATGGATCCACCGTGCTTATTGTGAAAATTCCGAACCATTACAAGGATGAATCAAATGGAAGTGCAAGGAATGATGGCATGGAAAGGCCAAGAAGAACCATGAAATGGGGGATCATGGAAGGGAATGACCGTAGCAAAGAGTGGCTTCATGGTTGCACCAAAATGGATAAGCTCATTTTTGCTCATTTTGAGGCTTGGGCTTACTTGGGTCCTATGGCTCGAGCCATGGCTTAATTTGTGGTCATTAGGATCAAACCAAGTGAAATGTACAAGGAGGAACGAAGGAAATCAGCCCACACATGGAAAGCAACAATCTAGGCCATGAACCATGAAGCCCATCTTGACATGTCGGTAGAGATCTTAACGTAACTCCCAATCTACTCATCCAATTGAGGTGAAACCACTTGCATATGAAAGCTAGCTCAAAGAGATTTCATTTGACATATGGTTGGCTATCTGGTTCAAAGGGAGCTGAGAGTTATGGCCTCTACAAGTCAGGGGTCAGATTGTGAAACCTCAGTCCATAGGCTGTTTGACATGTCTGTACTAAACGCTCAATATCTTGAGTCGTAGGCCATATTTTTGGATGATTCTTTTTGAATTGAAAAGCTAGCTCAATTACCTTTCCAATGACATATCATGGGCCTTCTAATTCAACGTGAGCAAGAAATGGTGAAGCCTACAAGTCACTTCAGTCTCAAGGAACTCGGTTTTGGAGTAATGAGCCATGAACTTAACCTACATCATTCTCCTTGGGTGAGCTCACCTTGGGGACCATTTGGGAGCCTCATAATCATCCTAAGGCTCACATGAGTCGTGGCTAGCACAACAGGAGACAAGGAATTCAGCTCATTCCACAATTCAAAAGAGAAGATCAACTTTTGTTCACGCTATCACATTTGTGGTCCTTAGTTTGCTTTATGTCCTTGTTCACTTTATTGTCTTGTTTTCTTTAGTCTTTGATCAGTTTGAAAGGGTCAATAGGACCACTCATCCTTGCTCTCCAAGCCAATAATTTCATCCATTAGATTAAGGTCTCAATTGTAGGGAGTAGATGTAGTCAAATGTCATTGTCTTACTTTATACTTTTGGTTGTAGTTGTTGTAGTTTTTATTCAGATTTGAAGGGTTGTAGGGGCCGAAATTCTTAGGGCTTTTAGGGTCATTTGTGACCCTTAGATCATGTAATGGATGTAGGGTGGAGATCAAAGCTTGGGGCTTATAAAAGCCAAGCTAACTCATTGTAAAATTCAGATTTTGATATTGAATGAAAACCCTAGAGTTTTATGAGTTGAGTGTTCTTCATTTTCTCCTTGCTTTGTGCTTGAGATTTATGAATTAATTAGTTAGTGGCTTAGTGCTTAACTAATTAAACCCCTAAATCTACTACTTTGTGTTTAGATTTAGGTACTATCTTTATGTTTCCTTTTGTTTTACAAAAATCAGAAAAATCATCACAAAAACACAACACTTTGGCCGAAAATTTCTAGGGTTTCACAAGTCGATTTTAGTTCATCCTTTGAGTGAAACTTAACCCATCTAGTTTCATTCCAATGGTGATCCTAAGCAAGCTTCAATTGAGTTTGGGTATGAAGAGCTTAAGAATGAACTAGGAAATGAATGTGGATCCAAGGAAGCCATGGTAAGGGAAGAGATGGAGCGATTCGAAGCGAGCCTCTTTGTACCTTGTAACCATACTCACCCTAAACTCGACTCACTCATGAGCCCTCACTCAATGTGCACGTTTTTATGGATGTTTTAGGGTGGAAAGTTTCTGATTTTTATTTGCAAAACATAAAGACTAAAGATAAAGGATATGACTTCAACAAGTTTAAGCCTAGGATAGAGCCTTAACAAGCACATAGCCATTGTTAAGGGTTCGAGCTACTCAAAGCACATAGCTAATGAGCCACCCTAGGTAAACCTCAAGCACAAAGCAAAGAGAAAACTCACTCAAAACTCAACTTTTTTTATAAACTTCAAATCTGAAAATACAATGAGGAAGGCTTGGTTTATATAAGACCAAGGCTTTCATCCTAGCCATACATCTAATACAAGATCTAAGGGCCATGAGGGGCCTTCAAAATCAGCCAAAAATAAGGGTCACAAGATGTTACAAAATCTGAATACAAAAGACAACAACAACTAAAGTAGAAAGCGACTTGTTGTAGCATCTTCACCCTTCATTGTTGTTCTTCATCCAAGGGTCTTGATTGGTCCTTGGAGAGCAAGAAATCTCGGCCCCATTAAGTCCCAAGCTGAATTTGTTGTTTGTTTACAAAAGACCAAAAGGTGACAAAGACATAAAGCATTAAAGCAAACTATATTGAAAGGGACTTGTGTTTGAATTTGTGTGTATCATTTTGAGTTGAATTTCAGCCGAGATTTAGGCCTATTTTGGCTGAAAAATTCTTGACCATGAGTCCAAGGACCATGGTTAGATCGTAGACCAAAAATCGGGATCAAATCATCAAGCCGTTTCGTTCCAACTCTCCCCTTCTTCAAAAAAAAGTTTGTCCTCAAACTTTGGCCAAATAAAATATGGTATCTAAGAAGATAAATTTTCAGAAAACAAAAAAAAACGATTTTGAAAGAAAGTAAAGTTGGATGTAAAAGAGGGAAACAACAAGAGCACATCCTATGAAAAGCACATAGCAAATTCATCGAATCCTCTTGTTAGCCAACTCGACTCAAACACCTACAAAGGTGCTCGAATCAAGTCGACACTCACAAACCAAGACTCGCCCAGATTTGTAAGGTGACACTCGTAAACACCAAGACCCAACTCATCCCAAGATCGTCTTGGTTTAAGAAAACTCAAGAGCCGAAGCTCTGATACCAATTGGAGCGATTCGAAGCGGGCCTCTTTGTACCTACCTTATAACCACACTCACCCTAAACTCGGTTCACTCATGAACACTCACTCAAAATACACGGTTTAGGGGCTGTTTTGTTGTGGATTTGATTTCGGTTGTTATTTTGCAAAAACATAAAACGAAAATGAAAGGGTATGAATTAGACTAAGCACAAAGCCACTAGCCTAAGACTAAGGTTCCGATCAATCATCGCACTAAGCTATGACCTTCACCCATGGAAACTCGAATCTCCAAGCACAAAGCTAAGGAGGTTTGAAGAGAAAACCCTCTCTAAAACTCATCTTTTTTATAACTTAACAAATCTGAAAATTTACATGAGGAAAGCTTGGTTTATATAAGACCAAGGCTTTCATCCTAGCCATACATCTAATACAAGATCTAAGGGCCATGAGGGGCCTTCAAAATCAGCCAAAAATAAGGGTCACAAGATGTTACAAAATCTGATTACAAAAGACAACAACAACTAAAGTAGAAAGCGACTTGTAGCATCTTCACCCTTCATTGGTCCTTGGAGAGCAAGAAATCTCGGCCCCATTAAGTCCCAAGCTGAATTTGTTGTTTGTTTACAAAAGACCAAAAGGTGACAAAGACATAAAGCATTAAAGCAAACTATATTGAAAGGGACTTGTGTTTGAATTTGTGTGTATCATTTTGAGTTGAATTTCAGCCGAGATTTAGGCCTATGTTGGCTGAAAAATTCTTGACCATGAGTCCAAGGACCATGGTTAGATCGTAGACCAAAAATCGGGACCAAATCGTCAAGCCGTTTCGTTCCAAGAGAGTAGGGTCATTTACACGAGCCAAGCAAAGGAAAGTTATTGGACCAAAAATGGTCAAGGTGGTCAAGGATGATGGAGTGAAACCTATGGGGTTTGATTCCACTCAAGAGACTAACAAAAATCGAACTTGAAGAGTCTTGAAAATCTCGGCTAAAAGATGTGTTTTTGTGGGAAAATTTTCTGAAATTTTGTAACATAAAGGAAAACAATAAATGATAGTACTAAATCTACACACAAAGTAATAGATTTAGGTTGTGATTAACCAAGCACAAAGCCACTAATTAATCTTTCACAATCTCAAGCACAAAGCAAGGAGAAAATGAAGAACACTCAACTCATAAACTCTAGGGTTTTCATTCAATATCAAATCTCAAAAATATGATGTTAGAGTGAGGGTTTATATAGTACCCTTGCTCTAATCTTGGCCTTACATTTCAATCTAATCTAAGGGCTATAAATAACCCACAAAACAACAATAAAAAACGGCTAGAAAGCCTTACATGAGCTGAAAATTTGAAGATAAAACAAACAAAAGTCTAAAGCATAAAGCATAAAGCATAAAAGGTAGATAGTGACATGTGTTGAAAGGGACTTATTTGAGGAACACATGTGAGGTCTCTCTTGATCATTTTTCGGCTGATTTGGGCTTGGTTCCCACTTGATTTTTGCTCTTGATGATTTAGTTGACTTGTGGTTGACCCTTGGACCTAAGATTGGAAGCGGGCCCTAGGTCAATGGATGGCAAGCTCTCAACTCCCGTTGCAGATGAGATGGAGTTGAGCCAAGGGTTGAGCCCTTGGGCTCAAACCCAAGCCTAGACCATGGTCCAAGGGGCCACCAAGAGCTAAGTGAAGTCAATTCTATGGTCAAATCAAGCCATACTTGGTGGTCAAGAGAAGTCAAGAGAAGTCAAGTTGGAGAGCAATTAAAAATCAAAGAACATGCTATTTTTGAATGTGGTCAAAATGGGTGCACCCATGTGAGTCAATCCTCCAATAAAGGACTCACATGGCTCACAAAAGCTAGCTCAAGGAGGTCCCCAAGGAGCCGGCTACAAACAATATCCCAAGTCATCACATTGTTTTATGTTTATGTCATTTTCATTCATGTCGCTTTCGTCACTTTATGCTTTATTGTTTTAGCTTGTAAAAATCAAAGTGAAGAGGCCTTGGACCGTCCTAACCCAACCCCAAGGCTCACTCAAGGGCCCTTGGATGATCATCAACAAAGAAGGGAGAGGATGGAGTCAAGTGTCACCATCACCTTTATGCTTTATAGTTTGTCTTTTACATTGTAAATTTTCAGCTCACATGTGAGCCCTTTGAGCCGTTATTTTGTACCATTTAGGGACTCTTGTGAGCCCTTAGATCCTCTTTGTAATGTGTGGTCAAGATTAGAGTGAGGGTATTATATAAACCCTCATTCTCACATCATATTTTTCAGATTTTGAATGATTAAAGGTTGAACCCTAAAACTTGAGTGCTTTCATTTTCTCTTAGCTTTGTGCTTGAGTTTAGTGAGTAATTAGTTAGTGGCTTAGTGCTTAACTAATTAAAACCTAAGTCTATTACTTTGTGTGTAGATTTAGTTACTATCTTTATGTTTTCTTTTGTTTTACAAAAATCAGAAAAATACTTCACAAAAATTGTTACTTTGGCCGAAAATTTCAACATCATCACAAATCGATTTTAGTTCATCCTTTGAGTGAAACTTATCCCATCTAGTTTCATTCCAAATTGGTCATCAAAGCCTAGGTTTGTTCTTGTTTTCGATTTGTTTTGTGTTTTCTCGGTTTACCCTTGTTTCCCTCTTCAATTTTTTCGTTTTTCTTTCCTTCTTTTCCTTGTTTATTTTCCACAAAATTTCCACCAAAAATCTCACAAAATTTTCACAAAATGGAAGGGGATAAAAGGCTTTCCGATTTAGAAGAGAAGTTGACTCAACTCACCGGTAATTGTACTTTAATGATGAATGCTCTAAACACTCTCTTGGACCAAAACATTCATGAGCCAAGACCACCACCTAGAGGTGGAGGAGGAAGAGGGCGTGGCTTTGGAGGCCGTGGGAGAGGCCAACCCCCTCCTCACATGGAGGATCAATACTCGGATTCGGAGGAGTCCCTTGAAGTGCAACCAAGAGATCATGACCGAGACATCAAGGTAGAAATTCCCAACTTTTATGGTAGTCTTAATCCCGAGGATCTACTAGATTGGCTTAGGTCGGTTGAACGAATCTTTGAATTTAAAGAATACCCCGATAGAAAGTGTTTTAAGGTGGCCATCATGAAATTCAAAGGCTATGCCTCCCTTTGGTATGAAAACCTTAAGAACCAAAGAAATCGAGAGGGAAAGGAACCCATTAGGTCATGGCTCAAACTCAAGAAAAAGCTCAAGGATAAGTTTGTTCCCAAGGATTACACCCAAGACATGTTTCTTAGGCTAGCCCAACTCAAACAAGAAACACAACCCATCGAATCCTACCTTAGGGACTTTGAACAACTCACATTACAATGTGAGATGAATGAAAAACCCGAGCAAAAGATAGCTAGGTTTGTCGAGGGCCTAAACCCTAGGATAGCTAACCGCGTGAAGATGCAAAACTTGTGGTCATTCGATGAGGCCGTCACTATGGCCACTCGTGTGGAAAGGCTAGAGAAGGGGAGAGGGGACTCGGCTAAGAGCACCACCAAGGCCAACCCCACGTCAAGCCAAGGAGGGATCAAAATTGGTGAGCCTTGCCCTACTATCAAGCCATCAAGTGTCGACAAGGGGAAGGGAATTGACTATGGCCCTAAGAGAACAATTCCTCTCAAGAAGTGCTATCAATGTCAAGGGTATGGTCATTTTGCTAAGGAATGCCCTAGCAAGAGGGCCTTGAACACAAGTGAGGTTGTGCATTGGGGAGACGATGAGGTCTTAGTTTGTGAGGAAGAAAAAAAAGAGGGAGTTGAGGAGGTGAAGGTGGCCGAGACATTAGTTCCCCCGGACTCGGGGTTGAGCTTAGTCATATGGCGAGTGATGCACACTCAAGAATCAAGTGAGAACATAGACCAAAGGCAACAAATATTTCGGTCTAAGTGTACAATCATGGGGAAAGTGTGCAATCTCATCATCGATGGTGGAAGTTGTACTAATGTGGCTTCCAAAATGCTTGTGGAGAAACTAAACCTACCCACTTTGGAACACCCTAGCCCCTACAAACTAAGGTGGCTCAACAAGGGAGCCGAGGTGAAGGTCAACAAACAATGCAAGGTGCCATTTTCAATTGGCCAAGATTACAAAGATGAGGTTACTTGTGAAATTCTCGACATGGATGCATGTCACTTGTTGCTTGGAAGACCATGGGAGTATGAGAGAGATTCCTCTCATCATGGAAGGAGCAATACTTATCCTTCAAATACAAGGAGAAACTCATTGTGCTCACACCACTACCTCCTATGATGGGCTACAAAACTAACTCGTGCTTGTTTGAATCGATCATTGAAGGAAGCTCTAGTGTGGAGATGAAATTGGAGCCGAAGTTTAAGTGGGTGTGAAGGCTTGAGAGGCCTTGAACCGAAAAGGAATGGGCAAGAGGAAATGGTGAGCCTAGACCTTGAGGAAAACCCTAGAGCAACAAGGAGGATTCTAGGAGAGGAGCAACATGAGTATGACAAATCAATCTACAATGAGAATGAAGTCCAAGAGAGGGCTAAAATCGATGGCAAGGAAAGATCAAGTGGGTCTTTAAGATGGAGAATCATTGATGGGCTCGATCATGAGCAAGAATGGATGGATGGCATGGCTATGAGTCGTGGGCTCAAAGAAATGCTCGAAGAAGAGTGTGTGGTCAAGCAAACCGTGACCAAGGAGGAGAACATGATCATCCCCTCGAGCCAAAGCAAAGGAGTCCAACCATTTCTCCAAACCCTAGCTAAGTGGTGCCCTTGGAGGTCCAAAACCGTGAAGGCCAAGGTCGAGCAAGGGTTAAGTCGAGGATTGAGCATGAAATCGAGCCAAGGGGAAAGCAAGAGGATCTCCAAGGATTTGAGGGCAAATCCTTTCCAAGGAGAGGAGATTGGACCAAAAATGGTCAAGGTGGTCAAGGATGAGATGGAGTTGAGCCAAGGGTTGAGCCCTTGGGCTCAAACCCAAGCCTAGACCATGGTCCAAGGGGCCACCAAGAGCTAAGTGAAGTCAATTCTATGGTCAAATCAAGCCATACTTGGTGGTCAAGAGAAGTCAAGAGAAGTCAAGTTGGAGAGCAATTAAAAATCAAAGAACATGCTATTTTTGAATGTGGTCAAAATGGGTGCACCCATGTGAGTCAATCCTCCAATAAAGGACTCACATGGCTCACAAAAGCTAGCTCAAGGAGGTCCCCAAGGAGCCGGCTACAAACAATATCCCAAGTCATCACATTGTTTTATGTTTATGTCATTTTCATTCATGTCGCTTTCGTCACTTTATGCTTTATTGTTTTATCTTGTAAAAATCAAAGTGAAGAGGCCTTGGACCGTCCTAACCCAACCCCAAGGCTCACTCAAGGGCCCTTGGATGATCATCAACAAAGAAGGGAGAGGATGGAGTCAAGTGTCACCATCACCTTTATGCTTTATAGTTTGTCTTTTACATTGTAAATTTTCAGCTCACATGTGAGCCCTTTAAGCCGTTATTTTGTACCATTTAGGGACTCTTGTGAGCCCTTAGATCCTCTTTCTAATGTGTGGTCAAGATTAGAGTGAGGGTATTATATAAACCCTCATTCTCACATCATATTTTTCAGATTTTGAATGATTAAAGGTTGAACCCTAAAACTTGAGTGCTTTCATTTTCTCTTAGCTTTGTGCTTGAGTTTAGTGAGTAATTAGTTAGTGGCTTAGTGCTTAACTAATTAAAACCTAAGTCTATTACTTTGTGTGTAGATTTAGTTACTATCTTTATGTTTTCTTTTGTTTTACAAAAATCAGAAAAATACTTCACAAAAATTGTTACTTTGGCCGAAAATTTCAACATCATCACAAATCGATTTTAGTTCATCCTTTGAGTGAAACTTATCCCATCTAGTTTCATTCCAAATTGGTCATCAAAGCCTAGGTTTGTTCTTGTTTTCGATTTGTTTTGTGTTTTCTCGGTTTACCCTTGTTTCCCTCTTCAATTTTTTCGTTTTTCTTTCCTTCTTTTCCTTGTTTATTTTCCACAAAATTTCCACCAAAAATCTCACAAAATTTTCACAAAATGGAAGGGGATAAAAGGCTTTCCGATTTAGAAGAGAAGTTGACTCAACTCACCGGTAATTGTACTTTAATGATGAATGCTCTAAACACTCTCTTGGACCAAAACATTCATGAGCCAAGACCACCACCTAGAGGTGGAGGAGGAAGAGGGCGTGGCTTTGGAGGCCGTGGGAGAGGCCAACCCCCTCCTCACATGGAGGATCAATACTCGGATTCGGAGGAGTCCTCAAGTGCAACCAAGAGATCATGACCGAGACATCAAGGTAGAAATTCCCAACTTTTATGGTAGTCTTAATCCCGAGGATCTACTAGATTGGCTTAGGTCGGTTGAACGAATCTTTGAATTTAAAGAATACCCCGATAGAAAGTGTTTTAAGGTGGCCATCATGAAATTCAAAGGCTATGCCTCCCTTTGGTATGAAAACCTTAAGAACCAAAGAAATCGAGAGGGAAAGGAACCCATTAGGTCATGGCTCAAACTCAAGAAAAAGCTCAAGGATAAGTTTGTTCCCAAGGATTACACCCAAGACATGTTTCTTAGGCTAGCCCAACTCAAACAAGAAACACAACCCATCGAATCCTACCTTAGGGACTTTGAACAACTCACATTACAATGTGAGATGAATGAAAAACCCGAGCAAAAGATAGCTAGGTTTGTCGAGGGCCTAAACCCTAGGATAGCTAACCGGGTGAAGATGCAAAACTTGTGGTCATTCGATGAGGCCGTCACTATGGCCACTCGTGTGGAAAGGCTAGAGAAGGGGAGAGGGACTGGGCAAAGAGCACCACCAAGCCCAACCCCACGCGAAGCCAAGGAGGGATCAAAATTGGTGAGCCTTGCCCTACTATCAAGCCATCAAGTGTCGACAAGGGGAAGGGAATTGACTATGGCCCTAAGAGAACAATTCCTCTCAAGAAGTGCTATCAATGTCAAGGGTATGGTCATTTTGCTAAGGAATGCCCTAGCAAGAGGGCCTTGAACACAAGTGAGGTTGTGCATTGGGGAGACGATGAGGTCTTAGTTTGTGAGGAAGAAAAAAGAGGAGTTGAGGAGGTGAAGGTGGCCGAGACATTAGTTCCGGACTCGGGGTTGAGCTTAGTCATATGGCGAGTGATGCACACTCAAGAATCAAGTGAGAACATAGACCAAAGGCAACAAATATTTCGGTCTAAGTGTACAATCATGGGGAAAGTGTGCAATCTCATCATCGATGGTGGAAGTTGTACTAATGTGGCTTCCAAAATGCTTGTGGAGAAACTAAACCTACCCACTTTGGAACACCCTAGCCCCTACAAACTAAGGTGGCTCAACAAGGGAGCCGAGGTGAAGGTCAACAAACAATGCAAGGTGCCATTTTCAATTGGCCAAGATTACAAAGATGAGGTTACTTGTGAAATTCTCGACATGGATGCATGTCACTTGTTGCTTGGAAGACCATGGGAGTATGAGAGAGATTCCTCTCATCATGGAAGGAGCAATACTTATCCTTCAAATACAAGGAGAAACTCATTGTGCTCACACCACTACCTCCTATGATGGGCTACAAAACTAACTCGTGCTTGTTTGAATCGATCATTGAAGGAAGCTCTAGTGTGGAGATGAAATTGGAGCCGAGTTTAAGTGGGTGTGAAGGCTTGAGAGGCCTTGAACCGAAAAGGAATGGGCAAGAGGAAATGGTGAGCCTAGACCTTGAGGAAAACCCTAGAGCAACAAGGAGGATTCTAGGAGAGGAGCAACATGAGTATGACAAATCAATCTACAATGAGAATGAAGTCCAAGAGAGGGCTAAAATCGATGGCAAGGAAAGATCAAGTGGGTCTTTAAGATGGAGAATCATTGATGGGCTCGATCATGAGCAAGAATGGATGGATGGCATGGCTATGAGTCGTGGGCTCAAAGAAATGCTCGAAGAAGAGTGTGTGGTCAAGCAAACCGTGACCAAGGAGGAGAACATGATCATCCCCTCGAGCCAAAGCAAAGGAGTCCAACCATTTCTCCAAACCCTAGCTAAGTGGTGCCCTTGGAGGTCCAAAACCGTGAAGGCCAAGGTCGAGCAAGGGTTAAGTCGAGGATTGAGCATGAAATCGAGCCAAGGGGAAAGCAAGAGGATCTCCAAGGATTTGAGGGCAAATCCTTTCCAAGGAGAGGAGATTGGACCAAAAATGGTCAAGGTGGTCAAGGATGAGATGGAGTTGAGCCAAGGGTTGAGCCCTTGGGCTCAAACCCAAGCCTAGACCATGGTCCAAGGGGCCACCAAGAGCTAAGTGAAGTCAATTCTATGGTCAAATCAAGCCATACTTGGTGGTCAAGAGAAGTCAAGAGAAGTCAAGTTGGAGAGCAATTAAAAATCAAAGAACATGCTATTTTTGAATGTGGTCAAAATGGGTGCACCCATGTGAGTCAATCCTCCAATAAAGGACTCACATGGCTCACAAAAGCTAGCTCAAGGAGGTCCCAAGGAGCCGGCTACAAACAATATCCCAAGTCATCACATTGTTTTATGTTTATGTCATTTTCATTCATGTCGCTTTCGTCACTTTATGCTTTATTGTTTTATCTTGTAAAAATCAAAGTGAAGAGGCCTTGGACCGTCCTAACCCAACCCCAAGGCTCACTCAAGGGCCCTTGGATGATCATCAACAAAGAAGGGAGAGGATGGAGTCAAGTGTCACCATCACCTTTATGCTTTATAGTTTGTCTTTACATTGTAAATTTTCAGCTCACATGTGAGCCCTTTAAGCCGATTATTTTGTACCATTTAGGGACTCTTGTGAGCCCTTAGATCCTCTTTCTAATGTGTGGTCAAGATTAGAGTGAGGTATTATATAAACCCTCATTCTCACATCATATTTTTCAGATTTTGAATGATTAAAGGTTGAACCCTAAAACTTGAGTGCTTTCATTTTCTCTTAGCTTTGTGCTTGAGTTTAGTGAGTAATTAGTTAGTGGCTTAGTGCTTAACTAATTAAAACCTAAGTCTATTACTTTGTGTGTAGATTTAGTTACTATCTTTATGTTTTCTTTTGTTTTACAAAAATCGTAAAAATACTTCACAAAAATTGTTACTTTGGCGAAAATTTCAACATCATCACAAATCGATTTTAGTTCATCCTTTGAGTGAAACTTATCCCATCTAGTTTCATTCCAAATTGGTCATCAAAGCCTAGGTTTGTTCTTGTTTTCGATTTGTTTTGTGTTTTCTCGGTTTACCCTTGTTTCCCTCTCCAATTTTTCGTCTTTCTTTCCTTCTTTTCCTTGTTTATTTTCCACAAAATTTCCACCAAAAATCTCACAAAATTTTCACAAAATGGAAGGGGATAAAAGGCTTTCCGATTTAGAAGAGAAGTTGACTCAACTCACCGGTAATTGTACTTTAATGATGAATGCTCTAAACACTCTCTTGGACCAAAACATTCATGAGCCAAGACCACCACCTAGAGGTGGAGGAGGAAGAGGGCGTGGCTTTGGAGGCCGTGGGAGAGGCCAACCCCCTCCTCACATGGAGGATCAATACTCGGATTCAGAGGAGTCCCTTGAAGTGCAACCAAGAGATCATGACCGAGACATCAAGGTAGAAATTCCCAACTTTTATGGTAGTCTTAATCCCGAGGATCTACTAGATTGGCTTAGGTCGGTTGAGCAGATCTTTGAATTTAAAGAATACCCAGATAGAAAGTGTTTTAAGGTGGCCATCATGAAATTCAAAGGCTATGCCTCCCTTTGGTATGAAAACCTTAAGAACCAAAGAAATCGAGAGGGAAAGGGACCCATTAGGTCATGGCTCAAACTCAAGAAAAAGCTCAAGGATAAGTTTGTTCCCAAGGATTACACCCAAGACATGTTTCTTAGGCTAGCCCAACTCAAACAAGAAACACAACCCATCGAATCCTACCTTAGGGACTTTGAACAACTCACATTACAATGTGAGATGAATGAAAAACCCGAGCAAAAGATAGCTAGGTTTGTCGAGGGCCTAAACCCTAGGATAGCTAACCGGTGAAGATGCAAAACTTGTGGTCATTCGATGAGGCCGTCACTATGGCCACTCGTGTGGAAAGGCTAGAGAAGGGGAGAGGGACTCGGCTAAGAGCACCACCAAGGCCAACCCCACGTCAAGCCAAGGAGGGATCAAAATTGGTGAGCCTTGCCCTACTATCAAGCCATCAAGTGTCGACAAGGGGAAGGGAATTGACTATGGCCCTAAGAGAACAATTCCTCTCAAGAAGTGCTATCAATGTCAAGGGTATGGTCATTTTGCTAAGGAATGCCCTAGCAAGAGGGCCTTGAACACAAGTGAGGTTGTGCATTGGGGAGACGATGAGGTCTTAGTTTGTGAGGAAGAAAAAAAAGGGGGAGTTGAGGAGGTGAAGGTGGCCGAGACATTAGTTCCCCCGGACTCGGGGTTGAGCTTAGTCATATGGCGAGTGATGCACACTCAAGAATCAAGTGAGAACATAGACCAAAGGCAACAAATATTTCGGTCTAAGTGTACAATCATGGGGAAAGTGTGCAATCTCATCATCGATGGTGGAAGTTGTACTAATGTGGCTTCCAAAATGCTTGTGGAGAAACTAAACCTACCCACTTTGGAACACCCTAGCCCCTACAAACTAAGGTGGCTCAACAAGGGAGCCGAGGTGAAGGTCAACAAACAATGCAAGGTGCCATTTTCAATTGGCCAAGATTACAAAGATGAGGTTACTTGTGAAATTCTCGACATGGATGCATGTCACTTGTTGCTTGGAAGACCATGGGAGTATGAGAGAGATTCCTCTCATCATGGAAGGAGCAATACTTATCCTTCAAATACAAGGAGAAACTCATTGTGCTCACACCACTACCTCCTATGATGGGCTACAAAACTAACTCGTGCTTGTTTGAATCGATCATTGAAGGAAGCTCTAGTGTGGAGATGAAATTGGAGCCGAGTTTAAGTGGGTGTGAAGGCTTGAGAGGCCTTGAACCGAAAAGGAATGGGCAAGAGGAAATGGTGAGCCTAGACCTTGAGGAAAACCCTAGAGCAACAAGGAGGATTCTAGGAGAGGAGCAACATGAGTATGACAAATCAATCTACAATGAGAATGAAGTCCAAGAGAGGGCTAAAATCGATGGCAAGGAAAGATCAAGTGGGTCTTTAAGATGGAGAATCATTGATGGGCTCGATCATGAGCAAGAATGGATGGATGGCATGGCTATGAGTCGTGGGCTCAAAGAAATGCTCGAAGAAGAGTGTGTGGTCAAGCAAACCGTGACCAAGGAGGAGAACATGATCATCCCCTCGAGCCAAAGCAAAGGAGTCCAACCATTTCTCCAAACCCTAGCTAAGTGGTGCCCTTGGAGGTCCAAAACCGTGAAGGCCAAGGTCGAGCAAGGGTTAAGTCGAGGATTGAGCATGAAATCGAGCCAAGGGGAAAGCAAGAGGATCTCCAAGGATTTGAGGGCAAATCCTTTCCAAGGAGAGGAGATTGGACCAAAAATGGTCAAGGTGGTCAAGGATGAGATGGAGTTGAGCCAAGGGTTGAGCCCTTGGGCTCAAACCCAAGCCTAGACCATGGTCCAAGGGGCCACCAAGAGCTAAGTGAAGTCAATTCTATGGTCAAATCAAGCCATACTTGGTGGTCAAGAGAAGTCAAGAGAAGTCAAGTTGGAGAGCAATTAAAAATCAAAGAACATGCTATTTTGAATGTGGTCAAAATGGGTGCACCCATGTGAGTCAATCCTCCAATAAAGGACTCACATGGCTCACAAAAGCTAGCTCAAGGAGGTCCCCAAGGAGCCGCTACAAACAATATCCCAAGTCATCACATTGTTTTATGTTTATGTCATTTTCATTCATGTCGCTTTCGTCACTTTATGCTTTATTGGTTTATCTTGTAAAAATCAAAGTGAAGGGGCCTTGGACCGGCCTAACCCAACCCCAAGGCTCCCTCAAGGGCCCTTGGATGATCATCAACAAAGAAGGGAGAGGATGGAGTCAGTGTCACCATCACCTTTATGCTTTATAGTTTGTCTTTTACATTGTAAATTTTCAGCTCACATGTGAGCCCTTTAAGCCGTTATTTTGTACCATTTAGGGACTCTTGTGAGCCCTTAGATCCTCTTTCTAATGTGTGGTCAAGATTAGAGTGAGGGTATTATATAAACCCTCATTCTCACATCATATTTTTCAGATTTTGAATGATTAAAGGTTGAACCCTAAAACTTGAGTGCTTTCATTTTCTCTTAGCTTTGTGCTTGAGTTTAGTGAGTAATTAGTTAGTGGCTTAGTGCTTAACTAATTAAAACCTAAGTCTATTACTTTGTGTGTAGATTTAGTTACTATCTTTATGTTTTCTTTTGTTTTACAAAAATCAGAAAAATACTTCACAAAAATTGTTACTTTGGCCGAAAATTTCAACATCATCACAAATCGATTTTAGTTCATCCTTTGAGTGAAACTTATCCCATCTAGTTTCATTCCAAATTGGTCATCAAAGCCTAGGTTTGTTCTTGTTTTCGATTTGTTTTGTGTTTTCTCGGTTTACCCTTGTTTCCCTCTTCAATTTTTTTCGTTTTCTTTCCTTCTTTTCCTTGTTTATTTTCCACAAAATTTCCACCAAAAATCTCACAAAATTTTCACAAAATGGAAGGGGATAAAAGGCTTTCCGATTTAGAAGAGAAGTTGACTCAACTCACCGGTAATTGTACTTTAATGATGAATGCTCTAAACACTCTCTTGGACCAAAACATTCATGAGCCAAGACCACCACCTAGAGGTGGAGGAGGAAGAGGCGTGGCTTTGGAGGCCGTGGGAGAGGCCAACCCTCCTCAGATGGAGGATCAATACAAGGATTCGGAGGAGTCCCTTGAAGTGCAACAAAGAGATCATGACCGAGACAGCAAGGTAGAAATTCCCAACTTTTATGGTAGTCTTAATCCCGAGGATCTACTAGATTGGCTTAGGTCGGTTGAACGGATCTTTGAATTTAAAGAATACCCCGCTAGAAAGTGTTTTAAGGTGGCCATCATGAAATTCAAAGGCTATGCCTCCCTTTGGTATGAAAACCTTAAGAACCAAAGAAATCGAGAGGGAAAGGAACCCATTAGGTCATGGCTCAAACTCAAGAAAAAGCTCAAAGATAAGTTTGTTCCCAAGGATTACACCCAAGACATGTTTCTTAGGCTAGCCCAACTCAAACAAGAAACACAACCCATCGAATCCTACCTTAGGGACTTTGAACAACTCACATTACAATGTGAGATGAATGAAAAACCCGAGCAAAAGATAGCTAGGTTTGTCGAGGGCCTAAACCCTAGGATAGCTAACCGGGTGAAGATGCAAAACTTGTGGTCATTCGATGAGGCCGTCACTATGGCCACTCGTGTGGAAAGGCTAGAGAAGGGGAGAGGGGACTCGGCTAAGAGCACCACCAAGGCCAACCCCACGTCAAGCCAAGGAGGGATCAAAATTGGTGAGCCTTGCCCTACTATCAAGCCATCAAGTGTCGACAAGGGGAAGGGAATTGACTATGGCCCTAAGAGAACAATTCCTCTCAAGAAGTGCTATCAATGTCAAGGGTATGGTCATTTTGCTAAGGAATGCCCTAGCAAGAGGGCCTTGAACACAAGTGAGGTTGTGCATTGGGGAGACGATGAGGTCTTAGTTTGTGAGGAAGAAAAAAAGAGGAGTTGAGGAGGTGAAGGTGGTAGAGACATTAGTTCCCCCGGACTCGGGGTTGAGCTTAGTCATATGGCGAGTGATGCACACTCAAGAATCAAGTGAGAACATAGACCAAAGGCAACAAATATTTCGGTCTAAGTGTACAATCATGGGGAAAGTGTGCAATCTCATCATCGATGGTGGAAGTTGTACTAATGTGGCTTCCAAAATGCTTGTGGAGAAACTAAACCTACCCACTTTGGAACACCCTAGCCCCTACAAACTAAGGTGGCTCAACAAGGGAGCCGAGGTGAAGGTCAACAAACAATGCAAGGTGCCATTTTCAATTGGCCAAGATTACAAAGATGAGGTTACTTGTGAAATTCTCGACATGGATGCATGTCACTTGTTGCTTGAAGACCATGGGAGTATGAGAGAGATTCCTCTCATCATGGAAGGAGCAATACTTATCCTTCAAATACAAGGAGAAACTCATTGTGCTCACACCACTACCTCCTATGATGGGCTACAAAACTAACTCGTGCTTGTTTGAATCGATCATTGAAGGAAGCTCTAGTGTGGAGATGAAATTGAGCCGAGTTTAAGTGGGTGTGAAGGCTTGAGAGGCCTTGAACCGAAAAGGAATGGGCAAGAGGAAATGGTGAGCCTAGACCTTGAGGAAAACCCTAGAGCAACAAGGAGGATTCTAGGAGAGGAGCAACATGAGTATGACAAATCAATCTACAATGAGAATGAAGTCCAAGAGAGGGCTAAAATCGATGGCAAGGAAAGATCAAGTAGGTCTTTAAGATGGAGAATCATTGATGGGCTCGATCATGAGCAAGAATGGATGGATGGCATGGCTATGAGTCGTGGGCTCAAAGAAATGCTCGAAGAAGAGTGTGTGGTCAAGCAAACCGTGACCAAGGAGGAGAACATGATCATCCCCTCGAGCCAAAGCAAAGGAGTCCAACCATTTCTCCAAACCCTAGCTAAGTGGTGCCCTTGGAGGTCCAAAACCGTGAAGGCC
This sequence comes from Dianthus caryophyllus, assembly GCA_023091065.1. Classification (NCBI taxonomy): domain Eukaryota; kingdom Viridiplantae; phylum Streptophyta; class Magnoliopsida; order Caryophyllales; family Caryophyllaceae; genus Dianthus; species Dianthus caryophyllus. Next base: position 25,676,577 of record CM041524.1, read on the forward strand.
AAGGTCGAGCAAGGGTTAAGTCGAGGATTGAGCATGAAATCGAGCCAAGGGGAAAGCAAGAGGATCTCCAAGGATTTGAGGGCAAATCCTTTCCAAGGAGAGGAGATTGGACCAAAAATGGTCAAGGTGGTCAAGGATGAGATGGAGTTGAGCCAAGGGTTGAGCCCTTGGGCTCAAACCCAAGCCTAGACCATGGTCCAAGGGGCCACCAAGAGCTAAGTGAAGTCAATTTTATGGTCAAATCAAGCCATACTTGGTGGTCAAGAGAAGTCAAGAGAAGTCAAGTTGGAGAGCAATTAAAAATCAAAGAACATGCTATTTTTGAATGTGGTCAAAATGGGTGCACCCATGTGAGTCAATCCTCCAATAAAGGACTCACATGGCTCACAAAAGCTAGCTCAAGGAGGTCCCCAAGGAGCCGGCTACAAACAATATCCCAAGTCATCACATTGTTTTATGTTTATGTCATTTTCATTCATGTCGCTTTCGTCACTTTATGCTTTATTGTTTTAGCTTGTAAAAATCAAAGTGAAGAGGCCTTGGACCGTCCTAACCCAACCCCAAGGCTCACTCAAGGGCCCTTGGATGATCATCAACAAAGAAGGGAGAGGATGGAGTCAAGTGTCACCATCACCTTTATGCTTTATAGTTTGTCTTTTACATTGTAAATTTTCAGCTCACATGTGAGCCCTTTGAGCCGTTATTTTGTACCATTTAGGGACTCTTGTGAGCCCTTAGATCCTCTTTGTAATGTGTGGTCAAGATTAGAGTGAGGGTATTATATAAACCCTCATTCTCACATCATATTTTTCAGATTTTGAATGATTAAAGGTTGAACCCTAAAACTTGAGTGCTTTCATTTTCTCTTAGCTTTGTGCTTGAGTTTAGTGAGTAATTAGTTAGTGGCTTAGTGCTTAACTAATTAAAACCTAAGTCTATTACTTTGTGTGTAGATTTAGTTACTATCTTTATGTTTTCTTTTGTTTTACAAAAATCAGAAAAATACTTCACAAAAATTGTTACTTTGGTAGAAAATTCCAACATCACCACAAATCGATTTTAGTTCATCCTTTGAGTGAAACTTATCCCATCTAGTTTCATTCCAAATTGGTCATCAAAGCCTAGGTTTGTTCTTGTTTTCGATTTGTTTTGTGTTTTCTCGGTTTACCCTTGTTTCCCTCTTCAATTTTTTCGATTTTCTTTCCTTCTTTTCCTTGTTTATTTTCCACAAAATTTCCACCAAAAATCTCACAAAATTTTCACAAAATGGAAGGGGATAAAAGGCTTTCCGATTTAGAAGAGAAGTTGACTCAACTCACCGGTAATTGTACTTTAATGATGAATGCTCTAAACACTCTCTTGGACCAAAACATTCATGAGCCAAGACCACCACCTAGAGGTGGAGGAGGAAGAGGCGTGGCTTTGGAGGCCGTGGGAGAGGCCAACCCCCTCCTCACATGGAGGATCAATACTCGGATTCAGAGGAGTCCCTTGAAGTGCAACCAAGAGATCATGACCGAGACATCAAGGTAGAAATTCCCAACTTTTATGGTAGTCTTAATCCCGAGGATCTACTAGATTGGCTTAGGTCGGTTGAACGAATCTTTGAATTTAAAGAATACCCCGATAGAAAGTGTTTTAAGGTGGCCATCATGAAATTCAAAGGCTATGCCTCCCTTTGGTATGAAAACCTTAAGAACCAAAGAAATCGAGAGGGAAAGGAACCCATTAGGTCATGGCTCAAACTCAAGAAAAAGCTCAAGGATAAGTTTGTTCCCAAGGATTACACCCAAGACATGTTTCTTAGGCTAGCCCAACTCAAACAAGAAACACAACCCATCGAATCCTACCTTAGGGACTTTGAACAACTCACATTACAATGTGAGATGAATGAAAAACCCGAGCAAAAGATAGCTAGGTTTGTCGAGGGCCTAAACCCTAGGATAGCTAACCGGGTGAAGATGCAAAACTTGTGGTCATTCGATGAGGCCGTCACTATGGCCACTCGTGTGGAAAGGCTAGAGAAGGGGAGAGGGGACTCGGCTAAGAGCACCACCAAGGCCAACCCCACGTCAAGCCAAGGAGGGATCAAAATTGGTGAGCCTTGCCCTACTATCAAGCCATCAAGTGTCGACAAGGGAAGGGAGTTGACTATGGCCCTAAGAGAACAATTCCTCTCAAGAAGTGCTATCAATGTCAAGGGTATGGTCATTTTGCTAAGGAATGCCCTAGCAAGAGGGCCTTGAACACAAGTGAGGTTGTGCATTGGGGAGACGATGAGGTCTTAGTTTGTGAGGAAGAAAAAAAAGAGGGAGTTGAGGAGGTGAAGGTGGCCGAGACATTAGTTCCCCCGGACTCGGGGTTGAGCTTAGTCATATGGCGAGTGATGCACACTCAAGAATCAAGTGAGAACATAGACCAAAGGCAACAAATATTTCGGTCTAAGTGTACAATCATGGGGAAAGTGTGCAATCTCATCATCGATGGTGGAAGTTGTACTAATGTGGCTTCCAAAATGCTTGTGGAGAAACTAAACCTACCCACTTTGGAACACCCTAGCCCCTACAAACTAAGGTGGCTCAACAAGGGAGCCGAGGTGAAGGTCAATAAACAATGCAAGGTGCCATTTTCAATTGGCCAAGATTACAAAGATGAGGTTACTTGTGAAATTCTCGACATGGATGCATGTCACTTGTTGCTTGAAGAGCATGGGAGTATGAGAGAGATTCCTCTCATCATGGAAGGAGCAATACTTACTCCTTCAAATACAAGGAGAAACTCATTGTGCTCACACCACTACCTCCTATGATGGGCTACAAAACTAACTCGTGCTTGTTTGAATCGATCATTGAAGGAAGCTCTAGTGTGGAGATGAAATTGGAGCCGAGTTTAAGTGGGTGTGAAGGCTTGAGAGGCCTTGAACCGAAAAGGAATGGGCAAGAGGAAATGGTGAGCCTAGACCTTGAGGAAAACCCTAGAGCAACAGGGAGGATTCTAGGAGAGGAGCAACATGAGTATGACAAATCAATCTACAATGAGAATGAAGTCCAAGAGAGGGCTAAAATCGATGGCAAGGAAAGATCAAGTGGGTCTTTAAGATGGAGAATCATTGATGGGCTCGATCATGAGCAAGAATGGATGGATGGCATGGCTATGAGTCGTGGGCTCAAAGAAATGCTCGAAGAAGAGTGTGTGGTCAAGCAAACCGTGACCAAGGAGGAGAACATGATCATCCCCTCGAGCCAAAGCAAAGGAGTCCAACCATTTCTCCAAACCCTAGCTAAGTGGTGCCCTTGGAGGTCCAAAACCGTGAAGGCCAAGGTCGAGCAAGGGTTAAGTCGAGGATTGAGCATGAAATCGAGCCAAGGGGAAAGCAAGAGGATCTCCAAGGATTTGAGGGCAAATCCTTTCCAAGGAGAGGAGATTGGACCAAAAATGGTCAAGGTGGTCAAGGATGAGATGGAGTTGAGCCAAGGGTTGAGCCCTTGGGCTCAAACCCAAGCCTAGACCATGGTCCAAGGGGCCACCAAGAGCTAAGTGAAGTCAATTCTATGGTCAAATCAAGCCATACTTGGTGGTCAAGAGAAGTCAAGAGAAGTCAAGTTGGAGAGCAATTAAAAATCAAAGAACATGCTATTTTTGAATGTGGTCAAAATGGGTGCACCCATGTGAGTCAATCCTCCAATAAAGGACTCACATGGCTCACAAAAGCTAGCTCAAGGAGGTCCCCAAGGAGCCGCTACAAACAATATCCCAAGTCATCACATTGTTTTATGTTTATGTCATTTTCATTCATGTCGCTTTCGTCACTTTATGCTTTATTGTTTTAGCTTGTAAAAATCAAAGTGAAGAGGCCTTGGACCGTCTAACCCAACCCCAAGGCTCACTCAAGGGCCCTTGGATGATCATCAACAAAGAAGGAGAGGATGGAGTCAAGTGTCACCATCACCTTTATGCTTTATAGTTTGTCTTTTACATTGTAAATTTTCAGCTCACATGTGAGCCCTTTGAGCCGTTATTTTGTACCATTTAGGGACTCTTGTGAGCCCTTAGATCCTCTTTGTAATGTGTGGTCAAGATTAGAGTGAGGGTATTATATAAACCCTCATTCTCACATCATATTTTTCAGATTTTGAATGATTAAAGGTTGAACCCTAAAACTTGAGTGCTTTCATTTTCTCTTAGCTTTGTGCTTGAGTTTAGTGAGTAATTAGTTAGTGGCTTAGTGCTTAACTAATTAAAACCTAAGTCTATTACTTTGTGTGTAGATTTAGTTACTATCTTTATGTTTTCTTTTGTTTTACAAAAATCAGAAAAATACTTCACAAAAATTGTTACTTTGGCCGAAAATTTCAACATCATCACAAATCGATTTTAGTTCATCCTTTGAGTGAAACTTATCCCATCTAGTTTCATTCCAAATTGGTCATCAAAGCCTAGGTTTGTTCTTGTTTTCGATTTGTTTTGTGTTTTCTCGGTTTACCCTTGTTTCCCTCTTCAATTTTTCGCTTTTTCTTTCCTTCTTTTCCTTGTTTATTTTCCACAAAATTTCCACCAAAATCTCACAAAATTTTCACAAAATGGAAGGGGATAAAAGGCTTTCCGATTTAGAAGAAGTTGACTCAACTCACCTGGTAATTGTACTTTAATGATGAATGCTCTAAACACTCTCTTGGACCAAAACATTCATGAGCCAAGACCACCACCTAGAGGTGGAGGAGGAAGAGGGCGTGGCTTTGGAGGCCGTGGGAGAGGCCAACCCCCTCCTCACATGGAGGATCAATACTCGGATTCGGAGGAGTCCCTTGAAGTGCAACCAAGAGATCATGACCGAGACATCAAGGTAGAAATTCCCAACTTTTATGGTAGTCTTAATCCAGGGATCTACTAGATTGGCTTAGGTCGGTTGAGCAGATCTTTGAATTTAAAGAATACCCCGATAGAAAGTGTTTTAAGGTGGCCATCATGAAATTCAAAGGCTATGCCTCCCTTTGGTATGAAAACCTTAAGAACCAAAGAAATCGAGAGGGAAAGGAACCCATTAGGTCATGGCTCAAACTCAAGAAAAAGCTCAAGGATAAGTTTGTTCCCAAGGATTACACCCAAGACATGTTTCTTAGGCTAGCCCAACTCAAACAAGAAACACAACCCATCGAATCCTACCTTAGGGACTTTGAACAACTCACATTACAATGTGAGATGAATGAAAAACCCGAGCAAAAGATAGCTAGGTTTGTCGAGGGCCTAAACCCTAGGATAGCTAACCGGGTGAAGATGCAAAACTTGTGGTCATTCGATGAGACCGTCACTATGGCCACTCGTGTGGAAAGGCTAGAGAAGGGGAGAGGGGACTCGGCTAAGAGCACCACCAAGGCCAACCCCACGTCAAGCCAAGGAGGGATCAAAATTGGTGAGCCTTGCCCTACTATCAAGCCATCAAGTGTCGACAAGGGGAAGGGAATTGACTATGGCCCTAAGAGAACAATTCCTCTCAAGAAGTGCTATCAATGTCAAGGGTATGGTCATTTTGCTAAGGAATGCCCTAGCAAGAGGGCCTTGAACACAAGTGAGGTTGTGCATTGGGGAGACGATGAGGTCTTAGTTTGTGAGGAAGAAAAAAAAGAGGGAGTTGAGGAGGTGAAGGTGGCCGAGACATTAGTTCCCCCGGACTCGGGGTTGAGCTTAGTCATATGGCGAGTGATGCACACTCAAGAATCAAGTGAGAACATAGACCAAAGGCAACAAATATTTCGGTCTAAGTGTACAATCATGGGGAAAGTGTGCAATCTCATCATCGATGGTGGAAGTTGTACTAATGTGGCTTCCAAAATGCTTGTGGAGAAACTAAACCTACCCACTTTGGAACACCCTAGCCCCTACAAACTAAGGTGGCTCAACAAGGGAGCCGAGGTGAAGGTCAATAAACAATGCAAGGTGCCATTTTCAATTGGCCAAGATTACAAAGATGAGGTTACTTGTGAAATTCTCGACATGGATGCATGTCACTTGTTGCTTGGAAGACCATGGGAGTATGAGAGAGATTCCTCTCATCATGGAAGGAGCAATACTTACTCCTTCAAATACAAGGAGAAACTCATTGTGCTCACACCACTACCTCCTATGATGGGCTACAAAACTAACTCGTGCTTGTTTGAATCGATCATTGAAGGAAGCTCTAGTGTGGAGATGAAATTGGAGCCGAGTTTAAGTGGGTGTGAAGGCTTGAGAGGCCTTGAACCGAAAAGGAATGGGCAAGAGGAAATGGTGAGCCTAGACCTTGAGGAAAACCCTAGAGCAACAGGGAGGATTCTAGGAGAGGAGCAACATGAGTATGACAAATCAATCTACAATGAGAATGAAGTCCAAGAGAGGGCTAAAATCGATGGCAAGGAAAGATCAAGTGGGTCTTTAAGATGGAGAATCATTGATGGGCTCGATCATGAGCAAGAATGGATGGATGGCATGGCTATGAGTCGTGGGCTCAAAGAAATGCTCGAAGAAGAGTGTGTGGTCAAGCAAACCGTGACCAAGGAGGAGAACATGATCATCCCCTCGAGCCAAAGCAAAGGAGTCCAACCATTTCTCCAAACCCTAGCTAAGTGGTGCCCTTGGAGGTCCAAAACCGTGAAGGCCAAGGTCGAGCAAGGGTTAAGTCGAGGATTGAGCATGAAATCGAGCCAAGGGGAAAGCAAGAGGATCTCCAAGGATTTGAGGGCAAATCCTTTCCAAGGAGAGGAGATTGGACCAAAAATGGTCAAGGTGGTCAAGGATGAGATGGAGTTGAGCCAAGGGTTGAGCCCTTGGGCTCAAACCCAAGCCTAGACCATGGTCCAAGGGGCCACCAAGAGCTAAGTGAAGTCAATTCTATGGTCAAATCAAGCCATACTTGGTGGTCAAGAGAAGTCAAGAGAAGTCAAGTTGGAGAGCAATTAAAAATCAAAGAACATGCTATTTTTGAATGTGGTCAAAATGGGTGCACCCATGTGAGTCAATCCTCCAATAAAGGACTCACATGGCTCACAAAAGCTAGCTCAAGGAGGTCCCCAAGGAGCCGGCTACAAACAATATCCCAAGTCATCACATTGTTTTATGTTTATGTCATTTTCATTCATGTCGCTTTCGTCACTTTATGCTTTATTGTTTTAGCTTGTAAAAATCAAAGTGAAGAGGCCTTGGACCGTCTAACCCAACCCCAAGGCTCACTCAGGGCCCTTGGATGATCATCAACAAAGAAGGGAGAGGATGGAGTCAGTGTCACCACCACCTTTATGCTTTATAGTTTGTCTTTTACATTGTAAATTTTCAGCTCACATGTGAGCCCTTTGAGCCGTTATTTTGTACCATTTAGGGACTCTTGTGAGCCCTTAGATCCTCTTTGTAATGTGTGATCAAGATTAGAGTGAGGGTATTATATAAACCCTCATTCTCACATCATATTTTTCAGATTTTGAATGATTAAAGGTTGAACCCTAAAACTTGAGTGCTTTCATTTTCTCTTAGCTTTGTGCTTGAGTTTAGTGAGTAATTAGTTAGTGGCTTAGTGCTTAACTAATTAAAACCTAAGTCTATTACTTTGTGTGTAGATTTAGTTACTATCTTTATGTTTTCTTTTGTTTTACAAAAATCAGAAAAATACTTCACAAAAATTGTTACTTTGGCCGAAAATTTCAACATCATCACAAATCGATTTTAGTTCATCCTTTGAGTGAAACTTATCCCATCTAGTTTCATTCCAAATTGGTCATCAAAGCCTAGGTTTGTTCTTGTTTTCGATTTGTTTTGTGTTTTCTCGGTTTACCCTTGTTTCCCTCTTCAATTTTTTCCTCTTTCTTTCCTTCTTTTCCTTGTTTATTTTCCACAAAATTTCCACCAAAAATCTCACAAAATTTTCACAAAATGGAAGGGGATAAAAGGCTTTCCGATTTAGAAGAGAAGTTGACTCAACTCACCGGTAATTGTACTTTAATGATGAATGCTCTAAACACTCTCTTGGACCAAAACATTCATGAGCCAAGACCACCACCTAGAGGTGGAGGAGGAAGAGGGCGTGGCTTTGGAGGCCGTGGGAGAGGCCAACCCCCTCCTCACATGGAGGATCAATACTCGGATTCGGAGGAGTCCCTTGAAGTGCAACCAAGAGATCATGGCCAGAGACATCAAGGTAGAAATTCCCAACTTTTATGGTAGTCTTAATCCAGGGATCTACTAGATTGGCTTAGGTCGGTTGAGCAGATCTTTGAATTTAAAGAATACCCCAGATAGAAAGTGTTTTAAGGTGGCCATCATGAAATTCAAAGGCTATGCCTCCCTTTGGTATGAAAACCTTAAGAACCAAAGAAATCGAGAGGGAAAGGAACCCATTAGGTCATGGCTCAAACTCAAGAAAAAGCTCAAGGATAAGTTTGTTCCCAAGGATTACACCCAAGACATGTTTCTTAGGCTAGCCCAACTCAAACAAGAAACACAACCCATCGAATCCTACCTTAGGGACTTTGAACAACTCACATTACAATGTGAGATGAATGAAAAACCCGAGCAAAAGATAGCTAGGTTTGTCGGGGGCCTAAACCTAGGATAGCTAACCAGGGTGAAGATGCAAAACTTGTGGTCATTCGATGAGACCGTCACTATGGCCACTCGTGTGGAAAGGCTAGAGAAGGGAGAGGGGACTCGGCTAAGAGCACCACCAAGGCCAACCCCACGTCAAGCCAAGGAGGGATCAAAATTGGTGAGCCTTGCCCTACTATCAAGCCATCAAGTGTCGACAAGGGGAAGGGAATTGACTATGGCCCTAAGAGAACAATTCCTCTCAAGAAGTGCTATCAATGTCAAGGGTATGGTCATTTTGCTAAGGAATGCCCTAGCAAGAGGGCCTTGAACACAAGTGAGGTTGTGCATTGGGGAGACGATGAGGTCTTAGTTTGTGAGGAAGAAAAAAAGAGGAGTTGAGGAGGTGAAGGTGGCCGAGACATTAGTTCCCCCGGACTCGGGGTTGAGCTTAGTCATATGGCGAGTGATGCACACTCAAGAATCAAGTGAGAACATAGACCAAAGGCAACAAATATTTCGGTCTAAGTGTACAATCATGGGGAAAGTGTGCAATCTCATCATCGATGGTGGAAGTTGTACTAATGTGGCTTCCAAAATGCTTGTGGAGAAACTAAACCTACCCACTTTGGAACACCCTAGCCCCTACAAACTAAGGTGGCTCAACAAGGGAGCCGAGGTGAAGGTCAATAAACAATGCAAGGTGCCATTTTCAATTGGCCAAGATTACAAAGATGAGGTTACTTGTGAAATTCTCGACATGGATGCATGTCACTTGTTGCTTGGAAGACCATGGGAGTATGAGAGAGATTCCTCTCATCATGGAAGGAGCAATACTTACTCCTTCAAATACAAGGAGAAACTCATTGTGCTCACACCACTACCTCCTATGATGGGCTACAAAACTAACTCGTGCTTGTTTGAATCGATCATTGAAGGAAGCTCTAGTGTGGAGATGAAATTGGAGCCGAGTTTAAGTGGGTGTGAAGGCTTGAGAGGCCTTGAACCGAAAAGGAATGGGCAAGAGGAAATGGTGAGCCTAGACCTTGAGGAAAACCCTAGAGCAACAGGGAGGATTCTAGGAGAGGAGCAACATGAGTATGACAAATCAATCTACAATGAGAATGAAGTCCAAGAGAGGGCTAAAATCGATGGCAAGGAAAGATCAAGTGGGTCTTTAAGATGGAGAATCATTGATGGGCTCGATCATGAGCAAGAATGGATGGATGGCATGGCTATGAGTCGTGGGCTCAAAGAAATGCTCGAAGAAGAGTGTGTGGTCAAGCAAACCGTGACCAAGGAGGAGAACATGATCATCCCCTCGAGCCAAAGCAAAGGAGTCCAACCATTTCTCCAAACCCTAGCTAAGTGGTGCCCTTGGAGGTCCAAAACCGTGAAGGCCAAGGTCGAGCAAGGGTTAAGTCGAGGATTGAGCATGAAATCGAGCCAAGGGGAAAGCAAGAGGATCTCCAAGGATTTGAGGGCAAATCCTTTCCAAGGAGAGGAGATTGGACCAAAATGGTCAAGGTGGTCAAGGATGAGATGGAGTTGAGCCAAGGGTTGAGCCCTTGGGCTCAAACCCAAGCCTAGACCATGGTCCAAGGGGCCACCAAGAGCTAAGTGAAGTCAATTCTATGGTCAAATCAAACCATACTTGGTGGTCAAGAGAAGTCAAGAGAAGTCAAGTTGGAGAGCAATTAAAAATCAAAGAACATGCTATTTTTGAATGTGGTCAAAATGGGTGCACCCATGTGAGTCAATCCTCCAATAAAGGACTCACATGGCTCACAAAAGCTAGCTCAAGGAGGTCCCCAAGGAGCCGGCTACAAACAATATCCCAAGTCATCACATTGTTTTATGTTTATGTCATTTTCATTCATGTCATTTCGTCACTTTATGCTTTATTGTTTTAGCTTGTAAAAATCAAAGTGAAGAGGCCTTGGACCGTCCTAACCCAACCCCAAGGCTCACTCAAGGGCCCTTGGATGATCATCAACAAAGAAGGGAGAGGATGGAGTCAAGTGTCACCATCACCTTTATGCTTTATAGTTTGTCTTTTACATTGTAAATTTTCAGCTCACATGTGAGCCCTTTGAGCCGGTATTTTGTACCATTTAGGGACTCTTGTGAGCCCTCAGATCCTCTTTGTAAAGTGTGGTCAAGATTAGAGTGAGGTATTATATAAACCCTCATTCTCACATCATATTTTTCAGATTTTGAATGATTAAAGGTTGAACCCTAAAACTTGAGTGCTTTCATTTTCTCTTAGCTTTGTGCTTGAGTTTAGTGAGTAATTAGTTAGTGGCTTAGTGCTTAACTAATTAAAACCTAAGTCTATTACTTTGTGTGTAGATTTAGTTACTATCTTTATGTTTTCTTTTGTTTTACAAAAATCAGAAAAATACTTCACAAAAATTGTTACTTTGGCCGAAAATTTCAACATCATCACAAATCGATTTTAGTTCATCCTTTGAGTGAAACTTATCCCATCTAGTTTCATTCCAAATTGGTCATCAAAGCCTAGGTTTGTTCTTGTTTTCGATTTGTTTTGTGTTTTCTCGGTTTACCCTTGTTTCCCTCTTCAATTTTTTCGTTTTTCTTTCCTTCTTTTCCTTGTTTATTTTCCACAAAATTTCCACCAAAAATCTCACAAAATTTTCACAAAATGGAAGGGGATAAAAGGCTTTCCGATTTAGAAGAGAAGTTGACTCAACTCACCGGTAATTGTACTTTAATGATGAATGCTCTAAACACTCTCTTGGACCAAAACATTCATGAGCCAAGACCACCACCTAGAGGTGGAGGAGGAAGAGGGCGTGGCTTTGGAGGCCGTGGGAGAGGCCAACCCCCTCCTCACATGGAGGATCAATACTCGGATTCGGAGGAGTCCCTTGAAGTGCAACCAAGAGATCATGACCAGAGACATCAAGGTAGAAATTCCCAACTTTTATGGTAGTCTTAATCCAGGGATCTACTAGATTGGCTTAGGTCGGTTGAGCAGATCTTTGAATTTAAAGAATACCCAGATAGAAAGTGTTTTAAGGTGGCCATCATGAAATTCAAAGGCTATGCCTCCCTTTGGTATGAAAACCTTAAGAACCAAAGAAATCGAGAGGAAAGGAACCCATTAGGTCATGGCTCAAACTCAAGAAAAAGCTCAAGGATAAGTTTGTTCCCAAGGATTACACCCAAGACATGTTTCTTAGGCTAGCCCAACTCAAACAAGAAACACAACCCATCGAATCCTACCTTAGGGACTTTGAACAACTCACATTACAATGTGAGATGAATGAAAAACCGAGCAAAAGATAGCTAGGTTTGTCGAGGGCCTAAACCCTAGGATAGCTAACCGGTGAAGATGCAAAACTTGTGGTCATTCGATGAGACCGTCACTATGGCCACTCGTGTGGAAAGGCTAGAGAAGGGGAGAGGGGACTCGGCTAAGAGCACCACCAAGGCCAACCCCACGTCAAGCCAAGGAGGGATCAAAATTGGTGAGCCTTGCCCTACTATCAAGCCATCAAGTGTCGACAAGGGGAAGGGAATTGACTATGGCCCTAAGAGAACAATTCCTCTCAAGAAGTGCTATCAATGTCAAGGGTATGGTCATTTTGCTAAGGAATGCCCTAGCAAGAGGGCCTTGAACACAAGTGAGGTTGTGCATTGGGGAGACGATGAGGTCTTAGTTTGTGAGGAAGAAAAAAAAGAGGGAGTTGAGGAGGTGAAGGTGGCCGAGACATTAGTTCCCCCGGACTCGGGGTTGAGCTTAGTCATATGGCGAGTGATGCACACTCAAGAATCAAGTGAGAACATAGACCAAAGGCAACAAATATTTCGGTCTAAGTGTACAATCATGGGGAAAGTGTGCAATCTCATCATCGATGGTGGAAGTTGTACTAATGTGGCTTCCAAAATGCTTGTGGAGAAACTAAACCTACCCACTTTGAAACACCCTAGCCCCTACAAACTAAGGTGGCTCAACAAGGGAGCCGAGGTGAAGGTCAACAAACAATGCAAGGTGCCATTTTCAATTGGCCAAGATTACAAAGATGAGGTTACTTGTGAAATTCTCGACATGGATGCATGTCACTTGTTGCTTGGAAGACCATGGGAGTATGAGAGAGATTCCTCTCATCATGGAAGGAGCAATACTTACTCCTTCAAATACAAGGAGAAACTCATTGTGCTCACACCACTACCTCCTATGATGGGCTACAAAACTAACTCGTGCTTGTTTGAATCGATCATTGAAGGAAGCTCTAGTGTGGAGATGAAATTGGAGCCGAGTTTAAGTGGGTGTGAAGGCTTGAGAGGCCTTGAACCGAAAAGGAATGGGCAAGAGGAAATGGTGAGCCTAGACCTTGAGGAAAACCCTAGAGCAACAGGGAGGATTCTAGGAGAGGAGCAACATGAGTATGACAAATCAATCTACAATGAGAATGAAGTCCAAGAGAGGGCTAAAATCGATGGCAAGGAAAGATCAAGTGGGTCTTTAAGATGGAGAATCATTGATGGGCTCGATCATGAGCAAGAATGGATGGATGGCATGGCTATGAGTCGTGGGCTCAAAGAAATGCTCGAAGAAGAGTGTGTGGTCAAGCAAACCGTGACCAAGGAGGAGAACATGATCATCCCCTCGAGCCAAAGCAAAGGAGTCCAACCATTTCTCCAAACCCTAGCTAAGTGGTGCCCTTGGAGGTCCAAAACCGTGAAGGCCAAGGTCGAGCAAGGGTTAAGTCGAGGATTGAGCATGAAATCGAGCCAAGGGGAAAGCAAGAGGATCTCCAAGGATTTGAGGGCAAATCCTTTCCAAGGAGAGGAGATTGGACCAAAAATGGTCAAGGTGGTCAAGGATGAGATGGAGTTGAGCCAAGGGTTGAGCCCTTGGGCTCAAACCCAAGCCTAGACCATGGTCCAAGGGGCCACCAAGAGCTAAGTGAAGTCAATTCTATGGTCAAATCAAGCCATACTTGGTGGTCAAGAGAAGTCAAGAGAAGTCAAGTTGGAGAGCAATTAAAAATCAAAGAACATGCTATTTTTGAATGTGGTCAAAATGGGTGCACCCATGTGAGTCAATCCTCCAATAAAGGACTCACATGGCTCACAAAAGCTAGCTCAAGGAGGTCCCCAAGGAGCCGGCTACAAACAATATCCCAAGTTATCACATTGTTTTATGTTTATGTCATTTTCATTCATGTCGCTTTCGTCACTTTATGCTTTATTGTTTTAGCTTGTAAAAATCAAAGTGAAGAGGCCTTGGACCGTCCTAACCCAACCCCAAGGCTCACTCAAGGGCCCTTGGATGATCATCAACAAAGAAGGGAGAGGATGGAGTCAAGTGTCACCATCACCTTTATGCTTTATAGTTTGTCTTTTACATTGTAAATTTTCAGCTCACATGTGAGCCCTTTGAGCCGTTATTTTGTACCATTTAGGGACTCTTGTGAGCCCTTAGATCCTCTTTGTAATGTGTGGTCAAGATTAGAGTGAGGGTATTATATAAACCCTCATTCTCACATCATATTTTTCAGATTTTGAATGATTAAAGGTTGAACCCTAAAACTTGAGTGCTTTCATTTTCTCTTAGCTTTGTGCTTGAGTTTAGTGAGTAATTAGTTAGTGGCTTAGTGCTTAACTAATTAAAACCTAAGTCTATTACTTTGTGTGTAGATTTAGTTACTATCTTTATGTTTTCTTTTGTTTTACAAAAATCAGAAAAATACTTCACAAAAATTGTTACTTTGGCCGAAAATTTCAACATCATCACAAATCGATTTTAGTTCATCCTTTGAGTGAAACTTATCCCATCTAGTTTCATTCCAAATTGGTCATCAAAGCCTAGGTTTGTTCTTGTTTTCGATTTGTTTTGTGTTTTCTCGGTTTACCCTTGTTTCCCTCTTCAATTTTTTCGTTTTTCTTTCCTTCTTTTCCTTGTTTATTTTCCACAAAATTTCCACCAAAAATCTCACAAAATTTTCACAAAATGGAAGGGGATAAAAGGCTTTCCGATTTAGAAGAGAAGTTGACTCAACTCACCGGTAATTGTACTTTAATGATGAATGCTCTAAACACTCTCTTGGACCAAAACATTCATGAGCCAAGACCACCACCTAGAGGTGGAGGAGGAAGAGGGCGTGGCTTTGGAGGCCGTGGGAGAGGCCAACCCCCTCCTCACATGGAGGATCAATACTCGGATTCGGAGGAGTCCCTTGAAGTGCAACCAAGAGATCATGACCGAGACATCAAGGTAGAAATTCCCAACTTTTATGGTAGTCTTAATCCCGAGGATCTACTAGATTGGCTTAGGTCGGTTGAACGGATCTTTGAATTTAAAGAATACCCCCAGATAGAAAGTGTTTTAAGGTGGCCATCATGAAATTCAAAGGCAATGCCCCCCTTTGGTATGAAAACCTTAAGAACCAAAGAAATCGAGAGGGAAAGGAACCCATTAGGTCATGGCTCAAACTCAAGAAAAAGCTCAAGGATAAGTTTGTTCCCAAGGATTACACCCAAGACATGTTTCTTAGGCTAGCCCAACTCAAACAAGAAACACAACCCATCGAATCCTACCTTAGGGACTTTGAACAACTCACATTACAATGTGAGATGAATGAAAACCCGAGCAAAAGATAGCTAGGTTTGTCGAGGGCCTAAACCCTAGGATAGCTAACCGGGTGAAGATGCAAAACTTGTGGTCATTCGATGAGACCGTCACTATGGCCACTCGTGTGGAAAGGCTAGAGAAGGGGAGAGGGGACTCGGCTAAGAGCACCACCAAGGCCAACCCCACGTCAAGCCAAGGAGGGATCAAAATTGGTGAGCCTTGCCCTACTATCAAGCCATCAAGTGTCGACAAGGGGAAGGGAATTGACTATGGCCCTAAGAGAACAATTCCTCTCAAGAAGTGCTATCAATGTCAAGGGTATGGTCATTTTGCTAAGGAATGCCCTAGCAAGAGGGCCTTGAACACAAGTGAGGTTGTGCATTGGGGAGACGATGAGGTCTTAGTTTGTGAGGAAGAAAAAAAAGAGGGAGTTGAGGAGGTGAAGGTGGCCGAGACATTAGTTCCCCCGGACTCGGGGTTGAGCTTAGTCATATGGCGAGTGATGCACACTCAAGAATCAAGTGAGAACATAGACCAAAGGCAACAAATATTTCGGTCTAAGTGTACAATCATGGGGAAAGTGTGCAATCTCATCATCGATGGTGGAAGTTGTACTAATGTGGCTTCCAAAATGCTTGTGGAGAAACTAAACCTACCCACTTTGAAACACCCTAGCCCCTACAAACTAAGGTGGCTCAACAAGGGAGCCGAGGTGAAGGTCAACAAACAATGCAAGGTGCCATTTTCAATTGGCCAAGATTACAAAGATGAGGTTACTTGTGAAATTCTCGACATGGATGCATGTCACTTGTTGCTTGAAGACCATGGGAGTATGAGAGAGATTCCTCTCATCATGGAAGGAGCAATACTTACTCCTTCAAATACAAGGAGAAACTCATTGTGCTCACACCACTACCTCCTATGATGGGCTACAAAACTAACTCGTGCTTGTTTGAATCGATCATTGAAGGAAGCTCTAGTGTGGAGATGAAATTGGAGCCGAGTTTAAGTGGGTGTGAAGGCTTGAGAGGCCTTGAACCGAAAAGGAATGGGCAAGAGGAAATGGTGAGCCTAGACCTTGAGGAAAACCCTAGAGCAACAGGGAGGATTCTAGGAGAGGAGCAACATGAGTATGACAAATCAATCTACAATGAGAATGAAGTCCAAGAGAGGGCTAAAATCGATGGCAAGGAAAGATCAAGTGGGTCTTTAAGATGGAGAATCATTGATGGGCTCGATCATGAGCAAGAATGGATGGATGGCATGGCTATGAGTCGTGGGCTCAAAGAAATGCTCGAAGAAGAGTGTGTGGTCAAGCAAACCGTGACCAAGGAGGAGAACATGATCATCCCCTCGAGCCAAAGCAAAGGAGTCCAACCATTTCTCCAAACCCTAGCTAAGTGGTGCCCTTGGAGGTCCAAAACCGTGAAGGCCATGGTCGAGCAAGGGTTAAGTCGAGGATTGAGCATGAAATCGAGCCAAGGGGAAAGCAAGAGGATCTCCAAGGATTTGAGGGCAAATCCTTTCCAAGGAGAGGAGATTGGACCAAAAATGGTCAAGGTGGTCAAGGATGAGATGGAGTTGAGCCAAGGGTTGAGCCCTTGGGCTCAAACCCAAGCCTGAACCATGGTCCAAGGGGCCACCAAGAGCTAAGTGAAGTCAATTCTATGGTCAAATCAAGCCATACTTGGTGGTCAAGAGAAGTCAAGAGAAGTCAAGTTGGAGAGCAATTAAAAATCAAAGAACATGCTATTTTTGAATGTGGTCAAAATGGGTGCACCCATGTGAGTCAATCCTCCAATAAAGGACTCACATGGCTCACAAAAGCTAGCTCAAGGAGGTCCCCAAGGAGCCACTACAAACAATATCCCAAGTCATCACATTGTTTTATGTTTATGTCATTTTCATTCATGTCGCTTTCGTCACTTTATGCTTTATTGTTTTAGCTTGTAAAAATCAAAGTGAAGAGGCCTTGGACCGTCTAACCCAACCCCAAGGCTCACTCAAGGGCCCTTGGATGATCATCAACAAAGAAGGGAGAGGATGGAGTCAAGTGTCACCATCACCTTTATGCTTTATAGTTTGTCTTTTACATTGTAAATTTTCAGCTCACATGTGAGCCCTTTGAGCCGTTATTTTGTACCATTTAGGGACTCTTGTGAGCCCTTAGATCCTCTTTGTAATGTGTGGTCAAGATTAGAGTGAGGGTATTATATAAACACTCATTCTCACATCATATTTTTCAGATTTTGAATGATTAAAGGTTGAACCCTAAAACTTGAGTGCTTTCATTTTCTCTTAGCTTTGTGCTTGAGTTTAGTGAGTAATTAGTTAGTGGCTTAGTGCTTAACTAATTAAAACCTAAGTCTATTACTTTGTGTGTAGATTTAGTTACTATCTTTATGTTTTCTTTTGTTTTACAAAAATCAGAAAAATACTTCACAAAAATTGTTACTTTGGCCGAAAATTTCAACATCATCACAAATCGATTTTAGTTCATCCTTTGAGTGAAACTTATCCCATCTAGTTTCATTCCAGTTATTCTCTCGATCAATCTCTAGGCCTATGGTGTTCTTGGGTATCGATAACCATGGAGTCCAATTCTTGTCAAGAAGCAAAAGGGGTATCAATCAATCTCATCAACGATCAAGGTTCAAACCGAGCAAGAGGAAGAGAGACCGAGGATTTGAGGGCAAATCCTTTTCAAGGAGAGGAGATTGAACCAAAAATGGTCAAGGCGAGCAAAGGCGGTTTTTGTCTATATCACGGTTTGGGTCCTTGGGCTCGAACCATGGGCTAGGCCACGGTCCTAGGGTCCACCCAAGCTTATTTTGAGTGAATTAAACCATAATATCTTGGTCAAGCTTGGTGGGTCAGAGAAGTCAAGGAAAGTCAAGTTGGAGAGCAACCGAAAAGTCAATGAATGTGCTATTTTTGAAGTGTGAACTTTGGGTGCACCCATGTGGGTTCGAACCACAAGTCAATTAAATCTTCAAGAGCAAACCCAAGTGGGAAATGACCCCAAGTCAGCCGAAAATACTCAAAGAGGAGCTTCACATGTTTGTCCTCAACAAGTCCCTTTCAACACATGTCACTATCTTCCTTTATGCTTTATGCTTTATGTATTTGTTTGTTTCTCTTCAAATTTTCAGCAAATTGAGCTCATGTGAGCCGAAATTTTGTAACTTTTGTGGGTTACTTGTAGCCCTTAGATCTCCTTTAAAATGTAAGGCCAAGATTAGAGCAAGGGTACTATATAAACCCACACTCTAACATCATAATTTTCAGATTTGAATGAATTGAAAACCCTAGTGTTTAAGTTGAGTGTTCTTCATTTTTCTCATTGCTTTGTGCTTGAGATTTGTGAGTAATTAGTTAGTGGCTTAGTGCTTGACTAATTAAAAACCTAAATCTATTACTTTGTGTTTAGATTTAGTTACTATCTTTTATGTTTTCCTTTTGTTTCACAAAAATCAGAAAAATTATCTCACAAAAACAATACTTTGGCCGAGATTTTTATCATCACCACAAATCGATTTTGCTTGTCTCCTTGAGTGAAACTTAACCCATCTAGTTTCATTCCAAAAAAACCCTAGAGTTTGAGTGTGTTCTTCATTTTCTCTTAGCTTAGTGCTTGAGTTAGTGAGTGATTAATTAGTGGCTTTGTGCTTGATTAATCAAAACTTAAATCTATTGCTTAGTGCTTAGATTTAGTCTATCCCTTTATGTTTTCCTTTTACTTTCCAAAAATCAGAAAATTTATCTCAAAAAACATCACTTTGGCCGAGTAAAACACAAGTATTTCAAGATCAATTTTTGTTGTTCTCTTGAGTGAAATCAACCCCCATAGGTTTCACTCCAGTGATTGATATAGAACGCGTAGGTTCTTTAGAAACGTAGCAGCGGAATTTGTAACTGTGAATATGTATGCAACGTGAGGTTGCTGTTTTTGGGTGGAAACGCAACGTGAGGTTGCAAATAAGATGGATAATGCAAGTTCTTGATAACAAGAACGGATAAACAAGCAATCTTGATCAATCCTCGCAAGGAAATCACTTGATTAGCTAAATCTCAACCTCGCAAGGAAGAGTTTGAAATCAATCTCGCAAGAAAGAATTCAAGGTTTAAACTCGCAAGTTTAGGCAAAGTATAAAACTTTATTGATAATTCAATGTATGATAAGATATGATATGAAAATAAGGTCACAAGTCGACCCTATTTATAGTACTCTAAAATAGCTATGTCGGTCCTAATATAATTAGGAAACCAAATTATTCTTTAACTAAGACTTTCCTAATTTAATTAGGAAACAAACTAACAAAATCAAATAAAATCAACTAAATTATTCCTAACACAATTAGGAAATTTTCCTACTTTATTTGCAAGTAAATAAAGAAAATAAACTAAGAATAATTAAGATTATACTAGCCGATTCCTACGGACTAATTTAAGGAAAGCGTGTTGAGTTGTACACGTTTTGGCGTTTCCTAGTGCATGGGAAACGCAGCGTCTGCGTTTCTGTCGTTTCCAGGAACCTTCAAAGCCTGCGTTTCCTTCTGCGTTTCCGACTTCCATACTGCGTTTCCAACTTCTCCGTCTGCGTCTCGGTTAGGCAGGGAAGCAGCGTCTGCGTTTCTGCCAGGCGGTGAGAAAGCGTGCTGCGTTCTTTGTGGTTCCATTCGGATGATCGAATCGTGCCCTCCAAAGCTTTGTTATTACGGTGTTTCCAATGCTCCGCACCATGTGCTCTCCAAGCCCTCGTTTCCATTGTGTTTCCATCGCCCCGCATCATTCTCCCCTTCTTTAAAAAAGAATCGTCCCGATTCTTGGACCAATAATGACCTCCTGGATCAACAACAAATCTTGGAAACAAAAAACAAGAAGCAACAATTTCAAAACTTAAGTGGATATGAAATTGATCTTTAATCTCATCATCTTCAATCCAAACTTTCAATTTTTTCTTCTTCTTCTTCTTCTTAGCCTTTCCATGATTATCCCAAATCAACTCATACATTGCAAGCTTGTTTTCTTCCTTTCGTGCACAAACATCGGATAATTGAATAGATTCCAAATTCAGATTAGGATCGCCATGATCATCCTTAGACATACTCGTGGATTTCTCATTAGCAATCATCATAAGATTACCAATGAGCTTCGCTTCAACCCCGAATTGAACAAACTCATCTTTTTCAATAAGTTCATCAAAAGAGTTAATATTTCCTTCTATAATCGGATCAACTTGTTCCGTTTCAGCCGTGCTCGCTTCCACATGAAGGTTTCTAAGCACCAAGCATTCATCTTCACTTAAGGGATCCAAATCATAAACCACTCCCTCTTTGTCTTCCGTTTCTTCATTCTCCTTTGGCGTGACAAAGCTAGGAACCAACCCTTCCAATTCTTGAACCGTGAGTGCTCTCTTTAGAGGACACTCGTTTGCTATGTGACCATAGCCTTGACACTTAAAGCAACGCCTCATTGAGTTTCCCTTAGTCTCCACAGCGATTCCCTTTTCTTTATCTCGAGATTCCTCTTTTGGAGTTTCTTTAGGCTCGTTTGGAGTGTTTTTAGCTTGAGAACTTGAACCAATGACCACTCCTGTTGAATAAGGATTAGTCTTTCGTGCCTTCTCTTGCTTCTCAAACTTCAAAGCTAACCTACACACATCATTAAAACCATCAAAATTCTGAATTTCAACTTTGGCATGGCGAGGTGTTAGGCCTTTGATGAATCTTGCGATTCTCACTCTTCTTTCTCCTCAAGATCGCATAAGATTGTCATCCTCTCAAATTCTTTGATGTATTCAGTCACGGACAAGTTTTCTTGCATCAAAGATTGGAGTTTCAAGTAGTTTTCTTGCTCATAATCACGAGGCAAGAAACGTTTCATAAGGTGTTTCTTCAATTTAACCCAAGATTCGATCTTGGCTTTCCTTCTCTCCTCCTTTGTTTCTTTAGGTTTTCATACCATAAAGAAGCATATTTGGTGAGTTTCAACGTTGCAACCTTAAATTGCTTCCTATCATCATAGTCCTTATACTCAAAGATTCTCTCGGCTTGTCGAATCCAATCCAAGAAACTTTCCGGATCCATGTCACCTTTAAAATCTGGAATATTGAGTTTGAGACCTCGATCATCATCGTTCTTGGTGATCTTCCTTCCTCTCGGACGTTCTTCTTCAGATTCAATCGAACCTTCATCATCACTTATATTCGGGTTCTTTGGTTTCTTATAACCACTTTTATACATGTGCTTCACCATGTATGTCAACTGACTTAGTTCCTTCTGCATGGAATTCATGTCTTCCATCCACGGCTTATCTTGACCAGAATTATCTCCCATAGTTTTAAGCCGCCCAAGACAGATTTATTGAAAAATAAATCAAGAATCGAGCTTTGATACCAATTTGATATAGAACGCGTAGGTTCTTTAGAAACGTAGCAGCGGAATTTGTAACTGTGAATATGTATGCAACGTGAGGTTCTTTGTTTTTGAGTGGAAGCATAGCGTGAGGTTGCAAATAAGATGGATAATGCAAGTTCTTGATAACAAGAACGGATAAACAAGCAATCTTGATCAATCCTCGCAAGGAAATCACTTGATTAGCTAAATCTCAACCTCGCAAGGAAGAGTTTGAAATCAATCTCGCAAGAAAGAATTCAAGGTTTAAACTCGCAAGTTTAGGCAAAGTATAAAACTTTATTGATAATTCAATGTATGATAAGATATGATATGAAAATAAGGTCACAAGTCGACCCTATTTATAGTACTCTAAAATAGCTATGTCGGTCCTAATATAATTAGGAAACCAAATTATTCTTTAACTAAGACTTTCCTAATTTAATTAGGAAACAAACTAACAAAATCAAATAAAATCAACTAAATTATTCCTAACACAATTAGGAAATTTTCCTACTTTATTTGCAAGTAAATAAAGAAAATAAACTAAGAATAATTAAGATTATACTAGCTGATTCCTACGGACTAATTTAAGGAAAGCGTGTTGAGTTGTACACGTTTTCAGCGTTTCCAGCTAGTCTGTGGGAAACGCGTCTGCGTTTCCTGTGCGTTTCCAGGAACCTTCAAAGCCTGCGTTTCCTTCTGCGTTTCCAGCTTCCATACCTGCGTTTCCAACTTCTCGTCTGCGTCTCGGTTAGGCAGGGAAGCGCGTCTGCGTTTCCTGCCAGACAGTGAGAAACGTGCCTGCGTTTCTGCTGTGGTTCCATTCAGATGATCGGAATCGTGCCCTCCAAAGCTTTGTTATTACTGTGTTTCCAATGCTCCCGCACCATGTGCTCTCCAAGCCCTCGTTTCCATTGTGTTTCCACTGCTCCCGCATCAGTGATCTTGTCAATTTTAGTCATTAAAATTCTTTATAAGTGAACTAATTTAAGAATCGTGACATAAATCGACAATCGTAGCGGGATATCGTGGCATGCATGGCGATTTTGGCATGTGTGCGGAAAATAAGCAATCAAACAAGCATGAGCAAGCAAGCATAAACCTAGTATGGCCACCTAAAAGTAATTAAAAATACAAGGAGTTACAAATTGGAAACCAACTCCTTTGGTCCCTCTTCATAAGGACTTCATCCAAGCTCCTCCTCGCAAGCTTTAGAACTCTTCTAAGGCTCCATGTCGATCTCCATTGCCGATTTTCGAATTACAAATAGTTACAAGAATGAATTACAAATGAATACATAGCAATCCTATTATACATTTGTAAATGAAATAAACTATTAAAAATTACAAACCGGCGATACGAGATCGCATTTAATTACAAACCACACGATATTTCCCTTTCATTACGGGCAATATCGGTAAAAATATAACAAACTATGGCCATACTAGTAAGAACAAACATTCATTCAATAACAAATTCATTTAGAAGCTCAATGCCACTAATGGATGATGACCCACTAAGTATCTCAATGAGGTAGGAATCCTCATAGGTTTCCAACGGTTCTTGCTCTTCCTTGGAGGGCGGTTTGCATTGCTCTTTGGGGACTTCCTTAGCAAGGACATCAAAGACATTCTTCCCCTTGCTAAGCTCTTGTTTCATTTCTGGTCTCCCATCAATCTTCATTTTTTTGTGTGATTCAATCAAGGAGGGTGGGTTAGGGTTCTTCAAAATCGGAGGTAAGGGTGCAAGTTTGATTTTCTTAGCTCCAATCTTAAAAGTATAGGTATTGTTCCTCCCATCATGATTAGCATTTCTTTCCAACTTCCAAGGTCTCCCCAGGAGGAGATGACAAGCCTCCATGGGTACCACATCACACAAAGCCACATCCATGTAATCCCCTCCAATGGAGAAAGAAACCAAGCATTGTCTAACCACACTTACACTCATCTCGGATCCATTGTTTAGCCACTTCATCTTGTAAGGGTTAGGGTGATCTTGTGTAGGCAAAGCTAGTTTTTCAATGAGAGTATGTGAGGCAACATTATTGCAACTTTCCCCATCAACAATCAAATTACAAACCCTTCCCATAATGGTACTGATGCAGGAGCATTAGAGGAGGTTGAAAACGAAGTACTTCTAAGCCGACATTTACCTAAGATCACTAAAGAGTTGAAGATTGGTTCGAATTATGTAACTATGGTTACTTGGAAACACAATGGAGAAGCTGGAAACGCAGGAATGAAAGCTGGAAACGCAGAAGGAAACGCAGACTTTGAAGGTTCCTGGAAACTCACAGGAAACACAGACGCGTTTCCCACAGACTAGCTGGAAACGCTGGAAAACGTGTACAGCTCAACACGCTTTCCTTAAATTAGTCCGTAGGAATCAGCTAGTATAATCTTAATTATTCTTAGTTTATTTTTTTTATTTACTTGCAAATAAAGTCGGAAAATTTTCTAATTGTGTTAGGAATAATTTAGTTGATTTTATTTGATTCTGTTAGTTTGTTTCCTAATTAAATTAGGAAAGTCTTAGTTGATGGAATAATTTGGTTTCCTAATTATATTAGAACCAATATAGTTGTTTAGAGTACTATAAATAAGGTTGGATTGTGACCTTATTTCATATCTTATCATACATTGAATTATCAATAAAGTTTTATACTTTGCCTAAACTTGCGAGTTTAACCCTTGAATTCTTTCTTGCGAGTTTAACCCTTGAATTCTTTCTTGCGAGATTGATTTCAAACTCTTCCTTGCAAGGTTGAGATTTAGCTAATCAAGTGATTTCCTTGCGAGGATTGATCGAGATTGCTTACTTATCCGTTCTTGTTCCAAGAACTTGCATTACCCACCTAAAAACGCAACCTCACGTTGCAATTCCACCCAAAACAAGCAACCTCACGTTGCATTCAAAGTCACAGTTACAAAATTCCGCTGCTAGTTATTAAGAACCTACGTGTTCTATATCAAATTGGTTATCAGAGCTCGATTCTTGATTTATTTTTCAATCAATCTGTCTTGGGCAGCTTAAAACAATGGAAGAGAATTCTGGTCAAGATAAGCCGTGGATGGAAGACATGAATTCCATGCAGAAGGAGCTAAGTCAGTTGACATACATGGTGAAGCACATGTATAAAAGTGGTTATAAGAAACCAAAGAACTCGAATATAAGTGATGATGAAGGTTCGATTGAATCTGAAGAAGAAGAAGAACGTCCGAGAGGAAGAAAGATCACCAAGAACGATGATGATCGAGGTCTCAAACTCGATATTTCAGATTTTAAAGGTGACATGGATCCGGAGAGTTTCTTGGATTGGATTCGATAAGCCGAGAGAATCTTTGAGTATAAGGACTATGATGATAGGAAGCAATTTAAGGTTGCAACGTTGAAACTCACCAAATATGCTTCTTTATGGTATGAAAACCTAAAGAAACAAAGGAGGAGAGAAGGAAAGCCAAAGATTGAATCTTGGGTTAAATTGAAGAAGCATCTTATGAAACGTTTCTTGCCTCGTGATTATGAGCAAGAAAACTACTTGAAACTCCAATCTTTGATGCAAGAAAACTTGTCCGTGACTGAATACATCAAAGAATTTGAGAGGATAACAATCTTATGCGATCTTGAGGAGAAAGAAGAGCTGAGAATCGCAAGATTCATCAAGGGCCTAACACCTCGCTATGCCAAAGTTGAAATTCAGAATTTTGATGGTTTTAATGATGTGTGCAGGTTAGCTTTGAAGTTTGAGAAGCAAGAGAAGGCACGAAAGACTAATCCTTATTCAAGAGGAGTGGTCATTGGTTCGAGTTCTCAAGCTAAAAACACTCCTAGCAAACCTAAAGAAACTCCGAAAGAGGAATCTCGAGACAAAGGAAAGGGAATCGCTGTGGAGACTAAAGGAAACTCAATGAGGCGTTGCTTTAAGTGTCAAGGCTATGGTCACATAACAAACGAGTGTCCTCTAAAGAGAGCACTCACGGTTCAAGAATTGGAAGGGTTGGTTCGTAGCTTTGTCACGTCTAAGGAGGATGAAGAAACAGAAGACAAAGAGGGAGTGGTTTAAGATTTGGATCCCTTGAGTGAAGATGAATGCTTGGTGCTTAGAAACCTTCATGTGGAAGCAAGCACGGCTGAAACGGAACAAAGAGAGCAGATTTTTCATACCCGGTGCAAGGTACGTGACAAGATTTGTAATCTTATCATCGAGAGTGGGTCATGCACGAATGTAGTAGCAAAGACTTTGGTTGATGAACTTAAATTACAAAATAGAGACCGAGATAAGTCATATAAACTACATTGGTTGAATGGGGATGGTGGTGTTCATGTGAAGAAACAAGCCCTAATCTCTCTTAGTTTAGGCCCATATACTGATGAGTTGTGGTGTGACGTGGTTCCAATGAATGCTTGTCATATTCTATTGGGGAGGCCGTGGCAATTTGATCGGAAGGTTGAGCATGATGGGAGAACTAATATTTATAGCGTGACCAAGGGAAACACAACTTACAATCTGAAACCTTTATCACCTCATATGATTAGAGAAGCTAAATTGAAGAGGGGAAACTTATTTGTGGAGGCTAAGGAAGTAGAAGAAGTTATTGCTCGTGGAGAACGCGTTTACATGCTTGTGGTACGTGATTCTGATTCGGGGAAGATTGGTGATAACCGTGCTGTGAAGGAGCTATTGGATGAATTTGGGGATGTGTTTCCGGATGATTTACCAAAGGAATTACCTCCTTTAAGTGGAATTGAGCATCAAATTGACTTGATTCCTGGAGCGGCGTTACCAAACAAACCAGCTTATCGTTGTAATCCCGAGGAGGCAAAAGAACTTCAAAGACAAGTCCAGGAGCTACTTGATAGGGGTAACGTGCAAGAAAGCTTGAGCCCATGTGCGGTTCCAGTATTATTGGTTCCAAAGAAGGAAGGAACTGATAGGCTTAGTTGCGTCACCTAATCAAAAGTAAATCCGGACAAACTCTAACGGGTAGCAAGGGTAAGTCGGGTATCGTATCCGCAGGGAGATGGTCGAAATGTTGGTTATTTTGAACGATTCTAATCTCGGTTCGAGTGTGGTTTGGTTTACTAAAGCTATAGCGAAAGACAAGGGATTAAACTTATAAGGGAAAGGTCTAGGGAATCGGGGATAGCATAGGCAAAGCTAGGATGAAGAATGGTGATAGAAATGAGTCGGGAATCGTAAGTGCTAAGGAATAGGCTCAGCCTCTCGGTCCTAAGCGTCCTCTAGGTCTCAAATGCGGGCTCTCGCAACTTACAAGTGAGGGTCCTAATGGTTAGTCTTGTGCCCTACCTTAAACTAGGCTTTCGGTCTTAAGTTTAAGGGTAGCAAACGCTCGCAAAACCTTGGCCAAGGGATCAACGAACACAATCAAAACAAGATAACCAAAACACAAGCAAAACCCTCATCAAATCATCACCAAAATCATCCAAGTGGAACGAAACGGCTTGACGATTTGGTCCCGATTTTTGGTCTACGATCTAACCATGGTCCTTGCACTAATGGTTAAGAAAACTAAGCCAAAATAGGCCAATATTTCGGCTGATTTGGTGTTCAAAGTGCCACATTGTAATTCAAATACATGTCCCTTTGGAGCGATTCGAAGCGGGCCTCTTTGTACCTTGTAACCACACTCACCCTAAACTCGACTCACTCATGGAAGTCACTCATATCTCACAGTTTTAGGGCTGAAAATGGGTGGTTAAGTTTCTGAAATTTATTTGCAAAACATAAAAACAAAAGTAAATGGATATGAATTAGTGGACCAAAAATGGTCAAGGCTAGCAAAGACGGTTTTTGTCCAAATCACGGTTTAGGTCCTTGGGCTCGAACCATGGGCTAGGTCACGATCCTAAGGTCCACCCAAGCTTATTTTGAGTGAATTTAAACAATAATATCTTGGTCAAGCTTGGTGGGTCAAGGAAGTCAAGAAAAGTCAAGACGGAGAGCAACCGAAAGTCGACTAAAGTGCTATTTTTGTTTGTGATCGCTCGAGTGCACCCATATGGGTTCGAACCACAAGTCAATTAAATTATCAAGAGGAACAAATCAAATGGGAAGAGCCAACAAGTCAGCCGAAATTAATTCAAGAGGAGCTCACATGTTTGTCCTCAATGTGTCCCTTTCAACACATGTCACTATCTACCTTTTATGCTTTATACTTTATGCTTTATGTTTTGTTGTTTTCTATTCAAATTTTCAGCTCATATGAGCCTTGGAAAACCGACATATTGTTGTTTTTGGTGGGTTGATTGTAGCCCTTAGATTACCTTGTGATGTAAGGTCAAGATTAGAGGAAGGGTAGTATATAACCTCCTCTCATTGCCTTGTAAATTTTCAGATTTGAATGAAGATAAGGTTGAACCCTAAAACTTGAGTGCTCTCATTTCTCTCTTAGCTTTGTGCTTGAGTTGAGTGATTAATTAGTTAGTGGCTTAGTGCTTAACTAATTACAACCCTAAATCTATTACTTAGTGTATAGATTTAGTGACTATCCTTTATGTTCCTTTTGTTTTCACAAAAATCAGAAAAATTAACCCCAAAAAAAGAGCTCTTGGCCGAGTAACACACAAGCTTCACAAGATCGATTTTAGTTCATCCTTTGAGTGAAACTTGACCCACTTAGTTTCACTCCAAATTGGCATCAAAGCTTTGGTTGGGTTTGAAGCACAAGATCCACCCTTGTGTTAGAAAACATACGGTCCAAAGGAGATACCCAAATTTTTGGTTTGTTCTTGATTTTCGATTTTTATCTTTATTTTTCGGTTTATTGTGTTTTGCCGAGTTGATCTTTGTTTTTCATCCTTTATTTTTTCGTTTGTCTCTTTTATTTTCTTGTTTCCACAAAACTTCTCACAAATTTTCACAAAAATGGTTGAGGATCTACACTTGTGTTAGTGTTGGTTTTGATTTTCACACTCAAAGGTCCTTGCTTTACTCAAAATTTTCAGATTTTTGTTCTTTGGATTATTTCAATGGGTATGTTTTTTCCTTTTGATGTTTCTTATGATACTACTCTTGGTGAGACCATGTGTGATTCTATGGAGAAAGCTAGAAGAGAGCTTGAAACCAAAAGGAGTCAAATGAGGGTAGACTTAAACCTAACCCTAACCTTGATCTTGTGACTTTGAGGGTCAAAGGGAATTAGAGGCTAGAATGGCTCGGTTAGGAGGAGAACCACCCCCTAACCCAAGCCGTGTGGTTTGTAGGGATATGCTTGCCCAAACCCTAACCCTAGAAGAGAATCACCAAGTCCAAATCTTTAGGTCTAGGTGTACCATTATGGGAAGGGTTTGTAATTTGATTGTTGATGAGGAAAGTTGTGTTAATGTTGCCTCAAATACCCTCATTGAAAAACTAGCCTTACCTACACAAGATCACCCTAACCCTTACAAGATGAAATGCCAAAGAAATGGAGCCGAGATGAGTGTGATGGTGGTTAGACAATGCTTGGTTTCTTTCTCCATTGGTGGGGATTACATGGATGAGGTTTTGTGTGATGTGATTCCCATGGATGCTTGTCATCTCCTCTTGGGGAGACCATGGAAGTTGGAAAGAAATGCTCATCATGATGGGAGGGACAATACCTATACTTTCAAGATTGGAGCTAAGAAAATCAAACTTGCACCCTTACCTCCGATTTTGAAGAACCCTAACCCACCCTCCTTGGTTGAGTCACCCGAAAATGCAAAGGATGACGGGGGACCAGAAATTGAACTTGGGGTTAGTCATGGGAAGGATGAGATTAATGTCCTTGCTAAGGAGTTCCCCAAAGAGCAATGCAAACCACCCTCCATACTTGAGTCATCCAAAGAGGTTATTTTGAGTGAAGAGGCCGAAACAAGTGAGGAAATGAATGTTGGTGAAAAATTGACCCTTCACTTTGCTAAAGATAATCCTAACACTCAAGAGGAAAGCATGGAGTACAATGCCAAGCAAAGGGATGAGTATGATCATGAGAAGTGTTTGGCCAATGTCAAGAGGAAGGTATTCATGTGGTATGAGAATGTTGATACAAGCCAAGAGTCAAGGGAATTTCAAAAATGGAAATTCAAGGTGAACAATAACAACAAGGAGCCACCATGTGATCATCCTATTCAAGTCTTTCCAAGTGGGTTCATGAAATGGGGATTCAAAGGGGGAACTAAGCTTGAACAAAAAGAGCTAAGTGATGATCTTCTACAATCTTCACCTAAGCTCAAGAAAGAAGATGGCTCAAGTGAAAGTCCAAAGATCGATTTGTGGGAGGAGAACACGGCCCTCAATGCCATACGTGGGCTGTTCACGATCCTTAGGTCATCCAATTCAACAAGTACTTTCATGAATGAGAAGGTAGCCCTCCATTTGATCAAAGACAATCCTAGAGCAATAGGGGGAAGTCAAGGAGAGGAGCTCAATGAGCTCAAAACTGAAAATTCGGGGCACTCAATGAAGTACAAGGAGAGTGAATCATGTGGAGATGCAAAAGACGATGTGATGGAAAGTTCAAGTAAGTCCTTGAAATGGGAGAAAAACGTTGGGCTCAATCATGACAAAGAGAGGCTAGGTGACGATTCTATGCATGAGGAACATCGAGTTGTGCTAGGGGATAATTGTGAATCCAAAGAAACCATGAGTAAGGGAGAGAGCAAGTTCAATTCAATGAACCGAGTTTACAAGAATCAATCTCTCATTCAATCTCTAAGCAAGTGGAATTCTTGGAAGTCTAGAGCCATGGAGCCCAAGGTTGGTCATGGGGCTCATGGGGCACCCTCATCATGTTTCTACGAATCAAGCCATGAAGCCAACAAGAGTCCGAGTCGAGAAGGAGGCAAAGGATCAAGCCATGAGTCAAGCTATAATCCAAACCGAGCAAGAGGAAGAGAGACCGAGGATTTGAGGACAAATCCTTTTCAAGGAGAGGAGATTGGACCAAAAATGGTCAAGGCTAGCAAAGACGGTTTTTGTCCAAATCACGGTTTAGGTCCTTGGGCTCGAACCATGGGCTAGGTCACGATCCTAAGGTCCACCCAAGCTTATTTTGAGTGAATTTAAACAATAATATCTTGGTCAAGCTTGGTGGGTCAAGGAAGTCAAGAAAAGTCAAGACGGAGAGCAACCGAAAGTCGACTAAAGTGCTATTTTTGTTTGTGATCGCTCGAGTGTACCCATATGGGTTCGAACCACAAGTCAATTAAATTATCAAGAGGAACAAATCAAATGGGAAGAGCCAACAAGTCAGCCGAAATTAATTCAAGAGGAGCTCACATGTTTGTCCTCAATGTGTCCCTTTCAACACATGTCACTATCTACCTTTTATGCTTTATACTTTATGCTTTATGTTTTGTTGTTTTCTATTCAAATTTTCAGCTCATATGAGCCTTGGAAAACCGACATATTGTTGTTTTTGGTGGGTTGATTGTAGCCCTTAGATTACCTTGTGATGTAAGGTCAAGATTAGAGGAAGGGTAGTATATAACTGTTGGAGTATGTGTCCTCCACAATAGTGCGATTACTTAATAAATCTCAATTAAGGAATACGTGGGGATAATCCTGAATTATTGTCAATTGATTAACGTAAATCAATAACGGTTGGCTGACTAGAGTTTGACGTTATTGTCGTGAGAACGGCGGTAATCAATTGATCCCTTTAAGTCACACCTATAGGAACGTACTCCAAATATTTAAGCTAATTAATTGTATGAGATACGATTACATTAGTGACTTGATAATTTGACTAACGGTTAGTCAGTGTATTAATTTAGAGAGAAATCGAGTTGTGAACTCGGATGATTTAATTTTATATCGATAAAATTATTAGAGGAGACGTGAATTAGTGATTAAGCGTTAATTCACTAATCGTGTATATTTTACTAATGAGATTAGTAAAAGTACAATTCTTAAATATGTGTAAGTGTACATATATGTTAAAGGAGAGTTGTGAGTTCAATTTGATAATTTGTACTTTATCATATTAGATGATTAAGTGATAAATTATAAAGTATTTGTGGGACAAATATTGAAAACAAATTGGACCCATAATTAGGGCCATAGAACCGTCCTAAGCAAGGGAGAAGGAGAGAATAGATTCTCTTTTGTCTTATGTGCTTTGTTTTGTAGCCTTTGGTTTAAGCATGCTAAACATGATCATTACACATGCATGCTATTGTTCTTTACAAGAAAAAGCAAGCAAAGACTCTTCCCCCTTTCTCTCCTCTCAAGGGGCCCCCTCTCCTCATGTGTGCCCAACACACTTTGTTTTTTCATATATGAAAAACAAGGGCCAAAGTTAGAGCATGCATGAATGTCTTCTCTACTCTCTAATTCCTCCAACTTCTCTCTAAACACATTAGAAACTAGTTCTAATAAATAATTTCTATATACTACTAAGAGTTAGTAGTAATAATATTCACATATTATCAAGTATCTATTAAGTGATTTCTAGCTCAAAATCACTAGTAGATTTGGAGTTGTTCTTGGGTGCAACAAGAAGGAGGTTTCCTATTTTGGAAACTCGGTTTTGGAGGATCATCCTAACTCATAGCTCAAGAAACAAATCAAGAAAGGAGTTCTTGTATTTGTGCCCATTTTCCTTTGAGAAAGGTATAATATTTCTAAACTTGTTAACAATGTAAATTTGTACTACATAGATCTTGCTAAATCAAATTAGAGTAATTTGATTTACACTAATATTTGATTAGTGAATGGGATCCGATCCCTACAAGTGGTATCAGAGCCAGGGCTTGTAGTTACAAATTTATTTTGTTATTTTTGGAGTTTTATGTATTTATTGAGAATAAATGACATAAAATCCGAAAATAGTGTTAAAAGTTGTTTTAACACGAGATTTTTATTGCATGCAAAGTTTCTGGTCTCATGAAGTTTCTGGTCAAATTTCGTATTTTTTGAAATTTGTTTGCTAATTTAAATGATTTTTATACAAAACCGAGTCAAAAAGTGTGTTTTTGGCTAAAATAATTACTATAAATAGTTATAGTTCGAATCTGGTCACGAAATTTTTACACAGTGATATTTCATATTTATACATTCTGCATGTAAATTTTCAAAGTTAGATTTTGAGTTTTGAATATTTATTCATATTTTTGTTTAAAATCGGTATGGTTTGCATTTTATGTCCAAAAATATAGTAAATGTTGTTTTCTGGACATGAAATTTATACCAATATTTTTATACATTATGAGGATGCTCTCGTATAAATTTGGGATTTTTCCTCACTGTTTTAGACGTTTTCTTGATTTTATGAGATAAAATCGATGAAATCGTATGTTATTTATTATAAAATAAATTCGTAAATTTTTTCTGACCAAACTTTTCTTTTCTGATATTTTGGAAGTGTTCCAGAATATACAAAATTTTTTCAAAATAAAAATAATTTTATTTTATTTTATTTTGATTTTATAAAGCTTTATTCATAAAAGGGTTATGATTAAAGTACTTCTAATTAGCAAATGACCAAGTTTATGAACTAAAATCACCATAAGTTAGTATAAACTAATGTTGGGTGTTCTAAAATCAGTTTAGAAGTTTTAGTTCAAGCTTAAAAGGTGTTTTAAGCATTATTGATTAATATGAGATTAATCGATTAAAAATGAGATCGGTTTGAAACCAATTAATGCGATTATTGTTTGAGGCGATTTTGGCATGTTTTTTATTTATAAGCTTTACATTATGCATGTTTGAACGAATGTTTATTGTTGAATGAATGTTTATTCTTATTAGTATGGCCATAGTTTGTTATATTTTTACCGATATTACCCGTAATGAAAGGGAATATCGTGTGGTTTGTAATTAAATGCGATCTCAGATCGCGGTTTGTAATTTAATAGTTTATTTCATTTATAAATGTATAATAGGATGGCTATGTATTCATTTGTAAATCATACTTGTAGAATTATTTGTAAATCAAGACCTGATGGAGATCGACATGGAGCCTTAGAAGTGTTCTAAAGCTTGCAAGGAGGAGCCTTGGATGAGATCCATTATGAAGAGGGACCAAAGGAGTTGGTTTCCAATTTGTAACTCCTTGTATTTTAATTACTTTAGGTGGCCATACTAGGTTTATGTTTGCTTGATGCTTGTTTGTTTGCTTATTTTCCGCACACATGCCAAAATCGCCATGCATGCCACGTTATCCCACTATGATTGTCGTCTTTAGGTCGCCATTCTTAAAATTAGTTCACTTATAAAGAATTTATATGACTAAAAATTGACAAGATCACCCACATTTTATCAAAATGAATTGAGATTAAGCCTTTCCAAATGTAGCAACTATGAACCCCATGTTCGTGAGGACCTCCGCGACGTGGAACCTTGTTACCATGGGTAAGTAGTGGGAGGAAGTCCCGTGCTAATTTGGTTTGAACTCAACCAAATAAGAGTTATTTGGGGCTTAAGGATGTATTTTATAGAAAATCATCAACCAAGCATTCTAGTGTAGAATTAGTCAAGTGTTGACTTATCGTTTTTATATAAAAGGAAACATGAGATGTCTAATTTTATATGAAAAACGAGTCTTGGAATCATTTATATAATTTCGTGGGAGATCATTATATAAATGGACATTTGTTTTAAAAGGGTTTTAGCAAATGTCATTAATGAACTATGAATGTTAATATATTTCCTCATATTTGTTGTAGAATTATTTATTTGAAATCACAATGACAACTTTAACTCCCGCACCCATTTTGGGTATATATTCATGGTTGAGAACCGTGATGGATAAGTGTATCCAAAAGGATGACGGAAGCAACTTTGTCGAATGAGATTCGACTATAAGGGGCGCCGCTCAATCCGACAATGTGCTTAAATACCTTACCGAATAAACTCCCACCGAACCCGGACTTGGGGCCACCGTGGCGGCGCAAGCCGCGTACGATGAGCACCTAAAAGCTGACAATGACGTTAAAAGTGTTTTGATTTGGTCAATGTCACCTTCTCTCAAACTTCGCTTCGTTACTCATAAAAGTGCATATGAGATATTCACTAGAGTGACGACGATGTGCTTTAACACAAAGAGCATGAAAGTGAATGAGATTGAGGGAAAAGATGTTCTTTCAATGAGATTGAAGAGCATAAACATTAGGGTCATGAAAGGGAAGGGAGCTTATAAAGCACGGTTCAAGGAAGATAAGGGTAAGGGGAAGGCTATTGAGAATAGCAAGCCCAAACCCGGTCGTTGAAAGCGCAATTGTCCCAAATTCTTGAAGGAAAAGAACGATGGATGTGCGACATCCAAAGATATTGTTCCTTCTAGACTTTATATGATTGACATAAATCATGCTTGCATTTCTACATGAGTATGAGATACCGGATGTGGATCTCACCTTTGCAATCACTTGCAAGGGATGAGAATCGTGCGAGCACTAGCCAAGGGTGATGTAGATCTCCGCATGGGCAATGGAGCTAGAGTAGCGGCCATTTCCGTGGGAATTTTTGTACTCACTCTAGCTAGTGGTTTAGAGTTGTACTTGAATAAGCGTTATTTTGTACCAACTCTGACCAAAAACATTATCTCCGTCTCCGTGTTTGATACGGAAGGCTTTTATGATTAAGAACAATCGACGTACTTTTTCATTTAATGAAATGGTTTATGGTGAAACCATTTCAATCGGAGGTATTTATGTTTTGAATGATGCCAATGATGTTTATCATATAGAGACCAAGAAGCTCAAAACAAATGAATCAAACAAATCCTACCTTTGGCATTGTCGTTTAAATGATATAAACGATAGACGCATAAAGAGACTTGTTGAGACCAATGTTCTCAAACCATTTGATTGCGAATCATATGGTACGTGCGAGGCTTGCCTTTTAAGGCAAAATGACTCGTGCACCCTTTAGTGGTAAAGGGACACGAGCAAGTGAAGTTTTTAGGACTCATACATATTGATGTGTGTGATTCATTTAACATCACCGCTAAAGGAGGACATCATTACATCATTACTTTTACCGATGACTTAAGTAGATATGGTTATGTCTACTTAATAAGGTATAAGAGTGATGCTTTTGAGAAATTTAAAGAATTTCAAAATGAGGTTGAGAACCACTTGGATAAGAAGATAGAAGCACTACGATCGGATCGTGGTGGCGAATATCTAAGTAATGAGTTTGATTCACATCTTAAGAATTGTGATAGAGTATCACAAATTGACTCCTCCGGGCACACCACTGTTGAATGGTGTTGCAGAAAGGAGAAACCGAACCTTGCTAGATATGGTTCGGTCTATGATGAGTCAAAGTGAGCTTCTGGATCGATTTGGGGCTTTACGCTATTGTCTGTCGCATTCTCACTAAATCGAAGTCCGACTAAAGCGGCTCCATATGTGATATGGACTGAAAGGTTCCCTATTTGTAGGTTTTCCTAAGGAAACGTGTGGATTTTACTTCTACAACCCTCACGAGAACAAAGAGTTTGTGGCTCGTGATGCTGTCTTTCTAGAAAATGAGTACATTTCTAGTAGACAGAGTGGGAGAAAATTTGAACTTAATGGAGTTCAAGAGCCACAAACCGAAGCAGAAAATGAGGAAACGGTTCCCTCATCTTCTAACACGGTTGTAATCCCTAGGAGGTCAGGTATAATTAGTCATCAACCTGATCGCTACCTCGGTAACATCGAGGAGGAGGGTGATTTGTTGTTATTCGAAAGCAACGAACCCTCAACCTACAAGGCGGCTATTAGTAGTCCTAACTCCGAACAATGGCTTGGGGCCATGAAATCCGAAATGGATTCTATGTACGAGAACCAAGTTAGGGACTTGGTAGATTTACCTGAAGGAGTGAGACCCCTTCAGTGTAAATGGATATTCAAAATCAAACTCGGCATAGATAAAGATATTGATGTTTACAAAGTTAGATTGGTGGGAAAGGGCTTTGCAGCGGTTGCTATGCTTTGATCCATAAAGAAAAATAAAAAAGTTTCCGCATTTCATGACTATGAAATATGGTAAATGGATGTAAAAACCGTCTTCTTGAATGAGATTCTAGAAGAGGAAGTGTACATGACACAACCTGAAGGTTTTGTGGATACATCCAACCCTAAGAAAGTATGCGAGCTTAAGAGATCCATTTATGGTCTTAAGCAAGCATCAAGGAGTTGGAATCACAGATTCGATCATGTTATAAAACAAAATGGATTCGCTCGAAGAGCCGAGGAACCTTGTTTATACATGAAGTTTAGTGGGAGTAAAGTAACATTCCTTGTTTTGTATGTGGACGACATACTACTTGGAAATGACGTTCCAAGTTTAAATTCGGTAAAGGTGGAATTGGTAAACCATTTCCAAATGAAGGACTTGGGAGAGGCACAACGCATCTTGGGTATCCGGATCTATAGAGATAGATCTAAAAGGATACTAGCATTAAGTCAAGAAACTTATATTGATAAGATTCTTGATAGGTTCAATTTGAAAGACTCCAAGAGAGGCTTTATTCCGATGAGTGTAGGAATAACATTGAAGAAATCTCAATGTCCTACGACTCCTGCGGAAATTGAACGCATGAAATTGATCCCTTATGCTTCCGCTGTAAGATCAATCATGTATGCTATGATGTGCACTCGTCCCAATGTCGCTTTCGCTTTGAGCATGACGAGCCGGTATCAAGCTAATCCCGGTGAGAATCACTGGATAGTCATGAAGAACATCCTTAAGTACTTGAGAAGAACTAAGGATTCGTTTCTAGTGTTTGGAGGTCAACTTGAGCTACGTGTAAAGGGTTACACGGATGCAAGTTTCCAAACCGATGGGGATTATCTGAAATCCCAATCCGGCTATGTCTTTATGGGGGTGCTATTTGCTGAAAAGGGTTTCAAGCAAAGTGTCACTGCGGATTCTACAACAGAAGCTGAATATTTGGCAGCTTCGGAAGCTGCTAAAGAAGCTGTATGGATTCGGCAGTTCTTGGGTGGACTAAGAGTAGTCCCTAGTGCCGCAAATCCAATCACTATTTATTGTGATAATAGTGGGGCCATCTTTCAAGTAAAGGAGCCCAAGTCTAGTAATAAGTCTAGACACGTTTTGAGGAAATGCCATGTTATAAGAGATAACGTGAAAAGGAAGGAAATAGATATTTGTAAGGTTAGGACAGACGATGAGATCGCTGATCCTTTAACCAAGCCTCTTTCGAGGACTAAGCATGACGCTCACACCGCCTCTATGGGGTTGAGGCGTATGCCTGATTTCCTTTAGTTTTCAAGATATGTAATGGATAAAGTATCCTATTACATATATGAAAATAACATTCATTGTTTAGAGTATATTTACTCTTTTAAGTCATTATTGAATGCATACTTTGTTTATCCGAATAGTTGTGTGACAACTTTGAACATATTCAAGTGAACGGTATAAACTAAGTATTTGGTCCCTAGTCTCTCATATGAGGTGACGTCTCGAAGAGACTAGATTGCAAGTCGTTCGATGGTGGGTTCAACACCATGGGGTCATAGTGATGACTGCTCGTTTGCATAGACAGACTGTGATACACTCTGTCGGACAG
This sequence comes from Dianthus caryophyllus, assembly GCA_023091065.1. Lineage (NCBI taxonomy): Eukaryota > Viridiplantae > Streptophyta > Magnoliopsida > Caryophyllales > Caryophyllaceae > Dianthus > Dianthus caryophyllus. The sequence goes on from CM041524.1 coordinate 25,714,634, forward strand.
TGACGCTTATAGAATTCCTTTTCAATGAGATTGAAACCTGGTCGTGGTGGGAATTCTATAGTATTCCTTTGAGTCGATTCTTTGACTGGAACTGATTATGAGTCGGTGCGCTCCGAGTGACTTTCATTTTTGTCCTAAGCCGCGTAGTGAAAGGGGTTATAAGGGCATCTTTGGGGTCATGGTGATCTGCATTATACAGTACAATCGAGTGGAAGGGAAATGTCCACCCTCGTCAGGGTAAAACATCTTTGGGCCACTCGAGGAGTAGTCGCTGAAAATGCGTGGCCACGCTCGGTAAGAATCTACGGTAGATTCCCCGGTCAGACAGCTACTCTCCTTATCGAGGAAACCACTCATGATATATATCTCAGGATGCAAGTACGACCTGTAAGACACCTTGCATCGAGTGGGAGATGTGAAACGGACATGAGAATTGGTAACGCACAACTTGTCTCGGACAAGTGGGAGATTGTTGGAGTATGTGTCCTCCACAATAGTGCGATTACTTAATAAATCTCGGGGATAATCCTGAATTATTGTCAATTGATTAACGTAAATCAATAACGGTTGGCTGACTAGAGTTTGACGTTATTGTCGTGAGAACGGCGGTAATCAATTGATCCCTTTAAGTCACACCTATAGGAACGTACTCCAAATATTTAAGCTAATTAATTGTATGAGATACGATTACATTAGTGACTTGATAATTTGACTAACGGTTAGTCAGTGTATTAATTTAGAGAGAAATCGAGTTGTGAACTCGGATGATTTAATTTTATATCGATAAAATTATTAGAGGAGACGTGAATTAGTGATTAAGCGTTAATTCACTAATCGTGTATATTTTACTAATGAGATTAGTAAAAGTACAATTCTTAAATATGTGTAAGTGTACATATATGTTAAAGGAGAGTTGTGAGTTCAATTTGATAATTTGTACTTTATCATATTAGATGATTAAGTGATAAATTATAAAGTATTTGTGGGACAAATATTGAAAACAAATTGGACCCATAATTAGGGCCATAGAACCGTCCTAAGCAAGGGAGAAGGAGAGAATAGATTCTCTTTTGTCTTATGTGCTTTGTTTTGTAGCCTTTGGTTTAAGCATGCTAAACATGATCATTACACATGCATGCTATTGTTCTTTACAAGAAAAAGCAAGCAAAGACTCTTCCCCCTTTCTCTCCTCTCAAGGGGCCGGCCCCCTCTCCTCATGTGTGCCCAACACACTTTGTTTTTTCATATATGAAAAAACAAGGGCCAAAGTTAGAGCATGCATGAATGTCTTCTCTACTCTCTAATTCCTCCAACTTCTCTCTAAACACATTAGAAACTAGTTCTAATAAATAATTTCTATATACTACTAAGAGTTAGTAGTAATAATATTCACATATTATCAAGTATCTATTAAGTGATTTCTAGCTCAAAATCACTAGTAGATTTGGAGTTGTTCTTGGGTGCAACAAGAAGGAGGTTTCCTATTTTGGAAACTCGGTTTTGGAGGATCATCCTAACTCATAGCTCAAGAAACAAATCAAGAAAGGAGTTCTTGTATTTGTGCCCATTTTCCTTTGAGAAAGGTATAATATTTCTAAACTTGTTAACAATGTAAATTTGTACTACATAGATCTTGCTAAATCAAATTAGAGTAATTTGATTTACACTAATATTTGATTAGTGAATGGGATCCGATCCCTACAATAACCTCCTCTCATTGCCTTGTAAATTTTCAGATTTGAATGAAGATAAGGTTGAACCCTAAAACTTGAGTGCTCTCATTTCTCTCTTAGCTTTGTGCTTGAGTTGAGTGATTAATTAGTTAGTGGCTTAGTGCTTAACTAATTACAACCCTAAATCTATTACTTAGTGTATAGATTTAGTGACTATCCTTTATGTTCCTTTTGTTTTCACAAAAATCAGAAAAATTAACCCCAAAAAAAGAGCTCTTGGCCGAGTAACACACAAGCTTCACAAGATCGATTTTAGTTCATCCTTTGAGTGAAACTTGACCCACTTAGTTTCACTCCAAATTGGCATCAAAGCTTTGGTTGGGTTTGAAGCACAAGATCCACCCTTGTGTTAGAAAACATACGGTCCAAAGGAGATACCCGAAATTTTTGGTTTGTTCTTGATTTTCGATTTTTTATCTTTATTTTTCGGTTTATTGTGTTTTGCCGAGTTGATCTTTGTTTTTCATCCTTTATTTTTTCGTTTGTCTCTTTTATTTTCTTGTTTCCACAAAACTTCTCACAAATTTTCACAAAAATGGTTGAGGATCTACACTTGTGTTAGTGTTGGTTTTGATTTTCACACTCAAAGGTCCTTGCTTTACTCAAAAATTTTCAGATTTTTGTTCTTTGGTTATTTCAATGGGTATGTTTTTTCCTTTTGATGTTTCTTATGATACTACTCTTGGTGAGACCATGTGTGATTCTATGGAGAAAGCTAGAAGAGAGCTTGAAACCAAAATGAGTCAAATGAGGGGTAGACTTAAACCTAACCCTAACCTTGATCTTGTGACTTTGAGGGGTCAAAGGGAATTAGAGGCTAGAATGGCTCGGTTAGGAGGAGAACCACCCCCTAACCCAAGCCGTGTGGTTTGTAGGGATATGCTTGCCCAAACCCTAACCCTAGAAGAGAATCACCAAGTCCAAATCTTTAGGTCTAGGTGTACCATTATGGGAAGGGTTTGTAATTTGATTGTTGATGAGGAAAGTTGTGTTAATGTTGCCTCAAATACCCTCATTGAAAAACTAGCCTTACCTACACAAGATCACCCTAACCCTTACAAGATGAAATGCCAAAGAAATGGAGCCGAGATGAGTGTGATGGTGGTTAGACAATGCTTGGTTTCTTTCTCCATTGGTGGGGATTACATGGATGAGGTTTTGTGTGATGTGATTCCCATGGATGCTTGTCATCTCCTCTTGGGGAGACCATGGAAGTTGGAAAGAAATGCTCATCATGATGGGAGGGACAATACCTATACTTTCAAGATTGGAGCTAAGAAAATCAAACTTGCACCCTTACCTCCGATTTTGAAGAACCCTAACCCACCCTCCTTGGTTGAGTCACCCGAAAATGCAAAGGATGACGGGGGACCAGAAATTGAACTTGGGGTTAGTCATGGGAAGGATGAGATTAATGTCCTTGCTAAGGAGTTCCCCAAAGAGCAATGCAAACCACCCTCCATACTTGAGTCATCCAAAGAGGCTATTGTGTGTGAACAGGCGAAACAAGTGAGGAAATGAATGTTGGTGAAAAATTGACCCTTCACTTTGCTAAAGATAATCCTAACACTCAAGAGGAAAGCATGGAGTACAATGCCAAGCAAAGGGATGAGTATGATCATGAGAAGTGTTTGGCCAATGTCAAGAGGAAGGTATTCATGTGGTATGAGAATGTTGATACAAGCCAAGAGTCAAGGGAATTTCAAAATGGAAATTCAAGGTGAACAATAACAACAAGGAGCCACCATGTGATCATCCTATTCAAGTCTTTCCAAGTGGGTTCATGAAATGGGGATTCAAAGGGGAACTAAGCTTGAACAAAAAGAGCTAAGTGATGATCTTCTACAATCTTCACCTAAGCTCAAGAAAGAAGATGGCTCAAGTGAAAGTCCAAAGATCGATTTGTGGGAGGAGAACCACGGCCCTCAATGCCATACGTGGGCTGTTCACGATCCTTAGGTCATCCAATTCAACAAGTACTTTCATGAATGAGAAGGTAGCCCTCCATTTGATCAAAGACAATCCTAGAGCAATAGGGGGAAGTCAAGGAGAGGAGCTCAATGAGCTCAAAACTGAAAATTCGGGGCACTCAATGAAGTACAAGGAGAGTGAATCATGTGGAGATGCAAAAGACGATGTGATGGAAAGTTCAAGTAAGTCCTTGAAATGGGAGAAAAACGTTGGGCTCAATCATGACAAAGAGAGGCTAGGTGACGATTCTATGCATGAGGAACATCGAGTTGTGCTAGGGGATAATTGTGAATCCAAAGAAACCATGAGTAAGGGAGAGAGCAAGTTCAAGTCAATGAACCGAAGTTTACAAGAATCAATCTCTCATTCAATCTCTAAGCAAGTGGAATTCTTGGAAGTCTAGAGCCATGGAGCCCAAGGTTGGTCATGGGGCTCATGGGGCACCCCTCATCATGTTCTACGAATCAAGCCATGAAGCCAACAAGAGTCCGAGTCGAGAAGGAGGCAAAGGATCAAGCCATGAGTCAAGCTATAATCCAAACCGAGCAAGAGGAAGAGAGACCGAGGATTTGAGGACAAATCCTTTTCAAGGAGAGGAGATTGGACCAAAAATGGTCAAGGCTAGCAAAGACGCTTTTTGTCCAAATCACGGTTTAGGTCCTTGGGCTCGAACCATGGGCTAGGTCACGATCCTAAGGTCCACCCAAGCTTATTTTGAGTGAATTTAAACAATAATATCTTGGTCAAGCTTGGTGGGTCAAGGAAGTCAAGAAAAGTCAAGACGGAGAGCAACCGAAAGTCGACTAAAGTGCTATTTTTGTTTGTGATCGCTCGAGTGCACCCATATGGGTTCGAACCACAAGTCAATTAAATTATCAAGAGGAACAAATCAAATGGGAAGAGCCAACAAGTCAGCCGAAATTAATTCAAGAGGAGCTCACATGTTTGTCCTCAATGTGTCCCTTTCACCCCATGTCACTATCAAGCTTTTATCCTTTATACTTTATGCTTTATGTTTTGTTGTTTTCTATTCAAATTTTCAGCTCATATGAGCCTTGGAAAACCGACATATTGTTGTTTTTGGTGGGTTGATTGTAGCCCTTAGATTACCTTGTGATGTAAGGTCAAGATTAGAGGAAGGGTAGTATATAACCTCCTCTCATTGCCTTGTAAATTTTCAGATTTGAATGAAGATAAGGTTGAACCCTAAAACTTGAGTGCTCTCATTTCTCTCTTAGCTTTGTGCTTGAGTTGAGTGATTAATTAGTTAGTGGCTTAGTGCTTAACTAATTACAACCCTAAATCTATTACTTAGTGTATAGATTTAGTGACTATCCTTTATGTTCCTTTTGTTTTCACAAAAATCAGAAAAATTAACCCCAAAAAAAGAGCTCTTGGCCGAGTAACACACAAGCTTCACAAGATCGATTTTAGTTCATCCTTTGAGTGAAACTTGACCCACTTAGTTTCACTCCACTTTGTGTGATGTGGTACCCATGGAGGCTTGTCATCTCCTCTTGGGGAAGCCTTGGAAGTTGGAAAGAGATACTCATTGCACTGAAACGGCTTGACGATTTGGTCCCGATTTTTGGCCTACGACCTAACCATGGTCCTTGGACCCATGGTCACGAAATTGAGCCAAAATAGGTCCAAAATCTCGGCTAAATTCAAGTCAAGGATGATACATTTTAATTCAATACAAGTCCCTTTCAATAAAGTTTGTTTTACTACTTTATGTCTTTGTCTCCTTTTGGCCTTTTGAATTCAAACAACAAATCAGCCAAGGGGGCCTTATTTTGGACGTGTAAATGAAGCTCCAAGGAGAAGATCTAGGCCTTTGATTGAACAACACAAATGAAGGGAGGAGATGCACCAAGATGTCACCATCTACTTTAGTTGTTGTTGTATTTTTGTTTGCTGATTTTGTAGCTCACATGTGAGCCTTTTTTTATTGTATTTTGTGGGTTATTTGTAGCCCTTAGATCTTAGTTAGATGAGTGGTTGAGATTAGAAGCTTAGGCTTATATAAGCCAAGCTAAAACCATGTAATTTTTCAGATTTGTTGAATTATAAAAAAAGATGAGTTTTAGAATGAGTTTTCTCTTCAAACCTCCTTAGCTTTGTGCTTGGAGATTCGAGTTTCCATGGGTGAAGGTCATAGCTTAGTGCGATGATTGATCGGAACCTTAGTCTTAGGCTAGTGGCTTTGTGCTTAGTCTAATTCATATCCTTTTATTTTCGTTTTATGTTTTGTTCAAATAAAAACCGAGATAATCCACCAAAACAGCCCTATAAAACGTGTTCATTGAGTGACTCTCATGAGTGAGTCGATTTTAGGGTTAGAGTGGTTACAAGGTACAAAGAGGCCCGCTTCGAATCGCTCCAATTGGTATCAGAGCTTCGGCTCTTGAGTTTTCTTAAACCGAGACGATCTTGGGTTGAGTTGGGTCTTGGTGTCTTCGAGTGTAGCCTTACAAATCTGGGCGAGTCTTGGTTTGTGAGTGTCGACTTGATTCGAGCACCTTTGTAGGTGTTTGAGTCGAGTTGGCTAACAAGAGGATTCGATGAATTTGCTATGTGCTTTTCATAGGATGTGCTCTTGTTGTTTCACTCTTTTACATCCAACTTTACTTTCTTTCAAAATCGTTTTTTGTTTTCTGAAAATTCATCTTTTGGATACCATGTTTTAGTTGGCTAAAGTTTGAGGACAAACTTTTTTTGAAGAAGGGGAGAGTTGCACTGAAACGGCTTGACGATTTGGTCCCGATTTTTGGCCTACGACCTAACCATGGTCCTTGGACCCATGGTCACGAAATTGAGCCAAAATAGGTCCAAAATCTCGGCTAAATTCAAGTCAAGGATGATACATTTTAATTCAATACAAGTCCCTTTCAATAAAGTTTGTTTTACTACTTTATGTCTTTGTCACCTTTTGGCCTTTTGAATTCAAACAACAAATCAGCCAAGGGGGCCTTATTTTGGACGTGTAAATGAAGCTCCAAGGAGAAGATCTAGGCCTTTGATTGAACAACACAAATGAAGGGAGGAGATGCACCAAGATGTCACCATCTACTTTAGTTGTTGTTGTATTTTTGTTTGCTGATTTTGTAGCTCACATGTGAGCCTTTTTTTATTGTATTTTGTGGGTTATTTGTAGCCCTTAGATCTTAGTTAGATGAGTGGTTGAGATTAGAAGCTTAGGCTTATATAAGCCAAGCTAAAACCATGTAATTTTTCAGATTTGTTGAATTATAAAAAAAGATGAGTTTTAGAATGAGTTTTCTTCAAACCTCCTTAGCTTTGTGCTTGGAGATTCGAGTTTCCATGGGTGAAGGTCATAGCTTAGTGCGATGATTGATCGGAACCTTAGTCTTAGGCTAGTGGCTTTGTGCTTAGTCTAATTCATATCCTTTTATTTTCGTTTTATGTTTTGTTCAAATAAAAACCGAGATAATCCACCAAAACAGCCCTATAAAACGTGTTCATTGAGTGACTCTCATGAGTGAGTCGATTTTAGGGTTAGAGTGGTTACAAGGTACAAAGAGGCCCGCTTCGAATCGCTCCACTCATCATGATGGGAGGGACAATACCTATACTTTCACGATTGGAGCTAAGAAAATCAAACTTGCACCCTTACCTCCGAATTTGAAGAACCCTAACCCACCCTCCTTGATTATGTCACACGAAAAAATGGGGATTGATGGGGGACCAGAAATTGAACTTGGGGTTAGTCATGGGAAGGGTGAGATTAATGTCCTTGCTAAGGAGTTCCCCAAAGAGCAATGCAAACCGCCCTCCATACTTGAGTCATCCAAAGAGGTTATTTTGAGTGGAGTACCCGAATTGAAGCATGGGTTTAGTGATGAGAAGGTTGGATGTGTTCTTCTTCTCAAAGACATCCCTAATGATCAAGATGAGTTTGGAAAAGAAAGTCTACCTATGCTCAAGAAAGGGGATGAATGTGAGATGAGAAGTCTACCTAAGCTTATGGAAAGGGGGTTCATGTGGAGTGGGAATGTTGATGCAAGCAAAGAGTCGAGGGAATTTCTAAAATGGAAGTTCAAAGTGGGAACTAACAATACCAAAGAAATGCTATGTGGTTGTCATAACCAAGTCTACTCAAGTGGATTCATGAAATGGGGATTCAAAGGGGGAACTAAGCTTGAACAAAAAGAGCTAAGTGATGATCTTCTACAATCTTCACCTAAGCTCAAGAAAGAAGATGGCTCAAGTGAAAGTCCAAAGATCGATTTGTGGGAGGAGAACACGGCCCTCAATGCCATACGTGGGCTGTTCACGATCCTTAGGTCATCCAATTCAACAAGTACTTTCATGAATGAGAAGGTAGCCCTCCATTTGATCAAAGACAATCCTAGAGCAATAGGGGGAAGTCAAGGAGAGGAGCTCAATGAGCTCAAAACTGAAAATTCGGGGCACTCAATGAAGTACAAGGAGAGTGAATCATGTGGAGATGCAAAAGACGATGTGATGGAAAGTTCAAGTAAGTCCTTGAAATGGGAGAAAAACGTTGGGCTCAATCATGACAAAGAGAGGCTAGGTGACGATTCTATGCATGAGGAACATCGAGTTGTGCTAGGGGATAATTGTGAATCCAAAGAAACCATGAGTAAGGAGAGAGCAAGTTCAATTCAATGAACCGAAGTTTACAAGAATCAATCTCTCATTCAATCTCTAAGCAAGTGGAATTCTTGGAAGTCTAGAGCCATGGAGCCCAAGGTTGGTCATGGGGCTCATGGGGCACCCCTCATCATGTTCTACGAATCAAGCCATGAAGCCAACAAGAGTCCGAGTCGAGAAGGAGGCAAAGGATCAAGCCATGAGTCAAGCTATAATCCAAACCGAGCAAGAGGAAGAGAGACCGAGGATTTGAGGACAAATCCTTTTCAAGGAGAGGAGATTGGACCAAAAAAGGTCAAGGCTAGCAAAGACTCGGTTTGTCCAAATCACGGTTTAGGTCCTTGGGCTCGAACCATGGGCTAGGTCACGATCCTAAGGTCCACCCAAGCTTATTTTGAGTGAATTTAAACAATAATATCTTGGTCAAGCTTGGTGGGTCAAGGAAGTCAAGAAAAGTCAAGACGGAGAGCAACCGAAAGTCGACTAAAGTGCTATTTTTGTTTGTGATCGCTCAGTGCGGCCATATGGGTTCGAACCACAAGTCAATTAAATTATCAAGAGGAACAAATCAAATGGGAAGAGCCAACAAGTCAGTAGAAATTAATTCAAGAGGAGCTCACATGTTTGTCCTCAATGTGTCCCTTTCAACACATGTCACTATCTACCTTTTATCTTTATACTTTATGCTTTATGTTTTGTTGTTTTCTATTCAAATTTTCAGCTCATATGAGCCTTGGAAACCGACATATTGTTGTTTTTGGTGGGTTGATTGTAGCCCTTAGATTACCTTGTGATGTAAGGTCAAGATTAGAGGAAGGGTAGTATATAACCTCCTCTCATTGCCTTGTAAATTTTCAGATTTGAATGAAGATAAGGTTGAACCCTAAAACTTGAGTGCTCTCATTTCTCTCTTAGCTTTGTGCTTGAGTTGAGTGATTAATTAGTTAGTGGCTTAGTGCTTAACTAATTACAACCCTAAATCTATTACTTAGTGTATAGATTTAGTGACTATCCTTTATGTTCCTTTTGTTTTCACAAAAATCAGAAAAATTAACCCCAAAAAAAGAGCTCTTGGCCGAGTAACACACAAGCTTCACAAGATCGATTTTAGTTCATCCTTTGAGTGAAACTTGACCCACTTAGTTTCACTCCACTTTGTGTGATGTGGTACCCATGGAGGCTTGTCATCTCCTCTTGGGGAAGCCTTGGAAGTTGGAAAGAGATACTCATTGCACTGAAACGGCTTGACGATTTGGTCCCGATTTTTGGCCTACGACCTAACCATGGTCCTTGGACCCATGGTCACGAAATTGAGCCAAAATAGGTCCAAAATCTCGGCTAAATTCAAGTCAAGGATGATACATTTTAATTCAATACAAGTCCCTTTCAATAAAGTTTGTTTTACTACTTTATGTCTTTGTCACCTTTTGGCCTTTTGAATTCAAACAACAAATCAGCCAAGGGGGCCTTATTTTGGACGTGTAAATGAAGCTCCAAGGAGAAGATCTAGGCCTTTGATTGAACAACACAAATGAAGGGAGGAGATGCACCAAGATGTCACCATCTACTTTAGTTGTTGTTGTATTTTTGTTTGCTGATTTTGTAGCTCACATGTGAGCCTTTTTTTATTGTATTTTGTGGGTTATTTGTAGCCCTTAGATCTTAGTTAGATGAGTGGTTGAGATTAGAAGCTTAGGCTTATATAAGCCAAGCTAAAACCATGTAATTTTTCAGATTTGTTGAATTATAAAAAAAGATGAGTTTTAGAATGAGTTTTCTCTTCAAACCTCCTTAGCTTTGTGCTTGGAGATTCGAGTTTCCATGGGTGAAGGTCATAGCTTAGTGCGATGATTGATCGGAACCTTAGTCTTAGGCTAGTGGCTTTGTGCTTAGTCTAATTCATATCCTTTTATTTTCGTTTTATGTTTTGTTCAAATGAAAACCGAGATAATCCACCAAAACAGCCCTATAAAACGTGTTCATTGAGTGACTCTCATGAGTGAGTCGATTTTAGGGTTAGAGTGGTTACAAGGTACAAAGAGGCCCGCTTCGAATCGCTCCAATTGGTATCAGAGCTTCGGCTCTTGAGTTTTCTTAAACCGAGACGATCTTGGGTTGAGTTGGGTCTTGGTGTCTTCGAGTGTAGCCTTACAAATCTGGGCGAGTCTTGGTTTGTGAGTGTCGACTTGATTCGAGCACCTTTGTAGGTGTTTGAGTCGAGTTGGCTAACAAGAGGATTCGATGAATTTGCTATGTGCTTTTCATAGGATGTGCTCTTGTTGTTTCACTCTTTTACATCCAACTTTACTTTCTTTCAAAATCGTTTTTTGTTTTCTGAAAATTCATCTTTTGGATACCATGTTTTAGTTGGCTAAAGTTTGAGGACAAACTTTTTTTGAAGAAGGAGAGGATTGCCAAAGCGGCAGCGATTTGGTCCCGATTTTTGGCCTACGACCTAACCATGGTCCTTGGACCCATGGTCACGAAATTGAGCCAAAATAGGTCCAAAATCTCGGCTAAATTCAAGTCAAGGATGATACATTTTAATTCAATACAAGTCCCTTTCAATAAAGTTTGTTTCTTACTTTATGTCTTTGTCACCTTTTACTTTTTGAATTCAAACAACAAATCAGCCAAGGGGGCCTTATTTTGGGCGTGTAAATGAAGCTCCAAGGAGAAGATCTAGGCCTTTGATTGAACAACACAAATGAAGGGAGGAGATGCACCAAGATGTCGCCACCATCTACTTTAGTTGTTGTTGTATTTTTGTTTGCTGATTTTGTAGCTCACATGTGAGCCTTTTTTTATTGTATTTTGTGGGTTATTTGTAGCCCTTAGATCTTAGTTAGATGAGTGGTTGAGATTAGAAGCTTAGGCTTATATAAGCCAAGCTAAAACCATGTAATTTTTCAGATTTGTTGAATTATAAAAAAAGATGAGTTTTAGAATGAGTTTTCTCTTCAAACCTCCTTAGCTTTGTGCTTGGAGATTCGAGTTTCCATGGGTGAAGGTCATAGCTTAGTGCGATGATTGATCGGAACCTTAGTCTTAGGCTAGTGGCTTTGTGCTTAGTCTAATTCATATCCTTTTATTTTCGTTTTATGTTTTGTTCAAATAAAAACCGAGATAATCCACCAAAACAGCCCTATAAAACGTGTTCATTGAGTGACTCTCATGAGTGAGTCGATTTTAGGGTTAGAGTGGTTACAAGGTACAAAGAGGCCCGCTTCGAATCGCTCCACTCATCATGATGGGAGGGACAATACCTATACTTTCACGATTGGAGCTAAGAAAATCAAACTTGCACCCTTACCTCCGAATTTGAAGAACCCTAACCCACCCTCCTTGATTATGTCACACGAAAAAATGGGGATTGATGGGGGACCAGAAATTGAACTTGGGGTTAGTCATGGGAAGGGTGAGATTAATGTCCTTGCTAAGGAGTTCCCCAAAGAGCAATGCAAACCGCCCTCCATACTTGAGTCATCCAAAGAGGTTATTTTGAGTGGAGTACCCGAATTGAAGCATGGGTTTAGTGATGAGAAGGTTGGATGTGTTCTTCTTCTCAAAGACATCCCTAATGATCAAGATGAGTTTGGAAAAGAAAGTCTACCTATGCTCAAGAAAGGGGATGAATGTGAGATGAGAAGTCTACCTAAGCTTATGGAAAGGGGGTTCATGTGGAGTGGGAATGTTGATGCAAGCAAAGAGTCGAGGGAATTTCTAAAATGGAAGTTCAAAGTGGGAACTAACAATACCAAAGAAATGCTATGTGGTTGTCATAACCAAGTCTACTCAAGTGGATTCATGAAATGGGGATTCAAAGGGGGAACTAAGCTTGAACAAAAAGAGCTAAGTGATGATCTTCTACAATCTTCACCTAAGTTCAAGAAAGAAGATGGCTCAATTGAAAGTCCAAAGATCGATTTGTGGAAGGGGAACACGGCCCTCAAGACCATACCCGAATTAGTCACACTCTTTATGTCGTCTAATTCCTTAAGTACCTTCATGATCGAGAATGTAGCCCTCCATGTGATCGAAGACAATCCTAGAGCAATAAGGGGAAGCCGAGGAGAGGAGCTTCATGAAGTCAAAACTGAAAATTTGGGATACTCGATCAAGTGCAAAGGAAGTGAATCATTTGGAGATGCAAAGGTCGATGTGCTAGAAAGTTCAAGTGAGTCCTTGAAATGGGAAAGAAACGTGGGACTCATCATTGACAAAGGGTGGCTAATTGACGGTCCTAAACATGAGGGACTTCGAGTTGTGTTAGGGGATAATTGTGAATCCAAAGAAACCATGAGTAAGGGAGAGAGCAAGCTCAATTCAATGAGCCGAGTTTACAAGAATCAATTTCTCATTCAATCTCTAAGCAAGTGGAATTCTTGGAAGTTTAGAGCCATGGAGCCCAAGGTTGGTCATGGGGCTCATGGGGCACCCCTCATCATGTTCTACGAATCAAGTCATGAAGCCAACAAGAGTCCGAGTCAAGAAGAAAGCAAAGGTTCGAGCCATGAGTCAAACAATAGTTCAAGTCGAGAAGGGAACAAAGAGAACTCCGAGGATTTGAGGACAAATCCTTTTCAAGGAGAGGAGATTGGACCAAGAATGGTCAAGGCGAACAAAGGCGGTTTTAGTCTAGAACACGGTTTGGGTCCTTGGGCTCGAACCATGGGCTAGACCACGGCCCTAAGGTCCACCCAAGCTTATTTTGAGTGAATTACATAATAATATCTTGGTCAAGCTTGGTGGGTCAAAGAAGTCAAGGAAAGTCAAGACGGAGTGCAACCGAAAGTCAACAAAAATGCTATTTTTGAATGTGATCGCTCGAGTGCACCCAAGTAGGTTCGAACCACAAGTCAATTAAATCTTCAAGAGCAAAATCAAGTGGGAAATGAACCCAAGTCAGCCGAAAATGGTCAAGAGAGGCATCACATGTGTTCCTCAATAAGTCCCTTTCAACACATGTCACTATCTACCTTTTATGCTTTATGCTTTATGCTTTATGTTTGTTGTTTGTTAGTCTTCAAAAAAATTCAGCTATTGTAAGGCAAATTTCAGCTGTTTTTTATGATGTATTGTGGGTTCCTTGTGGCCCTTAGATTAGCTTTGAATTGAAGGGTGTAGATTAGAGGTTGGGTCTTATATAAACCCTCCCTCTCACAACATAATTTTCAGATTTGGCTAATGAAAAGAAACCCTAGAGTTTTTATTGAGTGTTCTTCATTTCCTCATTACTTTGTGTGTGAGTTAGTGAAAGATTAGTTTAGTGGCTTTGTGCTTAAGCTAATCAAACCCTAAATCTATTACTTTGTGTGTAGATTTAGATACTATCTTTATGTTCTTTCATTTAACAACAAAAATCAGAAAAATTTATCACAAAAAAAGTCATTTGGCCGAGTATATTCAAGAGGGTTTCAAGGTTTGATTTTGTTCATCCTTTGAGTGAAACTTAGCCCATCAAGTTTCACTCCAGAAACATCAAAAGGAAGAAACATACCCATTGGATAACCAAAGAACAAAATCTGAAAAAAATTTCGAGTAAAGAGAGGATCTTTGAACCGTGTAAACCTTAGCACAAGGTGGATCTTGTGTTCTTCAAACCCAACCTAAGCTTTGATAACCAATTTGGAATGAAACTAGATGGGTTAAGTTTCACTCAAGGAGACAAGCAAAATCGATTTGTGGTGATGATAAAAATCTCGGCCAAAGTATTGTTTTTGTGGGATAATTTTTCTGATTTTTGTGAAACAAAAGGAAAACATAAAAGATAGTAACTAAATCTAAACACAAAGTAATAGATTTAGGTTTTTAATTAGTCAAGCACTAAGCCACTAACTAATTACTCACAAATCTCAAGCACAAAGCAATGAGAAAATTGAAGAACACTCAACTTAAACACTAGGGTTTTCAATTCATTCAAATCTGAAAAATTATGATGTTAGAGTGTGGGTTTATATAGTACCCTTGCTCTAATCTTGGCCTTACATTTTAAAGGAGATCTAAGGGCTACAAGTAACCCACAAAAGTTACAAAATTTCGGCTCACATGAGCTCAATTTGCTGAAAATTTGAAGAGAAACAAACAAATACATAAAGCATAAAGCATAAAGAAAGATAGTGACATGTGTTGAAAGGGACTTGTTGAGGACAAACATGTGAAGCTCCTCTTTGAGTATTTTCGGCTAACTTGGGGTCATTTCCCACTTGGGTTTGCTCTTGAAGATTTAATTGACTTGTGGTTCTGAACCAAAAACGGTCGAGGCGAACAAAGGCGGTTTTTGCCTAAATCACGGTTTGAGTCCTTGGGCTCGAACCATGGGCTAGACCACGGTCCTAAGGTCCACCCAAGCTTATTTTGAGTGAATTTGAACAATAACATCTTGGTCAAGCTTGGTGGGTCAAAGAAGTCAAGGAAAGTCAAGAAGGAGAGCAACCGAAAGTCGACAAATGTGCTATTTTGAATGTGATCGCTTGAGTGCACCCATGTGGGTTCGAACCCCAATAAAACATGAGCCAACAAGGTCCAAGAGGGTCAGCTAAGGGGAGAATTCGGCTGACCCAAGGAAGCTCTCAACATGATACATTATTTTGTGCTTTAGGTCGTTTTCACTAGTGTCACTTTCAATACTTTATGCTTTATTGTTTTTAGCTTATAAAATCTGATTTGTGAAGTGTAATGGACGTCCCACATGCCTCCCTAAGATCAAGTCTTGGCCCTTGGATGTTACCTAAAAGCATGGAGAGGATTGAAGCCAAGTCACTATCACACTTTATGCTTTTGTAGTTGTTAGTTTACTTTGAATTTTCAGCAATTGTAAAGGCTTCTAAGAGCCGTTTTTTTTGTATTACTTGGGAGTATTTGTAGCCCTTAGATTAGATATTAGATTGTATGGTTAGGATGTAAAGCCTTGGTCTATTTAAACCAAGCATATCCTCATTGTATTTTGAGATTTGAATGATTAAAAAGGTTGAACCCTAAAAACTTGAGTGTTTTCATTTTCTCATTGCTTTGTGCTTGAGTTTAGTGATTAATTAGTTAGTGGCTTTGTGCTTAACTAATTAAAACCCTAAGTCTATTACTTTGTGTGTAGATTTAGTTACTATCTTTTATGTTTCATTTGTTTCACAAAAAATCAGAAAATACTTCACAAAAATAGCACTTGGCCGAGATTTTCAAGCACCTTCACAAATCGATTTTAGTTCATCCTTTGAGTGAAACTTAACCCACTTAGTTTCACTCCAAATTGGTTATCAAAGCCTAGGTTTGTTCTTGTTTTCGATTTGCTTTTGTTTCGGTTTGATCTTTGTCTTTCGAGTAGTTTTTGTTTTCCTCTTTTATTTTTCGTTTTTCTATTTTATTTTTTTTTTCCTTGTTTATTTACACAAAACTTCCACAAACATTCTCACAAAATTTTCACAAAATGGTTGAAGATCTACACTTGTGTTAGTATTGGTTTCGGTTCTTACACCCAAAGGTCCAAACTTTACTCAAAAATTTTCAGATTTTGTTTCTTTGATTATATCAATGGGTGTGTTTCTTCCTTTTGATGTTTCTTGTGGTACTACTCTTGGTGAGACCATGTATGATTCTATGGAGAAAGCTAGAAGAGAGCTTGAAATCAAAATGAGTCGAATGAGGGGTAGACTTAAACCTAACCCTAGCCTTGATCTTGTGACTTTGAGGGGTCAAAGGGAGTTAGAGGCTAGAATGGCTCGATTAGGAGGAGAGCCACCCCCTAGCCATGGCCGTATGGGTTGTAGAGACTCACATACTCAAACCCTAACCCTAACCCTAGAAGAGAATCACCAAGTCGAAACCTTTAGGTCTAGGTGTACCATTATGGGAAGGGTTTGTAATTTGATTGTTGATGGGGAGAGTTGTTCTAATGTTGCCTCAAGCACCCTCATTGAAAAATTAGCCTTGCCTACACAAGAACACCCTAACCCTTACAAGATGAAGTGGCTAAACAATGGAGCCGAGATGAGTGTAAGTGTGGTTAGACAATGCTTGGTTTCTTTCTCCATTGGTGGGGATTACATGGATGAGGCTTTGTGTGATGTGATTCCCATGGATGCTTGTCATCTCCTCTTGGGGAGACCATGGAAGTTGGAAAGAAATGCTCATCATGATGGGAGGGACAATACCTATACTTTCAAGATTGGAGCTAAGAAAATCAAACTTGCACCCTTACCTCCGATTTTGAAGAACCCTAACCCACCCTCCTTGATTATGTCACACGAAAAAATGGGGATTGATGGGGGACCAGAAATTGAACTTGGGGTTAGTCATGGGAAGGATGAGATTAATGTCCTTGCTAAGGTGGACCAAAATTGGTCAAGGAAGTCAAGGGTGGAGAAGAGGGAGACCATGGGTTAGGGCCATGGGCTCAAACCCAAGCCTAGACCAAGGGTCAAGGGATCACTAGGGGATAAGTAAAGTCAATTCTATGGTCAAATCGAGCCAACCCTAGTGATCAAGCTAAGTCAAGGAGAAGTCAAAGTTGGAGAGCAACAAAAAGTCAAGATTATGCTATTTTGAAAATGTGGTCAACTAAGGTACACCCATGTGAGTCAACCCTCCAATAAATGGGCTCACATGGTTCATCAAGCTAGCTCATGGAGGTCAAGGGGGCCGGTCTAAATCAAGTCACCAAGGATCATCACATTGTTTTTTATATTTCATGTCATTTTCATACATGTCGTTTTCATTACCTTTACTTTATGCTTTATTGAAAGGAGACAATATAAACCCTTGTAATATGGTCACTAGGACCGTCCCACATGCCACCCAAGGTCAAATCTTGACCCTTGAAGACTACCTAAAGTGCATGGAGAGGATGTGTTCACATGTCATTGTCTACTTTAAGTTTTGTTTGTTATCAATTTCAAAATTGTAAGGTCACTAGGACCAATTAGTTTCGGCTGATTTGAGGGACCTTTATGGCCCTTGGATCAACTTGTAATGTGTGGCTAAGATTAGAATGAGGGTAATATATAAACCCTCATCCTCATCTCACAATTTTCAGATTTTGAATGATATAAGGTTGAAACCCTAAAAACTTGAGTACTCTCATTTCTCTCTTTACTTTGTGTTTGAGATTTATGATAATTAACTAGTGGCTTGGTGCTTAGTTAATTAAACCCCTAAATCTATAACTTTGTGAGTAGATTTAGGCACTATCTTTTATGTTTCCTTGTTTTACAAAATTTCAGAAAATTACTTCACAAAAATAGTTACTTTGGCCGAGATTTCCATCATCATCATAAGTCGACTTTTGTTCATCCTTTGAGTGAAATCAAACCCCATTGGTTTCACTCCATAAGGAGTTCCCCAAAGAGCAATGCAAACCACCCTCCATACTTGAGTCATCCAAAGAGGTTATTTTGAGTGGAGTACCCGAATTGAAGCATGGGTTTAGTGATGAGAAGGTTGAATGTGTTCTTCTTCTCAAAGGCATCCCTTATGGAAAGGAGATTCATGTGGAGTAGGGATGTTGGTGCAAGCAAAGAGTCGAGGGAATTTCTAAAATGGAAATTCAAAGTGAATACTAACAACAACAAGGAGGATGAGTCCATTGAAAGTCCAAAGATCGATTTGTGGAAGGGGAACACGGCCCTCAAGGCCACACATGAGTTGGTCGCGCTTCTTAGGTCGTCTAATTCAACAAGTACCTTCATGATCGAGAATGTAGCCCTCCATATGATCAAAGACAATCCTAGGACGATAAGAAGGAACGAAGAAGAGGAGCACGAATTCAATGTCAAGGTTCCAAGTTTGAAAGTTTCGATCAAGAGCAAAGGGAGTGAATCATTTGGAGATGCAAAGGTCGATGTGTTCGAAAGTTCGAGTGAATCCTTGAGATGGAAGTTCAAGGTGGGGATTATCAATACCAAAGGAAGGCTATGTGGTTATCATAATCAAGTCTATTCGAGTGGTTTCATGAAATGGGGATTCAAAGGGGGAACTAAGCATGGCCAAGGAGGGCTAGGTGATGATCCTATGCAAACCTCACCTAAGCTCAAGTTTGAAGGATTTAGGACTAACCTAGGGCAAGCACACGAGCTATGGGGCTCCTTGAGTAAAGAGATGGGTGAAGTCGAGCACAATCAAAGGAGTCAAGTCAAGAAAGTCCATCCATTCATTCGAGCTCTAAGTCCTTGGTGTCCATTGAAGCTAAAACTTCTTGAATTCGTTTTTGGTTGTGGAATCAAAGAGGTACCTCTCCTTGGAGGTTATGATCAATGTCAAGATGAAACTCATGTTACGAACCCCAAGGATTTGAGGACAAATCCTTTTCAAGAAGAGGAGATTGAACCAAAAACGGTCGAGGCGAACAAAGGCGGTTTTTGCCTAAATCACGGTTTGAGTCCTTGGGCTCGAACCATGGGCTAGACCACGGTCCTAAGGTCCACCCAAGCTTATTTTGAGTGAATTTGAACAATAACATCTTGGTCAAGCTTGGTGGGTCAAAGAAGTCAAGGAAAGTCAAGAAGGAGAGCAACCGAAAGTCGACAAATGTGCTATTTTGAATGTGATCGCTTGAGTGCACCCATGTGGGTTCGAACCCCAATAAAACATGAGCCAACAAGGTCCAAGAGGGTCAGCTAAGGGGAGAATTCGGCTGACCCAAGGAAGCTCTCAACATGATACATTATTTTGTGCTTTAGGTCGTTTTCACTAGTGTCACTTTCAATACTTTATGCTTTATTGTTTTTAGCTTATAAAATCTGATTTGTGAAGTGTAATGGACGTCCCACATGCCTCCCTAAGATCAAGTCTTGGCCCTTGGATGTTACCTAAAAGCATGGAGAGGATTGAGCCACAAGTCACTATCACACTTTATGCTTTTGTAGTTGTTAGTTTACTTTGAATTTTCAGCAATTGTAAAGGCTTCTAAGAGCCGTTTTTTTTGTATTACTTGGGAGTATTTGTAGCCCTTAGATTAGATATTAGATTGTATGGTTAGGATGTAAAGCCTTGGTCTATTTAAACCAAGCATATCCTCATTGTATTTTGAGATTTGAATGATTAAAAAGGTTGAACCCTAAAAACTTGAGTGTTTTCATTTTCTCATTGCTTTGTGCTTGAGTTTAGTGATTAATTAGTTAGTGGCTTTGTGCTTAACTAATTAAAACCCTAAGTCTATTACTTTGTGTGTAGATTTAGTTACTATCTTTTATGTTTCATTTGTTTCACAAAAAATCAGAAAATACTTCACAAAAATAGCACTTGGCCGAGATTTTCAAGCACCTTCACAAATCGATTTTAGTTCATCCTTTGAGTGAAACTTAACCCACTTAGTTTCACTCCAGGTTCGAACCCACATGGGTGCACCCAAAGTTCACACTTCAAAAATAGCACATTCATTGACTTTTCGGTTGCTCTCCAACTTGACTTTCCTTGACTTCTCTGACCCACCAAGCTTGACCAAGATATTATGGTTTAATTCACTCAAAATAAGCTTGGGTGGACCCTAGGACCGTGGCCTAGCCCATGGTTCGAGCCCAAGGACCCAAACCGTGATTTAGACAAAAACCGCCTTTGCTCGGCTTAACCATTTTTGGTTCATTTTTCTCATTCAACAAATCTGAAAATTACATTGTGAGAGTGAGGGTTTATATAAGACCCTTGCTCTAATCTTGACCTTACAATTCAAAGATGATCTAAGGGCTCATAGAGGCCCATGAATATTACAAAAAAATGGCTCAAAAGAGCTCACATGAGCTGAAAATTTCAAGGTAAATGACAAACTACAAAAGCATAAAGTGTGATGGTGACACTTGACTCAATCCTCTCCTTTCTTTGTTTAGGCGATCATCCAAGGGTCTTGAGAGAGCCTTGGGCTTGAGAAGGACGGTCCATGCTCCACATTTTCAGATTTTGAAACTAAAACAATAAAGCATAAAGTAATGAAAACGACATGAGTGAAAATGACTTAAAACACTAAATAATGTGATTGTTATGGGGAATTGTTTAGAGCCAGCTCCTTGAACCTCCTTGAGCTAACTTTTGTGAGCCATGTGAGTCCTTTTATTGGAGGATTAACTCACATGGGTGCACCCAAAGTGACCACATTCAAAATAGCATGTTCCTTGACTTTTTAGTTGCTCTCCAACTTGACCTTCCCTTGACTTCCTTTGACCACTAAGTATGGCTAGATTGACCATAGAATGAACTTGACTTAGCTCTTAGTGGCCCCTAGGTCCAAGGCCTAGGCTTGGGTTTGAGCCCATGGTCCCAACTCCTCTCCATCCTTGATCGCCTTGACCATTCTTGGTCCAATCTCCTCTCCTTGGAAAGGATTTGCCCTCAAATCCTTGGAGATCCTTTTGCTTCCTCCTTGGCTCGATTTCATGCTTGTTGCTCGACTTAACCTTTGCTCGACCTTGGCTTTCACGGCTCTAAGCTTCCAAGGGCACCATTTGATGATAGTTTGGAGGAAAGGTTGGACCCCCTTGGCTTGGCTCTTATGAATGGCCGAGTGTTCTTCTTTGATCACGATTTCCTTGTCTATGCATTCTTGATCAAGCACTCCTTCGAGCCCCCGATTTAGAGGCATGCTTTCCATCCATTCTTGTCCATGATCAAGCCCATCAATGATCCTCCACCTCAAGGATCCGCTTGATCTCTCTATGCCATCGATTTTTGCTCTTCCTTTGACCACATTCTCGTTGTAGTCGGTTGTTTCATTGTTGATTGATGCATCACCTTCATGTTGCTCCTCTCCTAGAATCCTTCTTATCATTCTAGGGTTTCCCATCTCTTCACCTACACTCATTTTCGGCTACTCATCCACCTCTTTGCTAGGATTCCCTTCCTTGAATGACTCAAACATGCATGAATTTGTTTTACATCCCATCATTGGTGGTAGGGGGGCTAGAACGATAAGCTTTTCACCGTACTTAAACGAGTAGGTGTTGTTTCTTCCATGATGGGAAGAATTCTTCTCATATTCCCATGGCCTACCAAGCAACACATGACACGCATCCATGTCCAACACCTCACACACAACTTCATCCTTATAGTCTTGTCCAATCGAGATTGAAACTTTGCATTGTTTATCGACCTTTACCTCGGCTCCTTGATTAAGCCACCTTAGCTTATAAGGATGAGGATGTTTCAAGGTGGGTAGGGCAAGTTTATCAATGAGGGTTTTCGAAGCAACATTAACACAACTTCCTCCATCGATAATTAGGTTACACACTCTCCCCATGATTGTACATTTGGACCGAAAAATTTGATGTCTTTGGTCCATGCTCTCGTTTGATTCTTGAGTGTGCATCACTCGCCATGTGACCAAGCTCAACCCCGAGTTCGGGGGAACTAGGGTTTCGGCCATCTTCTCTCCCACAACTTCCTCTTTGTTTTCTTCTTCATAAACTAAGACCTCATCGTCTCCCCAATGCACTACTTCACACGTGTTCAAGGCCCTCTTGTTAGGGCACTCCTTAGCAAAATGACCATACCCTTGACATTGGTAGCACCTCTTGAGGGGAATCGTCTTTTTAGGGCCAAAGTCGATTCCTTTTCCTTTGTCAACACTTGATGGCTTTGTAGTAGGGCTAGGCTCAACTATCTTCACCCCTCCTTGGCTTGTGGTAGGATTGGCCTTGGTAGTGTGCTTGGCCGAATCCCCTCTCCCCTTCTCTAGCTTCTCAACTCTCATGGCCATAGTGACGGCCTCATCGAATGACCATAAATTTTGCATCTTTACCCGGTTTGCTATCCTAGGGTTTAGGCCCTCGACAAATCTTGCAATCTTTTGCTCGGGTTTTTCACTCATCTCACATTGTAGAGTGAGTTGTTCAAAGTCTCTAAGGTAGGATTCGATGGGTAGTGTTTCTTGTTTGAGTTGAGCCAACCTTAGAAACATGTCTTGGGTGTAATCCTTGGGAACGAACTTATCTTTGAGCTTTTTCTTGAGTTTGAGCCAAGACCTAATGGGTTCCTTTCCCTCTCGATTTCTTTGCTTCTTAAGGTTTTCATACCAAAGGGAGGCATATCCTTTGAATTTCATGATGGCCACCTTAAAACACTTTCTATCGGGGTATTCCTTAAATTCAAAGATTCTTTCAACCGACCTAAGCCAATCTAGGAGATCCTCGGGATTCAAGCTACCATAAAAGTCGGGAATATCTACCTTGATGTCTCGGTCATGATCTCTTGGGTGAGCTTCAAGGGACTCCTCCGAATCCGAGTAGTGTTCTTCCATGTGAGGAGGTGGTTGCCCCCTTCCTCGGCCACCAAACCCACGGCCCCTTCCTCCACCTCTTGGTGGTGGTCTTGGTTCATGAAGGTTTTGGTCCAAGAGAGTGTTTAGAGCATTCATCATCATAGTACAATTACCGGTGAGTTGAGTCAACTTCTCTTCTAAATCCGAAAGCCTCTTATCCCCATCCATTTTGTGAAAATTTTGTGAGATCTTTTGTGGAAGTTTTGTGGAATTAAACAAGGAAAAAGAAGGAAGGAAACGAAAAATAAAAAGAGGAAAACAAGAGTAAAACCGAGAAAACAAAGTTCAAACCGAAAACAAAACAAATCGAAAAAACAAGAACAAACCTAGGCTTTGATGACCAATTTGGAGTGAAACCTATGGGGGTTGATTTCACTCAAGAGAACAACAAAAATCGATCTTGAAATACTTGTGTTTTACTCGGCCAAAGTGATGTTTTTTGAGATAAATTTTCTGATTTTTGGGAAGTAAAAGGAAAACATAAAGGGATAGACTAAATCTAAGCACTAAGCAATAGATTTAGGTTTTGATTAATCAAGCACAAACCCACTAATTAATCACTCACTAACTCAAGCACTAAGCTAAGAGAAAATGAAGAACACACTCAACTCTAGGGTTTTTTCTCATTCAACAAATCTGAAAATTACATTGTGAGAGTGAGGGTTTTTATAAGACCCTTGCTCTAATCTTGACCTTACAATTCAAAGATGATCTAAGGGCTCATAGAGGCCCATGAATATTACAAAAAAACGGCTCAAAAGAGCTCACATGAGCTGAAAATTTCAAGGTAAATGACAAACTACAAAAGCATAAAGTGTGATGGTGACACTTGACTCAATCCTCTCCTTTCTTTGTTTAGGTGATCATCCAAGGGTCTTGAGAGAGCCTTGGGCTTGAGAAGGACGGTCCATGCTCCACATTTTCAGATTTTGAAACTAAAACAATAAAGCATAAAGTAATGAAAACGACATGAGTGAAAATGACATAAAACACAAAATAATGTGATTGTTATGGGGAATTGTTTAGAGCCGCCTCCTTGGACCTCCTTGAGCTAACTTTTGTGAGCCATGTGAGTCCTTTTATAGGAGGATTAACTCACATGGGTGCACCCAAAGTGACCACATTCAAAATAGCATGTTCCTTGACTTTTTAGTTGCTCTCCAACTTGACCTTCCCTTGACTTCCTTTGACCACTAAGTATGGCTAGATTGACCATAGAATGAACTTGACTTAGCTCTTAGTGGCCCCTAGGTCCAAGGCCTAGTGTAACAACCCGTGTTTTTAAAAATAAAATAAAATACGATTTAAAAAGGTTTTAGGAAAGATAAAGGTTTTAAAACTGAAATCACGGTGGCGGAAACACCGTAGCCCGGATTATTACTCAAACAACTACTAAAACTAAACAGAACTCTCAAATGAATAAATCGAAAAGTTAAAACAAGGGATCGACAAGGCATAAATAGACTAAATTTTTTTTTGATAAAACAGAACTCTCAAATGAATAATATTAAAAAGAAGGGTCATAAAAGTGTATTAAAATGGAATGCAAAATACTCCCTTTTTTTGTCGATATTTAAAAATGAAGGATAACATGATTTGGTAAGAAAAATAGAAGTATAAAGGATTTAGTTTAGAATAGTGAGTATGATGAAAGCAAAGAAACCAAGTAGTACATAAGAAAGCAATAATCAGAGTGAAACATTTTGAAATAAAGAAATAAATTTAAAAACGACGATTAAATCAAATCGAAAGCTTTTAAAGACTATTTTAGAGGCAGGACTAGTAAATTTTAAATGTAGAGATTTATCGAGTCGACACCCGACCTCGCATGACTCCATCATTCTTGTACCTGCATCCAAAGCAAACATATATGATCTAATGGTGGAAATCCAAAGACCACCATTCACACAACTACTCATACACATGCACAAATAACGTAGACCCCCTAATGTGTCTACCCAGCACTCTCACTCGGTGTTCTAGGTCAAATCCTACTCACTCACCTAAGAGAGTTGGGAGCGTATTCGCTCTGATAGCAACTGTAACCACCCGGGTTTTTAAAAATAAAATAAAATACGATTTAAAAAGGTTTTAGGAAAGATAAAGGTTTTAAAACTGAAATCACGGTGGCGGAAACACCGTAGCCCGGATTATTACTCAAACAACTACTAAAACTAAACAGAAAGAAAAGAGTAGGCCTTAAGGCCTAGCACAAACATGGGGAATAAATACCCGTTACATCCAAATCCAAAACAAAAGTTCAAAGACCGAAAGAACATCTAAAAGCAAACCAAAATACATGTCCATAAGGGTCTAATCAAGCCACATCTCTTCTAAGGTGTACACGGTCACATCCTCGCATCCAACTCACTCAATCCCGTCTCGCGCATACCTATAAAAGAGAGGCAACAACCACAATCAGTGGGAGTAACTAGGTGCTCCCGGCCATATTTTAACATAACAAACGTAGACAACAACAATGCAAACAGCTCACCGCCTACTCGGCCTATGATCAAAGTACAAACAAACATGAATAACAACATACAACAATGGTACAATAATACACAAGTAACCAAATCACATGGCACAACCAAGTCGTGCCCAAACCAACTGAGCTCACAAGACGATCCTTCTTCCAACCAATTGCGAGAGTAAGCGCGGAGAACTGGGTGAAGCAACAAGAATCACCCCGGGTGAAGCAACAAGAATCACCCAAACCCTATGGCGGAACAGCAACAAGAAGTTCCTCAATAATCACAAGTCTAAATTTGGCCAAATTCCACCGAGCAACAAGAACGGTGACGACATAAATAACCATAGTCTCTAACCCTTCTGGTTGAGAACCCATGATAGCTCTAGCTAAACAACAAGAATAGCCGAGGGGACCATGAGCGGTATCCGTCCAATCTAGGACGTTGTATCTCCTCACACATGTGCCAGAACAGTACCCATGTGCAAACTTAACCCAAGCATAACCTGTTAACCTGTTAACCTGTCTCCAACACTTCCAACACAAGCATACGACCACAACAACCATACTCATACATACATAAGCATCATTACCAACACAACCAACCATACTTACGGAGTACAATATGATCAAAACACTTTACAAGTCATACATTCAATTAACATGCTCATAATTCATAATTTAGTGATCAAACAAAGTACAACACGATTCAACAATGCATAGCTAACACCCTATGACGAGCAAAGACTCAAACAAGAGACATTTGAACCAACACACACACCCACCATACTCGGCCAGCCCACACAACTCACGGCCAACACACACCACACACGGCCATCACTCCACAAACACGGTTTCATGCACCAAACTCAATTCTCATGTGACCAATTATCGATTTAGGTGATCAATTCATTAAAACATGCATCTAAACATCACTTAACATCTTATAATCAACTTAACTCGTAACTTATCATAAGGTGACTCTTACCAACATCATGATTAATCATAATTAAGCCAAAACAATAAGAAAAACAAGAGAGCACCAAGACAAGGGCTACGGCCCTCATCTCAATCCTCACGGCATCATCATCACTATCACACCAATTCAATTTTCATGATTCTACTAACATGATTAGCATTAAATTAACATAGTTATGCAATTAATGAGACAATATGAATGATACTATGACAACCCTAGTATGAGGCCAATGATACTAACATGATTCCATGATCAATCATTAATGAAACATCATAACAACAATGCAAACATCACACACAAAACAACCTAGGCCTCATATATGTTAAAACACAACTAGATCACACCTAGTTACCTTTGTAGAGTCTCCAAAAACGTGCTACTCCTCCTCCTCTTCAACTAGGATGGTATCTCCTTCTTCAAAGCCCTCTTCTCCTTTGATAATCCAAGCCAAGACATACACACAATGAATACATAGAAGTATAACACATAAAATAACATAATAACAGAAAAATCAAAGAGATAAAAGGGATCCTATACCAAGGGAAAAGGTTAGGAAAGACTTAGGATGAATAGGATGAAAGCTTGGAAGAGAAACAATGGAGTTAGAATGATAATGGAGAGATATTTTGAGAGAGAAAGGAGAAATGAATGTGGATGGAATGAGAGGAATGAGAGATTAGGATAGATAATCAGATTATTAGGTTGCTTAGTTTAGGAGATTATAGGATAATTAATTGCCTTGCTCAAAAAGCCAACCAAAACCCTAAACCCTATCCGTGCAAAGGAGGATTTGGTTCGGTCCAAGTTGGGCCGGTCCAAATTAGCTTCTGAAAATTTGGCAGTTGCAACGGCGTCGAAAAAATCTGTGATTTAGCCTTTTGAATCACCTGAATCGGAGTTCGTATGAGGAAGTTACACCGTTTTTAGCTAAATTACTCCGTATTTAAGTTCTGACGACAGAGTAGCTTATCCACGCGACAAGAGAACTGATTTTCTCGAGCTAAAAGAAATGAGGAAATCAAGAGAAATAATTTACGAATATAAATGAGACGAATAATTAATATTAGAAAAAGTCGGGGTGTTACAATCTCACCACCTAAAAAGAAGTTTCGTCCTCGAAACTTGAGAACGAAAGAATGCCCCCAAAGGATTAAGGAAACTACCTACTCCTATGGTCCTCAAGACAAGAATCGCTAACTCTACTCACCTCGATAACAAGGGCATAGACACGCTTAACGACGCTTATATTAGCTCAATATCACCAACTGCTCGGATGTGGATCGCTAGTTTATGTAAACCGGTATACCATAGATACATCGTATGCTCGACAACCCAAAGTGTTTATTCTTAGCTTCGTATGTCCATAACAACTCAACTCAGTATCTCAATCCAAAATCTTAACACTCTCCAAACGCATTTTAAAACCGTGGACATCCTAACTAACGTCACCAATACAATTGCCGCACAAAATAATCCTCAAATCAATGCCCAAGACAAACCTCATACCCTTAATCATAACGTGATCCAAGCTCAAGTCTATATCGCTTCTCACATCTATCCACACTCTCCACAATGAAATAACCATAATTACGTCATACCGTATCGTCTCAACCCCAAATCAAAAGTATATTATCCAGTAACTATCAAAATGTGTCGTCAAAGCTTACTACTCTCTCAACCCATTGTTACCATACACAAGTCTATCCATACCTTCCTCGAACGTCACTACCTTACTGACCTCGATTTCTTTCCTTCCATTAATGAATTTCCTTATACTTAACATGTACACAAAACCACAAAGATGCACACTGGTCATTCCTACATTATCCTTTAAATTATAATCCCAAAGTTTTATCGTGCTCACTATAACCATTAAGTTTTTCTCAAAGCCGATTATTATTGCTCACCACAATATCACTTTCCAATACTTACTAACTCATGATTATCACACCCCATATACCATCATAATCGAATCCTCAAAAATACTACCTATATAGATACATTCACTTCCTTTACCTCTACTCATCGCATATTAAGCTTTTACTCACGAAGGTTATAACTCACAAACATTATCTCGCAACGGTTAAGCTACCTCGCAAAGCTCTAGCTAGAAGTCACAAAACTAGGAATCCACTCAGGCCACCACGACCAACCGTGTGTGCCACCTAACCAAACATCCAAACCATTAGCTACTAATCCACTAAGCTCCAACATCTAAGACTCTCAGAACAGCGACAACCTAGGAATCAAGTCTCGAGCTGGGGAAGGATAAATCACCCTACGGCCGCTAGTTGACAAGCAAGTGATCAGGGGAACTTAACGGGGACAAGATTGATATTAAGTCACCAAGAGTTCTTACAAAATTGAGAACGTGATGAGCTATGGAAAGGAATGGAAAATAATAGAAGATCGACGTCTTAGAAGTTGGCTCAAAGGCAATAGAACTGAAGTAGCCACTAGAGGGAAACCTAAGGAATAAAATGACATAAGACCCGATTGACAAGACTAAAAGGTGATCGATAGGGTCATGATATGGAAGTGATGAGTTATGACGAATAAGAAAGAACAGAAGGAATGAAACGAATTAAGTAAAAATATGATATAATAAATCCTTTGCAAGAAACTGCTCAACAACCACCAATTTTTCAAAAGAAATTTTTAATATGAAATGGTGAGAGAAAATGGAAATATTCTTTAAGAGTTCACAAATGAAGGCATAAGACTCGTTTCCAACAAAGAACTCAAATTGGTTTCGCTATGAAGGAGAGAGAAAAGGTAATTCCCAAAAGTTTGACAGACATAGAATATGATAGAAAATACAATTGAAAGGAGAAGTCTTAAAGTTGAGTTTTAAAATGACAGCGATTTTAGAAAAATGAAGCTACTAAAATACCAGGTAGAATAAATAATATTCAAATAAACCAAATGCTCAAATTAGAAAATTTAATAAAAGAATGTTTAGGATAACCAAGAGGTTTTGATTAAAAGTGAAAGCAGTAGATAAGTGTCAATCATTTCAAATTTGATTGAGTAAAAAGCCATCGAAATGTATTGACGCGTTTAAGAATGAATGGAAAAGTAAAACAATACCGATTAAAATTTTCCTCAACATAGTTACAAAATAAGAAAGTTCAAGAAGGACAAACAAACCACTATAGCACAATTATAAAAAATTGGTTTTGTTAATAGAACTGAAAACATTCTTGAAATAAAAAGAGTTTAGAAATTATTTCAGCACGATCTATTGAAAAAGATGAAGACAAACATAATAAGAATTATTATCGGGGAAAAAGAAACTCAAACTGGAATCACGAGCTGATAGTTTGAAGACAACAATAAAATAAGATCAAGAACTAGAAGGAACTAAGGACAAGCGTAGCTAACAAGTGAAAGACGTCCCTACGAATACGGTAGGTGACTTAGATTAGGAGCTTCCGCTGCGTGCTCTGATGGTAGGACCATACATTCACACTTTGGCTTCAAGTTTCTTACCTCAGCTGATCAATCAGTACGAATCAAAGACTTTAAGAGTTAAATTTCTAGATATTTCGAAAGGTCAGATGAAAAAGGAAGATTTTAAATTAGAAAACTCAAATGATTAAAGTTGAAGAAACGAATAAATCGAAAAGTTAAAACAAGGGATCGACAAGGCATAAATAGACTAATTTTTTTTTTGATAAAACAGAACTCTCAAATGAATAATATTAAAAAGAAGGGTCATAAAAGTGTATTAAAATGGAATGCAAAATACTCCCTTTTTTTGTCGATATTTAAAAATGAAGGATAACATGATTTGGTAAGAAAAATAGAAGTATAAAGGATTTAGTTTAGAATAGTGAGTATGATGAAAGCAAAGAAACCAAGTAGTACATAAGAAAGCAATAATCAGAGTGAAACATTTTGAAATAAAGAAATAAATTTAAAAACGGCGATTAAATCAAATCGAAAGCTTTTAAAGACTATTTTAGAGGCAGGACTAGTAAATTTTAAATGTAGAGATTTATCGAGTCGACACCCGACCTCGCATGACTCCATCATTCTTGTACCTGCATCCAAAGCAAACATATATGATCTAATGGTGGAAATCCAAAGACCACCATTCACACAACTACTCATACACATGCACAAATAACGTAGACCCCCTAATGTGTCTACCCAGCACTCTCACTCGGTGTTCTAGGTCAAATCCTACTCACTCACCTAAGAGAGTTGGGAGCGTATTCGCTCTGATAGCAACTGTAACCACCCGGGTTTTTAAAAATAAAATAAAATACGATTTAAAAAGGTTTTAGGAAAGATAAAGGTTTTAAAACTGAAATCACGGTGGCGGAAACACCGTAGCCCGGATTATTACTCAAACAACTACTAAAACTAAACAGAAAGAAAAGAGTAGGCCTTAAGGCCTAGCACAAACATGGGGAATAAATACCCCTTACAACCAAATCCAAAACAAAAGTTCAAAGACCGAAAGAACATCTAAAAGCAAACCAAAATACATGTCCATAAGGGTCTAATCAAGCCACATCTCTTCTAAGGTGTACACGGTCACATCCTCGCATCCAACTCACTCAATCCCGTCTCGCGCATACCTATAAAAGAGAGGCAACAACCACAATCAGTGGGGAGTAACTAGGTGCTCCCCAGCCATATTTTAACATAACAAACGTAGACAACAACAATGCAAACAAGCTCACCTGGCCTACGGCCTATGATCAAAGTACAAACAAACATGAATAACAACATACAACAATGGTACAATAATACACAAGTAACCAAATCACATGGCACAACCAAGTCGTGCCCAAACCAACTGAGCTCACAAGACGATCCTTCTTCCAACCAATTGCGAGAGTAAGCGCGGAGAACTGGGTGAAGCAACAAGAATCACCCCGGGTGAAGCAACAAGAATCACCCCGGGTGAAGCAACAAGAATCACCCAAACCCTATGGCGGAACAGCAACAAGAAGTTCCTCAATAATCACAAGTCTAAATTTGGCCAAATTCCACCGAGCAACAAGAACGGTGACGACATAAATAACCATAGTCTCTAACCCTTCTGGTTGAGAACCCATGATAGCTCTAGCTAAACAACAAGAATAGCCGAGGGGACCATGAGCGGTATCCGTCCAATCTAGGACGTTGTATCTCCTCACACATGTGCCAGAACAGTACCCATGTGCAAACTTAACCCAAGCATAACCTGTTAACCTGTTAACCTGTCTCCAACACTTCCAACACAAGCATACGACCACAACAACCATACTCATACATACATAAGCATCATTACCAACACAACCAACCATACTTACGGAGTACAATATGATCAAAACACTTTACAAGTCATACATTCAATTAACATGCTCATAATTCATAATTTAGTGATCAAACAAAGTACAACACGATTCAACAATGCATAGCTAACACCCTATGACGAGCAAAGACTCAAACAAGAGACATTTGAACCAACACACACACCCACCATACTCGGCCAGCCCACACAACTCACGGCCAACACACACCACACACGGCCATCACTCCACAAACACGGTTTCATGCACCAAACTCAATTCTCATGTGACCAATTATCGATTTAGGTGATCAATTCATTAAAACATGCATCTAAACATCACTTAACATCTTATAATCAACTTAACTCGTAACTTATCATAAGGTGACTCTTACCAACATCATGATTAATCATAATTAAGCCAAAACAATAAGAAAAACAAGAGAGCACCAAGACAAGGGCTACGGCCCTCATCTCAATCCTCACGGCATCATCATCACTATCACACCAATTCAATTTTCATGATTCTACTAACATGATTAGCATTAAATTAACATAGTTATGCAATTAATGAGACAATATGAATGATACTATGACAACCCTAGTATGAGGCCAATGATACTAACATGATTCCATGATCAATCATTAATGAAACATCATAACAACAATGCAAACATCACACACAAAACAACCTAGGCCTCATATATGTTAAAACACAACTAGATCACACCTAGTTACCTTTGTAGAGTCTCCAAAAACGTGCTACTCCTCCTCCTCTTCAACTAGGATGGTATCTCCTTCTTCAAAGCCCTCTTCTCCTTTGATAATCCAAGCCAAGACATACACACAATGAATACATAGAAGTATAACACATAAAATAACATAATAACAGAAAAATCAAAGAGATAAAAGGGATCCTATACCAAGGGAAAAGGTTAGGAAAGACTTAGGATGAATAGGATGAAAGCTTGGAAGAGAAACAATGGAGTTAGAATGATAATGGAGAGATATTTTGAGAGAGAAAGGAGAAATGAATGTGGATGGAATGAGAGGAATGAGAGATTAGGATAGATAATCAGATTATTAGGTTGCTTAGTTTAGGAGATTATAGGATAATTAATTGCCTTGCTCAAAAAGCCAACCAAAACCCTAAACCCTATCCGTGCAAAGGAGGATTTGGTTCGGTCCAAGTTGGGCCGGTCCAAATTAGCTTCTGAAAATTTGGCAGTTGCAACGGCGTCGAAAAAATACGCAGTTTAGCCTTTTGAATCACCTGAATCGGAGTTCGTATGAGGAAGTTACACCGTTTTTAGCTAAATTACTCCGTATTTAAGTTCTGACGACAGAGTAGCTTATCCACGCGACAAGAGAACTGATTTTCTCGAGCTAAAAGAAATGAGGAAATCAAGAGAAATAATTTACGAATATAAATGAGACGAATAATTAATATTAGAAAAAGTCGGGGTGTTACAATCTCACCACCTAAAAAGAAGTTTCGTCCTCGAAACTTGAGAACGAAAGAATGCCCCCAAAGGATTAAGGAAACTACCTACTCCTATGGTCCTCAAGACAAGAATCGCTAACTCTACTCACCTCGATAACAAGGGCATAGACACGCTTAACGACGCTTATATTAGCTCAATATCACCAACTGCTCGGATGTGGATCGCTAGTTTATGTAAACCGGTATACCATAGATACATCGTATGCTCGACAACCCAAAGTGTTTATTCTTAGCTTCGTATGTCCATAACAACTCAACTCAGTATCTCAATCCAAAATCTTAACACTCTCCAAACGCATTTTAAAACCGTGGACATCCTAACTAACGTCACCAATACAATTGCCGCACAAAATAATCCTCAAATCAATGCCCAAGACAAACCTCATACCCTTAATCATAACGTGATCCAAGCTCAAGTCTATATCGCTTCTCACATCTATCCACACTCTCCACAATGAAATAACCATAATTACGTCATACCGTATCGTCTCAACCCCAAATCAAAAGTATATTATCCAGTAACTATCAAAATGTGTCGTCAAAAGCTTACTACTCTCTCAACCCATTGTTACCATACACAAGTCTATCCATACCTTCCTCGAACGTCACTACCTTACTGACCTCGATTTCTTTCCTTCCATTAATGAATTTCCTTATACTTAACATGTACACAAAACCACAAAGATGCACACTGGTCATTCCTACATTATCCTTTAAATTATAATCCCAAAGTTTTATCGTGCTCACTATAACCATTAAGTTTTTCTCAAAGCCGATTATTATTGCTCACCACAATATCACTTTCCAATACTTACTAACTCATGATTATCACACCCCATATACCATCATAATCGAATCCTCAAAAATACTACCTATATAGATACATTCACTTCCTTTACCTCTACTCATCGCATATTAAGCTTTTACTCACGAAGGTTATAACTCACAAACATTATCTCGCAACGGTTAAGCTACCTCGCAAAGCTCTAGCTAGAAGTCACAAAACTAGGAATCCACTCAGGCCACCACGACCAACCGTGTGTGCCACCTAACCAAACATCCAAACCATTAGCTACTAATCCACTAAGCTCCAACATCTAAGACTCTCAGAACAGCGACAACCTAGGAATCAAGTCTCGAGCTGGGGAAGGATAAATCACCCTACGGCCGCTAGTTGACAAGCAAGTGATCAGGGGAACTTACTTGAGGACAAGATTGATATTAAGTCACCAAGAGTTCTTACAAAATTGAGAACGTGATGAGCTATGGAAAGGAATGGAAAATAATAGAAGATCGACGTCTTAGAAGTTGGCTCAAAGGCAATAGAACTGAAGTAGCCACTAGAGGGAAACCTAAGGAATAAAATGACATAAGACCCGATTGACAAGACTAAAAGGTGATCGATAGGGTCATGATATGGAAGTGATGAGTTATGACGAATAAGAAAGAACAGAAGGAATGAAACGAATTAAGTAAAAATATGATATAATAAATCCTTTGCAAGAAACTGCTCAACAACCACCAATTTTTCAAAAGAAATTTTTAATATGAAATGGTGAGAGAAAATGGAAATATTCTTTAAGAGTTCACAAATGAAGGCATAAGACTCGTTTCCAACAAAGAACTCAAATTGGTTTCGCTATGAAGGAGAGAGAAAAGGTAATTCCCAAAAGTTTGACAGACATAGAATATGATAGAAAATACGATTGAAAGGAGAAGTCTTAAAGTTGAGTTTTAAAATGACAGCGATTTTAGAAAAATGAAGCTACTAAAATACCAGGTAGAATAAATAATATTCAAATAAACCAAATGCTCAAATTAGAAAATTTAATAAAAGAATGTTTAGGATAACCAAGAGGTTTTGATTAAAAGTGAAAGCAGTAGATAAGTGTCAATCATTTCAAATTTGATTGAGTAAAAAGCCATCGAAATGTATTGACGCGTTTAAGAATGAATGGAAAAGTAAAACAATACCGATTAAAATTTTCCTCAACATAGTTACAAAATAAGAAAGTTCAAGAAGGACAAACAAACCACTATAGCACAATTATAAAAAATTGGTTTTGTTAATAGAACTGACTGAAAACATTCTTGAAATAAAAGAGTTTAGAAATTATTTCAGCACGATCTATTGAAAAAGATGAAGACAAACATAATAAGAATTTTTATCGGGGAAAAAGAAACTCAAACTGGAATCACGAGCTGATAGTTTTAAAACAACTATATAATAAGATCAAGAACTAGAAGGAACTAAGGACAAGCGTAGCTAACAAGCTGAAAGACGTCCCTACGAATACGGTAGGTGACTTAGATTAGGAGCTTCCGCTGCGTGCTCTGATGGTAGGACCATACATTCACACTTTGGCTTCAAGTTTCTTACCTCAGCTGATCAATCAGTACGAATCAAAGACTTTAAGAGTTAAATTTCTAGATATTTCGAAAGGTCAGATGAAAAAGGAAGATTTTAAATTAGAAAACTCAAATGATTAAAGTTGAAGAAACGAATAAATCGAAAAGTTAAAACAAGGGATCGACAAGGCATAAATAGACTAATTTTTTTTTTTGATAAAACAGAACTCTCAAATGAATAATATTAAAAAGAAGGGTCATAAAAGTGTATTAAAATGGAATGCAAAATACTCCCTTTTTTTGTCGATATTTAAAAATGAAGGATAACATGATTTGGTAAGAAAAATAGAAGTATAAAGGATTTAGTTTAGAATAGTGAGTATGATGAAAGCAAAGAAACCAAGTAGTACATAAGAAAGCAATAATCAGAGTGAAACATTTTGAAATAAAGAAATAAATTTAAATACTACGATTAAATCAAATCGAAAGCTTTTAAAGACTATTTTAGAGGCAGGACTAGTAAATTTTAAATGTAGAGATTTATCGAGTCGACACCCGACCTCGCATGACTCCATCATTCTTGTACCTGCATCCAAAGCAAACATATATGATCTAATGGTGGAAATCCAAAGACCACCATTCACACAACTACTCATACACATGCACAAATAACGTAGACCCCCTAATGTGTCTACCCAGCACTCTCACTCGGTGTTCTAGGTCAAATCCTACTCACTCACCTAAGAGAGTTGGGAGCGTATTCGCTCTGATAGCAACTGTAACCACCCGGGTTTTTAAAAATAAAATAAAATACGATTTAAAAAGGTTTTAGGAAAGATAAAGGTTTTAAAACTGAAATCACGGTGGCGGAAACACCGTAGCCCGGATTATTACTCAAACAACTACTAAAACTAAACAGAAAGAAAAGAGTAGGCCTTAAGGCCTAGCACAAACATGGGGAATAAATACCCCTTACAACCAAATCCAAAACAAAAGTTCAAAGACCGAAAGAACATCTAAAAGCAAACCAAAATACATGTCCATAAGGGTCTAATCAAGCCACATCTCTTCTAAGGTGTACACGGTCACATCCTCGCATCCAACTCACTCAATCCCGTCTCGCGCATACCTATAAAAGAGAGGCAACAACCACAATCAGTGGGGAGTAACTAGGTGCTCCCCAGCCATATTTTAACATAACAAACGTAGACAACAACAATGCAAACAAGCTCACCTGGCCTACGGCCTATGATCAAAGTACAAACAAACATGAATAACAACATACAACAATGGTACAATAATACACAAGTAACCAAATCACATGGCACAACCAAGTCGTGCCCAAACCAACTGAGCTCACAAGACGATCCTTCTTCCAACCAATTGCGAGAGTAAGCGCGGAGAACTGGGTGAAGCAACAAGAATCACCCCGGGTGAAGCAACAAGAATCACCCCGGGTGAAGCAACAAGAATCACCCAAACCCTATGGCGGAACAGCAACAAGAAGTTCCTCAATAATCACAAGTCTAAATTTGGCCAAATTCCACCGAGCAACAAGAACGGTGACGACATAAATAACCATAGTCTCTAACCCTTCTGGTTGAGAACCCATGATAGCTCTAGCTAAACAACAAGAATAGCCGAGGGGACCATGAGCGGTATCCGTCCAATCTAGGACGTTGTATCTCCTCACACATGTGCCAGAACAGTACCCATGTGCAAACTTAACCCAAGCATAACCTGTTAACCTGTTAACCTGTCTCCAACACTTCCAACACAAGCATACGACCACAACAACCATACTCATACATACATAAGCATCATTACCAACACAACCAACCATACTTACGGAGTACAATATGATCAAAACACTTTACAAGTCATACATTCAATTAACATGCTCATAATTCATAATTTAGTGATCAAACAAAGTACAACACGATTCAACAATGCATAGCTAACACCCTATGACGAGCAAAGACTCAAACAAGAGACATTTGAACCAACACACACACCCACCATACTCGGCCAGCCCACACAACTCACGGCCAACACACACCACACACGGCCATCACTCCACAAACACGGTTTCATGCACCAAACTCAATTCTCATGTGACCAATTATCGATTTAGGTGATCAATTCATTAAAACATGCATCTAAACATCACTTAACATCTTATAATCAACTTAACTCGTAACTTATCATAAGGTGACTCTTACCAACATCATGATTAATCATAATTAAGCCAAAACAATAAGAAAAACAAGAGAGCACCAAGACAAGGGCTACGGCCCTCATCTCAATCCTCACGGCATCATCATCACTATCACACCAATTCAATTTTCATGATTCTACTAACATGATTAGCATTAAATTAACATAGTTATGCAATTAATGAGACAATATGAATGATACTATGACAACCCTAGTATGAGGCCAATGATACTAACATGATTCCATGATCAATCATTAATGAAACATCATAACAACAATGCAAACATCACACACAAAACAACCTAGGCCTCATATATGTTAAAACACAACTAGATCACACCTAGTTACCTTTGTAGAGTCTCCAAAAACGTGCTACTCCTCCTCCTCTTCAACTAGGATGGTATCTCCTTCTTCAAAGCCCTCTTCTCCTTTGATAATCCAAGC
This sequence comes from Dianthus caryophyllus, assembly GCA_023091065.1. Taxonomy (NCBI): domain Eukaryota; kingdom Viridiplantae; phylum Streptophyta; class Magnoliopsida; order Caryophyllales; family Caryophyllaceae; genus Dianthus; species Dianthus caryophyllus. The sequence continues at coordinate 25,752,462 of CM041524.1, forward strand.
CAAGACATACACACAATGAATACATAGAAGTATAACACATAAAATAACATAATAACAGAAAAATCAAAGAGATAAAAGGGATCCTATACCAAGGGAAAAGGTTAGGAAAGACTTAGGATGAATAGGATGAAAGCTTGGAAGAGAAACAATGGAGTTAGAATGATAATGGAGAGATATTTTGAGAGAGAAAGGAGAAATGAATGTGGATGGAATGAGAGGAATGAGAGATTAGGATAGATAATCAGATTATTAGGTTGCTTAGTTTAGGAGATTATAGGATAATTAATTGCCTTGCTCAAAAAGCCAACCAAAACCCTAAACCCTATCCGTGCAAAGGAGGATTTGGTTCGGTTCAAGTTGGGCCGGTCCAAATTAGCTTCTGAAAATTTGGCAGTTGCAACGGCGTCGAAAAAAATCTGCAGTTTAGCCTTTTGAATCACCTGAATCGGAGTTCGTATGAGGAAGTTACACCGCTTTTAGCTAAATTACTCGTATTTAAGTTCGGACGACAGAGTAGCTTATCCACGCGACAAGAGAACTGATTTTCTCGAGCTAAAAGAAATGAGGAAATCAAGAGAAATAATTTACGAATATAAATGAGACGAATAATTAATATTAGAAAAAGTCGGGGTGTTACAATCTCACCACCTAAAAAGAAGTTTCGTCCTCGAAACTTGAGAACGAAAGAATGCCCCCAAAGGATTAAGGAAACTACCTACTCCTATGGTCCTCAAGACAAGAATCGCTAACTCTACTCACCTCGATAACAAGGGCATAGACACGCTTAACGACGCTTATATTAGCTCAATATCACCAACTGCTCGGATGTGGATCGCTAGTTTATGTAAACCGGTATACCATAGATACATCGTATGCTCGACAACCCAAAGTGTTTATTCTTAGCTTCGTATGTCCATAACAACTCAACTCAGTATCTCAATCCAAAATCTTAACACTCTCCAAACGCATTTTAAAACCGTGGACATCCTAACTAACGTCACCAATACAATTGCCGCACAAAATAATCCTCAAATCAATGCCCAAGACAAACCTCATACCCTTAATCATAACGTGATCCAAGCTCAAGTCTATATCGCTTCTCACATCTATCCACACTCTCCACAATGAAATAACCATAATTACGTCATACCGTATCGTCTCAACCCCAAATCAAAAGTATATTATCCAGTAACTATCAAAATGTGTCGTCAAAAGCTTACTACTCTCTCAACCCATTGTTACCATACACAAGTCTATCCATACCTTCCTCGAACGTCACTACCTTACTGACCTCGATTTCTTTCCTTCCATTAATGAATTTCCTTATACTTAACATGTACACAAAACCACAAAGATGCACACTGGTCAATGGATGGCAAGCTCCCAACTCCCGTTGCAATCTCCCCGGGTTGAAAAGGATTTGCCCTCAAATCCTCTCCTTCTTCATCCTCCAAGTCTTCAAGATACGGGCTAAGGTCTCCCACATTAAACGTGCCATGGACTCCGTACTCTCCCGGTAGATCAACTTTGTAAGCATTCGGTCCAATTTTCTCAAGTATCTCGAAGGGACCCTCGGCCCTAAGCTTGTTCTTTCTCTTATCCGGAAACCTTTCCTTCCTCAAGTGCAACCACACCAAATCTCCCGCTTCAAACTCCCTTGGAGTTTTTCGGTTCTTGGACTTAGCCTTGTAGGCTTCGTTTGACTTCTCGATTTGTTTCTTGACTTGGTTGTGGATGCTCATCATGAACTCAACACGCTTCTTGGCATCGTAACTCATCTCCTTGCTCTTGATGGGGGCTAGGTCCGTGGGCATGAGGGGGTTGGTCCCATAGACCACTTCAAACGGTGAGTGTCCCGTGCTAGAAGAAGGGGCACGGTTAAAAGCAAACTCGGCGTGAGCAAGTTTGAGATCCCAATCTTTCAAGGACTTGGAAACGATGCTCCTAAGGATCCTCCCCAAGGTTTTATTAGTGACCTCGGTTTGGCCATCCGTTTGAGGGTGGTGACTTGTGCTAAACAAGAGCCTCGTTTTCAACCATTTCCACAAAGTCTTCCAAAAGTGGCTCATGAACTTGGTGTCTCGATCGGATACAATGGTCTTGGGAACTCCGTGTAGTTTGACCACTTCTTTGAAGTATAACTCGGCCACACTCATGGCATCCTCGGTTTTCTTGCACGCAATGAAGTGAGCCATCTTGCTAAATCGATCCACCACAACCATGATGGAGTCCTTACCTCGCTGAGTTCTAGGCAAAGCGACGATGAAATCCATGCTAACATCCTCCCATGGCCGATTTGGGACGGGTAGAGGAGTGTAGGGCCCCGTTTGAAAGAAGGACTTGGATTGTTGGCACGAAGCGCATCTCTTGATCACATCTTGAACATCTCCAAGCATTTTGGGCCAATGGAATTGATCTTGGAGGATGTCGTAAGTCTTTTGAATTCCAAAATGCCCGGCTAAACCATTAGAATGAACTTCCCTCACTAGGAGATTTCGATAAGGGCTCTTAGGTATACATAGCCGATTCCCAAAGAACAAGAACCCCTCTTGAAGTGTGTATTTGCCTCCTTGCTTGCCTTGTCCGTTGTGTAGGGAGCTCCATTCATCCTTGAAGTCGGGATCCTCCACATAGAGTTCTTTCATGAACTCAAAGCCCAACACCCTTTGTTCCATGTAGCTTAGCATAGTGTGCCTTCAAGACAAAGCATCGGCTACCACATTATTCTTCCCTTCAATGAACTTGCTTGAGAAAGAGAAGGATTGAAGAAATTCTACCCATTTGGCGTGCCTATGATTCAACTTGTGTTGCCCATTGATGTACTTAAGTGCCTCATGATCCGAATGTAGCACGAACGGCTTGGGCTTGAGATAATGGCTCCAATGAGCGAGGGCTCGAACAATGGCATAGAATTCTTTGTCGTAGGTGGAATAGTTGAGCTTGGCTCCACTCAATTTCTCACTAAAGTAAGCTATCGGTTTGTGTTCTTGCAAGAGAACGGCCCCAATCCCAACTCCACTAGCATCACATTCAACCTCAAAAAGCTTATTGAAATCCGGTGGTGTAAGAATAGGTGAATCACACAACAAATCCTTGATCTTATTGAAAGAAATCTCGGCCCCTCACTCCATTTGAACTCACCTTTCTTCATACACTCGGTGATGGGTGCCATGATAGTGCTAAAATCCTTGATGAACCTTCGATAAAAAGAAGCTAAGCCGTGAAAACTCCTCACCTCGGTTATGTTCTTCGGAATTGGCCATGATTTGATAGCTTCCACCTTCTTTTGGTCCACTAGTATTCCACGGCTATAAATGATAATGGAGTGAAACTAAGTGGAACAAGTTTCACTCAAAGGATGAACAAAAATCGATCTTGCAAACCCTAGAAAATCTCGGCTCAAGTATATGTTTTTGTGAAGTATTTTTCTGAAAATTTTTGTGATAAATGAAAAACATAAAGATATTATCTAAATCTACACACAAAGTAATAGATTTAGGTTGTGATTAATTAATCACAAAGCCACTAATTAATCTCTCACAAATCTCAAACACAAAGTAAAGAGATAAATGAAGAACACTCAATATGAAACTAGGGTTTCTTTTCATTAGCCAAATCTGAAAATTATAATGTGTGAGGATGGGTTTATATATTACCCAAGGCCTCATCTAAACCTTACATTACAAGATGATCTAAGGGCTAAGATTAGTCCCCACAAAACAACATAAAAAAAACGGCCATAAGGCCTTACAAGCTGAATTTTTGAAAAGAGAACAACAAAACATAAAGTAGACAATGACATGTGAGCTCATCCTATCCATGCACTTTAGGTAGCATCCAAGGGTCAAGGATTGACCTTGGGAAGGCATGTGGACGGTCCAACCAAGCTAGATACAAGGGATTATATTGTCTCCTTTACACTAAAGCATAAAGTAGAGAAAGCGACATGTATGAAAATGACTTAAACATAAAACAATGTGATTTGTTTGTTGGGACTTGTTGGGCCGGCTCCTTTGGGACCTCCTTGAGCTAGCTTTGTGAACCATGTGAGTCCTTTTATTGGAGGGTTAACTCACATGGGTGCACCCACTTTGACCACATTCAAAAATAGCATAATCTTTGACTTTAGGTTGCTCTCCACCTTGACTTCCTCTTGACTCTCCTTGATCACTAAGGTTGGCTTGATTTGACCATAGAATTGACTTTACTTAGCCCTTAGTGATCCCTTGACCCATGGCCTAGGCTTGGGTTTGAGCCCATGGCCCTAACCCATGGTCTCCCTCGATTTCACCCTTGACCGCCTTGACCATTTTTGGTCCAGATAAAGCCCAAGAATTGGACTTCGCTTTGCATGAAGGAACATTTCTCTAGCTTGCCATACAACTTGTGGTCTCTAAGTGTCTCAAACAACACTTGCAAGTGATGTAGATGAGCTTCCTTGGAAGGGCTATACACCAAGATATCGTCAAAGTAAACCACAATGAACCTCCCCAAGTAAGGTCTCAAAACCTCGGTCATCAACCTCATGAAGGTGCTAGGAGCATTGGATAGTCCAAAAGGCATGACTAACCATTCATATAGCCCATGCTTCATTTTTAAAGCCGTCTTCCATTCATCACCCTCTTTAATTCTCACTTGATGGTATCCTTGTCGTAGATCAATCTTGGAAAACAATCGAGCTCCACTAAGCTCATCAAGAATGTCATCAAGTCTAGGTATAGGAAACCTATACTTGACCGTAATATTATTGATAGCCCGACTATCCATACACATTCTCCAAGTTCCATCCTTCTTAGGCACCAAAAGCGTAGGTACGGCACAAGGACTAAGAGATTCCCTTACAAACCCTTTTTCCATGAGTTCCCCAATTTGTTGTTGAAGTTCTTGCGTAGTCTTGGGATCACTTCGATATGCGGCCGTATTAGGTAGTGTAGCTCCCGGAACAAGATCGATTTGATGCTCAATGCCCCTAATAGGGGGTAGGCCGTGTGGTAGCTCGAGAGGAAACACATCCTTATAAAATTCTAAGAGCTCTTGAACCTCACATGGAATCGGTTCTTCACTCTCTTTAGGAGTTTCTTTGGCGATGAGGGCATAAACAACCATCCCCTTGCTAAGCTCTTGTTTCATTTCTTGTTCCCCAACTAGTAGAACTCCCTCTAGTGGCTTGGTTAGGGTAGGAGTGGCTCGGCCACCCATGTTTGGAGGCAAGGGTGTGAGTTTGATCCTCTTGTCTCTAAACTTGAAAGTATAGGTGTTGTCTCTTCCCTCATGAGTCGCATTTCGATCAAATTCCCAAGGCCTCCCTAATAAAAGGTGACAAGCATCCATAGGAATCAAATCACACCACACTTCATCCATATAGTCTCTTCCCATAGAAAAAGAAACCAAACATCGTTTATCAACCAAAATTTCGGCTTCCCTATTCAACCATCTCAACTTGTAAGGGTTTGGGTGTTTTTGTGTGGGTAAGGCAAGTTTATTGATGAGAGTTTTTGAAGCAACATTAACACAACTCCCTCCATCAATAATGAGGTTACAAACCCTCTCCCCAATGGTACACTTAGACCTAAAAATCTGATTTTTTTGACTTTCCTCCAAAGGTTGAGGTTGGGTATGCATAACCCTCCAAGTTACAAGACCAAGGTTTGACCCAATTCCTCCTTTCATTCGGCTCAACTTAGCCTCTATTTCCCTTCTCAATTTCTCCGTAGAGTCATACATGGTTCCCTCAAGAGTAGTATCATAAGAAAGAGGCATACTCATTGAGAAAACAAAGAAGAACAAACCTGAAAATTTCGGGTAAAACAAGATTTGTTTTGGACCGTGTGTTTCTTCAAACCCAACCAAAGCTTTGATGACCAATTTGGAATGAAACTAGATGGGTTAAGTTTCACTCAAAGGATGAACTAAAATCGATTTGTATTGCTCTTGAGAAATTCGGCCAAGGTGACTATTTTGTGAAGAATTTTCTGATTTTTGTAAACAAATGGAAAACATAAAAGATAGTACCTAAATCTAAACACAATGTAATAGATTTAGGGGTTTAATTAGTTAAGCACTAAGCCACTAACTAATTAATCATAAATCTCAAGCACAAAGCAAGGAGAAAAATGAGGGACACACAACTTAAACTCTAGGGTTTTTTCATTCAACAAAATCTGAAAAATATGTTGTGAGAATGAGGGTTTATATATTACCCTCACTCTAATCTTGACCATACAATTCTAAGAGGATCTAAGGGCTACAATTAACCCACAAAAGTAACACATTGCTCGGTTTCAAGGCTCACATGAGCTGAAAATTTGAAGAGAAAACAACAAATACATAAAGTATAAAGCATAAAGCATAAAAGGTAGATAGTGACATGTGTTGAAAGGGACTTATTGAGGAACACATGTGAGGCCTCTTTGTGATCATTTTTCGGCTGATTTGGGTCTTCTCCCACTTGACTTTGGCTCTTGATGATTTAATTGACTTGTGGTTGACCTTTGGACCTAAGGTTGGAAGCGGGCCCTAGGTCAATGGATGGCAAGCTCTCAACTCCCGTTGCAGTTGCGACCAAGGTTCTCAAACCATTTGATTACGAATCATATGGTACATGCGAATCTTGCCTCTTAGGCAAGATGACTCGTCAACCCTTTAGTGGTAAAGGGACACGAGCAAGTGAGGTTTTAGGACTCATAAATACCGATGTGTGTGGTCCATTAAACATCACCACTAGAGGAGGATATCATTACTTCATTACTTTTACCGATGACTTAAGTAGATATGGTTATGTCTACTTAATAAGGCATAAAAGTGATGCTTTTGAGAAATTTAAAGAATTTCAAAATGAGGTTGAGAACCAATTAAACAAAAGGATAAAAGCACTACGATCGGATCGTGGTGGCGAATATCTAAGTAATGAGTTTGATTCACATCTTAAGAATTGTGGTATAATATCACAATGGACTCCTCCGGGCACACCACAATTGAATGGTGTTGCAGAAAGGAGAAACCGAACTTTGCTTGACATGGTTCGGTCTATGATGAGTCAAACTGAGCTTCCTGGATCTTTTTGGGGCTTTGCATTGTTATCTGCTGTTTTCTCACTAAATCGAAGTCCGACTAAAGCGGCCAATAAGACTCCATATGAGATATGGACGGGAACGGTTCCCTATTTGTCATTCATGAGAATTTGGGGATGTGAGGCATTCGTCAAGAATAAAACTGACGATAAACTCGCTCCAAGGTCTGACAAATGTCTATTTGTAGGTTATCCTAAGGAAACCTGTGGTTATTACTTCTACAACCCTCACGAGAACAAAGTGTTTGTGGCTCGTGATCTTTGTTTCTAGAAAATGAATTTATTTCTAAAGAAGCAGTGGGAGAAAATTTGAACATGAGGAAGTACAAGAGTCACAAACCGAGACAGAAAAGGAGGAAACTGTTCCCTCGTCTTCTGACACGGTTATAATCCGTAGGAGGTCAGGTAGAATTAGTCATCAACCTTTCGACCGCTACCTCGTGAACATCGAGGAGGAGGGTGATTTGTTGTTATTCAAAGCAACGAACCCTCAACCTACAAGGCGACTATAAGTAGCCCTGACTCAGAACAATGGCTTGAGGCCATGAAATCCGAAATGGATTCTATGTACGAGAACCAAGTTTGGGACTTGGTAGATTTACCTGAAGGAGTGAGACCCTTCGTAAATGGATATTCAAAATCAAACTCGGCATAGATAAACATATAGATGTTTACAAAGCTAGATTGGTGGCAAAGGGCTTTTCACAAGTCCAAGGTATTCATTATGATGAAACCTTTGCACCGGTTGCAATGCTTCGATCCATAAGGATAATCTTAGCGGTTCTTGGCATTTCATGACTATGAAATATGGCAAATGGATGTAAAAACCGCCTTCTTGAATGGGATTCTAGAAGAGAAAGTGTTTATGACACAACCTGAAGGTTTTATAGATACATCCAACCCTAAGAAAGTATGCAAGCTTAAAAGATCCATTTATGGTCTTAAGCAAGCATCGAGGAGTTGGAATCACAGATTCGATCATGTTATCAAACAACATGGATTCGCTCGAAGTGCCGAGGAACCTTGATTGTACATGAAGTTTAGTGGGAGCAAGGTGACTTTCCTTGTTTTGTATGTAGATGACATACTATTGATTGGAAATGATGTTCCAAGTCTGAACTCGGTAAAGGTGGAATTGGGAAACCATTTCCAAATGAAGGACTTGGGAGAGGCACAACGCATCTTGGGTATCCGGATCTATAGAGATAGATCCAAGAGGATACTAGCATTGAGTCAAGAAACTTATATTGATAAGATTCTTGATAAGTTCAATATGAAAGACTCCAAGAGAGGCTTTCTTCCGATGAGTGTAGGAATAACATTGAAGAAATCTCAATGTCCTACGACTCCTGCGGAAATTGAACGCATAAAATTGATCCCTTATGCTTCCGCTGTAGGATCAATCATGTATGCTATGATGTGCACTCGTCCCGATGTCGCTTTCGCTTTGAGCATGACGAGCCGGTATCAAGCTAATCCCGGTGAGAGTCACTGGATAGCTATGAAGAACATCCTAAAGTACTTGAGAAGAACTAAGGATTCGTTTCTTGTGTTTGGAGGAGAACTTGAGCTACGTGTAAAGGGTTACACGGATGCAAATTTCCAAACCGATGGGGATGATCAGAAATCCCAATCCGGCTATGTCTTTATGTTGAATGGAGGAGCTTTTTGCTGGAAAAGCTTCAAACAGAGTGTCACTGCGGATTCTACGACGGAAGCTGAGTACTTGGCAGCATCTGAAGCTGCTAAAGAAGCTGTGTGGATTCGGCAATTCTTGGATGGACTGAGAGTAGTCCCTAGTGCCGTGGATCCTGTCACTGTTTATTGTTGGAGCGATTCGAAGCGGGCCTCTTTGTACCTTGTAACCACATCACCCTAAACTCGACTCACTCATGACCCTTCACTCAATGTGCACGTTTTTATGGATGTTTTAGGGTGGAAAGTTTCTGATTTTTATTTGCAAAAACATAAAACGAAAATAAAGGATATGACTTAAACAAGTTTAAGCCTAGGATAGAGCCTTAACAAGCACATAGCCACTATTAAGGGTTCGAGCTACTCAAAGCACATAGCCATTGAGCCACCCTAGGTAAACCTCAAGCACAAAGCAAAGAGAAAACTCACTCAAAACTCAACTTTTTTATAAACTTCAAATCTGAAAATACAATGAGGAAAGCTTGGTTTATATAAGACCAAGGCTTTCATCCTAGCCATACATCTTCCTAAAGATCTAAGGGCCATGAGGGGCTGGAGCGATTCGAAGCGGGCCTCTTTGTACCTTGTAACCATACTCACCCTAAACTCGGTTCACTCATGAACACTCACTCATGTACACGTTTTTAGGGGATGTTTTGGTGAGGATTGTTTCGGTTTTTATTTGCAAAAACATAAAACGAAAATAAAGGATATGACTTAAACAAGTTTAAGCCTAGGATAGTGGAACGAAACGGCTTGACGATTTAGTCCCGATTTTTGGCCTACGACCTAACCATGGTCCTTGGACCCATGGTCACGAAATTTCAGCCAAAATAGGCCTAAAACTCGGCTGAATTCAAGTCCAAGATGATACAACAAATTCAAACACAAGTCCCTTTCAATAAAGTTTGCTTTAGTGCTTTATGTCTTTGTCACCTTTTGGTCTTTTGTATTCAAACAACAAAAATCAGTTTTGGGACCAAGTGGGACGTGTAACTTGAAGCTCCAAGGAGATGATCTAGGCCCTTGACTCAACAACACAAGTGAAGGGAGAGGATGCTACAACAAGTCGCTTTCTACTTTAGTTGTTAGTTGTTTTATTTTCAGATTTTGTAAGGCTCATGTGAGCTGATTTTTGTTGTATTTTGAAGGCCCCTCATGGCCCTTAGATCTTTAGGAAGATGTACGGCTAGGATGAAAGCCTTGGTCTTATATAAACCAAGCCAAATGCCTTGTAATTTTTCAGATTTGTTGAGTTATAAAAAAGATGAGTTTAAGAGTGAGTTTTCTTTGGAAACCTCCTTAGCTTTGTGCTTGGAGTATCCTTGGGTGATGGTCATCGCTTAGTGCTTGATCGCAACCTTAGTCTTAGGCCCTAGCTTAGTGCTCGGTCTAATTCATATCCCTTTTATTTTCGTTTCCACATAAAAATCACAAAAACACAAAATAGAGTGCAACCATGAGAGTGAGTTTCCTCCATGGAAACGTGAGGGTCCTTGATGGAAACGTGATGATGCTTGAGGGAAACGTGAGTTCCCTTGAGTGTAGAGTGTGTTTCCTTGAGTGATTCTTGTGACACTCAACCCCTAAGCCATTGTCTTATGGCTTTGGCTAGGTTCTATCCTAGGCTTAAACTTGTTTAAGTCATATCCTTCATTTTCATTTTATGTTTTTGCAAATAAAAATCGAAACAATCCACAACAAAACGGCCCCTAAAACGTGTACAATGAGTGAGGCTCATGAGTGAGTCAAGTTTAGGGTGAGTGTGGTTTCAAGGTACAAAGAGGCCCGCTTCGAATCGCTCAAATTGGCATCAAAGCTTTGGTTGGGTTTGAAGCACAAGATCCACCCTTGTGTTAGAAAACATACGGTCCAAAGGAGATACCCGAAATTTTTGGTTTGTTCTTGATTTTCGATTTTTTATCTTTATTTTTCGGTTTATTGTGTTTTGCCGAGTTGATCTTTGTTTTTCATCCTTTATTTTTTCGTTTGTCTCTTTTATTTTCTTGTTTCCACAAAACTTCTCACAAATTTTCACAAAAATGGTTGAGGATCTACACTTGTGTTAGTGTTGGTTTTGATTTTCACACTCAAAGGTCCTTGCTTTACTCAAAAATTTTCAGATTTTTGTTCTTTGGTTATTTCAATGGGTATGTTTTTTCCTTTTGATGTTTCTTATGATACTACTCTTGGTGAGACCATGTGTGATTCTATGGAGAAAGCTAGAAGAGAGCTTGAAACCAAAATGAGTCAAATGAGGGGTAGACTTAAACCTAACCCTAACCTTGATCTTGTGACTTTGAGGGGTCAAAGGGAATTAGAGGCTAGAATGGCTCGGTTAGGAGGAGAACCACCCCCTAACCCAAGCCGTGTGGTTTGTAGGGATATGCTTGCCCAAACCCTAACCCTAGAAGAGAATCACCAAGTCCAAATCTTTAGGTCTAGGTGTACCATTATGGGAAGGGTTTGTAATTTGATTGTTGATGAGGAAAGTTGTGTTAATGTTGCCTCAAATACCCTCATTGAAAAACTAGCCTTACCTACACAAGATCACCCTAACCCTTACAAGATGAAATGCCAAAGAAATGGAGCCGAGATGAGTGTGATGGTGGTTAGACAATGCTTGGTTTCTTTCTCCATTGGTGGGGATTACATGGATGAGGTTTTGTGTGATGTGATTCCCATGGATGCTTGTCATCTCCTCTTGGGGAGACCATGGAAGTTGGAAAGAAATGCTCATCATGATGGGAGGGACAATACCTATACTTTCAAGATTGGAGCTAAGAAAATCAAACTTGCACCCTTACCTCCGATTTTGAAGAACCCTAACCCACCCTCCTTGGTTGAGTCACCCAAAATGCAAAGGATGACGGGGGACCAGAAATTGAACTTGGGGTTAGTCATGGGAAGGATGAGATTAATGTCCTTGCTAAGGAGTTCCCCAAAGAGCAATGCAAACCACCCTCCATACTTGAGTCATCCAAAGAGGTTATTTTGAGTGAAGAGGCCGAAACAAGTGAGGAAATGAATGTTGGTGAAAAATTGACCCTTCACTTTGCTAAAGATAATCCTAACACTCAAGAGGAAAGCATGGAGTACAATGCCAAGCAAAGGGATGAATATGATCATGAGAAGTGTTTGGCCAATGTCAAGAGGAAGGTATTCATGTGGTATGAGAATGTTGATACAAGCCAAGAGTCAAGGGAATTTCAAAAATGGAAATTCAAGGTGAACAATAACAACAAGGAGCCACCATGTGATCATCCTATTCAAGTCTTTCCAAGTGGGTTCATGAAATGGGGATTCAAAGGGGAACTAAGCTTGAACAAAAAGAGCTAAGTGATGATCTTCTACAATCTTCACCTAAGCTCAAGAAAGAAGATGGCTCAAGTGAAAGTCCAAAGATCGATTTGTGGGAGGAGAACACGGCCCTCAATGCCATACGTGGGCTGTTCACGATCCTTAGGTCATCCAATTCAACAAGTACTTTCATGAATGAGAAGGTAGCCCTCCATTTGATCAAAGACAATCCTAGAGCAATAGGGGGAAGTCAAGGAGAGGAGCTCAATGAGCTCAAAACTGAAAATTCGGGGCACTCAATGAAGTACAAGGAGAGTGAATCATGTGGAGATGCAAAAGACGATGTGATGGAAAGTTCAAGTAAGTCCTTGAAATGGGAGAAAAACGTTGGGCTCAATCATGACAAAGAGAGGCTAGGTGACGATTCTATGCATGAGGAACATCGAGTTGTGCTAGGGGATAATTGTGAATCCAAAGAAACCATGAGTAAGGGAGAGAGCAAGTTCAATTCAATGAACCGAGTTTACAAGAATCAATCTCTCATTCAATCTCTAAGCAAGTGGAATTCTTGGAAGTCTAGAGCCATGGAGCCCAAGGTTGGTCATGGGGCTCATGGGGCACCCCTCATCATGTTCTACGAATCAAGCCATGAAGCCAACAAGAGTCCGAGTCGAGAAGGAGGCAAAGGATCAAGCCATGAGTCAAGCTATAATCCAAACCGAGCAAGAGGAAGAGAGACCGAGGATTTGAGGACAAATCCTTTTCAAGGAGAGGAGATTGGACCAAAAATGGTCAAGGCTAGCAAAGACGGTTTTTGTCCAAATCACGGTTTAGGTCCTTGGGCTCGAACCATGGGCTAGGTCACGATCCTAAGGTCCACCCAAGCTTATTTTGAGTGAATTTAAACAATAATATCTTGGTCAAGCTTGGTGGGTCAAGGAAGTCAAGAAAAGTCAAGACGGAGAGCAACCGAAAGTCGACTAAAGTGCTATTTTTGTTTGTGATCGCTCGAGTGCACCCATATGGGTTCGAACCACAAGTCAATTAAATTATCAAGAGGAACAAATCAAATGGGAAGAGCCAACAAGTCAGCCGAAATTAATTCAAGAGGAGCTCACATGTTTGTCCTCAATGTGTCCCTTTCAACACATGTCACTATCTACCTTTTATGCTTTATACTTTATGCTTTATGTTTTGTTGTTTTCTATTCAAATTTTCAGCTCATATGAGCCTTGGAAAACCGACATATTGTTGTTTTTGGTGGGTTGATTGTAGCCCTTAGATTACCTTGTGATGTAAGGTCAAGATTAGAGGAAGGGTAGTATATAACCTCCTCTCATTGCCTTGTAAATTTTCAGATTTGAATGAAGATAAGGTTGAACCCTAAAACTTGAGTGCTCTCATTTCTCTCTTAGCTTTGTGCTTGAGTTGAGTGATTAATTAGTTAGTGGCTTAGTGCTTAACTAATTACAACCCTAAATCTATTACTTAGTGTATAGATTTAGTGACTATCCTTTATGTTCCTTTTGTTTTCACAAAAATCAGAAAAATTAACCCCAAAAAAAGAGCTCTTGGCCGAGTAACACACAAGCTTCACAAGATCGATTTTAGTTCATCCTTTGAGTGAAACTTGACCCACTTAGTTTCACTCCAAATTGGTATCAAAGCTTCGGCTCTTGAGTTTTCTTAAACCGAGACGATCTTGGGATGAGTTGGGTCTTGGTGTTTTCGGGTGTCTCCTTACAAATCTGTGCGCGTCTTGATTTGTGAGTGTCGACTTGATTCGAGCACACTTTGTGGGTGTTTGGGTCGAGTTGGCTAACAAGGGGATTCGATGAATTTGCTGTGTGCTTTTCATTGGATTAGCTCTAGTTGTTTCCCTCGTTTTTTATCAAAACTTCATTTTTTCAAAAATCGTTTTTATTTTCTGAAAATTTCATCTTTTTGGATACCATTTTAATTGGCCAAAGTTTGAGGACAAACTTTTTTGAAGAAGGGGAGAGTTGGAACGAAACGGCTTGACGATTTAGTCCCGATTTTTGGCCTACGACCTAACCATGGTCCTTGGACCCATGGTCACGAAATTTCAGCCAAAATAGGCCTAAAACTCGGCTGAATTCAAGTCCAAGATGATACAACAAATTCAAACACAAGTCCCTTTCAATAAAGTTTGCTTTAGTGCTTTATGTCTTTGTCACCTTTTGGTCTTTTGTATCCATCCATTCTTGCTCATGATCGAGCCCATCAATGATTCTCCATCTTAAAGACCCACTTGATCTTTCCTTGCCATCAATCTTAGCCCTCTCTTGGATTTCATTCTCATTGTAGGTTGATTTGTCATACTCATGTTGCTCCTCTCCTAGAATCCTCCTTGTTGCTCTAGGGTTTTCCTCAAGGTCTAGGCTCACCATTTCCTCTTGCCCATTCCTTTTCGGTTCAAGGCCTCTCAAGCCTTCATACCCACTTAAACTCGGCTCCAATTTCATCTCCACGCTAGAGCTTCCTTCAATGATCGATTCAAACAAGCACGAGTTAGTTTTTTAGCCCATCATAGGAGGTAGTGGTGTGAGCACAATGAGTTTCTCCTTGTATTTGAAGGAGTAAGTATTGCTCCTTCCATGATGAGAGGAATCCCTCTCATACTCCCATGGTCTCCCAAGCAACAAGTGACATGCATCCATGTCGAGAATTTCACAAGTAACCTCATCTTTGTAATCTTGGCCAATCGAAAATGGCACCTTGCATTGTTTGTTGACCTTCACCTCAGCTCCCTTATTGAGCCACCTTAGTTTGTAGGGGCTAGGGTGTTCCAAAGTGGGTAGGTTTAGCTTCTCCACAAGCATTTTGGAAGCCACATTAGTACAACTTCCACCGTCGATGATGAGGTTGCACACTTTCCCCATGATTGTACACTTAGACCGAAATATTTGTTGCCTTTGGTCTATGTTCTCACTTGATTCTTGAGTGTGCATCACTCGCCATATGACTAAGCTCAACCCCGAGTCCGGGGGAACTAATGTCTCGGCCACCTTCACCTCCTCAACTCCCTCTTTTTTTTCTTCCTCACAAACTAAGACCTCATCGTCTCCCCAATGCACAACCTCACTTGTGTTCAAGGTCCTCTTGCTAGGGCACTCCTTAGCAAAATGACCATACCCTTGACATTGGTAGCACTTCTTGAGAGGAATTGTTTTCTTAGGGCCATAGTCAATTCCCTTCCCCTTGTCGACACTTGATGGCTTGATAGTAGGGCAAGGCTCGCCAATTTTGATCCCTCCTTGGCTTGACGTGGGGTTGGTCTTGGTGGTGCTCTTAGCCGAGTCCCCTCTCCCCTTCTCTAACCTTTCCACACGAGTGGCCATAGTGACGGCCTCATCGAATGACCACAAGTTTTGCATCTTCACCCGGTTAGCTATCCTAGGGTTTAGGCCCTCGACAAACCTAGCTATCTTTTGCTCGGGTTTTTCATTCATCTCAAATTGTAAGGTGAGTTGTTCAAAGTCCCTAAGGTAGGATTCGATGGGTTGTGTTTCTTGTTTGAGTTGGGCTAGCCTAAGAAACATGTCTTGGGTGTAATCCTTGCGGACAAACTTTTCTTTGAGCTTTTTCTTGAGTTTGAGCCACGACTTAATGGGTTCCTTTCCCTCTCGATTTCTTTGGTTCTTAAGGTTTTCATACCAAAGGGAGGCATAGCCTTTGAATTTCATGATGGCCACCTTAAATCACTTTCTATCGGGGTATTCTTTAAATTCAAAGATTCTTTCGACCGACCTAAGCGAATCTAGTAGATCCTCGGGATTAAGACTACCATAAAAGTCGGGAAATTCTACCTTGATGTCTCGGTCATGATCTCTTGGGTGAACTTCAAGGGACTCCTCCGAATCGAAACAATCCACAACAAAACGGCCCCTAAAACGTGTACAATGAGTGAGGCTCATGAGTGAGTCAAGTTTAGGGTGAGTGTGGTTTCAAGGTACAAAGAGGCCCGCTTCGAATCGCTCCAGATAGAACCTTAACAAGCACTTAGCCACTATTAAGGGTTCGAGCTACTCAAAGCACATAGCCATTGAGCCACCCTAGGTAATCCTCAAGCACAAAGCAAAGAGAAAAAACTCACTTTAAAACTCATCTTTTTTCATAAACTCAAATCTGAAAATACAATGAGGAAATGCTTGGTTTATATAGACCAAGGCTTTACATCTTGACCTTACATCTTACTCCTAATCTAAGGGTCAAGAATGGTCCTAAAACACAACAAAAATCAGCTCACAAGCCTTACAAAATCTGATTACAAAAGACAACAACTAAAGTAGATGGTGACATCTTGGAGCATCCTCTCCCTTCATTTGTTGTTCTTCATCTAAGGACCTTGATTTGCTCCTTGGAGAGCAAGCATACACGTCCCATAGGTCCCCTTAGCTGATTTTGTTGTTTGTTTACAAAATACCAAAAGGTGACAAAGACATAAAGCATTAAAGCAAACTATAATTGAAAGGGACATGTTTTGAATTACAATGTATCACTTGGAAGACTAATTCAGCCGAGATTTTGGCCTCTTTTTGGCTGAAAATTCTTGACCATTAGTCCAAGGACCATGGTTAGATCGTAGACCAAAAATCGGGACCAAATCGCCAAGCCGTTTCAGTCCAACTCTCCCCTTCTTCAAAAAAAGTTTGTCCTCAAACTTTGGCCAAATAAAAATGGTATCCAAAAAGAAATTTTCAGAAAACAAAAAACGATTTTGAAAGAAAGTAAAGTTGGATGTAAAAGAGGGAAACAACAAGAGCACATCCTATGAAAAGCACATAGCAAATTCATAGAACCCCCTTAATAGCCAACTCGACTCAAACTCCCACAAAGTGTGCTCGAATCAAGTCGACACTCAAAAATCAAGCCTCGCCCAGATTTGTAAGGTGACACCCGAAAACACCAAGACCCAACTTATCCCAAAACCGTCTCGGTTTAAGAAAACTCAAGAGCCGAAGCTCTGATACCAATTGGAGCGATTCGAAGCGGGCCTCTTTGTACCTTGTAACCATACTCACCCTAAACTCGGTTCACTCATGAACACTCACTCATGTACACGTTTTTAGGGGATGTTTTGGTGAGGATTGTTTCGGTTTTTATTTGCAAAAACATAAAACGAAAATAAAGGATATGACTTAAACAAGTTTAAGCCTAGGATAGAACCTTAACAAGCACTTAGCCACTATTAAGGGTTCGAGCTACTCAAAGCACATAGCCATTGAGCCACCCTAGGTAATCCTCAAGCACAAAGCAAAGAGAAAAAACTCACTTTAAAACTCATCTTTTTTCATAAACTCAAATCTGAAAATACAATGAGGAAATGCTTGGTTTATATAGACCAAGGCTTTACATCTTGACCTTACATCTTACTCCTAATCTAAGGGTCAAGAATGGTCCTAAAACACAACAAAAATCAGCTCACAAGCCTTACAAAATCTGATTACAAAAGACAACAACTAAAGTAGATGGTGACATCTTGGAGCATCCTCTCCCTTCATTTGTTGTTCTTCATCTAAGGGCCTTGATTTGCTCCTTGGAGAGCAAGCATACACGTCCCATAGGTCCCCTTAGCTGATTTTGTTGTTTGTTTACAAAATACCAAAAGGTGACAAAGACATAAAGCATTAAAGCAAACTATAATTGAAAGGGACATGTTTTGAATTACAATGTATCACTTGGAAGACTAATTCAGCCGAGATTTTGGCCTCTTTTTGGCTGAAAATTCTTGACCATTAGTCCAAGGACCATGGTTAGATCGTAGACCAAAAATCGGGACCAAATCGCCAAGCCGTTTCAGTCCAAGGGGCCTTACAAATCAGCCATAAAAGGGGTCCTACAGACCTTACAAAATCTGATTAACAAAAGACAACAACAACAACTAAAGTAGAAAGCGACTTGTTGTAGCATCCTCTCCCTTCATTTGTGTTGCTTGGATCATCTCCTTGGAGAGTAAGAAATCTCGGCCCACATTAAGTCCCAAGCTGATTTTGTTGTTTGTTTACAAAAGACCAAAAGGTGACAAAGACATAAAGCATTAAAGCAAACTATAATGAAAGGGACTTGTGTTTGAATTAGTATGTATCAAAAGGACTTGAATTCAGCCGAGATTATGGCCTCTTTTTGGCTGAAAATTCTTGACCATTAGTCCAAGGACCATGGTCAGATCATAGACCAAAAATCGGGACCAAATCGTCAAGCCGTTTCAGTCCACAAAAACATAAAACGAAAATAAAGGATATGACTTAAACAAGTTTAAGCCTAGGATAGAGCCTTAACAAGCACATAGCCACTATTAAGGGTCCGAGCTACTCAAAGCACATAGCCATTGAGCCACCCTAGGTAAACCTCAAGCACAAAGCAAAGAGAAAACTCACTCAAAACTCAACTTTTTTATAAACTTCAAATCTGAAAAATACAATGAGGAAAGCTTGGTTTATATAAGACCAAGGCTTTCATCCTAGCCATACATCTTCCTAAAGATCTAAGGGCCATGAGGGGCCTTACAAATCAGCCAAAAAAGGGGTCCTAAAGACCTTACAAAATCTGATTACAAAAGACAACAACAACTAAAGTAGAAAGCGACTTGTTGTAGCATCCTCTCCCTTCATTTGTGTTGTTCATCCAAGGGCTTGGATCATCTCCTTGGAGAGTAAGAAATCTCGGCCCACATTAAGTCCCAAGCTGATTTTGTTGTTTGTTTACAAAAGACCAAAAGGTGACAAAGACATAAAGCATTAAAGCAAACTATAATGAAAGGGACTTGTGTTTGAATTAGTATGTATCAAAAGGAGTTGAATTCAGCCGAGATTATGGCCTCTTTTTGGTTGAAAATTCTTGACCATTAGTCCAAGGACCATGGTTAGATCTTAGACCAAAAATCGGGACCAAATCGTCAAGCCGTTTCAGTCCAATTGTGATAACTGTGGGGCTATTTTCCAAGCAAAGGAGCCCAAGTCTAGTAACAAGTCTAGACACGTTTTGAGGAAATACCACGTTATTAGAGATAATGTGGAAAGGAAGGAAATAGATATTTGTAAGGTTGGGACAGACGATAACATCGCTGATCCTTTAACCAAGCCTCTTTCGAGGGCTAAGCATGACGCACACACCGCCTCCACGGGGTTGCGGCGTATGCCAGATTTCCTTTAGTTTCGTAATATGTAATTGAACGATGTATCTTATTACATATATGAAAATAACATTCATTGTTTTTATCTTAAGTCATTATGAACGCATACTTTGTTTATCCGAATATTTGTGTGGCAACTTTGAACGTATTCAAGTGAATGGTATAAACTAAGTATTTGGTCCCTAGTCTCTCACATGAGGTGACGTCTCGGAGAGACTAGATTGCAAGTCGATCGATGGTGGGTTCAACACCATAGGGTCATATGAGATGACTGATCGTTTGCATAGACAGACTGTGAAAACAATCTGTCGGGCAGTGACGGTTATAGAATTCCTTTTCAATAAGATTGAAACCTGGTCGTGGTGGGAATTTCTGTAGTATTCCTTTGAGTCGATTCTTTCACTGGAAACTGATTGTCAGAGTCGGTGCAGTTTCCGAGTAACTTTCATTTTTGTCCTAAACCATGCCGTGAAAGGGGGTTATAAGGGTATCTTTGGGGTCATGGTGATCTGCATCATACAGTACAATCGAGTGGAAGGAAAATGTCCACCCTTGTCGGGGTAAAACATCTTTGGGCCACTCGAGGAGTAGTCGCTGAAAATGCGTGGCCACGCTCGGTAAGAATCTACGGTAGATTCCCCGGTCGAATGACTACTCTCCATATCGAGAAAACCACTCATGATTTTTATCTCAGGATGCAAGTACGACCTGTAAGACACCTTGCATCGAGTGGGAGATGTGAAACGGACATGAGAATTGGTAATGCACAACTTGTCTCGGACAAGTGGGAGATTGTTGGAGTATGTGTCCTCCACAATAGTGCGATTACTTAATAAATCTCAATTAAGGAATACGTGGGGATAATCCTAGATTATTGTCAATTGATTTACGTAAATCAATAACGGTTGGCTGACTAGAGTTTGACGTTATTGTCGTGAGAGCGGCGGTAATCAATTGATCCCTTTAAGTCACACCTAAAGGAACATACTCCAAATATTAAAGCTAATTAATTGTATGAGATACGATTAGATTAGTGACTTGATAATTCGACTAACGGTTAGTCAATGTATTAATTTAGAGAGAAATCGAGTTGTGAACTCGGATGATTTAATTTTATATCGATAAAATTATTAGAGGAGATGGGAATTAGTGATTAAATGTTAATTCACTAATTGTGTATATTTTACTAATGAGATTAGTAAAAGTACATTTTAATATATGTGTAAGTGTGCATATATATTAAGGAAGAGTTTAATTAATTTACACTTTATTATATTAGATAATTAAGTGATAAATTACAAGTATTTGTGGGACAAATATTGAAAAATAAATTGGACCCATTCTTGATGGTTGGACCGTCCAAAAGAGAGGAAGGGAAGCTTCCATTTGTCTTATTTGTTTTGTACTCTTGCTTTTGGAAATGCATGGCAAAACATAATGATTGTAATGCATGCTATTTCTCTTAACAAGAAAAGAAACTCTTCCTCTCTCCCTTGCTCCTTGAGGCCGGCCAAGTAGTGTGTTGTACACACTACTTGTGCTCCTTTTCCTTGTTAAATACAAGCACTTGATGAGAGAAAATTCATTCATTCATTTTCTCTCCTTCTCTCACTTTTCTCTCTAAAACCTAATACTTATATTATTCCACATATTACTAAGAGTTAGTAATAATAATAATATTACATGTTATCAAGTCATACTAAGAGATTTCTAGTCCAAAATCTTTAGTATTTTTGGAGTGTTCTTGGGTGCATCTTTTAGGAGGTTTCCTACTTTGGAAACACGGGTTTTTGGAGGATCATCCTAAATCTTAAGCTCAAGAAACAAAACTAGAAAGGAGTTCTAGTTTTGTGCCCAACATTTCCCTTTGAGAAAGGTATAATATTTCTAAACTTGTAACAAAGTGAATTTGTACTACAATAGATCTTGCTAAATCAAATTAGAGTAATTTGATTTACACTAATATTTGATTAGTGATTGGGATGAGATCTCTACATTACCTTCACAAGAGCATCCCAATCCTTACAAGCTTGGGTGGTCAAACAATGGAGCCGAGTTGAGCAACTATGGTGATGAGGCTTTGGATGATGTGGTTGTGAGGGATGCTTGTCATCTCGTATTTGAAAGACCTAAGGAACCGTGGGACTATGAAGATGGTTTAGTCCATGGTGGGAAGGATAGCACCTATGTCTTTAAGGTTGGATGGAAGGAGGTTATACCTACCACTACCCGAAAATTAAGCAAAAAAAACGCAAGAAACCCGTTTTATATAAAAAATCCAACCGTTGTTTCCAGGGCCGTTGTTTATAATCAAAAACAACGCAAAAAATATCTGGCTTAAACCGTTTTTAATATCAAAAATAACATTTTATAAAAATTTGGCGGATTTTATTAAAAAAAACGGTTTTTTTAAAATAACCGTTTTTTTTAATAATTAAAAAAAACGGTTTTTTTAAAAAACCGTTTTTTTTAATTATTAAAAAAAACGGTTATTTTAAAAAACCGTTTTTTTTAATTTTTAAAAAAAACGGTTATTTTAAAAAACCGTTTTAAAAAATTCAATTTTTTTTAAAAAAAAAAAAAATTACGAAATTGCTATAATTACATATAAATTATCAAAATACAATTAATATAAATTATCAAAATACAATTATATAAATTATCAAAATATAATTATACAATTTATATAAATTATCAAAATACAATAATATAAATTATCAAAATACAATTATATAAATTATCAAAATACAATTATATAAATCGTTTATAAAAGCTAAGATACTTGCCTTTTTATATAGCTAAATACAAATTTTCCCCGCATATCTCGTTCCTCGTCAATTTCTTGTAGTATATGATGTTCCAGGTGGATTTTTAGCGATATACTACAAAAAGAAAAAAATTATATAATTATCTTAGTGCGTAATAATAAAATAGATACTTAAAAGCTTAATCTAACCATCGTAGTTCAAGCCGTCGGAACCAACGCTAACGGCGGACCCACCGTCCTTTGAACACCTAAGTATGGTAGAGTGCAGCGGGATCTTTTTGTAGGTGAAAACGGATTTGCATTCCGATTGGCGGTGACCAAGTAATGGGCCGTCAAAGTTGGTAGGAGGTTATCGTTTGTCAAAACTTCAAACGGCCATAACTTTGCGCCAGAGTGTCCGATTGGGGCAAATTTTTTTTTCAAACTGCTTAACTTTTCGAGATCTACGCAATGGGCATGTCCCAAAGGGGCATTGACGTCCGAATAATTTTTCAAAAAAATGCCTCTAAAAGGTGTTTTGGCCCTTTTAAAGTTTCTGACGCAAACAAACCTCCAATACTAAATATCGTCCATCAACACACTCACATTCATACATACATTTACCACGTATTAATTATTACTCCGTATTATTTCTTCGTGTATCACCTAAGAGCTCGACAAAAACCACACACTCACATTCATACATACATTTACACACACACAAAATAGTTTGAAATAAGATAATAAACTTACGCCTTAGATGTCCCAAGAAGAACTTTAATACGGGCCTCCCACGTAAGGGTACCATGGTGACTCATTGCTCCATGCAGCCATTGTTCCAAGTTTCCATTATTCACATATTCATACACAAGCATCCTGTTAAAGTTGAGATCAAAATAAATAGAGGCTTATATGTATAATAATTCAGATAAAGGCATTCAACTATCACCTTTGAACTCATGCAATAGCCCAAAAGCCGCACCAAATTTTTATGTCGGACATGGCCAATA
Organism: Dianthus caryophyllus; assembly: GCA_023091065.1. Taxonomy (NCBI): domain Eukaryota; kingdom Viridiplantae; phylum Streptophyta; class Magnoliopsida; order Caryophyllales; family Caryophyllaceae; genus Dianthus; species Dianthus caryophyllus. The sequence continues at coordinate 25,775,438 of CM041524.1, forward strand.
AGAAAGTTGCCTCATACTTCCTGCGAGTGAACAAGAAACAATAAGAATGAAACAACAATAAAGCTTCAACCCAAAAAGGAATTCGAGTCAGCTGCCAACAGCTAAGAAAAAAGATAAAAGGGAAACAGGAGACCGGCGAGGGGGAAGGTAAACAACACATACACCCAACGTCGTAGCTAATGTGTACTGTGCTCTCTTGGCCGCTGTCATCATTATTGTCCACCTCAACAACAACAACAACAACAACAACCGTAACAACAACAAGAACAACAACAACATACATACATACAATAAAATCAAACAAAACAAACGAAATTAGGGCATAAAAAGAATGAAGAATATATAAAACGAATGAAGAATATAAAACGAACCTCTTATAAGCAATATAAATTAGGGTTTGGCAAATTTTGAACTGAGTAACAAGAACTTAGGAATGAAACGAAAATAATTTAGTTGTAATTGTAGTGTTGATATTTTTTGAATTGAAACGAAAATAATAGAGTTAGAGATTGATTTTTTTTTTTTTTAATGAAAGAACAAAAAGCACGAAATAGGTTGAAGATGGAGTATAAAAGATAAAAAAAAACGTTTAATCTTCCTTTTAAAAAGATTCAGCGCGAACTTAAAATTAATCTAAAATAAACTATTTAAAACGGTTTTTAGCAATTAACCGTTATATTTATTTGCTTTTTTAAAACGGTTATAAAAATAAACCGTTTTAAATAGTAAAAATTATTTAAAACGGTTTATATATATTAACCGTTTTATTTTGTGTTTTTTCTTTTTTATTTTGTGTTTTTTTTAATTTCAAACGAATTATATATGTTGTAATTTATGTTGTTTTATTATATATATGTATATATATGAATATGATCTTTTTCATTAATAATGTTATTCCAAAATTTACATAGTATTAATAATGTAATTAGATTTTAGTTAAATATTTAAATAGTAGTGTTAGATTAATTAGGAAATATGAAGTATTTTAAACTTACAAAACCTTTAAAAATATTTTAAATATAGTGATTTCTAATATTGTGATTTCTAATATAGTGATTTTAAAAACAAAGAATTAAAGAATATTATGAGTATGGTTATTTAAAACGAATTAGAATTGAATTAGTATTGGATTATTATGTTATAATGTTCTTGTTAAAATGTTATTTAAAATCCAAATTAAAAACAACAAAAAAATGAAACAACCGTTTTTTATTATAATAAACAAAAAAAACGGTTATTAAGTGTAAAAACCGTTTTTTATAATAAGCAAAAACAACGGTTATTAGGAAAAAACCGTTTTTTTTAATGTTAATTAAATATAACGCTTTTTTAATTACGAAACCGTTATTTAAAGTCTAACTAAAAACAACGCATTTTTGGTAATAACCGTTTTTTTTAGTATAACCGTTGTTTTTAATGATTTTTTCGTTGTTTTTAGTGATGAGTTTGATTTGGCGCCTATAATTTTTACAACGGAAATTTTAATTGCGTTGTTTATAATATTATAAACAACGGAAAGGCTAATTTGTGTTGTTTTTGCTCCGTTGTTTTTGCTCAGATTTGTAGTAGTGTACACCCCTACCTCCTACTTTGAAGTGTTCCACCCCACCCTCCATGGTTGAGCCAAGCAAAGATGTTGTATTAAGGGGAGGACCAGAAATGAAGCATGGGTTTAGTGATGAGAAGGTTGAATGTGTTCTTCTTCTCAAAGACATCCCTAATGATCAAGAGAGCCTGCCCACCAAGGAAGTACAAGCCTTTCTAGATTCTCATGGAGTTAAGCATGTTGTCCTAGCTCCATTGCCTCCTACCTTGGGGGTGCAAGGCTGCCTCTTGCTTGTTTGAGGCCTCCATGAGAGTGTTGTTGAGTAAGGAGGTCGAGGCAAGTCAAGGGATAGGTGTTGATGAGAGTGAGCCCCTTCACTTTGCTAATGGTCGTCCTAATCAAATTTACTCGAGTGGTTTCATGAAGTGGGGATTCAATGGAGGAACTAAAGATGATCAAGGAGAGCAAGGTGATGTGAACATTGATGTTGGAAAATCAAGTGGATCAATGAGATGGAGGTTCATAGAAGGAGCTAACCATGACGAGGGAAAGCTATGTGATAATCTCTTGCAAGCCTACCTTAAGCTCAAGTGTGAGGGAAGGGCTGTCCTAGGACAAGAGCATGAGCCAAGGGGTTCCATGAGTGAAGAATTGGGTGAAAATAAGCACAATCAAATGAACCAAGTCAAGGGTTTCCATTCAATCTTTCATGCTCTAAGTCATTGGTGTCCATTGAAGTCAAGCCCTCCTAAGTCGAATTCTGATTTTGGAACCTATGAAGTGTGTCTCCTAAGTGGTCTTGGTCGATCTCATGGTCGAAGAAATGTTGAGAACCCCAAGGATTTGAGGACAAATCCTTTTCAAGAAGGGGAGATTGAACAAGAAGAGATCAAGCCAAAGGAGGACGTTTTGGAAGAGGGCAATGGTTTGGGTCCTTGGGCTCGAACCATGGTCTAAGCCTTGGTCCTAGGGTCCTACCAAGTGTAATGTCATGAGAATCAAGGGCTAAAAATGGCCAAGCTTGAGGGACCTAAGGAAGTAGGGCTGATTTTAAGAAGGGGAGCAACAACAATCAACAATGAGCAACTTTTGGGTGTAAGTCACTTGGGTGCCACCATTTGGGTTAGTCCTCCAATAAAGCTAGACCCAAAATGGTTCAAAAGATCAACCCAAGGGGGCCAAGAAACGGCTGACTTTAGCTCACCAAAGATGCACACAATTTTGATACAAGTCATTTTCAGAGATCAACCTTTATGGTTTATGTCATCGTCTTCTTTTGTTTATGTCATTTTCACCTTTTAGCTATGTAGTTTGGAAGCATAAGATCAGATTTGGGACCCCTTTGATCGAGCTCTACTTGCTCTCCAAGGTGCAATCCTAGGCCCTTGGATGAATAAACAAAGGCAAGGTGTAGATGCACCCAAAGGTCCCCTATCTACTTTATACTTTAGTTGTTTGTTTTAGCTGATTTTGTAAGGCTTTTGGAGCCATTATTTCGGCTGCTTGTAAGGGTCACTTGTGGCCATTAGATCAAAGTTGTAATGTAGGGCTAGGATGAAAGCATGGGTATTATATAAACCCACACTCATACATTGTAATTTTCAGCTTACATTTGAATGAAAAAAACCCTAAGTTGAGTTTCTACTCTTCTCTAATTCATTGCTTTGTACTTGAGTGTATTTTCGAGTAATTAGTGGCTTTGTGCTTAATTACTCAACCCTTATATCCTTGGCTAAGTGCTTGGAAGAAGATTATCCTTTAGTGTCTTTCATTTTTACATAATTCACAAAAATCAAATACAAAAACAATACCAAAACAGCCGAGTATTTCCAAGCTTGTTCATGCTTATTTTGATTAAGTTTTTGAGTGATTCTTAGCCCATAAGTTTCACTTTAATAGCCTTCCCCTTGCCTTTCTTGGAATGAGCCTTCTTGGCTATCTTCCCTTTCTTAACCCCAAGACTCATGTTCTTCATTTTCATGGAAAGAACATCTCTCTTCTCTATCTGATTCACTTCCATGTCTCTCTCGGCTTGCACCAAGAGAGCATGAAGTTCATGGTAACTCTTATCCATGTTATTCATGTTTTAGTTCACCCGAAAATGAGCAAACTTATTAGGAAGTGAGTGGAGAATTCGGTTAATCGCTATCGCTTCAGGAATAGCACACTCTTGACACTCTAGAGTGTCTATGTACTCAATCATTTTGAGCACATGGGGACCAACTTTTTGGCTCTTTTCAAGCTTAGCATCGAAAAACCGCACCGCGGCTTCATAAAGCCTAATTTACGGTGCCTTAGACAACATCGTCGTCACTCTAGTGAATATCTCATATGCACTTTTGTGAGTAACGAAACGGAGTTAGAGAGTAGGTGACATTGACCAAATCAATACATTTTTCATGTCATTGTCCACCTTTAGGTGCTCATCGTAGGCGGCTCGTGCCGCCACGGTGGCCCTTAGTCCGGGTTCGACGAGAGGTTGTTCGGTAAGGTACTTAAGCACATTGTCGGATTGAACGGCGCCCCTTATAGTCGAATCCCATTCAACAAAGTTGCTACCGTCATCTTTTAGGATACACTTATCCGTCACGGTTCTCAACCATGAGTCTTTACCCAAAACAGGTGCGGGAGTTGACATTGCGTTTTGAAAATGATCCTACAACGATTTAGAGGAAATATATAAGCATTCATTGTATTCAAACACATTTAAAATTCATTTAAATGTCCATTTATATAATGATCTCCCACGAAGTTATATAAATGATTTCGAGACTCGCTTCTAGATAAAATTAGACATCCCATGTTTCCTTTTATGTAAAAACGATAAGTCAACACTTGACTAATTCTACACTAGAACTCTCGGTTGATGATTTTCTTAAAAATGCATCTTTTAGCCCCAAATAACTCTTATTTGGTTGAGTTCAAACCAATTTAGCATGAGATGTCCTATCACTACTTACCCATGGTAACGAGGTTCCACGTTGCGGAGGTCCTCATGAACATGGGGTTCATAGTTGCTACAATCGGAAAGGCTTAACCTCAATTAATTTTAATAAAGTGGGTGATCTTGTCAATTTAGTCATAAAATTCTTTATAAGTGAACTAATTTAAGAAACGTGACTTAAATCGACAATCATAGTGGGATGACTTAACATGCATGGCGGTTTTGGCATGAAAACAATCAAACAAACAAGCACACAAGCATAATCACACAAGCATAAACCCTAGTATGGCCACTTAAAAAGAAATAAAATTATAAGGAGTTACAAATTGGAAACCAACTGGAATGAAACCTATGGGGCTAAGTTTCACTCAAGAGAACAACTAAAATCGGTTTGAAATACTTGTGAAAATCTCGGCCAAAGTGATGTTTTTTTGAGAGAAATTTTCTGATTTATGTGAACTAAAAGATAAAACAAAGGATAGTCTTCTTCCTAGCACTTAGCCAAGGATAGAAGTGTTGAGTAATTAAGCACAAAGCCACTAATTAACTCGATAATACACTCAAAGTACAAAGCAAGAGAGTTTAGTTGAGCAAACACTCAAACTAGGGTTCATTCTCATTCATCAAATCTGAAAAATACAATGCAAGAGAGTGGGTTTATATAATACCCACACTCTTTTTTGGGTCAGCCGTATTGCTCCCCCATGGCTGACTTTCTTGGACCTTGTTGGCTCGTGTTTTATTGGGGTTCGAACCCACATGGGGTGCACTCAAGTGATCACACTCAAAATAGCTCATGGTTGCATTTGTTGCTCTCCTTCTTGAACCATTCCTCGACTTTCCTTGACCCACCAAGCTTGACCGAAATATATTGCTTAATTCACTCAAAATTAAGCTTGGGTGGACCCTAGGACCATGGACTAGCCCATGGTTCGAGCCCAAGGACCCAAACCGTGTTCTAGACTAAAACCGCCTTTGCTCGACTTGACCATTCTTGGTCCACAAGGGGAGGAAAGATTCCCTCTTGTCTTATTCATTTTGTTTACTAGTAAAAGGCATGCATGCTGGACATTGTTCTTATCAACATTAAGCATGCTCTACACTCTTCCTCCCTATCCTATTTGGCCGGCTCCCCTATGTGTGTTTTACACACTCATTTTTCCTTCTTTTGCTTATAAAAGGAGGAGAAGAAGAAAGAGTTAATTGAAATGCATCTCTACTATTCTAACTCTCTAAAACTCTCTCTAAATATTACTACTATTATTACTAAGAGTTAGTAAGTATTAGTAAGAATAATATTACATATTATCAAGTAACTACTAGTGATTTCTAGCTCAAAATCATTAGTAGTTTTGGAGTACTCTTGGGTGCAACAAGAAGGAGGTTTCCTATTTTGGAAACTTGGGTTTGGAGGATCATCCGAACTATAAGCTCAAGAAACAAATCGAGAAAGGAGTTCTCGTATTTGTGCCCATTTTATTTCTTTAGTGAAGGTATAAATTTCTATAAACTAGATCTACAAAGTAAATTAGTAACTACATAGATCTTGCTCATCAAATTAGAGTAATTTGATTTAAACTAATAATGGATTAGTAGAGGTTATGGAACCCAACATTTATTAGGCATAACATAAACTGTAACACCCTCATTTAGGCCGGGCAGACCCCACCTAAATGATGGCGTTACGGGACCCGACTGAACGGGTCTATTGGTAAAAACCTGAAACTCAAGACAAAACACCTGTATATATATATAACTGGAAACATAAAAAAGGCAATCAAAAACTCCCGAACTACAACTGTCACTCTCGACAGTAACAAGGCGCGTAGGCCGGAAAACTGTAAGCGATAAAAATAAAATACAACGCCTATTGTGGAAGCTAGACTCAAACTGACTCGAGCGAACCCTCCAAGCGTCCCCAACTAGCAAGAAAGCGTCCGAGTACCTACGGGGTGGGGGAAAACAACACAAACACAACCAATAACAAAACCCTAGTTAGCCTTTACCCAAAATACCGTAAAGAGGGCGTAAGAAAACGAAAGCTTTAAGTAACCTTAGACGTGAAAAGAGAGATTTCATAACCATGACAATCTTTAATTTTACAATTAGAGGTATTCCGTGGATACTAGCTCGGACGTGTATCAACAAACTCAAATCAACAAGCATAGACAAGAACCTCACTGTGTAACTCCACACATGGGACTTACCGTAACGTCAACACCTCACTCCTCCTCCAATCATATCTCCTCCAAATCATTGGGCCACATAGACCTCATATCGTTGGGCCACACAGACTTCATATCATTATCGAGTACCGATCGTCATGACAAGATAACAACATAAACATTCATATGTATACATATTATAAAATACAATCATTCAACATTCCAACTCATATAGATATGACACCATAGGCCACCAACCTAATAATAAGCATCGATTACACACATACATTCATCATCCCCCTACCCTCCAAGGTTACACTTATAAGGTAACATTCATACAAAACAACATACAATCGTTTGAACAAAAACAACATTGCCTCGGTTACAGTTCAAAATTCTCATACATACTCACCAATTCCAGCCACCACTGATGTAAAACCACGTGTTTTTTTGATTGTTTTTGAGTTTAAAATGTGCAGCGGAAAATGTAAATAAACTGATATGAATTAGTCGAGAAAGCTCGCAAGATAACTCAACTAAAACTCGTATTTCGACCAAGACCCATGGAGCGATTCGAAGCGGGCCTCTTTGTACCTTATAACCATACTCACCCTAAACTCGACTCACTTATGAGCCTCACTCATTATACACGGTTTTATGGATGTTTTAGGGTGGAAAGTTTTCTGAAATTTATTTGTAAAAACATAAAAACGAAAATAAAAGGATATGACTTAAACAAGTTTAAGCCTAGGATAGAACCTTAACAAGCACATAGCCACTATTAAGGGTTCGAGCTACTCAAAGCACATAGCTAATGAGCCACCCTAGTTAACCTCAAGCACAAAGCAAGAGAAAACTCACTTTAAACTCAACTTTTTTATAAACTTCAAATCTGAAATTACAATGAGGAAATGCTTGGTTTTGAACCAAAAACGGTCGAGGCGAACAAAGGCGGTTTTTGCCTAAATCACGGTTTGAGTCCTTGGGCTCGAACCATGGGCTAGACCACGGTCCTAAGGTCCACCCAAGCTTATTTTGAGTGAATTTGAACAATAATATCTTGGTCAAGCTTGGTGGGTCAAAGAAGTCAAGGAAAGTCAAGAAGGAGAGCAACCGAAAGTCGACAAATGTGCTATTTTGAATGTGATCGCTTGAGTGCACCCATGTGGGTTCGAACCCCAATAAAACATGAGCCAACAAGGTCCAAGAGGGTCAGCTAAGGGGAGAATTCGGCTGACCCAAGGAAGCTCTCAAAATGATACATTATTTTGTGCTTTAAGTCGTTTTCACTAGTGTCACTTTCAATACTTTATGCTTTATTGTTTTTAGCTTATAAAATCTGATTTGTGAAGTGTAATGGACGTCCCACATGCCTCCCTAAGATCAAGTCTTGGCCCTTGGATGTTACCTAAAAGCATGGAGAGGATTGAGCCACAAGTCACTATCACACTTTATGCTTTTGTAGTTGTTAGTTTACTTTGAATTTTCAGCAATTGTAAAGGCTTCTAAGAGCCGTTTTTTTTGTATTACTTGGGAGTATTTGTAGCCCTTAGATTAGATATTAGATTGTATGGTTAGGATGTAAAGCCTTGGTCTATTTAAACCAAGCATATCCTCATTGTATTTTCAGATTTGATGAATGAAAAGAAAACCCTAAGTTTGAGAGTTCTCAACTTATTTGAGTGTTCATTATTCTCTTAGCTTTGTGCTTGAGTTTAGTGAGTAATTAGTTAGTGGCTTAGTGCTTAACTAATTAAAACCTAAATCTATTACTTTGTGTTTAGATTTAGTTACTATCTTTTATGTTTACATTTTGTTTCACAAAAATCAGAAAAATCATCACAAAAAAACATCATTTGGCCGAAATATTCAAGAGCATTTCAAGTCGATTTTTGTTGTCTCCTTGAGTGAAACTTAACCCATCTAGTTTCACTCCAGGTTTATATAGAACCAAGGCTTACATCTTAGCCTTACAATTGATCCTAATCTAAGGGCCAAGAATGGTCCTAAAAACAAACAAAAAAAACGGCTCACAAGAGCTACAAATTCAGCATACAAAATAACAACAACAACTAAAGTAGACAATGACATCTTGGAGCATCCTCACCCTTCCTTTGTGTTGTTCAATCTAGGCCCTTCATTTCTCCTTGGAGCATAAGTTTACACGTCCAAAACAAGGTCTCCTTGGCTGATTTTGTTCTTTGAATACAAAAGATCAAAAGGTGACAAAGACATAAAGCATTAAAGCAAACTTTATTGAAAGGGACTTGTGTTGAATTAAAATGTATCATCCTTGAGCTCAATTCAGCCGAGATTTTGAGCCTTTTTGGGCTGAAAATTCGTGACCATGGGTCCAAGGACCATGGTTCGATCGTAGGCCAAAAATCGGGTCCAAATCGCCAAGCCGTTTCAGTGCAACCCACACAGGAAAATGGTGAAATAAACTTCATCCTCGCAAGGATGAAAAACGAACGCTCGCAAGAGTTCAAGGAGAAAAACTATTCTCAGCAAATTGTTTTTTGTATTTCTGATTGTTGATGATAAAAATTTGAAATACAATCTCCTTATATAGTGGAGAGCATAAACTGAAAAATGTAAAACAACAACTTGGGAATTCATGAAAGAACCCCTTATTCATGTACCTAACTACTTAGGAAATAGATAAAATCAGCAAAGGAAAATGTAGCAAGGGAACAAAGAAAAACAATGCATTCAATGCCACGATTTCAGGATGCTGTTGTCTTGTTTGGAGCACAACTCCTTTATTACTTGTCCTCTGATCCTCCAAGAGTACTTGTTGGAAAGATAAGACCGAAATCTATCTTCTCCATGTTGAATGACCTCCAAATTCCAAGTAAAACGTGAGATATGATCAAAACAATCAGACATTGAAATTTGTTACCGTTGCATTATAAATGATTCTCGTGCTCCTCTTCATGGATGGTTGTTTTATGATCATTTAAGCACTAGGACAATTATGTGACGTCCAATTAAGCATTGTAACATAGCCTCCATGATTGATAGCTCCAATGTAAGGACCCGGTTTATCATTGATAAGGACAACTTCTTTAGAACCATCGAATGCTCCTGCATCATTCTCTCCTTCTTTGAAAGAATTTGCCGTCAAATTCTCATCATCTAAGTATGGGGACAGATCTCCAACATTGAACGTAGCACTTACACCACCATATTCACTTGGCAAGTCGAGTTTGTAAGCACTATCACCATAACGTTCTAGCACACGAAATGGACCATCAGACCTAGGCATCAACTTGTTTTTGCGTTTTGAAGGAAACCTCTCCTTACGTAGGTGTAGCCAAACAAGATAACCCTCATTGAATGTTGGCTGCTTCCGATGTTTGTTTGCCTTCTCTTTGTACCTAGCATTGGCCTTCTCGATTTGAGCCTTGATTTGCTCACACGTACGCAAAAATGCCTTGATTTGAGCCTTCAAAACTGAACGTCTCATTCTTTGGCATAGGGATAAGATCAATAGGTAAATAAGGATTCACCCCATACACAATCTCAAACGGTGCACGACCAGTAGTCACAGATGGTGTTCGATTATGCAAACTCCGCATGTTCTAGCTTCACATCCCAATCTTTCGTGCTCTTACTCACTAAGCCACGTAGAATACTTCCAAGGGTACGATTTTTCACCTCGGTTTGGCCATCAGTTTGGGGATGATGAGAGGTACTAAACAGCAACTTTGTACCTACTAAGCGCCATAGAGTCTTCCAAAAATAACTCAAGAACTTAGTGTCTCGATCAGAAACAATAGTCTTTGGAATGCCATGCAAACGAACAACTTCCTTGTAATATAACTCAGCAACATTAGTAGCATCATCAGTTTTGTGGCATGGTATAAAATGTGCCATCTTTGAGAATGGAATGAAACTAGATGGGTTAAGTTTCACTCAAAGGATGAACTAAAATCGATTTGTATTGCTCTTGAGAAATTCGGCCAAGGTGACTATTTTTGTGAAGAATTTTTCTGATTTTTGTAAACAAATGGAAAACATAAAAGATAGTACCTAAATCTAAACACAAAGTAATAGATTTAGGGGTTTAATTAGTTAAGCACTAAGCCACTAACTAATTAATCATAAATATCAAGCACAAAGCAAGGAGAAAAATGAGGAACACACAACTTAAACTCTAGGGTTTTCTCATTCAACAAAATCTGAAAAATATGTTGTGAGAATGAGGGTTTATATATTACCCTCACTCTAATCTTGACCATACAATTCTAAGAGGATCTAAGGGCTACAATTAACCCACAAAAGCAACATATATCTCGGTTTCAAGGCTCACATGAGCTGAAAATTTGAAGAGAAAACAACAAATACATAAAGTATAAAGCATAAAGCATAAAAGGTAGATAGTGACATGTGTTGAAAGGGACTTATTGAGGAACACATGCGATGCCTCTTTGTGACCATTTTTCGGCTGATTTGGGTCTTCTCCCACTTGATTTTGGCTCTTGATGATTTAATTGACTTGTGGTTGACCTTTGGACCTAAGTGGAATGAAACTAGATGGGTTAAGTTTCACTCAAAGGATGAACTAAAATCGATCTTGAATTGTATGTGAAATACTCGGCCAAAGTAGTATTTTTTGTGATGAATTTTTCTGATTTTTTGTGAACTAAAGAAAACATAAAAGATAGTAACTAAATCTAAACACAAAGTAATAGATTTAGGTTTTAATTAGTTAAGCACTAAGCCACTAACTAATTACTCACTAAACTCAAGCACAAAGCTAAGAGAAAATGAAAACACTCAAGTTTTAGGGTTCAACCTTTAATCATTCAAATCTGAAAATATAATGTGGAGAGTGAGGGTTTATATAATACCCACACTCCAATCTTGACCTTACATTTCAAAGATGATCTAAGGGCTCACAAGAGTCCCTAGATGATACAAAAAAAAGGGCTAAAGGCTCACATGTGAGCTGAAAATTTCAATGTAAAAGACAAACTACAAAAGCATAAAAGGTGATGGTGACACTTGACTCAATCCTCTCCATTCTTTGTTGATGATCATCCAAGGGTTCTTGAGGGAGCCTTGGGCTTGAGTTAGGACGGTCCATGCTACCATTTTTTCAGAAATTTAAACTCATACAATAAAGCATAAAGTAGTGAAAGGGACATGAATGAAAAAGACATAAAGCATCAAAATAATGTGATTGTTTGTTGGGGTTTGTTAGGCCGGCTCCATGGGACCTTCTTGAGCTAGCTTTGTGAGCCATGTGAGTCCTTTTATTGGAGGGTTAACTCACATGGGTGCACCCAATTTGACCACATTCAAAAATAGCATATCCATTGACTTTTGTTACTCTCCAACTTGACTTCCCTTGACTTCTCTTGACTTCTCTTGACCACCAAGTATGGCTTGATTTGACCATAGAATTGACTTCACTTAGCTCTTGGTGGCCCCTTGAACCATGGCCTAGGCTTGGGTTTGAGCCCAAGGACTCAACCCTTGGCTCAACTCCATCTCTTCCTTGACCACCTTGACCATTTTTGGTCCAATCTCCTCTCCTTGGAAAGGATTTGCCCTCAAATCCTTGGAGATCCTCTTGCTTTCCCCTTGGCTCGATTTCATGCTCAATCCTTGACTTAACCCTTGCTCGACCTTGGCCTTCACGGTTTTAGACCTCCAAGGGTACCACTTAGCTAGGGTTTGGAGAAATGGTTGGACTCCTTTGCTTTGGCTCGAGGGGGTGATCATGTTTTCCTCCTTGGTCACGGCTTGCTTGACCACACACTCTTCCTCGAGCATTTCTTTGAGCCCACGACTCATAGCCATGCCATCCATCCATTCTTGCTCATGATCGAGCCCATCAATGATTCTCCATCTTAAAGACCCACTTGATCTTTCCTTGCCATCAATCTTAGCCCTCTCTTGGATTTCATTCTCATTGTAGGTTGATTTGTCATACTCATGTTGCTCCTCTCCTAGAATCCTCCTTGTTGCTCTAGGGTTTTCCTCAAGGTCTAGGCTCACCATTTCCTCTTGCCCATTCCTTTTCGGTTCAAGGCCTCTCAAGCCTTCATACCCACTTAAACTCGGCTCCAATTTCATCTCCACGCTAGAGCTTCCTTCAATGATCGATTCAAACAAGCACGAGTTAGTTTTTTAGCCCATCATAGGAGGTAGTGGTGTGAGCACAATGAGTTTCTCCTTGTATTTGAAGGAGTAAGTATTGCTCCTTCCATGATGAGAGGAATCCCTCTCATACTCCCATGGTCTCCCAAGCAACAAGTGACATGCATCCATGTCGAGAATTTCACAAGTAACCTCATCTTTGTAATCTTGGCCAATCAAAAATGGCACCTTGCATTGTTTGTTGACCTTCACCTCAGCTCCCTTATTGAGCCACCTTAGTTTGTAGGGGCTAGGGTGTTCCAAAGTGGGTAGGTTTAGCTTCTCCACAAGCATTTTGGAAGCCACATTAGTACAACTTCCACCGTCGATGATGAGGTTGCACACTTTCCCCATGATTGTACACTTAGACCGAAATATTTGTTGCCTTTGGTCTATGTTCTCACTTGATTCTTGAGTGTGCATCACTCGCCATATGACTAAGCTCAACCCCGAGTCCGGGGGAACTAATGTCTCGGCCACCTTCACCTCCTCAACTCCCTCTTTTTTTTCTTCCTCACAAACTAAGACCTCATCGTCTCCCCAATGCACAACCTCACTTGTGTTCAAGGTCCTCTTGCTAGGGCACTCCTTAGCAAAATGACCATACCCTTGACATTGGTAGCACTTCTTGAGAGGAATTGTTTTCTTAGGGCCATAGTCAATTCCCTTCCCCTTGTCGACACTTGATGGCTTGATAGTAGGGCAAGGCTCGCCAATTTTGATCCCTCCTTGGCTTGACGTGGGGTTGGTCTTGGTGGTGCTCTTAGCCGAGTCCCCTCTCCCCTTCTCTAACCTTTCCACACGAGTGGCCATAGTGACGGCCTCATCGAATGACCACAAGTTTTGCATCTTCACCCGGTTAGCTATCCTAGGGTTTAGGCCCTCGACAAACCTAGCTATCTTTTGCTCGGGTTTTTCATTCATCTCAAATTGTAAGGTGAGTTGTTCAAAGTCCCTAAGGTAGGATTCGATGGGTTGTGTTTCTTGTTTGAGTTGGGCTAGCCTAAGAAACATGTCTTGGGTGTAATCCTTGCGGACAAACTTTTCTTTGAGCTTTTTCTTGAGTTTGAGCCACGACTTAATGGGTTCCTTTCCCTCTCGATTTCTTTGGTTCTTAAGGTTTTCATACCAAAGGGAGGCATAGCCTTTGAATTTCATGATGGCCACCTTAAATCACTTTCTATCGGGGTATTCTTTAAATTCAAAGATTCTTTCGACCGACCTAAGCGAATCTAGTAGATCCTCGGGATTAAGACTACCATAAAAGTCGGGAAATTCTACCTTGATGTCTCGGTCATGATCTCTTGGGTGAACTTCAAGGGACTCCTCCGAATCCGAGTATTGATCTTCCATGTGAGGGGGGGGTTGGCCTCTCCCACGGCCTCCAAAGCCACGCCCTCTTCCTCCTCCACCTCTAGGTGGTGGTCTTGGCTCATGAATGTTTTGATCCAAGAGAGTGTTTAGAGCATTCATCATTAAAGTACAATTACCGGTGAGTTGAGTCAACTTCTCTTCTAAATCGGAAAGCCTTTTATCCTCTTCCATTTTGTGAAAATTTTGTGAGATTTTTGTGGAAGTTTTGTGGAAAATAAACAAGGAAAAGAAGGAAAGAAAACGAAAAAATTTGAAGAGGAAGAACAAGAGTATAAACCGAGAAAAACAAAAACAAATCGAAAACAAGAACAAACCTAGGCTTTGATGACCAATTTGGAATGAAACTATATGGGTTAAGTTTCACTCAAAGGATGAACTAAAATCGATTTGTATTGCTCTTGAGAAATTCGGCCAAGGTGACTATTTTTGTGAAGAATTTTTCTGATTTTTGTAAACAAATGGAAAACATAAAAGATAGTACCTAAATCTAAACACAAAGTAATAGATTTAGGGGTTTAATTAGTTAAGCACTAAGCCACTAACTAATTAATCATAAATCTCAAGCACAAAGCAAGGAGAAAAATGAGGAACACACAACTTAAGCTCTAGGGTTTTTTCATTCAACAAAATCTGAAAAATATGTTGTGAGAATGAGGGTTTATATATTACCCTCACTCTAATCTTGACCATACAATTCTAAGAGGATCTAAGGGCTACAATTAACCCACAAAAGCAACATATATCTCGGTTTCAAGGCTCACATGAGCTGAAAATTTGTAGAGAAAACAACAAATACATAAAGTATAAAGCATAAAGCATAAAAGGTAGATAGTGACATGTGTGGAAAGGGACTTATTGAGGAACACATGTGATGCCTCTTTGTGACCATTTTTCGGCTGATTTGGGTCTTCTCCCACTTGATTTTGGCTCTTGATGATTTAATTGACTTGTGGTTGACCTTTGGACCTAAGGTTGGAAGCGGGCCCTAGGTCAATGGATGGCAAGCTCTCAACTCCCGTTGCAGAGAATCTATCAACCACTACCATGATTGAATCCTTACCTCTTTGAGTTCGAGGTAACCCAACAATGAAGTCCATACTTACCTCATCCCATGGCTGTGTCGGAACAGGTAAGGGAGTATAAAGACCCTTAGAGAATGAACTCTTTGATCTTTGGCAGGTCACACATCTTGCAATAACATTTTGCACGTCTTTGATCATCTTAAGCCAATAAAAGTGCTCTCCCAAGATGTCACACGTCTTGTTAACACCAAAATGTCCAGCCAAAGCACCACCATGTGCTTCTCTAACCAATAGTTCTCGAATTGAGCTCTTAGGCACACAAAGTTTGTTTCCTTTGAATAAGTACCCTTCTTGCATAATGAACTGATTAGTAGGATTAAGGAACTCATTAGCAAAATCAGGATCATCTTTGTACAGCTCCTTTAATTGCTCGAACCCAAGCAATCTCGCATCAAGTGCAACTAGCAAACAATATCTCCTCGATAGCACATCTGCCACAATGTTAGAGTTTCCCATCTTATACTTAGATGAAAATGTAAAAGATTGTAAGTACTCTACCCATTTAGCATGCCTTGCATTCAACTTCTGCTGCCCATGTATGTGCTTCAATGCTTCATGATCAGAATGTAACACAAATGGCTTAGGACGTAGATAGTGCGCCCAATGATCTAATGCTCTCACGATTGCATAGAACTCCTTGTCATAGGTAGAATACTTCAGCCTTGCTCCACCCAATTTCTCACTAAAGAATGCAATGGGACGTTTCTCTTGGATTAGAACTGCTCCAATGCCAACTCCACTAGCATCACACTCAACTTCAAACAATTTATCAAAGTAAGGTAAAGCCAAAATAGTTGCTGAACACAACTTCTCCTTAATCTCATCAAATGCCTTTTGAGCACTTGGATTCCATGCGAAGTCTCCTTTCTTTGTGAGCTCGGTAATAGGTGCAACAATTGAGCTAAAATTCTGTATGAACCTGCGATAAAACGAAGCCAAACCATGAAAACTTCTAACTTCAGTAGTTGTTCGCGGAATAGGTGGAATGAAACTAGATGGATTAAGTTTCACTCAAAGGATGAACTAGAATCGATTTGTAGAACATGTATAATTTTCGGCCAAGTGATGTGTTTTTGTGTTGATTTTTCTGATTTTTTGTAAAACAAAAGAAAATATAAAGGATAGAACTAATTCTAAGCACTAAGCAAAAGAATTAGGTTTTGATTAATTCAAGCACTAAGCCACTAAATTAATCATTCACTAACTCAAGCACTAAGCAAAGAGTATAATGAAGCCACACAAGTTCAAACTCTAGGGTTTGTATGATGTGATGTGAGAATGAGGGTTTATATAATACCCTCACTCTAATCTTGGCCATACATTACAAAGATGATCTAAGGGCTATAAACATCCCACAAAAAGCAACAATATCACGGCTCACATGAGCTTGAAATCTAAAAATTTGAAGAGAAACAAACAAATACATAAAGCATAAAGCATAAAGGAAGATAGTGACATGTGGGAAAGGGACATGTTGAGGAGAAACATGTGAAGCTTCTCTTTGGTTTATTTCGGCTGACTTGGGGCTTTGTTCCCATTTGATTTTTGCTCTTGATGACTTAATTGACTTGTGGTTGACCTTTGGACCTAAGGTTGGAGGCGGGTCCTAGGTCAATGGATCGCAAATTCTCAACTCCCGTTGCAATCTCCCCGGGTTGAAAAGGATTTGCCCTCAAATCCTCTCCTTCTTCATCCTCCAAGTCTTCATGGTACGGGCTAAGATCCCCCACGTTGAACGTGCCATGGACTCCGTATTCTCCCGGTAGATCAACTTTGTAAGCATTCGGTCCAATTTTCTCAAGTATCTCGAAGGGACCCTCGGCCCTAGGCATGAGCTTGTTCTTTCTTTTATCCGGAAACCTTTCCTTCCTCAAGTGTAACCACACCAAGTCTCCCGCTTCAAATTCCCTTGGATTTTTTCGGTTCTTGGACTTAGCCTTGTAGGCTTCGTTTGACTTCTCGATTTGCTTCTTGACTTGGTTGTGGATACTCATCATGAACTCAACCCGCTTCTTGGCATCGTAACTCAACTCCTTGCTCTTGGCGGGGGCTGGGACCGTGGGCATGAGGATTGGCCCCATAGACCACTTCAAGCGGTGAATTCCCGTGCTAGAAGAGGGGGCACGGTTGAAGGCAAACTCGGCGTGGGCAAGTTTGAGATCCCAATCTTTCAAGGACTTGGAAACGATGCTCCTAAGGATCCTCCCCAAGGTTTTATTAGTGACCTCGGTTTGGCAAATCCGTTTGAGGGTGGTGGCTTGTGCTAAATAAAAGCCTCGTCTTCAACAATTTCCACAAGGTTTTCCAAAAGTGGCTCATGAACTTGGAGTCTCGATCGGATACAATGGTCTTGGGAACCCCATGTAGTTTGACCACTTCCTTGAAATATAGCTCGGCTACACCCATGGCATCCTCGGTTTTCTTGCACGCAATGAAATGAGCCATCTTGCTAAATCGATCCACCACAACCATGATGGAGTCTTTACCTCGTTGAGTCCTAGGCAAAGCAACGATGAAATCCATGCTAACGTCTTCCCACGGCCTATTTGGGACGGGTAGAGGAGTATAGGGTCCCGTTTGAAAGAAGGATTTGGATTGTTGGCACGAAGCGCACCTCTTGATCACGTCTTGGACATCTCCAAGCATCTTGGGCCAATAGAATTGATCTTGGAGGATGTCGTAAGTCTTTTGAATCCCAAAATGCCCGGCCAAACCATTAGAATGAACCTCACGTACTAGGAGAAGTCGATAGGGACCCTTGGGGATGCACAACCGATTCCCCAAGAAGAGAAATCCCTCTTGAAGTGTGTATTTGCTTCCTAGCTTGCCTTGTCCTTCACGTGTGGAGCTTCACTCATCTTTGAAGTCGGGATCCTCCACATAGAGTTCTTTCATGGATTCAAATCCCAACACTCTTTGCTCCATGTAGCTTAGCATGGTGTGCCTCCGAGACAAAGCATCGGTGTGGATACCCATACCGGGTTCCACAATCGGCCACCACATTATTCTTTCCTTTAATGAACTTGCTTGAGAAAGAGAACGATTGAAGAAATTCGACCCATTTGGCATGCCTATGATTCAACTTGTGTTGTCCATTGATGTATTTGAGTGCCTCATGATCCGAATGAAGAACAAACGGTTTGGGTTTGAGATAGTGGCTCCATTGAGCGAGAGCCCGAACGATGGCATAGAATTCTTTGTCGTAGGTGGAGTAATTGAGCTTGGCGCCATTCAATTTCTCACTAAAGTAAGCGATTGGTATGTGCTCTTGCAAGAGAACGGCCCCAATTCCAACTCCACTAGCATCACATTCGACCTCAAAGAGCTTATTGAAATCCGGAGGTGTAAGAATAGGTGAATCACACAACAACTCCTTGATTTTCTTGAAGGAATTCTCGGCCCCCTCATTCCACTTGAACTCTCCTTTCTTCATGCACTCGGTGATGGGTGCCATGACGGTGCTAAAATCCTTGATAAATCGTCGATAAAAAGAAGCCAAGCCATGAAAACTCCTCACCTCGGTTATGTTTTTCGGAATTGGCCATGATTTGATAGCCTCCACTTTCTCTTGGTCCACTAGTATACCTCGGCTAGAGATGATATAGCCCAAGAATTGGACTTCGCTTTGCATGAAGGAACACTTCTCTAGCATGCCATACAACTTGTGATCTCTAAGTGTTTCAAACAACACTTGCAAGTGATGTAGATGAGCTTCCTTGGAAGGGCTATACACCAAGATATCGTCAAAGTAAACCACAATGAACCTCCCCAAGTAAGGTCTCAAAACCTCGGTCATCAACCTCATGAAGGTGCTAGGAGCATTGGATAGTCCAAAAGGCATGACTAACCATTCATACAATCCATGCTTTGTTTTAAAAGCCGTCTTCCACTCATCACCCTCCTTGATTCTCACTTGATGGTACGCTTGTCGTAGATCAATCTTGGAAAACAATCGAGCCCCACTAAGCTCATCAAGAATGTCATCAAGTCTAGGTATAGGAAACCTATACTTGACCGTAATGTTGTTGATAGCTCGACTATCCGTACACATTCTCCAAGTTCCATCCTTCTTAGGTACCAAAAGCGTAGGTACGGCACAAGGACTAAGAGACTCCCTTACAAACCCCTTTTCCATGAGTTCCCCAATTTGTTGTTGAAGTTCTTGTGTAGCCTTTGGGGTCACTTCGATAGGCGGCCTTATTAGGTAGTGTAGCCCCCGGAACAAGATCAATTTGATGCTCAATGCCTCGTATAGGAGGTAAGCCGTGTGGAAGCTCTTGTGGGAACACGTCTTTGTAGTACTCCAATAGCTCTTGGACCTCACAAGGAATTGGTTCCTCACTCTCTTTAGGGTTTTCTTTGGCGATGAGGGCATAAACAACCATGCCCTTGTTAAGCTCTTGTTTCATATCTTGCTCTCCAATCAATAGGACTCCCTCAAGAGGCTTGGTCATAGCATGAGTAGCTCGGCCACCCATACTTGGAGGTAAGGGTGTGAGCTTGATCCTCTTGTCTCCAAACATGAAAGTGTAAGTGTTGTCTCTTCCCTCATGAATCGCATTCCGATCAAATTCCCAAGGTCTCCCCAATAAAAGGTGACAAGCATCCATGGGAATCACATCACACCAAACTTCATCCATGTATTCTCTCCCCATAGAAAAAGAAACCAAATATCGCCTATCAACCAAAATCTCGGCTCCTTTGTTCAACCATCTCAACTTGTAAGGGTTTGGATGTCTTTGTGTGGGTAAGGCAAGTTTATCGATGAGGGTATTTGAAGCAACATTAACACAACTTCCTCCATCAATAATTAGGTTACAAACCCTCTTCTCAATGGTGCACTTAGATCTAAAAATCTGATTTTTTTGACTTTCCTCCAATGGTTGAGGTTGGGTATGCATAACCCTCCAAGTTACAAGACCAAGGTTTGACTCAACTCCTCTTTTCATACGGCTCAACTTAGCCTCTATTTCCCTCCTCAATTTCTCCATAGAGTCATACATGGCTCCCTCAAGAGTAGTATCATAAGAAAGAGGCATACTCATTGAGAAAACAAAGAAGAACAAACCTGAAAAATTCGGGTAAACAAGACTTGTTTTTGGACCGTGTTTCCTAAACACCAAGATGGGATCTTGTGCTTCAAACCCAACCAAAGTTTTGATGACCAATTTGGAATGAAACTAGATGGATTAAGTTTCACTCAAAGGATGAACTAGAATCGATTTGTAGAACATGTATAATTTTCGGCCAAGTGATGTGTTTTTGTGTTGATTTTTCTGATTTTTTGTAAAAAAAAAGAAAACATAAAGGATGGACCAAAAATGGTCAAGGTGGTCAAGGACGAGATGGAGTTGAGCCAAGGGTTGAGTCCTTGGGCTCAAACCCAAGCCTAGACCATGAGCCAAGGGGCCACCAAGAGCTAAGTGAAGTCAATTCTATGGTCAAATCAAGCCATACTTGGTGGTCAAGAGAAGTCAAGAGAAGTCAAGTTGGAGAGCAATTAAAAAAAAATCAATGAACATGCTATTTTTGAATGTGGTCAAAATGGGTGCACCCATGTGAGTCAATCCTCCAATAAAGGACTCACATGGCTCACAAAAGCTAGCTCAAGGAGGTCCCAAGGAGCCGGCTACAAACAATATCCCAAGTCATCACATTGTTTTATGTTATGTCATTTTCATTCATGTCGCTTTCATCACTTTATGCTTTATTGTTTTAGCTTGTAAAAATGAAAGTGAAGAGGCCCTTGGACCGTCCCAACCCAACCCCAAGGCTCACTCAAGGACCCTTGGATGATCATAAACAAAGAAGGAAGAGGATGGAGTCAAGTGTCACCATCACCTTTATGCTTTATAGTTTGTCTTTTACATTGAAAATTTTCAGCTCACATGTGAGCCCTTTAGCCGTTATTTTGTAGCATTTGGGGACTCTTGTGAGCCCTTAGATCCTCTTTGTAATGTGTGGCCAAGATTAGAGTGAGGGTATTATATAACCCTCATTCTCACATCATATTTGTAGGGATCTCATCCCATTCACTAATCAAATATTAGTGTAAATCAAATTACTCTAATTTGATTTAGCAAGATCTATGTAGTACAAATTTACATTGTTAACAAGTTTAGAAATTTTATACCTTTCTCAAAGGGAAATATGGGCACAAAATAAGAACTCCTTTCTTATTTTGTTTCTTGAGCTAACAACATGGATGATCCTCCAAACCCGAGTTTCCAAAATAGAAAACCTCCTCTTAGTTGCACCCAAGAACTACTCCAAACTCACAAGTGATTTTGATCTAGAAATCACTTGCAAATATTTGATAATATGTGAATATTATTATTACTACACTAGTAATATTATGAGTTAAGTAGTAACCTTTACTAACTTATTTTGAGAGAGTTTTTAGAGAGAGATGGAGGAGGAAAAACAAATGCATGCATTAGTATTTTTCCTATGGCCTTCTTATTAAATAAAACAAGTAAAAGGAAGTGTGTCCAAGACACCTTATTTTCGGCCAACATATCAAGAGAGGAGGGAAGAGTCTTTTGCTTTGTTTAGATCAATTTCATGCATTGCAATGATGAGGTCTAAAGCATGCAAAAGTTAAACAAACAAAATGAATAAAAACAAAAAGGAATCTACTCCTCTTTGTTCTCCATTTGAATGATCCATTAGGACCTCTCATGGGTCCATTTTGTTTTCAATATTTGTCCCACAAATACTTATAATTTATCACTTAATTATCTAATATAATAAAGTGTAAATCAATTAAACTCTTCCTTAATATACATGTACACTTACACATATATTAAAATTGTACTTTTACTAATCTCATTAGTAAAATATATATAATTAGTGAATTAACGCTTAATCACTAATTCCCATCTCCTCTAATAATTTTATCGACATAAAATTCAATCATCCGAGTTCACAACTCGATTTCTCTCTAAATTAATTCACTGACTAACCGTTAGTCAAATTATCAAGTCACTAATCCAATCGTATCTCATACAATTAATTAGCTTTATTATTTTGGAGTACGTTCCTATAGGTGTGACTTAAAGGGATCAATTGATTACCTGTAGTTCTCACGACAATAACGTCAAACTCTAGTCAGCCAACCGTTATTGATTTACGTTAATCAATTGACAATAATACAGGATTATCCCCATGTATTCCTTAATTGAGATTTATTAAGTAATCGCACTATTGCGGAGGACACATACTCCAACAATCTCCCACTTGTCCGAGACAAGTTGTGCATTACCAATTCTCATGTCCGTTTCACATCTCCCACTCGATGCAAGGTGTCTTACAGGTCGTACTTGCATCCTGAGATATATATCGTGAGTGGTTTCCTCGATAAGGAGAGTAGGTATCGACAGGGAATCTACCGTAGATTCTTACCGAGCGTGGCCACGCATTTTCAGCGACTACTCCTCGAGTGGCCCAAAGATGTTTTACCCCGACAAGGGTAGACATTTCCCTTCCACTCGATTGTACTGTATAATGCAGATCACCATGACCCCAAAGATGCCCTTGTAACCCCCTTTCACGGCATGGCTTAGGACAAAAATGAAAGTCACTCGGAAACTGCACCGACTCAGACAATCAGTTTCCAGTCAAAGAATTGACTCAAAGGAATACTATAGAAATTCCCACCACGACCAGGTTTCAATCTCATTGAAAAGGAATTCTATAAGCGTCACTGCCCGACAGAGTGTTTCACAGTCTGTCTATGCAAACGATCAGTCATCACATATGACCCTATGGTGTTGAACTCACCATCGATCGACTTGCAATCTAGTTTCTCCAAGACGTCACCTCATATGAGAGACTAGGGACCAAATACCTAGTTTATACCGTTCACTTGAATATGTTCAATGTTGTCACACAACTATTCGGATAAACAAAGTATGCATTCAAAATGACTTAAAAGAGTAAATATACTCTAAACAATGAATGTTACATTCATATATGTAATAGGATACTTTATTCAATTACATATCACGAATCTAAAGGAAATCCAGCATACGCCGCAATTCCATATAGGCGGTGTACGCGTCATGCTTAGCCCTCGAAAAGGGGCTTGGTTAAAGGATCGGCGACATTGTCGTCTTGTCCCAACCTTACAAAGATCTATTTCCTTATTTTCCACATTATCTCTAATAACGTGGTATTTCCTCAAAACATGTCTAGACTTATTACTAGACTTGGGCTCCTTTGCTCAAAAGATGGCCCCACTATTATCACAATAAATAGTGATTGGATTTGCGGCACTAGGGACTACACTTAGTCCATTCAAGAACTGCCGAATCCATACAGCTTCTTTAGCAGCTTCCCAAGCTGCTAAATATTCAGCTTCTGTTGTAGAATCCGCTATGACTCTTTGCTTGAAACTTTTCCAGCAAACAGCACCCCCATAAAGACATAGCCGGATTGAGATTTCAGATAATCCCCATCTGTTTGGAAACCTGCATCCGTGTAACCCTTTACACGTAGCTCAAGTTCTCCTCCAAACACTAGAAACGAATCCTTAGTTCTTCTCAAGTACTTAAGGATGTTCTTCACAGCTATCCAGTGACTCTCACCGGGATTAGCTTGATACCGGCTCGTCATGCTCAAGGCGAAAGCGACATCGGGACGAGTGCACATCATAGCATACATGATTGATCTTACAGCGGAAGCATAAGGGATCAATTTCATGTGTTCAATTTCCGTAGGAGTCGTAGGACATTGAGATTTCTTCAACGTTATTCCTACACTCATCGGAAGAAAGCCTCTCTTGGAGTCTTTCATATTGAACCTATCAAGAATCTTATGAATATAAGTTTCTTGACTTAATGCTAGTATCCTTTTGGATCTATCTCTATAGATCCGGATACCCAAGATGCGTTGTGCCTCTCCCAAGTCCTTCATTTGGAAATGGTTTCCCAATTCCACCTTCACCGAATTCAAGCTTGGAATATCATTTCCAATCAGTAGTATGTCATCCACATACAAAACAAGGAAAGTTACTTTACTCCCACTAAACTTCATGTACAAACAAGGTTCCTCGGCACTTCGAGCGAATCCATGTTGTTTGATAACATGATCGAATCTATAATTCCAACTCCTCGATGCTTGTTTAAGACCATAAATGGATATCTTAAGCTTGCATACTTTCTTAGGGTTGGATGTATCTACAAAACCTTCAGGTTGTGTCATAAACACTTCCTCTTCTAGAATCCCATTCAAGAAGGCGGTTTTTACATCCATTTGCCATATTTCGTAGTCATGAAATGCCAAGAACCGCTAAGATTATCCTTATGGATCAAAGCATAGCAACCGGTGCAAAGGTTTCATCATAATGAATACCTTGGACTTGTGAAAAGCCCTTTGCCACCAATCTAGCTTTGTAAACATCTATATGTTTATCTATGCCGAATTTGATTTTGAATATCCATTTACACTGAAGGGGTCTCACTCCTTTAAGTAAATCTACCAAGTCCCAAACTTGGTTCTCGTACATAGAATCCATTTCGGATTTCATGGCCTCTAGCCATTGGTCGGAGTTGGGGCTACTAATAGCCGCCTTGTAGGTTGAGGGTTCGTTGCTTTCGAATAACAACAAATCACCCTCCTCCTCGATGTTACCGAGGTAACGGTCAGGTTGATGACTAATTCTTCCTGACCTCCTAGGGATTATAACCGTGTCAGAACGGTTTCCTCATTTTCTGCGTCGGTTTGTGGCTTTTGAACTTCATTAAGTTCAAATTTTCTCCCACTCTGTTTTCTAGAAATATATTTATTTTATAGAAAACAGCATCACGAGCCACAAACTCTTTGTTCTCGTGAGGGTTGTGAAAGTAATAACCACACGTTTTCGTAGGATAACCTACAAATAGGGAACCGTTCCCGTCCATATCTCATATGGAGTCTTATTGGCCGCTTTAGTCGGACTTCAATTTAGTGAGAAAACAGTAGACGATAGCGCAAAGCCCCAAAACGATCCAGGAAGCTCTCTTTGACTCATCATAGAACGAACCATATCTAGCAAGGTTCGGTTTCTCCTTTCTGCAACACCATTCAACTATGGTGTGCCCGGAGGAGTCCATTGTGATACTCTACCACAATTATTAAGATGTGAATCAAACTCATTACTTAGATATTCGCCACCACGATCCGATCGTAGTGCTTTTATCTTCTTATCCAATTGGTTCTCAACCTCATTTTGAAATTCAGCATCACTTTTATGCCATATTAAGTAGACATAACCATATCTACTTAAATCATCGGTAAAAGTAATGAAGTAATGATATCCTCCTCTAGCGGTGATGTTTAATAGACCACACACATCGGTATGTATGAGTTTTAAAACCTCACTTGCTTGTGTCCCTTTACCACTAAAGGGTGCACGAGTCATCTTGCCTAAAAGGCAAGCCTCGCATGTACCATATGATTCACAATCAAATGGTTTGAGAACCTTGGTCTCAACAAGTCTCTTTATGCGTCTATCGTTTATATGACCTAAACGACAATGCCAAAGGTAGGATTTGTTTGATTCATTTATTTTGAGCCTCTTGTTCTCGATATGATAGACATTATTGACATCATTTAAAACATAAATATCTCCAATTGAAATGGCTTCACCATAAACCGTTTCATTAAATGAAAAAGAACACCGATTATCCTTAATCAAAAAGCCTTCCGTATGAAACACGAAGACGGAGATAATGTTTTTGGTTAGAGTTGGTACAAAATAACAGTTATTCAAATACAACTCTAAACCACTAGCTAGAGTGAGTACAAAAATTCCCACGGAAATGGCCGCTACTCTAGCTCCATTACCCATGCGGAGATCTACATCACCCTTGGCTAGTGCTCGCACGTTTCTCATCCCCTGCAAGTGATTGCAAAGGTGAGATCCACATCCGGTATCTCATACCCATGTAGAAATGCAAGCATGATTTTATGTCAATCATATAAAGTCTAGAAGGAATTATTTCTTTGGATGTCGCACATCCATCATTCTTTTCCTTCAAGGATTTGGGACAATTGCGCTTCCAACGACCGGGTTTGGGCTTGCTATTCTCAATAGCCTTTCCCTTACCCTTATCTTCCTTGAACCGAGCTTTATAAGCTCCCTTCCCTTTCTTAACCCCAAAGTTTATGTTCTTCAATCTCATTGAAAGAACATCTTTTCTCTCCATCCTCATTCACTTTCGTGCTATCTAGGTCGAAGCACATCGTCGTCACTCTAGTGAATATCTCATATGCACTTTAGTGAGTAACGAAGCGAAGTTCGAGAGAATATGACAATGACCAAATCAATATATTTTCAACGTCATTGTCAACCTTTAGGTGCTCATCGTAGGCGGCTTGCGCCGCCGCGGTGGCCCTAAGTCCGGGTTCGGTGGGAGGTTGTTCGGTAAGGTTCTTAAGCACATTGTCGGATTGAGCGGCGCCCCTTATAGTTGAATCTCATTCAACAAAGTTGCTACCGTCATCTATTAGGATACATTTATCCATCACGGTTCTCAACCATGAATATATACCCAAAATGGGCGTGGGAGTTGATGATGATGATGCCATTGCGATAAACGATTCTACAATAAATATGAGGAAATATATAAGCATTCATTGTTCATTTATAACATTTGCTAAAACACCTTTTAAACCAAATGTCCATTTATATAATGATCTCCCACGAAATTATATAAATAATTCCAAGACTCGTTTTTCATATAAAATTAGACATCTCATGTTTCCTTTTATATAAAAACGATAAGTCAACACTTGACTAATTCTACACTAGAATGCTTGGTTGATGATTTTCTATAAAATGCATCGATTAGCCCCAAATAACTCTTATTCGGTTGAGTCCAAACCAAATTAGCACGGGACTTCCTCCCACTACTTACCCATGGTAACAAGGTTCCACGTTGCGGAGGTCCTCACGAACATGGGGTTCATAGTCGCTACATTTGGAAAGGCTTAATCTCAATTCATTTGTTAAAATGTGGGTGATCTTGTCAATTTTTAGTCATTTCAATTCTTTATAAGTGAACTAATTTAAGAATGGCGACCTAAAAACGACAATCATAGTGGGATAACGTGGCATGCATGGCGATTTTGGCATGTGAGCGGAAAATAAGCAAACACACAAGCATCAAGCAAACATAAACCTAGTATGGCCACCTAAAATAATTAAAATACAAGGAGTTACAAATTGGAAACCAACTCCTTTGGTCCCTCTTCATATGGATCCCATCCAAGCTCCTCCTTGCAAGCTTTAGAACACTTCTAAGGCTCCAAGTCGATCTCCATCACCGGTCTTCGATGTACAAATAGTTACAAGTATGATTTACAAATGAATACATAGCAATCCTATTATACATTTATAAATGAAATAAACTATTAAATTACAAACCGGCGATACGAGATCGCATTTAATTACAAACCCACACGATATTCCCTTTCATTACGGGCAATATCGGTAAAAATATAACAATTATGGCCATACTAGTAAGAATAAACATTCATTCAACAATAAACATTCATCCAAACATGCATAATGTAAAGCTTATAAATAAAAACATGCCAAAATCGCCCTAAACAATAATCGCATTAATTCGTTTAAAACCGATCTCATTTTTAATCGATTAATCTCATATTAATCAATAATGCTTAAAACACCTTTTAAGCTTGAACCAAAACTTCTAAACTGATTTAGAACACCCAAAATTAGTTCATACTAACTTATGGTGATTTTAGTTCATAAACTTGGTCATTTGCTAATTAGATGTACTTTAATCATAACCCTTTTATGAATAAAGATTTATAAAATCAAAATAAAATAAAATAAAACCATTTTTATTTTGAAAAAATTTTGTATATTCTGGAACACTTCCAAAATATCAGAAATGAAAATTTTGGTCAGAAAATATTTACGAATTATTTTATATAAAATAACATACGATTTTATCGATTTTATCTCATAAAATCAAGAAACCGTCTAAAACAGTGAGGAAAAATCCCAAATTTATAAGAGAGCATCCTCATAATGTGTAAAAATATTGGTATAAATTTCATGTTCAGAAAACAACGTTTACTATATTTTTGGACATAAAATGCAAACAATACCGATTTTAAACAAAAATATGAATAAATATTCAAAACTCAAAATCTGACTTTGAAAATTTACATGCAGGATGTATAAATATGAAATATCACTGTGTAAAAATGTCGTGACCAGATTCGAAATATAACTACTTATAGTAATTATTTTAGCCAAAAATACACTTTTTGACTCGGTTTTGTATAAAAATCATTAAAATTAGCAAAAAAATTTCAAAAATTACGAAATTTGACCAGTAACTTCATGAGACCAGAAACTTTGCATGCAATAAAAATCTCGTGTTAAAACCATTTTTAACACTATTTTCGGATTTTATCATATTTATTCTCAATAAATGTATAAAACTCCAAAAATAACAAAATAAATTTGTAACTACAAGCCTTGGCTCTGATACCACTTGTAGGGATCTCATCCCATTCACTAATCAAATATTAGTGTAAATCAAATTACTCTAATTTGATTTAGCAAGATCTATGTAGTACAAATTTACATTGTTAACAAGTTTAGAAATTTTATACCTTTCTCAAAGGGAAATATGGGCACAAAATAAGAACTCCTTTCTTATTTTGTTTCTTGAGCTAACAACATGGATGATCCTCCAAACCCGAGTTTCCAAAATAGGAAACCTCCTCTTAGTTGCACCCAAGAACTACTCCAAACTCACAAGTGATTTTGATCTAGAAATCACTTGCAAATATTTGATAATATGTGAATATTATTATTACTACACTAGTAATATTATGAGTTAAGTAGTAACCTTTACTAACTTATTTTGAGAGAGTTTTTAGAGAGAGATGGAGGAGGAAAAACAAATGCATGCATTAGTATTTTTCCTATGGCCTCCTTATTAAATAAAACAAGTAAAAGGAAGTGTGTCCAAGACACCTTATTTTTAGACCAACATATCAAGAGAGGAGGGAAGAGTCTTTTGCTTTGTTTAGAACAATTTCATGCATTGCAATGATGAGGTCTAAAGCATGCAAAGTTAAACAAACAAAATGAATAAAAACAAAAGGAATCTACTCCTCTTTGTCCTCCATTTGGTCGGTCCATTAGGTCCTCTCATGGGTCCATTTTGTTTTCAATATTTGTCCCACAAATACTTATAATTTATCACTTAATTATCTAATATAATAAAGTGTAAATCAATTAAACTCTTCCTTAATATACATGTACACTTACACATATATTAAAATTGTACTTTTACTAATCTCATTAGTAAAATATATATAATTAGTGAATTAACGCTTAATCACTAATTCCCATCTCCTCTAATAATTTTATCGACATAAAATTCAATCATCCGAGTTCACAACTCGATTTCTCTCTAAATTAATTCACTGACTAACCGTTAGTCAAATTATCAAGTCACTAATCCAATCGTATCTCATACAATTAATTAGCTTTATTATTTTGGAGTACGTTCCTATAGGTGTGACTTAAAGGGATCAATTGATTACCGCCGTTCTCACGACAATAACGTCAAACTCTAGTCAGCCAACCGTTATTGATTTACGTTAATCAATTGACAATAATACAGGATTATCCCCATGTATTCCTTAATTGAGATTTATTAAGTAATCGCACTATTGCGGAGGACACATACTCCAACAATATTTTTCAGATTTGAATGATTAAAGGTTGAACCCTAAAACTTGAGTGTTTTCATTTTCTCTTAGCTTTGTGCTTGAGTTTAGTGAGTAATTAGTTAGTGGCTTAGTGCTTAACTAATTAAAACCTAAATCTATTACTTTGTGTGTAGATTTAGTTACTATCTTTTATGTTTTCTTGTTACACAAAATTTCAGAAAAAATCAACACAAAAAATACTACTTTGGCCGAGATTTTCACATACAATTCAAGATCGATTTTAGTTCATCCTTTGAGTGAAACTTAACCCATCTAGTTTCATTCCAAATTGGTCATCAAAGCCTAGGTTTGTTCTTGTTTTTGATTTGTTTTTGTGTTTCTCGGTTTACCCTTGTTTTTTCCTCTTCAATTTTTTCGTTTTTCTTTCCTTCTTTTCCTTGTTTATTTTCCACAAAACTTCCACAAAAATCTCACTAAATTTTCACAAAATGGAAGAGGATAAAAGGCTTTCCGATTTAGAAGAGAAGTTGACTCAACTCACCGGTAATTGTACTTTAATGATGAATGCTATAAACACTCTCTTGGAACAAAACATTCATGAGCCAAGACCACCACCTAGAGGTGGAGGAGGAAGAGGGCGTGGCTTTAGAGGCCGTGGGAGAGGCCAACCCCCTCCTCACATGGAGGATCAATACTCGGATTCGGAGGAGTCCCTTGAAGTGCAACCAAGAGATCATGACCGAGACATCAAGGTAGAAATTCCCGACTTTTATGGTAGTCTTAACCCCGAGGATCTACTAGATTGGCTTAGGTCGGTTGAACGAATCTTTGAATTTAAGGAATACCCTGATAGAAAGTGTTTTAAGGTGGCCATCATGAAATTCAAAGGCTATGCCTCCCTTTGATATGAAAACCTTAAGAACCAAAGAAATCGAGAGGGAAAGGAACCTATTAGGTCATGGCTCAAACTCAAGAAAAAGCTCAAAGATAAGTTTGTTCCCAAGGATTACACCCAAGACATGTTTCTTAGGCTAGCCCAACTCAAACAAGAAACACAACCCATCGAATCCTACCTTAGGGACTTTGAACAACTCACATTACAATGTGAGATGAATGAAAAACCCGAGCAAAAGATAGCTAGGTTTGTCGAGGGCCTAAACCCTAGGATAGCTAACCGGGTGAAGATGCAAAACTTGTGGTCATTCGATGAGGCCGTCACTATGGCCACTCGTGTGGAAAGGCTAGAGAAGGGGAGAGGGGACTCGGCTAAGAGCACCACCAAGGCCAACCCCACGTCAAGCCAAGGAGGGATCAAAATTGGCGAGCCTTGCCCTACTATCAAGCCATCAAGTGTCGACAAGGGGAAGGGAATTGACTATGGCCCTAAGAAAACCATTCCTCTCAAGAAGTGCTACCAATGTCAAGGGTATGGTCATTTTGCAAAGGAGTGCCCTAGCAAGAGGACCTTGAACACAAGTGAGGTTGTGCATTGGGGAGACGATGAGGTCTTAGTTTGTGAGGAAGAAAAAAAAGAGGGAGTTGAGGAGGTGAAGGTGGCCGAGACATTAGTTCCCCCGGACTCGGGGTTGAGCTTAGTCATATGGCGAGTGATGCACACTCAAGAATCAAGTGAGAACATAGACCAAAGGCAACAAATATTTCGGTCTAAGTGTACAATCATGGGGAAAGTGTGCAATCTCATCATCGACGGTGGAAGTTGTACTAATGTGGCTTCCAAAATGCTTGTGGAGAAACTAAACCTACCCACTTTGGAACACCCTAGCCCCTACAAACTAAGGTGGCTCAACAAGGGAGCCGAGGTGAAGGTCAACAAACAATGCAAGGTGCCATTTTCGATTGGCCAAGATTACAAAGATGAGGTTACTTGTGAAATTCTCGACATGGATGCATGTCACTTGTTGCTTGGAAGACCATGGGAGTATGAGAGGGATTCCTCACATCATGGAAGGAGCAATACTTACTCCTTCAAATACAAGGAGAAACTCATTGTGCTCACACCACTACCTCCTATGATGGGCTACAAAACTAACTCGTGCTTGTTTGAATCGATCATTGAAGGAAGCCCTAGTGTGGAGATGAAATTGGAGCCGAGTTTAAGTGGGTATGAAGGCTTGAGAGGCCTTGAACCAAAAAGGAATGGGCAAGAGGAAATGGTGAGCCTAGACCTTGAGGAAAACCCTAGAGCAACAAGGAGGATTCTAGGAGAGGAGCAACATGAGTGTGACAAATCAACCTACAATGAGAATGAAGTCCAAGAGAGAGCTAAAATTGATGGCAAGGAAAGATCAAGTGGGTCTTTAAGATGGAGAATCATTGATGGGCTCGATCATGAGCAAGAATGGATGGATGGCATGGCTATGAGTCGTGGGCTCAAAGAAATGCTCGAGGAAGAGTGTGTGGTCAAGCAAACCGTGACCAAGGAGGAAAACATGATCATCCCCTCGAGCCAAAGCAAAGGAGTCCAACCATTTCTCCAAACCCTAGCTAAGTGGTGCCCTTGGAGGTCCAAAACCGTGAAGACCAAGGTCGAGCAAGGGTTAAGTCGAGGATTGAGCATGAAATCGAGCCAAGGGGAAAGCAAGAGGATCTCCAAGGATTTGAGGGCAAATCCTTTCCAAGGAGAGGAGATTGGACCAAAAATGGTCAAGGTGGTCAAGGACGAGATGGAGTTGAGCCAAGGGTTGAGTCCTTGGGCTCAAACCCAAGCCTAGACCATGAGCCAAGGGGCCACCAAGAGCTAAGTGAAGTCAATTCTATGGTCAAATCAAGCCATACTTGGTGGTCAAGAGAAGTCAAGAGAAGTCAAGTTGGAGAGCAATTAAAAAAAAATCAATGAACATGCTATTTTTGAATGTGGTCAAAATGGGTGCACCCATGTGAGTCAATCCTCCAATAAAGGACTCACATGGCTCACAAAAGCTAGCTCAAGGAGGTCCCAAGGAGCCGGCTACAAACAATATCCCAAGTCATCACATTGTTTTATGTTTATGTCATTTTCATTCATGTCGCTTTCGTCACTTTATGCTTTATTGTTTTAGCTTGTAAAAATGAAAGTGAAGAGGCCCTTGGACCATCCCAACCCAACCCCAAGGCTCACTCAAGGACCCTTGGATGATCATAAACAAAGAAGGAAGAGGATGGAGTCAAGTGTCACCATCACCTTTATGCTTTATAGTTTGTCTTTTACATTGAAAATTTTCAGCTCACATGTGAGCCCTTTAGCCGTTATTTTGTAGCATTTGGGGACTCTTGTGAGCCCTTAGATCCTCTTTGTAATGTGTGGCCAAGATTAGAGTGAGGGTATTATATAAACCCTCATTCTCACATCATATTTTTCAGATTTGAATGATTAAAGGTTGAACCCTAAAACTTGAGTGTTTTCATTTTCTCTTAGCTTTGTGCTTGAGTTTAGTGAGTAATTAGTTAGTGGCTTAGTGCTTAACTAATTAAAACCTAAATCTATTACTTTGTGTGTAGATTTAGTTACTATCTTTTATGTTTTCTTGTTACACAAAATTTCAGAAAAAATCAACACAAAAAATACTACTTTGGCCGAGATTTTCACATACAATTCAAGATCGATTTTAGTTCATCCTTTGAGTGAAACTTAACCCATCTAGTTTCATTCCAAAGGATAGAACTAATTCTAAGCACTAAGCAAAAGAATTAGGTTTTGATTAATTCAAGCACTAAGCCACTAAATTAATCATTCACTAACTCAAGCACTAAGCAAAGAGTATAATGAAGCCACACAAGTTCAAACTCTAGGGTTTGTTTTTTTCATTCAACCAAATCTGAAAAATATGATGTGAGAATGAGGGTTTATATAATACCCTCACTCTAATCTTGGCCATACATTACAAAGATGATCTAAGGGCTATAAACATCCCACAAAAAGCAACAATATCACGGCTCACATGAGCTTGAAATCTGAAAATTTGAAGAGAAACAAACAAATACATAAAGCATAAAGCATAAAGGAAGATAGTGACATGTGGGAAAGGGACATGTTGAGGAGAAACATGTGAAGCTTCTCTTTGGTTTATTTCGGCTGACTTGGGGCTTTGTTCCCATTTGATTTTTGCTCTTGATGACTTAATTGACTTGTGGTTGACCTTTGGACCTAAGGTTGGAGGCGGGTCCTAGGTCAATGGATCGCAAATTCTCAACTCCCGTTGCAATAGGCCATGATTGAATCGCCTCCACCTTTGACGGATCAACACTTCCACCTTCTTCTCCAACAATGTAACCAAGAGTGGTCACACTAGACACCATGAACATGCATTTTTCAAGCTTACCATACAACTTCTGTTCCCTCAACTTCTCAAACACATTTCTCAAGTGTTACACATGTCGCTTTTTGCTTTTGCTGTAAATAAGAATGTCATCAAGATAAACAACAACAAACTTGTTAAGAAATGGTCTAAGAACTTCATTCATTAACCGCATAAAGGAACTAGGAGCATTGCATAATCCAAATGGCATGACAAGCCACTCATACAGCCCTTGCTTTGTTTTGAAGGCTGTTTTCCATTCATCTCCTTCTCTAATCCGCATTTGATGATAGCCACTTC
Organism: Dianthus caryophyllus; assembly: GCA_023091065.1. Taxonomy (NCBI): domain Eukaryota; kingdom Viridiplantae; phylum Streptophyta; class Magnoliopsida; order Caryophyllales; family Caryophyllaceae; genus Dianthus; species Dianthus caryophyllus. Next base: position 25,810,000 of record CM041524.1, read on the forward strand.
AAAGATCAATCTTTGAGAACACACGAGCACCATGTAACTCATCAAGCATATCATCTAATATTATTCACTGCTCGACTATCAATACACATCCGCCATGTCCCATCTTTCTATGGTACCAAAAGGGCTGGTACGGCACAAGGACTAAGACTCTCTTGCACATAACCTCGATCAATCAGCTCTTGGACTTGTCTCTGCAACTCTTTAGCCTCTTCCGAATTGCATCGATAGGCTGGTTTGTTTGGAAGTGTAGCCCTTGGAATAAGATCAATTTGGTGTTCGATACCACGCTTTGGAGGTAATCCAGGTGGTAACTCATCCGGGAATACATCAACAAATTCCTTTAACAAGTTCTGGACAGATTTATCGACAATAGGACTCCCACCTTCAACATCTCAAACCATAAGAACATAAGCATGTTCTCCTTTCTCTAATGCTTCTACAAATTCAGTAGCATTCATCAATAAGCTCTCATTCACCTTGACTCCTTTCTTCACTTTGTTAGGGGATAACGGTTTCAAGTGGTACCTGTCTTTCCCTTTACTAACAATGTAAATATTATCCTTCCCTTGGTGTACTACCTCTCGATCAAACTGCCATGGTCGCCCCAAAAGGATATGACAAGCATTCATAGGTTATCACACCATACTTCATCTTCATAGGGACCCATAACAAATGAAAGTAAAGCTTGTTTCTTAACCTTCATTCCATTAGTATCATTCAACCAATGCAACATATATGGTTTAGGGTGATTTCGAGTCTCAAGCTTACATGAATCAACCAAATCAGTAGCAACCGCATTCGTGCAAGACCCACTATCGATAATCAAATTGCAAGTTTTACCACGTACCTTACAACGAGCATGGAAAATTTGTTCACGTTGCTCCGTTTCAATAGGTGCTGATTGGATATGCAAGTTTCTGATTACATATAGCTCCTTATCGGTGTCATATAAAGGCTCAACAATATGATTTTGAATCCCATCTTCTTCATCCTCGCTATTTTGTTCAGAATCGTACTTTGTCTCGTTTGTCACAACAAAACATGGTGTAATTTCACCCATCTCTTGAAGAGTAAGTGCTCTCTTCTGTGGACACTCATTAGCAATGTGCCCATAGCCTTGGCATTTAAAACACCGTCTAGAACGCAGGTCTTTTGAATCATAATTAATTCCTTTACCTTTGTCCTTAGGCTCTTCTTTTCTGGTCTCCTTTTGATTTGGTGTAGGAGTGCTTGGTTTGTAAAAAGGTGGACCAAAATTGGTCAAGGTAGTCAAGGGTGAAGAGGTGGGAGACCATGGGTTAGGGCCATGGGCTCAAACCCAAGCCTAGGGCATTGGTCTAAGGGATCACTAAGGGTCAACTAAAGTCAAATCTATGGTCAAACCAAGCCAACCTTAGTGATCAAGCAAAGTCAAGAGGAAGTCAAAGTTGGAGAGCAACAAAAAGTCAAGATTATGCTATTTTTGAATGTGGTCAAGATGGGTGCAACCATGTGAGTTAATCCTCCAATAAAAGAACTCACATGGCTCACAAAAGCTAGCTCAAGGGGGTCCATGGAGCCGGCCTAACAAGTCCCCAAAAACAATCACATTATTTTGTTGTTCATGTCATTTTCATACATGTCGCTTTCTTTACTTTCTACTTTATGCTTTATGTAAGGAGACATTATAATCCCTTGTATTTTGCTCACATGGACCGTCCCACATGCCTCCCCAAGATCAATTCTTGGCCCTTGGATGCTACCTAAAGTGCATGGATAGGATGGGTTCAAGTGTCATTGTCTACTTTATGTTTTGTTTGTTTTATTTTCAAAATTGTAAGGTCAAGGAGACCAAGACCCATTTCGGCTGATTTGAGGGCCTCTTAGGACCCTTAGATTAAGTTTGAATTGTAGGGTGTAGATGTAAGCAAGGGTATTATAAGTACCTCCACTCAACATTGTAATTTTTCAGCTTTGGATGAATGAAAACCCTAGTTTTTGTTGAGTATTCTCATTTTCTCATTACTTTGTGTTTGAGTTAGTGAAAGACTAGTTTAGTGGCTTTGTGCTTCAACTAATCAAACCCTAATTCTCTAGCTTAGTGCTTAGAATTTGTTACTATCTTTATGTTTTTTATTTGTCACAAAAAATCAGAAAATTTTCCACATAAAAATACATATTCTCGGCCAAAATTCATCAAGTGTTCAAGATCGATTTTGTTCATCCTTTGAGTGAGACTTAACCCTTCTAGTTTCACTCCAAATTGGTCATCAAAGCCTAGGTTTGTTCTTGATTTTCGATTTTTATCTTTATTTTTCGTTTTACCTTAGTAGTGTCGAGTGGTTTGCTTTGTTTTCCTCTTTTAATTTTTCGTTTTTCTTCCTTCTTTTCCTTGTTTATTTTTTCTATAAATTTCCCACAAAAGATCTCACAAAATTTTCACATAATGGAAGAGGATAGAGGGGAGGGTAAAAGACTTTCCGATTTAGAAGAGAAGTTAACTCAACTCACCGGTAATTGCACTTTAATGATGAATGCTCTAAACACTCTCTTGGATCAAAACATTCATGAGCCAAGACCACCACCTAGAGGTGGAGGAGGAAGGGGCCGTGGCTATGGAGGCCGTGGGAGAGGCCAACCCCCTCCTCACATGGAGGATCAATACTCGGATTCGGAGGAGTCCCTTGAAGTCCACCCAAGAGATCATGACCGAGACATCAAGGTAGATATTCCCGACTTTTATGGTAGCTTGAACCCCGAGGATCTCCTAGATTGGCTTAGATCGGTTGAGAGAATTTTTGAATTCAAAGAGTACCCCGATAGGAAGTGTTTTAAGGTGGCCATCATGAAATTCAAAGGATATGCCTCCCTTTGGTATGAAAACCTTAAGAATCAAAGAAACCGAGAGGGAAAGGAACCCATTAGGTCATGGCTCAAACTCAAAAAGAAACTCAAAGACAAGTTTGTTCCCAAAGACTACACTCAAGACATGTTCCTTAGGTTGGCCCAACTAAAACAAGAGACACACCCCATTGAAACCTATCTTAGGGACTTTGAGCAACTCACTCTACAATGTGAGATGAATGAGAAACCCGAGCAAAAAATTGCAAGGTTTGTTGAGGGCCTAAACCCTAGGATAGCAAATCGGGTCAAGATGCAAAACTTGTGGTCATTTGATGAGGCCGTCACCATGGCCATGAGGGTGGAAAAGCTAGAGAAGGGAAGAGGAGACTCGGCCAAGAGCTCCACCAAGGCTAACCCCACGTCAAACCAAGGGGGGATCAAAATTGGTGAGCCTTGCCCTACCACCAAGCCAACAAGTGTTGATAAGGGAAAGGGAATTGACTATGGCCCCAAGAGAACGATTCCCCTCAAGAAGTGCTACCAATGTCAAGGGTATGGTCATTTTGCTAAGGAGTGCCCTAGCAAGAGGACCTTGAACACAAGTGAGGTTGTGCATTGGGGAGACGATGAGGTGCTAGTTTGTGAGGAAGAAAAAAAGGGAGTTGAGGATGTGAAGGTGGCCGAAACAATTGTTCCCCCGGACTCGGGGTTGAGCTTGGTTACTTGGCGAGTAATGCACACTCAAGATTCAAGTGAAAGCATGGATCAAAGACACCAACTATTTCGAACCAAGTGTACCATCATGGGGAGAGTGTGTAATCTCATTATCGATGGGGGAAGTTGTGTTAATGTTGCTTCCAAAACCCTCATTGATAAACTTGCCTTACCAACTTTGAAACATCCTCATCCTTACAAGTTAAGGTGGCTCAATCAAGGAGCCGAGGTAAAAGTCGATAAGCAATGCAAAGTCTCGTTCTCGATTGGACAAGACTATAAAGATGAAATTGTGTGTGAAGTATTGGACATGGATGCATGTCATGTGTTGCTTGGTAGGCCTTGGGAGTATGAAAAGAATTCTTCCCACCATGGAAGAGACAACACCTACTCATTCAAGTATGGTGAAAAGCTTATTATCTTAGCTCCCCTACCACCAATGGTGGGTTGTAAATCCAATGCGTGCTTGTTTGAATCCTTCCTTGGGCCAAACCCTAGCATGGAGATGAAGTTGGGGCCGAAATTGATTGAGCATGAAGACTTGAAAGGCCTTACACCGAGTAGTGGAGGGCAAAAGGAAGTGATGAACTTAGAATGTGAAGGAAGCTCTAGCATGACAAGAAGGGTTCTAGGAGAGGAGCAACAAGAAGGTGATACATCAACCAACCATGAGACAATCAATGTGAACAATGAGAGAGCAAAAATTGATGGCCTAGAGAGGTCAAGTGGGACCTTGAGATGGAGGATCATTGAAGGGCTTGATCACGGGCAAGAATGGAAAGAAAGCATGCCTCTAAGTCGTGGGCTCGAGGGTGTGCTTGATCAAGAGTGTATCGTCAAGGAAGCCATGATCAAGGGGGAACCTACGGCCACTCTTGAGGGCCGAGTCAAAGGGGTCCAACCCTTCCTCCAAACCATCATCAAGTGGTGCCGTGGAAGACAAAAAACGTGAAGACCAAAATCGAGCAAGGATTGAGTCGGGAATCAAGTGTGAAGTCGAGCAAGGGTGGGAGCAAGAGGTTCTCCAAGGACTTGAGGGCAAGTCCTTTTCGTGGAGAAGGAGATTGGACCAAAATTGGTCAAGGTAGTCAAGGGTGAAGAGGTGGGAGACCATGGGTTAGGGCCATGGGCTCAAACCCAAGCCTAGGGCATTGGTCTAAGGGATCACTAAGGGTCAACTAAAGTCAAATCTATGGTCAAACCAAGCCAACCTTAGTGATCAAGCAAAGTCAAGAGGAAGTCAAAGTTGGAGAGCAACAAAAAGTCAAGATTATGCTATTTTTGAATGTGGTCAAGATGGGTGCAACCATGTGAGTTAATCCTCCAATAAAAGAACTCACATGGCTCACAAAAGCTAGCTCAAGGGGGTCCATGGAGCCGGCCTAACAAGTCCCCAAAAACAATCACATTATTTTGTTGTTCATGTCATTTTCATACATGTCGCTTTTCTTTCTTTCTACTTTATGCTTTATGTAAGGAGACATTATAATCCCTTGTATTTTGCTCACATGGACCGTCCACATGCCTCCCAAGATCAATTCTTGGCCCTTGGATGCTACCTAAAGTGCATGGATAGGATGGGTTCAAGTGTCATTGTCTACTTTATGTTTTGTTTGTTTTATTTTCAAAATTGTAAGGTCAAGGAGACCAAGACCCATTTCGGCTGATTTGAGGGCCTCTTAGGACCCTTAGATTAAGTTTGAATTGTAGGGTGTAGATGTAAGCAAGGGTATTATAAGTACCTCCACTCAACATTGTAATTTTTCAGCTTTGGATGAATGAAAACCCTAGTTTTTGTTGAGTATTCTCATTTTCTCATTACTTTGTGTTTGAGTTAGTGAAAGACTAGTTTAGTGGCTTTGTGCTTAAACTAATCAAACCCTAATTCTCTAGCTTAGTGCTTAGAATTTGTTACTATCTTTATGTTTTTTATTTGTCACAAAAAATCAGAAAATTTTCCACATAAAAATACATATTCTCGGCCAAAATTCATCAAGTGTTCAAGATCGATTTTGTTCATCCTTTGAGTGAGACTTAACCCTTCTAGTTTCACTCCAAATTGGTCATCAAAGCCTAGGTTTGTTCTTGATTTTCGATTTTTATCTTTATTTTTCGTTTTACCTTAGTAGTGTCGAGTGGTTTGCTTTGTTTTCCTCTTTTAATTTTTCGTTTTTCTTCCTTCTTTTCCTTGTTTATTTTTTCTATAAATTTCCCACAAAAGATCTCACAAAATTTTCACATAATGGAAGAGGATAGAGGGGAGGGTAAAAGACTTTCCGATTTAGAAGAGAAGTTAACTCAACTCACCGGTAATTGCACTTTAATGATGAATGCTCTAAACACTCTCTTGGATCAAAACATTCATGAGCCAAGACCACCACCTAGAGGTGGAGGAGGAAGGGGCCGTGGCTATGGAGGCCGTGGGAGAGGCCAACCCCCTCCTCACATGGAGGATCAATACTCGGATTCGGAGGAGTCCCTTGAAGTCCACCCAAGAGATCATGACCGAGACATCAAGGTAGATATTCCCGACTTTTATGGTAGCTTGACCCCCGAGGATCTCCTAGATTGGCTTAGATCGGTTGAGAGAATTTTTGAATTCAAAGAGTACCCCGATAGGAAGTGTTTTAAGGTGGCCATCATGAAATTCAAAGGATATGCCTCCCTTTGGTATGAAAACCTTAAGAATCAAAGAAACCGAGAGGGAAAGGAACCCATTAGGTCATGGCTCAAACTCAAAAAGAAACTCAAAGACAAGTTTGTTCCCAAAGACTACACTCAAGACATGTTCCTTAGGTTGGCCCAACTAAAACAAGAGACACACCCCATTGAAACCTATCTTAGGGACTTTGAGCAACTCACTCTACAATGTGAGATGAATGAGAAACCCGAGCAAGATTGCAAGGTTTGTTGAGGGCCTAAACCCTAGGATAGCAAATCGGGTCAAGATGCAAAACTTGTGGTCATTTGATGAGGCCGTCACCATGGCCATGAGGGTGGAAAAGCTAGAGAAGGGAAGAGGAGACTCGGCCAAGAGCTCCACCAAGGCTAACCCCACGTCAAACCAAGGGGGGATCAAAATTGGTGAGCCTTGCCCTACCACCAAGCCAACAAGTGTTGATAAGGGAAAGGGAATTGACTATGGCCCCAAGAGAACGATTCCCCTCAAGAAGTGCTACCAATGTCAAGGGTATGGTCATTTTGCTAAGGAGTGCCCTAGCAAGAGGACCTTGAACACAAGTGAGGTTGTGCATTGGGGAGACGATGAGGTGCTAGTTTGTGAGGAAGAAAAAAAAGAGGGAGTTGAGGATGTGAAGGTGGCCGAAACAATTGTTCCCCCGGACTCGGGGTTGAGCTTGGTTACTTGGCGAGTAATGCACACTCAAGATTCAAGTGAAAGCATGGATCAAAGACACCAACTATTTCCACCCAAGTGTACCATCATGGGGAGAGTGTGTAATCTCATTATCGATGGGGGAAGTTGTGTTAATGTTGCTTCCAAAACCCTCATTGATAAACTTGCCTTACCAACTTTGAAACATCCTCATCCTTACAAGTTAAGGTGGCTCAATCAAGGAGCCGAGGTAAAAGTCGATAAGCAATGCAAAGTCTCGTTCTCGATTGGACAAGACTATAAAGATGAAATTGTGTGTGAAGTATTGGACATGGATGCATGTCATGTGTTGCTTGGTAGGCCTTGGGAGTATGAAAAGAATTCTTCCCACCATGGAAGAGACAACACCTACTCATTCAAGTATGGTGAAAAGCTTATTATCTTAGCTCCCCTACCACCAATGGTGGGTTGTAAATCCAATGCGTGCTTGTTTGAATCCTTCCTTGGGCCAAACCCTAGCATGGAGATGAAGTTGGGGCCGAAATTGATTGAGCATGAAGACTTGAAAGGCCTTACACCGAGTAGTGGAGGGCAAAAGGAAGTGATGAACTTAGAATGTGAAGGAAGCTCTAGCATGACAAGAAGGGTTCTAGGAGAGGAGCAACAAGAAGGTGATACATCAACCAACCATGAGACAATCAATGTGAACAATGAGAGAGCAAAAATTGATGGCCTAGAGAGGTCAAGTGGGACCTTGAGATGGAGGATCATTGAAGGGCTTGATCACGGGCAAGAATGGAAAGAAAGCATGCCTCTAAGTCGTGGGCTCGAGGGTGTGCTTGATCAAGAGTGTATCGTCAAGGAAGCCATGATCAAGGGGGAACCTACGGCCACTCTTGAGGGCCGAGTCAAAGGGGTCCAACCCTTCCTCCAAACCATCATCAAGTGGTGCCGTGGAAGACAAAAAACGTGAAGACCAAAATCGAGCAAGGATTGAGTCGGGAATCAAGTGTGAAGTCGAGCAAGGGAGGGAGCAAGAGGTTCTCCAAGGACTTGAGGGCAAGTCCTTTTCGTGGAGAGGAGATTGGACCAAAATTGGTCAAGGTAGTCAAGGGTGAAGAGGTGGGAGACCATGGGTTAGGGCCATGGGCTCAAACCCAAGCCTAGGGCATTGGTCTAAGGGATCACTAAGGGTCAACTAAAGTCAAATCTATGGTCAAACCAAGCCAACCTTAGTGATCAAGCAAAGTCAAGAGGAAGTCAAAGTTGGAGAGCAACAAAAAGTCAAGATTATGCTATTTTTGAATGTGGTCAAGATGGGTGCAACCATGTGAGTTAATCCTCCAATAAAAGAACTCACATGGCTCACAAAAGCTAGCTCAAGGGGGTCCATGGAGCCGGCCTAACAAGTCCCCAAAAACAATCACATTATTTTGTTGTTCATGTCATTTTCATACATGTCGCTTTCTTTACTTTCTACTTTATGCTTTATGTAAGGAGACATTATAATCCCTTGTATTTTGCTCACATGGACCGTCCCACATGCCTCCCCAAGATCAATTCTTGGCCCTTGGATGCTACCTAAAGTGCATGGATAGGATGGGTTCAAGTGTCATTGTCTACTTTATGTTTTGTTTGTTTTATTTTCAAAATTGTAAGGTCAAGGAGACCAAGACCCATTTCGGCTGATTTGAGGGCCTCTTAGGACCCTTAGATTAAGTTTGAATTGTAGGGTGTAGATGTAAGCAAGGGTATTATAAGTACCTCCACTCAACATTGTAATTTTTCAGCTTTGGATGAATGAAAACCCTAGTTTTTGTTGAGTATTCTCATTTTCTCATTACTTTGTGTTTGAGTTAGTGAAAGACTAGTTTAGTGGCTTTGTGCTTAAACTAATCAAACCCTAATTCTCTAGCTTAGTGCTTAGAATTTGTTACTATCTTTATGTTTTTTATTTGTCACAAAAAATCAGAAAATTTTCCACATAAAAATACATATTCTCGGCCAAAATTCATCAAGTGTTCAAGATCGATTTTGTTCATCCTTTGAGTGAGACTTAACCCTTCTAGTTTCACTCCAAATTGGTCATCAAAGCCTAGGTTTGTTCTTGATTTTCGATTTTTATCTTTATTTTTCGTTTTACCTTAGTAGTGTCGAGTGGTTTGCTTTGTTTTCCTCTTTTAATTTTTCGTTTTTCTTCCTTCTTTTCCTTGTTTATTTTTTCTATAAATTTCCCACAAAAGATCTCACAAAATTTTCACATAATGGAAGAGGATAGAGGGGAGGGTAAAAGACTTTCCGATTTAGAAGAGAAGTTAACTCAACTCACCGGTAATTGCACTTTAATGATGAATGCTCTAAACACTCTCTTGGATCAAAACATTCATGAGCCAAGACCACCACCTAGAGGTGGAGGAGGAAGGGGCCGTGGCTATGGAGGCCGTGGGAGAGGCCAACCCCCTCCTCACATGGAGGATCAATACTCGGATTCGGAGGAGTCCCTTGAAGTCCACCCAAGAGATCATGACCGAGACATCAAGGTAGATATTCCCGACTTTTATGGTAGCTTGAACCCCGAGGATCTCCTAGATTGGCTTAGATCGGTTGAGAGAATTTTTGAATTCAAAGAGTACCCCGATAGGAAGTGTTTTAAGGTGGCCATCATGAAATTCAAAGGATATGCCTCCCTTTGGTATGAAAAGCTTAAGAAACAAAGAAAGCGAGAGGGAAAGGATTCCATTAGGTCATGGCTCAAACTCAAAAAGAAACTCAAAGACAAGTTTGTTCCCAAAGACTACACTCAAGACATGTTCCTTAGGTTGGCCCAACTAAAACAAGAGACACACCCCATTGAAACCTATCTTAGGGACTTTGAGCAACTCACTCTACAATGTGAGATGAATGAGAAACCCGAGCAAAAAATTGCAAGGTTTGTTGAGGGCCTAAACCCTAGGATAGCAAATCGGGTCAAGATGCAAAACTTGTGGTCATTTGATGAGGCCGTCACCATGGCCATGAGGGTGGAAAAGCTAGAGAAGGGAAGAGGAGACTCGGCCAAGAGCTCCACCAAGGCTAACCCCACGTCAAACCAAGGGGGGATCAAAATTGGTGAGCCTTGCCCTACCACCAAGCCAACAAGTGTTGATAAGGGAAAGGAATTGACTATGGCCCCAAGAGAACGATTCCCCTCAAGAAGTGCTACCAATGTCAAGGGTATGGTCATTTTGCTAAGGAGTGCCCTAGCAAGAGGACCTTGAACACAAGTGAGGTTGTGCATTGGGGAGACGATGAGGTGCTAGTTTGTGAGGAAGAAAAAAAAGAGGGAGTTGAGGATGTGAAGGTGGCCGAAACAATTGTTCCCCCGGACTCGGGGTTGAGCTTGGTTACTTGGCGAGTAATGCACACTCAAGATTCAAGTGAAAGCATGGATCAAAGACACCAACTATTTCGAACCAAGTGTACCATCATGGGGAGAGTGTGTAATCTCATTATCGATGGGGGAAGTTGTGTTAATGTTGCTTCCAAAACCCTCATTGATAAACTTGCCTTACCAACTTTGAAACATCCTCATCCTTACAAGTTAAGGTGGCTCAATCAAGGAGCCGAGGTAAAAGTCGATAAGCAATGCAAAGTCTCGTTCTCGATTGGACAAGACTATAAAGATGAAATTGTGTGTGAAGTATTGGACATGGATGCATGTCATGTGTTGCTTGGTAGGCCTTGGGAGTATGAAAAGAATTCTTCCCACCATGGAAGAGACAACACCTACTCATTCAAGTATGGTGAAAAGCTTATTATCTTAGCTCCCCTACCACCAATGGTGGGTTGTAAATCCAATGCGTGCTTGTTTGAATCCTTCCTTGGGCCAAACCCTAGCATGGAGATGAAGTTGGGGCCGAAATTGATTGAGCATGAAGACTTGAAAGGCCTTACACCGAGTAGTGGAGGGCAAAAGGAAGTGATGAACTTAGAATGTGAAGGAAGCTCTAGCATGACAAGAAGGGTTCTAGGAGAGGAGCAACAAGAAGGTGATACATCAACCAACCATGAGACAATCAATGTGAACAATGAGAGAGCAAAAATTGATGGCCTAGAGAGGTCAAGTGGGACCTTGAGATGGAGGATCATTGAAGGGCTTGATCACGGGCAAGAATGGAAAGAAAGCATGCCTCTAAGTCGTGGGCTCGAGGGTGTGCTTGATCAAGAGTGTATCGTCAAGGAAGCCATGATCAAGGGGGAACCTACGGCCACTCTTGAGGGCCGAGTCAAAGGGGTCCAACCCTTCCTCCAAACCATCATCAAGTGGTGCCCGTGGAAGACAAAAAACGTGAAGACCAAAATCGAGCAAGGATTGAGTCGGGAATCAAGTGTGAAGTCGAGCAAGGGAGGGAGCAAGAGGTTCTCCAAGGACTTGAGGGCAAGTCCTTTTCGTGGAGAGGAGATTGGATCAAAATTGGTCAAGGTAGTCAAGGGTGAAGAGGTGGGAGACCATGGGTTAGGGCCATGGGCTCAAACCCAAGCCTAGGGCATTGGTCTAAGGGATCACTAAGGGTCAACTAAAGTCAAATCTATGGTCAAACCAAGCCAACCTTAGTGATCAAGCAAAGTCAAGAGGAAGTCAAAGTTGGAGAGCAACAAAAAGTCAAGATTATGCTATTTTTGAATGTGGTCAAGATGGGTGCAACCATGTGAGTTAATCCTCCAATAAAAGAACTCACATGTCTCACAAAAGCTAGCTCAAGGGGGTCCATGGAGCCGGCCTAACAAGTCCCCAAAAACAATCACATTATTTTGTTGTTCATGTCATTTTCATACATGTCGCTTTCTTTACTTTCTACTTTATGCTTTATGTAAGGAGACATTATAATCCCTTGTATTTTGCTCACATGGACCGTCCCACATGCCTCCCCAAGATCAATTCTTGGCCCTTGGATGCTACCTAAAGTGCATGGATAGGATGGGTTCAAGTGTCATTGTCTACTTTATGTTTTGTTTGTTTTATTTTCAAAATTGTAAGGTCAAGGAGACCAAGACCCATTTCGGCTGATTTGAGGGCCTCTTAGGACCCTTAGATTAAGTTTGAATTGTAGGGTGTAGATGTAAGCAAGGGTATTATAAGTACCTCCACTCAACATTGTAATTTTTCAGCTTTGGATGAATGTAAACCCTAGTTTTTGTTGAGTATTCTCATTTTCTCATTACTTTGTGTTTGAGTTAGTGAAAGACTAGTTTAGTGGCTTTGTGCTTAAACTAATCAAACCCTAATTCTCTAGCTTAGTGCTTAGAATTAGTTACTATCTTTATGTTTTTTATTTGTCACAAAAAATCAGAAAATTTTCCACATAAAAATACATATTCTCGGCCAAAATTCATCAAGTGTTCAAGATCGATTTTGTTCATCCTTTGAGTGAGACTTAACCCTTCTAGTTTCACTCCAAAAGGATTAACGGCCTTCGACTGAGAAGTCATGGGTTTCTTTCCTTTGTCCTGTTTCTCAAACTTAAGAGCAATCTTACACACATCATTAAAGTTCACAAAATTCTGAATTTCAACTCTTTGTGACAGCGATGGATTCAAGCCTTTGATAAAACGAGCGATTTGCAAGTCCTCTTTCTCCTCCAGATCAGAAACAATGGTTAACCTTTCAAACTCTTTGATATAATCACTCACATTCATGTTACCTTGAGTAAGAGAGGCAAGTTTAAGGAATTGCTCTTGTTCGAAATCTCTGGGCGTAAAACGATTCTGCAAATGCTTCTTTAACTTGCTCCAAGTTTCGATTTTGCTCTTCCCTTCCTTTCTTCGTTGCTTCTTGAGGTTTTCGTACCATAAAGATGCATACTTGGTCAGTTTCAAAGTAGCAATTTTGAACTGTTTGTGTTCATCGTATCCTTTATATTCAAAGACACTTCAGCTTGTCTCACCCAATCTAGGAACTTTTCAGCATCAAGTTCACCATCGAACTCCGGGATATCGAGTTTAAGACCTCGATCATCATCGTTGGCATTCTTTGGTTTGTGTTTGAATGTCTCATTCTCTGAATCAGAACCGGATTCATTCCTTCTTCTTTCCTTTAGGTTCCTTATTTCTGCCCACATTTGCTTCATCATGTATTTTATTTCTGCCAACTCGGTTTCATTTCTACGACTTCTAAAACTATGATTCGAACTCTCATAATCAGACATGATTCACTTGCCCACGACTAACACTCTAGGAAGAATGTTAAACCTTGCTCTGGTGCCAAATTGATGTAAAACCACGTGTTTTGTTTGATTGTTTTTGAGTTTAAAATGTGCAGCGGAAAATGTAAATAAACTGATATGAATTAGTCGAGAAAGCTCGCAGATAACTCAACTAAAACTCGTATTTCGACCAAGACCCACACAGGAAAATGGTGAAATAAACTTCGTCCTCGCAAGGATGAAAAACGAACGCTCGCAAGAGTTCAAGGAGAAAAACTATTCTCAGCAAATTGGTTTTTGTATTTCTGATTGTTGATGATAAAAATTTGAAATACAATCTCCTTATATAGTGGAGAGCATAAACTGAAAAATGTAAAACAACAACTTGGGAATTCATGAAAGAACCCCTTATTCATGTACCTAACTACTTAGGAAATAGATAAAATCAGCAAAGGAAAATGTAGCAAGGGAACAAAGAAAAACAATGCATTCAATGCCACGATTTCCAGGATGCTGTTGTCTTGTTTGGAGCACAACTCCTTTATTACTTGTCCTCTGATCCTCCAAGAGTATTTGTTGGAAAGATAAGACCGAAATCTATCTTCTCCATGTTGAATGACCTCCAAATTCCAAGTAAAACGTGAGATATGATCAAAACAATCAGACATTGAAATTTGTTACCGTTGCATTATAAATGATTCTCGTGCTCCTCTTCATGGATGGTTGTTTTATGATCATTTAAGCACTAGGACAATTATGTGACGTCCAATTAAGCATTGTAACATAGCCTCCATGATTGATAGCTCCAACGTAAGGACCCGGTTTATCATTGATAAGGACAACTTCTTTAGAACCATCGAATGCTCCTGCATCAACCACAAACGCAACCCCTTTCAACATACACACGGTGCTCGGTCATCACTCCGAGCACCAACATAACACGACCCACACTAAGGCCTCACGGTCAACCCAAACTCACGGCACACACACCACATACATACACGGCACACACTCACCACATATACGGCATACACACCACATCCTGAAACTTTTGTTGAAATAGGGTTTTTAAAACAAATAATTAGCGTTTTAGGTCAATTTAGAAAGTATTTAGTAGAATAGGGTCCACGTAGGATAGGAAAATACGGTCCAAAAAACGCCATTACGCGTGACGTTTTCACTATCCACGTGGATTTCGAAAAAAAAAAAAAAAAAATTTAAAAGCTTGAAAACGCCACCCCGGGTGGCGTTTTATGTTCAAAAAGTGACTAGTAAATGAAGAATTTAGGATGTTGAAATCGCCACTCCGGGTGGCGTTTTATGAGCTGAAAACGCCATATCGGGTGGCGGTTTTAGGTTAAAAAAAAATAATTCAAAAACAGATAACCCCCCTTAAATCCGACATCCCCTTTGCTTACTCTCTCTCTCAAAAAAACCAAAAAAACCCCTTAAACCCGATAACCCCTTGATTTACCAACCCTTGCCGCCTGCACGTCACCCTTCCGCCGGCCGTACGTCGCCATTCCGCCGCCCTAACGTCGACCACCACCGCCATCTTCAGCCCTTCCCTCTCTCAATTGAAGGTATTTTTTAATTATTCCTATCTTGAAAACCTAATTTTAATTTTTAATTTGTTTTGTTATAATAGTTAAATTAAATTTGTGAGGACTTAGGTGTAATGATTGAGATGTTGATGTGATTTTGTTTTGTTTAATTGAAACCCCAATAATATTTGATTAATTTGTTTTGTTTGATTGAAACCCTAATATGTGATTTTGTGATTTTGTTTTGTTTAATTCTTATAATTTTTTAGTATTATTAAGCTAATAAAAATTGTTATGTTATAAGTTTTAGTATTATTAAGTTAATAAAAATTGTTATGTTATAAGTTTTAGTATTATTAAGTCCTTAAATATTGTTATGTTATAAGCTATTAGTATTATTATTTACATATATTTCATGTTTGTTGCTTTTAGAATGGATATATATGAATTTCCTCTATTATGCCATTGGAATGGAGAAATCATGGAAGAGAATGGATGTGTTTCGTATAGAGGGGGTGATCAAGACTTTGCAATGGCTAATAGTAAAATGAGTTTTGATGAGTTAATTAAAGAGATTGGGAGTTGTATTGGTAATGAGTATGCTACAATTCCATTCACCGTGAAAATGAAATTCCCAGATTCCGGGAGTTTTAAAGTTGTGTCTCTTACTAATGATCGGTCATTGAGGGCAATGTGGGGAGTAGTCCGTCGCTCAAACGCATCGTCTATGGATTTGTATGTCCAACTATCCAATTCCCAACAACCTACTCAACATGTGTCGACAGCTTCTCAAATTATCTCTCAACCATTAGTTCATACAAACAATAGTGTATTTCATGTCCATAATGCACCTATGAGCTTTCATAATCTTTCTCAATTTGTTTCCATTGACACTAATAATATTAAAGAGGGTACTTTTGATGGGAACATAGAGGGAGATGAGGCGGATGAGGATATTAATATGGTTGACAATAATTTGGAGTTGTTGGATTTATGTGAGGATGATGATGACATTATTGGCCCGAGTGCTCCCATTTCTGAGTTTAACAAAATCAATTCGGTAGATGAAGCGGAATTAAATAGTTGGATGACGTGGGAGAATTTGGCGCAACATGAACTTGGTGGGGAGTTCTCAATTGGGCAAATATTTCCTAATAAATCATCCGTTTCCGAAGCAGTGACACTCTATAATGTCAAAAGAAATCAATTTTTCAAAGTTGTTGAATCCAAATCTCACACTATCACATTTAAATGTGGTAGAAAACCAAATCCATGTGCATGGAAATTGAGAACAACATTAGGGGATTTACATGTAAACGGATTTAAAGTTGTCACGTACAATGGTCCTCATCAACAATCATGTGTTGGTGACATAGTCCCTCGTGACCACTTGAATTTGAAACGTAATTTCATAAGTGCTGCAATAAGGCGTGGAATGCTAAACGTAATTTGAATTTCTCGTCGAAGCGGATTGGTCGGTGAAGATATCTGTCCTCATTGAGTTCATTAGAGACAAATTCAGATACACAATATCTTACTACAAGGCGTGGAATGCTAAACAGAAAGCCATTGCCGATTTGTTCGGAGATTGGGAAAAGTCTTATGAAATACTTCCTCATTTTATGCAATCTTTAAGAGAATCAAATCCAGGCACTGTAGTTCAATGGGCAACAACTCCAACCACAGACCCAAATACATTCATCTTTAAAAGAGTTTTTTGGGCTTTTAGGCCATCAATAGATGGTTTTGAGCATTGTCAACCACTTATTACGATCGATGGAACTCATTTGTACGGGAAGTACAAGGGAGAATGATGCGGGAGCAGTTGGAACACAATGGAAACGAGGCCTTGGAGAGCACCTGGTGCGGGAGCATTGGAAACACAGCAATAACAAAGCCTTCTAGGGCACGATTCCGACCATCTGAATGGAACCACGGTAGAAACGCAGGCACGTTTCTCACTGGCAGGAAACGCAGACACGTTTCCTACTGTCTAACTGGAAACGCAAAAGGAAACGCAGGCTTGGAAGGTTCCTGGAAACTCACAGGAAACGCAGACGCGTTTCCCACAGACAAGCTGGAAACGCTGGAAAACGTGTACAGCTCAACATGCTTTCCTAAAATTAGTCCGTAGGAATCAGCTAGTGGAGTGAAACTTGATGGGTTAAGTTCCACTCAAGAGACTAACAAAAATCGATCTTGAATTGCAAGTGAAATACTCGGCCAAGTGTTGTTTTTGTGGGTTAATTTTTCTGATTTTTTGAAACAAAAGGAAAACATAAAAGATAGTAACTAAATCTAAACACAAAGTAATATATTTAGGGTTTTAATTAGTTAAGCACTAAGCCACTAACTAATTACTCACTAAACTCAAGCACAAAGCTAAGAGAAAATGAAAGCACTCAATTTTTAGGGTTCAACCTTTTATCATTCAAATCTGAAAATTATGTTGTGAGAATGAGGGTTTATATAATACCCTCACTCTAATCTTGACCTTACATCTTAAAGGTGATCTAAGGGCTACAAGTAACCCACAAAAGATACAAAAAAAATGGCTCATTTGGCCTTTACAAGAGCTGAAAATTTGAAGGCTAACAAACAAACATAAAAGCATAAAGTAGACAATGACTTGGAGACTCATCCTATCCTTGCATTTTGAAGAGCATCCAAGGGCCAAGATTTGGAGACTTGGGGATCAAGGGGGACGGTCAAGGGGGGGTTATTACAAGGTTTATATTGTCCACATACACTAAAACATAAAGCATAAAGTAATGAAAGGGACATGAATAAAAAGGACATAAAGCAATAAGATAATGTGATTGTTTTGGTGGCTTGATTAGGCCGGCTCTGATGCGGGAGCATTAGAGGAGGTTGAAAACGAAGTACTTCTAAGCCGGCATTTACCTAAGATCACTAAAGAGTTGAAGATTGGTTCGAATTATGTAACTATGGTTACATGGAAACACAATGGAGAAGCTGGAAACGCAGGAATGGAAGCTGGAAACGCAGAAGGAAACGCAGACTTTGAAGGTTCCTGGAAACTCACAGGAAACACAGACGCGTTTCCCACAGACTAGCTGGAAACGCTGGAAACGTGTACAGCTCAACACGCTTTCCTTAAATTAGTCCGTAGGAATCAGCTAGTATAATCTTAATTATTCTTAGTTTATTTTCTTTATTTACTTGCAAATAAAGTAGGAAAATTTCCTAATTGTGTTAAGAATAATTTAGTTGATTTTATTTGATTTTGTTAGTTTGTTTCCTAATTAAATTAGGAAAGTCTTAGTTGATGGAATAATTTGGTTTCCTAATTATATTAGGACCAATATAGTTGTTTAGAGTACTATAAATAAGGTTGGATTGTGACCTTATTTTTCATATCTTATCATACATTGAATTATCAATAAAGTTTTATACTTTGCCTAAACTTGCGAGTTTAACCCTTGAATTCTTTCTTGCGAGATTGATTTCAAACTCTTCCTTGCGAGGTTGAGATTTAGCTAATCAAGTGATTTCCTTGCGAGGATTGATCAAGATTGCTTGCTTATCCGTTCTTGTTATCAAGAACTTGCATTATCCATCTTATTTGCAACCTCACGTTGCGTTTCCACCCAAAAAGAGCAACCTCACGTTGCATACATATTCACAGTTACAAATTCCGCTGCTACGTTTCTAAAGAACCTACGCGTTCTATATCAAATTGGTTATCAGAGCTCGATTCTTGATTTATTTTTCAATAAATCTGTCTTGGGCAGCTTAAAACAATGGAAAATAATTCTGGTCAAGAGAAGCCGTGGATGGAAGACATGAATTCTATGCAGAAGGAGCTAAGTCAGTTGACATACATGGTGAAGCACATGTATAAAAGTGGTTATAAGAAACCAAAGAACCCGAACATAAGTGATGATGAAGGTTCGATTTTATCCGAAGAAGAAGAACGTCCGAGAGGAAGGAAGATCACCAAGAACGATGATGATTGAGGTCTCAAACTCGATATTCCAGATTTTAAAGGTGACAAGGATCCGGAGAGTTTCTTGGATTGGATTCGACAAGCCGAGAGAATCTTTGAGTATAAGGAATATGATGATAGGAAGCAATTTAAGGTTGCAACGTTGAAACTCACCAAATATGCTTCTTTATGGTATGAAAACCTAAAGAAACAAAGGAGGAGAGAAGGAAAGCCAAAGATTGAGTCTTGGGCTAAGTTGAAGAAACACCTTCTGAAACGTTTCTTGCCTCGTGATTATGAGCAAGAAAACTACTTGAAACTCCAATGTTTGATGCAAGAAAACTTTTCCGTGACTGAATACATCAAAGAATTTGAGAGGATAACAATCTTATGCGATCTTGAGGAGAAAGAAGAGCTGAGAATCGCAAGATTCATCAAGGGCCTAACACCCTCGTGCACCAAAATGGATAAGCTCATTTTTGCTCATTTTGAGACTTGGGCTTACTTGGGTCCTATGGCTCGAGCCATGGCTTAATTTGTGGTCATTAGGATCAAACCAAGTGAAATGTACAAGGAGGAACGAAGGAAATCAGCCCACACATGGAAAGCAACAATCTAGGCCATGAACCATGAAGCCCATCTTGACATGTCGGTAGATATCTTAACGTAACTCCCAATCTACTCATCCAATTGAGGTGAAACCACTTGCATATGAAAGCTAGCTCAAAGAGCTTTCATTTGACATATGGTTGGCTATCTGGTTCAAAGGGAGCTGAGAGTTATGGCCTCTACAAGTCAGGGGTCAGATTGTGAAACCTCAGTCCATAGGCTGTTTGACATGTCTGTACTAAAAGCTCAATATCTTGAGTCGTAGGCCATATTTTTGGATGATTCTTTTTGAATTGGAAAGCTAGCTCAATTACCTTTCCAATGACATATCATGGGCCTTCTAATTCAACGTGAGCAAGAAATGGTGAAGCCTACAAGTCACTTCAGTCTCAAGGAACTCGGTTTTGGAGTAATGAGCCATGAACTTAACCTACATCATTCTCCTTGGGTGAGCTCACCTTGGGGACCATTTGGGAGCCTCATAATCATCCTAAGGCTCACATGAGTCGTGGCTAGCACAAGAGGAGACAAGGAATTCAGCTCATTCCACAATTCAAAAGAGAAGATCAACTTTTGTTACGCTATCATTGTCGATTGTGGTCGCCAGTTTGCTTTATGTCCTTGTTCACTTTATTGTCTTGTTTTCTTTAGTCTTTGATCAGTTTGAAAGGGTCAATAGGACCACTCATCCTTGCTCTCCAAGCCAATAATTTCATCCATTAGATTAAGGTCTCAATTGTAGGGAGTAGATGTAGTCAAATGTCATTGTCTTACTTTA
Source organism: Dianthus caryophyllus (assembly GCA_023091065.1). Taxonomy (NCBI): domain Eukaryota; kingdom Viridiplantae; phylum Streptophyta; class Magnoliopsida; order Caryophyllales; family Caryophyllaceae; genus Dianthus; species Dianthus caryophyllus. The sequence goes on from CM041524.1 coordinate 25,829,933, forward strand.
TACTTTTGGTTGTAGTTGTTGTAGTTTGTATTCAGATTTGAAGGGTTGTAGGGGCCGAAATTCTTAGGGCTTTTAGGGTCATTTGTGACCCTTAGATCATGTAATAGATGTAGGGTGGAGATCAAAGCTTGGGGCTTATAAAAGCCAAGCTAACTCATTGTAAAATTCAGATTTTGATGAATGAAAAAACCTTAGTGTTTATTTGAGTGTTCTTCCTTTTCTCATTACTTTGTGTTTGAGATTTGTGAACAATTAGTTAGTGGCTTTGTGCTTAACTAATTAAAACCCTAAGTCTATTACTTTGTGTGTAGATTTAGTACTATCTTTTATTGTTTTCTTTTATGTTACAAAATTTCAGAAAAATATCCCACAAAAACATACACTTGGCCGAGATTTTCAAGGGTATTTCAAGATCGATTTGTGTTCATCCTTTGAGTGAAACTTAACCCACTTAGTTTCACTCCAAATTGGTTATCAAAGCTTTGGTTCAAGAGCACAAGATCCACCATTGTGTTAGTTGTGATTTCGGTTCTTGCAAGAAAAGGTACAAACTTTGTCACAAATCAGATTTTCGTTTTTGAGTTACAATGGGTCTATTTTTCCGATTTGGTTCTCCATCTTTTTCTTATGGTACTTCATGTGAAACCCCTTGTGTTGAGACCATTTTCGAGTCTATGGAGAGGGCTAGAAAGGAGTTGGAATTCAAGGTGGCTAAGATGAAGGGAAGGGCTGAAAATTTTGGTGTGGGTAAAGGGATGGCTACTTTACTTGATCCTCCTACCAAAACACCACCCTATGAGCCACCCATGAGAGCCAAAATCGTTGAACCCACTATAACCCCAACACCACCAACCCTAGGCACGGAGAAGTGGGCTGACCTAAACCAAAAAACAATCATCTCCCTCAAAAAATGTTTTCAATGTCAAGGATATGGTCACAATGCCAAGGAATGTCCCACAAAGGAGACCTTGAACTCGTGTGATATTATTCATTGGGGGGGGAGATGAGATCCTTGTTTGTGAGGATGAGGGGAATGGGGTCCTTGCTAATGAGGATATAGAGGAAGAGAAACAAGAGCAAACCGAAATGATGGTGGTAAGGCCATATGATTTGGTCATACCTAAAACCCTACCTCATACCTTGAAGTGTTCCTTCCCACCCTCCATGGTTGAGCCTTGTAGAGAGGTTGTAATAAGTGGAAAATCTGATAAGGGTTTGTGTGATGTGGATGTGAGGGATGCTTGTCATCTCCTCTTTGATAAGGTTGGGGAGCACAAGGAGGATGAAGAGGTTGGTCATGAAGGGAACTCAAATGGAAGTCAAGGGGTGAATGTTGGTGAGAGTGTACACATTGAATTTGCTAATGGTGATCCAAACATTCAAGAGGAGAGCATGGGGAATAATCTCAAGGGAAAGGTTGAGCTTGATCTTATGAGATGTTCACCTAAGGCCAAGAAGAAGAAGCTCATGTGGAATGGGAAGCTTGGCACAAGCAAGAGGTCAAGAGGATTCTTGAAATGGAAATTCAAATGGGGAGCTTAGTCAAGAACATCCCTAACGCACTAGTAGGAATCAAGAAGAGGAGCTCAAGCAAATGTTAAGAACCCCAAAGTTTGAGGACAAACTTTTTTGAAGAAGAGGAGATTGCACCAAAATGGATAAGCTCATTTTTGCTCATTTTGAGGCTTGGGCTTACTTGGGTCCTATGGCTCGAGCCATGGCTTAATTTGTGGTCATTAGGATCAAACCAAGTGAAATGTACAAGGAGGAACAAAGGAAATCAGCCCACACATGGAAAGCAACAATCTAGGCCATGAACCATGAAGCCCATCTTGACATGTCGGTAGATATCTTAACGTAACTCCCAATCTACTCATCCAATTGAGGTGAAACCACTTGCATATGAAAGCTAGCTCAAAGAGCTTTCATTTGACATATGGTTGGCTATCTGGTTCAAAGTGAGCTGAGAGTTATGGCCTCTACAAGTCAGGGGTCAGATTGTGAAACCTCAGTCCATAGGCTGTTTGACATGTCTGTACTAAAAGCTCAATATCTTGAGTCGTAGGCCATATTTTTGGATGATTATTTTTGAATTGGAAAGCTAGCTCAATTACCTTTCCAATGATATATCATGGGCCTTCTAATTCAACGTGAGCAAGAAATGGTGAAGCCTACAAGTCACTTCAGTCTCAAGGAACTCGGTTTTGGAGTAATGAGCCATGAACTTAACCTACATCATTCTCCTTGGGTGAGCTCACCTTGGGGACCATTTGGGAGCCTCATAATCATCCTAAGGCTCACATGAGTCGTGGCTAGCACAAGAGGAGACAAGGAATTCAGCTCATTCCACAATTCAAAAGAGAAGATCAACTTTTGTTCATGTCATTGTCAATTGTGATCCTTAGTTTGCTTTATGTCCTTGTTCACTTTATTGTCTTGTTTTCTTTAGTCTTTGATCAGTTTGAAAGGGTCAATAGGACCACTCATCCTTGCTCTCCAAGCCAATAATTTCATCCATTAGATTAAGGTCTCAATTGTAGGGAGTAGATGTAGTCAAATGTCATCATGTCTTACTTTATACTTTTGGTTGTAGTTGTTGTAGTTTGTATTCAGATTTGAAGGGTTGTAGGGGCCGAAATTCTTAGGGCTTTTAGGGTCATTTGTGACCCTTAGATCATGTAATAGATGTAGGGTGGAGATCAAAGCTTGGGGCTTATAAAAGCCAAGCTAACTCATTGTAAAATTCAGATTTTGATGAATGAAAAAACCCTAGTGTTTATTTGAGTGTTCTTCCTTTTCTCATTACTTTGTGTTTGAGATTTGTGAACAATTAGTTAGTGGCTTTGTGCTTAACTAATTAAAACCCTAAGTCTATTACTTTGTGTGTAGATTTAGTACTATCTTTTATTGTTTTCTTTTATGTTACAAAATTTCAGAAAAATATCCCACAAAAACATACACTTGGCCGAGATTTTCAAGGGTATTTCAAGATCGATTTGTGTTCATCCTTTGAGTGAAACTTAACCCACTTAGTTTCACTCCACCTCGCTTGCGACTAAAGTTGAAATTCAGAATTTTGATGGTTTTAATGATGTGTGCAGGTTAGCTTTGAAGTTTGAGAAGCAAGAAAAGGCACGAAAGACTAATCCTTATTCAAGAGGAGTGGTCATTGGTTCGAGTTCCCAAGCTAAAAACACTCCAAGCAAACCTAAAGAAATTCCAAAAGAGGAATCTCGAGACAAAGGAAAGGGAATCGCTGTGGAGACTAAAGGAAACTCAATGAGGCGTTGCTTTAAGTGTCAAGGCTATGGTCACATAGCAAACGAGTGTCCTCTAAAGAGAGCACTCACAGTTCAAGAATTGGAAGGGTTGGTTCCTAGCTTTGTCACGTCTAAGGAGGATGAAGAAACAGAAGACCAAGGGGGAGTGGTTTATGATTTGGATCCCTTGAGTGAAGATGAATGCTTGGTGCTTAGAAACCTTCATGTGGAAGCAAGCACGGCTGAAACGGAACAAAGAGAGCAGATTTTTCATACCCGGTGCAAGGTACGTGACAAGATTTGTAATCTTATCATTGATAGTGGGTCATGCACGAATGTAATAGCAAAGACTTTGGTTGATGAACTTAAATTACAAACTAGAGACCGTGATAAGTCATATAAACTACATTGGTTAAATGGGGATGGTGGTGTTCATGTGAAGAAACAAGCCCTAATCTCTCTTAGTTTAGGCCCATATACTGATGAATTGTGGTGTGACGTGGTTCCAATGAATGCTTGTCATATTCTATTGGGGAGGCCGTGGCAATTTGATCGGAAGGTTGAGCATGATGGGAGAACTAATATTTATAGCGTGACCAAGGGAAACACAACTTACAATCTGAAACCTTTATCACCTCATAAGATTAGGGAAGCTAAATTGAAGAAGGGAAACTTATTTGTGGAGGCTAAGGAAGTAGAAGAGGTTATTGCTCGTGGAGAACGCGTTTACATGCTTGTGGTACGTGATTCTGATTCGGGGAAGATTGGTGATAACCGTGATGTGAAAGAGCTATTGGATGAATTTGGGGATGTGTTTCCGGATGATTTACCACAGGGTTACCTCCTTTACGTGGAATTGAGCATCAAATTGACTTGATTAGGAGCGGCGTTACCAAACAAACCAGCTTATCATTGTAATCCCGAGGAGCCAAAAGAACTTCAATGACAAGTCCAAGAGCTACTTGATAGGGGTCACGTGCAAGAAAGCTTGAGCCCATGTGCGGTTCCAAAGATTATTGGTCCCAAAGAAGGAAGGAACTTGGAGGATGTGCATTGATAGTAGAGCGGTAAACAACATTACCATCAAATACCGCTTTCCTATGCCAAGACTTGATGATATGCTTGATGAGCTTGCTGGCTCATGTGTGTTTTCTAAGCTTGATTTAAGGAGTGGGTATCATCAAATGCGAATTCGAGAAGGAGATGAGTGGAAGACCGCATTCAAAACGAAACAAGGACTATATGAGTGGCTTGTGATGCCCTTTGGACTTTGTAATGCTCCTAGTTCGTTTATGAGACTTATGAATGAAGTGTTAAGGCCTTTCCTTAACAAGTTCGTGGTTGTGTATCTCGATGATATTTTGATCTATAGCAAGGATGAGGAGGAACACAAGCAACACTTGAGAGCAGTTTTTGAGGTTCTACGAAAACAAAAACTCTATGGGAAACTTGAGAAGTGCACGTTTATGGTTCCTAGTGTCGTGTTTCTTGGTTATATTGTAGGTAAAGATGGTGTGAGCATGGATCCATCTAAGGTTGAAGCTATTCAAGCCTGGCCGGTTCCAAAATCGACTACGGAGGTACGAAGTTTCCATGGATTGGCCTCTTTCTATAGGCGATTCATCCAAGGTTTTAGTTCAATTATGGTTCCAATTACGGAGTTGACCAAGAAAGGAGAATTTGTGTGGACAACAAGCGCTCAAAAGGCATTTGAAGAAGTGAAGAGCAAGCTATGTTCTGGACCTGTTTTAGCACTTCCTGATTTCGACAAGTTGTTTGAAGTCGAATGTGATGCAAGTGGTGTTGGAATTGGTGCCGTGTTGATACAAGAGAAACGCCCTATTGCTTACTTTAGTGAGAAGTTAAATGGTGCAAGGTTGAACTACTCAACTTATGACAAGGAGTTCTACGCTATTGTGAGGGCATTGAACCATTGGAGTCACTATTTGCGGCCAAAACCGTTCGTGCTTCATTCTGATCACGAAGCTCTTAAACACATACATGGGCAGCAAAAATTGAATCCAAGACATGCTAAATGGGTTGAGTTTCTGCAATCTTTTACGTTTTCATCGAAATATAAGACCGGAAGTTCTAATATTGTAGCTGATGCACTTTCGAGAAGACATTGCTTATTAGTTGAGCTAGATGCAAGGTTGTTGGGATTTGAGCACGTCAAGGAGTTGTACAAGGATGATCCCTCGTTTTCTAAAGAGTTTCTTGAGCCTACGGGAGATTTCACATTGCAAGATGGGTTCTTATTCAAGGGAAATCGACTTTGCATTCCACAAAGTTCGATTCGGGAGTTGTTGATTCGTGAGGCTCGTGGAGGGGCAATTGCTGGTCACTTTGGAACTAATAAGACTTACGACGTTGTAAGTGAACACTTCTATTGGCCGAAGATGATCAAAGACGTGCAAGACATCGTGGCTAAGTGTGTTGTGTGTCAAAAGGCGAAGAGTTCGTTCAATAAGGGATTATACACGCCCTTACCTGTTCCCACGCAACCATGGAGTGAGGTTAGTATGGATTTTATACTTGGGTTACCAAAAACGCAAAGAGGAAAGGATTCGATTATGGTTGTGGTTGATCGGTTTTCAAAGATGGCTCACTTTATTCCTTGTCATAAAACCGATGATGCTACTCATGTTGCTGATCTTTATTATAAAGTAGTGCGTTTACATGGGATTCCACTTACTATAGTGTCGGATCGAGATGTAAAGTTTCTTAGCTATTTTTGGAAGACGTTGTGGAGGTTAGTGGGAACCAAGCTATTGTTTAGTACTTCTCACCATCCACAAACTGATGGTCAAACGGAAGTGACTAATAGAACTCTTGGAAGTTTGTTAAGAGGGTTGGTTAGCAAAAGCGCGAAGGATTGGGATGTAAAACTCGCACATGCCGAGTTTGCTTATAACCGTACTCCATCGGTTACTACTGGTCGTGCTCCATTTGAGATCGTTTACGGAGTTAATCCATTCCTACCTATTGATTTAATTCCGATTCCAAAGAAAGATCTCATGAGTTTCGAAGCAAAGGAGAGACAAATTGCGTTTCTTCGAACTTGTGAGCAAGTGAGAGCTCAAATTGAGAAGGCAAACGCGAAATATAAGGTGAAAGCGAATAAACATCGAAAGCAACCTGTGTTTCAAGTGGGTGATCTTGTGTGGCTACATTTGAGGAAAGAGAGATTTCCATCGAAACGAAAGAATAAGTTAATGCCAAGAGCTGATGGTCCATTCAAAGTACTTGAGTGTTACAGTTCTAATGCTTACAAGCTTGACTTGCCAAGTGAATATGGAGGAGTTAGTGCAACGTTCAATGTTGGGGATCTATCACCATATCTCGAAGACGACAATTTGAGGTCAAATTCTCAAAAAGAAGGAGAGAATAATGCAGGAGCATTAGAGGAGGTTGAAAACGAAGTACTTCTAAGCCGGCATTTACCTAAGATCACTAAAGAGTTGAAGATTGGTTCGAATTATGTAACTATGGTTACATGGAAACACAATGGAGAAGCTGGAAACGCAGGAATGGAAGCTGGAAACGCAGAAGGAAACGCAGACTTTGAAGGTTCCTGGAAACTCACAGGAAACACAGACGCGTTTCCCACAGACTAGCTGGAAACGCTGGAAACGTGTACAGCTCAACACGCTTTCCTTAAATTAGTCCGTAGGAATCAGCTAGTATAATCTTAATTATTCTTAGTTTATTTTCTTTATTTACTTGCAAATAAAGTAGGAAAATTTCCTAATTGTGTTAAGAATAATTTAGTTGATTTTATTTGATTTTGTTAGTTTGTCTCCTAATTAAATTAGGAAAGTCTTAGTTGATGGAATAATTTGGTTTCCTAATTATATTAGGACCAATATAGTTGTTTAGAGTACTATAAATAAGGTTGGATTGTGACCTTATTTTTCATATCTTATCATACATTGAATTATCAATAAAGTTTTATACTTTGCCTAAACTTGCGAGTTTAACCCTTGAATTCTTTCTTGCGAGATTGATTTCAAACTCTTCCTTGCGAGGTTGAGATTTAGCTAATCAAGTGATTTCCTTGCGAGGATTGATCAAGATTGCTTGCTTATCCGTTCTTGTTATCAAGAACTTGCATTATCCATCTTATTTGCAACCTCACGTTGCGTTTCCACCCAAAAAGAGCAACCTCACGTTGCATACATATTCACAGTTACAAATTCCGCTGCTACGTTTCTAAAGAACCTACGCGTTCTATATCAGGCTCCTTGGACCTCCATGAGCTAGCTTTTGTGAGCCATGTGAGTCTTTTATTGGAGGGTTAGCTCACATGGGTGCACCCAAGTTGACCACATTCAAAAATAGCATATCCATTGACTTTGTGTTGCTCTCCAACTTGACCTACCTTTGACTTCTCTTGTCCACTAAGTATGGCTAGATTTGACCATAGAATTGACTTGACTTAGCTCTTAGTGGCCCCTTGAACCATGGCCTAGGCTTGGGTTTGAGCCCAAGGTGGAGTGAAACCTATGGGGGTTGATTTCACTCAAGAGAACAACAAAAATCGATCTTGAAATATTTGTGTTTTACTTGGCCAAAGTGATGTTTTTTGAGATAAATTTTCTGATTTTTTTTGTAAGTAAAAGAAAAGCATAAATGGATAGGCTAAATCTAAGCACTAAGCAATAGATTTAGGTTTTGATTAATCAAGCAGAAAGCCACTAATTAATCACTCACTAACTCAAGCACTAAGCTAAGAGAAAATGAAGAACACACTCAAACTCTAGGGTTTTTTCTCATTCATCAAATCTGAAAAATTATGATGTTAGAGTGAGGGTTTATATAGTACCCTTGCTCACTAGTAGAAAATAGCCCTATCGTGTCGAGGTTATCGTGGCGGTTCTTATAAAAACGACGCAAAAGGTAAGGTAAAAGACTTTTAGTGGCGGTTTCAAGGTAAAATCGCCACTAAAGATGAAGGTGGAAGGGATTTTTTGTGGCGGTTGTAGTCAAAAACCGCCACCTTAGCTCTTTAGTGGCGGTTGTACACTAAAACCGCCACTAAAGGTCCGTTACTTTCTATTTATTATAAAAGGGCTTTTGGTGGCGGTTGTTGTAAAAAACCGCCACCTTAGATCTATGGTGGCGGTTGTACAATAAAACCGCCACTATAGGTCAATTACTTTCTTGTATATGTTTCTTTGGAAAAAGACTTTTGGTGGCGGTTGTAATAAAAAACCGACACCTTAGATCTATAGTGGCGGTTGTTAACTAAAACCGCCACTAAAAACCTTCAAATAAACCTAGCGCACATCACTTATTACTACCCCCAATTCAAATAAACCTTCAAAAAAAAAAAAACATCGTCGTCTTCTTCGTGCTGCTCGATCTGATCTGCTCCACCGTCGTTCACGGTCGTCATTCCAAACCGATTTAGGGTCCCTGCTTCTCCGTGGTTCTCTTCGTGCTGCTTCACCGTTGTCCGTTCTTCTCCGTGGTTCTCCCTCCGTCGCCATCATTCTCTCCCTCCGTCGCCATCATTCTGCCGCCTGCTTCGTCGACTGCCATCATTCTCCTCCTTCATCGACTACTCTCTGCCATCATCTCATCTCTCCTCCGTCGCCATCATCTCCTCTCTCCTCCGTCGCCTGGTGTTACTTGGTGAATGTCCTGATGACATATTAATTTGGTAAGACTTCCCTTGTAGTTAATTCTTGTTTAATTGACTGAATCTACTTGGCTTTTTATGTGATAGTGTTTACTTTCTCTCTCCTCGCCGTCTTCGCCGCCGTAACTCCGCCGTGTGCTTCGCTGGAGCTCATCTTCCGCTGTAAGCTTACTCCTTGTCTCTCACTCTCTTGTTCTTGCTTCATTTTCTTAGTAAGTTTAATTGATTCGTTGATTTATTCTGTCATAATATAATCATTGATTAATAAGCTTGATTTATAGTGTTAAGTTTTGATTGTCTGCTCTAATTGCACATATATATTATTGCTCTCATTTAATGCTTGCTTTGAAGACTTGAAGTTCTAGTTTTGTGATTGATTGATCGATGTTAGTGTTTTTTTTTGTAGTGTTAAGTCTTTTGAATTTGATGTGATGAAATTTGAAGCTAATACATGGTATGATTTTTAGCTTTATTAATGTTGTGCCGAATTTCTGCCTTTTTTTTTTTTATTGATTGGTTTGTGTGCAGCAATTTTTAATTAGTGTCGTGTTTTGTTGAAGGGATGATCTTCAAGATGCATTTCAGCTTGTGCCGAGTTTCTTATATCAATTTCATGTTCTTGTCAATTTTTTGGGTGCTTCTTGTGTGACGTTAACTAATTACTGTCTTCAAGATGAATCCTTGAAGTACATTGTATTTTGCGTGCTTATGTAGGTCCTTACGGTGTATGTTAATTGTTTCAGCCAAGTCTCATTTGTCTGCTTCTTCTCCTCCTTCTCTCTCCTGCCGTCTGATCCTTTCTGCTCTGTCGGAGTTCTCTTACGGTATGTATTTCTGCAACCTCGGTTAAGTTAAATGTATTGTGTTGGGTTGATTGGCTTAATTTTGTTGATTGTGTTGTGTTGAACATTTGGGTTAATTGGCTTAATTGTGTTAATTTGTGAATGTTTAATTATTGTTTTTTTTAGTTAAAATGTCGTACTTTGGTGATTAGATTGAACAGTTTGCTGAAGAATTTGGGTAAGTTAACACATTTTATGCAAGTTGTGATTTAAGTTAGTGTCATTTTTTGTGTAAGTTAACACAAAAAATTTGTGCGTTGTATGAACCGAGCATTTGCTTTCCATCGTCACAGTGAACTCTGCTTTTGATATATTCATGTGAATCTTGCATCCGTGATTCTTCTGACATAGTGAAAGTGTGAAACGAAGGTGTTTGAAGCTAAGAATGACTTTCTGTTATCTCGTCGGTTTTTTGCTTTATGTCTATCCAAGGCTTTTGCAATATCTTTGAAAGAAATGTTGACGAACTTATATGAGGATATTGGCTTAGACATACTAGGGACATGGGACAATATACTAAATTGTTTGGGGAATTGTTATATTGTTTCTTCACTAGGTAAATATAACTTCATCTTAGTCTTTAATATTGGTCTAGGATATTAGTTTCAAACAACTATAACAAGACAACTTCACGTACTTCATTTTATTGTTTCCTCCCCCTTTGAGTGTTAATTAAGCGTTGGTGTACAAGGGTTTTCATTTTAATTAATAAATATTTGTTTTTGGTTATTAGTTGCTAGTATGGATCGAAGTTGGATATATGGAAAGCATGATTATAATTTCGTGCAAAAGCTTGATAAATATTTGTTTTTGCTAGTATGCTTGTTACTGTTTCTGTCCAAATGTTAAATTTGTCTTTAGCAGTCGATGCTTATCCCATTTACTATGAACAATTCCAGGCTGGTGCACTGATGCTAGCAGATAATGGCATCTGCTGTATTGACGAATTTGACAAAATGGATGTCAAAGATCAGGTATATCCACTGTGAAGGTTTAATTCCTCTTACGCTAGCTAACTTAGTATTTGGTGACGTAACATGTCTGTAAGAATGATTGTGAGACAGCTGGAGGCGTTGATCAGGTTGTCTGAAGCCATAGCTAGAAGTCATCTGGAAACAGACGTGATTAACTGTCTGCGGTCCCTTGTATTTGTATGATTATTTTGTGAATCATCTTTACTAAAATGCACAATAATTCTTTTTCCCAGGTGCTACCACGCCACGTTACTATTGCAGTTCGACTTCTTAAAACATCAATTATAAGGCAAGAACCAGAAATGCTGATTCATCTATATTTGATATGACCTTAAACATTAACATATTTTAGATAAACTCATAATTTGCACTTTTGACCTCCAGTGTTGAATCAAGCGAAATTGATTTGTCCGAGTTCGAAGAAGAAGTCAATCTTACTGGTGTAGGTGCTGATGCTTCTGAGGCAGCTGCTCAGCCTCACCCAGGAACAAGTGAACCCGGATCAACTACAACTGGTGAGACACACTGAGATTAGTCATTAATCTATCGAACATTTTGCTCGTATAGATGAAAGAGATTTGGGCAACACATTATAATTCTACTAAAGTTATTACAACCTTGCTTTACACATACATTTTCACGTGACGATATTTTCATTTTGTGTTTCTAGGTGGTTTTGAGAAGATCAACAACGGGAAGTTGCTAAGTTCGATCTCATGGAGTTATCGATTAGAGAAGTGTTGTAGTGTATGTATGTTTGCAAATTATTGTTGTGTTTTATATTTATTTGGAGTAAACTTAGAATTTTTATGTTGGATGTGTTGTTGCTTGCATGCACATTCGAAATGAAATTTATATCGTGTTGTTGGATATATTGTTGTTGGATGTTTTAATTGAAACATTTGGTGTGTTGTTGTTGGATGTGTTGTCGTTGGATGTAGTTGGATGTGTTGTTGTTGGATGTTGTGGGATACAATGTGGTGTGTTGTTGGATGTGGTACGTGCAGGAACGTACTCATATGTGGATCGTCAAATTTAGACGAGGTGGATCATCAAATTTAGACGAGGTCATGCCGAAATTTTTTCGTATTAAAAAAAAAATAATAATAATAACATACAGTGGCGGTTGTAGCTTAAAACCGCCACTAAAAGTCTAAAATATGACACTTTTGAAAGACTTTTAGTGGCGGTTGTAGCTTAGAACCGCCACTAAAAGGTCCTTTTAGTGGCGGTTCTAAGCTACACCCGCCACTAAAGGTCTTTCAAAAGTGTCATATTTTAGACTTTTAGTGGCGGTTGTAGCTTAGACCCGCCACTAAAAGGTCCCTTTTAGTGGCGGTTCTAAGCTACAACCGCCACTAAAAGTTGTTCAAAAGTGTCATATTTTAGACTTTTAGTGGCGGTTTTTCCAAAGAACCGCCACTAAAAGCGAGGCCTTTTGGTGGCGATTTTTTACAACCGCCACTAAAACTATACGACCCCCACATACACGTCGCTTCAAAACCGCCACTAAAACCTATTTACAACCGCCACTAAAAGGTGTTTTTCTACTAGTGGCTCTAATCTTGGCCTTACATTTCAAAGCTAATCTAAGGGCTACAATTAACCCACAAAAACAACATAATACTCGGTTTCAAGGGCTCACATGAGCTGAAAATTTGAAGAGAAAACAAACAAATACAAAAAGTATAAAGCATAAAGCATAAAAGGTAGATAGTGACATGTGTTGAAAGGGACTTATTGTGGAACACATGTGATGCCTCCTTTTGATCATTTTTTCGGCTGATTTGGGGGTCTTCTCCCACTTGACTTTTGCTCTTGATGATTTAATTGACTTGTGGTTGACCTTTGGACCTAAGGTTGGAAGCGGGCCCTAGGTCAATGGATTGCAAGCTCTCAACTCCCGTTGCAATCTCCCCGGGTTGAAAAGGATTTGCCCTCAAATCCTCTCCTTCTTCATCCTCCAATCTTCATGATACGGGCTAAGGTCTCCCACATTAAACGTGCCATGGACTCCGTACTCTCCCGGTAGATCAACTTTGTAAGCATTCGGTCCAATTTTCTCAAGTATCTCGAAGGGACCCTCGGCCCTAGGCATGAGCTTGTTCTTTCTCTTATCCGGAAACCTTTCCTTCCTCAAGTGCAACCACACCAAATCTCCCGCTTCAAACACCCTTGGAGTTTTACGGTTCTTGGACTTAGCCTTGTAGGCTTCGTTTGACTTCTCGATTTGTTTCTTGACTTGGTTGTGGATGCTCATCATGAACTCAACCCGCTTCTTGGCATCGTAACTCATCTCCTTGCTCTTGATGGGGGCTAGGTCCGTGGGCATGAGGGGATTGGTCCCATAGACTACTTCAAACGGTGAATTTCCCGTGCTAGAAGAAGGGGCACGGTTAAAAGCAAACTCGGCGTGGGCAAGTTTGAGATCCCAATCTTTCAAGGACTTGGAAACGATGCTCCTAAGGATCCTCCCCAAGGTTTTATTAGTGACCTCGGTTTGGCCATCCGTTTGAGGGTGGTGACTTGTGCTAAACAAGAGCCTCGTTTTCAACAGTTTCCACAAAGTCTTCCAAAAGTGGCTCATGAACTTGGAGTCTCGATCGGATACAATGGTCTTGGGAACTCCGTGTAGTTTGACCACTTCTTTGAAGTATGACTCGGCCACACTCATGGCATCTTCGGTTTTCTTGCACGCAATGAAATGAGCCATCTTGCTAAATCGATCCACCACAACCATGATGGAGTCCTTACCTCGTTGAGTTCTAGGCAAAGCGACGATGAAATCCAAGCTAACATCCTCCCATGGCCGATTTGGGACGGGTAGAGGAGTGTAGGGCCCCGTTTGAAAGAAGGACTTGGATTGTTGGCACGAAGCGCATCTCTTGATCACATCTTGGACATCTCCAAGCATTTTGGGCCAATAGAATTGATCTTGGAGGATGTCGTAGGTCTTTTGAATCCCAAAATGCCCGGCTAAACCATTAGAATGTACCTCCCGTACTAGGAGAAGTCGGTAGGAACCTTTAGGAATGCACAACCGATTCCCCAAGAATAGGAACCCCTCTTTAAGTGTGTACTTGCTTCCTACCTTACCTTGCCCTTCACGTATGGAGCTCCACTCGTCTTTGAAGTCGGGATCCTCCACGTAGAGCTCTTTCATGAATTCAAAACCCAACACTCTTTGTTCCACGTAGCTTAACATGGTGTGCCTTCGAGACAAAGCATCGGCCACCACGTTGTTCTTTCCTTCAATGAACTTGCTTGAGAAGGTGAATGATTGAAGAAATTCTACCCATTTGGCGTGCCTATGATTCAACTTATGTTGTCCGTTGATGTATTTGAGAGCCTCATGATCCGAATGAAGGACAAACGGTTTGGGCTTGAGGTAATGGCTCCAATGAGCGAGAGCCCGAACGATGGCATAGAATTCTTTGTCGTAGGTGGAATAATTGAGTTTGGCACCACTCAATTTCTCACTAAAGTAAGCGATTGGCTTGTGTTCTTGCAAGAGAACGGCCCCAATTCCAACTCCACTAGCATCACATTCGACCTCAAAGAGCTTATTGAAATCCGGTGGTGTAAGAATAGGTGAATCACACAACAACTCTTTAATTTTTGTGAAGGAATTCTCGGCCCCTTCATTCCACTTGAACTCCCCTTTTTTCATGCACTCGGTGATGGGTGCCATGACGGTGCTAAAATCCTTGATAAATCGTCGATAAAAAGAAGCCAAGCCATGAAAACTTCTCACCTCGGTTATGTTCTTCGGAATCGGCCATGATTTGATAGCCTCCACTTTCTCTTGGTCCACTAGTATACCTCGGCTAGAGATGATATAGCCCAAGAATTGGATTTCGCTTTGCATGAAGGAACATTTCTCTAGCTGGAATGAAACTAGATGGATTAAGTTTCACTCAAAGGATGGACTAGAATCGTTTTGTTGATCATGTATAATTTTCGGCCAAGTGATGTGTTTTTGTGTTGATTTTTCTGATTTTTTGTAAAACAAAAGAAAACATAAAGGATAGAACTAATTCTAAGCACTAAGCAAAAGAATTAGGTTTTGATTAATTCAAGCACTAAGCCACTAAATTAATCATTCACTAACTCAAGCACTAAGCAAAGAGTATAATGAAGCCACACAAGTTCAAACTCTAGGGTTTGTTTTTTTCATTCAACCAAATCAAAAATATGATGTGAGAATGAGGGTTTATATAATACCCTCACTCTAATCTTGGCCATACATTACAAAGATGATCTAAGGGCTATAAACATCCCACAAAAAGCAACAATATCACGGCTCACATGAGCTTGAAATCTGAAAATTTGAAGAGAAACAAACAAATAATTGACATGTGGGAAAGAGACATGTTGAGACATGTTGAGGAGAAACATGTGAAGCTTCTCTTTGGTTTATTTCTACCGACTTGGGGCTTTGTTCCCATTTGATTTTTGCTCTTGATGACTTAATTGACTTGTGGTTGACCTTTGGACCTAAGGTTGGAGGCGGGTCCTAGGTCAATGGATCGCAAATTCTCAACTCCCGTTGCAATCTCCCCGGGTTGAAAAGGATTTGCCCTCAAATCCTCTCCTTCTTCATCCTCCAAGTCTTCATGGTACGGGCTAAGATCCCCCACGTTGAACGTGCCATGGACTCCGTATTCTCCCGGTAGATCAACTTTGTAAGCATTCGGTCCAATTTTCTCAAGTATCTCGAAGGGACCCTCGGCCCTAGGCATGAGCTTGTTCTTTCTTTTATCCGGAAACCTTTCCTTCCTCAAGTGTAACCACACCAAGTCTCCCGCTTCAAATTCCCTTGGATTTTTTCGGTTCTTGGACTTAGCCTTGTAGGCTTCGTTTGACTTCTCGATTTGCTTCTTGACTTGGTTGTGGATACTCATCATGAACTCAACCCGCTTCTTGGCATCGTAACTCATCTCCTTGCTCTTGACGGGGGCTAGGTCCGTGGGCATGAGGGGATTGGCCCCATAGACCACTTCAAACGGTGAATTTCCCGTGCTAGAAGAAGGGGCACGGTTGAAGGCAAACTCGGCGTGGGCAAGTTTGAGATCCCAATCTTTCAAGGACTTGGAAACGATGCTCCTAAGGATCCTCCCCAAGGTTTTATTAGTGACCTCGGTTTGGCCATCCGTTTGAGGGTGGTGGCTTGTGCTAAATAAAAGCCTGCGTCTTCAACAATTTCCACAAGGTTTTCCAAAAGTGGCTCATGAACTTGGAGTCTCGATCGGATACAATGGTCTTGGGAACCCCATGTAGTTTGACCACTTCCTTGAAATATAGCTCGCTACACCCATGGCATCCTCGGTTTTCTTGCACGCAATGAAATGAGCCATCCTCGCTAAATCGATCCACCACAACCATGATGGAGTCTTTACCTCGTTGAGTCCTAGGCAAAGCAACGATGAAATCCATGCTAACGCCTTCCCACGGCCTATTTGGGACGGGTAGAGGAGCATAGGGTCCCGTTTGAAAGAAGGATTTGGATTGTTGGCACGAAGCGCACCTCTTGATCACGTCTTGGACATCTCCAAGCATCTTGAGCCAATAGAATTGATCTTGGAGGATGTCGTAAGTCTTTTGGATCCCAAAATGCCCTGCCAAACCATTAGAATGAACCTCACGTACTAGGAGAAGTCGATAGGGACCCTTGGGGATGCACAACCGATTCCCCAAGAAGAGAAATCCCTCTTGAAGTGTGTATTTGCTTCCTAGCTTGCCTTGTCCTTCACGTGTGGAGCTCCACTCATCTTTGAAGTCGGGATCCTCCACATAGAGTTCTTTCATGGATTCAAATCCCGACACTCTTTGCTCCATGTAGCTTAGCATGGTGTGCCTCCGAGACAAAGCATCGGCCACCACGCTATTCTTCTTTCCTTCAATGAACTTGCTTGAGAAAGAGAACGATTGAAGAAATTCGACCCATTTGGCATGCCTATGATTCAACTTGTGTTGTCCATTGATGTATTTGAGTGCCTCATGATCCGAATGAAGAACAAACGGTTTGGGTTTGAGATAGTGGCTCCAATGAGCGAGAGCCCCAACGATGGCATAGAATTCTTTGTCGTAGGTGGAATAATTGAGTTTGGCGCCACTCAATTTCTCACTAAAGTAAGCGATTGGCTTGTGTTCTTGCAAGAGAACGGCCCCAATTCCAACTCCACTAGCATCACATTCGACCTCAAAGAGCTTATTGAAATCCGGTGGTGTAAGAATAGGTGAATCACACAACAACTCTTTAATTTTTGTGAACGGATTCGGCCCCTTCATTCCACTTGAACTCCCCTTTTTCATACACTCGGTGATGGGTGCCTTGACGGTGCTAAAATCCTTGATAAATCGTCGAAAAGAAGAAGCCAAGCCATGAAAACTTCTCACCTCGGTTATGTTCTTCGGAATCGGCCATGATTTGATAGCCTCCACTTTCTCTTGGTCCACTAGTATACCTCGGCTAGAGATGATATAGCCCAAGAATTGGATTTCGCTTTGCATGAAGGAACATTTCTCTAGCTGGAATGAAACTAGATGGATTAAGTTTCACTCAAAGGATGAACTAGAATCGATTTGTAGAACATGTATAATTTTCGGCCAAGTGATGTGTTTTTGTGTTGATTTTTCCGATTTTTGTAAAACAAAAGAAAACATAAAGGATAGAACTAATTCTAAGCACTAAGCAAAAGAATTAGGTTTTGATTAATTCAAGCACTAAGCCACTAAATTAATCATTCACTAACTCAAGCACTAAGCAAAGAGTATAATGAAGCCACACAAGTTCAAACTCTAGGGTTTGTTTTTTTCATTCAACCAAATCTGAAAAATATGATGTGAGAATGAGGGTTTATATAATACCCTCACTCTAATCTTGGCCATACATTACAAAGATGATCTAAGGGCTATAAACATCCCACAAAGCAACAATATCACGGCTCACATGAGCTTGAAATCTGAAAATTTGAAGAGAAACAAACAAATAATTGACATGTGGGAAAGAGACATGTTGAGACATGTTGAGGAGAAACATGTGAAGCTTCTCTTTGGTTTATTTCGGCTGACTTGGGGCTTTGTTCCCATTTGATTTTTGCTCTTGATGACTTAATTGACTTGTGGTTGACCTTTGGACCTAAGGTTGGAGGCGGGTCCTAGGTCAATGGATCGCAAATTCTCAACTCCCGTTGCAATCTCCCCGGGTTAAAAAGGATTTGCCCTCAAATCCTCTCCTTCTTCATCCTCCAAGTCTTCATGGTACGGGCTAAGATCCCCCACGTTGAACGTGCCATGGACTCCGTATTCTCCCGGTAGATCAACTTTGTAAGCATTCGGTCCAATTTTCTCAAGTATCTCGAAGGGACCCTCGGCCCTAGGCATGAGCTTGTTCTTTCTTTTATCCGGAAACCTTTCCTTCCTCAAGTGTAACCACACCAAGTCTCCCGCTTCAAATTCCCTTGGATTTTTTCGGTTCTTGGACTTAGCCTTGTAGGCTTCGTTTGACTTCTCGATTTGCTTCTTGACTTGGTTGTGGATACTCATCATGAACTCAACCCGCTTCTTGGCATCGGAACTCATCTCCTTGCTCTTGACGGGCTAGGTCCGTGGGCATGAGGATTGGCCCCATAGACCACTTCAACGGTGAATTTCCGTGCTAGAAGAAGGGCACGGTTGAAGGCAAACTTCGGCGTGGGCAAGTTTGAGATCCCAATCTTTCAAGGACTTGGAAACGATGCTCCTAAGGATCCTCCCCAAGGTTTTATTAGTGACCTCGGTTTGGCCATCCGTTTGAGGGTGGTGGCTTGTGCTAAATAAAAGCCTCGTCTTCAACAATTTCCACAAGGTTTTCCAAAAGTGGCTCATGAACTTGGAGTCTCGATCGGATACAATGGTCTTGGGAACCCCATGTAGTTTGACCACTTCCTTGAAATATAGCTCGGCTACACCCATGGCATCCTCGGTTTTCTTGCACGCAATGAAATGAGCCATCTTGCTAAATCGATCCACCACAACCATGATGGAGTCTTTACCTCGTTGAGTCCTAGGCAAAGCAACGATGAAATCCATGCTAACGGCTTCCCACGGCCTATTTGGGACGGGTAGAGGAGTATAGGGTCCCGCTTGAAAGAAGGATTTGGATTGTTGGCACGAAGCGCACCTCTTGATCACGTCTTGGACATCTCCAAGCATCTTGGGCCAATAGAATTGATCTTGGAGGATGTCGTAAGTCTTTTGAATCCCAAAATGCCCGGCCAAACCATTAGAATGAACCTCACGTACTAGGAGAAGTCGATAGGGACCCTTGGGGATGCACAACCGATTCCCCAAGAAGAGAAATCCCTCTTGAAGTGTGTATTTGCTTCCTAGCTTGCCTTGTCCTTCACGTGTGGAGCTCCACTCATCTTTGAAGTCGGGATCCTCCACATAGAGTTCTTTCATGGATTCAAATCCCAACACTCTTTGCTCCATGTAGCTTAGCATGGTGTGCCTCCGAGACAAAGCATCGGCCACCACGTTATTCTTTCCTTCAATGAACTTGCTTGAGAAAGAGAACGATTGAAGAAATTCGACCCATTTGGCATGCCTATGATTCAACTTGTGTTGTCCATTGATGTATTTGAGTGCCTCATGATCCGAATGAAGAACAAACGGTTTGGGTTTGAGATAGTGGCTCCAATGAGCGAGAGCCCGAACGATGGCATAGAATTCTTTGTCGTAGGTGGAATAATTGAGTTTGGCGCCACTCAATTTCTCACTAAAGTAAGCGATTGGCTTGTGTTCTTGCAAGAGAACGGCCCCAATTCCAACTCCACTAGCATCACATTCGACCTCAAAGAGCTTATTGAAATCCGGTGGTGTAAGAATAGGTGAATCACACAACAACTCTTTAATTTTTGTGAAGGAATTCTACCCTTCATTCCACTTGAACTCCCCTTTTTCATACACTCGGTGATGGGTGCCATGAGGGTGCTAAAATCCTTGATAAATCGTCGATAAAAAGAAGCCAAGCCATGAAAACTTCTCACCTCGGTTATGTTCTTCGGAATCGGCCATGATTTGATAGCCTCCACTTTCTCTTGGTCCACTAGTATACCTCGGCTAGAGATGATATAGCCCAAGAATTGGATTTCGCTTTGCATGAAGGAACATTTCTCTAGCTGGAATGAAACTAGATGGATTAAGTTTCACTCAAAGGATGAACTAGAATCGATTTGTAGAACATGTATAATTTTCGGTCAAGTGATGTGTTTTTGTGTTGATTTTTCTGATTTTTTGTAAAACAAAAGAAAACATAAAGGATAGAACTAATTCTAAGCACTAAGCAAAAGAATTAGGTTTTGATTAATTCAAGCACTAAGCCACTAAATTAATCATTCACTAACTCAAGCACTAAGCAAAGAGTATAATGAAGCCACACAAGTTCAAACTCTAGGGTTTGTTTTTCATTCAACCAAATCAAAGATATGATGTGAGAATGAGGGTTTATATAATACCCTCACTCTAATCTTGGCCATACATTACAAAGATGATCTAAGGGCTATAAACATCCCACAAAAAGCAACAATATCACGGCTCACATGAGCTTGAAATCTGAAAATTTGAAGAGAAACAAACAAATAATTGACATGTGGGAAAGAGACATGTTGAGACATGTTGAGGAGAAACATGTGAAGCTTCTCTATGGTTTATTTCACCGACTTGGGGCTTTGTTCCCATTTGATTTTTGCTCTTGATGACTTAATTGACTTGTGGTTGACCTTTGGACCTAAGGTTGGAGGCGGGTCCTAGGTCAATGGATCGCAAATTCTCAACTCCGCTTGCAATCTCCCCGGGTTGAAAAGGATTTGCCCTCAAATCCTCTCCTTCTTCATCCTCCAAGTCTTCATGGTACGCTAAGATCCCCACGCTGAACGCGTGCCATGGACTCCGTATTCTCGGTAGATCAACTTTGTAAGCATTCGGTCCAATTTTCTCAAGTATCTCGAAGGGACCCTCGGCCCTAGGCATGAGCTTGTTCTTTCTTTTATCCTAAACCTTTCCTTCCTCAAGTGTAACCACACCAAGTCTCCCGCTTCAAATTCCCTTGGATTTTTTCGGTTCTTGGACTTAGCCTTGTAGGCTTCGTTTGACTTCTCGATTTGCTTCTTGACTTGGTTGTGGATACTCATCACGAACTCAACCCGCTTCTTGGCATCGTAACTCATCTCCTTGCTCTTGACGGGGGCTAGGTCCGTGGGCATGAGGGGATTGGCCCCATAGACCACTTCTAACGGTGGATTTCCGCTGCTAGAAGAAGGGGCACGGTTGAAGGCAAACTTCGGCGTGGGCAAGTTTGAGATCCCAATCTTTCAAGGACTTGGAAACGATGCTCCTAAGGATCCTCCCCAAGGTTTTATTAGTGACCTCGGTTTGGCCATCCGTTTGAGGGTGGTGGCTTGTGCTAAATAAAAGCCTCGTCTTCAACAATTTCCACAAGGTTTTCCAAAAGTGGCTCATGAACTTGGAGTCTCGATCGGATACAATGGTCTTGGGAACCCCATGTAGTTTGACCACTTCCTTGAAATATAGCTCGGCTACACCCATGGCATCCTCGGTTTTCTTGCACGCAATGAAATGAGCCATCTTGCTAAATCGATCCACCAAAACCATGATGGAGTCTTTACCTCGTTGAGTCCTAGGCAAAGCAACGATGAAATCCATGCTAACGTCTTCCCACGGCCTATTTGGGACGGGTAGAGGAGTATAGGGTCCCGCTTGAAAGAAGGATTTGGATTGTTGGCACGGCGCACCTCTTGATCACGTCTTGGACATCTCCAAGCATCTTGGGCCAATAGAATTGATCTTGGAGGATGTCGTAAGTCTTTGAATCCCAAAATGCCGGCCAAACCATTAGAATGAACCTCACGTACTAGGAGAAGTCGATAGGGACCCTTGGGGATGCACAACCGATTCCCCCAAGAAGAGAAATCCCTCTTGAAGTGTGTATTTGCTTCCTAGCTTGCCTTGTCCTTCACGTGTGGAGCTCCACTCATCTTTGAAGTCGGGATCCTCCACATAGAGTTCTTTCATGGATTCAAATCCCAACACTCTTTGCTCCATCTAGCTTAGCATGGTGTGCCTCCGTGACAAACCATCGGCCACCACGTTATTCTTTCCTTCAATGAACTTGCTTGAGAAAGAGAACGATTGAAGAAATTCGACCCATTTGGCATGCCTATGATTCAACTTGTGTTGTCCATTGATGTATTTGAGTGCCTCATGATCCGAATGAAGAACAAACGGTTTGGGTTTGAGATAGTGGCTCCAATGAGCGAGAGCCCGAACGATGGCATAGAATTCTTTGTCGTAGGTGGAATAATTGAGTTTGGCGCCACTCAATTTCTCACTAAAGTAAGCGATTGGCTTGTGTTCTTGCAAGAGAACGGCCCCAATTCCAACTCCACTAGCATCACATTCGACCTCAAAGAGCTTATTGAAATCCGTGGTGTAAGAATAGGTGAATCACACAACAACTCTTTAATTTTTGTGAAGGAATTCTCGGCCCCTTCATTCCACTTGAACTCCCCTTTTTTCATACACTCGGTGATGGGTGCCATGACGGTGCTAAAATCCTTGATAAATCGTCGATAAAAAGAAGCCAAGCCATGAAAACTTCTCACCCTAGTTATGTTCTTCTGAATCGGCCATGATTTGATAGCCTCCACTTTCTCTTGGTCCACTAGTATACCTCGGCTAGAGATGATATAGCCCAAGAATTGGATTTCGCTTTGCATGAAGGAACATTTCTCTAATTTGGATTGAAACTAGATGGATTAAGTTTCACTCAAAGGATGAACTAGAATCGATTTGTAGAACATGTATAATTTTCGGCCAAGTGATGTGTTTTTGTGTTGATTTTTCTGATTTTTTGTAAAACAAAAGAAAACATAAAGGATAGAACTAATTCTAAGCACTAAGCAAAAGAATTAGGTTTTGATTAATTCAAGCACTAAGCCACTAAATTAATCATTCACTAACTCAAGCACTAAGCAAAGAGTATAATGAAGCCACACAAGTTCAAACTCTAGGGTTTGTTTTTTTCATTCAACCAAATCTGAAAAATATGATGTGAGAATGAGGGTTTATATAATACCCTCACTCTAATCTTGGCCATACATTACAAAGATGATCTAAGGGCTATAAACATCCCATAAAAAGCAACAATATCACGGCTCACATGAGCTTGAAATCTGAAAATTTGAAGAGAAACAAACAAATAATTGACATGTGGGAAAGAGACATGTTGAGACATGTTGAGGAGAAACATGTGAAGCTTCTCTTTGGTTTATTTCGGCTGACTTGGGGCTTTGTTCCCATTTGATTTTTGCTCTTGATGACTTAATTGACTTGTGGTTGACCTTTGGACCTAAGGTTGGAGGCGGGTCCTAGGTCAATGGATCGCAAATTCTCAACTCCCGTTGCAATCTCCGGGTTGAAAAGGATTTGCCCTCAAATCCTCTCCTTCTTCATCCTCCAAGTCTTCATGGTACGCTAAGATCCCCACGTTGTACGTGCCATGGACTCCGTATTCTCCCGGTAGATCAACTTTGTAAGCATTCGGTCCAATTTTCTCAAGTATCTCGAAGGGACCCTCGGCCCTAGGCATGAGCTTGTTCTTTCTTTTATCCGGAAACCTTTCCTTCCTCAAGTGTAACCACACCAAGTCTCCCGCTTCAAATTCCCTTGGATTTTTTCGGTTCTTGGACTTAGCCTTGTAGGCTTCGTTTGACTTCTCGATTTGCTTCTTGACTTGGTTGTGGATACTCATCATGAACTCAACCCGCTTCTTGGCATCGTGAACTCATCTCCTTGCTCTTGACGGGGCTAGGTCCGTGGGCATGAGGATTGGCCCCATAGACCACTTCAAACGGTGAATTTCCCGTGCTAGAGAAGGGGCACGGTTTGAGGCAAACTCGGCGTGGGCAAGTTTGAGATCCCAATCTTTCAAGGACTTGGAAACGATGCTCCTAAGGATCCTCCCCAAGGTTTTATTAGTGACCTCGGTTTGGCCATCCGTTTGAGGGTGGTGGCTTGTGCTAAATAAAAGCCTCGTCTTCAACAATTTCCACAAGGTTTTCCAAAAGTGGCTCATGAACTTGGAGTCTCGATCGGATACAATGGTCTTGGGAACCCCATGTAGTTTGACCACTTCCTTGAAATATAGCTCGGCTACACCCATGGCATCCTCGGTTTTCTTGCACGCAATGAAATGAGCCATCTTGCTAAATCGATCCACCACAACCATGATGGAGTCTTTACCTCGTTGAGTCCTAGGCAAAGCAACGATGAAATCCATGCTAACGTCTTCCCACGGCCTATTTGGGACGGGTAGAGGAGTATAGGGTCCCGTTTGAAAGAAGGATTTGGATTGTTGGCACGA
Source organism: Dianthus caryophyllus (assembly GCA_023091065.1). Classification (NCBI taxonomy): domain Eukaryota; kingdom Viridiplantae; phylum Streptophyta; class Magnoliopsida; order Caryophyllales; family Caryophyllaceae; genus Dianthus; species Dianthus caryophyllus. The sequence goes on from CM041524.1 coordinate 25,854,079, forward strand.
AGTGCACCTCTTGATCACGTCTTGGACATCTCCAAGCATCTTGGGCCAATAGAATTGATCTTGGAGGATGTCGTAAGTCTTTTGAATCCCAAAATGCCCGGCCAAACCATTAGAATGAACCTCACGTACTAGGAGAAGTCGATAGGGACCCTTGGGGATGCACAACCGATTCCCCAAGAAGAGAAATCCCTCTTGAAGTGTGTATTTGCTTCCTAGCTTGCCTTGTCCTTCACGTGTGGAGCTCCACTCATCTTTGAAGTCGGGATCCTCCACATAGAGTTCTTTCATGGATTCAAATCCCAACACTCTTTGCTCCATGTAGCTTAGCATGGTGTGCCTCCGAGACAAAGCATCGGCCACCACGTTATTCTTTCCTTCAATGAACTTGCTTGAGAAAGAGAACGATTGAAGAAATTCGACCCATTTGGCATGCCTATGATTCAACTTGTGTTGTCCATTGATGTATTTGAGTGCCTCATGATCCGAATGAAGAACAAACGGTTTGGGTTTGAGATAGTGGCTCCAATGAGCGAGAGCCCGAACGATGGCATAGAATTCTTTGTCGTAGGTGGAATAATTGAGTTTGGCGCCACTCAATTTCTCACTAAAGTAAGCGATTGGCTTGTGTTCTTGCAAGAGAACGGCCCCAATTCCAACTCCACTAGCATCACATTCGACCTCAAAGAGCTTATTGAAATCCGGTGGTGTAAGAATAGGTGAATCACACAACAACTCTTTAATTTTTGTGAAGGAATTCTCGGCCCCTTCATTCCACTTGAACTCCCCTTTTTTCATACACTCGGTGATGGGTGCCATGACGGTGCTAAAATCCTTGATAAATCGTCGATAAAAAGAAGCCAAGCCATGAAAACTTCTCACCTCGGTTATGTTCTTCGGAATCGGCCATGATTTGATAGCCTCCACTTTCTCTTGGTCCACTAGTATACCTCGGCTAGAGATGATATAGCCCAAGAATTGGATTTCGCTTTGCATGAAGGAACATTTCTCTATTTGGAATGAAACTAGATGGATTAAGTTTCACTCAAAGGATGAACTAGAATCGATTTGTAGAACATGTATAATTTTCGCCATGTGATGTGTTTTTGTGTTGATTTTTCTGATTTTTTGTAAAACAAAAGAAAACATAAAGGATAGAACTAATTCTAAGCACTAAGCAAAAGAATTAGGTTTTGATTAATTCAAGCACTAAGCCACTAAATTAATCATTCACTAACTCAAGCACTAAGCAAAGAGTATAATGAAGCCACACAAGTTCAAACTCTAGGGTTTGTTTTTTCATTCAACCAAATCAAAATATGATGTGAGAATGAGGGTTTATATAATACCCTCACTCTAATCTTGGCCATACATTACAAAGATGATCTAAGGGCTATAAACATCCCACAAAAAGCAACAATATCACGGCTCACATGAGCTTGAAATCTGAAAATTTGAAGAGAAACAAACAAATAATTGACATGTGGGAAAGAGACATGTTGAGACATGTTGAGGAGAAACATGTGAAGCTTCTCTTTGGTTTATTTCGGCTGACTTGGGGCTTTGTTCCCATTTGATTTTTGCTCTTGATGACTTAATTGACTTGTGGTTGACCTTTGGACCTAAGGTTGGAGGCGGGTCCTAGGTCAATGGATCGCAAATTCTCAACTCCCGCTGCAATCTCCTCGGGTTGAAAAGGATTTGCCCTCAAATCCTCTCCTTCTTCATCCTCCAAGTCTTCATGGTACGCTAAGATCCCCCACGTTGAACGTGCCATGGACTCCGTATTCTCCCGGTAGATCAACTTTGTAAGCATTCGGTCCAATTTTCTCAAGTATCTCGAAGGGACCCTCGGCCCTAGGCATGAGCTTGTTCTTTCTTTTATCCGGAAACCTTTCCTTCCTCAAGTGTAACCACACCAAGTCTCCCGCTTCAAATTCCCTTGGATTTTTTCGGTTCTTGGACTTAGCCTTGTAGGCTTCGTTTGACTTCTCGATTTGCTTCTTGACTTGGTTGTGGATACTCATCATGAACTCAACCCGCTTCTTGGCATCGTAACTCATCTCCTTGCTCTTGACGGGGGCTAGGTCCGTGGGCATGAGGGGATTGGCCCCATAGACCACTTCAAACGGTGAATTTCCCATGCTAGAAGAAGGGGCACGGTTGAAGGCAAACTCGGCGTGGGCAAGTTTGAGATCCCAATCTTTCAAGGACTTGGAAACGATGCTCCTAAGGATCCTCCCCAAGGTTTTATTAGTGACCTCGGTTTGGCCATCCGTTTGAGGGTGGTGGCTTGTGCTAAATAAAAGCCTCGTCTTCAACAATTTCCACAAGGTTTTCCAAAAGTGGCTCATGAACTTGGAGTCTCGATCGGATACAATGGTCTTGGGAACCCCATGTAGTTTGACCACTTCCTTGAAATATAGCTCGGCTACACCCATGGCATCCTCGGTTTTCTTGCACGCAATGAAATGAGCCATCTTGCTAAATCGATCCACCACAACCATGATGGAGTCTTTACCTCGTTGAGTCCTAGGCAAAGCAACGATGAAATCCATGCTAACGTCTTCCCACGGCCTATTTGGGACGGGTAGAGGAGTATAGGGTCCCGTTTGAAAGAAGGATTTGGATTGTTGGCACGAAGCGCACCTCTTGATCACGTCTTGGACATCTCCAAGCATCTTGGGCCAATAGAATTGATCTTGGAGGATGTCGTAAGTCTTTTGAATCCCAAAATGCCCGGCCAAACCATTAGAATGAACCTCACGTACTAGGAGAAGTCGATAGGGACCCTTGGGGATGCACAACCGATTCCCCAAGAAGAGAAATCCCTCTTGAAGTGTGTATTTGCTTCCTAGCTTGCCTTGTCCTTCACGTGTGGAGCTCCACTCATCTTTGAAGTCGGGATCCTCCACATAGAGTTCTTTCATGGATTCAAATCCCAACACTCTTTGCTCCATGTAGCTTAGCATGGTGTGCCTCCGAGACAAAGCATCGGCCACCACGTTATTCTTTCCTTCAATGAACTTGCTTGAGAAAGAGAACGATTGAAGAAATTCGACCCATTTGGCATGCCTATGATTCAACTTGTGTTGTCCATTGATGTATTTGAGTGCCTCATGATCCGAATGAAGAACAAACGGTTTGGGTTTGAGATAGTGGCTCCAATGAGCGAGAGCCCGAACGATGGCATAGAATTCTTTGTCGTAGGTGGAATAATTGAGTTTGGCGCCACTCAATTTCTCACTAAAGTAAGCGATTGGCTTGTGTTCTTGCAAGAGAACGGCCCCAATTCCAACTCCACTAGCATCACATTCGACCTCAAAGAGCTTATTGAAATCCGGTGGTGTAAGAATAGGTGAATCACACAACTCTTTAATTTTTGTGAAGGAATTCTCGGCCCCTTCATTCCACTTGAACTCCCCTTTTTTCATACACTCGGTGATGGGTGCCATGACGGTGCTAAAATCCTTGATAAATCGTCGATAAAAAGAAGCCAAGCCATGAAAACTTCTCACCTCGGTTATGTTCTTCGGAATCGGCCATGATTTGATAGCCTCCACTTTCTCTTGGTCCACTAGTATACCTCGGCTAGAGATGATATAGCCCAAGAATTGGATTTCGCTTTGCATGAAGGAACATTTCTCTAGCTGGAATGAAACTAGATGGATTAAGTTTCACTCAAAGGATGAACTAGAATCGATTTGTAGAACATGTATAATTTTCGGCCAAGTGATGTGTTTTTGTGTTGATTTTTCTGATTTTTTGTAAAACAAAAGAAAACATAAAGGATAGAACTAATTCTAAGCACTAAGCAAAAGAATTAGGTTTTGATTAATTCAAGCACTAAGCCACTAAATTAATCATTCACTAACTCAAGCACTAAGCAAAGAGTATAATGAAGCCACACAAGTTCAAACTCTAGGGTTTGTTTTTTTCATTCAACCAAATCTGAAAAATATGATGTGAGAATGAGGGTTTATATAATACCCTCACTCTAATCTTGGCCATACATTACAAAGATGATCTAAGGGCTATAAACATCCCACAAAAAGCAACAATATCACGGCTCACATGAGCTTGAAATCTGAAAATTTGAAGAGAAACAAACAAATAATTGACATGTGGGAAAGAGACATGTTGAGACATGTTGAGGAGAAACATGTGAAGCTTCTCTTTGGTTTATTTCGCCTGACTTGGGGCTTTGTTCCCATTTGATTTTTGCTCTTGATGACTTAATTGACTTGTGGTTGACCTTTGGACCTAAGGTTGAGGCGGGTCCTAGGTCAATGGATCGCAAATTCACAACTCCCGTTGCAATCACACCGGGTTGAAAAGGATTTGCCCTCATACCCTCTCCTTCTTCATCCTCCAAGTCTTCATGGTACGGGCTAAGATCCTCCACGTTGAACGTGCCATGGACTCCGTATTCTCCCGGTAGATCAACTTTGTAAGCATTCGGTCCAATTTTCTCAAGTATCTCGAAGGGACCCTCGGCCCTAGGCATGAGCTTGTTCTTTCTTTTATCCGGAAACCTTTCCTTCCTCAAGTGTAACCACACCAAGTCTCCCGCTTCAAATTCCCTTGGATTTTTCGGTTCTTGGACTTAGCCTTGTAGGCTTCGTTTGACTTCTCGATTTGCTTCTTGACTTGGTTGTGGATACTCATCATGAACTCAACCCGCTTCTTGGCATCGTGAACTCATCTCCTTGCTCTTGGCGGGGCTAGGTCCGTGGGCATGAGGATTGGCCCCATAGACCACTTCAAACGGTGAATTTCCGTGCTAGAAGAAGGGGGCACGGTTGAAGGCAAACTCGGCGTGGGCAAGTTTGAGATCCCAATCTTTCAAGGACTTGGAAACGATGCTCCTAAGGATCCTCCCAAGGTTTTATTAGTGACCTCGGTTTGGCCATCCGTTTGAGGGTGGTGGCTTGTGCTAAATAAAAGCCTCGTCTTCAACAATTTCCACAAGGTTTTCCAAAAGTGGCTCATGAACTTGGAGTCTCGATCGGATACAATGGTCTTGGGAACCCCATGTAGTTTGACCACTTCCTTGAAATATAGCTCGGCTACACCCATGGCATCCTCGGTTTTCTTGCACGCAATGAAATGAGCCATCCTGCTAAATCGATCCACCACAACCATGATGGAGTCTTTACCTCGTTGAGTCCTAGGCAAAGCAACGATGAAATCCATGCTAACGTCTTCCCACGGCCTATTTGGGACGGGTAGAGGAGTATAGGGTCCCGTTTGAAAGAAGGATTTGGATTGTTGGCACGAAGCGCACCTCTTGATCACGTCTTGGACATCTCCAAGCATCTTGAGCCAATAGAATTGATCTTGGAGGATGTCGTAAGTCTTTTGAATCCCAAAATGCCCGGCCAAACCATTAGAATGAACCTCACGTACTAGGAGAAGTCGATAGGGACCCTTGGGGATGCACAACCGATTCCCCAAGAAGAGAAATCCCTCTTGAAGTGTGTATTTGCTTCCTAGCTTGCCTTGTCCTTCACGTGTGGAGCTCCACTCATCTTTGAAGTCGGGATCCTCCACATAGAGTTCTTTCATGGATTCAAATCCCGACACTCTTTGCTCCATGTAGCTTAGCATGGTGTGCCTCCGAGACAAAGCATCGGCCACCACGTTATTCTTTCCTTCAATGAACTTGCTTGAGAAAGAGAACGATTGAAGAAATTCGACCCATTTGGCATGCCTATGATTCAACTTGTGTTGTCCATTGATGTATTTGAGTGCCTCATGATCCGAATGAAGAACAAACGGTTTGGGTTTGAGATAGTGGCTCCAATGAGCGAGAGCCCGAACGATGGCATAGAATTCTTTGTCGTAGGTGGAATAATTGAGTTTGGCGCCACTCAATTTCTCACTAAAGTAAGCGATTGGCTTGTGTTCTTGCAAGAGAACGGCCCCAATTCCAACTCCACTAGCATCACATTCGACCTCAAAGAGCTTATTGAAATCCGGTGGTGTAAGAATAGGTGAATCACACAACAACTCTTTAATTTTTGTGAACGAATTCTCGGCCCCTTCATTCCACTTGAACTCCCCTTTTTTCATACACTCGGTGATGGGTGCCATGACGGTGCTAAAATCCTTGATAAATCGTCGATAAAAAGAAGCCAAGCCATGAAAACTTCTCACCTCGGTTATGTTCTTCGGAATCGGCCATGATTTGATAGCCTCCACTTTCTCTTGGTCCACTAGTATACCTCGGCTAGAGATGATATAGCCCAAGAATTGGATTTCGCTTTGCATGAAGGAACATTTCTCTAGCTGGAATGAAACTAGATGGATTAAGTTTCACTCAAAGGATGAACTAGAATCGATTTGTAGAACATGTATAATTTTCGGCCAAGTGATGTGTTTTTGTGTTGATTTTTCTGATTTTTTGTAAAACAAAAGAAAACATAAAGGATAGAACTAATTCTAAGCACTAAGCAAAAGAATTAGGTTTTGATTAATTCAAGCACTAAGCCACTAAATTAATCATTCACTAACTCAAGCACTAAGCAAAGAGTATAATGAAGCCACACAAGTTCAAACTCTAGGGTTTGTTTTTCATTCAACCAAATCAAAAATATGATGTGTGAATGAGGGTTTATATAATACCCTCACTCTACTCTTGGCCATACATTACAAAGATGATCTAAGGGCTATAAACATCCCACATAATGCAACAATATCACGGCTCACATGAGCTTGAAATCTGAAAATTTGAAGAGAAACAAACAAATAATTGACATGTGGGAAAGAGACATGTTGAGACATGTTGAGGAGAAACATGTGAAGCTTCTCTTTGGTTTATTTCGGCTGACTTGGGGCTTTGTTCCCATTTGATTTTTGCTCTTGATGACTTAATTGACTTGTGGTTGACCTTTGGACCTAAGGTTGGAGGCGGGTCCTAGGTCAATGGATCGCAAATTCTCAACTCCGCTGCAATCTGCCCGGGTTAAAAAGGATTTGCCCTCAAATCCTCTCCTTCTTCATCCTCCAAGTCTTCATGGTACGGGCTAAGATCCCCCACGTTGAACGTGCCATGGACTCCGTATTCTCCCGGTAGATCAACTTTGTAAGCATTCGGTCCAATTTTCTCAAGTATCTCGAAGGGACCCTCGGCCCTAGGCATGAGCTTGTTCTTTCTTTTATCCGGAAACCTTTCCTTCCTCAAGTGTAACCACACCAAGTCTCCCGCTTCAAATTCCCTTGGATTTTTTCGGTTCTTGGACTTAGCCTTGTAGGCTTCGTTTGACTTCTCGATTTGCTTCTTGACTTGGTTGTGGATACTCATCATGAACTCAACCCGCTTCTTGGCATCGTAACTCATCTCCTTGCTCTTGGCGGGGGCTAGGTCCGTGGGCATGAGGGGGTTGGCCCCATAGACCACTCCAAGCGGTGAATTTCCCGTGCTAGAAGAAGGGGCACGGTTGAAGGCAAACTCGGCGTGGGCAAGTTTGAGATCCCAATCTTTCAAGGACTTGGAAACGATGCTCCTAAGGATCCTCCCCAAGGTTTTATTAGTGACCTCGGTTTGGCCATCCGTTTGAGGGTGGTGGCTTGTGCTAAATAAAAGCCTCGTCTTCAACAATTTCCACAAGGTTTTCCAAAAGTGGCTCATGAACTTGGAGTCTCGATCGGATACAATGGTCTTGGGAACCCCATGTAGTTTGACCACTTCCTTGAAATATAGCTCGGCTACACCCATGGCATCCTCGGTTTTCTTGCACGCAATGAAATGAGCCATCTTGCTAAATCGATCCACCACAACCATGATGGAGTCTTTACCTCGTTGAGTCCTAGGCAAAGCAACGATGAAATCCATGCTAACGTCTTCCCACGGCCTATTTGGGACGGGTAGAGGAGTATAGGGTCCCGTTTGAAAGAAGGATTTGGATTGTTGGCACGAAGCGCACCTCTTGATCACGTCTTGGACATCTCCAAGCATCTTGGGCCAATAGAATTGATCTTGGAGGATGTCGTAAGTCTTTTGAATCCCAAAATGCCCGGCCAAACCATTAGAATGAACCTCACGTACTAGGAGAAGTCGATAGGGACCCTTGGGGATGCACAACCGATTCCCCAAGAAGAGAAATCCCTCTTGAAGTGTGTATTTGCTTCCTAGCTTGCCTTGTCCTTCACGTGTGGAGCTCCACTCATCTTTGAAGTCGGGATCCTCCACATAGAGTTCTTTCATGGATTCAAATCCCAACACTCTTTGCTCCATGTAGCTTAGCATGGTGTGCCTCCGAGACAAAGCATCGGCCACCACGTTATTCTTTCCTTCAATGAACTTGCTTGAGAAAGAGAACGATTGAAGAAATTCGACCCATTTGGCATGCCTATGATTCAACTTGTGTTGTCCATTGATGTATTTGAGTGCCTCATGATCCGAATGAAGAACAAAGCGGTTTGGGTTTGAGATAGTGGCTCCAATGGCGAGAGCGAACGATGGCATAGAATTCTTTGTCGTAGGTGGAATAATTGAGTTTGGCGCCACTCAATTTCTCACTAAAGTAGCGATTGGCTTGTGTTCTTGCAAGAGAACGGCCCCAATTCAACTCCACTAGCATCACATTCGACCTCAAAGAGCTTATTGAAATCCGGTGGTGTAAGAATAGGTGAATCACACAACAACTCTTTAATTTTTGTGAAGGAATTCTCGGCCCCTTCATTCCACTTGAACTCCCCTTTTTTCATACACTCGGTGATGGGTGCCATGGCGGTGCTAAAATCCTTGATAAATCGTCGATAAAAAGAAGCCAAGCCATGAAAACTTCTCACCTCGGTTATGTTCTTCGGAATCGGCCATGATTTGATAGCCTCCACTTTCTCTTGGTCCACTAGTATACCTCGGCTAGAGATGATATAGCCCAAGAATTGGATTTCGCTTTGCATGAAGGAACATTTCTCTAGCTGGAATGAAACTAGATGGATTAAGTTTCACTCAAAGGATGAACTAGAATCGATTTGTAGAACATGTATAATTTTCGGCCAAGTGATGTGTTTTTGTGTTGATTTTTCTGATTTTTTGTAAAACAAAAGAAAACATAAAGGATAGAACTAATTCTAAGCACTAAGCAAAAGAATTAGGTTTTGATTAATTCAAGCACTAAGCCACTAAATTAATCATTCACTAACTCAAGCACTAAGCAAAGAGTATAATGAAGCCACACAAGTTCAAACTCTAGGGTTTGTTTTTTTCATTCAACCAAATCTGAAAAATATGATGTGAGAATGAGGGTTTATATAATACCCTCACTCTAATCTTGGCCATACATTACAAAGATGATCTAAGGGCTATAAACATCCCACAAAAAGCAACAATATCACGGCTCACATGAGCTTGAAATCTGAAAATTTGAAGAGAAACAAACAAATAATTGACATGTGGGAAAGAGACATGTTGAGACATGTTGAGGAGAAACATGTGAAGCTTCTCTTTGGTTTATTTCGGCTGACTTGGGGCTTTGTTCCCATTTGATTTTTGCTCTTGATGACTTAATTGACTTGTGGTTGACCTTTGGACCTAAGGTTGGAGGCGGGTCCTAGGTCAATGGATCGCAAATTCTCAACTCCCGTTGCAATCTCCGGGTTGAAAAGGATTTGCCCTCAAATCCTCTCCTTCTTCATCCTCCAAGTCTTCATGGTGCAGGCTAAGATCCCCACGTTGAGCGTGCCATGGACTCCGTATTCTCATTAGATCAACTTTGTAAGCATTCGGTCCAATTTTCTCAAGTATCTCGAAGGGACCCTCGGCCCTAGGCATGAGCTTGTTCTTTCTTTTATCCGGAAACCTTTCCTTCCTCAAGTGTAACCACACCAAGTCTCCCTTCAAATTCCCTTGGATTTTTCGGTTCTTGGACTTAGCCTTGCAGGCTTCGTTTGACTTCTCGATTTGCTTCTTGACATGGTTGTGGATACTCATCACGAACTCAACCCGCTTCTTGGCATCGTAACTCTTCTCCTTGCTCTTGACGGGGGCTAGGACCGAGGGCAAGAGGATTGGCCCCATAGACCACTTCAAAGCGGTGAATTTCCGTGCTAGAAGAAGGGCACGGTTGAAGGCAAACTTCGGCGTGGGCAAGTTTGAGATCCCAATCTTTCAAGGACTTGGAAACGATGCTCCTAAGGATCCTCCCAAGGTTTTATTAGTGACCTCGGTTTGGCCATCCGTTTGAGGGTGGTGGCTTGTGCTAAATAAAAGCCTCGTCTTCAACAATTTCCACAAGGTTTTCCAAAAGTGGCTCATGAACTTGGAGTCTCGATCGGATACAATGGTCTTGGGAACCCCATGTAGTTTGACCACTTCCTTGAAATATAGCTCGGCTACACCCATGGCATCCTCGGTTTTCTTGCACGCAATGAAATGAGCCATCTTGCTAAATCGATCCACCACAACCATGATGGAGTCTTTACCTCGTTGAGTCCTAGGCAAAGCAACGATGAAATCCATGCTAACGTCTTCCCACGGCCTATTTGGGACGGGTAGAGGAGTATAGGGTCCCGTTTGAAAGAAGGATTTGGATTGTTGGCACGAAGCGCACCTCTTGATCACGTCTTGGACATCTCCAAGCATCTTGGGCCAATAGAATTGATCTTGGAGGATGTCGTAAGTCTTTTGAATCCCAAAATGCCCGGCCAAACCATTAGAATGAACCTCACGTACTAGGAGAAGTCGATAGGGACCCTTGGGGATGCACAACCGATTCCCCAAGAAGAGAAATCCCTCTTGAAGTGTGTATTTGCTTCCTAGCTTGCCTTGTCCTTCACGTGTGGAGCTCCACTCATCTTTGAAGTCGGGATCCTCCACATAGAGTTCTTTCATGGATTCAAATCCCAACACTCTTTGCTCCATGTAGCTTAGCATGGTGTGCCTCAGAAACAAAGCATCGGCCACCACGTTATTCTTTCCTTCAATGAACTTGCTTGAGAAAGAGAACGATTGAAGAAATTCGACCCATTTGGCATGCCTATGATTCAACTTGTGTTGTCCATTGATGTATTTGAGTGCCTCATGATCCGAATGAAGAACAACCGGTTTGGGTTTGAGATAGTGGCTCCAATGAGCGAGAGCCCGAACGATGGCATAGAATTCTTTGTCGTAGGTGGAATAATTGAGTTTGGCGCCACTCAATTTCTCACTAAAGTAAGCGATTGGCTTGTGTTCTTGCAAGAGAACGGCCCCAATTCCAACTCCACTAGCATCACATTCGACCTCAAAGAGCTTATTGAAATCCGGTGGTGTAAGAATAGGTGAATCACACAACAACTCTTTAATTTTTGTGAAGGAATTCTCGGCCCCTTCATTCCACTTGAACTCCCCTTTTTTCATACACTCGGTGATGGGTGCCATGCCGGTGCTAAAATCCTTGATAAATCGTCGATAAAAAGAAGCCAAGCCATGAAAACTTCTCACCTCGGTTATGTTCTTCGGAATCGGCCATGATTTGATAGCCTCCACTTTCTCTTGGTCCACTAGTATACCTCGGCTAGAGATGATATAGCCCAAGAATTGGATTTCGCTTTGCATGAAGGAACATTTCTCTAGTGGAATGAAACTAGATGGATTAAGTTTCACTCAAAGGATGAACTAGAATCGATTTGTAGAACATGTATAATTTTCGGCCAAGTGATGTGTTTTTGTGTTGATTTTTACGATTTTTGTAAAACAAAAGAAAACATAAAGGATAGAACTAATTCTAAGCACTAAGCAAAAGAATTAGGTTTTGATTAATTCAAGCACTAAGCCACTAAATTAATCATTCACTAACTCAAGCACTAAGCAAAGAGTATAATGAAGCCACACAAGTTCAAACTCTAGGGTTTGTTTTTCATTCAACCAAATCTGAAAAATATGATGTGAGAATGAGGGTTTATATAATACCCTCACTCTAATCTTGGCCATACATTACAAAGATGATCTAAGGGCTATAAACATCCCATAAAAGCAACAATATCACGGCTCACATGAGCTTGAAATCTGAAAATTTGAAGAGAAACAAACAAATAATTGACATGTGGGAAAGAGACATGTTGAGACATGTTGAGGAGAAACATGTGAAGCTTCTCTTTGGTTTATTTCGGCTGACTTGGGGCTTTGTTCCCATTTGATTTTTGCTCTTGATGACTTAATTGACTTGTGGTTGACCTTTGGACCTAAGGTTGGAGGCGGGTCCTAGGTCAATGGATCGCAAATTCTCAACTCCGCTGCAATCTCCCGGGTTGAAAAGGATTTGCCCTCAAATCCTCTCCTTCTTCATCCTCCAAGTCTTCATGGTACGGGCTAAGATCCCCCACGTTGAACGTGCCATGGACTCCGTATTCTCCCGGTAGATCAACTTTGTAAGCATTCGGTCCAATTTTCTCAAGTATCTCGAAGGGACCCTCGGCCCTAGGCATGAGCTTGTTCTTTCTTTTATCCGGAAACCTTTCCTTCCTCAAGTGTAACCACACCAAGTCTCCATTTTCAAATTCCCTTGGATTTTTCGGTTCTTGGACTTAGCCTTGTAGGCTTCGTTTGACTTCTCGATTTGCTTCTTGACTTGGTTGTGGATACTCATCATGAACTCAACCCGCTTCTTGGCATCGTAACTCATCTCCTTGCTCTTGGCGGGGCTAGGTCCGTGGGCATGAGGGATTGGCCCCATAGACCACTTCAAACGGTGAATTTCCGTGCTAGAAGAAGGGAGCACGGTTGAAGGCAAACTCGGCGTGGGCAAGTTTGAGATCCCAATCTTTCAAGGACTTGGAACGATGCTCCTAAGGATCCTCCCAAGGTCTTATTAGTGACCTCGGTTTGGCCATCCGTTTGAGGGTGGTGGCTTGTGCTAAATAAAAGCCTCGTCTTCAACAATTTCCACAAGGTTTTCCAAAAGTGGCTCATGAACTTGGAGTCTCGATCGGATACAATGGTCTTGGGAACCCCATGTAGTTTGACCACTTCCTTGAAATATAGCTCGGCTACACCCATGGCATCCTCGGTTTTCTTGCACGCAATGAAATGAGCCATCTTGCTAAATCGATCCACCACAACCATGATGGAGTCTTTACCTCGTTGAGTCCTAGGCAAAGCAACGATGAAATCCATGCTAACGTCTTCCCACGGCCTATTTGGGACGGGGAGAGGAGTATAGGGTCCCGTTTGAAAGAAGGATTTGGATTGTTGGCACGAAGTGCACCTCTTGATCACGTCTTGGACATCTCCAAGCATCTTGGGCCAATAGAATTGATCTTGGAGGATGTCGTAAGTCTTTTGAATCCCAAAATGCCCGGCCAAACCATTAGAATGAACCTCACGTACTAGGAGAAGTCGATAGGGACCCTTGGGGATGCACAACCGATTCCCCAAGAAGAGAAATCCCTCTTGAAGTGTGTATTTGCTTCCTAGCTTGCCTTGTCCTTCACGTGTGGAGCTCCACTCATCTTTGAAGTCGGGATCCTCCACATAGAGTTCTTTCATGGATTCAAATCCCAACACTCTTTGCTCCATGTAGCTTAGCATGGTGTGCCTCCGAGACAAAGCATCGGCCACCACGTTATTCTTTCCTTCAATGAACTTGCTTGAGAAAGAGAACGATTGAAGAAATTCGACCCATTTGGCATGCCTATGATTCAACTTGTGTTGTCCATTGATGTATTTGAGTGCCTCATGATCCGAATGAAGAACAAGCGGTTTGGGTTTGAGATAGTGGCTCCAATGAGCGAGAGCCCGAACGATGGCATAGAATTCTTTGTCGTAGGTGGAATAATTGAGTTTGGCGCCACTCAATTTCTCACTAAAGTAAGCGATTGGCTTGTGTTCTTGCAAGAGAACGGCCCCAATTCCAACTCCACTAGCATCACATTCGACCTCAAAGAGCTTATTGAAATCCGGTGGTGTAAGAATAGGTGAATCACACAACAACTCTTTAATTTTTGTGAAGGAATTCTCGGCCCCTTCATTCCACTTGAACTCCCCTTTTTTCATACACTCGGTGATGGGTGCCATGGCGGTGCTAAAATCCTTGATAAATCGTCGATAAAAAGAAGCCAAGCCATGAAAACTTCTCACCTCGGTTATGTTCTTCGGAATCGGCCATGATTTGATAGCCTCCACTTTCTCTTGGTCCACTAGTATACCTCGGCTAGAGATGATATAGCCCAAGAATTGGATTTCGCTTTGCATGAAGGAACATTTCTCTAGCTGGAATGAAACTAGATGGATTAAGTTTCACTCAAAGGATGAACTAGAATCGATTTGTAGAACATGTATAATTTTCGGCCAAGTGATGTGTTTTTGTGTTGATTTTTCTGATTTTTTGTAAAACAAAAGAAAACATAAAGGATAGAACTAATTCTAAGCACTAAGCAAAAGAATTAGGTTTTGATTAATTCAAGCACTAAGCCACTAAATTAATCATTCACTAACTCAAGCACTAAGCAAAGAGTATAATGAAGCCACACAAGTTCAAACTCTAGGGTTTGTTTTTTTCATTCAACCAAATCTGAAAAATATGATGTGAGAATGAGGGTTTATATAATACCCTCACTCTAATCTTGGCCATACATTACAAAGATGATCTAAGGGCTATAAACATCCCACAAAAAGCAACAATATCACGGCTCACATGAGCTTGAAATCTGAAAATTTGAAGAGAAACAAACAAATAATTGACATGTGGGAAAGAGACATGTTGAGACATGTTGAGGAGAAACATGTGAAGCTTCTCTTTGGTTTATTTCGGCTGACTTGGGGCTTTGTTCCCATTTGATTTTTGCTCTTGATGACTTAATTGACTTGTGGTTGACCTTTGGACCTAAGGTTGGAGGCGGGTCCTAGGTCAATGGATCGCAAATTCTCAACTCCCGTTGCAATCTCCCCGGGTTGAAAAGGATTTGCCCTCAAATCCTCTCCTTCTTCATCCTCCAAGTCTTCATGGTACGGGCTAAGATCCCCCACGTTGAACGTGCCATGGACTCCGTATTCTCCCGGTAGATCAACTTTGTAAGCATTCGGTCCAATTTTCTCAAGTATCTCGAAGGGACCCTCGGCCCTAGGCATGAGCTTGTTCTTTCTTTTATCCGGAAACCTTTCCTTCCTCAAGTGTAACCACACCAAGTCTCCCGCTTCAAATTCCCTTGGATTTTTTCGGTTCTTGGACTTAGCCTTGTAGGCTTCGTTTGACTTCTCGATTTGCTTCTTGACTTGGTTGTGGATACTCATCATGAACTCAACCCGCTTCTTGGCATCGTAACTCATCTCCTTGCTCTTGACGGGGGCTAGGTCCGTGGGCATGAGGGGATTGGCCCCATAGACCACTTCAAACGGTGAATTTCCCATGCTAGAAGAAGGGGCACGGTTGAAGGCAAACTTCGGCGTGGGCAAGTTTGAGATCCCAATCTTTCAAGGACTTGGAAACGATGCTCCTAAGGATCCTCCCAAGGTTTTATTAGTGACCTCGGTTTGGCCATCCGTTTGAGGGTGGTGGCTTGTGCTAAATAAAAGCCTCGTCTTCAACAATTTCCACAAGGTTTTCCAAAAGTGGCTCATGAACTTGGAGTCTCGATCGGATACAATGGTCTTGGGAACCCCATGTAGTTTGACCACTTCCTTGAAATATAGCTCGGCTACACCCATGGCATCCTCGGTTTTCTTGCACGCAATGAAATGAGCCATCTTGCTAAATCGATCCACCACAACCATGATGGAGTCTTTACCTCGTTGAGTCCTAGGCAAAGCAACGATGAAATCCATGCTAACGTCTTCCCACGGCCTATTTGGGACGGGTAGAGGAGTATAGGGTCCCGTTTGAAAGAAGGATTTGGATTGTTGGCACGAGCGCACCTCTTGATCACGTCTTGGACATCTCCAAGCATCTTGGGCCAATAGAATTGATCTTGGAGGATGTCGTAAGTCTTTGAATCCCAAAATGCCCGGCCAAACCATTAGAATGAACCTCACGTACTAGGAGAAGTCGATAGGGACCCTTGGGGATGCACAACCGATTCCCCAAGAAGAGAAATCCTCTTGAAGTGTGTATTTGCTTCCTAGCTTGCCTTGTCCTTCACGTGTGGAGCTCCACTCATCTTTGAAGTCGGGATCCTCCACATAGAGTTCTTTCATGGATTCAAATCCCAACACTCTTTGCTCCATGTAGCTTAGCATGGTGTGCCTCGAGACAAAGCATCGGCCACCACGTTATTCTTTCCTTCAATGAACTTGCTTGAGAAAGAGAACGATTGAAGAAATTCGACCCATTTGGCATGCCTATGATTCAACTTGTGTTGTCCATTGATGTATTTGAGTGCCTCATGATCCGAATGAAGAACAAACGGTTTGGGTTTGAGATAGTGGCTCCAATGAGCGAGAGCCCGAACGATGGCATAGAATTCTTTGTCGTAGGTGGAATAATTGAGTTTGGCGCCACTCAATTTTTCACTAAAGTAAGCGATTGGCTTGTGTTCTTGCAAGAGAACGGCCCCAATTCCAACTCCACTAGCATCACATTCGACCTCAAAGAGCTTATTGAAATCCGGTGGTGTAAGAATAGGTGAATCACACAACAACTCTTTAATTTTTGTGAAGGAATTCTCGGCCCCTTCATTCCACTTGAACTCCCCTTTTTTCATACACTCGGTGATGGGTGCCATGACGGTGCTAAAATCCTTGATAAATCGTCGATAAAAAGAAGCCAAGCCATGAAAACTTCTCACCTCGGTTATGTTCTTCGGAATCGGCCATGATTTGATAGCCTCCACTTTCTCTTGGTCCACTAGTATACCTCGGCTAGAGATGATATAGCCCAAGAATTGGATTTCGCTTTGCATGAAGGAACATTTCTCTAGCTGGAATGAAACTAGATGGATTAAGTTTCACTCAAAGGATGAACTAGAATCGATTTGTAGAACATGTATAATTTTCGGCCAAGTGATGTGTTTTTGTGTTGATTTTTCTGATTTTTTGTAAAACAAAAGAAAACATAAAGGATAGAACTAATTCTAAGCACTAAGCAAAAGAATTAGGTTTTGATTAATTCAAGCACTAAGCCACTAAATTAATCATTCACTAACTCAAGCACTAAGCAAAGAGTATAATGAAGCCACACAAGTTCAAACTCTAGGGTTTGTTTTACATTCAACCAAATCTGAAAAATATGATGTGAGAATGAGGGTTTATATAATACCCTCACTCTAATCTTGGCCATACATTACAAAGATGATCTAAGGGCTATAAACATCCCACAAAAAGCAACAATATCACGGCTCACATGAGCTTGAAATCTGAAAATTTGAAGAGAAACAAACAAATAATTGACATGTGGGAAAGAGACATGTTGAGACATGTTGAGGAGAAACATGTGAAGCTTCTCTTTGGTTTATTTCTAGTGACTTGGGGCTTTGTTCCCATTTGATTTTTGCTCTTGATGACTTAATTGACTTGTGGTTGACCTTTGGACCTAAGGTTGGAGGCGGGTCCTAGGTCAATGGATCGCAAATTCTCAACTCCCGCTGCAATCTCCCGGGTTGAAAAGGATTTGCCCTCAAATCCTCTCCTTCTTCATCCTCCAAGTCTTCATGGTACGCTAAGATCCCCCACGTTGAACGTGCCATGGACTCCGTATTCTCCCGGTAGATCAACTTTGTAAGCATTCGGTCCAATTTTCTCAAGTATCTCGAAGGGACCCTCGGCCCTAGGCATGAGCTTGTTCTTTCTTTTATCCGGAAACCTTTCCTTCCTCAAGTGTAACCACACCAAGTCTCCCGCTTCAAATTCCCTTGGATTTTTTCGGTTCTTGGACTTAGCCTTGTAGGCTTCGTTTGACTTCTCGATTTGCTTCTTGACTTGGTTGTGGATACTCATCATGAACTCAACCCGCTTCTTGGCATCGTAACTCATCTCCTTGCTCTTGACGGGGGCTAGGTCCGTGGGCATGAGGGGATTGGCCCCATAGACCACTTCAAACGGTGAATTTCCCGTGCTAGAAGAAGGGGCACGGTTGAAGGCAAACTCGGCGTGGGCAAGTTTGAGATCCCAATCTTTCAAGGACTTGGAAACGATGCTCCTAAGGATCCTCCCCAAGGTTTTATTAGTGACCTCGGTTTGGCCATCCGTTTGAGGGTGGTGGCTTGTGCTAAATAAAAGCCTCGTCTTCAACAATTTCCACAAGGTTTTCCAAAAGTGGCTCATGAACTTGGAGTCTCGATCGGATACAATGGTCTTGGGAACCCCATGTAGTTTGACCACTTCCTTGAAATATAGCTCGGCTACACCCATGGCATCCTCGGTTTTCTTGCACGCAATGAAATGAGCCATCTTGCTAAATCGATCCACCACAACCATGATGGAGTCCTTACCTCGTTGAGTTCTAGGCAAAGCGACGATGAAATCCAAGCTAACATCCTCCCATGGCCGATTTGGGACGGGTAGAGGAGTGTAGGGCCCCGTTTGAAAGAAGGACTTGGATTGTTGGCACGAAGCGCATCTCTTGATCACATCTTGGACATCTCCAAGCATTTTGGGCCAATAGAATTGATCTTGGAGGATGTCGTAGGTCTTTTGAATCCCAAACTGCCCGGCTAAACCATTAGAATGTACCTCCCGTACTAGGAGAAGTCGTTAGGAACCTTTAGGAATGCACAACCGATTCCCCAAGAATAGGAACCCTCTTTAAGTGTGTACTTGCTTCCTACCTTACCTTGCCCTTCACGTATGGAGCTCCACTCGTCTTTGAAGTCGGGATCCTCCACGTAGAGCTCTTTCATGAATTCAAAACCCAACACTCTTTGTTCCACGTAGCTTAACATGGTGTGCCTTCGAGACAAAGCATCGGCCACCACGTTGTTCTTTCCTTCAATGAACTTGCTTGAGAAGGAGAATGATTGAAGAAATTCTACCCATTTGGCGTGCCTATGATTCAACTTATGTTGTCCGTTGATGTATTTGAGAGCCTCATGATCCGAATGAAGGACAAACGGTTTGGGCTTGAGGTAATGGCTCCAATGAGCGAGAGCCCGAACGATGGCATAGAATTCTTTGTCGTAGGTGGAATAATTGAGTTTGGCACCACTCAATTTCTCACTAAAGTAAGCGATTGGCTTGTGTTCTTGCAAGAGAACGGCCCCAATTCCAACTCCACTAGCATCACATTCGACCTCAAAGAGCTTATTGAAATCCGGTGGTGTAAGAATAGGTGAATCACACAACAACTCTTTAATTTTTGTGAAGGAATTCTCGGCCCCTTCATTCCACTTGAACTCCCCTTTTTTCATACACTCGGTGATGGGTGCCATGACGGTGCTAAAATCCTTGATAAATCGTCGATAAAAAGAAGCCAAGCCATGAAAACTTCTCCCCTCGGTTATGTTCTTCGGAATCGGCCATGATTTGATAGCCTCCACTTTCTCTTGGTCCACTAGTATACCTCGGCTAGAGATGATATAGCCCAAGAATTGGATTTCGCTTTGCATGAAGGAACATTTCTCTAGCTGGAATGAAACTAGATGGATTAAGTTTCACTCAAAGGATGAACTAGAATCGATTTGTAGAACATGTATAATTTTCGGCCAAGTGATGTGTTTTTGTGTTGATTTTTCTGATTTTTTGTAAAACAAAAGAAAACATAAAGGATAGAACTAATTCTAAGCACTAAGCAAAAGAATTAGGTTTTGATTAATTCAAGCACTAAGCCACTAAATTAATCATTCACTAACTCAAGCACTAAGCAAAGAGTATAATGAAGCCACACAAGTTCAAACTCTAGGGTTTGTTTTTTCATTCAACCAAATCAAAATATGATGTGAGAATGAGGGTTTATATAATACCCTCACTCTAATCTTGGCCATACATTACAAAGATGATCTAAGGGCTATAAACATCCCACAAAAAGCAACAATATCACGGCTCACATGAGCTTGAAATCTGAAAATTTGAAGAGAAACAAACAAATAATTGAC
Organism: Dianthus caryophyllus; assembly: GCA_023091065.1. Taxonomy (NCBI): domain Eukaryota; kingdom Viridiplantae; phylum Streptophyta; class Magnoliopsida; order Caryophyllales; family Caryophyllaceae; genus Dianthus; species Dianthus caryophyllus. The sequence goes on from CM041524.1 coordinate 25,874,023, forward strand.
ATGTGGGAAAGAGACATGTTGAGACATGTTGAGGAGAAACATGTGAAGCTTCTCTTTGGTTTATTTCGGCTGACTTGGGGCTTTGTTCCCATTTGATTTTTGCTCTTGATGACTTAATTGACTTGTGGTTGACCTTTGGACCTAAGGTTGGAGGCGGGTCCTAGGTCAATGGATCGCAAATTCTCAACTCCCGCTGCAATCTCCCGGGTTGAAAAGGATTTGCCCTCAAATCCTCTCCTTCTTCATCCTCCAAGTCTTCATGGTACGGGCTAAGATCCCCACGTTGATCGTGCCATGGACTCCGTATTCTCCCGGTAGATCAACTTTGTAAGCATTCGGTCCAATTTTCTCAAGTATCTCGAAGGGACCCTCGGCCCTAGGCATGAGCTTGTTCTTTCTTTTATCCGGAAACCTTTCCTTCCTCAAGTGTAACCACACCAAGTCTCCCGCTTCAACTTCCCTTGGATTTTTTCGGTTCTTGGACTTAGCCTTGTAGGCTTCGTTTGACTTCTCGATTTGCTTCTTGACTTGGTTGTGGATACTCATCATGAACTCAACCCGCTTCTTGGCATCGTAACTCATCTCCTTGCTCTTGTCGGGGGCTAGGTCCGTGGGCATGAGGGGATTGGCCCCATAGACCACTTCAAACGGTGAATTTCCCGTGCTAGAAGAAGGGGCACGGTTGAAGGCAAACTCGGCGTGGGCAAGTTTGAGATCCCAATCTTTCAAGGACTTGGAAACGATGCTCCTAAGGATCCTCCCCAAGGTTTTATTAGTGACCTCGGTTTGGCCATCCGTTTGAGGGTGGTGGCTTGTGCTAAATAAAAGCCTCGTCTTCAACAATTTCCACAAGGTTTTCCAAAAGTGGCTCATGAACTTGGAGTCTCGATCGGATACAATGGTCTTGGGAACCCCATGTAGTTTGACCACTTCCTTGAAATATAGCTCGGCTACACCCATGGCATCCTCGGTTTTCTTGCACGCAATGAAATGAGCCATCTTGCTAAATCGATCCACCACAACCATGATGGAGTCCTTACCTCGTTGAGTTCTAGGCAAAGCGGCGATGAAATCCAAGCTAACATCCTCCCATGGCCGATTTGGGACGGGTAGAGGAGTGTAGGGCCCCGTTTGAAAGAAGGACTTGGATTGTTGGCACGAAGCGCATCTCTTGATCACATCTTGGACATCTCCAAGCATTTTGGGCCAATAGAATTGATCTTGGAGGATGTCGTAGGTCTTTTGAATCCCAAACTGCCCGGCTAAACCATTAGAATGTACCTCCCGTACTAGGAGAAGTCGTTAGGAACCTTTAGGAATGCACAACCGATTCCCCAAGAATAGGAACCCTCTTTAAGTGTGTACTTGCTTCCTACCTTACCTTGCCCTTCACGTATGGAGCTCCACTCGTCTTTGAAGTCGGGATCCTCCACGTAGAGCTCTTTCATGAATTCAAAACCCAACACTCTTTGTTCCACGTAGCTTAACATGGTGTGCCTTCGAGACAAAGCATCGGCCACCACGTTGTTCTTTCCTTCAATGAACTTGCTTGAGAAGGAGAATAATTGAAGAAATTCTACCCATTTGGCGTGCCTATGATTCAACTTATGTTGTCCGTTGATGTATTTGAGAGCCTCATGATCAGAATGAAGGACAAACGGTTTGGGCTTGAGGTAATGGCTCCAATGAGCGAGAGCCCGAACGATGGCATAGAATTCTTTGTCGTAGGTGGAATAATTGAGTTTGGCACCACTCAATTTCTCACTAAAGTAAGCGATTGGCTTGTGTTCTTGCAAGAGAACGGCCCCAATTCCAACTCCACTAGCATCACATTCGACCTCAAAGAGCTTATTGAAATCCGGTGGTGTAAGAATAGGTGAATCACACAACAACTCTTTAATTTTTGTGAAGGAATTCTCGGCCCCTTCATTCCACTTGAACTCCCCTTTTTTCATACACTCGGTGATGGGTGCCATGACGGTGCTAAAATCCTTGATAAATCGTCGATAAAAAGAAGCCAAGCCATGAAAACTTCTCACCTCGGTTATGTTCTTCTAATCGGCCATGATTTGATAGCCTCCACTTTCTCTTGGTCCACTAGTATACCTCGGCTAGAGATGATATAGCCCAAGAATTGGATTTCGCTTTGCATGAAGGAACATTTCTCTAGTGGAATGAAACTAGATGGATTAAGTTTCACTCAAAGGATGAACTAGAATCGATTTGTAGAACATGTATAATTTTCGGCCAAGTGATGTGTTTTTGTGTTGATTTTTCCGATTTTTTGTAAAACAAAAGAAAACATAAAGGATAGAACTAATTCTAAGCACTAAGCAAAAGAATTAGGTTTTGATTAATTCAAGCACTAAGCCACTAAATTAATCATTCACTAACTCAAGCACTAAGCAAAGAGTATAATGAAGCCACACAAGTTCAAACTCTAGGGTTTGTTTTTCATTCAACCAAATCAAAATATGATGTGAGAATGAGGGTTTATATAATACCCTCACTCTAATCTTGGCCATACATTACAAAGATGATCTAAGGGCTATAAACATCCCACAAAAAGCAACAATATCACGGCTCACATGAGCTTGAAATCTGAAAATTTGAAGAGAAACAAACAAATAATTGACATGTGGGAAAGAGACATGTTGAGACATGTTGAGGAGAAACATGTGAAGCTTCTCTTTGGTTTATTTCACGACTTGGGGCTTTGTTCCCATTTGATTTTTGCTCTTGATGACTTAATTGACTTGTGGTTGACCTTTGGACCTAAGGTTGGAGGCGGGTCCTAGGTCAATGGATCGCAAATTCTCAACTCCCGTTGCAATCTCCCCGGGTTGAAAAGGATTTGCCCTCAAATCCTCTCCTTCTTCATCCTCCAAGTCTTCATGGTACGGGCTAAGATCCCCCACGTTGAACGTGCCATGGACTCCGTATTCTCCCGGTAGATCAACTTTGTAAGCATTCGGTCCAATTTTCTCAAGTATCTCGAAGGGACCCTCGGCCCTAGGCATGAGCTTGTTCTTTCTTTTATCCGGAAACCTTTCCTTCCTCAAGTGTAACCACACCAAGTCTCCCGCTTCAAATTCCCTTGGATTTTTTCGGTTCTTGGACTTAGCCTTGTAGGCTTCGTTTGACTTCTCGATTTGCTTCTTGACTTGGTTGTGGATACTCATCATGAACTCAACCCGCTTCTTGGCATCGTAACTCATCTCCTTGCTCTTGGCGGGGCTAGGTCCGTGGGCATGAGGATTGGCCCCATAGACCACTTCAAGCGGTGAATTTCCGTGCTAGAAGAAGGGGCACGGTTGAAGGCAAACTCGGCGTGGGCAAGTTTGAGATCCCAATCTTTCAAGGACTTGGAAACGATGCTCCTAAGGATCCTCCCCAAGGTTTTATTAGTGACCTCGGTTTGGCCATCCGTTTGAGGGTGGTGGCTTGTGCAAAATAAAAGCCTCGTCTTCAACAATTTCCACAAGGTTTTCCAAAAGTGGCTCATGAACTTGGAGTCTCGATCGGATACAATGGTCTTGGGAACCCCATGTAGTTTGACCACTTCCTTGAAATATAGCTCGGCTACACCCATGGCATCCTCGGTTTTCTTGCACGCAATGAAATGAGCCATCTTGCTAAATCGATCCACCACAACCATGATGGAGTCCTTACCTCGTTGAGTTCTAGGCAAAGCGACGATGAAATCCAAGCTAACATCCTCCCATGGCCTATTTGGGACGGGTAGAGGAGTGTAGGGCCCCGTTTGAAAGAAGGACTTGGATTGTTGGCACGAAGCGCATCTCTTGATCACATCTTGGACATCTCCAAGCATTTTGGGCCAATAGAATTGATCTTGGAGGATGTCGTAGGTCTTTTGAATCCCAAACTGCCCGGCTAAACCATTAGAATGTACCTCCCGTACTAGGAGAAGTCGTTAGGAACCTTTAGGAATGCACAACCGATTCCCCAAGAATAGGAACCCTCTTTAAGTGTGTACTTGCTTCCTACCTTACCTTGCCCTTCACGTATGGAGCTCCACTCGTCTTTGAAGTCGGGATCCTCCACGTGAGAGCTCTTTCATGAATTCAAAACCCAACACTCTTTGTTCCACGTAGCTTAACATGGTGTGCCTTGAGACAAAGCATCGGCCACCACGTTGTTCTTTCCTTCAATGAACTTGCTTGAGAAGGAGAATGATTGAAGAAATTCTACCCATTTGGCGTGCCTATGATTCAACTTATGTTGTCCGCTTGATGTATTTGAGAGCCTCATGATCCGAATGAAGGACAAACGGTTTGGGCTTGAGGTAATGGCTCCAATGAGCGAGAGCCCGAACGATGGCATAGAATTCTTTGTCGTAGGTGGAATAATTGAGTTTGGCACCACTCAATTTCTCACTAAAGTAAGCGATTGGCTTGTGTTCTTGCAAGAGAACGGCCCCAATTCCAACTCCACTAGCATCACATTCGACCTCAAAGAGCTTATTGAAATCCGGTGGTGTAAGAATAGGTGAATCACACAACAACTCTTTAATTTTTGTGAAGGAATTCTCGGCCCCTTCATTCCACTTGAACTCCCCTTTTTTCATACACTCGGTGATGGGTGCCATGACGGTGCTAAAATCCTTGATAAATCGTCGATAAAAAGAAGCCAAGCCATGAAAACTTCTCACCTCGGTTATGTTCTTCGGAATCGGCCATGATTTGATAGCCTCCACTTTCTCTTGGTCCACTAGTATACCTCGGCTAGAGATGATATAGCCCAAGAATTGGATTTCGCTTTGCATGAAGGAACATTTCTCTAGCTGGAATGAAACTAGATGGATTAAGTTTCACTCAAAGGATGAACTAGAATCGATTTGTAGAACATGTATAATTTTCGGCCAAGTGATGTGTTTTTGTGTTGATTTTTCTGATTTTTTGTAAAACAAAAGAAAACATAAAGGATAGAACTAATTCTAAGCACTAAGCAAAAGAATTAGGTTTTGATTAATTCAAGCACTAAGCCACTAAATTAATCATTCACTAACTCAAGCACTAAGCAAAGAGTATAATGAAGCCACACAAGTTCAAACTCTAGGGTTTGTTTTTTTCATTCAACCAAATCTGAAAAATATGATGTGAGAATGAGGGTTTATATAATACCCTCACTCTAATCTTGGCCATACATTACAAAGATGATCTAAGGGCTATAAACATCCCACAAAAAGCAACAATATCACGGCTCACATGAGCTTGAAATCTGAAAATTTGAAGAGAAACAAACAAATAATTGACATGTGGGAAAGAGACATGTTGAGACATGTTGAGGAGAAACATGTGAAGCTTCTCTTTGGTTTATTTCGGCTGACTTGGGGCTTTGTTCCCATTTGATTTTTGCTCTTGATGACTTAATTGACTTGTGGTTGACCTTTGGACCTAAGGTTGGAGGCGGGTCCTAGGTCAATGGATCGCAAATTCTCAACTCCCGTTGCAATCTCCCCGGGTTGAAAAGGATTTGCCCTCAAATCCTCTCCTTCTTCATCCTCCAAGTCTTCATGGTACGGGCTAAGATCCCCCACGTTGAACGTGCCATGGACTCCGTATTCTCCCGGTAGATCAACTTTGTAAGCATTCGGTCCAATTTTCTCAAGTATCTCGAAGGGACCCTCGGCCCTAGGCATGAGCTTGTTCTTTCTTTTATCCGGAAACCTTTCCTTCCTCAAGTGTAACCACACCAAGTCTCCCGCTTCAAATTCCCTTGGATTTTTTCGGTTCTTGGACTTAGCCTTATAGGCTTCGTTTGACTTCTCGATTTGCTTCTTGACTTGGTTGTGGATACTCATCATGAACTCAACCCGCTTCTTGGCATCGTAACTCATCTCCTTGCTCTTGACGGGGGCTAGGTCCGTGGGCATGAGGGGATTGGCCCCATAGACCACTTCAAACGGTGAATTTCCCGTGCTAGAAGAAGGGGCACGGTTGAAGGCAAACTCGGCGTGGGCAAGTTTGAGATCCCAATCTTTCAAGGACTTGGAAACGATGCTCCTAAGGATCCTCCCTAAGGTTTTATTAGTGACCTCGGTTTGGCCATCCGTTTGAGGGTGGTGGCTTGTGCTAAATAAAAGCCTCGTCTTCAACAATTTCCACAAGGTTTTCCAAAAGTGGCTCATGAACTTGGAGTCTCGATCGGATACAATGGTCTTGGGAACCCCATGTAGTTTGACCACTTCCTTGAAATATAGCTCGGCTACACCCATGGCATCCTCGGTTTTCTTGCACGCAATGAAATGAGCCATCTTGCTAAATCGATCCACCACAACCATGATGGAGTCCTTACCTCGTTGAGTTCTAGGCAAAGCGACGATGAAATCCAAGCTAACATCCTCCCATGGCCGATTTGGGACGGGTAGAGGAGTGTAGGGCCCCGTTTGAAAGAAGGACTTGGATTGTTGGCACGAAGCGCATCTCTTGATCACATCTTGGACATCTCCAAGCATTTTGGGCCAATAGAATTGATCTTGGAGGATGTCGTAGGTCTTTTGAATCCCAAACTGCCCGGCTAAACCATTAGAATGTACCTCCCGTACTAGGAGAAGTCGGTAGGAACCTTTAGGAATGCACAACCGATTCCCCAAGAATAGGAACCCTCTTTAAGTGTGTACTTGCTTCCTACCTTACCTTGCCCTTCACGTATGGAGCTCCACTCGTCTTTGAAGTCGGGATCCTCCACGTAGAGCTCTTTCATGAATTCAAAACCCAACACTCTTTGTTCCACGTAGCTTAACATGGTGTGCCTTCGAGACAAAGCATCGGCCACCACGTTGTTCTTTCCTTCAATGAACTTGCTTGAGAAGGAGAATGATTGAAGAAATTCTACCCATTTGGCGTGCCTATGATTCAACGTATGTTGTCCGTTGATGTATTTGAGAGCCTCATGATCCGAATGAAGGACAAACGGTTTGGGCTTGAGGTAATGGCTCCAATGAGCGAGAGCCCGAACGATGGCATAGAATTCTTTGTCGTAGGTGGAATAATTGAGTTTGGCACCACTCAATTTCTCACTAAAGTAGCGATTGGCTTGTGTTCTTGCAAGAGAACGGCCCCAATTCCAACTCCACTAGCATCACATTCGACCTCAAAGAGCTTATTGAAATCCGGTGGTGTAAGAATAGGTGAATCACACAACAACTCTTTAATTTTTGTGAAGGAATTCTCGGCCCCTTCATTCCACTTGAACTCCCCTTTTTTCATACACTCGGTGATGGGTGCCATGACGGTGCTAAAATCCTTGATAAATCGTCGATAAAAAGAAGCCAAGCCATGAAAACTACTCACCCTGTTATGTTCTTCTGAATCGGCCATGATTTGATAGCCTCCACTTTCTCTTGGTCCACTAGTATACCTCGGCTAGAGATGATATAGCCCAAGAATTGGATTTCGCTTTGCATGAAGGAACATTTCTCTAATGGAATGAAACTAGATGGATTAAGTTTCACTCAAAGGATGAACTAGAATCGATTTGTAGAACATGTATAATTTTCGGCCAAGTGATGTGTTTTTGTGTTGATTTTTCTGATTTTTGTAAAACAAAAGAAAACATAAAGGATAGAACTAATTCTAAGCACTAAGCAAAAGAATTAGGTTTTGATTAATTCAAGCACTAAGCCACTAAATTAATCATTCACTAACTCAAGCACTAAGCAAAGAGTATAATGAAGCCACACAAGTTCAAACTCTAGGGGTTGATTTTTTCATTCAACCAAATCAAAAATATGATGTGAGAATGAGGGTTTATATAATACCCTCACTCTAATCTTGGCCATACATTACAAAGATGATCTAAGGGCTATAAACATCCCACAAAAAGCAACAATATCACGGCTCACATGAGCTTGAAATCTGAAAATTTGAAGAGAAACAAACAAATAATTGACATGTGGGAAAGAGACATGTTGAGACATGTTGAGGAGAAACATGTGAAGCTTCTCTTTGGTTTATTTCTACCGACTTGGGGCTTTGTTCCCATTTGATTTTTGCTCTTGATGACTTAATTGACTTGTGGTTGACCTTTGGACCTAAGGTTGGAGGCGGTCCTAGGTCAATGGATCGCAAATTCTCAACTCCGCTGCAATCTCCCGGGATGAAAAGGATTTGCCCTCAAATCCTCTCCTTCTTCATCCTCCAAGTCTTCATGGTACGGGCTAAGATCCCCCACGTTGAACGTGCCATGGTCTCCGTATTCTCCCGGTAGATCAACTTTGTAAGCATTCGGTCCAATTTTCTCAAGTATCTCGAAGGGACCTCGGCCCTAGGCATGAGCTTGTTCTTTCTTTTATCCGGAAACCTTTCCTTCCTCAAGTGTAACCACACCAAGTCTCCCGCTTCAAATACCCTTGGATTTTTTCGGTTCTTGGACTTAGCCTTGTAGGCTTCGTTTGACTTCTCGATTTGCTTCTTGACTTGGTTGTGGATACTCATCATGAACTCAACCCGCTTCTTGGCATCGTAACTCATCTCCTTGCTCTTGACGGGGGCTAGGTCCGTGGGCATGAGGGGATTGGCCCCATAGACCACTTCAAACGGTGAATTTCCCGTGCTAGAAGAAGGGGCACGGTTGAAGGCAAACTCGGCGTGGGCAAGTTTGAGATCCCAATCTTTCAAGGACTTGGAAACGATGCTCCTAAGGATCCTCCCCAAGGTTTTATTAGTGACCTCGGTTTGGCCATCCGTTTGAGGGTGGTGGCTTGTGCTAAATAAAAGCCTCGTCTTCAACAATTTCCACAAGGTTTTCCAAAAGTGGCTCATGAACTTGGAGTCTCGATCGGATACAATGGTCTTGGGAACCCCATGTAGTTTGACCACTTCCTTGAAATATAGCTCGGCTACACCCATGGCATCCTCGGTTTTCTTGCACGCAATGAAATGAGCCATCTTGCTAAATCGATCCACCACAACCATGATGGAGTCCTTACCTCGTTGAGTTCTAGGCAAAGCGACGATGAAATCCAAGCTAACATCCTCCCATGGCCGATTTGGGACGGGTAGAGGAGTGTAGGGCCCCGTTTGAAAGAAGGACTTGGATTGTTAGCACGAAGCGCATCTCTTGATCACATCTTGGACATCTCCAAGCATTTTGGGCCAATAGAATTGATCTTGGAGGATGTCGTAGGTCTTTTGAATCCCAAACTGCCCGGCTAAACCATTAGAATGTACCTCCCGTACTAGGAGAAGTCGGTAGGAACCTTTAGGAATGCACAACCGATTCCCCAAGAATAGGAACCCTCTTTAAGTGTGTACTTGCTTCCTACCTTACCTTGCCCTTCACGTATGGAGCTCCACTCGTCTTTGAAGTCGGGATCCTCCACGTAGAGCTCTTTCATGAATTCAAAACCCAACACTCTTTGTTCCACGTAGCTTAACATGGTGTGCCTTCGAGACAAAGCATCGGCCACCACGATGTTCTTTCCTTCAATGAACTTGCTTGAGAAGGAGAATGATTGAAGAAATTCTACCCATTTGGCGTGCCTATGATTCAACGTATGTTGTCCGTTGATGTATTTGAGAGCCTCATGATCCGAATGAAGGACAAACGGTTTGGGCTTGAGGTAATGGCTCCAATGAGCGAGAGCCCGAACGATGGCATAGAATTCTTTGTCGTAGGTGGAATAATTGAGTTTGGCACCACTCAATTTCTCACTAAAGTAAGCGATTGGCTTGTGTTCTTGCAAGAGAACGGCCCCAATTCCAACTCCACTAGCATCACATTCGACCTCAAAGAGCTTATTGAAATCCGGTGGTGTAAGAATAGGTGAATCACACAACAACTCTTTAATTTTTGTGAAGGAATTCTCGGCCCCTTCATTCCACTTGAACTCCCCTTTTTTCATACACTCGGTGATGGGTGCCATGACGGTGCTAAAATCCTTGATAAATCGTCGATAAAAAGAAGCCAAGCCATGAAAACTTCTCACCTCGGTTATGTTCTTCGGAATCGGCCATGATTTGATAGCCTCCACTTTCTCTTGGTCCACTAGTATACCTCGGCTAGAGATGATATAGCCCAAGAATTGGATTTCGCTTTGCATGAAGGAACATTTCTCTAGTGGAATGAAACTAGATGGATTAAGTTTCACTCAAAGGATGAACTAGAATCGATTTGTAGAACATGTATAATTTTCGGCCAAGTGATGTGTTTTTGTGTTGATTTTTCCGATTTTTTGTAAAACAAAAGAAAACATAAAGGATAGAACTAATTCTAAGCACTAAGCAAAAGAATTAGGTTTTGATTAATTCAAGCACTAAGCCACTAAATTAATCATTCACTAACTCAAGCACTAAGCAAAGAGTATAATGAAGCCACACAAGTTCAAACTCTAGGGTTTGTTTTTCATTCAACCAAATCTGAAAAATATGATGTGAGAATGAGGGTTTATATAATACCCTCACTCTAATCTTGGCCATACATTACAAAGATGATCTAAGGGCTATAAACATCCCACAAAAGCAACAATATCACGGCTCACATGAGCTTGAAATCTGAAAATTTGAAGAGAAACAAACAAATAATTGACATGTGGGAAAGAGACATGTTGAGACATGTTGAGGAGAAACATGTGAAGCTTCTCTTTGGTTTATTTCACTGACTTGGGGCTTTGTTCCCATTTGATTTTTGCTCTTGATGACTTAATTGTCTTGTGGTTGACCTTTGGACCTAAGGTTGGAGGCGGGTCCTAGGTCAATGGATCGCAAATTCTCAACTCCCGCTGCAATCTCCCCGGGTTGAAAAGGATTTGCCCTCAGATCCTCTCCTTCTTCATCCTCCAAGTCTTCATGGTACGCTAAGATCCCCACGTTGAACGTGCCATGGACTCCGTGATTCTCCCGCTAGATCAACTTTGTAAGCATTCGGTCCAATTTTCTCAAGTATCTCGAAGGGACCCTCGGCCCTAGGCATGAGCTTGTTCTTTCTTTTATCCGGAAACCTTTCCTTCCTCAAGTGTAACCACACCAAGTCTCCCGCTTCAAATACCCTTGGATTTTTTCGGTTCTTGGACTTAGCCTTGTAGGCTTCGTTTGACTTCTCGATTTGCTTCTTGACTTGGTTGTGGATACTCATCATGAACTCAACCCGCTTCTTGGCATCGTAACTCATCTCCTTGCTCTTGACGGGGGCTAGGTCCGTGGGCATGAGGGGATTGGCCCCATAGACCACTTCAAACGGTGAATTTCCCGTGCTAGAAGAAGGGGCACGGTTGAAGGCAAACTCGGCGTGGGCAAGTTTGAGATCCCAATCTTTCAAGGACTTGGAAACGATGCTCCTAAGGATCCTCCCCAAGGTTTTATTAGTGACCTCGGTTTGGCCATCCGTTTGAGGGTGGTGGCTTGTGCTAAATAAAAGCCTCGTCTTCAACAATTTCCACAAGGTTTTCCAAAAGTGGCTCATGAACTTGGAGTCTCGATCGGATACAATGGTCTTGGGAACCCCATGTAGTTTGACCACTTCCTTGAAATATAGCTCGGCTACACCCATGGCATCCTCGGTTTTCTTGCACGCAATGAAATGAGCCATCTTGCTAAATCGATCCACCACAACCATGATGGAGTCCTTACCTCGTTGAGTTCTAGGCAAAGCGACGATGAAATCCAAGCTAACATCCTCCCATGGCCGATTTGGGACGGGTAGAGGAGTGTAGGGCCCCGTTTGAAAGAAGGACTTGGATTGTTAGCACGAAGCGCATCTCTTGATCACATCTTGGACATCTCCAAGCATTTTGGGCCAATAGAATTGATCTTGGAGGATGTCGTAGGTCTTTTGAATCCCAAACTGCCCGGCTAAACCATTAGAATGTACCTCCCGTACTAGGAGAAGTCGGTAGGAACCTTTAGGAATGCACAACCGATTCCCCAAGAATAGGAACCCTCTTTAAGTGTGTACTTGCTTCCTACCTTACCTTGCCCTTCACGTATGGAGCTCCACTCGTCTTTGAAGTCGGGATCCTCCACGTAGAGCTCTTTCATGAATTCAAAACCCAACACTCTTTGTTCCACGTAGCTTAACATGGTGTGCCTTCGAGACAAAGCAAGCGCCACCACGTTGTTCTTTCCTTCAATGAACTTGCTTGAGAAGGAGAATGATTGAAGAAATTCTACCCATTTGGCGTGCCTATGATTCAACGTATGTTGTCCGTTGATGTATTTGAGAGCCTCATGATCCGAATGAAGGACAAACGGTTTGGGCTTGAGGTAATGGCTCCAATGAGCGAGAGCCCGAACGATGGCATAGAATTCTTTGTCGTAGGTGGAATAATTGAGTTTGGCACCACTCAATTTCTCACTAAAGTAAGCGATTGGCTTGTGTTCTTGCAAGAGAACGGCCCCAATTCCAACTCCACTAGCATCACATTCGACCTCAAAGAGCTTATTGAAATCCGGTGGTGTAAGAATAGGTGAATCACACAACAACTCTTTAATTTTTGTGAAGGAATTCTCGGCCCCTTCATTCCACTTGAACTCCCGTTTTTTCATACACTCGGTGATGGGTGCCATGACGGTGCTAAAATCCTTGATAAATCGTCGATAAAAAGAAGCCAAGCCATGAAAACTTCTCACCCTGCTATGTTCTTCTGAATCGGCCATGATTTGATAGCCTCCACTTTCTCTTGGTCCACTAGTATACCTCGGCTAGAGATGATATAGCCCAAGAATTGGATTTCGCTTTGCATGAAGGAACATTTCTCTAGTGGAATGAAACTAGATGGATTAAGTTTCACTCAAAGGATGAACTAGAATCGATTTGTAGAACATGTATAATTTTCGCCAAGTGATGTGTTTTTGTGTTGATTTTTCCGATTTTTTGTAAAACAAAAGAAAACATAAAGGATAGAACTAATTCTAAGCACTAAGCAAAAGAATTAGGTTTTGATTAATTCAAGCACTAAGCCACTAAATTAATCATTCACTAACTCAAGCACTAAGCAAAGAGTATAATGAAGCCACACAAGTTCAAACTCTAGGGTTTGTTTTTCATTCAACCAAATCTGAAAAATATGATGTGAGAATGAGGGTTTATATAATACCCTCACTCTAATCTTGGCCATACATTACAAAGATGATCTAAGGGCTATAAACATCCCACAAAAAGCAACAATATCACGGCTCACATGAGCTTGAAATCTGAAAATTTGAAGAGAAACAAACAAATAATTGACATGTGGGAAAGAGACATGTTGAGACATGTTGAGGAGAAACATGTGAAGCTTCTCTTTGGTTTATTTCTACCGACTTGGGGCTTTGTTCCCATTTGATTTTTGCTCTTGATGACTTAATTGACTTGTGGTTGACCTTTGGACCTAAGGTTGGGCGGGTCCTAGGTCAATGGATCGCAAATTCTCAACTCCCGCTGCAATCTCCCGGGTTGAAAAGGATTTGCCCTCAAATCCTCTCCTTCTTCATCCTCCAAGTCTTCATGGTACAGGCTAAGATCCCCACGTTGAGCGTGCCATGGACTCCGTATTCTCCCAGAGATCAACTTTGTAAGCATTCGGTCCAATTTTCTCAAGTATCTCGAAGGGACCCTCGGCCCTAGGCATGAGCTTGTTCTTTCTTTTATCCTAAACCTTTCCTTCCTCAAGTGTAACCACACCAAGTCTCCCGCTTCAAATACCCTTGGATTTTTCGGTTCTTGGACTTAGCCTTGTAGGCTTCGTTTGACTTCTCGATTTGCTTCTTGACTTGGTTGTGGATACTCATCATGAACTCAACCCGCTTCTTGGCATCGTGAACTCATCTCCTTGCTCTTGGCGGGGCTAGGTCCGTGGGCATGAGGGATTGGCCCCATAGACCACTTCAACGGTGAATTTCCCGCTAGAAGAAGGGGCACGGTTGAAGGCAAACTCGGCGTGGGCAAGTTTGAGATCCCAATCTTTCAAGGACTTGGAAACGATGCTCCTAAGGATCCTCCCAAGGTTTTATTAGTGACCTCGGTTTGGCCATCCGTTTGAGGGTGGTGGCTTGTGCTAAATAAAAGCCTCGTCTTCAACAATTTCCACAAGGTTTTCCAAAAGTGGCTCATGAACTTGGAGTCTCGATCGGATACAATGGTCTTGGGAACCCCATGTAGTTTGACCACTTCCTTGAAATATAGCTCGGCTACACCCATGGCATCCTCGGTTTTCTTGCACGCAATGAAATGAGCCATCTTGCTAAATCGATCCACCACAACCATGATGGAGTCCTTACCTCGTTGAGTTCTAGGCAAGCGGCGATGAAATCCAAGCTAACATCCTCCCATGGCCGATTTGGGACGGGTAGAGGAGTGTAGGGCCCCGTTTGAAAGAAGGACTTGGATTGTTAGCACGAAGCGCATCTCTTGATCACATCTTGGACATCTCCAAGCATTTTGGGCCAATAGAATTGATCTTGGAGGATGTCGTAGGTCTTTTGAATCCCAAACTGCCCGGCTAAACCATTAGAATGTACCTCCCGTACTAGGAGAAGTCGGTAGGAACCTTTAGGAATGCACAACCGATTCCCCAAGAATAGGAACCCTCTTTAAGTGTGTACTTGCTTCCTACCTTACCTTGCCCTTCACGTATGGAGCTCCACTCGTCTTTGAAGTCGGGATCCTCCACGTAGAGCTCTTTCATGAATTCAAAACCCAACACTCTTTGTTCCACGTAGCTTAACATGGTGTGCCTTCGAGACAAAGCATCGGCCACCACGTTGTTCTTTCCTTCAATGAACTTGCTTGAGAAGGAGAATGATTGAAGAAATTCTACCCATTTGGCGTGCCTATGATTCAACGTATGTTGTCCGTTGATGTATTTGAGAGCCTCATGATCCGAATGAAGGACAAACGGTTTGGGCTTGAGGTAATGGCTCCAATGAGCGAGAGCCCTAACGATGGCATAGAATTCTTTGTCGTAGGTGGAATAATTGAGTTTGGCACCACTCAATTTCTCACTAAAGTAGCGATTGGCTTGTGTTCTTGCAAGAGAACGGCCCCAATTCCAACTCCACTAGCATCACATTCGACCTCAAAGAGCTTATTGAAATCCGGTGGTGTAAGAATAGGTGAATCACACAACAACTCTTTAATTTTTGTGAAGGAATTCTACCCTTCATTCCACTTGAACTCCCTTTTTCATACACTCGGTGATGGGTGCCATGACGGTGCTAAAATCCTTGATAAATCGTCGATAAAAAGAAGCCAAGCCATGAAAACTTCTCACCTCGGTTATGTTCTTCTAATCGGCCATGATTTGATAGCCTCCACTTTCTCTTGGTCCACTAGTATACCTCGGCTAGAGATGATATAGCCCAAGAATTGGATTTCGCTTTGCATGAAGGAACATTTCTCTAAATTTGGAATGAAACTAGATGGATTAAGTTTCACTCAAAGGATGAACTAGAATCGATTTGTAGAACATGTATAATTTTCTACCAAGTGATGTGTTTTTGTGTTGATTTTTCCGATTTTTGTAAAACAAAAGAAAACATAAAGGATAGAACTAATTCTAAGCACTAAGCAAAAGAATTAGGTTTTGATTAATTCAAGCACTAAGCCACTAAATTAATCATTCACTAACTCAAGCACTAAGCAAAGAGTATAATGAAGCCACACAAGTTCAAACTCTAGGGTTTGTTTTATTCATTCAACCAAATCTGAAAAATATGATGTGAGAATGAGGGTTTATATAATACCCTCACTCTAATCTTGGCCATACATTACAAAGATGATCTAAGGGCTATAAACATCCCACAAAAAGCAACAATATCACGGCTCACATGAGCTTGAAATCTGAAAATTTGAAGAGAAACAAACAAATAATTGACATGTGGGAAAGAGACATGTTGAGACATGTTGAGGAGAAACATGTGAAGCTTCTCTTTGGTTTATTTCGGCTGACTTGGGGCTTTGTTCCCATTTGATTTTTGCTCTTGATGACTTAATTGACTTGTGGTTGACCTTTGGACCTAAGGTTGGAGGCGGGTCCTAGGTCAATGGATCGCAAATTCTCAACTCCCGTTGCAATCTCCCCGGGTTGAAAAGGATTTGCCCTCAAATCCTCTCCTTCTTCATCCTCCAAGTCTTCATGGTACGGGCTAAGATCCCCCACGTTGAACGTGCCATGGACTCCGTATTCTCCCGGTAGATCAACTTTGTAAGCATTCGGTCCAATTTTCTCAAGTATCTCGAAGGGACCCTCGGCCCTAGGCATGAGCTTGTTCTTTCTTTTATCCTAAACCTTTCCTTCCTCAAGTGTAACCACACCAAGTCTCCCGCTTCAAATACCCTTGGATTTTTTCTTTCTTGGACTTAGCCTTGTAGGCTTCGTTTGACTTCTCGATTTGCTTCTTGACTTGGTTGTGGATACTCATCATGAACTCAACCCGCTTCTTGGCATCGTAACTCATCTCCTTGCTCTTGGCGGGGCTAGGTCCGTGGGCATGAGGATTGGCCCCATAGACCACTTCAAACGGTGAATTTCCCGCTAGAAGAAGGGCACGGTTGAAGGCAAACTCGGCGTGGGCAAGTTTGAGATCCCAATCTTTCAAGGACTTGGAAACGATGCTCCTAAGGATCCTCCCTAAGGTTTTATTAGTGACCTCGGTTTGGCCATCCGTTTGAGGGTGGTGGCTTGTGCTAAATAAAAGCCTCGTCTTCAACAATTTCCACAAGGTTTTCCAAAAGTGGCTCATGAACTTGGAGTCTCGATCGGATACAATGGTCTTGGGAACCCCATGTAGTTTGACCACTTCCTTGAAATATAGCTCGGCTACACCCATGGCATCCTCGGTTTTCTTGCACGCAATGAAATGAGCCATCTTGCTAAATCGATCCACCACAACCATGATGGAGTCCTTACCTCGTTGAGTTCTAGGCAAAGCGACGATGAAATCCAAGCTAACATCCTCCCATGGCCGATTTGGGACGGGTAGAGGAGTGTAGGGCCCCGTTTGAAAGAAGGACTTGGATTGTTAGCACGGGGCATCTCTTGATCACATCTTGGACATCTCCAAGCATTTTGGGCCAATAGAATTGATCTTGGAGGATGTCGTAGGTCTTTTGAATCCCAAACCGCCTTGGCTAAACCATTAGAATGTACCTCCCGTACTAGGAGAAGTCGGTAGGAACCTTTAGGAATGCACAACCGATTCCCCAAGAATAGGAACCCTCTTTAAGTGTGTACTTGCTTCCTACCTTACCTTGCCCTTCACGTATGGAGCTCCACTCGTCTTTGAAGTCGGGATCCTCCACGTAGAGCTCTTTCATGAATTCAAAACCCAACACTCTTTGTTCCACGTAGCTTAACATGGTGTGCCTTCGAGACAAAGCATCGGCCACCACGTTGTTCTTTCCTTCAATGAACTTGCTTGAGAAGGAGAATGATTGAAGAAATTCTACCCATTTGGCGTGCCTATGATTCAACGTATGTTGTCCGTTGATGTATTTGAGAGCCTCATGATCCGAATGAAGGACAAACGGTTTGGGCTTGAGGTAATGGCTCCAATGAGCGAGAGCCCGAACGATGGCATAGAATTCTTTGTCGTAGGTGGAATAATTGAGTTTGGCACCACTCAATTTCTCACTAAAGTAAGCGATTGGCTTGTGTTCTTGCAAGAGAACGGCCCCAATTCCAACTCCACTAGCATCACATTCGACCTCAAAGAGCTTATTGAAATCCGGTGGTGTAAGAATAGGTGAATCACACAACAACTCTTTAATTTTTGTGAAGGAATTCTCGGCCCCTTCATTCCACTTGAACTCCCCTTTTTTCATACACTCGGTGATGGGTGCCATGACGGTGCTAAAATCCTTGATAAATCGTCGATAAAAAGAAGCCAAGCCATGAAAACTTCTCACCTCGGTTATGTTCTTCGGAATCGGCCATGATTTGATAGCCTCCACTTTCTCTTGGTCCACTAGTATACCTCGGCTAGAGATGATATAGCCCAAGAATTGGATTTCGCTTTGCATGAAGGAACATTTCTCTAGCTGGAATGAAACTAGATGGATTAAGTTTCACTCAAAGGATGAACTAGAATCGATTTGTAGAACATGTATAATTTTCTACCAAGTGATGTGTTTTTGTGTTGATTTTTCTGATTTTTGTAAAACAAAAGAAAACATAAAGGATAGAACTAATTCTAAGCACTAAGCAAAGAATTAGGTTTTGATTAATTCAAGCACTAAGCCAGTAAATTAAACATTCACTAACTCAAGCACAAAGCAAAGAGTATAATGAAGGCACACAAGTTCAAACTCTAGGGTTTGTTTTTAGCATTCAACCAAATCTGAAAAATATGATGTGAGAATGAGGGTTTATATAATACCTCACTCTAATCTTGGCCATACATTACAAAGATGATCTAAGGGCTATAAACATCCCACAAAAAGCAACAATATCACGGCTCACATGAGCTTGAAATCTGAAAATTTGAAGAGAAACAAACAAATAATTGACATGTGGGAAAGAGACATGTTGAGACATGTTGAGGAGAAACATGTGAAGCTTCTCTTTGGTTTATTTCGGCTGACTTGGGGCTTTGTTCCCATTTGATTTTTGCTCTTGATGACTTAATTGACTTGTGGTTGACCTTTGGACCTAAGGTTGGAGGCGGGTCCTAGGTCAATGGATCGCAAAGTCTCAACTCCCGGTGCTATCTCCCCGTTGAAAAGGATTTGCCCTCAAATCCTCTCCTTCTTCATCCTCCAAGTCTTCATGGTACGGGCTAAGATCCCCCACGTTGAACGTGCCATGGACTCCGTATTCTCCCGGTAGATCAACTTTGTAAGCATTCGGTCCAATTTTCTCAAGTATCTCGAAGGGACCCTCGGCCCTAGGCATGAGCTTGTTCTTTCTTTTATCCGGAAACCTTTCCTTCCTCAAGTGTAACCACACCAAGTCTCCCGCTTCAAATACCCTTGGATTTTTTCGGTTCTTGGACTTAGCATTGTAGGCTTCGTTTGACTTCTCGATTTGCTTCTTGACTTGGTTGTGGATACTCATCATGAACTCAACCCGCTTCTTGGCATCGTAACTCATCTCCTTGCTCTTGACGGGGGCTAGGTCCGTGGGCATGAGGATTGGCCCCATAGACCACTTCAAACGGTGAATTTCCGTGCTAGAAGAAGGGGCACGCGGTTGAAGGCAAACTCGGCGTGGGCAAGTTTGAGATCCCAATCTTTCAAGGACTTGGAAACGATGCTCCTAAGGATCCTCCCCAAGGTTTTATTAGTGACCTCGGTTTGGCCATCCGTTTGAGGGTGGTGGCTTGTGCTAAATAAAAGCCTCGTCTTCAACAATTTCCACAAGGTTTTCCAAAAGTGGCTCATGAACTTGGAGTCTCGATCGGATACAATGGTCTTGGGAACCCCATGTAGTTTGACCACTTCCTTGAAATATAGCTCGGCTACACCCATGGCATCCTCGGTTTTCTTGCACGCAATGAAATGAGCCATCTTGCTAAATCGATCCACCACAACCATGATGGAGTCTTTACCTCGTTGAGTCCTAGGCAAAGCAACGATGAAATCCATGCTAACGTCTTCCCACGGCCTATTTGGGACGGGTAGAGAAGTATAGGGTCCCGCTTGAAGGAAGGATTTGGATTGTTGGCACGAAGCGCACCTCTTGATCACGTCTTGGACATCTCCAAGCATCTTGGGCCAATAGAATTGATCTTGGAGGATGTCGTAAGTCTTTTGAATCCCAAAATGCCCGGCCAAACCATTAGAATGAACCTCACGTACTAGGAGAAGTCGATAGGGACCCTTGGGGATGCACAACCGATTCCCCAAGAAGAGAAATCCTCTTGATGTGTGTATTTGCTTCCTAGCTTGCCTTGTCCTTCACGTGTGGAGCTCCACTCATCTTTGAAGTCGGGATCCTCCACATAGAGTTCTTTCATGGATTCAAATCCCAACACTCTTTGCTCCATGTAGCTTAGCATGGTGTGCCTCCGAGACAAAGCATCGGCCACCACGTTATTCTTTCCTTCAATGAACTTGCTTGAGAAAGAGAACGATTGAAGAAATTCGACCCATTTGGCATGCCTATGATTCAACTTGTGTTGTCCATTGATGTATTTGAGTGCCTCATGATCCGAATGAAGAACAAACGGTTTGGGTTTGAGATAGTGGCTCCAATGAGCGAGAGCCCGAACGATGGCATAGAATTCTTTGTCGTAGGTGGAATAATTGAGTTTGGCACCACTCAATTTCTCACTAAAGTAAGCGATTGGCTTGTGTTCTTGCAAGAGAACGGCCCCAATTCCAACTCCACTAGCATCACATTCGACCTCAAAGAGCTTATTGAAATCCGGTGGTGTAAGAATAGGTGAATCACACAACAACTCTTTAATTTTTGTGAAGGAATTCTCGGCCCCTTCATTCCACTTGAACTCCCCTTTTTTCATACACTCGGTGATGGGTGCCATGACGGTGCTAAAATCCTTGATAAATCGTCGATAAAAAGAAGCCAAGCCATGAAAACTTCTCACCTCGGTTATGTTCTTCGGAATCGGCCATGATTTGATAGCCTCCACTTTCTCTTGGTCCACTAGTATACCTCGGCTAGAGATGATATAGCCCAAGAATTGGATTTCGCTTTGCATGAAGGAACATTTCTCTAGCTGGAATGAAACTAGATGGATTAAGTTTCACTCAAAGGATGAACTAGAATCGATTTGTAGAACATGTATAATTTTCGGCCAAGTGATGTGTTTTTGTGTTGATTTTTCTGATTTTTGTAAAACAAAAGAAAACATAAAGGATAGAACTAATTCTAAGCACTAAGCAAAAGAATTAGGTTTTGATTAATTCAAGCACTAAGCCACTAAATTAATCATTCACTAACTCAAGCACTAAGCAAAGAGTATAATGAAGCCACACAAGTTCAAACTCTAGGGTTTGTTTTTTTCATTCAACCAAATCTGAAAAATATGATGTGAGAATGAGGGTTTATATAATACCCTCACTCTAATCTTGGCCATACATTACAAAGATGATCTAAGGGCTATAAACATCCCACAAAAAGCAACAATATCACGGCTCACATGAGCTTGAAATGTCAAAATTTGAAGAGAAACAAACAAATAATTGACATGTGGGAAAGAGACATGTTGAGACATGTTGAGGAGAAACATGTGAAGCTTCTCTTTGGTTTATTTCGGCTGACTTGGGGCTTTGTTCCCATTTGATTTTTGCTCTTGATGACTTAATTGACTTGTGGTTGACCTTTGGACCTAAGGTTGGAGGCGGGTCCTAGGTCAATGGATCGCAAATTCTCAACTCCGTTGCAATCTCCCCGGGTTGAAAAGGATTTGCCCTCAAATCCTCTCCTTCTTCATCCTCCAAGTCTTCATGGTACGGGCTAAGATCCCCCACGTTGAACGTGCCATGGACTCCGTATTCTCCCGGTAGATCAACTTTGTAAGCATTCGGTCCAATTTTCTCAAGTATCTCGAAGGGACCCTCGGCCCTAGGCATGAGCTTGTTCTTTCTTTTATCCGGAAACCTTTCCTTCCTCAAGTGTAACCACACCAAGTCTCCCGCTTCAAATTCCCTTGGATTTTTTCGGTTCTTGGACTTAGCCTTGTAGGCTTCGTTTGACTTCTCGATTTGCTTCTTGACTTGGTTGTGGATACTCATCATGAACTCAACCCGCTTCTTGGCATCGTAACTCATCTCCTTGCTCTTGACGGGGGCTAGGTCCGTGGGCATGAGGGGATTGGCCCCATAGACCACTTCAAACGGTGAATTTCCCGTGCTAGAAGAAGGGGCACGGTTGAAGGCAAACTCGGCGTGGGCAAGTTTGAGATCCCAATCTTTCAAGGACTTGGAAACGATGCTCCTAAGGATCCTCCCCAAGGTTTTATTAGTGACCTCGGTTTGGCCATCCGTTTGAGGGTGGTGGCTTGTGCTAAATAAAAGCCTCGTCTTCAACAATTTCCACAAGGTTTTCCAAAAGTGGCTCATGAACTTGGAGTCTCGATCGGATACAATGGTCTTGGGAACCCCATGTAGTTTGACCACTTCCTTGAAATATAGCTCGGCTACACCCATGGCATCCTCGGTTTTCTTGCACGCAATGAAATGAGCCATCTTGCTAAATCGATCCACCACAACCATGATGGAGTCCTTACCTCGTTGAGTTCTAGGCAAAGCAACGATGAAATCCAAGCTAACATCCTCCCATGGCCGATTTGGGACGGGTAGAGGAGTGTAGGGCCCCGTTTGAAAGAAGGACTTGGATTGTTGGCACGAAGCGCATCTCTTGATCACATCTTGGACATCTCCAAGCATTTTGGGCCAATAGAATTGATCTTGGAGGATGTCGTAAGTCTTTTGAATCCCAAACTGCCCGGCTAAACCATTAGAATGAACCTCCCGTACTAGGAGAAGTCGGTAGGAACCTTTAGGAATGCACAACCGATTCCCCAAGAATAGGAACCCTCTTTAAGTGTGTACTTGCTTCCTACCTTACCTTGCCCTTCACGTATGGAGCTCCACTCGTCTTTGAAGTCGGGATCCTCCACGTAGAGCTCTTTCATGAATTCAAAACCCAACACTCTTTGTTCCACGTAGCTTAACATGGTGTGCCTTCGAGACAAAGCATCGGCCACCACGTTGTTCTTTCCTTCAATGAACTTGCTTGAGAAGGAGAATGATTGAAGAAATTC
This sequence comes from Dianthus caryophyllus, assembly GCA_023091065.1. Lineage (NCBI taxonomy): Eukaryota > Viridiplantae > Streptophyta > Magnoliopsida > Caryophyllales > Caryophyllaceae > Dianthus > Dianthus caryophyllus. The sequence continues at coordinate 25,896,690 of CM041524.1, forward strand.
TACCCATTTGGCGTGCCTATGATTCAACGTATGTTGTCCGTTGATGTATTTGAGAGCCTCATGATCCGAATGAAGGACAAACGGTTTGGGCTTGAGGTAATGGCTCCAATGAGCGAGAGCCCGAACGATGGCATAGAATTCTTTGTCGTAGGTGGAATAATTGAGTTTGGCACCACTCAATTTCTCACTAAAGTAAGCGATTGGCTTGTGTTCTTGCAAGAGAACGGCCCCAATTCCAACTCCACTAGCATCACATTCGACCTCAAAGAGCTTATTGAAATCCGGTGGTGTAAGAATAGGTGAATCACACAACAACTCTTTAATTTTTGTGAAGGAATTCTCGGCCCCTTCATTCCACTTGAACTCCCCTTTTTTCATACACTCGGTGATGGGTGCCATGACGGTGCTAAAATCCTTGATAAATCGTCGATAAAAAGAAGCCAAGCCATGAAAACTTCTCACCCTGCTATGTTCTTCTGAATCGGCCATGATTTGATAGCCTCCACTTTCTCTTGGTCCACTAGTATACCTCGGCTAGAGATGATATAGCCCAAGAATTGGATTTCGCTTTGCATGAAGGAACATTTCTCTATTGGAATGAAACTAGATGGATTAAGTTTCACTCAAAGGATGAACTAGAATCGATTTGTAGAACATGTATAATTTTCGCCAAGTGATGTGTTTTTGTGTTGATTTTTCTGATTTTTGTAAAACAAAAGAAAACATAAAGGATAGAACTAATTCTAAGCACTAAGCAAAAGAATTAGGTTTTGATTAATTCAAGCACTAAGCCACTAAATTAATCATTCACTAACTCAAGCACTAAGCAAAGAGTATAATGAAGCCACACAAGTTCAAACTCTAGGGTTTGTTTTTTTCATTCAACCAAATCTGAAAAATATGATGTGAGAATGAGGGTTTATATAATACCCTCACTCTAATCTTGGCCATACATTACAAAGATGATCTAAGGGCTATAAACATCCCACAAAAAGCAACAATATCACGGCTCACATGAGCTTGAAATCTGAAAATTTGAAGAGAAACAAACAAATAATTGACATGTGGGAAAGAGACATGTTGAGACATGTTGAGGAGAAACATGTGAAGCTTCTCTTTGGTTTATTTCGGCTGACTTGGGGCTTTGTTCCCATTTGATTTTTGCTCTTGATGACTTAATTGACTTGTGGTTGACCTTTGGACCTAAGGTTGGAGGCGGGTCCTAGGTCAATGGATCGCAAATTCTCAACTCCCGTTGCAATCTCCCCGGGTTGAAAAGGATTTGCCCTCAAATCCTCTCCTTCTTCATCCTCCAAGTCTTCATGGTACGGGCTAAGATCCCCCACGTTGAACGTGCCATGGACTCCGTATTCTCCCGGTAGATCAACTTTGTAAGCATTCGGTCCAATTTTCTCAAGTATCTCGAAGGGACCCTACTTCTAGGCATGAGCTTGTTCTTTCTTTTATCCTAACCCTTTCCTTCCTCAAGTGTAACCACACCAAGTCTCCCGCTTCAAATTCCCTTGGATTTTTTCGGTTCTTGGACTTAGCCTTGTAGGCTTCGTTTGACTTCTCGATTTGCTTCTTGACTTGGTTGTGGATACTCATCATGAACTCAACCCGCTTCTTGGCATCGTAACTCATCTCCTTGCTCTTGGCGGGGGCCAGGTCCGGGGGCATGAGGATTGGCCCCATAGACCACTTCAACGGTGAATTCCCGTGCTAGAAGAAGGGGCACGGTTGAAGGCAAACTCGGCGTGGGCAAGTTTGAGATCCCAATCTTTCAAGGACTTGGAAACGATGCTCCTAAGGATCCTCCCCAAGGTTTTATTAGTGACCTCGGTTTGGCCATCCGTTTGAGGGTGGTGGCTTGTGCTAAATAAAAGCCTCGTCTTCAACAATTTCCACAAGGTTTTCCAAAAGTGGCTCATGAACTTGGAGTCTCGATCGGATACAATGGTCTTGGGAACCCCATGTAGTTTGACCACTTCCTTGAAATATAGCTCGGCTACACCCATGGCATCCTCGGTTTTCTTGCACGCAATGAAATGAGCCATCTTGCTAAATCGATCCACCACAACCATGATGGAGTCTTTACCTCGTTGAGTCCTAGGCAAAGCAACGATGAAATCCATGCTAACGTCTTCCCACGGCCTATTTGGGACGGGTAGAGGAGTATAGGGTCCCGCTTGAAAGAAGGATTTGGATTGTTGGCACGAAGCGCACCTCTTGATCACGCCTTGGACATCTCCAAGCATCTTGGGCCAATAGAATTGATCTTGGAGGATGTCGTAAGTCTTTTGAATCCCAAAATGCCCGGCCAAACCATTAGAATGAACCTCACGTACTAGGAGAAGTCGATAGGGACCCTTGGGGATGCACAACCGATTCCCAAGAAGAGAAATCCCTCTTGAAGTGTGTATTTGCTTCCTAGCTTGCCTTGTCCTTCACGTGTGGAGCTCCACTCATCTTTGAAGTCGGGATCCTCCACATAGAGTTCTTTCATGGATTCAAATCCCAACACTCTTTGCTCCATGTAGCTTAGCATGGTGTGCCTCCGAGACAAAGCATCGGCCACCACGTTATTCTTTCCTTCAATGAACTTGCTTGAGAAAGAGAACGATTGAAGAAATTCGACCCATTTGGCATGCCTATGATTCAACTTGTGTTGTCCATTGATGTATTTGAGTGCCTCATGATCCGAATGAAGAACAAACGGTTTGGGTTTGAGATAGTGGCTCCAATGAGCGAGAGCCCGAACGATGGCATAGAATTCTTTGTCGTAGGTGGAATAATTGAGTTTGGCACCACTCAATTTCTCACTAAAGTAAGCGATTGGCTTGTGTTCTTGCAAGAGAACGGCCCCAATTCCAACTCCACTAGCATCACATTCGACCTCAAAGAGCTTATTGAAATCCGGTGATGTAAGAATAGGTGAATCACACAACAACTCTTTAATTTTTGTGAAGGAATTCTCGGCCCCTTCATTCCACTTGAACTCCCCTTTTTTCATACACTCGGTGATGGGTGCCATGACGGTGCTAAAATCCTTGATAAATCGTCGATAAAAAGAAGCCAAGCCATGAAAACTTCTCACCTCGGTTATGTTCTTCGGAATCGGCCATGATTTGATAGCCTCCACTTTCTCTTGGTCCACTAGTATACCTCGGCTAGAGATGATATAGCCCAAGAATTGGATTTTGCTTTGCATGAAGGAACATTTCTCTAGCTGGAATGAAACTAGATGGATTAAGTTTCACTCAAAGGATGAACTAGAATCGATTTGTAGAACATGTATAATTTTCGGCCAAGTGATGTGTTTTTGTGTTGATTTTTCTGATTTTTGTAAAACAAAAGAAAACATAAAGGATAGAACTAATTCTAAGCACTAAGCAAAAGAATTAGGTTTTGATTAATTCAAGCACTAAGCCACTAAATTAATCATTCACTAACTCAAGCACTAAGCAAAGAGTATAATGAAGCCACACAAGTTCAAACTCTAGGGTTTGTTTTTCATTCAACCAAATCTGAAAAATATGATGTGAGAATGAGGGTTTATATAATACCCTCACTCTAATCTTGGCCACACATTACAAAGATGATCTAAGGGCTATAAACATCCCACAAAAAGCAACAATATCACGGCTACATGAGCTTGAAATCTGAAAATTTGAAGAGAAACAAACAAATAATTGACATGTGGGAAAGAGACATGTTGAGACATGTTGAGGAGAAACTTGTGAAGCTTCTCTTTGGTTTTTTTCGTCTGACTTGGGGCTTTGTTCCCATTTGATTTTTGCTCTTGATGACTTAATTGACTTGTGGTTGACCTTTGGACCTAAGGTTGGAGGCGGGTCCTAGGTCAATGGATCGCAAATTCTCAACTCCCGTTGCAATCTCCCCGGGTTGAAAAGGATTTGCCCTCAAATCCTCTCCTTCTTCATCCTCCAAGTCTACATGGTTCTGGCTAAGATCCCCCACGATGAACGTGCCATGGACTCCGTGATTCTCCCTTAGATCAACTTTGTAAGCATTCGGTCCAATTTTCTCAAGTATCTCGAAGGGACCCTCGGCCCTAGGCATGAGCTTGTTCTTTCTTTTATCCGGAAACCTTTCCTTCCTCAAGTGTAACCACACCAAGTCTCCCGCTTCAAATTCCCTTGGATTTTTTCGGTTCTTGGACTTAGCCTTGTAGGCTTCGTTTGACTTCTCGATTTGCTTCTTGACTTGGTTGTGGATACTCATCATGAACTCAACCCGCTTCTTGGCATCGTAACTCATCTCCTTGCTCTTGACGGGCTAGGTCCGTGGGCATGAGGGATTGGCCCCATAGACCACTTCAACGGTGAATTTCCGTGCTAGAAGAAGGGGCACGCGGTTGAAGGCAAACTCGGCGTGGGCAAGTTTGAGATCCCAATCTTTCAAGGACTTGGAAACGATGCTCCTAAGGATCCTCCCCAAGGTTTTATTAGTGACCTCGGTTTGGCCATCCGTTTGAGGGTGGTGGCTTGTGCTAAATAAAAGCCTCGTCTTCAACAATTTCCACAAGGTTTTCCAAAAGTGGCTCATGAACTTGGAGTCTCGATCGGATACAATGGTCTTGGGAACTCCATGTAGTTTGACCACTTCCTTGAAATATAGCTCGGCCACACTCATGGCATCCTCGGTTTTCTTGCACGCAATGAAATGAGCCATCTTGCTAAATCGATCCACCACAACCATGATGGAGTCTTTACCTCGTTGAGTCCTAGGCAAAGCAACGATGAAATCCATGCTAACGTCTTCCCACGGCCTATTTGGGACGGGTAGAGGAGTATAGGGTCCCGTTTGAAAGAAGGATTTGGATTGTTGGCACGAAGCGCACCTCTTGATCACGTCTTGGACATCTCCAAGCATCTTGGGCCAATAGAATTGATCTTGGAGGATGTCGTAAGTCTTTTGAATCCCAAAATGCCCGGCCAAACCATTAGAATGAACCTCATGTACTAGGAGAAGTCGATAGGGACCCTTGGGGATGCACAACCGATTCCCCAAGAAGAGAACTCCCTCTTGAAGTGTGTATTTGCTTCCTAGCTTGCCTTGTCCTTCACGTGTGGAGCTCCACTCATCTTTGAAGTCGGGATCCTCCACATAGAGTTCTTTCATGGATTCAAATCCCAACACTCTTTGCTCCATGTAGCTTAGCATGGTGTGCCTCCGAGACAAAGCATCGGCCACCACGTTATTCTTTCCTTCAATGAACTTGCTTGAGAAAGAGAACGATTGAAGAAATTCGACCCATTTGGCATGCCTATGATTCAACTTGTGTTGTCCATTGATGTATTTGAGTGCCTCATGATCCGAATGAAGAACAAACGGTTTGGGTTTGAGATAGTGGCTCCAATGAGCGAGAGCCCGAACGATGGCATAGAATTCTTTGTCGTAGGTGGAATAATTGAGTTTGGCGCCACTCAATTTCTCACTAAAGTAAGCGATTGGCTTGTGTTCTTGCAAGAGAACGGCCCCAATTCCAACTCCACTAGCATCACATTCGACCTCAAAGAGCTTATTGAAATCCGGTGGTGTAAGAATAGGTGAATCACACAACTCTTTAATTTTTGTGAAGGAATTCTCGGCCCCTTCATTCCACTTGAACTCCCCTTTTTTCATACACTCGGTGATGGGTGCCATGACGGTGCTAAAATCCTTGATAAATCGTCGATAAAAAGAAGCCAAGCCATGAAAACTTCTCACCTCGGTTATGTTCTTCGGAATCGGCCATGATTTGATAGCCTCCACTTTCTCTTGGTCCACTAGTATACCTCGGCTAGAGATGATATAGCCCAAGAATTGGATTTCGCTTTGCATGAAGGAACATTTCTCTATTTGGAATGAAACTAGATGGATTAAGTTTCACTCAAAGGATGAACTAGAATCGATTTGTAGAACATGTATAATTTTCGGTCCAAGTGATGTGTTTTTGTGTTGATTTTTCTGATTTCTTGTAGATCAAAAGAAAACATGAAGGATAGAACTAATTCTAAGGACTAAGCAAAAGAATTAGGTTTTGATTAATTCAAGCACTAAGCCACTAAATTAATCATTCACTAACTCAAGCACTAAGCAAAGAGTATAATGAAGCCACACAAGTTCAAACTCTAGGGTTTGGTTTTTTCATTCAACCAAATCTGAAAAATATGATGTGAGAATGAGGGTTTATATAATACCCTCACTCTAATCTTGGCCATACATTACAAAGATGATCTAAGGGCTATAAACATCCCACAAAAAGCAACAATATCACGGCTCACATGAGCTTGAAATCAAAATTTGAAGAGAAACAAACAAATAATTGACATGTGGGAAAGAGACATGTTGAGACATGTTGAGGAGAAACATGTGAAGCTTCTCTTTGGTTTATTTCGGCTGACTTGGGGCTTTGTTCCCATTTGATTTTTGCTCTTGATGACTTAATTGACTTGTGGTTGACCTTTGGACCTAAGGTTGGAGGCGGGTCCTAGGTCAATGGATCGCAAATTCTCAACTCCCGTTGCAATCTCCCCGGGTTGAAAAGGATTTGCCCTCAAATCCTCTCCTTCTTCATCCTCCAAGTCTTCATGGTACGGGCTAAGATCCCCCACGTTGAACGTGCCATGGACTCCGTATTCTCCCGGTAGATCAACTTTGTAAGCATTCGGTCCAATTTTCTCAAGTATCTCGAAGGGACCCTCGGCCCTAGGCATGAGCTTGTTCTTTCTTTTATCCGGAAACCTTTCCTTCCTCAAGTGTAACCACACCAAGTCTCCCGCTTCAAATTCCCTTGGATTTTTTCGGTTCTTGGACTTAGCCTTGTAGGCTTCGTTTGACTTCTCGATTTGCTTCTTGACTTGGTTGTGGATACTCATCATGAATTCAACCCGCTTCTTGGCATCGTAACTCATCTCCTTGCTCTTGACGGGGGCTAGGTCCGTGGGCATGAGGATTGGCCCCATAGACCACTTCAAACGGTGAATTTCCCGTGCTAGAAGAAGGGGCACGGTTGAAGGCAAACTCGGCGTGGGCAAGTTTGAGATCCCAATCTTTCAAGGACTTGGAAACGATGCTCCTAAGGATCCTCCCCAAGGTTTTATTAGTGACCTCGGTTTGGCCATCCGTTTGAGGGTGGTGGCTTGTGCTAAATAAAAGCCTCGTCTTCAACAATTTCCACAAGGTTTTCCAAAAGTGGCTCATGAACTTGGAGTCTCGATCGGATACAATGGTCTTGGGAACCCCATGTAGTTTGACCACTTCCTTGAAATATAGCTCGGCTACACCCATGGCATCCTCGGTTTTCTTGCACGCAATGAAATGAGCCATCTTGCTAAATCGATCCACCACAACCATGATGGAGTCTTTACCTCGTTGAGTCCTAGGCAAAGCAACGATGAAATCCATGCTAACGTCTTCCCACGGCCTATTTGGGACGGGTAGAGGAGTATAGGGTCCCGCTTGAAAGAAGGATTTGGATTGTTGGCACGGCGCACCTCTTGATCACGTCTTGGACATCTCCAAGCATCTTGGGCCAATAGAATTGATCTTGGAGGATGTCGTAAGTCTTTTGAATCCCAAAATGCCCTGGCCAAACCATTAGAATGAACCTCACGTGCTAGGAGAAGTCGATAGGGACCCTTGGGGATGCACAACCGATTCCCAAGAAGAGAAATCCTCTTGAAGTGTGTATTTGCTTCCTAGCTTGCCTTGTCCTTCACGTGTGGAGCTCCACTCATCTTTGAAGTCGGGATCCTCCACATAGAGTTCTTTCATGGATTCAAATCCCAACACTCTTTGCTCCATGTAGCTTAGCATGGTGTGCCTCCGAGACAAAGCATCGGCCACCACGTTATTCTTTCCTTCAATGAACTTGCTTGAGAAAGAGAACGATTGAAGAAATTCGACCCATTTGGCATGCCTATGATTCAACTTGTGTTGTCCATTGATGTATTTGAGTGCCTCATGATCCGAATGAAGAACAAACGGTTTGGGTTTGAGATAGTGGCTCCAATGAGCGAGAGCCCGAACGATGGCATAGAATTCTTTGTCGTAGGTGGAGTAATTGAGCTTGGCGCCATTCAATTTCTCACTAAAGTAAGCGATTGGTTTGTGCTCTTGCAAGAGAACGGCCCCAATTCCAACTCCACTAGCATCACATTCGACCTCAAAGAGCTTATTGAAATCCGGAGGTGTAAGAATAGGTGAATCACACAACAACTCCTTGATTTTCTTGAAGGAATTCTCGGCCCCCTCATTCCACTTGAACTCTCCTTTCTTCATGCACTCGGTGATGGGTGCCATGACGGTGCTAAAATCCTTGATAAATCGTCGATAAAAAGAAGCCAAGCCATGAAAACTCCTCACCTCGGTTATGTTTTTCGGAATTGGCCATGATTTGATAGCCTCCACTTTCTCTTGGTCCACTAGTATACCTCGGCTAGAGATGATATAGCCCAAGAATTGGACTTCGCTTTGCATGAAGGAACACTTCTCTAGCTTGCCATACAACTTGTGATCTCTAAGTGTTTCAAACAACACTTGCAAGTGATGTAGATGAGCTTCCTTGGAAGGGCTATACACCAAGATATCGTCAAAGTAAACCACAATGAACCTCCCCAAGTAAGGTCTCAAAACCTCGGTCATCAACCTCATGAAGGTGCTAGGAGCATTGGATAGTCCAAAAGGCATGACTAACCATTCATACAATCCATGCTTTGTTTTAAAAGCCGTCTTCCACTCATCACCCTCCTTGATTCTCACTTGATGGTACCCTTGTCGTTGATCAATCTTGGAAAACAATCGAGCCCCACTAAGCTCATCAAGAATGTCATCAAGTCTAGGTATAGGAAACCTATACTTGACCGTAATGTTGTTGATAGCTCGACTATCCGTACACATTCTCCAAGTTCCATCCTTCTTAGGTACCAAAAGCGTAGGTACGGCACAAGGACTAAGAGACTCCCTTACAAACCCCTTTTCCATGAGTTCCCCAATTTGTTGTTGAAGTTCTTGTGTAGCCTTGGGGTCACTTCGATAGGCGGCCTTATTAGGTAGTGTAGCCCCCGGAACAAGATCAATTTGATGCTCAATGCCTCGTATAGGAGGTAAGCCGTGTGGAAGCTCTTGTGGGAACACGTCTTTGTAGTACTCCAATAGCTCTTGGACCTCACAAGGAATCGGTTCCTCACTCTCTTTAGGGTTTTCTTTGGCGATGAGGGCATAAACAACCATGCCCTTGTTAAGCTCTTGTTTCATTTCTTGCTCTCCAATCAATAGGACTTCCTCAAGAGGCTTGGTCATAGCATGAGTAGCTCGGCCACCAATACTTGGAGGTAAGGGTGTGAGCTTGATCCTCTTGTCTCCAAACATGAAAGTGTAAGTGTTGTCTCTTCCCTCATGAATCGCATTCCGATCAAATTCCCAAGGTCTCCCCAATAAAAGGTGACAAGCATCCATGGGAAACACATCATACCAAACTTCATCCATGTATTCTCTCCCCATAGAAAAAGAAACCAAACATCGCCTATCAACCAAAATCTCGGATCCTTTGTTCAACCATCTCAACTTGTAAGGGTTTGGATGTCTTTGTGTGGGTAAGGCAAGTTTATCGATGAGGGTATTTGAAGCAACATTAACACAACTTCCTCCATCAATAATTAGGTTACAAACCCTCTTCTCAATGATGCACTTAGATCTAAAAATCTGATTTTTTTGACTTTCCTCCAATGGTTGAGGTTGGGTATGCATAACCCTCCAAGTTACAAGACCAAGGTTTGACTCAACTCCTCCTTTCATACGGCTCAACTTAGCCTCTATTTCCCTCCTCAATTTCTCCATAGAGTCATACATGGCTCCCTCAAGAGTAGTATCATAAGAAAGAGGCATACTAATTGAGAAAACAAAGAAGAACAAACCTGAAAAATTCGGGTAAACAAGACTTGTTTTTGGACCGTGTTTCCTAAGCACCAAGATGGGATCTTGTGCTTCAAACCCAACCAAAGCTTTGATGACCAATTTGGAATGAAACTAGATGGATTAAGTTTCACTCAAAGGATGAACTAGAATCGATTTGTAGAACATGTATAATTTTCGGCCAAGTGATGTGTTTTTGTGTTGATTTTTCTGATTTTTTGTAAAACAAAAGAAAACATAAAGGATAGAACTAATTCTAAGCACTAAGCAAAAGAATTAGGTTTTGATTAATTCAAGCACTAAGCCACTAAATTAATCATTCACTAACTCAAGCACTAAGCAAAGAGTATAATGAAGCCCCACAAGTTCAAACTCTAGGGTTTGTTTTTTTCATTCAACCAAATCTGAAAAATATGATGTGAGAATGAGGGTTTATATAATACCCTCACCCTAATCTTGGCCATACATTACAAAGATCTAAGGGCTATAAACATCCCACAAAAACCAACAATATCACGGCTCACATGAGCTTGAAATCTGAAAATTTGAAGAGAAACAAACAAATACACAAAGCATAAAGCATAAAGGAAGATAGTGACATGTGTGAAAGGGACATGTTGAGGAGAAACATGTGAAGCTTCTCTTTGGTTTATTTCGGCTGACTTGGGGCTTTGTTCCCATTTGATTTTTGCTCTTGATGACTTAATTGACTTGTGGTTGACCTTTGGACCTAAGGTTGGAGGCGGGTCCTAGGTCAATGGATCACAAATTCTCAACTCCCGTTGCACTAGCTTACCATACAACTTGTGGTCTCTAAGTGTCTCAAACAACACTTGCAAGTGATGTAGATGGGCTTCCTTGGTAGGGCTATACACCAAGATATCGTCAAAGTAAACCACAATGAATCTCCCCAAGTAAGGTCTCAAAACCTCGGTCATCAACCTCATGAAGGTGCTAGGAGCATTGGATAGCCCAAAAGGCATGACTAACCATTCATACAATCCATGCTTTGTTTTAAAAGCCGTCTTCCACTCATCACCCTCCTTGATTCTCACTTGATGGTATCCTTGTCGTAGATCAATCTTGGAAAACAATCGAGCCCCACTAAGCTCATCAAGAATGTCATCAAGTCTAGGTATAGGAAACCTATACTTGACCGTAATGTTGTTGATAGCTCGACTATCCGTACACATTCTCCAAGTTCCATCCTTCTTAGGTACCAAAAGCGTAGGTACGGCACAAGGACTAAGAGACTCCCTTACAAACCCCTTTTCCATGAGTTCCCCAATTTGTTGTTGAAGTTCTTGTGTAGCCTTGGGGTCACTTCGATAGGCGGCCTTATTAGGTAGTGTAGCCCCCGGAACAAGATCAATTTGATGCTCAATGCCACGTATAGGAGGTAAGCCGTGTGGGAGCTCTTGTGGGAACACGTCTTTATAGTACTCCAATAGCTCTTGGACCTCACAAGGAATCGGTTCCTCACTCTCTTTAGGGTTTTCTTTGGCGATGAGGGCATAAACAACCATGCCCTTATTAAGCTCTTGCTTCATTTCTTGCTCTCCAATCAATAGGACTTCCTCAAGAGGCTTGGTCATAGCATGAGTAGCTCGGCCACCCATATTTGGAGGTAAGGGTGTGAGCTTGATCCTCTTGTCTCCAAACATGAAAGTATAAGTGTTGTCTCTTCCCTCATGAATCGCATTCCGATCAAATTCTCAAGGTCTCCCCAGTAAAAGGTGACAAGCATCCATGGGAATCACATCACACCAAACTTCATCCATGTATTCTCTCCCCATAGAAAAGGAAACCAAACATCGTTTATCAACCAAAATTTCGGCCTCCTTGTTCAACCATCTCAACTTGTAAGGGTTTGGATGCTTTTGTGTGGGTAAGGCAAGTTTATCGATGAGGGTTTTTGAAGCAACATTAACACAACTTCCTCCATCAATAATTAGGTTACAAACCCTCTTCCCAATGGTACATTTAGACCTAAAAATCTGATTTTTTTGACTTTCTTCCAAGGAATGGGGTTGGGTATGCATAACCCTCCAAGTTACAAGACCAAGATTTGTCCCAACTCCCCATTTCATACGGCTCAACTTAGACTCTATTTCCTTCCTCAATTTCTCCATAGAGTCATACATGGTTTCCTCAAGAGTAGTATCATAAGAAAGAGGCATACTCATTGAGAAAACAAAAGGAACAAACCTGAAAATTTCGGGTACCTCAAGAGGATTCCTTTGGACCGTGTTTTCTAAGCACAAAAGGTGGATCTTGTGCTCTTGAATCCAACCAAAGCTTTGATGACCAATTTGGAGTGAAACCTATGGGGGTTGATTTCACTCAAGAGAACAACAAAAATCGATCTTGAAATATTTGTGTTTTACTCGGCCAAAGTGATGTTTTTTGAGATAAATTTTCTGATTTTTTTTGTAAGTAAAAGAAAAGCATAAATGGATAGGCTAAATCTAAGCACTAAGCAATAGATTTAGGTTTTGATTAATCAAGCACAAAGCCACTGATCCTTGCCATTTCTCTGTCAAAGATAATTTACGAAGTTCTTCCAACTTATTTTTTTTTATTGACACTAACCCTAGACTCCTCTCCCTTGAGAAATAGCTCAAGACTTTCTACTCGAGCTCCATCCTATACTATTTCTATTACACCCCACCAAGCCGAGTTCGAATGGAACAGAGCAAAAGATGTCGAGTTAAGAGCATCCTTTTTTATAGAATGATGGATATAAGAATCCACACCAGATCATGTCCTTCAAGTCGCACGTTGCTTTCTACCACATCGTTTCAAACGAAGTTTTACCATAACATTCCTCGAATTTGGAACCAGTCTGCGGTTGATTCAATTATCGAATCATGAATAGTCATTGGTTCAGTTAAAATAGTTGTTACCTAGATTAGATATTACATATCTCTTAAGTTTTTTTTTTCTAATTTTTTGATTTCTTAATTAACATTTTTTATACAAATTACAAACAATTACAATTTACAATAAGACGACATCTCTAAGAGATAAGCTAAGAGAGATAAATCCATCTTTATTTTCGAACGCAACCTTTACATATATAAATTTTCATATTTAATAAGAAATATCAAAAAAAAATGTAGTTATAGTAAAAATACAATTTATTTTCTGGAGATGAACAAAAAAAATTAACGTCCTTCTATAATGATATATGAATATTTCTATATTATATATTTATATTATATTTATATATCATATTATTAAGGACTGGATATATAATAGGTAAAGTCACAACTTTTTTATAATGAAAATTAATGTAATCTATAACCCCAGGCTTGCCTAAATACCTAACAGATTCATCTGTATCATTTGAGCACTTATCTTTGTGAAATCTGTGAAAAAGATATAATTTTTTTATTCTAATCATTAGCCAAAAGAGTCAAACTCTAGCCAATCTTACACTTTAGACACTTTATAAAATAAACAGAAAAGAAAAACGTATTTTCTTATTAATTAGAAAATTAGAATTAATTATGCTCTGGGACGAAAGGATTCGAACCTCCGAATAGCGGGACCAAAACCCGATGCCTTACCACTTGGCCACGCCCCACTTCGATCTCGATTCGACACTAATAAACACTAATATTGTTGTTGATTATTCGTCAATTCCAGACCAACTATCTAAAGAATCCATTAGATTCGGTTGTTTAGTATTTTAAATCCGATAGATGTCAACATAGAAAAAATGAATTTATTGATCATTACCAATAATTCCATTAAGATATTATATGAAAGTAGAATTTCTTCTATTCTCCATTGAGAATGGAAGGTTTTTTGATTGAGTAAGTAAGTTCAAAAAAATGAAGGATTTTTTCTTTTTTTTTTTTTTACTTATCTATCAATAACTCAATCAAAATGCAATAAAAAAAAAAAAGAAAATGTCTGTTATGCTTAATATCTTTAGTTTGATCTGTCTTAATTGTACTCTTTATTCGAGTAGTTGTTTCTTTGCCAAATTACCAGAGGCCTATGCTTTTTTGAGTCCAATCGACGATTTTATGGCACGCATACCACTATTCTTTTTCTCTTAGCCTTTGTTTGGCAAGTCAGTAAGTTTTCGATGAGGTCTTTTAAAGATGAATGCTTTTTGCAAAAAAGAGAATTTTAATTCTAATTAGAATACTAAACAATTAACAAAATCAAAAATCTTACAGTATGAGCCCTTAATTCAAAATTAAAATATTAAAATTCTTGTATAGACACAACCCGCATTATTTCGTTTTCCATTCTAACTATTTTGATTTTGGCTAAATGAACAAGTGGTTAAAAATCCATTATTGATAAGTACGAAAAGAATAGATAAGATAATAATAGCGTAAATTTTTTTAGTATTTCTATTACAATTACAAAAAAAAGTCGATTTTAACATTTTCAAAAACAACTTTAGGTGTCAAACCTAATATTTAATTTTAGGATATGCGGTATAACAATAGAAAATCTATTCTCTTTTTCAAAGAAAAAAAGATCTTGGAGATTTGTAATGCTTACTCTCAAACTCTTTGTTTACACAGTAGTGATATTCTTCGTTTCTCTCTTTATTTTCGGATTCCTATCTAATGATCCAGTATAATCCTCAAGGCGAAGACTAAAAAAAGGGTTTTTGCTTCATTTTTCATTTCTCTTTTTTTTTATAATTTAAGATAAAATTTAAATGAAACTATATTATAAATTATAAAAAATGCCAAATTCTAATTAATTCGAAAAATATATATTATTATATATATTAAAGAATATTATAATTATATTAAGATTAAATCTTCAATGTAAATATAACACGGAAAGAGAGGGATTCGAACCCTCGGTACGAAAAACTCGTACAACGGATTAGCAATTCGACGCTTTCGTCCACTCAGCCATCTCTCCCCCTTGAAAAAAAAAAATAAAATACAAATTTATATATTATTTATATATAAATAAAAAAAGAAATTCGAAGATTTTTTGTTTATATGTAAAAAAGTATGTAATAAAATCGAATCCAGAATTAATAATAAAAAATTGAGAAATCAAATTATATCTAAATTAGATATATAATTATCTATATATAATAATTTTCTATTCTATATAACATAACAATAACATTTATATAATATACTATTAACATATAACCATAATATATGTCTATAAAATAGACAAGTTGTTTTTGTGTCATACAACAGCAAGTACAAGTTTTAGACTCAATTCCAATCAGTTGGATAACGCCAAAAATAAGAAAGATTCTATTTTAATATATATATAATATATAACTTATATAATATATATAACTATTAACTATAATATATATAACTTAATATATATTATACTAAATCATCTTATCAATTACGCGTGGTGGTCTAATACTAATTAGGCTTTCGATCTTAAATCAATATTACCCTAAGTTCAATTAAATCAAGGCGTCCCTAAATTCAATTGTCAATTAGTCGCGCAGGAAGAAATCGCACAAGTATAAACTAATTAATCACAACAATTTAACCAAAACACCTGATTAAAGGCATAATTCCCCCTCAACCCTAGTTAAGGGTTTAGCTACTCATAATTAGGGCAAAAGAAATTAAATGAGAAATAGAGTAGAAACATAATTACCAGAACTGAATGCTTGAATTAAAGTTGCGAAGTACCGACGGTTACAAAGTTCAAAGATGAAATCCAAAGTGCAATTCTAAAGTTGAGGATGGAAAGCAGTAAATAAACTAGGAGAGAGAACAGAGAAACTATTTCGTAGTCTAGGTCTAATAAAACTTAAGATAATCTCCTAATAAAAGTTTGTAACACCCGGTGTTGTCCGAGGTTATTCGGGCCGGGTATCCCGTTGAAGAGGTTCATTTGTTGGCTCAAGTGAAATAGTGCTTAAAAGGATTGTAAGTACTACTCATATCAACAAGATGCATCTTCTTTTCTGGTGGCTCATCTTAAGAACTCTTCAGTTAAGCGTGCTTGCTGGAGAATAGTCTTAGGATGGGTGACCTCCTGGGAAGTTCTCAGGATGCACACGAGTGAGGACAAAGTGCGCTGGAAAGGACCCGTGTTGGTCTGTGGGCGATGCACGCAGCCTGGCAAGCTACCGTGAAAAATATTTCGGCCTTTGGTTGGGGCCGGGGTGTTACAAAGTTTCTAATTAATATAACATAAAACTGCAGCTTCCGTAAGTGAAAATGCGCCACGGCCGGCCGACCGGCCGCGGCTCCGGTGCACAGCTACATCGAGCCCAACGTTTTGGGCTCACATCTCCAAGCTTCTTGGGCCTTTGCTATCTCCTTCAACATTTCGGCCCCTTTACTTTAATTCTCGTCTTTCGGTCCCGAGCTCAACCTTACGTCGTCTATTGGGTCTCCGTCGTATCCACTTTTCAGCTCAATTGCTTAGGAAATGAATGAAATCCTGCAAAATACGGAAATACGACAAAAGCGCCTCTAGGACGTAATGTGAGAATAAAATGGCCCCGTAGGACGCATTTTGACAATAAAAAGCAGCTCGGGACGGGGGTAAAAACATATAAAAATAACAACTATCAATAAGTCTGTTAAGCTTTAAGTTTGAAAACCTTCTGTTTAAATAATGTCACCATATTTTTTATTACTTTCAAATGTTTCTATAATCAAATGTGTTCGCTTCGCAGGAATATTTAATTGAACTAATGCAATTTGAAGAGGGGCCGACACAGCGAAATCCGATTATGGATGCCATGTTTGAGAAATGGGACTTGATGGCTAAGTCATGGGGTTCTTCTTTCAATTTCGGCGGCGCATTATTATTTGTTCCCGTACTAATTAACAAGCACTATGCCTGCGTAGTTGTGAACTTTAATAACAGCACCATTGATATTCTAGATAATCAATATTGGCCCAACCCTTCGAAGATGTCCATTGTCTACTCAGCTGCGAAGATAATTGTATGTCACTATACGCAGCTCTTATTTGTTTATGTTTTTTAAATTTAGTTTTTAAACTTTTCTGCAGCTTTTGTTGATCGTTTTTTATCGTTTTTGCAGTCAAGTTGTTTGAGTGATTACTTGGACAGTAAGGGCTTCCCTCTAGCTGCTGAAATTATCAACTTTAACACACGCGTTATCGATTTGGACTGGCAAACACAATTTGCAAACAATCCAGAATCCGGAGTATAAACTATGATGCACATGGCGCTTTTTGAGGGATCGTCATTTAAAGACAGTAATCTCACTTCAAAGGTCCAACGTCATTATCTAAGCGTACAACTCGCTGCATCGCTGTTACTCTCGGATATTAACAACATCTGTGAAGGTTTCCTTGCAACTTACAACAAATTCAACGAAAACAAGGAACCGCTTTGGATAAAGTTGCACGCAAAGCGTAAGCTTGCCGATGAGATCGCCAGAAAAAACTAAATGTTTGCAACTTTTTCAATTTTTTGCAAATATAGACCGGTTTATTAGTACAATGTCCGTCGGTCTATTATTACTATCGGCTTATCGGCTTAAGTGTACGAAATAATGTCTACTTTACCATGTTTTCTATTAATGTATGAACTAATTTGAACTTATTAATGTCTACCTGTTAATTTTAATTACTCAACTGAAAATCGTATTATTTACGACACTATTAGTATTTAAAATTGCAACTACTAAGTTCTGAAAATGTAACTGTAACTCTTAAAATGTATAGTTGTAACAGTAATTACTTTTTAACAAAACTATTACTATACTTTCGAATTACTTCTACTTCAAAAATCTTTATTTTACATTAGTCATCAAATGTTACTACAAACGAAACATTAATTCAATATAGTTGCAATGGATAAACAAATTAAACGTAACTACAGTACTTCTCTATAAAAATTCAACAAATATGTTTTGAATTTGTAACTGTAACTGTTACTATTTAAAGTTGTAACAGTAAATAATATAAAACGAAACTACTGTTATATAAAAAAAATGTAACAGTAAGCGAAACGATAGTCAAGGGGTAAAAAATTACCATGTGGTCGAGACCGAAGAAGGCCATGGTTGGTACCTCATTCTCAAGTGACTCTATATAATTTAGAAGCTTACACCAATAATGAATGACCACCGGGGTTACGTCTCTATCAGGCAAGAGCGAGTAAACATCCTTCCTGCTGAGGATATCACCGTTTCCGTAGTCAGCGACTACTTCGCTGCATAATGAACCCGGGAAAAAAATAAGGAAAACAATGTTAAGAAGTACATGGGTAAAAAGGTTTAAAAAAAAAAAAAAGGTTATGAGCAGATTGAAACTAACTCAGGGTCCAAGCCGGTGTCATCCACAAAGCAGTAGTCAGCAACCTCCCTTCGTAACATTGGCATAGGAGCAGTTAACTTCTGATTATTCCTCATGAATCTCGATATTACCAATCCTTCACTGTCAGGCTTACCGCAGTTAAGAGTACATCCTAGACCATCCCCGCCACCACGGGACCGACTCCTTATAACAGATAAATTTTTAGAACCAACGGCGTGGGCTACCTGAGTAGGTTGTTCAGGAGTGTGTACTTCAGCCTCGACTTCAGGCTGCGGTAACTGAGGGCGCCTTCCAGATGAGTCGAAGTTGTCCACTTCAATATTGCGCTTCCGTTTGTTGGATTTCGAACGAGTAGCAGATCCTTTTTCTGAAGTTTCTGTGGCAACATTCAGGGAGTTCGTAACACGAGCTGCTGATGTATTGGGAGGTTCGTCAACGGCTTCAGATGCAACTGATACGGGTAAATGTGTAGGCGCCTCAACTTGAATAGCAAGATCGTTGTTGACTACTTCATTAGTCTGAGCCCCATCATTGTTGATAACATCATTGTTCGTGCCGGCGTAGCCATGGTGAATAACATCATTAACCTCAGCCGTCGTGTACAAGTTTGGGGAGAATGTTGACTGAACGAGGTCAATAGTTTCTTAAAGGTGAACATCAGTTATATCTACGTCAGAGGATCTAGATTGGTCAAGTGATTCAGTTGAAGGCTGTGGGCTAACAACTTTGTCAACATTGGGATTGTCTGGCCTTTGCGGGGAATGGACGGTGTGAATATCATCGACAACCTGCCTAACTTGTGAAGGGGACGCATCCTGCAGTACTGGCGCTTTGTCGGAAGCTACCTTCATCCTTTAAAGCAATTTCAACAACTTCGTCAACATACATATGAAGAGCTGGGTCCTCAAAAAAAGCCTGAGTCGATTGCGTAGGTGTAAAATCAGGAAGAGGGATCCCAGGTGTGGTGAGGGACCTGATCTTCGAGGCAGCGTCAACATACCAGTTGTGAAAAGCAATTGCATTACGATGCATATGAAGATAAAGCTCGTGGGCGTCATGACGTAAAATTAAAAACAGCAATTACAATTAATGCACAATTAATAATGACATGGCTAAAATTAATAATTAAATAATTACGATGAGTACTTACATCAGTTGCTTTTGAATGCAACTGCCGATCATTTTCAAGACCTGGGGGGACACGGATCTTGATGAAGCTTTCAGAGTCATTCATCTCGGGGAGAGTGGACGGGCTACCATTACAAACATTAACAGCGGGCGTATCTCGTTGCTGACCATTACTGACCGACTTGATAGTTGGGTCGAGACAATGAGGATAATGGACAAAGATCGTGTCTTTCTTCCCAAACTACCACCGAGTAACTCACCTTTAATCCTTTCTTCCAATTTCTTTTTAACCCAATGCTTTATCAATGGGATATCAGTTGGTGACGATTTACCGCGAAAATCGTAGCGATGAAAATAGGTAATCATAAGAAAGGGTAAGCAACCACCCAAACACTTACCAGTACCACCCGGCTGATATCTTTGCCTCTGCAGATTCGTCGAGAATGTAACTACACCGGTTGTATCGACTAATCAAGCTAACATCCTCAACAAAGACAAGTATCTTAAAATCGACAGAGCTATTAAGGGTGGGACAGAGAAATATAGACATGCTATACACAACAAATACTCTTAAAAATCTATCGCCTCCTTCCTTGTCCTTCTTAATTTCGTTAAAAAGATGGCCTAAAGGGATAGGGGGACCAGGTTTTCTGATGCCGAATTCGGACCTCCAACGGTCCTTCAGAATCCTAACTTCTTCCTCATTCTCATCCTTCTTTGGGCCAGTAGAAATAACCTTCAGAGAGTTTGGGCCCAATGGAAGCAAGAAACAATCATGTACGTCATGTTTAGTAACCATAAACTTGTCGAAATCAGAAGCATGAAACACGTTACTACGGTCTTTGAATGCATTAACAAAATGGTGCAGATCATCAACTGGAAAATTCTTAAAGTTAATATGAAACAACCCACCAAAACCAATTCTATTAATTGCTTCCTTCTGGACAGTGTTAAACTTCTCCATCAGATTCACGAGATCATGAGACGACACCTGACATGATAGGTAGGATCCGTACTCACGGCATTCTCGAGAACTTCAGCAGATTCATCAGCCATCTAACAAGAAAGAAGAACAGTACGAATTTATATTCAATTAAAAAAATTTAAAAAGTAAACGAAACTATTAACAACTAATGAAAATCTAAGCGTAATAATCGAAACTGTATTACTATTTAATCAAAGATGAAAATAATTATACACTATTCTGTAGAAATTGAAAGGTAAATAATTTATCTGAAAATATCCTAAATATCGAAAATAAATATAGTAAATAAAAGGTAAATAATTTATCAGAAAATATTCTGTAAAATAAAAGGTAAATAATTTATCAGAAATATTCTGTAAAATATCCTATATTAACTGAAAAATTTGGAAAAACAGGAAGAGAATGGAAAAACAAAATAACACTACAACAATGGATAAGAATCGAAAAACATGCATACAATCTAAGACATTCAAATTGAAATATGTAATTCAAAAAACGAGTACAAAATTAGAAAAAAACGAAAAAAAAAAAAAAAAAAACTTACATTATTTGATTCAGAGGTTGAAGAAGATGAAAATGTTGAATAACTCATAAAAATGTCGATAAAGATGAATGGAGGAGATGAATACAACTGAAAATGGGAGATGAAGTGAAGAAGAATTGGGAGAGACAAGTGAATGAATGTGGAGTGAAAAAAAATGAAGTCTGTCTTGGAAAAAGAAGGGGAACGACGCATTGAACAACCCAATTCATTTAATATAAACCAATTCTATATATATATATATATATATATATATATATATATATATATATATATATATATATATATATAGGGGTGGGATCCGGTGAGACCCCCTAACTCGGTGAGACCTCGTGAGACCCCATGAAAATCACATTGTATGACTAAGCCGAAAGCATAGGCCCGTCAAAATCCTTTATTTTAATTAGTTTTCACCATTAGTTGGGTTAAAAATATAAATTACATATTAAAATTTCTAATAAAATATTTATGTGTCGGGTGAATAATATGCTAGATACACAAAATTGATGTTGTAGATACATTAAATGACGTATTAGATACACAAAAAATTATTAGGTACACAAAATTAATGTCGTATGTACATCAAAGTTATAAAATGCGTTTAACGACGATATAAAGTGACATGATAAGGTAGTTATGAACCCCAAATATGTTACTTAGACCATAAATTAGATAACAAAGACATCTATGCCGAATTTTTGAACTAAAAACTATTTTAAGAGGGGGTCTCACGAGGTCTCACCGAGTTGAAGGGTCTCACCGGATCCTAAATCTATATATATATATATATATATATATATATATATATAGATAAGTTATTTTGAGTCAGCTAAATATTTTGAGTCGCAAAGTCAAGATTTTCAGATTCTCCAAAATAGTGGATTTTAACCCCAAAAAAAATGGATTTTAACCAAAAATATGGATTTTAACAAAACACTGAGATTAGGTCTCCAAAATTTTTTGTCCGGCCGGTCAATCGGCCGTGAAATTTTGGAATTCACTATGCTTTGTTAAAATGAAAATTTTTTTGGTTAAAATCAACTTTTTTGGTTAAAATTAATTCTGACTTGCTGACTTTCCCTAGACCATTGACTTGATAGAACTTATCTCTCTCTCTCTCTCTCTCTCTCTCTCTCTCTCTATATATATATATATATATATATATATATATATATATATATATATATATATATATATATATATATATAGGGGTGGGATCCGGTGAGACCCCCTAACTCGGTGAGACCTCGTGAGACCCCATGAAAATCACATATTATGATTAAACCGAAGGCATAGGCTCGTCACTATCCATTATTTTAATTTGTTTTCACCATTAGTTGGGTTAAAAATATAAATTACATATTAAAAAATTTAATAAAATATTTATGCCTCGGGTGAATAATATACTAGATACACAAAATTGATACTGCAGATACATTAAATGACGTAGTAGATACACCAAAAAAAGATTAGATACACAGATAGATGTTGTAGGTACACCAAAGTTATAATATACATTTAGCGACGATAGAACGTGACATGATAAGGTAGTTATGAACCCCAAATATGTTCCTTAGACCATAAATTAGATAATAAAGACAACTATGCCGAATTTTCAAAATAAAAACTTTTTTAAGAAGGGGTCTCACGAGGTCTCACCAAGTTGAGGGGTCTCACCGGATCCTAAATATATATATATATATATATATATATATATATATATATATATATATATATATATATATATATATATATATATATATATATATATATATATATATATATATATATATATATATATATATATATATATATATATATATATATAATTAGGTTCTTTAGAGTCCACATATTTTTTAGAGTCCTAGAGTCCAGTTTTTGATTTGAAATTTTAACCTAATAAATCGAAATTTTAACAAAAAAAATGGAATTTCAAAAATTCCAAAAATTTGAAATTCCAAAAACATTGGAATTCCAAATTTTTCTGGAATTCCTGGAATTTTTGGAATTTCAAATTTTTGGGTTAAAATTTCAATTATTTTGGTTAAAATTTCAAATCGTAAAAGTGGACTCTAGGACTCTAAAAAATATGTGGACTCTATATAACTTACCTCTATATATAATTAGGTTCTTTAGAGTCCAAGGGTATAGTTAGAGTCCTAGAGTCCTAATCTCAACCGTTAGATCTAAATAGATCAATGGTTGAGATTCATTCCTCAATAAATGTCTTGTCCCCTAAAAAAAATTGGAAAAGCAAAAGAAAAAAAAAAAAAAAAAAAACAACACAAACATCAAGCATAGCAGTTACTCGACCATAAACACACTCATTCTAATTTTTCTTATTTCAAAATTTTTACACTCTCTCTCTTCAACTTTGAGTGACTCTTCTCTTTCCCTTCATTCACTTCTTCATCTTCATTGTCCTTAACACATCCGTTTTATGCAACTCTCTTTTAATACCATTTCATCTTCATCGTCATTGTTATCGTTGGTGGTCTTCTCTGAACATACCTTCGTTATTTGGGCTCAATTAAAGGTATTTCTATTCTTTTTTGCTTTCAATTTATTTTGTATTTTCGGTTTTTTAATTTGTGATTAGTTTCGATTTGTGTTTTTGTTTAGATTTGTGTATTTGTTTTTGAAAATTGTGTTGAAATGTTTATCTAAAAATTTAGTTGTTTTTTTTTTTTCCAGTTTTTTCTTTGTTTGATTTCAGATTAGGTTTACATTTTTATGTTAAAGGTTTAATTTTTATGTTTTGTTCTTCATGTATTTTGTTAATTATGATTTTCTTCAATTTTTTTAGTGAATTTGATAGTTTTTTTGGGGGGATTTTGACGATTTTCATCAATAAATTGAATATCCTTAAAAATTGATTGTTATTCTGTTTTTTGTTCTTGGTGTTTCGAATTTTATAATTGAAATATAATTCCTCTTTTTTTTAGAACAACTCTGTTTTTACTGATTTCAAGTTTTTCCCTTTTTTTCCAGCTATTTGTATTTCGATTTTTTTTTCTTTTCTAATTGTCATGTATCGAATACATATGTAGATGTCGTCTTCTAGCAGTTTTGCTTTCGAGGCTGAGTACAAGGGTGACTCTTCTCAAGAACTTGAGGCTGATGAAGTACAAAAGTTAGAGGAAGTTGTCGGGGATGACGGTGAGACCTCAGAAGTTGGTGATTCTTTTTTTGTTGATTACCATTACAAACTGGTTGTGTTTGTAATTCTTTTTTTTACTATTAGAATTTCATATTATGTTGTTAGAATTCTTTTTTTTCCTGTAAGTGTAATTTGGTTCTGTTATGTTAAATTTGTAGGCGGTTCATCAATTATATCTCCATATGCAACGTAACGCGGTTGCTTTTCATTCGTGGTATACTGATGCAGCTACAAGGATGAAGAATCTAACTACCCCTCGTGCCTTTGACATAGCTTCTACTTCTTCTCAATCAACTCAAGCTTTTTTCGAGAATCTTGCACTTCATCTATACGTTGACGAGGTTGTTGATGTTGCGATGCGAATGAAGTCAACATCGGCAAGGGCTCCTGTCTATCAAGATACTACTACTGCTGTTGTTCGTGACGTTGTGCAGGACCATCGGCAAGTGGCATTGACGACGCTAACATGGTGTTAAAGAAACATCGGCGTTACCTTGTTTGCCAATTAGCTGCAGCCCTTCTACTAGCCGACTGCAACTCGAAGCGCGAATGTCTACTTGAAAACGTCTCCAAGTCTGTCAAAACTAAATCTGGTCTATGGAAGGTACTTCAAGGCCAGCGTCAAGTCCAACGTAAGTTGAAGAAGTTATCTAGATAAAGCTACCATCAACATTGTCTTTGCTCATTGAACTGTTCATTTTGTTCCGTTTTGTACTTTGCTTTTCTATCTTGGATTTCATTCAACTCTATAACATTGAACAACAGCTTTTTTTTTTTTTTTTGTTCTACTTGTACTTTGGTTTCCAATGACAAATTTCAAGTTATATATATCTTATGATATTTTGCGTAATTCAGAATTTTATCACATCTTAATGAGATTATAAAAGAGTTTTTTAAAATTTCACTTATGTTACAATTCTAACATTATAAGATATTTCAAATATCTAATCTGAAATACATATAGAGCTTTAACATACATATACGAAATTTCAACCAACTGGTTGTGTTTGTAATTCTTTTTTTTACTATTAGAATTTCATATTATGTTGTTAGAATTTTTTTTTTTTTTTTTTTTTCCTATAAGTGTAATTTGGTTCTGTTTTGAAGAATCTAACTACCCCTCGTGCCTTTGACATAGCTTCTACTTCTTCTCAATCAAAACAAGATTGTAAATTAACCATTACTACTGATTGATTACAATTGAACAAGTACGAAGTAGTTTTATAGCATTTGTAAAGCTTGAGATAAAATATAAAATTAAATGAAATTTCAAGAACAATAAAAGAAATTTTAGCCAACATTATTAGAATTCCAAACTCTACTGTACAAATTAGTATTCGAGACAATAAAAAATTTATACCCAAAAAAATACCAATCTGAAATTTCGAAATTCCAGTAGACAAAAAAAAAGCATTCTAACAAAAATAAAAAGAATTTTAAATTGCTAACCCTAATATTCGAGACAATAAAAAATTTGTGATAATCAGTCAAATTTGACGCAAGCTCCTTCAATTCCCTATCTTGAATTGAAAGAAGCTCATGGTTATGCTCTTCAATAATCTGGTTGACTATAAATTTTCCGTTTCTGCAGAACAACCGTATTCTCACTTGCCAACCAACATTAAGGACATTGGTTCTCCTTCCAACTGTCTCTACACTCTCATCTTCTTCAGGAGGCTTCTTTAGAGCATAATAAGCACCAACCCTATTACAAACTATCAGCTTCGACTTCAACGTCTTGTCTCTCCAATACTTTGCCGTATATTTACGCGTACCAAAGCCCGAACCTATTCCGTATATCTTGTAAAACGTTGTTGCTTCTTTGACACTTACAAATTTCTGTCCAACATAAGGCTTGAAGTCCTTTTCAACATTCTCACACAATGCTCCTTCATTTATTCACATTGCCAGAAAAACTTGCAAGATTTTCAAAAAAAAAAAAAAAATCATAGGCATATAATGTGAAATTCCAATATGAAAAAACAGAAATATAAACACAATCAGTTTCCAATATGAAAAAACAGAATTATAAACACAAAAACTAAACTTCCAAAAACAAAAAAAAAATAATTATAAACACATAATCTGAAATTCCAATTTCAGAAATAGAATTATAAACACAATCTAAAATTATAAAAAAAATTATGGAAATCTACCTTACACATTCAAAGTATTAATTATTAGTCTACCACCTTAGAACATTACTCTACAAAAAAAAAAAGATGAAATAATAAAATTAATTGAAATACCATCATCAACATTCACTGCTACAATATCACCCATAATAGAACTACCAAAAAAATTGAAAATTTACAAAAGAACGAGCAAATTTCTTTTTTTGGCTTCGTTTTAATTAGAGTTTTTATTGGTTTAATTTTTAATTTCTGTAAAAGTATTAGAAATAAAAAAGCTTAAAAAATAAAGAAGAAGAAGAAGAACATGAAAAACCAGAAAAGAAAAAAAAATAAAAAGAGGATGAAGAAGTGCAGAGAATAACGTACCTTCAACAACAATTAATTGAAAGGGAACTGGATGGTTTTTTTTGGGGTTCCCTAAATCATCCGCCCCAAAATTCACATCAGTTGAATGAGGATTTTTCTCATTGGCTTTAATTTTCTTTTAATTTTTAATTTTGTTAATTAATGACAATCAAATCTCAGCCCTCCATTTCACTTTAATCCAATGGTTGTGGATAGGACTCTAGGACTCTATACAATATTAGGACTCTATACAATATTAGGACTCTATATAACTTTTCTCTCTCTCTCTCTCTCTCTCTCTCTATATATATATATATATATATATATATATATATATATATATATATATATATATATATATATATATATATAGAAAAGAGATCAAATAAGTCCACCCTAAAACCATAAGTCCGTAAGTTTCATTCTCGGCCCTTGGATCAAATTCAATCAACGTTCCATATTTAACTTGGTAAATTCAATGCATTTATTGGAAAAAGGAGGAAAACAAAATAAATTAATATTAATATTTTGATTCCCCCAATTTCGTCTCATATCACTCCTATTCTCCCTCCTTGTTTCAATTTCTCAAAATAAACCCTTTCTCTCCCCCAATTAATTCAATTTCAGTCCCCTGAACTCTCTCTTCCAAATTCAGTCATCCATCATCGTAAAACTTCATCTCAAATTGAATCCTTCATCTTCTTCGACTTGCATCCCATATTCACGCCTCCAACTTCATCCAAAATTTAAGCCTTCATCGTCCCAACTTCATCCCAAATTAATTAAGGTATAATTTTTTCAGTTTTATTTGTTTTTTTTACAGTGGTTTTAGGGTTAATTTTAACTTAAGTACGTCTTTTTTTTTAATTTTTATTCTGTTTTAGTCCATTTTTGTAATTGCTCTGTAATTTTTTTTAGTTGGTATATCTTGTTTAATATTCTCAAAAATCTAGTCTAAAATGCATGTCTACTGTTGTGGGTGATAAAAAGCAGTTCATAAGCTTTGATTTGTGCTTTTTTTTTTTGGTCTTTTGTTGTTGTATTTTTGCTAATTCATTTTTTAATTTTTTTTTTTTGGTCCGTAGGATGTCTAACATAGAAGAGGAATCTGTTGAAGTTGAAACTGTAGTCTAAGTTCATGAAAAAGAACGCTAAAAATACAAGTGAGATGGCTATTGTAAGGCGACAAGTCGCTGACTATTGCTTCCTCAACGACTACATCTACGACGCTAAGTTCCGATCATTTAACTTAATCATCTACACTTGCATACCTACAATGTTGAATTTTATATTTAATCTTTCTTTATGTGTTAATTTGCAGTGAAATATTAGCGGACTATGGCAATGATGATATTCTTAGGAGGTCCGATCTCGTTTCCTTGATACCTGAGAACAATACTACACCTGCGGTCAATCAATGTTGGTGTAAGCTGATGAACTACATAGAGGCAACTGAATATGAACCCCCCGGGATGGCTTTTTTTGGTCTTCGACATAGGGTAAAATAAGATTTCTGTTTTTAAACCATTTTAATCCTATTATACATGCAGTTTCATTTAAATTAAAGAACAATTTCATGCACAGTTCATAACAGTTTTAGACATTGTAGTTTCACTACAATAGCACACCAGTTTCATGTATGACAGTATTAATGTTTCACCTTAGTTGCCTACTAATACGTGGCACTGTATACCAACACAATCTTTGTCTACTGATCATAGACTTCTTCAAATTTTAAACCTATGCAGGAAATACTTATGAGAATAATGGAGGTCGATATTGAAGCTTCACAAGTCTCCCAACTTATCGACGAGCTCTTTGACACGTAGGGATCACGCAGAAAGTTGCTGATGAACGCTACTTGGCTGAGTTGCGGGCCAAACATCCTCAAAGATAATCCCTCGGTTACATTTTGCGTTGTTAATTGTCTCGGATGGGGAATTTTGTTTTACTACCCCTTATTACCTTAACATTTTGCATATGTTATCAAATAATATCCACCAGACTAGTAATCTTTACTCTACTATGTCCTCATTGAACATAATATCATTGTTAGTATTATATTTCATATCGCACTTTATCAAGTTACCACTACTACAAACAAGTGCAAATTCTGCTACCATTATTTGTCACCAAACAGAATAAAACTGTTAACCATTCTTTGTGAAACTATTGCTATTTTAAATTGTTAAAAAATATAATAAAACTGTAAATTAGTTTTGGTGAAACTGTTAAATATTATGAGTAAAACTTTTAATGTCTGAACTCTTTCTCGATGATTCTCATCTACTAACCAATTTAATATGCTACAACACCTAATAAGTTGAACAAAATAAATTAATAAATAATATTTTCGTCAACTACAACTAGTAACAAAGCTAATGTAATACTATACAAGACCAACACTTAAAATTTAAACAATCAAAAGTAGTTATATTTGACTGCAACTTAAGTAAATCTGATTACATCATTTTTAGAGTACTTATTAGTACTATAAGTTGGGTCAAAAGATAAAGCATCCCCAAAAACAGCGTAGCTTTTACGTGCATAATCACCCGCACAAATAACCCTCCTCAAACAACCTTTGTTATCTACATCGTAATCAAAGTAAAACTCAGGTCGTGTCTCCTTCAAACTCACCAAATGGTCAACAAATAGCTGTCCATCTCGGTCATGAATGAAGCAATTCACGTCTCGCTTGAAATTTTTAAAATCATTGAGGGTAACCCCAACATTCTAAAACCCTTCAACAAGCTCCTTATACATTATATACGTCTTCGTAGCTCCAATATTCAACTGCCCAAAATACACAACCAAAATTTTAAAAAACAGTTTCATTGCTAAATAAGTTTCATCAATATATTTAAACAGTTTCACCTTAATAAAACAACAGTTTGTTGAATACAGTTTCAACTAAACAAAACAACAGTTTTACGTAAATACTTTTACAGTGACAATAATTTAAAAAACCATTGTCAACATAAGTTCATTAAATGATTTCTTTGATTAATCATTCAGTTTTAGTAGTACAGGTAAACAGTTTCACGAAAATAGACATACAGTTTCTTAAAAACAATTTCATAAAATATAAAAAACAGTTTCTTCAATATACGATCACAGTTTCATTCAAAT
Source organism: Dianthus caryophyllus (assembly GCA_023091065.1). Taxonomy (NCBI): domain Eukaryota; kingdom Viridiplantae; phylum Streptophyta; class Magnoliopsida; order Caryophyllales; family Caryophyllaceae; genus Dianthus; species Dianthus caryophyllus. The sequence continues at coordinate 25,926,304 of CM041524.1, forward strand.
CACAAAAATATGACAGCTACTGAAAACGAACATCAATTCCCCTAATAACTTCAATAGAAAAATTAAAAATTAAAAACAACATCTAATTTACCAATCAAACAAATACAAAGGATGTAAAAGAGTAGAGATTAAATAAAAAATAAAACCAAAAAATACCCTGGAATAAATTTAATTTCATAAACCTACACATAAGAAGGGAAAACAATTGAAGTTCCACAATAAAAAAGGAAAACAATTAAGAAAAAAAAATTGCATAATATCAAAATTCTTACCTTCTTCATAAGCAATTACAGACATATCCGCCATTGCAAAGAAAATAGAAAACACGATTAAATGTTTCAAACAATTTACTGGAGAATAATGAATTCACAGTAGATTTTAAAATCAGTGTATCGGATGCAAAAAAAAAGAAAAAAAGAAGAAGATTGGTGATGCAATTGAGTAAACTGTAATTGAAATGAAGAAAGGAAGAACCAGAAATTGAAATGAAGGAAAGTAATTACCATGAGCATGTCAAACGTTTTTTTTGAAGGAATTTAGGAGCAATTACATTAACTACACCCATTGATTACCGTAAATCAGTGTTTTATTTATTTTATTTTTTTTAAATAAAATAAAAGCATTAATGAGTGACTTAATCTCAGCCCTAGATAACAAATCAATCCAATGGCTAATAATGAAACTTATGGACTTACTAATATTTGAGGACTTATATGAACTACTCTATATATATATATATATATATATATATATATTATTTGTATCACATTATAGTTTGATATGTGATTCAATTTTTTGATGTATTATAAAAAACGTTATTGATTTTTTGTATACGAGTTTTACTCCCGTTGTATACTTTTTCCATTTTGTTTCCTAACTCTACCATTTTTTTACTCCAGTTGTATACAAAATTATCTCTTTTTCTAATCAAACTTTTCTTAAACTAAATTCATCAAAATTTCCAATTAATCAATTTTGTAGTTTTGATAATGAATTCAATGAAATAATAATCAGATTCAATTTCATCCTTTTTCATTAAAATGGTGGATTTTTATTAATTTTGATAAATTGAACTCAAAATTGTAATTAGGGTTTGTATGAGGAGGGGATTTGGGTGGCGGCCGGCGGCGAGAGGTAGACTGAGGCGGCGTCAGTACCGCCGGCACCGGCGTGGGGGCCGGTGGTGGTCAGCATCGTCAAGCTAATTTGTGGTGGTTTGAATGAGAAAGGCTTTGTGGTGGTTTGTATAATAAAGGCTTAGTGGTGGGGCCCGAACACAAGGTGGGGCCACCACGGGTCGTCGGCGCCGGCGTGGTGGCCGCCGGTTATAGGGTGGCCGGAGTTGTGGTGTTGCTGGCCGGAGATAGGTAAGGGTGGTGGTGTTAGTTGCCCTAATTTGTTTTCTTTATTTCTTCTTTTTTTGGGTTGTTGTTGTTTTTTTTTTTTTTTTTTTTTTTTTTTTTTTTTTTTTTGTATATTGTGGGAGAAAAAGGGTAAAGTTGGAAATCTCAGTTTAAAAAGTATACAACGACAGTGTAACAACCTGGTTTTTCGTGACTTTAATAATTAAACTAAGGCGGAAAATTAATTAAGTTTATATATTACAAAACCAGCTGTTATCGTCATAAAACTCTGTATACATAATACGAGTTTAAGATAAAGCAGAGTTATTCGATTACATTCTCTCAAAAGCGTACAAAATAAGTAAGGTAACTCTCCCCAGCATTCGAAATAATAATAGTCCTCGGGGTACCTGCATTTAACCAATTATCATTTTCCCGCAACACTCTTTCGACACATGTAATTCTAAAACATATGCAATATAGGAAGTAGATAAATTAAAACAATTAACAGGTAGGCAATTAAAACACATAAGGAAATCATGATGATTCAGGCACGAGTATAAATCAAATCGCATAACGTACAAATACTCACACAAAATCATTCTCAAGCAAATCGTATCTCAAGACACAGGAAATCATGCCATTCAGACAATAATCAATCAAAACAAGACAAGGAAATGCATTCAACATACGTTAACTAAAGAATGTTCATTAGCGAGGCGGAAGCATGCAGACGTAATTTCGCAATAGTAGACAGGGCCAAACAGATTGGACGTGGCTGACACACTAGACAACAGTGGACAGGGCCAAACAGATTGGACGTGGCTGACATACTAGACGTCCGCGCAATAGCGGTCAGGGCCGAACAAAGCGGACGTGTCTGAACAGGCTAAGGATACCTAAAGCGATAAGGACAGCCAAATCCCGAGTCTAATGTATGCATACACCACTATAGATAGGTTCGTATCATACTCGCCCTCGAGTAAGTAGTCACCTAATAATTCGACTATCACCTTAGACGGGTACCCCCGGGTGGGGCTGGAGTTTCCAATTACCGTAGTATGGGCTCACGGAGATATCAATCATGCCCCATCCCTGAGGTTGTATATCCCGCACCGAAATAATACTTTATAAAAATATTAGATCGCCTTTAGCAACTCTGGGAGGGAGCCAAAGTCCCCATAGACGGCTACCTCATTAACTTCGAATTCAAGAGTCGCGACATGGCAAACAATCCAAGTATTTTATTCAAGTATTTCATTTTCTCCAATTCTTATTTCCTCGTTCATTCAAAATAGGTGACAATTCTATAACTTAAATATATCGTCTAACTTTGTATAATGAAATTTTAGTTCTAGCAGTTCTTCAGATAAGCAGAATACATAGAAAGACTTACATATTTATTTTGAGTCCGTTCATAAAATTTAAATATTTTCACTATTCATTATTTTACTATTCACTGTATTTACTATTCATCGTATTTACTATTCATCGTATTTACTATTCACCGTATTTTTATACGCATTCGTATTTTAGTATTTCGTATTTGTACGTATTTTTATACTTCGTATTTTATACGTACATGTATTCTTATACTTAGTATATTTTCCATACTTAGTATTTATTATTATATTTTTATACTTAGTATTTTTTTATACCTTAAGATATTTTATTTAGGTACAAAATCAAGTTTATTTCCTAAGTATAGAATTCTAATTTCAAAGTCGTTAAGTTCGTTTTGTACTTAGTGATTTGAAATAATATTTTGAAAGTAAAAGTCGGTTACGTTTAGTCATATACTTAACTAACATTTTAGTGGTTTCAATTTTTAGCGAGGTTGTCGTAGTTCATTTTAAATAGTCCGTATGTCCATATCCAAATTTAAGCATAGGTAGTAACACTCGAGATGGTTCATTTTAATACGTGTAACGTTTATTTTAATCGGTTTCGTTGATTCTTTTTATTGACGATTCATTATACAATCTAATATAATCCTAATTATAAATCAAATTTAGTGACTAAGTGACAAATTCATTTTGATCAAAATAGGTCCATTTTTAGTGTAGAGACCGTGGCCCTTATTTATTTTAGCTATTTATTTCTTTTTTTGTTTTTATTAATAATTCATTACTTTAACTAATTTAATTACTTAAGTGATAAAAATAAAAAGTGACAACTTCATTTTAGATCTAAAATGCTCACCAAAACCGTGGTCCTTGTACATTAGTGTAATTTATTTTCGTTTTCAAATTTTATCGGTTTTCGACCTAAAGTTTTTATAATCTATTTATTTAGTTTATACTAAAGTGATTTAAACTAAGTTGAAATTTCACTAAATATTTTATTAAGTTTATGAATAGTGTTTTTACTTACTTTAAATTTCTAATTTTTATATTTTAAAGATTTAGCTTATTTAACTTATAGATTTAGTTATGTATTTATTCACTAATGGATTTAAACAACATTTAAATTTAACTTTATAACAAATTATGAATCAAACTAGCTAAAACTGAAGAACACTTATGAATTTTTCAAGAACACTTATGATTTTCTAAAGAACACTTTTAACTCAAATTTTCATATTATCGTTTTATTTTCTCAAATTTTTATAGCAAGTCTAATTTATCTAGACTAATCATAATATGTTATTTAGAAAAATTAAAACTAAAAATTGGTCCAAATTAAAGGGGAAAACCGTGTAGAGTATATATGTTCCCTATTTTTATTTTTTTTATTTTTATACTTCTAATTCAATAACTAATTTCCTTTATATCATTTATGTGTTTAATCATGAGTGAAAAACATAACAAAACATCAACACACAAAAGAAAAATCATTTCAAACACAAGCATAACAACAATATTTAAAGAACACACATAAACACTTTTAAAACATTTAAATTTCATAACAATTTCATTTAAAGTCCTAAACATAAACTAATTATATTTTCATATACATCTTATTCTTAGTATTTTAAGCATGCAATTAACAAAAATTAAAACGAAAAATTAAGTGAAAAATTTAAGGGTGGCCGTGGGTTTTTACATGTTCTACACAATTTTTATTTTTCGATCTTTGCCTTGTAATTAGTCATGCAATACTAAAGTGATATACTAATTCATACACACATACAAACATAACATATAATCAATTAGGTGTAAGTGCTTAGCAATTATAGTGTGCGGGAGCACCTTAGGTTAACTCGGTACGAATTTCTTAGCTCGTCTGGATCCATGATTTTTTTGTCAACCCGAGACGCAAATCCAAGCCGTTTCCTCATAGACCCAATTAGTAGTGAAGTCGAATGAGAACAAAAAAAACAGCGACAGTGACGTTGACAGCAACACCCACAAAATAGAAGAATGGAATGAGACTTGACACAACGTATCGATATAATAAATTATAGACGGAAAGCGAATTGAATACCGAGAGGTAATTAATTGATTGAATGATTTAAAATAAGAAGAATGAAGTAGGAGGGCTCACTGATAAGAATGAAAACTGGTCACGGCATCGTCAGTTTCTGGACGTAATACGAACAGCAACCACGCTAGTCACACCCAGTTGAACTCCGACGAGGCTATAAAAACAGGGGACGAGTCAAGAGGGATATTGACTAAAAGCAAAAGAGAAAACGAAAGGAGAAGAGGGGGCTCACTGGTGAGTGGTCAGTTCCAGTGAACAAAGAAAAGAGGGGAAGCGAATGGCGGTGGTCACCGTGGGGAGCTCCGGTGATAGGGGCGTCAGCAGCAGCGATTTCCGGCGAAGGCAAACGGAGGAAATAAGAGGAGGCAGAGCACGGTGGTGCTGGAGGTGGTGGCCACTGGTGGTTACGTCGGAGGTGGAGAAGTACGGTGGTGTCGGCCTAAGCTCCGGCAAGGTGATTTCCGGCGAGAGAGAAGAGGAAGAGAACAGAGGAGAGGCAGGGGAGGAGGCGGTGAGGAGCACGGGAAAAACAGGGGGCTACGGTGGTGAGGCGTCAACGGTGGTCGTGGTGACGTGGCTCATGGTGGTGATTGACGGAGATCAGAGCTCCGGTGACCAAGGCCATGGTGGCCCAAGTCGTTGTTGCCGTTGGGTTGCTGCTGTTGTTTGTTTGTTGTTGGTGTTGTCGAGTTTGTTGTTGTTAATGTTGATTTTGTTTTCTTTTAATTTAATTGGAGGAAATAAAATGAAGAAGGAAGAAGGGAAGAATGGAGGTTGAATAAAATGTGTTTTTAGATTTTGTTTTCAATCAAAATGAAATGAAGGAGATGGTATAAGGTGTGTGAGGGAAGTTTTGACCTAAAAAAAATATCTAAAAGCAGAAGGTAGTATACTAGTGTGTCGACATAAGTGAGGCTAGGGTTTAAGTTTGGTTTCCGATTTGCTCTGTTTCATTCGCTCTTATTTATAAATCTTTATATTTTATAAAATATATTATGTATAATATATTTCGTTGCAATTCTATTTTTATTTTCTATAACGTTCAACTTATATTTTTAAAATTAAATGGTGTATAAAAATATTAGTTACAAATTCTATTACGGTCTCACAGGTTTTCAAACGGTCTGCTAATTTGCAAGATACATTTCAAAAAAATTATATTATATTCAAGTAATAGTAATTTTTAAAGTACAATGCAAATTTATTAATTTTAATAAAAGCAATTGAACCAAAGTTTTAATTTGACAAGTATTTTATAAATAAAATATAATATAGGTTAATATAAAATCAAGAAAGTTTAATTAGAAATGTATTGGAGAAAGTTTATTTAATCGAAATTTTTCAGCCGCGTTTTTAAAGTAATTGAATAAAAGTTAAATTATATGAATTTTAATTTAAGAATTTTGTTAAAATGATTAATTAGTATTAATAAAAACACGGGGTGTTACAGATAGTAAATCTCGTATACAAAAAATCAATACCCATAAAAAAAAATTGATTAAGAACCTGTTCTTTCGGACTTATTTTCAAAGACATTTCGATTGATTCACTCACTTGATTGATTCGATTCATTCACTCCATTCGATTCGATTGATTCATTTCATTCAAATACATTATTATTATTATTATTATTATTATTATTATTATTATTATTATTATTAATATTATTATTATTGTTATTATTTTTATTATTATTTTTTTTATTATTATTATTATTATTATTATTATTATTATTATTATTATAATTAATATTATCATTATAATAATAATAATAATAATAATAATAGTTATTATTATTATTATTATTATTATTATTATTATTATTATTATTATTATTATTATTATTATTATTATTATTATTATTATTATTAATATTGTAGTTGTTGTTGTTGTTGTTGTTGTTGTTGTTGTTGTTGTTGTTGTTGTTGTTGTTGTTGTTGTTGTTGTTGTTGTTGTTGTTGTTGTTGTTGTTGTTATTGTTGTTGTTATTATTCTTGTTGTTATTGTTATTATTATTATTATTATTATTATTATTATTATTATTATTATTATTATTATTATTATTATTATTATTATTATTATTATTATTGTTGTTGTTGTTGTTATTATTGTTGTTATTACTATTATTAGTAGTACTACTACTACTACTATCACCACTACTACTACGATAACTAGTACTACTACTAGTAAAACATGTGAAAGTAGTGAAAAAAAAGGTACGTAAGAAAAAAAACTTGTAGCATTGAAATAATAATAACTGTTAATACAATTGAAAATCATAATCTTGAAAACAAAGATATCATAAACTCAAAAGATATCATCTATGTTTATTCGTTATCGACTTCCACACCATCTTGATGTGTTTCATCATCATGGTCATTATAAATACCAATAGGATTGTAACCTTAGCTTATTGAATATATCAATTGATGTTCTCTTAAAACTTGTAGAAACTATTGAATTGGTATTTGTCAATATTTTATGGTTAAATACATATCCTCATGCTATTGTTAGATAAAAATTTGTTGGTTGCAACTTTGTTGGTTTTTAATAATAATAATAATAATAATAATAATAATAATAATAATAATAATAATAATAATAATAATAATAATAATAATAATAATAATAATAATAATAATAATAATAATAATAATAATAATATTAATAATAATAATAATAATAATAATAATAATAATAATAATAATAATAATAATAATAATAATAATAATAATAAAATAATAATAATAATAATAATAATAATAATAATAATAATAATAATAATATTAATAATAATAATAATAATAATAATAATAATAATAATAATAATAATAATAATAATAATAATAATAATAATAATAATAATAATAATAATATCTGCTTGATTATTTCGATTGATTGATTGATTGATTGATTATTTCATTTTGATTCAGTTGATTGATTAAATTCTAAAAAGTCAGAAAGAAACGAGTTCTAAGTTTGTAAGAATTTAGATTAAAATTATTTATCTAAAAACAGAGAAAATTAGGGTTGTAAAAGGGTAGTGAATGGAAATTTTATGAACAAATATATATATATATATATATATATATATATATATATATATATATATATATATATATATATATATATATAGAGAAAAGTTATAGAGAGTCCAAGTTTTGAATAGAGTCCTAGAGTCCAATTGTGAGCCATTGGATTAGATATGAATGGATGGTGGAGATTTGTTTTGATTAATTAAAAAAAATTAGAAATAAAATGAAAATTACAACCAATTAGAAAATTAGATTCATTGTGCTGTTTTCTATGTTGGGCGGCATATTGGATTAAACAAAAAAACCATCCACTTCCCTTCATTATTTTCCTGCTTCTTCTTCTTCTTTTTATTTTTTTCCGGTATTTTTGATTCTACTACATCTTCTTCTTCCTTTTTTTAATCGCTTTTATTCTTCATCTTAAAGTTTTTATTCTCACTAATTTTACCAAATTACAAATTTGCATTAAAAAAAACTCCGTTGAAAATTTTAGATCTGAATTTAGTTTCTTTCTATTTCAATAATGGGTGATATGGTAGTAATGAATTTGGATGAAGGTATTTTAAGTAATTTCATTATTTAAATCGTTTGTGATTTTCGCTTTTTTTTTATTTTTGTTGCTTTTCTTTGTATTATGTGTAAAAATGTTCAAAGGTCGATCTTGTTTGAATTTAACTTTAACATTCATTTGCTCTTGTATGTGTTTTCATATATTTGATAGGTGTGATTAATGGAAGTTTGTTACCCATTTCAACCATCAATCTATGGAAGATGGTGGTGGGAAGTCAAGCCGTGGTGTAATTTTAAGGTCAGTGAGTTGAAATTTCAATTTTTTGTGTTAAAATTTTACAAATTTCTGCTGAAATTCTTTTTTTAATAATTACAGTTATTCACTTTGTAATATCGTTTTTAAATCAAATATTTTTCATGTTTAAAATATCAATCAGTTAAAGATTAAGATTTAATGTTTAATTAACTTTGAAAATTGATTTGATAGTATTTTTTTTTTTTCAATTTAATGCTTTTCATTTCCTAAACAATTTGAGCGAGGTTGATGACGTTGAGATGCTCAAGATAACATGGTTGATGATGTTGAGACTTCCGAAGCAACTATTAAAGGAGTCGAGCAGTCCAGTTACATCGTAAAAAGATTAATGGAAGATTATTAAATCAAGCTCACAAGTCGTTCATTGTCTGTAATTTTAGATTAATAAATTGGAATTTCTTTTACTAGACTTGAAATTCTAAATTTTGGTGCTGAAATTTCATAATTGTTATATGTTGTTTGGCTGACAGTGTTATGAAATTGAAATTCTATTCTATAGGCTTGAAATTCTAAATATTGTTGTTGAAATTTCAGAATTGAAATATGTTCTTTGTATTAGTGGCAGTGCATTGAAATTGGAATTCGATTCTAGACTGAAATAATAAATTTTCGTATATAAATTTCAGAATTTGAATGTTGTTTAATCGATATAGTTGTATAATAATTAGACTTTTGTACTGTTTGATGTTGTGAACGATGGTTGATGCTGAAAAAATCATACAATTAATGGACTCTAAAGACCAATGTTAACGGATTCCAAAACATAGGGGCAACCCTTAACCAGTTTTAGACAGTATGATGTTTTTTTAGACAGTATAAGTTATCAAAAATTACTCAGTAAGTGTTTAGTTTTAAAAAATTAGTAGTAACAGGTGATAGTATTTTTACTTCAGATTGGAATTCTATAAAAGTTTGTTATAATTCTTTTTTTTATTGTTGAAATTTCATTTATTGTAAGATGTTTTTTTTACAGTAGAAGTTACAAAAAATTAGTCACTAAGTGTTTACTTTCCAAAAACTAGTAGATTATTGAAATCTGAAAGTGTTTTTTTTAAAAAACTGTTAAAATCTCAAATCCATGTGTTGAAATTCTAAATTTGGTAGCATATTTGAATTGAGGAAGTAAAGTAGAATACATAAGCGTAAATGTTGAAATTGAAAAATATAAATAATAGATAGATAATTGAAAATTAGTCATCTAAAACAAAAGTACAAACCAATGTAAAAATGGATACAAATTAAGCGGTTCAATATTGACATAGTTTAATAAAGTCGGTGTTTCAAAACGATAGTACAAAGCAAAACAAAGCGAGGAGTTCAATGAGCAGTTAAATGGTGACATCGCTTCCTTTAGAGTACTTCTACATCTTCCGCTATACCTGACGCTACGCTTTAAGCAACTTTATAAGGTCAGGCTACCTCTTCAGAAATTGGGACACGTTTTCAAGTAAAACGACACGCTTCAAGTTGACTGAGTAGAAGTAGAGGATAGGTCAACATACAACGCACGGGGGGTTGTTAGCTTCTTCTTCCTTGAAGCAGCGTTGGTGTACCAAGAGTGGAAAGCAACCGCATTCCGTTGCATGTGCATATACAACTCATGAACCTCCTACAAACATGAACGTAAGACAAACAAATTACAGTAATTTAAAAAGAGAATTCCAGTATGTAAAAAGAGAATTCCAGTATGTAAAAAGAGAATTCCAGTAAGACAACTAAATTACAGTAATTTAAGAAATTTAAGAAAAAAAAAGAATTGTAATCACATAATATGAAATTCCAGAATGTAAAAAGAGAAATTATAACAGATAATCAGTTTCTCTTATAAACACAAAAAATGAAATTCCAACAGACGAAAAACGAATTATAACACATAATATGAAATTCCAATTTCAGGAAGAAAATTATAAACACAATTAATATAGGAATTTTTGAAATACCAACAGCAGAAAAAAGGAATAACAATCAATTCTTAGGGTTTCCAATTTTTTTAGTGAAATTCAACAGAAAAAGACGAAATATACCAATTTCTGTATCAAATTATAATAAGAACAGAAATTATTCATAATACACAAAATAGATGAAGAATAAAACATAAAAAAACAAAATTTAAACCAAAAAATCGAAACTTGTTGAAAATTAAACAAATTAAAAAAATTCAAAATGCACAAAATACATGAAAAACCAACCCTAAAAATTAAGTCTTTAACACAAAAAATTCAACCTAATTTGAAATTAAACAAATAAAAAACTGAAAAATCCAATTAAATTCTTAATCTAAACATGAAATTTCAATCTTTAATTGATTGATATTTCAAATACGTAAAACTATTTGATTTAAAATGATATTTCGTAGTGAAAAACAGTAATTATTAATAAAACAATTTCAACAGAAATTTTTAAAATTTCAACACAAAAATTTGAAATTTCAACAACTTACCTTAAAATTAGACCACGACCGTTTGAATTCTCACCACCATCTTCCATAGATTAATCTTTGGAAATAAAAACACATACAAAGACAAATGAATGTAAAAGTTGAATCCAAATCAAATCTAAAAAACTATCAAATTAAAAAAAATTATCAAATCAAATTTAATATAACATGAATTTCAATCTTTAATTGATTTATATTTCAAATATGAAAAAAATTTGGTTTACAACTGATATTAAAAAGTTAAAAAGCAAGTAACGAAATTTACCTTTGCTCGAAATTGACAATCCAATCAAAATACAAAGGAGGGGATGAATCGGGACCAAAAATGGAGATGAAACAGAGTGAAAACAATGGAGGAGATGAATGAGGGCTAACAATGGAGAATGAAAGGATGAGCAAGGGAGAAGAAGTGACCACCTAAAATTGAAGAGAGAATTTTGAAAATTGAAGAAGAAAATTATTTAGGGAATGGGAAATTATGTCAGGATGAATTGTTGGGGGTTGTGTTTTAGTCGAGTATGTTATTGGTCTTTGGGATTTTTTTTTTTTTTTTTTTTTTTTTTTTTTTTTTTTTTCTTTTTTTTAGGGAGACATTACATTTAATGTGGGATGAATCTCAGCCATTGATCTAATTAGATCTAATGGCTGAGATTAGGACTCTAGGACTCTACCTAAACCCATGGACTCTAAATAACCTATTTCTATATATATATATATATATATATATATATATATATATATATATATATATATATATATATATATATATATATATAGTCAAATTCAATTAAGTTGACAAATATTGGTACGCTCACTACGCTGGCGAAACTGTTGTTAATATTTTGTGAAACTGTTGTTCTTTGTAAACGAATCTGTAAATTTACAAAGAACAACAGCCACAAAATTTTGTGAAATACAATTTCATTTACAAAGAACAACAGCCACAAAATATTAATAACAGCTACAAATAGAGTGAGCGTACTCAATATTTGTCAACTTAATTGATCTTGTTTCTATATATATATATATATATATATATATATATATATATATATATATATATATATATATATATATATATATATATATAGATAAGATCTTTTAAGCACAACTTATTAGAGAAAGTCATTGAGTCACAGATAAAACTTTGAGATTTTAACACAAAAATTTGAGATTTTAACACAAAAATTTGGAGCAAAATTCAGAATATTTGAGATTTTAACATTGTTAAAATCTCAAATATTCTGAATTTTGCGCTCTAAATTTTTGTGTTAAAATCTCAAATTTTTGTGTTAAAATCTCAAAGCGGATGTCTGGACTCAATGACTTTCCCAAAACTTAGGGCTTGAAAGATCTTATCTCTATATATATATATATATATATATATATATATATAGGTATAGGATCCTGTGAGACCCCCTAACTCAATGAGACCCGTGAGACCCTCTTATCAGCCTTTAGATCTAATACTCAATCTAACGGATAAAATAAATACTATACATATACATGCTTGCACGATATTTCAGTCATGTGACTAACATGTTTCTCTCTCTCTTTCCTATTTTCTTATCTTATCTCTTGGATTTTTTATTTTTTTTTTATTTTTTTTTTTTATTATTTGAGCATTTTAATCCCTAATTTTATATGATTCTCATTGATATTTTTTTTTATCATCAAAATTTTATTAATACCCTGTGCAAGTTTGGATTTTGGTGCTTTTTCATTATTCTATATTTTTGTTACCTTTTATTTTATTTGTTTGCTTTCATTTTTGTATTTTTCAGTCGTTGTGTTCAAATGTTTTTTCAAATTGTTTTGTTTCTATTTATTTTGGTACATTTATGATATATGTTTAATTGTTAGTCACTATTTTCATTGTATTGTGGTGTTTATGTAAAATTTACGTGATTGATTTGAGTAAATTTTTCATGTTTTTTATGGTAGATTTTTTTAGTTGTTTTGTTAATTTATTAAAACTTTTTCATTTTTCACCTGTATTGTGTTTGGAGATATGTTGTATTTGTTCCTCTTGTTTTTGATATATTCTTCCGGTGTATCTGAGCTAGTTGTTTATTTTCTCATATGTTCCTCTTTTGTTGTCTCTGCTTTGTTGTGTTGGCTGTATATTATGTGTGTACATAAATTATCAATATTATTTTGTTTTCAATGTTGGCTACATATAATAAAGTAGATTAAGGCAATAAAAGATTACTCATTAAGGCCTATGAGGAATACAAACGTTATGGCCAGAATGTCAGATATTGGAATACTATAATGGTTGTTGTTAGTTGGATTTTCAAATTGAGATAAAAATACGATAAACGATGCAGATTATTTTTTCATTGCTTAAGCATTTTTTTTGCAACTAAAAATTATTATTGTTTATTATTTTTTTTCATTTGTCTCGTTGTCGACGGCTTTTCGAAAGCATTTTAGGTGGATTTTTTATATATATAATTCATTAAAATAATAGGGTCCATATAAGCTGGGTGTTTGATATGTTGTTTAACTTTAATACACGCAAAAACTTTTTCTCATTGCAAAAGTGTATCTACATCAAAAGAAAAGTGTATCTAGTCCTTTAAAATAGTGTATCTACCTCATCTACCTCATATCAATAGTGTATTTATTATCTAAAACAATGTAACTAATGTTTTAGAAAGTGTATCCATATCGAAACAAAAGTGTATCTGTTAGTATCTTTAATGTGTATAGTTTTTATTGAGATGTTACACAAATGTTGATATGTACTTATACAAAGTTGTATCTACAGGTCTATCTATCTTATCTTAGGTTTTACAAGCAATCATTTTATAGATCTATAGCGATAAATAATCAATTACAAATACTTGAACTGCGCAACTAATAAAAGTTTTTAATAGATACATTCAAAAACATCGAAATAATCAATGAATACATTAAAATAATGAAAATTAAATTAATGAACTAACTAAGTGACTAATAGAAAATGTATCTATAACTCATAAAAAATGTATCTGTTGTTCAAAGAAAATGTATCTAGTGTATTAAAACAATATTTCCATTACTCAAAGAAAATATATCCAACATCATAAAAAATGTATCTGTTGTTCAAAGAAAATGTATCTAGTGTATTAAAACAATATTTCCATTACTCAAAGAAAATGTATCCAACATACTAAAACAATGTATCTATTTCTCAGCAAAAATGTATCTTATACTAGTCCTAAGAAACATGTTAATTTCTCAAAGACATTGTATCAAATACTTTAAAATAGTGTATCTATACCTCAATAGTAATATATCCAAGGTTTAACAATGATGTATCTTTTCATAAATATAATTTATCTAATGCTTATAAACATTCAATTTATTTCTCGAACTATAAACACGATAAAAAAAATGTGTTTCTAGTTATCAATGGCTTAATGAATTTTTTCTGGATACTTGAAAAAATGAAGAAAACAAAAATCATAATTTTTATTTTCTTCAATACTATCTTCAATCTTTTCATCATAATCTGAACAGAAAAAAAATATGTTAGCCTCTTAAGATAATTACAACACACAAGATAATATAGTATCGAAACACTACAATTGCGTATCTAATGCATAATGATAGTGTACGTATATCAGTTACATTGTTCGTATGAGGTAGATACACTATTTTATAGGACTAGATACACTTTTATCTTTATGTAGATACATTATTGTAACGAAACAGAGTTTTTGCGTGTACTAAAGCTAAACAACATATCAAACACCCAACCTTAGACACCAAAACCATCACAAATAATCCCTAGTCGCTTGCTCTCGTTCAATATCAAGCACAAAACAAAAAATATGCATTCTTATCCTTCTTATGAAATGACGCTTTTATTAATTACATAAAACACAATTAAACATTTTTTGTGTGCAAAATAAACTCAATAATTAAGCATATAAATTAATATCAAATCAATTGTAAGATGTTAACACAATTTAATTAGCAAAGACAATATCATACAAACAAACAAGTAATACTAGAGGTGATGTTTACGGGGTAATGAAGCACTCTTCAATCACACAATACACAATAAAAAACATTACCAATATAATATTTTTAAAGAAAGGAAAACATGTTGCAAAAATAACAACAATTAAAACTAAAAGCACCCAGTTTTGGATTAAAAAGGATTAAAACTCATATAATTGCCTAATTGAATGAGTTAGGTTGAACATCATAAATACTTACAATTTCTTCAATTATACATCCAATAATGTTTGAGCAAAACATAAAAATAAAATTTAAACAACTTATTGCTAATACATGCCTAAAAATTACACCTTGCATAAACCCTAAATTGAAATATATAAATTTGGGGAACAATCAATATATGTCTTACCTTGCAACAATGGCATTTAATTCAAAATATTCATCGATTTTTGTTGTTAGTTTTGCTACGAAATTATGTATTTTGATGTTGATTGGTAAAATAATGAAAACAAATTAAAAGTGGAGTAATGAGAGAGAGAAAAAAAAAAGGTGGAAAGAGGAGAGAGAAGGTCAAGGAAATATTATGGAAAATATTTTGGTGATACATGAACGAGGAGAGAAGGTTGAAAGAGCAAGGCTGTTTTGTCGCGCGTGGGTTTTGTTTACACCATTAGATGTGTTTTCATCTGATGGCTATTAGAGGGGTCTCACGGGTCTCATTGAGTTAGGGGGTCTCATGGGACCCCACCCCTATATATATATATATATATATATATATATATAGGGATGAGATCATTTAAGCCCATGTAATGTGAGAAAGTCATTGAGTTTTATTTCTAACCATTAGATTAAATTCAATCAATGGTCAAGATCAAAGTAAGCATTTAATACAACTACATTAAAAAAAAAAAAAAAAAAAAAAAAAGAAAAAAATTAAACCTACACACTTTCCAAACAAACCAGCCGTCCTACCCCACTTCCCAATTCATTTTGTTTTTACATTTTCCAATTCCTTTACTCCTCTTCATTTTTGACCAAAATCTCAAATACTCCATATTCATCTTCTCCAATAAACACCATCTTCCATTTTTGACCAAAAATCCCAGTAAAAAAATATTCACTTATAAGTTATGAAATTAGGGTTGTTGGTATTCATCATCGTTTATTCTAATACTTTCATCGGTACGTAATTTTTTTCGTTTATTTCTCCCTCTTTCAAGTTTATATTTTTGAAAATCATAATGTTTTTTCGAGTTGTGAATAATTTTTTTTTTGATTTTTCAACATAATTGATAATGATTTTTTATCATAACTGATAATTGATAGTAATTTTTTTCGAGGGTTTTTTTGATTTTTTTATCATAATTGATAAAGGTTTTTCGATTGTTTTTTTTTGTGGTAGTATAATTTTAATTTTAGCAAGTTACAATATTTTCCGTTTTTCAATTATTTGTTTTATTTTTTGATAAAGGTTTTTCGAGTGTTTTTTTTGTGGTAGTATAATTTTAATTTTAGCAAGTTACAATATTTTCTGTTTTTCAATTATTTGTTTTATTTTTCCCTTTTGTTATCTCAAATTTTTTGGTTAAAATGCCATTTTTGGTTCGTTAATTTCTTGTGGGATTAGTGATTATTTCGAGAAGATGAATTTAGCAAAGGCTTGTGAGATTCTCAATTATGAAGTAAGGTCAATCAAATTCAAATGGCAACATGACGAGCCAAATAACAACGAGTCCGGTCTATTTACAATGATGCATCTTGCCTCATATGAAGGTAATGTTTTTGATGATGAAAACATTCGATTGAAGACAAATCGACGTTTGTTGGCTGTCCAGCTTGCAGCGGCACTCTTGCTCGCTGACTGCAACATATTACGTGATGAGTTGCTTCAGAAGGTAGATCATTTCATTGAAAACAAAGAACCCCTATGGAGAAAGATCAAAGATAAGCGTGATATTGAGAAGTATGCGAAAAAACTGGTTGTCGTCAAACAAACTGCAAAATTTTATTTCTATTTTCACAAATTATGTACTCATGACTTTAGTAATATCTTCGAACTAGTTTTATCTTCTCTTGCTGTTGGGTTTCCTTTTTGCTTGATATGAACAATATTTGATTTTGTTTACTATGTAACGACTTTTAAGTGCTATGTAATCTTCTATTAGAATTTCTATGAAGTAATGAAAAACTCTATTTTAATATTTGGGATTCTAAGATAAATTTTTAAGATTCTAATGTATAAATGAAGAATACCACACTATGTTATCTAAAGTATTTCAAATAAACAGTAAATGTCAATTTTTTACCCCAACAATTTCAAACAGTAACATATTTATTTGATATCCCAGCCCAAGTACACGTTTATTTGTCAAAAGTAATTAAAGATTTTAACCTAATTTGTTATAATTTTAAGGCCAAAATAGGAGATTCTATTAAGATAAAAATATTCAACTCAACTAAAGTTCATCTCCTCCATTTCCATAGTCTTCAGATTAATTATTTAATATAGAAGCCCCTTTATATAAATTGTTAAGGGCAATAACAGTATCTGAACTAGAATTAAAGATTTTAAACAAAATTTTTACGATTTTAAGCCCAAATAAGGACATTCTATTAAAAAAAATCATATACAAATAAAGTAAAGATCATTTACTCTGTCTCAATAGTCGTGAACTGCATTATCTACTACAGCAGCTCTTACAACAAATTGGTAAGGGCACTAACAATATCAAAAAAGGAAATAAAAATTTTAACCTTAATATTAAAGATTTTAAAGACAAAAAAGGAGATTCTATTAAGTTAATCATATACAAATACACTGCAGATCATCTAATTCGTTAAATACAAAAAAGGAGATTTTAAGCTAATATTTTAAAATTCTAACGCTATAAAAGGAGATTCTGTTAAGTTTAAATTTTAAATTAAACAAAGCTCATCAAGTCCTTCTCCATTGTCTTCAGCTGAATTATCTACTGCAGCAGCACTTTCTTTTTCGACTTATTCTTGCCTTCTCTATTGCACACTATCAATTTCGTCTTCAAAGTACCATCATCGCACTTATGCTCTGAATATCTTCGAATATCAAATCCAATGGACAAAGCGTATATTTTATAAAAACCTGCTGCTTCATCTACGCTGACATTAAACAAAATAATTAAACAAAGATCCTATCCCTATAAACATTAAAAAAAGGATAATATTCTAAAAAAGAAAAGATTACATGTTCATGATCACTAAATCAAATTACATGTAAAAAACGAGATTATAAACATAAAAAAAGGATAATATAGAAATAAAAAGGAATACTCAAATTTCGAATTAGTAACAGATTTCAAATAACCTAACCTACTTACAGAAATAATAAAGGATTATAAACTTAAAAGAAAGGATAAAATGCAAAAAAAAAAGGATTATAAACATACCCTTATATTTGAAAGAATAATCTTTTTCGCCTTATACTTGCCTTCCCTATTCCATTTAAACTTGCAGCATCAATGGCACCTTCAAAATTTATAAACAAAAAAAAAATAAAAAAAATTGATAAAAAAAAAAAAAAAAAACTACAGATTTTATTCTCTTCTTTAATTTCATAAACGAAAAAATTAAATTTGAAATTTTAATGATGAGAAATTATAATAAAATTCAGTTACAAATTTTAATGATGAGAAATTATAATAAAATTTTAATGATGAGAAATTATAATAAAATTTTAACGAAAAACTATTGATTTTCCAGTTACAAATTTTAAAATAAAATTTATAAATTTTTTTAGAATTTTAACAACGAAATTCAGAATTTTAAGAAAATAAATTGAAACTATAACATACGTACCCTAAATTGATTGAAGTCTTCTTCCACAATCTTCAAGAAATCAACTTTTTTTATTTCACCTGATTCTTCACCTTCAATGGAGCCTCAACAACAATGACAAAAAACGAAATCTTAGAAAAGAAGGGAAAAAAGAAGGATTGTGTATGGAATACAATGAAAACTAAGATTTATAATTTTGAATTAATTGAAATCAGAAATAAAAACAAAGAAAAAAAAACTGAAAATTAAAATCAACTTACCAAAGATCGATGGAAACTTTGATAGAACAATCGATGCAAATTTGACAACCAAAAAACTTAAATTAACGAGATATTGAAATAAAATATGGGAAACAAATATGGATTATAGTAAGAATTTGCAGAGAAAAAAAAGGAAGAAAAAGGAAGATGAATGTGGATGAGAAAGCAGCATTAAACAAATGAATGGATGAATGAATTATGAATTAATGAGAATGAATTAATGAGGACAATTAAATTCCTCTAGAAACTACAAAAAGCCTCCTGCACCACCTCGTGAAAATGAGAAAAAAAATTGATTGGCCTTTTTTTTTTTCTTTTTGATTTATTTTATAAAGCTACTTTTAATCCTACTGATTCTAACACAATCTAATGGTGAAAATGTGACTCAACGACTTTCCCATGACTTGGGCTCTAATGATCTCATATATATATATATATAGGACAAGATCTTTTGCCTCAAGATATGGTAGAAAGTCGTTAGTTCCAAAATTCCAGATTTGAGTTTTTAACCAAAAAATTCGAGATTTTAACCAAAAAAAATGAGATTTTAACAAAAAAAAAAAGATACCAATTTTTTCCTAGTGGCCGAAATCTTGGTTCTGACCAGTGCCACATCTTTCTGAGATCTAATCTCAGCCGTTGATTTTGATGATCCAATGGCTTAGATTACGACTTAATGGCTTTCTCTAGACTTAGGGCTTGAAAGATCTTATCTATATATATATATATATATATATATATACACGGAGTATAAGAAAGTAAAACTCGGTTACGATTGAACAACTATGAAAACAATACGTGGCTAACCCTGCGCTTTCGGCTTAAGCTTCTAGCAGGTCTTAGACCAAAAGAAAAAAAAAAAGAATCGGCAAGTCTATCAAAGGAAGAAGACGAAGATGATGTTGAGAAGAGCACTTCAAGCAGCGACAATACGTCGTCGTTTCGCCACTTCAAAACTCCACTCTTTCCTCATTCCTCAATCACAACAAACATGTCCACATTTTTCGACGCAAACACCTCCGGAAAGTTCAGCTGCGCATTTCGTCGAACACGTGACAGGCAATAATGAGACTCATACTTCTACCGTCTCCATTGATCGTTCTGGCCTTTGTAATCCCCATGGTACTTCTCACTTTTCTTAACAACGATCTCATAGAAGAGTAACTCCTCAATTTAATTCATTTTTTTCATTTTTTTTATTGTGTAAATTTCTGATCTTGAGAAATTTTTGATTGATTGATTGATGATAATGTAGATCATTCTCATGGAAATAATTCGGATTCTGAGCTTGTTAAACACCTCAAGAGTATTATCAAGGTAATTCCATTTATCTGGTTGATATCTCTTTTCGGTTATGTCGTTAACTCGCTGTTATTGATTGATTTTGCAATTTTAGCGTTTGACGCCCCTTATTAAGGTGGTGAAATTAGGCTTGGTTTCATGAGTGAAATTTATATTCTTTTTGGCAAATTACCGAGATGAAAATGACTGGTGTTGGGATTTTAATGAGTGAATGAGTACCATTTGATGAGCACTGTCATAGTAAATTAACTATGCCACCGAAGATGCCACTACGTATAAGCTTAGTCTGCAGACAATAGAGGAACTTCAAGTACCCTGTCCAGTAAGGCGGTAATATTTAAGTAGCCTAGTGTCTCCTCTGAAAAAAGTTACTCCATCAGACTCATGATGTTCCTTGCATTTTATGTTTTACATTGACCATATATGATTTAAGCGGTTACATGAAAGGGAAAAATTTTCAATTCTCAATATATTTATGACCTCCTGTTATGTTAGATTGTTTCATTCCACTCCAAAGGTTTCCCTAACCCTGTGCTCCCAGTGGCCCCTATGATGTTCAGAGTTTATTATTGCAGTGGCTGTAATTGTCTATATCATTGCATCTGTTGGTGTTTCTATTACGCCCTTGATTGTGGCTTTCCACTGATTCTCCGATGAATTTGTACGTAAGAAACTGAAAAGCAGCTCTTGTTGTTTAAATGTGTTTTGACCGCCCACGTTTTTATGTCTACACTCCAACGATATTCAGGCCTTATTTACTGAAAGCTTATTTTCTTTCTTTTTACCATGTTTTTTGTTCCAATTATCTTGGTTGTTCATGTTAGCAAACTTGTAGTCACTTTAGCAATGAGGCTGTGTATTTGCTCCATTTTCCGAGAGAACTTAGTGTAATGAATAGGAGCGAGAATGAATTTTTGCTTTTGAGTAAGATTGGTCAACAACAACGCTCATAATGCAACTCAAAAGAATGCCAGTTAGGGCTACTTCTAATGTCCTCAACCTGGATTGATGAATAAACTAGTTTGGTGAATCTCTACATGTGTACTTCAATACTTCTTAGATCTAGATTCTTATCTTTGTAGTTTCGTGGAGGTCCTATCTCGGTTGCTGAGTATATGGAGGAAGTTCTGACAAATCCAAATGCTGGTTTCTACATAAATCGTGACGTCTTTGGAGCAGAAGGTGATTTTATCACATCTCCTGAAGTTAGCCAAATGTTTGGGGAGGTAGTTTTATTGTACTATTAAGTTTAATTGATACTGTATATAATTATATTGCTTGAACTGGTGTCCATTATTTTGTTTATGCTCTTTGTCTGTAGATGATTGGTGTTTGGGCCATGTGCCTCTGGGAACAAATGGGGCGCCCCAGTAAAGTTAACTTAGTGGAGCTTGGTCCAGGAAGAGGAACTCTTATGGTTGATCTTTTACGGGTAAATTGATCATATAGTTGCTCTTTAGAATCAAGAACTCTAGATGACTATCATCTTGAATTTTCAACAGACTAGCCACTAATTTTTTAAATTCCTTATTCAGGGTGCATCCAAGTACAAAAACTTTGTAGAGTCAGTGCACATACATTTAGTTGAGTGCAGCCCGACACTGAAGGAACTCCAGCATCGAAACTTGAAGTGTGAGGACGAAGAGGACTCTTCTTCAACCAGTGAGAAGAGGACAATCAGCAGATTGGTTGGAACCCCTGTGACATGGCATACCGCTTTTGAGCAGGTCCCATCAGGAGGTGAGCCCTTACGACTTAGTTGTTCTTTAAAATGTAGTGAGATTTTTTTTGACAAAGCAGCTACTAAACAAGATTATACGGAGTATAGTATTGTTGGAAATAGTAATGATAATTGGCTGGTTGCTGGGTCACATTTCTTTGATATGTATGTTCATAGTTTTTTAACTGGACAACATCTAATTATTGCCTGGACCCGGCGATCTATAAGGTATCAAATTAAGTTGCTGAAAGATTTTCTTCTTAAATAAACTAAGCTCGTGGATTAAATTGAAGCTAGTAGGAATGACTTTGTGACTTAATCATGTGTATAAAACTAAGTTGCTGAGAAAAATGCTTGTTATGACTGAAATTATCTGCACTTCCCTCCCCGTCTTAAAATTATACCAAGTATTAACCACTGGAATCGGTATGACTTACTTCTGAGGCAATCAAAGGATAGCCTTGTGTGGACAGTAATTCAATTTGTTAGTAATAATTTATTTATTAGTGTCTGTAAAATGCATCATAGGCCAATTTGTCATTGAGGAAAAATCTTATTTAGTTTCCATGCAGACGATGTAGGTTATTTTTATGAAAGAAGGTTGTAAATGTGGACTTCCTTAGAAACAATAGAGCCAAAAAGAAATTGTGAAGGACAGTCCGTTTCTTATATAGTTGGTATCCATTTTGTGTTTAAGTAAATTGACAAAGATCAGGGCTTGAATCTGGATCTTATCAACTGCAAGCATTTGATTGCCTTACAAACCAAGAATTAAGCAAGTTGTGTAACCACTGATGTATGAGTTCATATGCTCTAAAGCTACATAAACGACATTGTTTGCGAGCTTGTGTAACCTTTGCTTTCTCTGTTTGTTCAGTGCCAACAATGATAATTGCTCACGAATTTTACGATGCTCTACCTGTTCATCAGTTTCAGGTTGTACCTTGCTCTCTATATTATCTCTGTTTTCTCATTTGTGTGTGATAAATCACCATATGCATGTTTGCCTTATATACATGTAATATTATGTGTATAATTTGGTCCGCACGTCACATCTCTGCCTTGCCGTTTTCACATTACTTTAAGACTTTAATCTAGCAAGCTGGGCGCGGCTAGAATGTAGTTTTGGAAAAAAGCATCATTGCTATATTAGTCATCTTCAACATTGTTATATCTGCCCAAATTGTCGCTGAGCATATTTGTTCATTGTACTGTGTATCGAGATTATTTGCAGAAGGCTTCTCGTGGTTGGTGTGAGAAAATGGTTGATGTAGCAGATGATTCATCGTAAGATCTCTACATCATATGTACAATCTAGCTTAAGTGCTTGGAGTTTTGATACGATTATATATTTTGATCTAAACAATGCCTTGTTATTCCTAGGTTTCATTTTGTTCTTTCTCCTACACCTACACCTGCAAAACTTTTCCTAGCAAAGCGCTGCAAGTGGGCTGTGAAAGAAGAAGTAGACAGACTCAGTCAGATTGAGATTTGTCCAAAAGCTATGGAGTTGACCGAGTCAATCTCTAAACGAATAAGCGCCGATGGAGGTGGAGCACTCATCATAGACTATGGTCAAAGTGGACTAATTTCTGACAGTCTTCAGGTCCCAATCCTCAATCCGCTTTGTAATCAATACGCTTTGTAGTTAGACTTGCAGAGTACGATTCACCAATTTTGTGTATTATTTTTCTGTAGGCAATACGAAAACACAAATTTGTTGATATCTTAGATCAGCCCGGGACTGCAGATCTCAGTGCCTATGTTGACTTTGATTCAATACGACACTCTGCCGAAGAAACGTCTGGTAGATACGTTACTTTCAATTTTTTGTTCCTATTTTATCCTTTGTTTTATTGAAGGGATTTGTAGGAAAGTGAGGGATTGTTATAGGTTAGCTGGCTGAATTGTAACCTTAGAAAATCAAAACCTTTCCACTTTGGGAAAAATTCTGAAGTAAAATGCCATTGCTTCATTTCCCGTCCGCTTCCCTCCTAATATAGTACTTCGTTTACAAATAGTTCGTCGGCCCTTGATCTGGTTTTAATCCTGGTTCAGTAGTTCCAAGTTTTCGATGACCATATGCAAGGGTGACTTCGTAGTTTCTGGTCTGAATTTGCCTTTAATGTTGTTACAGGAGACATTTCAGTTCATGGTCCGTTGACACAGTCTCAGTTTCTAGGCGCTCTTGGAATTAATTTCCGAGTCGAAACTCTTATGCATAATTGTACATCCGATGAGCAAGCTGAGCTGTTGCAATCGGGATATTGGCGCCTGGTGGGCGAAGGTGAAGCCCCCTTCTGGGAAGGACCCAAAGATAAGGCTCCAATCGGGATGGGAACTCGGTACTTAGCTATGGCTATTGTCAACAAGAATCAAGGTGTTCCAATACCATTCCAGTGATGTACAATAGATTGAATTAACATTGAAGCTTGCCTCTTAGCACGCCCTCACGGGCATTTGTAATTTGTAAACTGCCATTTTTCGAACATAATACTCCGTATCTCATAATCTCACTATGTTGCGATTTGTTCCTCTCTACAAATAACTTTTTTGGAAGGAATATGACGGAGGTAGAAATCAATTCGGATCACCTGTCCCACTTATTTGTCCCAAACTATGTCCCATCCACCAAATTAAGCCACGTAGCACTTAAAAAAAATAAGATGACAACAGTCCTGTAGTTTGTAAAACAAATCCCACGCTTTGAAGAAGAGTTAATTACACGCGCGAAAGCCTAAATAATCAAAACAACTAATCAAAATCATCAATCACTCACCTACTCTATCACGTGCAAAGCTTTGCAATTCTACCCAAAACTCATCTTAGTGCTCTCCTCCATAAGTTTCATCTCCCTCTTATTATTATTATTATTATTATTATTATTATTATTATTTTGAGTAAATCTCCCTCATAATTTCTGTTCTTGTTGAATAATTTGGGTAAAAAGCTCTCCACAAGCAAGTAAGTTTTTGTTTAATATTTTTTTACTTTAATTTGATTTATCTAATTGTCTTTTGTTATTTTATAGAAATAGAATGTGAGATTTACTTTTAATTTAAGGAAAAAGCTTTCTCCAAGTGATTTTTGTTTAATATTTGGACTTGGCTGATATGTTAGAATGTCATATTGTCTACTGTAACTATTTGAACATATATATGAGTTTAATTTTAATTTGGGTTAAAAACTCTCCACAAGTACTTTTTTATTCAATAATTTGACCTGAATCCCACTAACAAATCTTTAAAATAAAAATATTAAAAGAACCATTAGTTTTGCATTTCTAAATAAACAATATGAGTTTTAAATGCTTGATAAAGTAAAAGTGAAGAAGAATGCAGACAACTCCATGCGTCCATTGTGAATTCACCCATATCTTTCTTTGTCCATGTGATTAGTGATCCTAAAATTAATTATTGATTGCATTAGTTAGATAAAAATTTATAAATTAAATAGGTTAAAAGCTTATAGATCGATATGTAAATTACCTTATTAGTTGGTTGCATTGGCTCTAAAAACTCATACATTAAACTTTCAGCAACCGGGTAATTGCAAGAGGAGTTGCTCTTGCAAGGCAATAGTCATGGAACCCATTTGCACCTTTGAAGAGAAATGCAAGTTTTGTCAAAGGAAACCTCATGATCAATGGATCAAGGAGGCATAGGTGGTAAACTTGGGTCCTAAATCACATTTCATCCCTAGAAGTCGATGCCTAGAAAAGCCCCTAAAGAAAGTAAAGGAAAGCAACAACCTAGGCCATGAACCATGAAGCCTATCTTGACATGTCGGTAGAGATTTTAACGTAACTCCCAATCTGCTCATCCAATTGAAGTGAAACCACTTTCATATGAAAGCCAGCTCAAAGAACTTTCATTTGACATATGGTTGGCTATCTGTTTCAAAGGGAGCTGAGAGTTATGACTTCTACAAGTCAGGGGTCAGATTTTGAAAACTCAGTCCATAGGAGGATTCGACATGTCCGTACTAAAAGTTGCATATCTTGAGCTCTAGGCCATATTTTTGGGTGATTCTTTTTGTATTGGATAGATAGCTCAAATACCTTTCTAATGACATATCATGGGCCTTGTCATTCTGTAACAACCCGGTTTTTCGTGACTTAATTAAACTAAGGCGGAAAATTAATTAAGTCTAATACATGCCGGATGTTAATTAAATTACATTCAAATGGCATAGGATACAAATATATATTACAATCTCTCAAAGAAAACAAACGAAACATCCTAATCGTCCCGATAAATCCTGAGCCTCGAGGATTGCCTGCAACGGAGGCAAAAACACAAAGTAGGAGGATCTCCCGCTCAGAGGCGGGAAGTGACTGTTCTAACCAACAACCTCTAAACCAAAGTTTTGGTTTATTTAACCTATGATTAAAAGTAACTTGGCAGCACTAAACGCGTATAACTACCGCAGCACCTTATATTAATAAAATTGGACAAATAGCATATAATATCAGTTCTCATATATAGATATTTAAATCTCATACAACATGATAAAAAAAACTTAAAACATTTCAATTTATAGAACATGATATATAAACCTAAATACCAACTCAATTCATATAACATCGTAATATATTTATAAACCTAAATCATAGCAATCAAGATAGATGAATAATTCGTAATCAATTCCATAAACACGTAGTTGTGAACAATCATGCAATATCTCATATAGCACGAGGGATAGTCGACCCTTCTCAAATCACAATATCAATAAAACTCACGAGTCTTGACTATAGAGCGGCTCGTGTACTTTCATAGTACATTACCCATATAATTTCCTATCAAAGTGTACTAGTTACTCAAGCTCGTAGATCAGATCAAACACTAAGTAGCAGACTACCTAATATCCAACGCAAACTGGATAATCTATCATACATTAACTAATGAGTCTTCGTTTCCTCTTATTAGTATGAGGTAAGGTTGAATTATATATTTTACTTTTATACTTATACGTATTATTAGTTTATATTTTAGTAAATAATAATAGTTCATTTTATTTATAAACTCGATTTAGTTTCATTTAAATTTTAAGCAACTTAAAATAGATTAGTGATTAGTGATTAGTGATATAAATAATTGAATTTCATTATAACTTACTTTTATTTCTTCCGCTTATTTGAATTGTAAAGTGTTTAGTGATTTAGTGGTTATAACATTTAGTTTAACTTGTAAAAATATTACTTAAACGATAATCGACAAATTTTAGGATTCTTGATAAGATAAAATATTGTGACAATTAGTAAAATTTCTTTTAGGTGAATGATAACTCGATGGTGGAATCTTATACGGAGTATATTTTTATATCTTATTAATATTTAATTATTTACTTTTCTTTCATTTCTTTAATTATTTAAACATATTTATAAATTCGTATGTGGACCAAGAATGGTCAAGGTGGTCAAAGAAGAGATGGAGTTGAGCCAAGGGTTGAGCCCTTGGGCTCGAACCCAAGCCTAGGCCATGAACCTAGGGGCCACTAAGAGTAAAGTCAAGTCAATTCTATGGTCAAATCAAGCCATACTTAGGACCTGTTCTTTCCAACTTATTTTCATTCCATTTCGATTCGATTCATTCATTTCGATTCGATTCGATTCGATTCATTCCATTCGATTCGATTCATTCATTCCTTCGATTCGATTCGATTCGATTCATTGATTATGTTATAAATTTGAACTTATTCGATTCGATTCGATTCGATTCATTCGATTCGATTCGATTCGATTCATTCGATTCGATTCGATTCGATTCGATTCATTCGATTCGATTCGATTCGATTCGATTCGACTCTAAAAAGTCAGAAAAGAACAGGTCCTTAGTGGTCAAGGGAAGTCAAGAGAAGTAAAGTTGGAGAGCAACTAGAAAGTCAATGAATATGCTATTTTGAATGTGGTCAATTTGGGCACACCCATGTGAGTTAACCCTCCAATAAAAGACTCACATGGCTCACAAAAGCTAGCTCAAGGAAGTCCCATGGAGCCGGCTCAATCAATCCCCAAAACCCTCACATTGTTTTATGTTTTATGTCATTTTCATTCATGTCACTTTCACTACTTTATGCTTTATTGTATTAGCTTTTAAATGTCTGAAAAAATGGGAGCATGGACCGTCCTAACTCAAGCCCAAGGCTCACTCAAGGACCCTTGGATGATCATAAACAAAGAATGGAGAGGATGGAGTCAAGTGTCACCATCAAACTTTATACTTTTGTATTTGTTTGTTAGCCTTCAAATTTTCTGCTATGTGTAAGGCCTTTTGGCCGTTTTTTTTGTTGCCTTTCAAGGCTCATGTGAGCCCTTAGATTATCATTGAATTGAATGGCTAGGATGTAAAGACTTGGTCTATATAAACCAAGCTCTAACCCTTGTAATTTTTCAGATTTGATAAATGAGAAAAAACCCTAAGTTTGAGAGTTCTCAACTTATTTGAGTGTTCATTATCTCTTTGCTTAGTGCTTGAGTTAGTGACTTTCTAGTTAATTAGTGGCTTTGTGCTTGATTAACTCAACCCTAATTCTATTGCTTAGTGCTTAGAATTAGTACTATCTTTTATGTTTCTTTTATCTTACAATTCACAAACTTTACCCACAAAAATCATACAAAAAAACAGCCCTTAAAAATCGTGTGTTTTGAGTGTTTTAAGCCGTGGTTAACCTTAAGGTTGAAGGAACCACAGCCGTGGTTACTTATAACCGTGAGAATTGAGTGACCCAAAACCGTGGTTATCAGATTTTCTCGAGTGAACTTCAACCCCCCTTGAGGTTTCACTCCAGTATGTTCTATACATTTAAATTTTATAACACACAACTATTTAGAAAATCGTCGTCTTTAAAGTATATTTCAAATTTTTATGATCGTATTCAATTTTATAATGTAACAACCTGGTTTTTAGTCGACTTTAATTACTAAGGCGGAAATTAATTAAGTCTTAAACCAGAGTCATTAATTATACATAAACCCAAAATGTTACATCCTCGTTCGAGAGTTGAATAATACAACTCTAAATACGGTAGTTAAAAGAATAGCGTTATATATTACATATCTCTCGGAAAACAATAAAAGTAAAGCATAAAAGCGTCTCGTGGCCCCATCCAAAATCCAGCTCCTGGTCCACGAACGTCCTGCACAATAAACTATGGGGATGCTTTGAATGGACAAATGACTATGCTCATACTTACCCTGGATTTCAATTACTTTGGTGTACTATTATCGCTTTATAAACATATCATTATGATAAAACATAAACATGCTTAATACATATAGCATATAAAGACATATAAGTCATAATAAGCATGCGGTTTAAGCGATAAATCATATAAGCGTGATATTCAAACATGAAGGCAAATAGCATATAATAGCATATCAATAGTATCACAATAATTCAATAGCATTACAAGGCGATATCGGATCGCAATCAAACATACGTATCTTATCATTCTCCTCATGCGGACTGATTCAATCTGAAAGTTGTGGTCTTTAATTTTCAAGATGGTACACACTCATTCTCATTTAAACATATAATGCATAACACATACCGCTTACGACCACTAATCGAGTAGGCCTCAGACTGATCGATCAGATCTCACTTCCATAAGTGCAGAGGCTTACTCGACTGTAAACCACGCCAATACTATAATACTTGCATCTCATCCTCTAGTGTTCGAAATGATTGAACTTGAATCTGATCTCGTCAAGTAATCTTTCACGCAGGTAAACGAATCTTAGTGTCGCCCACTAAGAACGAAACACGGCAAGGAGACCACCGCTATAATCGCCCAAATCCAAGACGGATGCCCTGTTAACTTTAGCGAAATAGGGAATAAAACCCTAGTCTAGTACATGTACACTAGTATCCAATTTAAGAATGCTATGCTAATCATGAAAGACCTTAACTCGTGATAAAGCGACTATTTCCTAAAGCGCGAGACAAAAGCTCTTGGCATATTCAATTATCTTGTCCCAAGAATGGCGACCGCCACAAGACTATCTTAGTCCCACTTCACTTACGATTGACGCTTTCATATCCGGCGCCTGCTCGACCTTTATTTAAACTTACTCAAGATTTATTATTTATTTGATATTACATATCACATATTACTGTGACTCTCCTACTCGGCGTCAAACGCGTTTAAGTATTTGTAGGTTTCATATGATCACATAACACGCTCGTTTGTTATTTGAAGTGTTGTTAATTATTAATGTTTTCAAGTTTCTAAATCAAAGCGTTTATTAGTATGTCCAATTTTATTTATGTGTTTTCAAACACTTTAGGTTATTTACTTCTACATTTTAAATTTTCTAAACTTAGTAAAATTATCAATTATTTTCAGTATTTCTCTATTCACTTGACACTATACATTGATCACTATTCATCGTATTTTATACGCATTTTTATACGAATTCGTATTTATATACTTCGTATTCTATACGTATTTTTATACTTATACGTATACCTATACTTATCGTATTTTATATTTATGCGTATTTTTATACGTATTCATATATATTAATATATTTCCTAAGTATAAACTAAAATTTCATTTTTATTTGCTAAGTACAAAAATTCTAGTTTCAAAGTCGTTAGGTTAGTTTTGTCTTAGCGATTTTTGAAAATATTCTAAAGTCTAGTTTTAAAAATGTTAAGTTCGGTTTGTATTTAGTCATTTATGAAAATATTCGAAAATCATAGTTTTAAAAACGTTAAGTTCATTTTGTATTTAGTCATTTATGAAAATATTCTAAAATTCTAGTTTTAAAAACGTTAAGTTCGGTTTATAAATGGTGATCAATGATATTTATTTTAAAACGAGACTTAGTTAAATTTAGTCATCTATCTATTTAAGTTAATGATAGTATCGTGGATGATTCATTTATAGTCCGTATGTCCAAGCTCAATAATCCAATAGCAAAGGTAGTAGCACACGATTTAGTTCATTTTTATAACGGTTACATATTTTTATCGGTTTATCGTATTTCATTTATAACTAAAACAATTTATACAAAAATTCAATTCTAATTACTATTTAACTTTAGTGTCTTAGTGATAATTTCATTTTAGTCAAATTTAGTCAATTAAAAATGAAAATGCCGTGTACAACATATCTAATACAAAAATTGATTTATTTCTTTTAATTTCTTAAATCTAACTTATTAACTAATAATTAAATTATTTTAACAATTAAACTAAAAAGTGATAAAAGTAAATTTTAACCTAAAAATGGTGAAAATGCCGTGAGTAGGTAGTAGTAGTTTCCAAATTTTCATTTTTCGATTTTATCGGTTTTTAGCTTAAAGTCTTTATATTTTAATTATTCTAATTATACTAAAACGATTTAAACTAAAATGAAACTTACTAACAATTTCATTTATATTTATGAATAGTGTTTTTCAACACCTTAAATTTCTAACTTTTTAATCTAAATGATTTATAATGTTTTAGTTGATTTATAGTATAATACTAAGTGATATATAAAACAATAACTAAACATAAACATAAATTATTAACAAACATAAATTAAAATGAAATCAAAATGAGTAACAAGTATGAACATCAACATGAATAACTCAAGAACACACATGAAGAACTCAAGAACAACTCTAGAACACTTATTTCGATTTTGATAATTTATAATTTATTTTCCTAAATTAATTCTTTTCATATGGTAACATCCATTTTAACTAACTTAATCTAACATATTATTTACAAAAATTAAAAGTGAAAATTTATTAAAAAAAATAAAGAAAACCGTGTATATGTAATATATATATATAAATTTTCATTTTTGATTTTAATCACTTTAAACTCATTTTTAATATTTCACATAATTTTTATATAACATTACTACTTCATTAAAACATAAATAAACATAAAAATCATATGAACATAAATTAAAAATGCTCAAAATTAATTTAACTAACATATGAACAATATTACTACAATTACACTATTATCATTATTACCTATTTATTATCATTTTATTATATAACACATAAACATATAAGTTCATACAAGTGATGTTTAACATATTTAACATAATTTTCATATCCATAAAATCATAATAACAAAACAAATTAATTTACTAAAAAGATAATACAAGACATAGTTAGTCACCTTTGATCGGTAAGTTTATTGGTTGTCCGGATCGACTATATTATCCAAGTCTAAGTCTTCACCCTCAAACCCGTCTTCACCTTCAAATAAACCCGTAAAATATAAGCTCCAAATACCCAAAGATGTCTAAGAACACTAGTGTAATATTAGAGTAATATTTAGGGTTTTTATTTAGGAAGTTTTAAGTGAAAAATGAAAGAAAATAAAGAGAGAAAAAGAGAGTAAGGTGGCCGGCCAAATGAAGAAGAAAAAGAGGTGATTTTGTACTTAGAATAAATGAAAATGATGTTATGCAATTAGGTTAAATGAAATGTGTAGTATAAGTTTTGATTTATTAAGAAAATAATGTTTTATTATTATGTAATTAGGGAACCAAATGATCATAGTAGACTTACTAATGTCAACATTACTATTAGGTGTAGAAATTGTCTAATTTGTGTTTAAAAATGTTTTCCTCGAATTTGGTCAGTTTTAAAAAGTCGGGCGTCAAAAGCGATAAAAGTTAATGTGTGCGCGTTTGACGATTTTTCGAAATATTTCTACTTTTAAATTCTAAGACTAAATTATTTATTTCATTATTCAAAAATTTTGAAAAGTGTTAAAGAAGTCGATAAATTTTACAAAACAAAAGTTTAGTAAAAATTGTGATTTTGAAGGCTAAAAGGCTTAGGATTTGATTTAGGCTTTGAAATTAGAAATTGATGGCTAATTAATGAATTAAATTAACACGGGGTGTTACACCCTTAGTGTACTTGTACAATTTATTTTCGTTTTCTAATTTATCGGTTTTTGACTTAAAGTTTTTATATACTAATTATTTAGTTTATATAAAAGTGACTTAAACTAAAATGAAATTTCACTAAATATTTTATTATATTTATGAATAGTGTTTTTACTCACTTTAAATTTCTAACTTTTATATTTTAAAGATTTAACTTATTTAACTTATATATTTTAGTTTGGTAAATACTTACTAACTAATACAAACAACAAATAACAACAAACATATAAACATTATAAATCAAAATGAGCAAAATTATCAAGAACACATGAAGAAATGAAGAACACTTATACTTTTCATATGAACATCAAAAACTCATATTTTCATATTATCATATAAATTTCTCAAATTTTTCTAAAAAGTCTAATTTACCTAAACTAACATAACATATTATTTTCAAAAATTAAAACTAAAAATAGGTCCAAATTTTTAAGGAAAACCGTGGCCTTTGTATACATTTTCACAATTTTTATTTTTGATTTTTATACTACTAATTCTATATCTAATTTCCTTTATATCATATGTATAATTAGCATAAGTGAAAATCATACATGAAACATTAACAATTAAGAACAAATCATTTCACACATACACATTTATTAATAAAGAAAAATATAAGGAAATGAATATCAACATATGAACAACATTTTTAGTACTCATTTATTTAAGTCTTTTAAACATATGATTAACAAAAATTAAAACGAAAAATTAGACAAAAATAATGGTAAATGTCGTGGCACATGTAGGGTGTTCACAAATTTTATTTTTCAATTTTTATCTTTTAATTTATCATGTAATACTTAGGTGGTAAAAATAAATCATGTGTGCAAACAAAACATCAATTAGGAAAATAATATGTAAACATTTAGGTTTAGTGCTTAGCAATTATAGTGTGCGAGAGCACCTTAGTTAGGTTAGTGAATGAAAATCCTAGCAATTATCGGGATCGATAATATGGTCGAAAATACTAAGATCGATGGCTCCACCTTGCTCCTCTTCTTTGGATAGATTAATACATACAAATGAAAAATAAACTAAGTTAGTAACTATTTGAAGCAAGCTAAACTAAACTAAAAATTTAAAGTGTAGTAGTATTTTTATGTTTAGGTGATGTATAGATTTTAAATAATTTGATTTATGTTCTTAAATAATTAAAAGTAGAAGAGGAATTGATTACTAAATATAAATGGTGGAGAAATAATTTAGGTGCTTAAGGAATTAAAGACAAGAAAATAAAAGTTTTAAAGGAGAAATGAAATGAAGAATATGATGATCTTCATGTTCTTGAGGATGAAGATTGTCTTACAAAAGTTTAGAGTAGTTTTATTTGGAGAGAAAATGACTTAGCAATTTTTGTGTTTGTGTGTAAATGAGAGTTGTAGTAGTAAAATACTAGAAATGTGTAGTAATAAAATGAATGTAGTATTAGTGAATGTAGTAGTAGTGAATACTAGTAATGTATGTAGTAAGTAGTATACTAGTAATGTGTGTTGTATGTGTTTAGTAGTTAGAATGTATTTAGGTATGAACCATGCATTTACAATTAAAGGTAACTAAATTAACTAAAATTATGATCACCAAAATAGGTGTGTAAGTAAGGTAGTGCATGCTTGTGTAAAGTGAACAAGATGGAAGAGTAAAGTGAAGCATGTGTGTAAGAAAAATGGAAGAGACTTAGCATGTAGAGTGAGCTACAAGGGAGCTCGGCCAAGCATCAAGTCAAGGGCCCGATTTTCGTTTTTTTTTTGAAATTTTCGATTTGCGCGCACGCGAAAAGTCTCGAAATAAAATATATGATCTTAAAATAATGTTTCGAAATAAGATCGAAAATAAAAATAAAAATAAACTTTGAGACTAAAACAAAAATTGGGTCTAAATCCTCGAAATTTTGATTAAAAATTTACTAGGCCGAAATACATATTTTTTTTTGGTCGAAAGTTAACGATTTAAATATTTATAATCAACCGTCAAAACGTTTTTCAGTTTAAATTAAGTTTGACTTGAAATTTCGATAGTTTTCAAAAGTGCTAGTTAAATGGAATTGAAATAGTAGTTAGATAATAAGAAAATATGATTTATTAAATAATAATCAAAATGATTATGTTTTTAACCAAATTAGTTTATTTGAAGTTATTCTTTAACTAATTTAGTTTCACATTAAGTTTTTACATTATGTGTAATTGAATTTGGATGAGGATGATTGGTGACTTAGTCACCAAACAATTCGGTTATGTGGGCCCCATTTGGCCTCGTTTTGCGCGCCGAAATTTGTCGTTGAAAGATTTGTCGTCGATACGTCATTTTATTTATCGAGTTCAAATATATAAAAATAAAGTTCGAATTCGATATAAATAAAAATAGTTTTAGTTCAGTTGCGATAAAAATTGAAGTGTTTTGTGTTAGGAGAGTTGGATGAGATTGTCCAATTAACGATTTTCTAATTAATTAGTTTAAATTAACACGGGGTGTTACATTTTAGTTTGTTCAATTCATTTCTTCCTCAAGAATAATTAAACAACCAAATTTTATCTCTACAATTCACTAACATCCTTGAAATCAATTGTTAGAAATTTAAAGTGTGATAACATTCATATGAAAATATGATCTTCATCTTCTCTTTATACAACTCTTCTTAAAAATAAACTCTTTTCCTCATCAATTTAATTCTCTACTTCTTCTAAACTTAGTTAATACTCCACTTTCATAAATTAAAATAAACACTCACCTTTTATAAATCTAAACATACTTCTTTTCAAAAAATAAACTAAATAATTAATTTTATACACTGTTTAAAAATCTCTACTCACCTTAAAATAAATCAAACTCTTACAAAACTTTCTTCTTAAATATTTTCTAATTAAACTCTTTGCTAGCTTAGACTTTTTATTCTTGTACTACTCGGGTTCCAAGACGAGGAGCAAGGAGACGGGTTGGATTTGGGTTCAAAGACAACAAAATGGATCCCGATGAGCTTAGGAAGATCGTACCGAGCTAACTCAAGGTGCCCCCGCACACTAGATTCTCGACCGTCATTCAACCTCGTTAGTTTTTCTTTTATTTTCTCTATGCTTGCTTGCTTGCCTGCTAAGTGCTCTATGACTAACCTCTTTGACTAACAAGTCTCTTATACTAACATTACCAAAAATCGAGACGTATAAATCGAAGACGAGACGACAAGAATTCAAGCACATGCAAATGGACGCATCAAGAGTTGAACCATCTGAAGCGACGCTCTAGACCTTGAAGAATACTACTGCTTTGAAGATCTCTATAACTTTCTCAAACACTCTTATTAATTGGATTATCATTTTTCTCCTCCAAAAAAAATAAAATTTAAATCTATTTAACTTATTTACTTATTTTAAAATAAAACCTTCCTAACTTATACTCCTACAATGACTTAAAAAAAAAAAAAAAAAGATTTTTATCTCTTTTCATTTTCTCGCAAATATAAGACTTGAAGACAACACCTGAAGCGCACGCAGAGAGACGTATCAAGGATCATGCTATTTGAGACAGCTTCCAAGACGTCGAAGATTTCTTAAGCATTGAAGATTTATACAACCATATCAAAATCGTTCTTTAATTATCACCATCATTTCAACGCTTTTTAATTTTCAGATTTTCTAATCATAAAATTTCTTATCATTTAATATCTCCATGATTTTAGGGTTTCCTTTTACATTTTAAAATCCCTACTAAAAAGGAGTTAACTCAATGATTTTTTCAATCTCGTAAAATTTTTTAACTTCTTCGAAATTTTGATATTCTAAATCAGTAATTCCTAATAAATGATTGCGTAAACAGATTTTCTTTTCCCTCAATTTCGTAAAATGATTTCAACCTTACTTTTCGATTTCATAAACTTTTTTTTCTTTATTTTCAAACCTTCTAACCTTATTTCGTACTTTTGATCTCGTACAATTATTATTATCTTCTAAAATTTCTTATCTTGAAATCTATAATAACTACTAATTGATTTCATAAAGTTAATTTTCTTTGGTTCTATTTAATCTCAAACAAAAAAAAAAAATGAATTTATACTTTCTTTGTAATTTCGTTCTTTTTATTCAACCTTTAAAACTTATTTCCTTGTTCTAAAATTTTGAACTCTTAAATTATAATTTCTACGAAATACTTATTAATCTCATACGATGAATCTTTGGTTGTTTCTTTCATTTTAGTAAACTCTTTATTAATGTTTATTTATTAAATTTCTTTTAACAAATAACCTTAATTGTTCTAAACTACTCATCCTTTAAATTTAAATATTTTTAACTTGACTAGTTATTAAAATCTTAGCCTCACTATCTCATTTTAAATTTCTAACATTGTAAATTTATAATTCCTAACTACCTTAGAAAATTTACCTTCGGATTCCACATTAAAACATCTTCGAAAATTATTCCTTTGTTTCGCAAGATTTTTATTTCGTAGTTTGAAATATCTTTGATATTTGTTTGTTTTAAATTGCTTATTCTTTATTTCATACCCTTTTAAACTTTATTACTTTTCAGTTTCTTTAATCTATTATTATCTTCTTGTAAATTTTCATCCATTTTGAAACCTATAGCTTTCTACGTATTGATTACTAAATTGGTTTTCGTATTTTCACTTGCCTTCATAAATTCCTTATTTCTTAATTTTAGGTACTTTTGAAACATATTTGTTTCGACCTCCTATATTTAAATTATTATCAATCTCCTAATATACTTCAAAAAAATTTGTTTTCATATGTTCTCTATAAAAATATCTTTGAAAATTAATTGCTTGTTCCGTAAAATCTTTGTAACATAATTTGAAATACTTTTAAAACTTCTTGGATTCAAACTTTTCATTCCTTTATTTCTAAAATCATTGAAATTGTTTTCTATAGTTATTTAAAATGGTTTTGTATTGAAAAATTCGTTTTTTTTTCAGGCACAATTGCTAAAAACTACCTTATAAAACCACTTTTTTTTTTTTTTCAAATAACTACCTTTTATAATTTTTTTTTCAAATAACTACCTTTTAACGCGTTTTTTTTCAAATAGGTACCTGTTCCCCTGAAATCTCATTTAAGCCATAATTTGTAAAAACTGACCGTTTTGCCCCTATTAATTACTTTTACCCCTAACCCTCCATTTTCCCCTCATTTCATTTCTTTTATTTTTCATCTTATTTCACTCACCCACCCTCTGATATTTTTTTAACCCTAAAAATTTCTGGCTTATTTCCTCAAACTTTTCGTCATTGTTGGCTATGTAAACTAGTTATTGGTAGTTCCTTCTCATCAGGCGATTGATTTCAATATTATGGTATTTTGTAATTAGTTGAATTTGTTACCAGTGTTTTGTGCTAACAAGCTACTTCATGCTATTTTGTACTTTAATGTTGAAGTTGTTACCTGTGTTTTGTGGTAACTACCAAATCTATGGTATTTGAACAAAATTGAAGCTGTTGATTTGTTTGTTTGTTGTTATTCAATTTGCGCTTAATTGGGTTAAGTCTACACATCAATTTAGAACTCCGTTCTATTATCTTTGAAAACAGTACAATTACAAGAACATTCTAAAAACCAAACAGTAGATAAGCAACGTAAACAACTATGAAAAATACAACCATTTTCCTTAAATTTGAAAACTTTGGTTTTGCCTTCAACATTGTGCCGGAATTGAAGTTTCAGAATGAGAATTAGACGACATGGTGCCAACACACAACAAACCCTAAATTTCGATTTGCTAAAAGAGGGAGAAAAATTAATAAGAATTAGGGAGTAAGTGAGGATGAATAAGATAAGGAAAACATTAAGAAATAAAAAAATAAGGATGAAAATAGCTGAAAATTGAATGAACCATTATTTGATTGAATAATATGAGAGAAAAAAATATAAACAATGGAAGAAATATAAGGTAAAGAGGATGAATGAAGAAGTTAGGTTAAATAGAGGAACTAATGTTAGAAAAGGGTAGAATGGGTATTTCAAATGGCACTTTCAAATTAAAGACAACAAAAAATTTCAAATTGGTCGGAATTTTGAAATTTATGACGGTTTCCGGTGGTCTGGTATTGATTTGAATACAATTTGTAACATTAAGGTACTGATATGAAAACAAAACGCGTTAAAAGGTAGTTATTTGAAAAAAAATTTATAAAAGGTAGTTATTTGAAAAAAAGTTGTTTTATAAGGTAGTTTTTAGCAATTTTGCCTTGTTTTTAATTAAAAATAACTGTTTACTTGTAAAAAAAGTTATTTAAAGTCCACATTAAAAACAACGCATAATTTGCACAACCCGTTTTTTTTGTATTTACGTCAAAAATAACGGTTTTTACAAAAAAAAAAAAACCGTTATTTAAAGTACCCAGCAAAAACAACGGTAAAAACCGTTTTTTTGTTTTCCAGACAAAAATAACAGTTTTTACATACGAAACCGTTATTTAAAGTCTAACTCAAAAATAACGTATTTTTTAGAAAGACCATTATTTATATGTCCCCCGTTGTTTATAGTTTTTTTTTTCGTTGTTTTTAGTGATGAGTTTGATTTGGCGCTTAAAGATTTAACAACGAACTTTGCAATTTGTGTTGTTTTTTTGTCGTTGTTTTTGTTCAATTTTATAGTAGTGTTTGAGATAATATTACCAATTTCTGCATTTAACTATTAACTTATTTTAACTACGGAGTACTTGGTTATAATCTATATCTATATATCTATACTAAAAGAATGCCATAAGGAAGTACTAAAATTGCGCCAAAACTCTTGAAGTGTAATTAAGGAATGAATTTTGTAAATTGACAAAAAATATTCTATCAAGATTTAAAGTTTATACATGTGGTAATGTAATACTCCCGCTAAACATGTGTATTTGTAATTACGGAATAAAATAATAGATTATATAAGAAATATTCAATTAAGGTTTACAGTTTAATAATGTACTCCACTATACATGGTAACACAATATATTTTTCATAGGGAAATTCTACGGTGTACCCTCCAACTTTTTCATTTTTCTAGTGTATTCTCTTTTTAGCCTTCTGCAGTGTGTCTTAACTTAGTAATGCTTTATAAGCGCGACCTAATTACAATTTAACGTTAAGTAGGTGCTAATTTTGAAGCGTTAAAGAGGTGACATGGCACGTTTTTTCTTGACTTGGAAAATGATGTGTAAATCCCAATTAAAATGACGTGTAAATCCCAAGTCGAAAAACGCGCCATGTCACCTCTTCAACGCTTAAAATTAGCCTACTTAACGTTAAATTGTAATTAGGTCACTGCTATACTTAATGAAGTTAAGGGGTACACCGTATAAGGCTAAAAAAAGAGGGGTACACGGTAGAAAATGAAAAAGTTGGAGGGTACACCGTAGAATTTCCCTTTTTCATATATATAAAAGGGACTCATTTTCCACACATATAATATAATGAGAGTATGAACAACATACATGTATGTTATTAAAATTGGTTCTCATGTATGAACAACATCACTATGAAGTAAGATTAATAGCAAATTATACTCCGTACATGTTAATTTTATGTACGAAGTAGTTATATACGGGGTAATTGATACTTCAATTATAATTGTTATCTATATAAATTATACGAGTAGATAATATATGCAAAATAATTAATGAAATGGAGTTATATTGTGAATGTAAGAAAATTTACTTTATTTATATTTTAAACGAAAAGTGCCATAATGAAGCACCGAATTCCAGTCACATACCTTTAATATAAGTAAGGAACAAATATTATATATTAAACAAACAGTATTCTATAAGGCTTAAGGGTTTTAATTTATAAAATTATTGATGACCATGACCCTAAGAATCGTTTTCGTTAGAAAACTGTGATTGTAAAAAAATTATTTGTTCAAAAATCATGTTACATAGTGATTTTGTGTTAAATAAAATTGAAATATATACTCTGTATTTGCTATTGATGTTATCTAATACGGAGTATTTTCTAAATAAAATTATAGACAAGTGCAATAATAATATTACATTAAATACTTTTAAATATGATTTATATGCCCGTGTTTATACGGGTGCTATACTAGTATATTGGAACATAATAATTTTCTTGACCCTACACATTAATCCAGTATTAGTCGATTTTGACCCACTATAATTAGATTATTTTAGGTCTGGGTAGATTTTATACTAGAGTCATAAAAATCAAATTCATTTTTAAGTCATTTAATAGTCGATTTCGGACAATTATAGGGTCGAGTCAAAACCATCAACAAATTAAATTTCAATGAGACCTCTAATTTGGTAGAGCACTTAAAAAAAACCTCGAAATACAGAAAAAAAAAAAGAGAAAAACTTACCAAGTACTCCGTAGAGCATAAGAGAAATGGGGGGAATCCTATCTTCATTTCTAGGCGGCGACGCAGACGCAGCGGAGGAGACGGAAGGGTCACGCGTGACTGCGTTCACATCCTCCAACAGGTGGCAGCTCCACTTCAATGATCTCAAAGACTCCAACAAACTCGTAAATTTACCCTAAACTTTAACTCTAATTCACTCGATCTCCTTTACTTTTTCTTTTTTTTTAAACTCAAATCATAATTTCATTTGTTGTGATTGTTGTGGGGGTTTTTTGAGCATGTAGATGGTGGTTGATTTTACGGCCTCGTGGTGCGGTCCCTGTAAGCTCATGAAGCCTGCTGTTCATGCCTTCGCTAATGAATTCCTCAACGTTGACTTCTCTATGATCGATGTCGATCAGCTTCAGGTACTTTCACTTTCTTTTTCTTTTTTGATTGTTTCAACTCATCATTTTGATTGTGTTTTGAATTGATGTTAAATTTGCTGCACTCAGTTTCTGGGTTAATTTTAATTTGTTTGATAATGCGTCGTATTTCACGTTATCTATGTTGGTTGTTTTACGTTATCTGGTGTACCAAAATGATTAAATTTCTGTGTAATGATTATTTTGAGGATCAAAATATGTTGTTTTTAATGTACTCGTATTAATTTTGGGCTTGTTGATTGAAAATCTGGGTTGATGATGGGGTTTGTGAAATCGTGGTGCATACGATGATGAATTTATGGATATTTGTGTTGTTTGATATCAGGGGTTAGTAGGGAGGGTTTGTGACATCGTTGTACATACCAAATTTTTTGTGGTATTCAGTGTTGGTATATGATGGGTGTGGGAGAACATTTTTGTGGTGAAATATGGACACAGTTAATTCAATATTTTGCCAATTTGGTGGTACCACCATCCGCAAGATTAAGCTTTTTTTCTCTGAAGTTTTTCTTTTATTTGTTTGTATCGTAGAAAAATACGGAGTAATTTATTTTGTTTTTGTTAGAAAGTGAATGTGATCGGCGAGTGGGATATTGAAACATCAGTCTATATTTTATGTTAGTTTGATAAGGGGACTTGAATACTTAATAATGATGACCGGTTTTTCTCCGATGTACTGCAGGATGTGTCAAGAGAATTTTCTGTGCAAGCGATGCCAACATTTGTTCTGCTGAAACATGGGAAGGAGGTTGACAGGGTAATTGGAGCCAAGAAGGATGAGCTTAAGCGAAAGATTGCTAAGCACAGTTCGTAATCTATGCCTTACAACAAGCGTACCGAAAACTGGTATCAATTTTATTTCCAGCTGTGCAAGACAGTTCGTGTTCTGGAGGGGTGTGGTAAAACTATGTACTTATAAGGGATACATACTCGTCACTTTTTCTTATGCAACCTCTATCCGTACATGTGTTGACGTACAGTACATAAGCAACGTTTGATCCTTATCCTCATTCCTTTTCATCTGCTCTCTCTATTTATTTTTGAGCTTTCTTTGTGTTATTGATGCAGTGGTGCTTATTTCCTCCAAATTGAACTAAATGAACCATTTTGATATCCAAGTGGCAGCATTTCCATTGCAGTTGGTTTAGTTTGTTGGTGATGTGAAAACAGACGTATGAATATGATGTCAATCAAAATTTACAATCAGTCATACAGATAATGGTTTAAGAATCTCTCAGTAGAGTCTTTGTTAGTAAACCTGTCAATCACATCGGATCTAGACCTGGTTAGTTTGGCTTGAGTCATTTCCTGTCCTGCATACAATTTGGGTCAGATTGTGTATGTTTTGTGTTTCGGGTCTATTTCAGGCTTTGGGTCTTATTAGACTACCCGCAGTGGTGGTCTTGAAAGGTAGGTCTTAACCTACTTTTTTTCATTAAAATATTATTTTTTCAACTCATCACCTTCCCACCAAACCTACCTCTTAATTTACCAACACAATAACACTAGGTCTAATATATACTTCACATTATATTTACACATAATTTTCTTATTATTTTTACAAACGAATTGAACATTTAATTTAATTCGAAAAAAATATGCGGACAAAATTTGATTTAAATAAGATTTGCGGATAAGATTTTCAAAAATTTACGGATAAGATTTTAAAAAATGAAATCGAATACGACATATTGATAATAAGTAATTATTGAATATATATTATTATCAAAACTAAATAAAAACTTAAAAATAAATTATATTTGATTAAATAAAAGAATAAAAAATTAATAAAAAAAGGGGTGAAGTAGGTTTTAACCTAGGTGAAGAAATGAGAATTATGGACCTAGGTGAAGAAATAAGGGGGAAGGTCTAAAATTTTTATTATTTTTTTAATCCAAAAACTAGGTGAAGACCACCTTTGTTTTCTCCACTACGTGTGGTCTTAGAGCATTTTGGTTTTGAGTCAGTTTAGATTGGGTCATGTCTTTTCCAGTCAAATATGTTCAAATTAGATTATACTTAGTAATTGATCTGTTACGTTTTTTTTTTTTTTTTTTTTTTTTTTTTTTTTTTTTTTTCTTTTTTAAAG
This sequence comes from Dianthus caryophyllus, assembly GCA_023091065.1. Lineage (NCBI taxonomy): Eukaryota > Viridiplantae > Streptophyta > Magnoliopsida > Caryophyllales > Caryophyllaceae > Dianthus > Dianthus caryophyllus. The sequence goes on from CM041524.1 coordinate 25,970,145, forward strand.
ATTTGAGTGTTTGATGGAATTTTTTTTTTTTTTTTCGCATAATATGAAAACTAATGAGGAGAGAACCATATAGTTATTATGTTTTGGTTCTGGATATAGTGGGATAAAGCAAATTGGCTTACTACACCGACTGCGCTTCTATTATTGTGAAGTATCAATCATTTTATTGAATTATCGACGCAATTTTCATCTTGGGTCATCCGGAAACAGTCTATCCGTGTTAAACAACACGAGGTAAGGGTGCGTACATCCGACCCCCCTTTACCTCGCAATTTTCGGGAGCCATTGAGACACTGGGTAATGTTGTTGTTGATTACTAATACTAGTCAAATTTATTACACCGTATTTTATACCCATCGTTACTTTGACTTGAGAGAATTACAATGTTAATTTGGATTTTGGGTCTAGGAATGGGTCAGTCTAAGTTCGTAGTTCATTATTCAGGCTGATTGAATCTGAACGGATCAAATCAATTGACTAGTCAGAGTGGATGAATTGCTCAGGTCGATCCTATGTTTTTACTAACAAATTTGACCTGTTTAAAAACATTATTTTTAGTAGTTTGAGTATTTTGTAAACATTTTGTTAAGTTCAGGGGCATCATTGATATCTTTTAAAAACTAAGGATACCACATAGAATTCGAAAAAAATACAGGAGTACCATATAGAATATCCCTTCTTTTTACTCTGTTTGTGTTTTTTCCGTTCATTCACTTGTTTATGAATTGATGGTTTATGCTTGGTGTTGGGTTGTTGGTCATTGCACATCCCATTTTTATGGATATTAAATAATCGTTTTCGTAACAACGATGGCATAGTTGGGTAATCCTAAATCCCGAATGGACTATCTTGAACTTGGGACCCTTTAGATCGGAGGAGTCTTGTTTTGGTAAATTTTTGTCAAGAGTGAAAATGGACAAGAGTGGATCAATTGGTATTGTTTGTAAAAATGGACAAGACTGAGTTATGTTGGAACTAGAGTAAAGACTCTGAGATTAATGACACAGAAACCCCTAGAAGAAGATGGGGAAAAATGCGACTACTAAGCCAGAAGTGCTTTTATTAATACTCTGAGATTAACGACTGAGTTATGTGTAGGATTACAGTCTTGTATAATTCTGGCACTATTTGTTGAGAGCTAAATGTTTGTGCTTAATACAATGTGGTTTTATGCTTCAGTATGAATGCTATGAATAACCCCCTCCCAAATCTGCGAAAATGAGTTCTTACAAGCTCAAAATTAGTTCTTATATTCTAGGGCACTCTTCCCACGTTTCTAGGTGGTTATGTAATCATGCACTATTTCCACTTTTGTCTTGTTGACCAAGGCTTCATGATCCCATGATCTTTTTCAATCGCCATGTCTGACTTGCTGTTAACCCTTGCTGTCCTGCTTATCTTTATTCCTTATTTCATGATCCTATTATCAACCCAGATAGTCTTGGTGAGCGAAAAACCTGAATAAAACAAATGCCCTTTTTTTTTTTTTTTTTTTTTTTTCTCAAGAGAAGCGTTCAACAATCTTGAGGAAACAACCCTGCACACAGGACTCAAGACAGGGCTGACAAGATACAACAACTAATTTTTCACATTATTCGGAAGACCGTTACTGGATAAAAATCAAGGCTAACGTTCAAAACCGGAAACTTAAACAAGAGAGGTAAAATTTTGAAACTTGATGTGACTTATTCACTCTTCCAACGATAACTTCTGCAACAAATTGAATTCTACCAACTGTAGGATTCTAACGTTTCAAGGACTTTTCTTGCGCATATAAATACTTTCTAACATGAATTCAAAGTTTTACTCCACAAGATTACTAAATCTCTAACAATTACAAAAATTACCTTCATTTACCTTCTTTAGAATAATAGTCGTCATGGCTGAAGCTGTCATTGATCTTGATGTTAACGAGATTAAACACGGGGAGTACATCTTTTCCAACGACGACTTTCTTGATGATGAAACCAAAAGAACTTTAAACCAAAACATTATCAGATACTTCAAAGATCAAGGGAATCCAACTCTCACTAATAGAAAAAGACCCTATTATGGCGGTTGTAATAGACCTTTTGTGGCGGTTTGGAGGTGTCATATATCTGGGGGGTCATATATTTTTTGTGGCGGTTGTAAAACCGCCACTAAAGACTAACAATTTGTGGCGGTTCCTTATAAAACCGGCCCAAAAAAGCCTACTAATTGTGGCGGTTCCTTACTAAAACCGCCACAAATGGTAGACTTTTTGTGGCAGTTTACGTAAGAAACCGCCACAAATAGTTGTCTTTTTGTAGCGGTTTTAAAGCAGAACCGCCACAAATAGTAGTTTATTTATAATTACAAAGATTAGTCATTTGTGACGGTTTAAATACAAAACCGCCACAAATATTGTGCTTTTTTTATTCTTTTTTCGTATTTCAACTTAATGCCTAAAATATTGTGCTTTTTGATTCTTTTTCGTATTTCAAATTAATGCCTAAATTGCAGCTGCATCGCACTATAGATTACCTAAAATAAATCTTTTAAATGAACACCTTCAAATAGAATCTCAACACCCAATTTTATTGAATCTAAATTCCTAGATTTTACACATATCATCAGTCACAATATAATTCTACAACTATACAAACAAAACAAATACAAAGATGGTGATAAATTCTTTAAACTAATAACTAACATACATCAGTGGAAGACAACAACGACATTGGACAATGCCTATAGCGTACAAAAAGTGTGACAGCAAGATAGCAGACCAAACGTAGTGGAGAAACTCGAGCACATTTTTTCCAGCAACCGCACACTTGATGTCTTGAAGCCTTGCAAATCGACTAGACCTAAATTCAAAAAACGACAACATAAACTACAAACCATCAATGACTGTGATCCAAAAGCCATCGAAAAAATATATAAAAATAAACAGATACATCAGCATCATGTTTGTCAAAATCGAATCTTTAAGTTTCATTCTCCGTTACATCAGCAAACATTCATATTTAGTTAGTTACCTCATCCTAATTACTGCCAAAAACACTAATCGAACATGTCATTTTCCGCAAAACACAACTTTCTCCACCTGCAATTTTCATTTTTCCTTTTTATGTCGATCAAAGGACAAATCATATTGCGCTGACTAGAAATATCTCCTACAGATCGAAACGTGGAACAATGTCCTTCGAAATACTAAAGGAAAATTCGATAGCTACACCTCCCAATATAAGATTTTTTGTCGTTTTCATTTCCATTCGAGAAAATTAGAAATTCACCTACCGACTCACAACCAACCAATCCCGATTCATTAAGCTAGCTAACAGCGTGTTCAGTACATCTTGTGTCAAATGAATTACGATGTTTAAAGCGATAAACATTTTACTCAATATAATCGCTATACGCATTAAAGTTATTTTTTTTTATACTCTAAAACCCATCTGACGTCGCCTAACAAAGATTTTCACACATCCTATCATCTGATCAACCCAAATGTAAGAACTCAATTCATACATACCATTTAACATTACACAAAAAGTCGTAATTTTTAACATCAATATATACTAATCAACCAATCTTGAACATTTTACTCAAATAATAATCGCTATACGCATTGAAGTTACCTTTTTTTATGCTCTAAAACCCTTCTAACATCGTCTAACACAGGTTTACACACATCCCATCATCTGATCATCCTAAATGTAAAAGGTCAATTCTATCATACCACTCAAAAAATTGTAATTTTCAACATCAATATACTAATGGAGGAAAACTAAATTACATTGTTCTATTCACAACCCTATAGTGTGTTGGTTGTTCCTCAGCGACATAAAACAAAAAATTGTGTCAAAAATTTCATCGAATAATGGCATACAAGGTCAAGTACTGTATTGAAATAAAATTTATGACCATATAGATTAACAATTAAATCGAACTGATAACAAAAAACCTAAATCGATTGACTGTCGACCTTATAACAAAAAACCCTAATTTGGCGAAATTAAAAGAGAATACGAGTAAAAACTAGCACAACAAAGGAAAAGAGGTGCTGAAAAAGAACGAAAGGCGTTTGAGACGAACAAGAGAAGGGAGATAGAGAGTCGTGGAGTCTGAGAGGAAGAAAGACGACGAATACAAAGATGGCAGAGATGACAGAGGCAATAAGGGAGGCGTTGGAGACGAAGGTGGTCGGTGATATTGAGAGGGAGATCGGAGGTCAAAGCTTGTCGGTGGTTGAACAGAAGGCGGGTGGGGTTTTTTTTTTTTTTTTTTTTTTTTTTTTTTTTTAATTTATTTTGGAAGGAAGATGAGGCAAGTGTTTTGAGAGAGAGTGGAATGGTTTTAAGTTGATAAGTTATTGAAGAGGGAGACGTACTGAAGGAACCGCAACTAAGGGCCTTTTGTGTCCGTTTTTAAATGAAACGCCACAATTTGTAGATTTAGTGGTTAATTTTTACGGTTTCAGTATAAACCACCACTTAAGGTTAATTTGTGACAGTTTTTACTACAACCGCCACAGATGATAATGTATTTTGTGGCGGTTTTTAGTCAGAACCGCCACAAAAAACCTTTTCTATTACAATTTGTGTCGTTTTTATAGAACCGACACTAAAGCTTCGACACAATGAGTGTTTTTTCTACTAGTGTCTACTGAAATCTTTGTTCCAAACGATGTGCGTCATTGCTTCTTGGACTTGTCCTGGGTGGTTCTGCCTTTACGAGTTCACTTTTAGGGCTGAATTAGGATTCCCTGAAACTCTTGGATCAACAATGTACTCACTCGTATGAAGTTGCTCCTTGTCAACTAGTGCATAGTATATGAAAGATACTATGTAGTGACAGGCTCTGTACTAGGCATAAGCTGATCATTATTGAGGAGGATCTCAAGAATGTGTATTCCATGAGAACTCAAGGCCGTGGGAAATTCATCTTTAGGATCAGAAAAGGACATACCTCACCGATCGAGCACCCCAACACGGGTGTGTGGATCCCATATCCGTATCCTCCCAAACCAAACCCTGTGATGTAACACGGACTTTTATTACGCATGCTTTAACGTTGACTTAAACGGTTCTAACTGTGTCAAATTCATTCCGAGTCGTTTTGAAATGTTAAACGAGCCGGGTCGCTTCACATCACGCTTAAATAAATGTTCAGTTTGTCCATTTAGAGTCTAGCTTGATCCGCGTCCCGTTTTCTCTGGCATGAGTTTCGCAGTTGCATTATAATTGGCCCTTTTACATTAACAATGTCCAGTTCAGCATTCCTAAATTCCTAAATTTAGGCCCGGCGGCTAAATCCGCTATTTAGCATCCTCACACACAAAATACGGCCTCACGGGTTATCTCATTTCACAAAACACTACAAAATACACCCCTTTTATATTTTCGGGTCTCAGGCCCAGAACCGAGCCCAAACCCGCCTTTGGCCCGCACTCCAAGGCCCTCAACCCTCACAAAATATCTTGGAGAGCCCTCCATACAGCCTTCTTGACGTGCAAGTCAAGGATTATACTGTATCTTTCCGAAATATTCTCAAACCGGAATTAGGAAATTCAGTCTAAAGCCAGACCACTAAACCGCACTGACTTATGCGCTTTAAGGGCCAACCGCATAACCCTATGCGGTTTACTGGCCAAACCGCATAGGCATGTGCGGTTTGCCTGCCTGGCTCTATCCCAAGATTTCCTATTTTCTCCGAGGTTTTTAGTATATATACTCCCCTATACCCGACCTCAGAACACATAATTTTTCATACAATTCACTCAGAATATTCACAAGCAATCTCTCAAAGCCTCAAGCACTCAAATCCCTGAGTTCAGCACACCTTCCCATGTTGAATTCATCCTTTTTAGTTCAAGAAGCGAAGCTCTGCCCAGATCTGAAGCATCAGGACAAGGTAGGAACCGATCCACTTGGATCAAAGCTTTTTTCTTATTTTCTTTGGACTAACAAAGGGGACTACACTTTAGTGCCCCCCGACTTTTGGCAACCGAGCCCGCTTGCCGCCAAGTGGTCTTATTACTTCGGGTACACACCATATCCGATGACACGCCAAAGTCGCATAAGCAACCGACCCTTTTAAAATGAACCAATGGACAATTGAACGTTTATTTTAATTGCATGCATCTTGCACCTTCTTCTTTTGCATTAAAACACTTTAACGATGAATTCGACCTTTAACTGAACCGTTTTCGTTAACAAGTTAAACATGCTGAACTGAAGGTTTTTCTAATTAATCTTTTAACTTAATGCGCCCTTAAGCAAGACGCCGAGTTGGGTCCCCTTGATCCCGAGTTCCACAGTTTGGCGACTCCGCTGGGGATATTTTATTTTTAAAACTAAAAACTAGCGTTTTCTTTTTAAAAATAAAGAGGTGAAACTTGAAAGCCTTGAACAGTCAATGTTTACATATTTGAGCTATGCACATTCGTTTGTAGAGTCCATTCCTTTTGGAATCTAGGCACCCTTTGCACCCTCGAGAGGTGGTTCCAATACGCAGGCTTGTCCACTCGATAAAGCACGTACAAGACTAACTTTCCTCTCGCCCCTCCACGGGTTGTCGCAAACGACTATCTCGACCGCCCCAGTGCTCCCTTTAGAAAACCGCACGCCACGGCGTGAGGAAATAAAGGGGTTCAGTATCTGCTAAAGCGTACTCGAGATAGTTGGAGGTGTACCCGACTTGACTCACTACCCTTTGAGTCGAGTCATACGTACAAGTACTAGGCTATGCACACCATGGTCTTTTTCAAATGAGCATTTGCATTCACATCTTCAAAAACTCACTAAACTTTTCAAAGATGTAAACGAACCTAACATCTAACAAGCTAACGCTTTTCAAACAAAACTATCGTAGATTTTTGAAATAAACATTTTTCGAAACCTCCTTTTGCGAAATAAGCAAAAAAACTGAGCAAGGATTAAATCCCGAGCTCGCGGATTCAATCCCCTAGGTCATACGGCCTAGTTGCAACGGGAGTTGAGAGTTTGCGATCCATTGACCTAGGGCCGCTTCCAATCTTAGGTCCAAGGGTCAACCACAAGTCAATTAAATCATCAAGAGCAAAAATCAAGTGGGAAACAAGCCCAAGTCAGCCGAAAATGATCAAGAGAGGCATCACATGTGTTCCTCAATAAGTCCCTTTCAACACATGTCACTATCTACCTTTTATGCTTTATGCTTTATGTTTTTGTTTGTTTCTCTTCAAATTTTCAGAAAATTGAGCTCATTTGAGCCGTTATTTTGTAACTTTTGTGAGTTATTGGTAGCCCTTAGATCTTCTTTAAAATGTAAGGCCAAGATTAGAGTGTGGGTGCTATATAAACCCTCACTCTCCCATTATAATTTTCAGATTTGATTGAATGAAAAACCCTAGAGTTTGAGTTGAGTTTTCTTCATTATTCTCTTAGCTTAGTGCTTGAGTTAGTGAATGATTAATTAGTGGCTTAGTGCTTGATTAATCAAAACCTAAATCTATTACTTTGTGTTTAGATTTAGTTCTATCTTTTATGTTTTCATTTACTTACACAAAAATCAGAAAATTTCCCACAAAATACTTCACCTTGGCCGAATTATTCACAAGTTTTATAAATCGATTTTAGTTGCATTCTTGAGTGAAATCAAACCCCATAGGTTTCACTCCAAATTGGTCATCAAAGCTTTGGTTGGGTTTGAAGCACAAGATCCCACCTTTGTGCTTGAGAAACACATGGTCCAAAACAAGTTCTTGTTACCCGAATTTTTCAGGTTTGTTCTTCTTTGTTTTCTCAATGAGTATGCCTCTTTCTTATGATACTACTCTTGAGGGAACCATGTATGACTCTATGGAGAAATTGAGGAGGGAATTAGAGGCTAAATTGAGCCGTATGAAAGGAGGATTTGGGTCAAACCTTGGTCTTGTAACTTGGAGGGTTATGCATACCCAACCTCAACCATTGGAGGAAAGTCAAAAAAATCAGATTTTTAGGTCTAAATGTACTATTGGGAAGAGGGTTTGTAACCTAATTATTGATGGAGGAAGTTGTGTTAATGTTGCTTCAAAAACCCTCATCGATAAACTTGCCTTACCCACACAAAAGCATCCAAACCCTTACAAGTTGAGATGGTTGAATAGGGAGGCCGAAATTTTGGTTGATAAACGATGTTTGGTTTCTTTTTCAATGGGGAGAGACTACATGGATGAAGTTTGGTGTGATGTGATTCCCATGGATGCTTGTCACCTTTTACTAGGGAGGCCTTAAGAATTTGATAGAAATGCGATTCATGAGGGAAGAGACAACACCTATACCTTCAAGCTTGGAGACAAGAGGATCAAACTTACACCCTTGCCTCCAAACGTGCATAGCCGAGCTAACCCTAGCCTATCCAAGCCTCTTGAGGGAGTTCTATTAGTTGGGGAACAAGAAATGAAACAAGAGTTTAGCAAGGGAATGGTTGTTTATGCCCTCATCGCCAAAGAAACTCCTAAGGAGAGTGAAGAACCGATTCCATGTGAGGTCCAAGAGCTTTTAGAAGTCTATAAGGATGTGTTTCCTCTCGAGCTACCACACGGCCTACCCCCTATTAGGGGCATTGAACGTCAAATTGATCTTGTTCCGGGAGCTACACTACCTAATAAGGCCGCATATCGAAGTGATCCCAAGGCTACACAAGAACTTCAACACCAAATTGGGGAGCTTATGGAAAAGGGGTTTGTAAGAGAATCACTTAGTCCTTGTGCCGTGCCTACGCTTCTAGTACCTAAGAAGGACGGAACTTGTAGAATGTGTACGGATAGTCGGGCTATCAACAACATTACGGTCAAGTATAGGTTTCCTATACCTAGACTTGATGACATTCTTGATGAGCTTAGTGGGGCTCGATTGTTTTCCAAGATTGATCTACGACAAGGTTACCATCAAGTGAGGATCAAAGAGGGTGATGAATGGAAGACGGCTTTTAAAACGAAGCATGGGTTGTATGAATGGTTAGTCATGCCTTTTGGACTATCCAATGCTCCTAGCACCTTCATGAGATTGATGACCGAGGTTTTGAGACCTTACTTGGGGAGATTCATTGTGGTTTACTTTGACGATATCTTGGTGTATAGCCCTTCCAAGGAAGCTCATCTACATCACTTGCAAGTGTTGTTTGAGACACTTAGATACCACGAGTTGTATGGCAAGCTAGAGAAATGTTCCTTCATGCAAAGCGAAGTCCAATTCTTGGGCTATATCATCTCTAGCCGAGGTATACTAGTGGACCAAGAGAAAGTGGAGGCTATCAAATCATGGCCAATTCCGAAGAACATAACCGAGGTGAGGAGTTTTCATGGCTTGGCTTCTTTTTATCGACGATTTATCAAGGATTTTAGCACCGTCATGGCACCCATCACCGAGTGTATGAAGAAAGGGGAGTTCAAGTGGAATGAGGGGGCCGAGAATTCTTTCAAGAAAATCAAAGAGTTGTTGTGTGATTCACCTATTCTTACACCACCGGATTTCAACAAGCTTTTTGAGGTCGAATGTGATGCTAGTGGAGTTGGAATTGGGGCCGTTCTCTTGCAAGAACACAAGCCAATTGCTTACTTTAGTGAGAAATTGAATGGTGCCAAGCTCAATTATTCCACCTACGACAAAGAATTCTATGCCATCGTTCGAGCTCTCGCTCATTGGAGTCATTATCTCAAGCCCAAACCATCCGTGCTACATTCGGATCATGAGGCTCTCAAGTACATCAACGGACAACACAAATTGAATCATAGGCACGCCAAATGGGTAGAGTTTCTTCAATCGTTCTCTTTCTCAAGCAAGTTCATTGAAGGGAAGAATAATGTGGTAGCCGATGCTTTGTCTCGAAGGCACACCATGCTAAGCTACATGGAGCAAAGAGTGTTGGGTTTTGAATTCATGAAAGAGCTTTATGTGGAGGATCCCGACTTCAAGGATGAATGGAGCCTCTTACGTGATGGGCAAGGCAAACTAGGAGGCAAATACACACTTCAAGAAGGGTTCCTATTCTTGGGGAATCGGTTGTGCATTCCCAAGGGATCCTATCGAAATCTCCTAGTACGGGAGGTTCATTCTAATGGTTTAGCCGGGCATTTTGGGATTCAAAAGACTTACGACATCCTCCAAGATCAATTCTATTGGCCCAAGATGCTTGGAGATGTCCAAGATGTGATCAAGAGATGCGCTTTGTGCCAACAATCCAAGTCCTTCTTTCAAACGGGACCCTACACTCCTCTACCCGTCCTTAATCGGCCATGGGAGGATGTTAGCATGGATTTCATCGTTGCCTTGCCAAGAACTCAACGGGGTAAGGACTCTATCATGGTTGTGGTGGATCAATTTAGCAAGATGGCTCATTTCATTGCGTGTAAGAAAACCGAGGACGCCATGGGAGTGGCCGAACTCTACTTCAAGGAAGTGGTCAAACTACACGGAGTTCCCAAGACCATTGTATCCGATCGAGACTCCAAGTTCATGAGCCACTTTTGGAAAACCTTGTGGAAGTTGTTGAAAACGAGGCTCTTGTTTAGCACAAGCCACCACCCTCAAACGGATGGCCAAACCGAGGTCACTAATAAGACTTTGGAGAGGATCCTTAGATGCATCGTTTCCAAGTCCTTGAAAGATTGGGATCTCAAGCTTGCCCATGCCGAGTTTGCTTTTAATCGTGCCCCATCTTCTAGCACGGGAAATTCACCGTTTGAGGTGGTCTATGGGACTAATCCCCTCATGCCCACGGATCTGGCCCCCATCAAGAGCAAGGAAATGAGCTACGACGCCAAGAAACGGGTTGAGTTCATGATGAGCATCCACAACCAAGTCAAGAAGCAAATCGAGAAGTCAAACGAAGCCTACAAGGCTAAGTCAAAGAACCGTAAGGCCCCAAGGGAATTCGAGCCGGGAGATTTGGTATGGTTACACTTGAGAAATGAAAGATTCCCGGATAAGAGAAAGAACAAGTTCATGCCTAGGGCCAAGGGTCCCTTCGAGATACTTGAGAAAATCGGACCAAATGCTTACAAAGTTGATCTACCGGGGGAATACGGAGTCCATGGCACGTTTAATGTGGGAGACCTTAGCCCGTATCATGAAGACTTGGAGGATGAAGAAGGAGAGGATTTGAGGGCAAATCCTTTTCAACCCGGAGATCAGCAACGGGAGTTGAGAGTTTGCGATCCATTGACCTAGGGCCCGCTTCCAATCTTAGGTCCAAGGGTCAACCACAAGTCAATTAAATCATCAAGAGCAAAAATCAAGTGGGAAACAAGCCCAAGTCAGCCGAAAATGATCAAGAGAGGCATCACATGTGTTCCTCAATAAGTCCCTTTCAACACATGTCACTATCTACCTTTTATGCTTTATGCTTTATGTTTTTGTTTGTTTCTCTTCAAATTTTCATAAAATTGAGCTCATTTGAGCCGTTATTTTGTAACTTTTGTGAGTTATTGGTAGCCCTTAGATCTTCTTTAAAATGTAAGGCCAAGATTAGAGTGTGGGTGCTATATAAACCCTCACTCTCCCATTATAATTTTCAGATTTGATTGAATGAAAAACCCTAGAGTTTGAGTTGAGTTTTCTTCATTATTCTCTTAGCTTAGTGCTTGAGTTAGTGAATGATTAATTAGTGGCTTAGTGCTTGATTAATCAAAACCTAAATCTATTACTTTGTGTTTATATTTAGTTATATCTTTTATGTTTTCATTTACTTACACAAAAATCAGAAAATTTCCCACAAAATACTTCACCTTGGCCGAATTATTCACAAGTTTTATAAATCGATTTTAGTTGTATTCTTGAGTGAAATCAAACCCCATAGGTTTCACTCCACTAGTTCACACTTTATCATCCCCGACTCGACTTGTTAACCACTCTCGAGTCGAATCCTTTCTCTTTTACACATCCGAACTCGAGCTCGCCTCGGCTAATTACCGACATCAGTTCGACGGGTGCAAAGTAAAACTTTTAACATCGAGATGAGATGTGCGCACGCATCCTCGCCTCAAAAGCTTTCCTTTAGCTAAACCTTTTCGAAAATCTCCTTTTTCAAGCTTAAAAGGTCTTTCTAAACAAAGAAATGAGCTAAAATGAACGTTTAAAGTGGCGTTGAGTCTAGCGGGTCTAGTCGTGTCGCTAATATACAAAGTGGAACGCAGGTCTCAACTGGATACTTGTCGTACAAAGAATCGCGTAATCATCGCACGTACGAAATGAACCTACACCCATAAAATGGCCGGCAATGACGATGTTAACGCATTCCGTGAACAAGTCACAAAGTTGACCGATTATCTCGACCGCTTGTTGAACTACCATATGACTGAGGTGGAATGCATGGAACAAAAGATCAAGGAGGAGGCGGATAAGCACGCCAAAAATCTCCAAGCTATGGAGGAAAGGCTCTTTGTCTCGAGCACTTACTCCATACACAAGGAGAACGAAAACGTGCCCGCAAGCATCAAGGACGAGCTTCCTAACAAGCTTGCCCTTAGCGACCTCCCTATCTTCCAAGGACAGCCCGATCATTCACATCCGAGCTTTCAAGTCTCAAATGGCCATTAAGGGGGTCGACTCCAAACATTGGCTTACTCTCTTCCCGCACACTCTAGCATCAGTGCCGAAGACATGGTTCTATTCACTTGACCCGCAGCGGGTCCCCTCTTTCGAACAACTCATAGTCGAGTTCGATCGACAATACCGAGACAATGAAGATACTCAAGTCTCGATCCGTACTCTGGAGGTCCTTGCCCAAAAGGACAACGAAGGTTTCACTGAATACTTTACCTGGTGGAAAAAGCTAAGCGCATAAATCCTGAATCACCCCCGCGAGGACGAACTTGTGCCGAAATTCATAAACAACCTGCGACCCGTGTATCAATTTTACATGAGGTACAGCAACATCCAAAACTTCAAGGAGCTCACCAAGGTCGGTACTCAAATCGAGGACGACCTTAGGACCGGCACGATGGCCAAATACACCGGCCATGCCTACCTAGGCAGCTCATCCAAGTCTTCTCGCGCGGCCAAGAGCGAGAAAAATCGCACTGTGGGCATCCTTCATGATAACTTTGACGCCTTTGCAACCACTTTCTCGACGCCCTCTAAGGCCAAGAGAAGCTTCGACCCTCTCTTCATGTCTTACTCCAAGGCATTTCAAAGGTTAGTCGAAAAAAACTACCTACAACCAATCGGGCCTACTAGCGAGCCGCCCGAAGACAAGAAGCCCAAATCTTGGAACCCCAACGCCTTCTGTGCATACCACCGAGGCAAGGGGCATGACACCTAAAACTGCTTTAGGCTTAAGAACGCTATCCAAGATCTTATCGATCAAGGAAAGCTTAACAAGCCATCACAACCCTCCAAGCCGTCTAACATTGATAACCTGCTTGGTAACTACGCAATCTTCGTGGGATCGGTTCCCATAATAGATTGCTCTTATCTGATCACACCCACTAATGATCAAATCAATGGGGTGTGGTTCAGTGACGATGAAGACGATGAGTGGCCATCCGCCAACAAAGTGGTAGCCCAACTCTCAAGCACTCCTTCTACGAACAAGAACAAAAAAGACAAGAAGGGGAAGAAGAAAGGCAAACAGCCCGTGAAGAAGGGCTAAGACGAGGTCTCACTCCTCACACGTTCTGGTCGTCCTTATCAGAATATCTTCACCGACGAGCATGCCCGAAAAGCGACCGCGGCCGAGAAAGGCAAGGCCGTGGTTCAAGAGGACGCTCCCTCCACAAGCACACCCTTCACATCTACAGTGGTCCCACCACCAAGCACGAACGAGGTGCTTCAAAAGCAACTCGCTCGTACAAAAGCCGATGTCTCCATTTGGGCTCTTCTACGAGACTCATCGGAACATAGGAATGCATTCATCCGCGCCTTACAAATAGCATGTGCAGACTGTGAGATCTCCCCAGATCAAATGGTCAGCCATGTTACAAGGGATTGGCTACCTGGGGCCATTACCTTCTCGAACAACGATCTGCTTGCATTCGGATCAAACCACAACCTTGCTCTTTACATTAGTGTAGAGTGCCTGAAGAAAACTCTACCCGTGTCCCCTGTTGACAACGGGTCGACGGTTAAATGTTCTACCATTAGCCACCGCACATCGCCTAGGCCTGTCTGATAAAGACTTCACCCCAAGCACGGATGGAGTCAAAGCTTTTGATGGGACCCGACGTCATGTGAAAGGAACTATTTCCCTTCATATACGCAGCGGCCCAGTAGAAAGGCAGATCGAATTCCAAGTCATTGACATGACTCCTTTCTACAACATACTCTTAGGACGACCATGGATTCACTACACCAAGGTCGTGATTTCCACTCTCCATCAAAAGGTTAAGATTCCTCTTAACGATGAGATCATAACCTTGAATGCCTCAAACTTCCGAGCTCTCTTTGATACACCGAAGGAGCCCAACGCCGCAGAAATCGTCGCTGAGCCTACACAAGACTTATGCGGCTTTGACTTCAAGATTGGTGCCATTACACGTGCGCCAATCAAGACTCACAAGTCCTTCGAAACAAAGGACAATAACGACGATGAGGAGATGGTCAGAGAAGTCCAAAGGCGAAGGTCAACCCATAAGGTCACCCTACGACCTTACACCCTTGACCTAGGCGCGTACTTCACCTCCGGAGGAAAGGTCGATGCAAGTACCTCCCTTCGAGACATCATCCATTCATCCAAAGCTTGCTTCTCTAGTGAGGCCGAACCTGACGTGTCAAAGGCCTCACCGAGCACCAAAAATCAGGATCTTGTCTCCACGATCATGCGCGATCGCCGCTTTGATCCCAACCTACTTATAGTCGATGCCACCGACAAAACCCTCAACGGATGGTATATGTAACACCCGGTGTTGTCCGAGGTTATTCGGGACGGGTTCCCCCTTGAAGTGGTCCATGTGATGAGCTCAAGTGACATAGTGCTTAAAAGGATTGTAAATACTACTCATATCAACAAGATGCATCTTCTTTTCTGGTGGCTCATCTTAAGAACTCTTTGGTTAAGCGTGCTTGCTGGAGAGTAGTCTTAGGATGGGTGACCTCCTGGGAAGTTCTCAGGATGTGCACGAGTGAGGACAAAGTGCACTGGAAAGGACCCGTGTTGGTTTGTGGGCGATGTACGCAGCCTGGCGAGCTACCGTGAGTGACATTTCGGCCTTTGGTTGGGGCCGGGGTGTTACAGTATAAAACGCTAAAATGGACCGACGCACAAGGCCATCACTTTCAGCTTATCACCGGCGAAGGACCGCTCTTCGACCATGTCACCAACCTCAAAGACAAAGACGAGAGCGACGTAAGCTCGAGCGACTCAAGCAACAACGAAGACGACGAAGAAGAAGAGATTCTCCTGACGTCTAATGCTCTTAGTATCGGGTCATCTGTCGACCCATCTAGCTTAGAATCTGGCTTTAGCTTAGATTTTCTTTTTATGGAGGGTAGCTCCGAACAATTTTCTACTTTGTCAAATACTTCTGCCAAAATCAATGAAATAAACGAATTTGCTTACGTCTTGTCTCAAGCTAAAACAAACAACAAACAATCAACAAACAACAAACAAATTACAAAACATAAAAGACACTAACTCATGCGATGAAAATGAACAAACAAATGAATCATTAAACAAATACATTGCGAACATTGTGTCTCCAAAGGCACAGGATCCGGTCATCGAGGAAACCATAACCATAAACGTGGGAACCCCCGAAGAGCCAAGGGAGTTACAATTAGGCGCCTCACTGGACGACGATGAACGCGCTCAATTCACACAACTCCTGACCGAATTCAAGGATGTATTCGCTTGGTCGTACAAGGATATGCCCGAAATTGAACGATAGCATTGCCGAGCACCGCATCCCCATCAAACCCGGTTACAAACGTATCAAACAAAAGCTAAGGAGAGTACGTCCAGAATGGTCCCTTATGGTGAAGGAAGAAATCGAGAAACAATTACAAGCTGGTTTCATCCAAGTCATCGAATACCCAGAATGGGTCTTGAACATGGTCCCAGTCTTGAAGAAGAATGGCAAAATTCGAGTGTGCGTCGACTTCCGTGACTTGAACAAAGCGAGTCCTAAGGATGACTTCCACTACCTCACGTGGACGTCTTAGTTGACAATACTGCCGATCACGCCCTCCTATCCTTCATGGACGGTTACGCAGGCTATAACCAAATCAAAATGGCTTGCGAGGACATGGCAAAAGCGGGCTTCATTACACCGTGGGGCACATACTGCTACACGGTCATGCCTTTTGGCCTTATCAACGCTGGTGCAACATACCAACGCACCGCTACAACCCTTTTACACGACATGATGCATAAAGAAGTCGAGGTCTACGTCGACGACATGATCGTGAAGTCAAATGGGAGAAGTGGTCATATTGTTAGGGTTAGTGTCCTCCACAGTTAGTGCAATAACATAAATAAATCTATAAAGGTACACAGGGTACATTTCGTATTTAATCAGTTGATTAACGTTTATCAATAACGGTTGGCTTGCTAGATAAGTTTGACGTTATTGTCATACAGATGGCGGTGATCAACTGGTCCCTAAGAGTCACACCTAAAGGATGTATTTGAGAGATGTGATCATTTGAGAAAATGATCATATCGATACCTTATTTAATGACTAAATGGTTAGTCAGTGTTGTGGACTAAACAGTTAGTCAAATGTGACTAAGAGGTTAGTCAAATATGATAATGAATATTATTTAATAAAGATTAAATGATATTAGATGAGAGGAATTAGCTGTAATTCGGAAATTGAATATAAAAGGTTATATTTAGTTATTATGTATAATGTCGGCTAATTAATTTTAATCAGTTATAATTAATTAGTAAATTGTAAATATAAGGATATTTATGATTTATTATAATATAAGGATATTATAATTACATTATATATTAAAAGCTAAATTAAACTAATTAAATGGGTTATACTTTTAATTAGTTTTGGGCTTGAATTTTAGAAGTGGAAGAGCCCACTTCCTTTATGTTTGGACGTGTGGATTAGAAGGGGAGAGGGACTTGTTTTCTTCCTCTCTACTTAACCTAATCATCCTCCTAAAATCTCATCTAACCTAATTACAATTCTACATAGCACACAACACAAAACCTAGAGAGAAAAACAGTTTTCTCCTCTAAAATTCTCTAGCAATTCTAAGGTATTTCTCAAAGCATCTTGGGTGAGATAATTAGGAGATACCATCTACTTGGTATTGATCTTAGGCCAAATTAACAAGGTTTTAAAGGTTAATTCTTGTTCTTTTATTCATGTTATGCAATTTAAATTTATGACTATAAATCTTGTAAAAGTTTTCAATATAATCCTGTGTTTTTTAATGGTCTATATACGGATATAAACCTACAAGTGGTATCAGAGCCTTAGGGCACATGAAATTTTTATAAGGTTTTCATAAAATCGATTTTGTATAAAATTTTAATCAAATTCATTAGTTGGCCGTATGTTTTGATTAATTAGATTGATTTTGCAAAAAATCATATGTCTTGTTTAATTAGATTGATTTGCATGATCTTATTTTAATCAACTTTGTTCATGGGCCGTATGTTAAGACTTAATGGCCGTATGTTTTTAATTGGGTTGATTTTGCATAAAGTTTGGTTAAATTGGCCGTCTCTTGATTATGGCCGTATGTTTTTTATTTAATTTTGGCTTGATTTGGTCTATTTGATTCATATTTAACGATGTTTTAAGATGTTAAAATTATCTCATATGAATTTGTATTAGTTTTGTACAAACGGTTGTAATTTACTAGTGTGGCCTTAGAAGATTGTGTTTTCGTAATGAAGGAAACACAATTTTGGTTGTATTTTTGAGATCTCGAATCTCCAATCTTGTAATATTTTTAATTTTGGCATATTTTGAATTAGAATGTAAATAGGTTTATTTTTGTAATTCAAAATTGTAATTTTGAGAAGATTCAAGTTGAAGATTCAAGATGGACTCCCACTTGAAGCCCAAGATGAAGAATGAAGACTGCTTAGGGTCCATGGATGGATTCCACTTTGTATTGTCTTTATTTTCATAGGGATAGGCCACACTAGGTGTTTTTCATTTTTGCGTTTTTCTTTACCGTTTTTGCATTCATGTTAGATAGTAGCATCATATTCCGCCTAAACTAAACCAAACCACCTAATATGCATGAAAATGGATCATATAGTTGCATCCTAGATCATAGACATACGGATGTCATTTGTTTAGAGCTATCACCTCAATTTAATCATTCACGATAATGCTAGATATTAGTTCACTTAAAATGAATTAAAATGAGTTGATGGGATCTTCCTCTAAAACTGAAATTGAGAATTAGTCTTTATAAATCGAACCACTATGAATCCCTTCTTCGTCGGTAGGCATAATATGACCCCTTCTACGTTGGGTAAGTAGTGGCTGTCGACTTAGTTTATCTCAACATTATGGTTCGAGTAATATCTCGAAGGTATGGTGGACTAAATAGATAGGATTTACTGAAATCTATCGACCAAGAATTCTAACAGTAGAATTAGCTAAGCAGTTAGCTTATCAATTTATAGAAATTGAGTCTTGGGATCGCTTATATAATTCTCGAGGGAGGTCAATTATATGAGTGCATAAGTCGTTGCATTAAAATGTTATTGTTTTGACTTAAATCTTTAAAACAATGATTTCTTATCTTCTCTCTTCTTCTTTCTTTTCACAGTTTCGAATACGTTATATACAGATATAACTACTATAACAAATGGTCGTCGTATTGAAGGACCAATGCCGAGTGTCACACTTGAACGTGAATCATGGCTGAGAATTTTTATGGACAGCATGATTCAGTCCACTCGACTGAAGAATGATGGGTCCAATTTTGCTGATTGGGAGGCCGCATTACGGAATGCCGCCATAGCTGACGGCAAGCTCAAGTACTTGACTGAGCCAATGCCGGCCGAACCAGCTCCCGATGCAGGAGGAGATGAAGTCGTAGCTTATAATGATTTCATGATGGAGGCGGGTGCGTTACGGAACGTGCTCATCTATGCAATGGAATCCAATTTGCAAAGACGATTCATTACCCAGGGTGCAAACAAGATTTTCACCACCCTTACTAAGGAATTCTCGAAAGCTCCGAGAATTAAGAGTTACGAGTATACTACTCGTTTCTTTGAAGCTAGACTCCAAAAGGGCCAACCGGTTGGTCCACACCTTCTCGCCATGATCGAGAACGTTGAGAAATTGGAGGAGCTTGGTTGCACGATCGATGAGAAGATCATCATTGATCGAGTGCTTCACTCTCTTCATGATGGGTATGCCCTCTTTAGGGCAAACTATTACATGAATGACATGCAGAAAAGTCTGCATGAACTGCATTCACTCCTCGTACAGACGGAGAGTGATCTGAAGTTGAGTGGGAGCACGAAGCAAGATGTTCTCATGATTGGGAACAAGAAGGGTAAGGGTAAGGCTCCGGCTAACCTAGCTGTAGGTAAGCCAAAATTCAAGAAGCCAGTGGTTGCTAAGAGTGGGCCTGGTGAGTCTAGCGGTAGCTCACAAGGCAAGGCAAAAGCTAAGTAGAGCATGGAGTGCCACCATTGCCACAAGTCTGGGCATTGGAGGCGAATCGCCGTGTATCTTTGAGGACATAAAAGCGTGCCGCCGCCTCCTGTTGGTATGTCTTCTTGTATTCATATGATTGAGATTAACCATGCAAGTTTCGGAACTTGGGTACTCGATACTGGTTGTGGTTCTCATCTGTCCAATCATTTGTAGGGCCTATGAAGCATCGTAACTCGCAAGAGGTGATGTAGACCTGCGAGTGGGGAATGGAGCAAGAGTTGCTGCCGTTTCAGTAGGGACATATGTAATCCAACTCCCAAGTGGATTTGAGTTATTTCTGAATAACTGTTACTATGTACCTAGTTTATCCAAAAACATTATTTCTGTATCCGTTCTTGATAAAGAAGGATTTTCATTTTCAATAAAGAATAATAGCTGTATTTTCTCATTGAACGATATGATTTATGGTAAAGCTGTTTCCATGAACGGAATTTATGTTTAAGATCAAACCACAGAAATCATGCATGTGAGTAACAAGAAAGCAAAGGTTGGTGACAAAGATCAAACGTATTTATGGCATTGCCGAATGGGACACATAAATGAGAAACGCGTGAAAAAGCTCATTGATAATGGGACAATAGCCCCATTTGATTATGAAACTTTTGGCACGTGCGAATCATGTCTTATAGGCAAAATGTCTCGAATTTCCTTCAAAGGTGTTGGAATGCGCGCTGCTGACCTATTAGGACTCATACATACTGATGTGTGCGGACCTATGTCAATCAACGCTAGAGACGGCTATAGGTATTTTATCACTTTCACGGACGATTTGAGTAGATATGGACATGTCTACTTAATGAAGCATAAAAGTGAGTCCTTTGACAAGTTCAAGGAATTCCAGAATAAGGTTGAGAACCAACTGGATAGAAAGATAAAAGCACTACGTTCAGATCGTGGTGGCGAATATCTTTCAACTGAGTTTGATCGACACCTGAAAGACCGCGGGATAGTACTACAGTTAACTCCACCCGGAACACCACAACTGAATGGTGTGTCCGAACGCAGGAATCGAACATTACTTGATATGGTTCGATCCATGATGAGTCACACGGTTGTACCTGACTCATTATGGGGCTATGCTCTTTTGTCAGCTGCTCTTATACTTAACCGAAGTCCGTCTAAAGCTGTAGACAAGACTCCATACGAGTTATGGAAGGGAACGGTCCCTAACTTGTCCTTTATTCGGGTTTGGGGGTGCGAAGCTTATGTCAAGTGGAGACACGAGGATAAGCTCGGCCCGCGATCGGTCAAGACATACTTTATTGGTTATCCAAAAGGAATGTTTGGTCATTACTTCTATTCGCCTACCGAACACCGAGTTTTTGTTGCGGCTAGTGCGACGTTCTTAGAGAAAGAGTTTCTCGAAGACAAGAGAGGTAATAGAACCTTCGATCTGTCGGAGATTCCTGAACCAACAACCGAGCAACCAATGGAGGAAGCTGTTCCTTCTACGTCTGCTGCGGTTAATGTCCCTTTGGAACCCAGGAGGTCGGGTAGACTCTCCATTCCTCCAGATCGATATATCGGTATAGTCGAGGAGAATGGGAGAGACGACGTTTTACTCCTTGAGAGTAACGAACCCGTAACCTATAAAGGTGCCATGACGTGTTCTGACTCAAAGCTATGGCAAGAAGCCATGCAATCCGAGATGGACTCGATGTACGAGAACCATGTATGGGATCTGGTTGACTTACCTGATAAGGCTAGGCCTCTTCAGTGCAAATGGCTTTACAAGATAAAGCGATCTGTAGAAGGACAACCAGATATATACAAGGCACGACTAGTGGCAAAGGGTTTCACTCAAGTGCAAGGGTTGCACTATGATGAGATCTTTGCACCCGTAGTCATGCTTCGTTCCATTCGGATTCTCTTAGCGATCGCCGCATTTCATAACTATGAAATTTGGCAAATGGATGTGAAAACCGCCTTCTTAAACGGTTATTTGGAGGAGGAGTTGTACATGGTACAACCCGAAGGTTACATCGTTTCTAAACATCCTAAGAAAGTTTGCAAGCTTAAGCGTTCCATTTATGGACTTAAGCAAGCTTCACGGAGTTGGAATCATCGCTTCGACCAAGTGATAAAGGAGAATGGATTCACTCGATCGGTCGAGGAACCATGCCTATATATCAAGTCGAGTGGGAGCAAGATTGTCTTCCTAATACTGTACGTCGATGACATACTCTTGATTGGGAATGACATACCTCTCTTAACTTCGGTAAAAGTATGGTTAAAGAACCATTTCCGGATGAAAGATCTGGGTGAGGCACAACGTATTTTGGGGCTCCGTATCTATAGAGATAGGTCACGACGGATGTTATCCCTCAGTCAGGAGTCTTATATAGATAAGATTCTTGAGAGGTTCAGCATGACCAACTCCAAGAAGGGGAACCTTCCAATGATCTCAGGGGTGCATTTGAGTAAAGCTCAAGCACCAAAGACATCGGAAGAGGTCGAGCGCATGAGTCGAATTCCATATGCTTCAGCTATAGGATCGATCATGTATGCCATGATATGCACACGTCCGGACGTGGCATATGCATTGAGTATGACGAGCCGATACCAAGGCAATCCAGGTGAAGCACACTGGATGGCCGTAAAGAACATTCTTAAGTACCTACGGAGGACTAAAGATTGGGTATTGACTTATGGTGGAGACACTGAGCTATGCGCAACCGGCTACGCAGACGCTAGTTTCCAAACGGATCGAGATGACTCGAAGTCTCAATCTGGATTCGTTTTTACTCTTAATGGCGCTGCGGTTAGCTGGAAAAGCTCCAAACAAACTGTTATAGCAGATTCAACGACTGAGTCCGAGTACTATCTTTGCTCGTAGGTCGCGAAGGAAGCTATATGGATGCGTCAGTTCTTACAAGGACTAACTGTAGTTCCTAGTTCGAATGACCCGATCACCATCTATTGTGACAATAGTGGTGCCATCTTCCAAGCGAAGGAGCCTAAGTCCAGCAACAAGTCTCGGCACGTGCAAAGGAAGGCTCACATGATCCGAGATTACGTGGAGCAGAAGGAGATAGTGATTGACAAGATTGCTACGGATGATAACATAGCAGATCCTCTCACTAAGCCGTTGAGACAAGATAAGCATGAAGGGCACGTTAAATCCATGGGAATTAAGCGTGTTCCTGAGTTGTATTAGTTGTTTGTATGGATTTGACACTTGTATTTCCTAAAACTTCTAATAAAATCATCGTTTTGTTATATATATTGTTTTTCATGAGGGTTGTGCAGACAACGTTGAACACCTCAAAGTGAACTGAATTGCTTTATATTTTGTTTTGGTCCGTGATCGCCTACACGAGCTGATAACTCTGGCAATCATTTTGTGACGTCGATTGATGGTGGGTTCAACGAGCCATAAGTCAAACAGTTGACTGATCGATCACAGATGCGGATTTACTGAAATCGCGCAGGACATGTTTGTGACGACAACATGGAGTCCTAAATGTTTCAGAACATTAGGTGCCTGGTCGTGGATAGGACATCCATAGTGTTCCTAGAGTCGATTCTTTTGACTATCGACTGTCTCTTGAGATTAAGGCAGATTTTGGGTGACTTTGGTTTCTTTCTCACGGTCGACCGTAACAGGAGGCCAAGTAGATTTTCACTGGGTCATTTCATGCTGCGCTTACATCTGCAGGATTCGAGTTGAGGGAAATATCCAAACTTCTATCGAGTTATAATATTTATTCTCAGGGCCACTCGAGGAGCTGTAACTGGAAATGCATGGCCATGCTCGAATATTGATTCGTTTATCAGTTAAGTTACTCTCTAGTCGGGGAAACCACTCTTGATTCTGATCACTTGTGAACTACGACCTTTGAAAGTACGGACTTTGCAAATTGGTTTACATTGAGTGGGAGAAATTTATTATGGATATGAGAATCGGTTATCGCACCTACACTTGTACGGACAAGTGGGAGATTGTTGGGGTTAGTGTCCTCCACAGTTAGTGCAATAACATAAATAAATCTCTAAAGGTACACAGGGTACATTTCGTATTTAATCAGTTGATTAACGTTTATCAATAACGGTTGGCTTGCTAGATAAGTTTGACGTTATTGTCATACAGATGGCGGTGATCAACTGGTCCCTAAGAGTCACACCTAAAGGATGTATTTGAGAGATGTGATCATTTGAGAAAATGATCATATCGATACCTTATTTAATGACTAAATGGTTAGTCAGTGTTGTGGACTAAACAGTTAGTCAAATGTGACTAAGAGGTTAGTCAAATATGATAATGAATATTATTTAATAAAGATTAAATGATATTAGATGAGAGGAATTAGCTGTAATTCGGAAATTGAATATAAAAGGTTATATTTAGTTATTATGTATAATGTCGGCTAATTAATTTTAATTAGTTATAATTAATTAGTAAATTGTAAATATAAGGATATTTATGATTTATTATAATATAAGGATATTATAATTACATTATATATTAAAAGCTAAATTAAACTAATTAAATGGGTTATACTTTTAATTAGTTTTGGGCTTGAATTTTAGAAGTGGAAGAGCCCACTTCCTTTATGTTTGGACGTGTGGATTAGAAGGGGAGAGGGACTTGTTTTCTTCCTCTCTACTTAACCTAATCATCCTCCTAAAATCTCATCTAACCTAATTACAATTCTACATAGCACACAACACAAAACCTAGAGAGAAAAACAATTTTCTCCTCTAAAATTCTCTAGCAATTCTAAGGTATTTCTCAAAGCATCTTGGGTGAGATAATTAGGAGATACCATCTATTTGGTATTGATCTTAGGCCAAATTAACAAGGTTTTAAAGGTTAATTCTTGTTCTTTTATTCATGTTATGCAATTTAAATTTATGACTATAAATCTTGTAAAAGTTTTCATTATAATCCTGTGTTTTTTAATGGTCTATATACGGATATAAACCTACACATATCACTAACCTCCGCAAGTTGTTGACACGCCTACGACAATACAAAATGCGTCTCAATCACCAAAAATGCACTTTTGGAGTGAAATCCGGCAAGCTACTAGGACACGTAGTAAGCCAAAGAGGCATCGAGGTCGACCCCTCGAAAGTCAAAGCAATCCTGGAAATGCAACCCCCTAAGAACCTCGACGAAATACAAAGTTTCTTGGGACAAATCCAATACATTTCACGCTTCATAAGCAAGCTTACCATGATATGTAAACCAGTTTTCAAGAAGTTCAAGAAAACCGACCACGTTGAATGGGACGAGGAATGTCAAAAAGCATTTGACAAGGTCAAGGAATTGCTGTCTAACCCACCAGTTCTACGACCACCACAGAAGGACTTGCCGCTATCCTTATACCTAACAACAATCCCTACTGCGATGGGAGCCATGCTCGCACAAGAATTTAATGGCGAAAAACATGCGATCTACTACATAAGCAAAAAGTTTCTTGATTATGAAACTCGATATTCAGCTGTCGAGAAAAGTTGCCTAGCATTAGTGTGGTCATCCAAGAAACTCCGACACTATATGCTAGCACACCAAACGAAGGTCTACTCCAAAATGGACCCCGTTAAGTACCTATTCGAGAAACCTGTTCTTAATGGACGAATGCCAGATGGACCTTGCTCCTAGCCGAATTCGACCTTAAGTACGCACCCCTCAAGGCAATCAAGGGGCGAGGAGTCTCCTATTTTCTAGCCGAAAATGGGATTGTCGAGGAACCAATCATCGATATGACGTCCCTTCCTGATGATGGGATTTACAACATCGACCAAGAGCAATGGGAATTATATTTCGATGGATCATAAAACTTTCGAGGTTGTGGAGTAGGAATACTTCTCATATCCCCAAATGGCGAACACACACCCTTATCCATTAAGCTGGATTTCGACGTGACAAACAACGCCGCCGAATACGAAGCATGTTTGCACGGTCTCCAAGCAGCGCTTGTATTAAACGCCCGCAACGTACGGGTCTATGGGGACTCCTCCCTTATCATCAACCAAGTCTCCGGGGCGTGGAAGATACTCAATGAAAATCTAGCGCTATACCAAAACAAGATACAGGAGCTCATTAACGAGTTCTATCGCGTGGAGTTCATACACCTCCAACGCGAGGAAAACCAGTTCGCCGATGCGTTATCCAAACTCGCATCACTAATCAACATACCCCCGGGAATTGAAAGGCTACCCATTGTCTTGGAAAGACGAAATGAACCCGCATACATTTGCGAGATCGAAACCGAGGAAGAGCAAACCGATCCTTGGTACCAAGCAATCATTAATTACAAAACAAACGGCGAATACCCGCCGAACACCGACAAACGCGGTAAACGAGCCCTACGCCTATTATCGACACAATTCATGATGGAAATGGGCAAACTACTAAAAAAGACTCCTCATGGTACACTACTCTTGTGCGTCGATTACAAAAAGGGACAAGAATTCATGTCCCAAGTACACGATGGCGAGTGCGGACCATGTGCAAACAAATCATAAGGCTAGGATGGTATTGGACCACCATGGAAGCCGACTGTGCAAAATATGTCAAACATTGTCATAATTGCCAAATCTTTGCAAACGTACATGTGCCGCCTTCACCACTATACAGCTTAACGTCGCCATGACCGTTCTCGACTTGGGCAATCGACGTTATCGGCAAAGTACAACCCGTGGGCGCAGTAGGACACTGCTTTATCCTCGTGGCAATCGACTATTTCACCAAATGGGTCGAGGCCGCGTCATATCGTAAGCTGGGCACAAAAGAAGTTGCGAAATTCATACAAAACAACATCATTTGTCGCTACGACATACCCCACGAATTCATAAGTGATCAAGGCACACATTTTCGAGGGGAAGTCGAACCACTTTTTCTCAAATACAAAATATGACATAAATCATCACCCTATCGACCACAAACCAACGGCACGGTCGAGGCTACAAAGAAAATCGTCGTAACCATCCTTAAAAAGATGATCGACACCTGCCACGACTGGCCCAACGAAATCCCATTTGCACTATGGGGATGCCGCACAACCATTCGCGCGCCCACGGGTATGACACCCTATTTCCTAACCTATGGGATGTAAGCTGTCCAACCTGTATAAATCGAAATGCAATCCCTTCGAATTCTCATAGAAGCCGACATTCCCGAGGCCGAATTGGCACGCGAACGCTATGAACAACTCATCCTCTTAGACGAAAGACGTCTACATTCGCTAAGCACTGTTCGAATGTACCAATCTCGTCTACAACGTGCCTACAACAAACGGGTCAAACCACGAAACATCAAAGTGGGTGACCTTGTACTCAAATCAGTCCGCGCACCATTACCAATCGACCCAAGAGGGAAATTCAGCATGCCAATAAATCTTGATCAACTCAAGAAATATTATCCCTAAAACAAATTTGCAATGTATTTCACAAACAAAATTCATTCACACATGGGTGAACTACGCTCGGTTTGATTTCACGCACTGTGGATACGTAGGCAGCTTTGCAATGAGCTCAACCGAATCACACAAACTACGCCGGTTTGATTCCGTACAGAACACGGATACGTAGGCAGCTTTTCAAAGTGCAACCGAACTTCTTATATACGCCCAAAGCTTAAAAAGGTCGAGTGCGTTGCACTCACAAAATGACACGCTCAAAGCTTAAAAAGGTCGAGAGCACAGTCAACACAAAACATAAGTCCAAAGCTTAAAAAGATCGAGGACTTAAAGCAGAAAAAATCAAGCAAATGCATCCAAAGCTTAAAAAGGTCGAGGATTTACAACAAAAATACAAGTGTTTGAAGCTTAAAAAGGTTGAGAACATTTTTAAAGACAAAAACGTAAACAAACAAGGCAACGAGACAAGACAAAAGCAAATCAATTCTATTTTATTCCTTTAACTTAGAATTATTTCACAACTTAGTAATGAGTTAGGAACAAACCTCCTTAACCTTTTATTCAAAACTAAATACATATATTTTTGAAATAAAGAAACATTTCTAAACAAAACACAGACTATTCGATCTTCTTTTGTCGTTTCGGATTAGCCTCTTCATCTTCAAGAGGTCGGTCCGCAACAATCTTCGTGCAAATCACAAGAGCGTTCTTCTCGAATCCAGGAGGCTCAATGGGATCCTCGTCCTTCTCGACTGGGGGCTCCTCGATCCTTGGCCCCAGACGATCCCTAACGGTCACCCTCGGTCCAAGCCTCTCCCGCGCCGGCTTTGAAGTAGAAGCTTCTGAGCTAGAAGCACCAAGATCACCACAGTCTCTCCTTCCGCGCACTGCGTCATGCGCTAAAGAGGGTCTTGGCCCGCTCTTTTCCCTCCTCCTTTGATTCTCCCGCTCTCGAGAATCCTTGGAGAGGTACCATCGCTTATAGAAGTCCGAGACACGAGTAGACTCTATACGCGCTGGCACCGCCCAAGTAACACGATCCGACCATTCCCGGATCCAAGCATCAACAACCTCTCCGACTTGAGTGTCATGCTCAGGAATGGTTTGGGCAAGACCCGATCTGTCTCTTCAAACGAAGAGGATGGATCCACACCCCTCGCTCAAAACCACACAGCATCACACTATGGGCCACGTTCGTCACAGATGGTGCCGTAACCGCCGTGATGCGCCACCATGGCACAAACCAGCGGATGACACTCTCCTTCACAAATCCCCGGAAGTAGTTTAATGAACGCTCCCGAGGATCAACCCACTCTGTCTTCCGCGACGTGGCCGCCGCCGCTTTGAAGACACCGTCATGAGGAAGAGGAACTGGACCAAGAATGGTCAAGTCGATCAAGGATGGAGTAGAGCTAGACCATGGGTTGGGTCCTTGGACTCAAACCCTAGCCTAGGCCTTGGACCTAGGGTCCACTAAGGGCTAAGTCAAGTCAATCCAATGGTCAATTTAGCCAAACTTAGTGGGTCAAAGGAAGTCAAGAGAAAGTCAAGAAGGAGAGCAACCGAAAAGTCAACAAATGTGCTATTTTGAATGTGATCACCTTGGGTGCACCTAAGTGGGTTAATCCTCCAATAAACAAGACTCACAAGACTCACAAAAGTCGACTCAAGGA
Organism: Dianthus caryophyllus; assembly: GCA_023091065.1. Classification (NCBI taxonomy): domain Eukaryota; kingdom Viridiplantae; phylum Streptophyta; class Magnoliopsida; order Caryophyllales; family Caryophyllaceae; genus Dianthus; species Dianthus caryophyllus. The sequence goes on from CM041524.1 coordinate 25,998,767, forward strand.
GGCTAGGAGCCGGCTCCCACAAAGCTTCGCCAAGTCATCCATTATTTTGTGCTTTAAGTCTTTTTCATTAATGTCGCTTTCATGCTTTATGCTTTATTGTTTTTAGCCTTCAAAATCAGATTTATGTGGGAGAATGGACCGTCCCCTTGCACCCCAAGGCTCTATCAAGACCCTTGGATGACTACCTAAAGAGCAAGGATAGGATTGAGTCACTTGTCACCATCAAACTTTATGCTTTTGTAGTTTGTTGTTTACTTTGAAATTTTCAGCACTTGTGAGCTCAATTGAGCCGTTAGTTTGTAGTATTCAAGGGCCTCTATGAGCCCTTAGATCATCTTTAAATTGAAGGGTCAAGATTAGAGTGTGGGTATTATATAAACCCACTCTCTTGCATTGTAATTTTTCAGATTTGACATTGAATATAAACCCTAAGTTTGAGTGCCTACTCTTCCTTATTTTCTTAGCTTAGTGCTTGAATGATTATCGAGTTGATTAGTGGCTTAGTGCTTAATCACTCAACCCTAAATCTTTGGCTTTGTGCTTAGATTTAGTCTATCTTTTATGTTTTCATTTCACTTACAAAAATCAGAAAAATTCACACAAAAAACGTCACTTTGGCCGAGTATATTACAAGTATTTCAAATCGATTTTAGTTGTTCTCTTGAGTGAAATCTAACCCATTAGGTTTCATTCCAAATTGGTCATCAAAGCCTAGGTTTGTTCTTTATTTTCGGTTTGTTCTTTGTTGTTTTCGATTTGTTCTTGTTTTCCCCTTTTATTTTTCGTTTTTTCTCTCTTTCTTTTACTTGTTATTCCACAAAACTTCCACAAAACTCTCACAAAATTTTCACAAAATGGATGGGGATAAGAGAATTTCGGATTTAGAAGAAAAGTTGAATCAACTCGCCGGTAGTTGCAATACAATGATGGATGCTCTAAACACCCTCTTGGACCAAAATCTTAATGAGCCAAGACAACCACCAAGGGGTGGAGGGAGAGGCCGTGGGTTTGGTGGCCGAGGGAGGGGACAACCACCTCCTAACATGGGTGGTTATCACTCGGACTCGGAGGAATCCATTGAAGTCCAGCCAAGGGAGCAAGACCGAGACATCAAGGTAGATATTCCCGATTTCTATGGTAGTCTTAACCCCGAAGACTTACTAGATTGGCTTAGGTCAATTAAAAGAGTCTTTGAATTTAAGGAATACTCGGATAGAAAGTGATTTAAGGTTGCCATCATGAAATTCAAAGGGTATGCTTCATTTTGGTATGAGAACCTTAAGAACCAACGAATTCGAGAGGGAAAGGAACCCATTAGGTCATGGCTCAAGCTCAAGAAGAAGCTCAAGGATAAGTTTGTTCCCAAGGATTACACACAAGATATGTTTCTTAGGTTGGCCCAACTTTTTGCAAGAAACACAACCCATCGAATCCTACCTTAGGGACTTTGAACAACTTACCCTTCAATGTGAGATGAGTGAAAAACCCGAGCAAAAGATTGCGAGATTTGTCGAGGGCCTAAACCCTAGGATAGCAAACCGGGTAAAGATGCAAAATTTATGGTCATTCGATGAGGCCGTCACTATGGCCATGAGAGTTGAGAGGCTAGAGAAGGGAAGAGGAGATTCGGCCAAGCACACACTAGTGGAAAAAACCCCTATAGTGGCGGTTCAAAGGACCCTATAGTGGCGGTTATGGTATGACGTTTATAGGGGGGACGTGTATGGTATTCGTGTCGGTTTGAAAACCGACACCATAAATCAACATATTGTGGCGGTTTTTGTTAGAACCGCCATCATAGGTAAGACCTATAGTGGCGGTTTTTGTTAGAACCGCCACTATAGGTCTTACCTATGATGGCGGTTCTAGCAAGAACCGCCACTATAGGTAAGACCTATAGTGGCGGTTCTTGCTAGAACCGCCATCATAGGTTAGACCTATAGTGGCGGTTCTTGCTAGAACCGCCACTATTTGTCTTACTTATAGTGGCGGTTGTACCAACAACCGCCACAATATGGTTAATTTTTAGTTACTTACAGTGGCGTTTTTTATTAGAACCGCCACAATAGGGTGCTTGTAAATAACTTATAATGGCGGTTTTCCATAACCAACACTATAGCTTGAAACTTTGATAATTAAAATATAGATAACCAAATTTAGGCAATACCTCGATAAATATAATTATACAAATATCATACATGAATAGACCATTCCAGAAACACAATCCTCATAATTATAAATTGGAGGGCCAAAAACTTATCATCCAACAAGGCAATAGTATGTATCTTAGTACAAATTACATACTCGAGAGTCCCGCAGCCACGCTATATTAGATTTACATTAACGTGCAGTAAGCTATACATACGTACGTTCAGCCGGATTTGCACACCGTGCATGACCTTCAACTTTCGCCCAGAATCATCCCTCGTACACTAGCAATTTAGATGTCGTAGTCCAAAGTTTCCTGAGGAAAAAGAGCGGAATGATGAGTCACTGACCATAATATCCAACAGCTGTAGCGATTCTGTAATTTTCCTACGTAACGATTCTGTAATTTTCCTACGATTCTGTAATGTCACAGCTATAATCATACGAACTACCACTAATTCTCTCTGGCTGAAATGACAACAATCGATCTCAAACAACATTTAATAGGCACGCAAGAGAGAGATGGGGTATGAATATAGCACAAACAAAAAAAAAGTTACAAAATCATTTAATATCTAAGTATGAATACAGCAAACTTACAAATCTGAAGCAAGAGCATCACCTCCAGGACTGTCAATCCTAATTATTGCAGCTTTATATCTTTTTGATTCTGCGAAAGGAAGTCCATTGTAGTCATTTAGTTAAAGTGGTACACAGTAAAACATAGAAAAATGGTAATTCAATACAAGTTGAGAATCTCCTCCAAAATCATCCAAAACTAACAACGAAACTCGATTCTTCACTAAAATCACCACACTTCAACACTTAAATCGACCAATTTTTCCACATTACGTAAATCAAAATCAATCACAAAAACTTCATAATCATCTTAATCACAGCAAATTCTCAAGTTCCAAATCTCATCGAACAATCACACAAATAATTGAAATCATCAATCACATGATACGAATTACATACAATCAGATCCAATTTGAGAAATCGACGAAATAATTCAACATATATCCACCAAATAAAATCGTTGAAATTGATAACAAAAGATCGATTATACTTTTCAATATAACTTACAGGAACGCCCCAAACAAATCGAAAAAACCCTAAAACCGCTTGTCCCCCATTTCCTTGAATGGCTTCTGCAATGATGCGTATGGCCTCTGCTTCTCCTACATACACCGATAACATCAGTACCACAAACTAGTAGGCCTAAAGGGTATTTGCAACCTAATAAAGAAATGACATCAGCTAAAGATAAAAAATATCAACCTGTAGCTCGGTAGATTGAGTTCGTCTTAGCCGCTTCAGAAGTCAATATGACAGCTTCCCTCTTTCCTGTCACAGAGAAATGCAACTAATAAGCTTTTCAGATGTTGAATAGGCCATTCCAAAGGTTGAGCGGTAATATGTTAGAAGAACAGAACGGATTTTCAACCTTGAGGTGTGAAACAACTAACTTAAAGCATAAGTAAAGATATTGAGATAAAATGAGACCGACCATTGTTTCAATTATTGTGACCATTGTTGAGTATATGATTATTATTGTAAAAGGGGCAAAAAAACCAACCTTACGCCTCGGTAATTCTGACTCTTTTTCTCCTCTCTGCTTCCGCTTGCATAACCATGCCGTCTCTTATTCCAGGAGGTGGAATGATCTCCTCTATAGAGTTCCAAGATTAAGTTCAGTAGTGATGGTGATGGTATTAAGAAGAATGATTAAATCAATTAGCTAGACTTAATATTAGAAGGTGAAACTGAGCTTACTTATCTCATAGCGACGACAGACAAGTCCCCAATGCGTAGCAAGATCATTAATAGCGACTGCAAATTTATAAAGATCATGAAATATAGCAAACAAATCCATGGGGTAAATTGAAGGGTCGACTTAGAACCAAAATGTCATAAATATAAACAAAACAGACGGACATCTAGTCCTGGGAACTCGAAAACAATGGAAAACAAAATGCCACACTCCCATATAAGATATCACAGAGCAATTTGAGCCCATGACACCAAAATGACACATACCATTAATCATACCGAGGATAATAAATCTCAAGGAAAACCAGCGAAGTTGGCAAAAGAAATCCATTAATGCTTTGGTCACGCAATTAGTTAAGTTTGATACTCTCATAGTATTATCCATGGCGATGTATATGCCACAAAGAAGAGTAGTACACATAGAAAACAACTTCAAAACATAACGATTCATAAAAGCAATTGTTATACTTGTTGGGACAGAAACAAATTTCCACGCATAGCGTAATAAAAATAGGAGACGAAAGGTGGTAACATACCACAATATTTACATTGATTTTCTCTTTCCATGAATATTTTGTCAAGAGGCATTTTACCAACAAAGACTACGCATAACTGTTTGTGCCAACCGAATCATGAATGCATCACATTGTCATTACCATACGATGCTTTCTCTGCATCGATAACCTGAAAGTCACCGAAACAATTAAGTAAATGCAGTATTCAGGCATTACAGAAACAAACCCTAATTCAATTTGACATATAATTGAACACACAAACAAACCCTAATTCACTGAACACACAAACAAACCCTAATTCAATTTGACATATAATTGAACACACAATACGGAGTATCAAAAATGTTTCAATTGAACATCAATTAATTGAACACACAAACCAACCCTAATTCAGAAATTTACCCTAATTCAATTGAGGTGGTGGCCTGGAGACGTGCGGTTGTTGAGAGTGCTTGAGGTGGAGGAGCTGAGACGGAGGTGGAGGAGCTGAGACGGAGCTGAGAAGTGTTGTTGAGAGTGATTAAGGTGAGACGGTTTAAAGTGTTGAAAGTGAAGCGGTTCTTAGTTTTGTTTGTGTGTTTTGTATTGAAAAGTGTTGAAAGTGAAGGGGAGATGAGTTTTGTTTGTGGGCTGTGACTATAGTGTCGGTTTCTTTAAGAACCGTCACCATATGTCAATTCAATTTCTCTATAGCGTCGGTTTCCTTAAGAACCGCCACCATATGTCAATTCAATTTCGCTATAGTGTCGGTTTCCTTAAGAACCGCCACCATATGTTATATCTATAGTGTCGGTTATATATAAAACCGCCACCATATGTTATTTCACTTTGGCAAATATTACGTCGGTTTCATTTAAAACCGCCACCAAATAAGCTATTGTGGCGGTTTTTCTAATAAACGCCACAAATACACTAACTTTTTGTGTCGTTTCTACCATAAACCGACACCATATATGTTCATTTCAACTTTTAGTGTCATTTCATTTAGAACCGACACTATTGCAGCGACACTATTGGGGTTTTTTCTAGTAGTGACACCACCAAGGCCACTCCTACCACGAGCCTAGGAGGGGTAAAGATAGTCGAGCGTAGCCCTACTACAAAGCCATCAAGTGTTGACAAAGGGAAAGGAATCGACTTTGGCCCTAAAAGAACAATTCCTCTCAAGAAGTGCTACCAATGTCAAGATATGGTCATTTTGCTAAGGAGTGCCCTAGCAAGAGGGCCTTGAACACGTGTGAGGTGGTGCATTGGGGAGACGATGAGGTCTTAGTTTGTGAGGAAGAAAAAAAAGAGGGAGTAGTGGAAGTGAAAGAAGCCGAGACTTTGGTGCCCCCGGATTCGGGGTTGAGTTTAGTCATATGGCGAGTGATGCACACTCAAGAATCAAGTGAGAGCATAGACCAAAGACAACAAATATTTCGGTCTAAGTGTACGATCATGGGGAAAGTGTGCAACCTAATCATCGATGGTGGAAGTTGTACTAATGTGGCTTCCAAAATGCTTGTGGAGAAGCTAAGTCTACCCACTTTGGAGCACCCTAGCCCATACAAACTAAGGTGGCTCAACAAGGGAGCCGAAGTGAAGGTAAACAAACAATGCAAGGTACCATTTTCGATTGGTCAAGATTACAAAGATGAGGTCACTTGTGAAATTCTCGACATGGATGCATGTCACTTGTTGCTTGGAAGGCCATGGGAGTATGAGAGGGACTCTTCTCATCATGGAAGGAGTAACACTTACTCCTTCAAATACAAGGAGAAACTCATTGTGCTCACACCTTTACCTCCTATGATGGGATACAAGACTAACTCATGCTTGTTTGAATCAATCAATGAGGAGAACTCTAGCAAAGAGATGAATGAGGAGCCGAGTATGAGCATGGAAGAGGGAATGGTGAGCCTAGAGCTTGAGGGAAACCCTAGAGCAACAAGGAGGACTCTAGGAGAGGAGCAACATGAGAATGACAAAACAATCAACCATGAGATGAACACAACCAACTACAATGAGAATGAGATCAAGGAGAGAGCCAAAATTGATGGCAAGGAAAGATCAAGTGGGTCTTTGAGATGGAGAATCATTGATGGGCTCGATCATGAGCAAGAGTGGATGGATGGCATGACTACGAGCCGTGGGCTCAAGGAAATGCTCGAGGAAGAATGTGTAGACAAGCAAGCCGTGAGCAAGGATGAAAACGTGGCCATTCACAAGAGTCAAGCCAAGGGGGTCCAACCTTTCCTACAAACTTTGATCAAGTGGTGCCCTTGGAAGCCTAGGGCCAAGGTTGATCAAAGGTTAAGTCGAGAATCAAGCATAAAATCAAACCAAGGGGGAAGTAGGAGGATCTCCAAGGATTTGAGGGCAAATCCTTTCCAAGGAGAAGAGATTGGACCAAGAATGGTCAAGTCGATCAAGGATGGAGTAGAGCTAGACCATGGGTTGGGTCCTTGGACTCAAACCCTAGCCTAGGCCTTGGACCTAGGGTCCACTAAGTGCTAAGTCAAGTCAACCCTAGCCTAGGCCTTGGACCGAAAAACGTGCAAACTCGTGTCCCAGTAGTCCAAGCATGCATCCAAGAAGTCCAGCTCGACTTTCATTTGGCGAAAGCCAATAAATACACCCGCTCCGTCGTCATAGACTGCCTTCTTCTCCGCCGGACGTAACGTCGACGTCCACCTCTTCAAGAGAGCATCAAAATGCTCCACCATTTTCTTGAACACAAAAATAATTCTTGCAAATATACCTAAAATATTTATGAGAGCAAAGCTTGTAAAGAAAAGAGAAGAGAAGTGCTTTTGAATGAGGATTATGGCACGCACTCCCCTCCTTATATAGGAAAACATAACCAAAATTTGGAAACTCAACGCAGCCAACCAGGAGGTGAAACCGCAGCATCTTATGCGGTTTGCACCCCAAACCGCATAGGTCTATGCGGTTTAGCCCCAAAACTGCATAGGGATTTGCGGTTTCAGGGGCTGCCTTTTTTACGATTTTCCTAAATTCTTCTTTCCTAAACACGACCTTTCATACTACATTGTGACGGTTATTTTGTTGTTGCCACATACAACAACGTTTCATTTTGCTTTAGCAAACACATTTCACGACACGCGTCAGACGACAACATTTCAAATGTTCATTTAAGCTCATTTCGACATTTAAAATGAACATTTTACAAAATCATTTTTCACAAGAATTTTAATCCAAACACCCCAATCGGGAATCATTTCGTTTTCAAAACAAGCTCGCTAACACTGCAGGTCTACCACACACGAAGTACGAAATGACAAACGACAAAGGCAGCTACAAGTTCTAGCCACAACACAACACACAGTCATGCAATGATGGGTTCACACAATCCTTATTACACAAGATCACCAAGACAACTAAGGATGACGACGACGGTACTCGTCAAAATCACGCTGAACCCGAGCCGTCTCAGCACGACTTTGACACAACTGGGCCTCCTGCTCAGCCCACGCCATCCTCCACCTGTTAGCTGTCCTCCACAGCTTCTTGTACACATCCTTGGCGACCTGCAACAAACAACAGCATGATTACGTTCTCCTCCATTTTGCCTTAATTTCACACAAATTAAGCCAAACTTAGGGGGGAAAATTCAAAACAGCCACGTTCTTCTCCATTTTGCCTTAATTTCACACAAATTAAGCCAATCTTAGAGGGGAAATCTCAAAAACAACTACATTCTTCTCCATTTTGCCTTAATTTCACACAAATTAAGCCAAACTTAGAGGGGAAAATTCAAAACAACCACGTTCTTCTCCATTTTGCCGTAATTTCACACAAATTAAGCCAAACTTAGAGGGGAAATCTCAAAAACAACTACATTCTTCTCCATTTTGCCTTAATTTCACACAAATTAAGCCAAACTTAGTGGGGAAATCTAAAAAACAACTACATTTTTCTCCATTTTGCCTTAATTTCACACAAATTAAGCCTAACTGGAGTGAAACCTATGGGGTTTGATTTCACTCAAGAGACTAACTAAAATCGATCTTGAAAAGCTTGTGTTTTACTCGGCCAAAGTGTTGTTTTTTGTGTGAATTTTCTGAATTTTGTAAGACAAAGGAAAAAATAAAAGGATAGGCTAAATCTAAGCACAAAGCAATAGATTTAGATTTTGATTAATCAAGCACAAAGCCACTAATTAATCACTCACTAACTCAAGCACTAAGCTAAGAGAAAATGAAGGAAACTCTCAAACTCTAGGGTTTTTTCATTCATTCATCAAATCTGAAAAATACAAGGGGAGAGTGAGGGTTTATATAATACCCACACTCTAATCTTGACCTTACAATTCAAAGATGATCTAAGGGCTCATAGAGACCCATGAATACTACTAAAAAAACGGCTCCAAGGCCTTCACAAGAGCTGAAAATTTCAAAGTAAAATACAAACTATAAAAGCATAAAGTTTGATGGTGACACTTGACTCAATCCTCTCCTTTCTTTGTTAGATGATCATCCAAGGGTCTTAAGAGAACCTTGGGGCTCAAGTGGGACGGTCCAAGGCTCCACAAATCTGATTTTTGTAAACTAAAAACAATAAAGCATAAAGTAATGAAAGTGACATGAATGAAAGGGACTTAAAGCACAAAATAATGTGGGACTTGTTGGCTTGTTGGAGCCGGCTCCTAGGGCCTCCATGAGTCGACTTTTCAAGCCATGTGGGTCATGATTATTAGAGGACTTAACCCACATGGTTGCACCCAAAGTTCACATTTCAAAAATAGCACATGTACGACTTTTTGGTTGCTCTCCATCTTGACTTTTCCTTGACTTCCCTTGACTCACTAAGTTTGGCTAGATTGTCCATTATATTGACTTGACTTAGCACTTAGTGGTCCCTAAGTCCATGACCTAGGCTAGGGTTTGATCCCATGGTCCCAACCCATGGTCCAACTCCTCTTCATCCTTGATCGCCTTGACCGGAAATCTAAAAAACAACTACATTCTTTTCCATTTTGCCTAAATTTCACATAAATTAAGCCAAACTTAGGGGGGAAAATTCAAAACAACCACATTCTTCTCCACTTTGCCTTAATTTCACACAAATTAAGCCAAACTTAGAGGGAAAATCCCAAAAACAACTACATTCTTCTCCATTTTGTCTTAATTTCACACAAATTAACCCAAACTTAGGGGGAAAATTTCAAAACCACTCGCCTTCTACTCTATTTTGCCTTAATCTCATACAAATTATGCCAAACGCGAGGGGGTAATACAAAAACAAGCATCTCACTAAGTTTGACCATCGTTACATTTCGTAACTCGATTAAACTGGGGGTTCACACATATACATGAAAAAGGACCCATACCTTTTTCACCTTGCCACCCCTTCTGTCCATGCTCGCGTCAGTGGTCACCGGCAAGTACGAAGGCACCTCGAAAGTACGACGGACGCCCAAATCATCCCACTCAACGGTAGTCGGGAAGTCGCTAGGCGGCTCCGCCATATCAGGATCAAAAAGCTGTAAAACAAGACAAATACACACACGGTAGGGGAATTTTTCGCAAAATTTACCTTACGCACACTAAAGACAAACACAAACTTGTAGGGATCGGATCCCATTCACTAATCAAATATTAGTGTAAATCAAATTACTCTAATTTGATTTAGCAAGATCTATGTAGTAACAAATTCATTTTGTTATAAGTTTAGAAATGTTATACCTTTCTCAAAGGGAAATATTGGGCACAAAATAAGAACTCCTTTCTTATTTTGTTTCTTGAGCTAACAACATGGATGATCCTCCAAACCCGAGTTTCCATAATAGGAAACCTCCTCTTAGTTGCACCCAAGAACAACTCCAAAACTTACAAGTGATTTTGATCTAGAAATCACTAATAAGTACTTGATAATATGTGAATGTTATTGGAGTGAAACTTGAAGGGTTAAGTCTCACTCAAAGGATGAACAAAATCGATCTTGAACACTTGATGAATTTTGGCCGAGAATATGTATTTTTATGTGGAAAATTTTCTGATTTTTTGTGACAAATGAAAAACATAAAGATAGTAACTAATTCTAAGCACTAAGCTAGAGAATTAGGGTTTGATTAGTTTAAGCACAAAGCCACTAAACTAATCTTTCACTAACTCAAACACAAAGTAATGAGAAAATGAGAATACTCAACAAAAACTAGGGTTTTCATTCATCCAAAGCTGAAAAATTACAATGTTGAGTGGAGGTACTTATAATACCCTTGCTTACATCTACACCCTACAATTCAAACTTAATCTAAGGGTCCTAAGAGGCCCTCAAATCAGCCGAAATGGGTCTTGGTCTCCTTGACCTTACAATTTTGAAAATAAAACAAACAAAACATAAAGTAGACAATGACACTTGAACCCATCCTATCCATGCACTTTAGGTAGCATCCAAGGGTCAAGAATTGATCTTGGGGAGGCATGTGGGACGGTCCATGTGAGCAAAATACAAGGGATTATAATGTCTCCTTACATAAAGCATAAAGTAGAAAGTACAGAAAGCGGCGTGTATGAAAATGACATGAACAACAAAATAATGTGATTGTTTTTGGGGACTTGTTAGGCCGGCTCCATGGACCCCCTTGAGCTAGCTTTTGTGAGCCATGTGAGTTCTTTTATTGGAGGATTAACTCACATGGTTGCACCCATCTTGACCACATTCAAAAATAGCATAATCTTGACTTTTTGTTGCTCTCCAACTTTGACTTCCTCTTGACTTTGCTTGATCACTAGGGTTGGCTTGGTTTGACCATAGATTTGACTTTAGTTGACCCTTAGTGATCCCTTAGACCAATGCCCTAGGCTTGGGTTTGAGCCCATGGCCCTAACCCATGGTCTCCCACCTCTTCACCCTTGACTACCTTGACCAATTTTGGTCCAATCTCCTCTCCTTGAAAAGGACTTGCCCTCAAGTCCTTGGAGAACCTCTTGCTCCCTCCCTTGCTCGACTTCACACTTGATTCTCGGCTCAACCCTTGCTCGACTTTGGTTTTCACGGTTTTTGATTTCCAAGGGCACCACTTAGCTAAGGTTTGGAGAATTGGTTGGACCCCTTTACTTTGGCTCGAGATGTCGATCATGTTTGCCTCCTTGGTCACGGTTTGCTTGACCACACACTCTTCCTCGAGCATTTCTTTGAGCCCACGATTCATAACCATGCCATCCATCCATTCTTGCTCATGGTCGAGCCCTTCAATGATTCTCCATCTTAAAGATCCACTCGATCTTCCCATGCCATCGATTTTTGTTCTTTCGTTGACCACATTCTCATTGTAGTCGATTGTTTCATTCTTGGTTGTTGCATCACCTTCATGTGGCTCCTCTCCTAGAATCCTTCTTGTCATGCTAGAGCTTCTTTCACATTCTAAGTTCACCACTTCCTTTTGCCCTCCACTACTCGGTGTAAGGCCCTTCAAGCCTTCATGCTCAATCAATTTCGGCCCCAACTTCATCCCCATGCTAGGGTTTGGCCAAAGGAAGGATTCAAACAAGCACGCATTGGATTTACAACCCATCATTGGTGGTAGGGGAGCTAAGACAATAAGCTTTTCACCATACTTGAATGAGTAGGTGTTGTCTCTTCCATGGTGGGAAGAATTCTTTTCATACTCCCAAGGCCTACCAAGCAACACATGACATGCATCCATGTCCAACACTTCACACACAATTTCATCTTTATAGTCTTGTCCAATCGAGAACGAGACTTTGCATTGCTTATCGACTTTTACCTCGGCTCCTTGATTGAGCCACCTTAACTTGTAAGGATGAGGATGTTTCAAAGTTGGTAAGGCAAGTTTATCAATGAGGGTTTTGGAAGCAACATTAACACAACTTCCCCCATCGATAATGAGATTACACACTCTCCCCATGATGGTACACTTGGTTCGAAATAGTTGGTGTCTTTGATCCATGCTTTCACTTGAATCTTGAGTGTGCATTACTCGCCAAGTAACCAAGCTCAACCCCGAGTCCGGAACAATTGTTTGACCACCTTCACATCCTCAACTCCTCTTTTTTTCTTCCTCACAAACTAGCACCTCATCGTCTCCCCAATGCACAACCTCACTTGTGTTCAAGGTCCTCTTGCTAGGGCACTCCTTAGCAAAATGACCATACCCTTGACATTGGTAGCACTTCTTGAGGGAATCGTTCTCTTGGGGCCATAGTCAATTCCCTTTCCCTTATCAACACTTGTTGGCTTGGTGGTAGGCCAAGGCTCACCAATTTTGATCCGCACTTGGTTTGGCGTGGGGTTAGCCTTGGTGGAGCTCTTGGCCGAGTCTCCTCTTCCCTTCTCTAGCTTTTCCACCCTCATGGCCATGGTGACGGCCTCATCAAATGACCACAAGTTTTGCATCTTGACCCGATTTGCTATCCTAGGGTTTAGGCCCTCAACAAACCTTGCAATTTTTTGCTCGGGTTTCTCATTCATCTCACATTGTAGAGTGAGTTGCTCAAAGTCCCTAAGATAGGTTTCAATGTGGTGTGTCTCTTGTTTTAGTTGGGCCAACCTAAGGAACATGTCTTGAGTGTAGTCTTTGGGAACAAACTTGTCTTTGAGTTTCTTTTTGAGTTTGAGCCATGACCTAATGGGTTCCTTTCCCTCTCGGGTTCTTTGGTTCTTAAGGTTTTCATACCAAAGGGAGGCATATCCTTTGAATTTCATGATGGCCACCTTAAAACACTTCCTATCGGGGTACTCTTTGAATTCAAAAATTCTCTCAACCGATCTAAGCCAATCTAGGAGATCCTCGGGGTTCAAGCTACCATAAAAGTCGGGAATATCTACCTTGATGTCTCGGTCATGATCTCTTGGGTGGACTTCAAGGGACTCCTCCGAATCCGAGTATTGATCCTCCATGTGAGGAGGGGGTTGGCCTCTCCCACGGCCTCCATAGCCACAGCCCCTTCCTCCTCCACCTCTAGGTGGTGGTCTTGGCTCATGAATGTTTTGATCCAAGAGAGTGTTTGGAGCATTCATCATTAAAGTGCAATTACCGGTGAGTTGAGTTAACTTCTCTTCTAAATCGGAAAGTCTTTTACCCTCCCCTCTATCCTCTTCCATTATGTGAAAATTTTGTGAGATCTTTTGTGGAAATTTTGTGGGAAATTTATAGAAAAAAATAAACAAGGAAAAGAAGGAAGAAAAACGAAAAATTAAAAGATGAAAACAAAGCAAACCACTCGACACTACTAAGGTAAAACGAAAAATAAAGATAAAAATCGAAAATCAAGAACAAACCTAGGCTTTGATGACCAATTTGGAGTGAAACTTGAAGGGTTAAGTCTCACTCAAAGGATGAACAAAATCGATCTTGAACACTTGATGAATTTTGGCCGAGAATATGTATTTTTATGTGGAAAATTTTCTGATTTTTTGTGACAAATGAAAAACATAAAGATAGTAACTAATTCTAAGCACTAAGCTAGAGAATTAGGGTTTGATTAGTTTAAGCACAAAGCCACTAAACTAATTATTCACTAACTCAAACACAAAGTAATGAGAAAATGAGAATACTCAACAAAAACTAGGGTTTTCATTCATCCAAAGCTGAAAAATTACAATGTTGAGTGGAGGTACTTATAATACCCTTGCTTACATCTACACCCTACAATTCAAACTTAATCTAAGGGTCCTAAGAGGCCCTCAAATCAGCCGAAATGGGTCTTGGTCTCCTTGACCTTACAATTTTGAAAATAAAACAAACAAAACATAAAGTAGACAATGACACTTGAACCCATCCTATCCATGCACTTTAGGTAGCATCCAAGGGTCAAGAATTGATCTTGGGGAGGCATGTGGGACGGTCCATGTGAGCAAAATACAAGGGATTATAATGTCTCCTTACATAAAGCATAAAGTAGAAAGTAAAGAAAGCGACATGTATGAAAATGACATGAACAACAAAATAATGTGATTGTTTTTGGGGACTTGTTAGGCCGGCTCCATGGACCCCCTTGAGCTAGCTTTTGTGAGCCATGTGAGTTCTTTTATTGGAGGATTAACTCACATGGTTGCACCCATCTTGACCACATTCAAAAATAGCATAATCTTGACTTTTTGTTGCTCTCCAACTTTGACTTCCTCTTGACTTTGCTTGATCACTAGGGTTGGCTTGGTTTGACCATAGATTTGACTTTAGTTGACCCTTAGTGATCCCTTAGACCAATGCCCTAGGCTTGGGTTTGAGCCCATGGCCCTAACCCATGGTCTCCCACCTCTTCACCCTTGACTACCTTGACCAATTTTGGTCCAGTTATTACTACTAACTCTTAGTAGTATTATGAAATAATAAGAACTTGTTTCTTATTTAGAGATGATAGTGTAGAGAAAGTTTTATAAGAGAGATGGAGAGAAAAAGCATTAGTGAACTAACTTCACACAAAGGCCTAGTATTTATGAGAAAATAAAGCAAAAATGAAGTGTGTAGTACACTCATTTTTCGGCTAACACTAGAGAAGAGGAAGAGTGATTTGCATGCTAATTTATCTTGTAAAGAACAAATACATGCAATGTAATCATGATGTCTAAGCATGCATGACCAAAACAAAATAGAACAAGACAAAGAGGAATCTTCCTCTCCCTTGGCACCACTTTGGACGGTCCATAGGGGCCCCAAAAGGGTCTATTTTGTTTTCAATATTTGTCCCACAAATACTTATAATTTATCACTTGATTATCTAATATAATAAAGTGTAAATTAAATAAACTCTTCCTTAATATACATGTACACTTACACATATATTAAAATTGTACTTTTACTAATCTCATTAGTAAAATATACATGATTAGTGAATTAACAGTTAATCACTAATTCCCATCTCCTCAAATAATTTTATCAATATAAAATTCAATCACACGAGTTCACAACTCGATTTCTCTCTAAATTAATTCACTGACTAACCGTTAGTCAATTTATCAAGTTACTAATTTAATCGTATCTCATACAATTAATTAGCTTAAATATTTGGAGTACGTTCCTATAGGTGTGACTTAAAGGGATCAATTGATTACCGCCGTTCTCACGACAATAACGTCAAACTCTAGTCAGCCAACCGTTATTGATTTACGTTAATCAATTGACAATAATACAGGATTATCCCCATGTATTCCTTAATTGAGATTTATTAAGTAATCGCACTATTGTGGAGGACACATACTCCAACAATCTCCCACTTGTCCGAGACAAGTTGTGCATTACCAATTCTCATGTCCGTTTCACATCTCCCACTCGATGCAAGGTGTCTTACAGTCGTGCTTGCATCCCGAGATATATATCGTGAGTGGTTTCCTCGATATGGAGAGTAGGTATGCGGCCAGGGAATCTACCGTAGATTCTACTAGCGTGCCACGCATTTTCGGCCGACTACTCCTCGAGTGGCCCAAAGATGTTTTACCCGAGCAAGGGTGGACATTTCCCTTCCACTCGATTGTCTTGTATGATGCGGATCACCATGACCCCAAAGATGCCCTTATAACCCCTTTCACGGCATGGCTTAGGACAAAAATGAAAGTCACTTTCGGAGCTGCAGGCTCAGACAATCAGTTCCAGTCAAAGAATCGACTCAAAGGAATACTATAGAATTCCCACCACGACCAGGTTTCAATCTCATTGAAATGGAATTCTATAAGCGTCACTGTCCGATAGAGTGTTTCACAGTCTGTCTATGCAAACGAGCAGTCATCACATATGACCCTATGGTGTTGAACCCACCATCGAACGACTTGCAATCTAGTCTTTTCGAGACGTCACCTCTTATGAGAGACTAGGGACCAGATACTTAGTTTATACCGTTCACTTGAATATGTTCAAAGTTGTCACACAACTATTCGGATAAACAAAGTATGCATTCAAAATGACTTAAAAGAGTAAATATACTCTAAACAATGAATGTTATTTTCATATATGTAATAGGATACTTTATCCATTACATATCTCAAAAACTAAAGGAAATCAGGCATACGCCTCAACCCCATAGAGGCGGTGTGAGCGTCATGCTTAGTCCTCGAAAGAGGCTTGGTTAAAGGATCAGCGATCTCATCGTCTGTCCCAACCTTACAAATATCTATTTCCTTTCTTTCCACATTATCTCTTATAACATGGTATTTCCTCAAAATGTGTCTAGACTTATTACTAGACTTGGGCTCCTTTGCTTGAAAGATGGCCCACTATTATCACAATAAATAGTGATTGGATCTACGGTGTTGGGGACTACTCTTAGTCCATCCAAGAACTGCCGAATCCATACAGCTTCCTTAGCAGCTTCTGAAGCTGTGCCAAATATTCAGCTTCTGTTGTAGAATCCGCAGTGACACTTTGCTTGAAACCTTTTCAGCAAATAGCACCCCCATTCAACATAAAGACATAGCCGGATTGGTATTTCAAATCATCCCTATCGGTTTGGAAACTTGCATCCGTGTAACCCTTTACACGTAGCTCAAGTTCTCCTCCATACACTAGAAACTAATCCTTAGTTCTTCTCAAGTACTTAAGGATGTTCTTCACAGCTATCCAGTGATTCTCACCGGGATTAGCTTGATACCGGCTCGTCATGCTTAAAGCGAAAGCGACATCGAGACGAGTGCACATCATAGCATACATGATTGATCTAACAGCGGAAGCAAGAAAGGATCAATTTCATGTGTTCAATTTCCTCAGGAGTCGTAGGACATTGAGATTTCTTCAACGTTATTCCTACACTCATCGGAAGAAAACCTCTCTTGGAGTCTTTCATATTGAACCTATGAAGAATCTTATCGAAATAAGCTTCTTGACTCAATGCTAGTATCCTCTTGGATCTATCTCTATAGATCCGGATACCCAAGATGCGTTGTGCCTCTCCCAAGTCCTTCATTTGGAAATGGTTTCCCAATTCCACCTTTACCGAATTCAAACTTGGAACATCATTTCCAATTAGTAGTATGTCATCCACATACAAAACAAGGAAGGTTATCTTGCTCCCACTAAACTTCATGTACAAACAAGGTTCCTCGACACTTCGAGCGAATCCCTTTTGTTTTATAACATGATCGAATCTGTGATTCCAACTCCTTGATGCTTGCTTAAGACCATAAATGGATCTCTTAAGCTTGCATACTTTTTTAGGGTTGGATGTATCTTCAAAACCTTCAGGTTGTGTCATATACACTTCCTCTTCTAGAATCCCATTCAAGAAGGCGGTTTTAACATCCATTTGCCATATTTCATAGTCATGAAATGCGGCAACCGCTAAGATTATCCTTATGGACCGAAGCATTGCAACTGGTGCAAAGGTTTCATCATAATGAATACCTTGGACTTATGAAAAGCCCTTTGCCTCCAGTCTAGCTTTGTAAACATCTATATGTTTATCTATGCCGAGTTTGATTTTGAATATCCATTTACACTGAAGGGGTCTCACTCCTTCAGGTAAATCTACCAAGTCCCAAACTTGGTTCTCGTACATAGAATCCATTTCGGATTTCATGGCCTTAAGCCATTGTTCGGAGTTGGGGCTACTAATAGCCGCCTTGTAGGTTGAGGGTTCGTTGCTTTCGAATAACAACAAATCACCCTCCTCCTCGATGTTACCGAGGTAGCGGTCAGGTTGATGACTAACTCTTCCTGACCTCCTAGGGATTACAACCGTGTCAGAAGACGAGGGAACAGTTTCCTCATTTTCTGCGTCGGTTTGTGGCTCTTGAACTTCATCAAGTTCCCAGTTTCCTCATTTTCTGCGTCGGTTTGTGGCTCTTGAACTTCATCAAGTTCAAATTTTCTCCCACTCTGTTTTCTAGAAATGTATTCATTTTCTAGAAAAACAGCATCACGAGCCACAAACTCTTTGTTCTCGTGAGGATTGTAGAAGTAATGACCACTGGTTTCCTTAGGATAACCTACAAATAGACATTTGTCAGACCTTGGAGCGAGTTTATCGTCAGTTTTATTCTTAACGAATGCCTCACATCCCCAAATTCTCATGAATGACAAATGGGGAACCTTTCCCGTCCATATCTCATATGGAGTCTTGTTTGCTGCTTTAGTCGGACTTCGATTTAGTGAGAATACGGCAGACAATAGCGCAAAGCCCCAAAACGATCCAGGAAGCTCACTTTGACTCATCATAGACCGAACCATATCTCATAAAGTTCGGTTTCTCCTTTCTACAACACCATTCAACTGTGGTGTGCCTGGAGGAGTCCATTGTGATATTATACCACAATTATTAAGATGTGAATCAAAACTCATTACTTAGATATTCGCCACCACGATCCGATCGTAGTGCTTGTATCTTCTTATCAAATTGGTTCTCAACCTCATTTTGAAATTCTTTAAATTTCTCAAAAGCATCACTTTTATACCTTGTTAAGTAGACATAACCATATCTACTTAAGTCATTGGTAAAAGTAATGAAGTAATGATATCCTCCTCTAGCAGTGATGTTTAATGAACCACATACATCGGTATGTATGAGTCCTAAAACCTCACTTGCTCGTGTCCCTTTACCATTAAAGGGTGCACGAGTCATCTTCCCTAAAAGGCAAGCCTCGCACGTACCATATGATTCGCAATCAAATGATTTGAGAACATTGTTCTCAACAAGTCTCTTTATGCGTCTATCGTTTATATGATCTAAACGACAATGCCAAAGGTAGGATTTGTTTGATTCATTCGTTTTGAGCTTCTTGTTCTCTATATGATAAACATCATTGACATCATTCAAAACATAAATATCTCCAATTGAAATGGCTTCACAATAAACCATTTCATTAGATGAAAAAGTACACCGATTGTGCTTAATCATAAAACAAAAGCCTTCCGCTTCTAACATGGAGACGGAGATAATGTTTTGGTTAGAGTTGGTACAAAGTAACATTTATTCAAGTACAACCCTAAACCACTAGCTAGAGTGAGTACAAAAGTTCCCACGGAAACGGCCGCTACTCTAGCTCCATTGCCCATGCGGAGATCTACATCACCCTTAGCTAGTGCTCGCGTGTTTCTCATCCCCTGCAAGTGATTGCAAAGATGAGACCCACATCCGGTATCCCATACCCATGTGGAAATGCAAGCATGATTTATGTCAATCATATAAAGACTAGAAGGAACAATATCTTTGGATGTCGCACATCCATCATTATTTTCCTTCAAGAATTTGGGACAATTGCGCTTCCAATGTCCGGGTTTGGGCTTGCTATTCTCAATAGCGTTCCCCTTACCCTTATCTTCCTTGAACCGAGCTTCATTAGCTCCCTTCCCTTTCTTGACCCCAATGTTTATGTTCTTCAATCTCATTGAAAGAACATCTTTTCTCTCATTCTCATTTCCTTTGATGTTCTCTTGGTTGAAGCACATCATCGTCACTCTAGTGAATATCTCATATGCACTTTGTGAGTAACGAAGCGAAATTTGAGAGTAGGTGACATTGACCACATCTACACATTTTTCAAGTCATTGTCCACCTTTAGGCGCTCATCGTAGGCGGCTCGTGCCGCCACGGTGGCCCTAAGTCCGGGTTCGGCTGGAAGTTGTTCGGTAAGGTGCTTAAGCACATTGTCGGATTGAGCGGCGCCCCTTATAGTCGAATCCCATTCGACAAGGTTGCTACCGTCATCTTTTAGGATACATTTATCCATCACGGTTCTCAACCATGAATATTTACCCAAAATGGGTGCGGGAGTTGAGGTTGTCATTGCGATTTCAAATAAATTATTCTACAACAAATATGAGGAAATTAACATTCATTGTACATTAATGACATTTGCTAAAACACTTTTTAAAACAAACGTCCATTTATACAATGATCTCCCACAAAATTATATAAATGATTCCAAGACTCGTTTTTCATATAAAATTAAACATCTCATGTTTCCTTTTATATAAAAACGACAAGTCAACACTTGACTAATTCTACACTAGAATGCTTGGTTGATGATTTTCTTTAAAATGCATCCTTAAGCCCCAAATAACTCTTATTTGGTTGAGTTCAAACCAAATTAGCATGGGACTTCCTCCCACTACTTACCCATGGTAACAAGGTTCCACGTCGCGGAGGTCCTCACGAACATGGGGTTCATAGCCGCTACATTTGGAAAGGCTTAATCTCAATTCATTTTGATAAAAATTGTGGGTGATCTTGTCAATTTTAGTCATAAAATTCTTTATAAGTGAACTAATTTAGGAATCGTGACTTAAATCGACAATCATAGTGGGATATCGTGGTATGCATGGCGATTTTGGCATGTGTGCGGAAAAAATAAGCAAACAAACAAGCATGATAAAGCAAGCATAATCCTAGTATGTCCACCTAAAAGTAATTAAAAATACAAGGAGTTACAAATTGGAAACCAACTCCTTTGGTCCCTCTTCATATGGACTTGATCCAAGCTCCTCCTTGCAAGCTTTAGAACTCTTCTAAGGCTCCATGTCGATCTCCATCGCCGGTCATCGGATTACAAATAGTTACAAGTATGAATTATAAATGAATACATAGCAATCCTATTATACATTTATAAATGAAATAAACTATTTAATTACAAACCGGCGATACGAGATCGCATTTAATTACAAACCACACGATATTCCCTTACATTACGGGCAATATCGGTAAAAATATAACAAACTATGACCATACTAGTAAGAACAAACATTCATTCAATAATAAACATTCATCCAAACATGCATAATGTAAAGCTTATAAATAAAGACATGCCAAAATCGCCCTAAACAATAATCGCATTAATTCGTTTCAAACCGATCTCATTTTTAATCGATTAATCTTATATTAATCAATAATGCTTAAAACACCTTTTAAGCTTGAACCAAAACTTCTAAACTAATTTAGAACACTCAAAATTAGTTTTCACTAATTCATGGTGATTTTAGTTCATAAACATGGTCATTTGCTAATTAGATGTACTTTAATCATAACTTTTTATGAATAAAGATTTATAAAATCAAAATAAAATAAAATAAAATCATTTTTATTTTGACAAAAATTTGTATATTCTGGAACACTTCCAAAATATCAGAAATGAAAAGTTTGGTCAGAAAAAATTTACGAATTATTTTATATAAAATAACATACTATTTCATCGATTTTATCTCATAAAATCAAGAAAAGGTCTAAAACAGTGAGGAAAAATCCCAAATTTATAAGTGAGCATACTCATAATGTATAAAAATATTGGTATAAATTTCATGTCCAGAAAACAACGTTTACTTTATTTTTGGACATAAAATGCATATCATACCGATTTTAAACAAAAAAATGAATAAATATTCAAAACTCAAAATCTGACTTTGAAAATTTACATGCAGAATGTATAAATATGAAATATCACTGTGTAAAAATTTCGTGACCAGATTCCAACTATAACTATTTATTGTAATTATTTTAGCCAAAAACTCACTTTTTGACTCGGTTTTGTATAAAAATCATTTTAATTAGCAAACAAATTTCAAAAATTACGAAATTTGACCAGTAACTTCATGAGACCAGAAAATATGCATGAAATAAAAATCTCGTGTTAAAACAACTTTTAACACCATTTTCGGATTTTATCATATTTATTCTCAATAAATATATAAAACTCCAAAAACAACAAAATAAATTTGTAACTACAAGCCTTGGCTCTGATACCACTTGTAGGGATCGGATCCCAGTCACTAATCAAATATTAGTGTAAATCAAATTACTCTAATTTGATTTAGCAAGATCTATGTAGTAACAAATTCATTTTGTTATAAGTTTAGAAATGTTATACCTTTCTCAAAGGGAAATATTGGGCACAAAATAAGAACTCCTTTCTTATTTTGTTTCTTGAGCTAACAACATGGATGATCCTCCAAACCCGAGTTTCCATAATAGGAAACCTCCTCTTAGTTGCACCCAAGAACAACTCCAAAACTTACAAGTGATTTTGATCTAGAAATCACTAATAAGTACTTGATAATATGTGAATGTTATTACTACTAACTCTTAGTAGTATTATGAAATAATAAGAACTTGTTTCTTATTTAGAGAGGATAGTGTAGAGAAAGTTTTATAAGAGAGATGGAGAGAAAAAGCATTAGTGAACTAACTTCACACAAAGGCCTAGTATTTATGAGAAAATAAAGCAAAAATGAAGTGTGTAGTACACTCATTTTTCGGCTAACACTAGAGAAGAGGAAGAGTGATTTGCATGCTAATTTATCTTGTAAAGAACAAACACATGCAATGTAATCATGATGTCTAAGCATGCATGACCAAAACAAAATAGAACAAGACAAAGAGGAATCTTCCTCTCCCTTGGCACCACTTTGGACGGTCCATAGGGGGCCCAAAAGGGTCTATTTTGTTTTCAATATTTGTCCCACAAATACTTATAATTTATCACTTGATTATCTAATATAATAAAGTGTAAATTAAATAAACTCTTCCTTAATATACATGTACACTTACACATATATTAAAATTGTACTTTTACTAATCTCATTAGTAAAATATACATGATTAGTGAATTAACAGTTAATCACTAATTCCCATCTCCTCAAATAATTTTATCAATATAAAATTCAATCACACGAGTTCACAACTCGATTTCTCTCTAAATTAATTCACTGACTAACCGTTAGTCAATTTATCAAGTTACTAATTTAATCGTATCTCATACAATTAATTAGCTTAAATATTTGGAGTACGTTCCTATAGGTGTGACTTAAAGGGATCAATTGATTACCGTCGTTCTCACGACAATAACGTCAAACTCTAGTCAGCCAACCGTTATTGATTTACGTTAATCAATTGACAATAATACAGGATTATCCCCATGTATTCCTTAATTGAGATTTATTAAGTAATCGCACTATTGTGGAGGACACATACTCCAACAAAACTTACCTCAATCGGCCCACAAGCATGCCGAGACAAGGCAAACTGGCCCTAGTCCTCACCAGGGCAAAGGAGACCCCTAGACTCTCCCTCTCCGTACAACGCTACACGCTGCTGTGCGGAAACGCCTCGCTCGAAAAGGACCCGCGGCGGATCCCTAGGCACCACAGGAGCCGGCCACCCCGCCTGGTAAACCAAACGCTGCCCAAGGTACCAAACCGACCCATACGGCGTCGCCAAGTACAGACGCGGGATATCGCGCTCCGCGAACCGAGCCCGAATGCTCTCAGGAACACCCGCATACTGCTTCCACGGACATGGTACGAACTGCAAAAGAACAACATTCTTAAACACATACATTAAATCATTTTAAATACACCCTATTTGAAATGGTTCAAATACAAACCTGCCCAAACACCATGCCGTTTAGGCGCACTCGAACCTCGTCGTAGGACCAATCAAAGGCCGCACAGTTGTAGGTGCCCCAAGTACGCACCGCCGGGTACCTCCTGACAATCTTCCTAGCGTGCTCAGGCAGCAGAAAGGGGAAATGGTTGAAAATCCACGACTGCAGATACAAAAAACACGTTACTAAACACAACAAAACCAAGCAAGGTAGCACTGAACAAAACGAAGCAAAAATGATATACGACAGTCTCGACCCACGCTCTCACCGCATCCATGCAGAAGCAAACACACAAACCCGAGGACGGTGAAACCCAGTCAAGCGTCCCAATCGCACCCCAATCTAGGAGATGCATAAGGACCGACGTCGTCGTCCGCTCGCCCTTATTACCGAAGTACACGGCGCTGACAAACCACCACAACCACATACGAGCGTTCTGCTCGTCACTCCACTCCGAGGGGCCAGGCTGCGTCTTCCCCTCGAAGTACTCCAGGGTATAACTCGTCTTGACAACGTAAAGGGGCTTACCCCTGTACTCCACCTCAAGACCACCGCCAATCGCGGCAGTCATCTTGTCATCCACGATGGACGGCGCAAACTTAAAACTCATATCACGGTCACCAAACGGCAGGCCCGTTATGACCGCATACCCCGACAAAATAATGCCGGCTTCAAAACCCGACATATGAAAGGTCGTGGTAGTATCCCAGTACTGATCAAGGAAAGCACGAATCAACATCAGGTTCGCCGTCAGCCTCGACCTCGCGATCTCCCTCCAGTGCTCGACCAACGGACCAAAAGCACAGCCTAGCACCCACGCCCTCGCTCCCGGCGAAAGCTTCTCCTCGAAAACACACATGACTG
The DNA here is from genome assembly GCA_023091065.1 of Dianthus caryophyllus. Classification (NCBI taxonomy): domain Eukaryota; kingdom Viridiplantae; phylum Streptophyta; class Magnoliopsida; order Caryophyllales; family Caryophyllaceae; genus Dianthus; species Dianthus caryophyllus. Next base: position 26,023,336 of record CM041524.1, read on the forward strand.
ACGAAATGCCCGAGAAAGTCCTCATCAGACCCTTCTCCAAGCCCAGCTTCGCCCGATACGAAATGTGCAACTCCGGCGTAAGCAAAAGGTTATGGCCGTCCCAACCCTTGGCGAACGACCTATCTACTCGTGACCCACGTGGCCTAGAACTACTCACCCTAGGCACGGCCTCCGCCTCCTCGAGCTCCTCCTCAGCACCGAGCTCGGCCTCCAGCTCGGCCACCAGCTCGTATACGTACTCATCCACGGCAGGGTCATGCCTCGCTCGACCCCTACCCCGAGGTGTACCACGCCTAGTACGTAAGCCGCGAGGGTCAACATCCCGCTCGCTAACCGTACGCCTCAAGTCACGCGTACTGGGGGCTCCCTCGGCCCTCGAACCTGTGCTCTTACGAGACGAATTCGATCTCATAACGCGCGTAGAGCCCTCTCCTGCAAAAGACACGATAAATACATGCAACTATTGGAGTGAAACCTATGGGGGTTGATTTCACTCAAGAGATTAACTAAAATCGATTTATAAAACTTGTGAATAATTCGGCCAAGGTGATGTATTTTTGTGGGAAATTTTCTGATTTTTGTGTAAGTAAATGAAAATATAAAAGATAGAACTAAATCTAAACACAAAGTAATAGATTTAGGTTTTGATTAATCAAGCACTAAGCCACTAATTAATCATTCACTAACTCAAGCATTAAGCTAAGAGAATAATGAAGAAAACTCAACTCAAACTCTAGGGTTTTTCATTCAATCAAATCTGAAAATTACAAGGTTTTGAGCTTGGTTTATATAGACCAAGTCTTTACATCCTAGCCATACAATCAAAGCTTGATCTAAGGGTCCTAAAAGGGCCTTCACTCAGCCGAAATAAATGGTCCTAATGACCTTACAATTGCTGAAAAATTTAAAGTAAACAACAAACTACAAAAGCATAAAGTTTGATAGCGACTTGTGGCTCAATCCTCTCCTTGCTTTTAGGTGATCATCCAAGGGCCATGAGAGAGCCTTGGGTCAAGGTGGGACGGTTCACACTCCTCACAAATCAGATTTTATAAACTAAAAACAATAAAGCATAAAGTAATGAAAGTGACACTAATGAAAACGACTTAAAGCACAAAATAATGTGGGACTTTGTGAGCTTGTGGGAGCCGGCTCCTAGACCTCCTTGAGCTGACTTTTGTGAGTCTTGTGAGTCTTGTTTATTGGAGGATTAACCCACATGGTTGCACCCAAAGTGATCACACTCAAAAATAGCACATTCAATGACTTTTGGTTGCTCTCCTTCTAAACCTTCCATGACTTCTTTGACCCACCAAGCTTGACAAAGATATTATCGTTTAATTCACTCAAAATAAGCTTGGGTGGACCCTAGGACCGTGGCCTAGCCCATGGTTCGAGCCCAAGGACCCAAACCGTGTTCTAGACTAAAACCGCCTTTGCTTGCCTTGACCATTCTTGGTCCAACTATGCCACATACACAAGACATACAACATGACACAGTACACCCTGCAGAGCATTTTTAGGCCTAATTCACAATTAAGCCGAAAAGCGGTCTCTAAACATCAAAATTCAAACTTTATGGTTTCTATGCGCTATATTAACCTCCAATAACAACCCATTACAAGCAATTGCATTTTGAACACCTCAGGCAAAAACCCCCAATTCGCCCTAATTACTCCGTATAACTACGGCTTAGGACGTCGATTTGAAAGCCTTAGCTCGACATTTTCACAAAATTGAAGCTAGATACGTGCTACACTAGTTATGGGCATCCTACACCGAAGTTTAATTGAAATTCCGGGTCGGAAAATCCGGGCTCAAATTTGGGTCGGAACCCTAATTTGGACGTTTTTCATACAAAGACGGTCCAAATCACAATCATCTCACACATACATGCTAGCATGGCATAATGCAACACAATGACGTCAATTTCAAGCATTCAAACGGCAAATTTCAAGCAAAAACCGGATTTTCATCCAAAACCCGTCTTTTCAACATTTCTAGCTAAAACTAGCTAATTACAACATCAAATAACATAAAAGTAAGTTAAAATGGAGCATTACCGTGTTCCATAGCTAGGCAACGCAAAAGAAACGATCAAAAACGGTTGAGAAATCGAAATTTGATGTTTTGTAGTGTGAGAAACCGTGAAAATGTATAATGGCTAAGTCACGGTGCTCTCGTGCCTTTATACAACTTTTCCAGCCACTAAGGGAAACCGCATAAGCTTATGCGGTTTACCCACAAACCGCATAAGGCTATGCGGTTTGTCCCTCTGGTTTTTCTTTGTTTTTTCTCGTTTTGGACCTACTTTTGGATTCCTAATTCATTTTGGCCTAAATACACTTCCAAGTATGTCCCATGTTTGGGTTAAGGCGTCACCTACAGTCCGCCATACGCGTGTATTAAGCATTTAATAGACGGTACAGAAGCAGAAACACAAACACTCTTCACGAGTCCTTACATCCCTTCTCACACATCCCTGCGGAGTATCACTTCCTCCTCATGACACCCACACACTTATACAGGCATCCCCCGAGAGAATCCTTTCAAACAACAACACTCCTCAGCGAGTCCCAAGCAAAGCAATTATAAGAGCATGTACACTCCTTGCGAGTCCCCATTACACCACATTTCCTCAACGGAAGGCAACCACATGCAATGGCAACTATATTAACACTCCCCGGCGACTTCAAACATAAGCATTCTGCAACATATCTAAGCACAAGCGTTATACAACTACACTTAGCACCTGCGCTCCACGGCAAGACTCAACACAAGCACGACATCCACAATCAAGCACATACGACAGCACTACGCAATGACATTACATAACAAAGCATAAGCACGGCACTACGCATCAGCAAACAACATAGAAAAGGCACCTAGCAGGCCGGCAGGCCCTCACAGTATGCCCGGTTCAGAGTCCTCGCCTCACCCATGGGCACATGCTTCATTTTGCTGACGATATCGACATGGTGATGGTCCGGATATTGTCGTGGAGGTTGACTAGTGCTCTAGTCTGAGCTCAGTCAAACTGGGGGCTTTGTGGATACCCATATCCGTACCCTCCCAAACCAAACCCTGTGATGTAACACAGACTTTTATTACGCATGCTTTAACGTTGACTTAAACGGTTCTAACTGTGTCGAATTCATTCCGAGTCGTTTTGAAATGTTAAACGAGTCGGGTCGCTTCACATCACGCTTAAATAAATGTTCAGTTTGTCCATTTAGAGTCTAGCTTGGTCCGCGTCCCGTTTCCTCTGGCATGAGCTTCGCATTTGCATTATAATTGGCCCTTTTACATTAACAAGGTCCAGTTCAGCATTCCTAAATTCCTAAATTTAGGCCCGGCGGCTAAATCTGCTTCTTAGCATCCTCACACACAAAATACGGCCTCACGGGTTATCTCATTTCACAAAACACTACAAAATACACCCCTTTTACATTTTCGGGTCTCGGGCCCAGAATCGAGCCCAAACCCGCCTTTGACCCGCACTCCAAGGCCCTCAACCCTCACAAAATTTCTTGGAGAGCCCTCCATACAGCCTTCTTGACGTGCAAGTCAAGGATTATACTGTATCTTTCCGAAATATTTTCAAACCGGCATTAGAAAATTCAGTCTAAAGCCAGACCCCTAAACTGCACTGAATTATGCGGTTTAAGGGCCAAACCGCATAGCCCTATGCGGTTTACTGGCCAAACCGCATAGGCATGTGCGGTTTGCCTGCCTGGCTCTATCCCAAGATTTCCTATTTTCTCCGAGGTTTTTAGTATATATACCCCCCTATACCCGACCTCAGAACACACAATTTTTCATACAATTCACTCAAAATATTCACAAGCAATCTCTCAAAGCCTCAAGCACTCAAATCCCTGAGTTCAGCACACCATCCCGTGTTGAATTCATCCTTTTTAGTTCAAGAAGCGAAGCTCTGCCCAGATCTGAAGCATCAGGACAAGGTAGGTACCGATCCACTTGGATCAAAGCTTTTTTCTTATTTTCTTTGGACTAACAAAGGGGACTACACTTTAGTGCCCCCCCAGCTTTTGGCAGCCGAGCCCGCTTGCCGCCAAGTGGTCTTATTACTTCGGGTACACACCATATCCGATGACACGCCAAAGTCGCATAAGCAACCGACCCTTTTAAAATGAACCAATGGACAATTGAACGTTTATTTTAATTGCATGCATCTTGCACCTTCTTGTTTTGCATTAAAACACTTTAACAATGAATTTGACCTTTAACTGAACCGTTTTCGTTAACAAGTTAAACATGCTGAACTGAGGGTTTTAAACAATCTTTTTGCATCTGCATCTGCATTCTTTTACAAACTTTATCGCACTTGTACGTAGCAATAACATTAGCTCAAATATCATTTTACATGGATTGTTCTAGGCTAGTAGAGGCTATTTTCTAAATAGGCTTTTCTAAAAGGTTTTCATAAATCATTAATTGAATTAATCTTTAGATTAGTACCCTCACCCCGAATCCATTCTGCTTTCATACACCTAGATCTAGGGGTATCGGCGTGCTCCAAAATCTAGGACGTGTTTTATAGCTTAAGACATGTTAAGCAGGTTCCTAATTTCCGCGATAATTAGGTGGCGACTCCAAAATAGTTTTAAAGATTTTTCTAACTTAATCTTTTAGCATAATGTGCCCTTATGCAAGACGCCGAGTTGGGTCCCCTCAATCCCGGGTTCCACAGGGTGATGACAAGGATTGTAAACTGGGTATCCTATTCCTCTAGAGCAACAATCTGGACAATGGTGGGTGTCTAGACTTTCCTATTGCTGATAAAGTGAGATCTTAACATAGACTTGCATTGAATCTTTTATCTAGTTTAGTTTTTACTAAATCTGAATTTTTCTTTTCTTGTGTCTAGTGAATTCTTGGATCCCTCGCCCGAGCGTAAAGGATCGCTGAATTCCTGAGTCTACCCGTAGAGGAAAGGACCTGGTCTGTGGGGAAAACAAGAATGTATGTAGTTTATTCAGCAAAGGCGAGGGCAAAGCCGTGAAGGTTAAGCCAGAAGGTAGAGTTATGAAGGTTCATATTTCCCAAGTTTCTACTGTGAAAGGTAAATATTATATTTAAAAGTATCTTTTGTGTCTTTATATTTGGGATCAAAATTTTAAGATTTCCCTCCTAACTTGGACATGAGAGCTTTCTAAGGTCTGGACAAGGAAAAGATTTAATACTACGGTACTCCAACAAAAGTTGGATGCTACCCTTTCAAGCATTCCTGATTTTAAACCACCAATAATCCCAACTAGTATTATCATACCCACTTTCGTGAATGTAAGATGAGGTAAAGGCCAAGGTAGAAGTCCTGCCTAAATCTGCAAAAATTACACCAGAGAAGAAGCAAAATGTAACAAACCTGACTTTTTAATAACTTAATTAAATTAGGCGGAAATATTAATTAAGTCTTAAACGTATTACAAGCCGAATATTTAAAGTAACAGATCTCTATGTTTAAAAATAGAGTGCGTATTACATTAAATCCAACGATACACATAAATAAATGGTCCCCTTAAGTTTCGTTGACAATGGCTTCGGGGTACCTGCATTTAATTATTCGCACATATACCTGTAATAAAAACACATATAAAATATATACGAGATATTAATAATTAAAACTTAAAACATTCCAACTCATAATAAAAGCATAATTCATAATATTTCCATATATCATGCAATGATTCCATTTCAGTCAAGACAAACATACCATATCATATAAGATTATTCATATAGCACGAGGGATAGTCGACCCTTTTCATGGCAATTCGCCAAATACCAAACAAAACTCACGAGTCTTGACTATAGAGCGGCTCCTGTACTGATAGGCTTAGTCGCGTCACCTAATCAAAAATACTTGACAAACCTAACCGATAGGGTAAGTCGGGATCGTATTCGACAGGGAGAAGGTTGAATTTGTTGGTTACTTATGGGTCGATTCTAGACTAGTCGGTTCAAGTTTTTGGGTTTGGTTTGCTATAGCTAGAGCGTAAGTAAAAGGTTTTAACTTATGGAGAAAGGTCTAGGGAATCGGATTCGTTATGGGAAGTACTCGGTTAAAGGTTGATAATCGGGATGAGTAGCGATTGTACTTGCTAAGGATGTAACTCGTCCTCTTGGTCTTAAGTTTCCTCTAGGATTCATTAGCGGCCTCTCGCAACTTATTAACAAGGTTTCTTGATGTAGAACGGACTCGATATTTTGCAGCGGAAATTAAAAGATATGAATTAGTTAAGAAAATCTCGCAAGACCCCTCAACTAAGACTAGAATTAAACTAGCAATCTCGCAAGACTACTCGATTAACTCCTTTTGGTAACTCTCAACCTCGCAAGGAATCAAGTTAACAAGTGTTTCGGGTATAAAGTTAGGAACTAAATACCAAAACTAAATACAAACGATTACAAGTCGAATGTGGATTAAAAACTCGATTAACTAAGTCCTTGAGGGTCCTTAGCTCTCGGTTCCTCCGTCCTTTCCTCTCGTCCTGAAATAATGCAACAAACCTAACCCCGGGGCCTTCCGGATGATGGCTCTCCGACGCTCAAGTCAGTCACAAAACAAAGTAAAAGTTTAGAGAGAGAAAAGAGAGAGAAAACCTTTTGTGTAGTATTTTTTGTGTGTGTGAAAACTTAGTGATTTTTAGGGTTTTAGTTGCCTTTTATACTTGTCTCAGACTTGTCTTCTTGTGCCCCCGCTCCGTACAGTACGGCCCTGGGTGGGCCATACATGCCCGGACCCGGGTGGATCATTGGGTTCCTGGGTATATGGGATAGTCCGGTCAATATTCCTCCCGGCCTCGAGTGACCCGACCCGGGAGATACAGATGGTTCAACGAGTGTGGGACCATCCTCCGGTCTACAATCCTTCCGGCCTGATGACGTGGGACCCGGGAGAAGTCACCCCCAACAACTGCCCCCATACAGGGGAAGTCATCGGCTTGCCCTGTATGTCTTGTCCTTCGTTGCAGATCATCTTTCCCGGTCCCGGACAAGTAAGCCCTTCTTCCATTTATGTTTCCTGGCCTTGTGCTCCTTCCGTTCCGCTCAGGGGTGGTGTGTTGAGTACGCTTTCATTTTGGCGCAACTTTTGAATTCCAAATCTCGAAGCGTCGACGCTTCGTCTTCCCTGGCTGACACGTGTTGCATGATGGTTAGGGGCGCACTATTCACGCTCGCTCCTATAAATACCCCCCGATTTCCATTCATTTGCCTCTTTACAAACTCACAAAACGCTTAAAATCTTCCAAAAATTTCCTCTGATTTCACCGATTCCTGCTTGCCTTTCGTCGTTGCTTCATCCAGCCTTTGATTCTCTCCTTGTTCGTGTTCTTGTAAGGTAATTTTCGCGTTTGACTTTAGATCTTGTAAGTTTTAGTTATCTCGTAGAGAACAATGAGCGCTTCGGCCGATTCGTCTTCTAGAACCGCTACCGATATCAATGTAGTAGTGGATTCTGAGGTAGAGCCTGAGCTTGAGGACTTGACCATAGTAGGGAGGAGTGGCCAGATATGGAGGCCCAGGCTGGTACTTCTCAGGCCGGCCCCTCTCAGGTCGAACCTTTGCATGTAAGGATCCTAGAGCCCTCGGTATTCCAGATCCCTATGAATACTAGGATTAATCTGGGCTTCCGGGACTTCTTGAACGAAAAGAACCGCCCCGAGCCGGGCGGCCGCTCATTATAATTTCTGGGAGACTTGGGAATTCGTGCGTGTCGGAGACATCGAGCGTGGTCAAGCCTCCGAGTCTTCACACTACCGTATATATAAAGAATCTGGAGCATGGGCTTGGTTTCCTCTTCATCCTTTCATTGAGGAAGTGCTTGACCGGGCTAATATCGCCATTTGTCAGATGGCACCGCTCGGGATGAGGGTGATAATTGCCTTTGCTTGGACTTGTTTGTACCTGGGCTTCCCTCTGACGATAAACCTCTTCCGCCGTCTCCATCACTTAGGCCTTGTACCAATAAGGCGACTAAGGGATGGTGGTCATTGGTGGTGAGTCGGGCTATCGACTCACTTCAGGTCAACGACTCGATGAAGGGGTGGAATGAGAGGTGGATCTTCCTCAAATCTCCCGTTCCTTTCAATCACCCCCGCTGCTTTCACAATGACGTGAGGGGTCGTTTGGAGACCCGAAAAGAGTGGGTCCCGGGGAGCATTCTTCCCTCGAAGGATGTTCCGTTGACCAAAGAAGAGTGGAGAGCCGTGCGCTACTTCGAGGCTTATAAAGCGGGGAAGGATTGGTTCCCCAAAAATTGGCTTCCTCCAGCGGACACGATCTCCGAGGACAAATTTCTCAGCGTGGTTGGCCTAGTCCCGGCCCTCGGCTGTGCGGTAGGCGGCGTAATCTTAGCATCTTAATCATTTTTAACTTGTGCTTGTTTAACTTTTCCGATCCTTCCGGTTCTGACCTTGCTTCGTCTTTTGCAGGTTCCTTGGGCCATCTCACCCCGGGGGATTTGGCATCCATTGGCCTGAGCGAAAAGAATCGTCCGCTTGATCAGCCGACTTCTGTGGACTTGAAGCGTCGTAAGCCCACGCTCAGGGAATTTGTGAAAAGCAGGCAGGGTGAAGTTCTGACAGCCGATGGGAAGGAAACGTGTGTCTTATAAATCACAATGAAAGGGAGGCCGAAAGGTAGGGCAAACCACCAGATCTGCCTCATCCCCACCCCCAAAGGAAGATGACGTTGTCCATCACGCCGGGAGAGACGCATCTGGGTTGAGCAGGAGATCCCTCTCCCCAGCCCGCCGAGAGAGGTCAGGGGCCGCCAAACGTCTTTGGCTCCTGATGCCATCGTCGTAGAGTCCGAGTCTCCTCACTCGGAAGATGCCCGGCCCCACAAGAAGCAAAAGAAGCAAAAGAAGGTTAGCTCCGTGCTTTCGTGGGGGAGTCTATCTGAAGGGCGCCCCCTGGACGTCCCTTCGGACGGTCTCTCCTCAGTTTTTCCTATCAGCGAGCAAGACATTTACAACCTGCTGTCTTTCTCCATCCAGGGCTCCTCTTCCAAGGCCAAGGACGGCGGTCAAGGTCAAGTTTCCATCGCGATCCCTGGTAAAGCGGGGCACTCGGCGGGTCTCGTTGAAGAGACCCCACCTATCGCCGGGGGCCTTGCCATCCAGGCTGCGGAGTTGGCCATGCAAATCCGCCGCAATGTGGACTCTTTTTGCAAGTTCACAATGGACGCTGCCGGCGAGCTTGACCGCTTACGACGCGAAGCGGCTTCTACCGAGGCCAACAAGGAAATGATGGAGGCGGCTGTCCGCCTGAAAAAACACGTTAAGGCCCGTGAGCAAGAGGCTGCTGCTCTTAAAGCGGAGGTGCAGGCTCTCCTGGGCAAGCTGAAGGAGAAGGAGCTCCAGCTGGAGGAGCTCTCCAAGGAGAAGGAGAGCCTGGCTCTCCAATATACGGAGGTCTTTCAGGCCCGGATGTCGCCGCTGTTGCCGAGGCGATCGAGGCCGAGAGAGCGGGACAGGCCAAGGCGGCCCGCCTAGAGCTAGAGATGGAGAAGATGAAGGCTGCTCATCAGGTTGAGCTTGCCACGGTTCGCGCCAACTCCTTCTACGATGGAGTTGACTTTGGGTCCAACGAGACGAAGGGATTCATCGATAAGGTCGACCCTAACTTCAATTTCGCCCGTCTCGCTGAACTTGAAGAGGCTGCTGATCGGGCGAGAGCAGCCGGGAAGAAGGCAGCCGGTGGGGATGCCGGTTGCTAGGGATTCGCCGTGTCTTAGAATCTTCCCGCCAGATGACCTGGCAGGTTGCCCCCTTAGCCTACATTTTGTCTGTACTCTAGATTTTAATAAGACTTAAACCAGTCTGCAGTAGGCGGGCCTTTTGGTGAGGACGGTTGCCGGTTCTGGTAGGTCATTTAGGTTGCTGTTTTTTCTTTTTCTTTTATTCCAATTTGCTCTCGACCCGGCGTGTGGGTCCGGGGGTGATAACCTTGTAATATACACTCTTTCATCAATGCTGTTTTGCTTTTCTTGTTTCTCCACACTTAGTCCATTTTATTTTGCTTTTCTTTTCCCGCAATACTTCTGCCGGGGTCGGGTGATTTCTCCATACTTAGCCTATTTTTCTTTCAGCGTTTGTGTTTCCCGGGACGACATCTGTTTCGCCATGTCTTGTTCATACTTAGCTTATTTTATCCTGTTTTCCCTTGTTTTGCTTTTATCCGGGACCGGAGAATATGGTTTCGCCTTGTTGCCTCGTTCATATTTAGCTTATTACGTTTTTACCTGTATCGTTCCCTCCGGGTCAGGGTGATGTTGTTCAGTTCTCTTCACGTTTATACTTAGCCAAACTTTAGGCTTTCTTCGAACGCTATGTCCCGGTACCGCGTGCCGGGTGATTTTATGCCTAGCTCGTTTTCCATACTTGGCTTACTCTGTTGTGTTTTTATTTTTGCACTTATGTCCATGCCCCCTTTTCCGGGTGGCCGTTCGCCTTTCAGAATTTCTGGTGGGAGGTCCGCAGCCGCCACCGCCACAAAGGTCGGTGATCGTGACATGCGGTGAGAGCGGCCTAGGCACGTGGGCCATCATAGACATCCGGCTCTTTTGCATTAAGCACTCATCCGGCGACGGTAGCCGGATGAGCATTGTCTGAGGCCATACGTAGGGCGCAGCCGCCAGGCCCCGGGCCTGGACTCTCAAGGCGCGATGTTCTTCCGTGCAGCGACGGGTTCTGCGCGAAGGTCTTACCCATGGAGGTCCGCGCGCCACCGGCTACAAGGTCGCGACATCGGACAGCGGTGAGAGCCTAGGCACGTGGGCCATCATAGACATCCGGCTCTTTTGCATTTAGGGCACCCTCATCCGGCCCGACGACGGATGAGCATTGTGCAAGGCCATACGTAGGGCGCGAGCCGCCAGCCCCAGGCCTGGACTCTCAAGGCGCCGATGTTCATCCGCACGTAGGCATGGGTTGGCTAACAAGCTCTTACCGTGGGAGGTCCGCACCGCCACCGCCATAAGGTCAGATCGACATCTGCGGTGAGCGGCCAGGCACGTGAGCCATCATAGACATCCCGGCTCTTTTGCATTTAGGGCACCTCATCCGGGCGACGACGCCGGATGAGCATTGTCTGAGCCAAACGTAGGGCGCGAGCCGCCAGGCCCGGGCCTGGACTCTCATTGCGCGATGTTCATCCGTACGTAGGCATGGGTTGGCTAACAAGCTCTTACCTGGGAGGTCCGCGGCCACCGGCCAAAGCGCGACATCGGTGCTGCGGTGAGAGCGGCCAGGCACGTGAGCCATCATAGACATCCGGCTCTTTTGCATTTAGGGCACCCTCATCCGGGCAACGACGGCCGGATGAGCATTGTGCAAGGCCAAACGTGAAGCGCGAGCCGCCAGGCCGGGCCTGGACTCTCATGGCGCGATGGTCATCCTACGCAGGCATACGTAGGGCGCGAGCCGCCCAGGCCCCACGCCCTGGAATCTCCAGGCGCGAAGTTCATCCGTACGCGGAGTGGGAGCTCACGGTGGTTGCCCGGAGGTCTCGCTCTTCTCCGGTCTTCTGTGTCTCCTAGTCGCTCCGGCTTGTTCTTGCCCCGATTAATTCCAAAGTGGGGTTTCTGGTATTCAAACTCCTTTTCCTGAAAGTGTTAGTAAAAATTTTCAAAAATTCCATTTTGAATCAGACTATCGTCGATTAGCCGGGGTCGGGGGTAGTCCCCCCTCCTTGCCCCCTGGCCAGCTTTTGTGTGATACAAATCTAAACAAATGCTGGGCAAAAATTCTGCCAAGAGTTTCTATCAAAAGTTTACAAAAGCTCGCGGTGTCAACATTCCTGATCACTCGCGTTACAAGTGTCTATACATTGCCTCGTTAAAACCTTCCTGCGGGAAACCCGGTGGGACAAAACCACAGGTAAGGAAAAAGAGTACAACGCTTACACATAATATTTCTTTAAAGTGTCTGAGTTCCAATGGGACGGGAGGTTGTGGCCGTTCATATCTCTCAGCATGAAGGTTCCCGGCTGTTTTACCTCTGTGATCTGATAGGGTCCTTCCCAGGTGGCTGACAACTTCCCGTGAATGTTCCCCTTCCCGGTGGCGGATGCTCTTCTTAGCACTAGGTCTCCAAGTTCAAACTCCCTGTGTTTCACCCTTCTGTTGTACATCCTTCTCATCCGGTTCTGGTAGACCACTAGATTTTCCCTTGCTTGGTCCCGGACCTCGTCTAGGAGGTCCAGTGACTCTCTTCTTGCCTGTTCATTGCTGTAGGGGTCGTGTAAGCTGGTTCTCGGACTTGGTAAGATTGCTTCAATCGGGAGCAGGGCTTCGGCCCCGTAGACCATGTTGAATGGGGTATGTCCGGTGGATTCTTTAACTGTTGTTCTGATTGACCAGAGAACACTTGGCAGTTCATCGGCCCATGCCCCCTTCAGTTCATCCAGTCGCTTCTTCATGCCGCTCAACATTTGCTTGTTGGCGGCCTCGGCCTGTCCGTTGCTTTGTGGGTGGCAGACTGATGAGTAGGCGATGATTGTTCCGTTCCGCTTCAGCCAGTCCCGCATGTTATCGTTGTCGAACTGTTTCCCGTGGTCAAACACCACCACCCTGGGCACCCCAAACCTTGTGATTACGTTTCTCCAAATAAACTTTCTTACGGCCTGCTCAGTGATGGTAGGGATGGCCTCAGCTTCAATCCACTTAGTGAAATAATCAATGGCTGCTACCACATATTTCCCCCCGGTCGCCGTTGTGAAGGGCCCCAGGATATCCATCCCCCATTGGTCAAAAGGTACCGGACTCAGAACTGGCCTGAGGTCTCTGGCGGGGAGGTGGATATCCGGGGCGAAAATTTGACATTTCCGGCATCGCTTGCTCAAATCTTTGGCGTCCTTTAGCATAGTGGGCCAAAAATAGCCGGCCCTCAGTGCTTTGTGGGCTAGCGTGCGACCGGTGACATGATGGCCGCATACTCCTGAGTGTATGTCGTTCAAGATGAACTCAGCGTCCATGCCCCCTACACATCTTAGTAGCGGGGTCGAGAATGACCGTCTATAAAGTTCTCCGTCCACCAATATGAACCAAGGGGCTAGTCTTTTCAACTTAGCAGCCTTTACATTGTCTTCCGGGATCTCTCCCTCCAGCTTATACTTTAGAATTGGCTTCATCCAACTATTGTCTTCGGAGATTGTGTTGACCGTTAGCACTCCCTTCTGTCGCCGGATGTCAACGGTGACTGTCTTTGATTTGTTGTCTGCTGTCGCTACCGCCGCTGGCAAGGCGTCGCTTGTTGTTCTCGGACCAGGGAATATGATGGACTTCGAAAGATTTCAATCCGCCGGTCAAAGTTTTTGCTTTTTGGAGGTACAACGCCATTCCCTCCTCTCGGGCCTCGTACTCTCCCTTGAGTTGGCTCGCTACCAGTTGTGAGTCTGTTCTCAATTCAATCTCTTCTGCCCCCATGGCCTTTGCCAGCTCTAGTCCTGCCAGTACCGCCTCGTATTCGGACTCATTGTTCGTGGCCGGGAAGGCAAACTTCAAAGCATGCTCAAACTCATGCCCTTCGGGGCTGATGATAACAACTCCGGCCCCGGAACCATGGATGGTGGCCGACCCGTCTGTATATACCTGCCATACTCCTCTCGGTGCACCTCCTGGCCAGGGTGGGTGCATTCGGCAATAAAGTCTGCCAGGGCCTGGGCCTTGATTGCTGTCCGCCCGGTGTAGGTTATGCCAAAGCCTGACAGCTCAATTGCCCACTTGAGGAGTCTGCCGGATTTTTCAAATTTCTCGAGTGCTTTCTCCAGGGGCTGGTCTGTGCGCACCTCCACCGGGTGGGCGTCAAAGTACGGTCTAAGCTTCCGAGTTGCTATGACCACGGCATACGCTGCTTTCGATGATTGGATAATTTCTTTCGGATTGTCCCGATGCATGGTAGCGAAATAGATTGCATTGTTGTTTTTCTTCCTCCCGGAGGATTACTGCTGATATTGCGCTCGCGGTCACGGCGATGTATAAGATTAAAGTTTCGCCCGTGACCGGTCTTGCCAAGGTAGGCAGAGTTGTAAGGTGCTTCTTCAACTGCTCAAAGGCTTCATCTTGCTCCTTCCCCCATACGAACCTCTTGTTTCCTTTCAGTACTTGAAAGAATGGCGTGGATTTGTCGGCGGACCGAGATGAACACGGAAAAGTCTTTGCCATCCTCCCGGTCAGAATTTGAATATCTTTTATTGTCTTCGGTGCCGGCAAGTCCAATATAGCTTTGACTTTTTCGGGGTTGGCATCGATCCCTCTTGAGCTGACCAGGTATCCCAAGAACTTTCCGGACCGGACGCCGAAGGTACATTTCTTTGGATTCAGCTTCATTTGATACTTCCTGAGCGAGTTGAACGTTTCTCTCAGGTCTTCCAGGTGCTGCTCATCGGATTTGCTCTTCACTATTGCGTCATCTACATATACTTCCATATTCCTCCCTTTCTGTTTTGCAAACACGGCATCCACCAGCCGCTGGTATGTGGCTCCGGCATTCTTGAGTCCAAACGGCATCATCTTGTACATGTAGACCCCGTGCCCTGTGATGAAAGCGCACCGGGGCCGGTCCTCTTCCGACAGATAGACCTGGTGGTACCCTGAGAAAGCATCCAGGAAGCTCAGGGTAGAGTGGCCGCTGGTAGAATCTACCAGCTGATCAATCCTAGGCAACGGGTAGCAGTCCTTTGGGCACGCCTTGTTTAGATTTGTAAAGTCAACACACATTCTCCATGCCCCGGACGCTTTCTTCACCATCACCACGTTTGCCAACCATTCGGGGTAGTCACAACGCTCAATGAATCCCGCCTCCAGTAACTTGTTTATTTCTTCAAGAATGGCCGCGTCTTTCTCTGCGCTCATGGGTCGCAGCCTCTGTTTGATTGGTTTGTAGCCGGGGTTAACATTCAGTTGGTGCACAATCACCTCCGGGCTTATCCCCGGCATCTCGGCAGCTGAGTAAGCGAACACATCCTTGTTCTCCTCCAAGATGCTAATCAGACTATCTTGGCAGCCGGGGTCCAGTTCTGCTCCAATGATTACACTTCTTCCCGGTGCCAACTCAATTTCTTTTGTCTCACTTTCCGGTCCCGGAGTCACTTCCAGTCCCTTCTTCTCCTTCGGTTCCGAGAATTTAACCTCTGCTACTGCCTTCTGCTTGACCTGCCGGCCGAGGTGGAATTGCAGACCTTCTGGTCACCATACACCTTCCCTTCGGTCCAATTGTCTGTGACGTAAACCATAGCCAGCGCTCGTATCGACACGACAGCATGAATGTGGTCCAGAGTGACCCGGCCGATGAGGGCGTTGTATGCTGACGGGGCGTCGACGACCACGAAGCTTGCGTCTACGCTTCTGGCCATATCTTCTTCTCCTATCGTGACTGGTAAAGTTATCGTCCCCATCGATCGATACCCGGCTCGTGGCAGTATAGTGAGCCTATGTAGGGCGTTAGTTGTTCCTTCTTCAGGCCAAGCTTTTCAAATACCTCCCGGTACAAGAGGTTGGTGCAGGCTCCGGTGTCTATCATGCACCTGTGGACCAGATGGGGCCCAATATCCATGGAGATTACCAACGGGTCGCTGTGCGGGTAGGAGACCCGCTGGTAGTCCTCCTGGCTGATGGTCAAGTCCGGGATAGGAGGCCTCGGTGCCGTCCTCTCGGCTGAATATATACCCATCTTGGATTGCTCACGCTTCTCCGCCTTTCTTTTCCTTCCGGACAAGACTGACTCCTCTGTCCCGGCGATCATATGAATTTCACTTATTCTCTTTTGGTTCTTCTTCGGACCCGTTTGCACCGGGTCCCCACTACCTTCACCTCCATCTCTGTCTCGCTTGTCCTTAACAAAGCGCCGCAGGGTGCCTTGTTGTACCAACCGTTCAACCTCGTGTTTCAGGGATACGCAGTGTTCCGTTGCATGGCCGTATGCGGTGGTACTCGCAGAAAACGGACTTATCATTCCCTGGGTTTCTTTGCGGCCGAGGAGCGGCCCACTTGATTTCGTTTTTGGTCAGCTCAAAAATTTCCGCCTGAGACCTGATGAGTGGTGTGTAGTGGGTCCATTCTTTGAATCGCCGGTTATTTCCTGTGGCCTCGTAGTCCGGTTATCCGTGGTCGTTGTGATTATTATTCTTCTTTGCGGTTGAAATTGCTGCGGGTGTTGTTGTTGTTGTTGTTGTTATTATTGTGCCTCCGGGGCGGTCCTTTCCATTCCGGTTGGGCTCATACAGTCCTCCTTCTTGTCACTTCTCTTACTGAATGTTTTATGGAACTGCTCCTCTCGCACAAAGCCTTCAGCCATCTCGCGGGCCGCCATCAAGCTGGCCGGCGGATTGATCAGAGACTCTTCACTCTCCTCTTTCAAATTTCCCTATAAGGCATGGACCCTATCTTGGAGTCCAGGTCACTGATTCTTGTGATTCTCTGTCAAACCGGTCATATACTCCTTCAAATTTCTTCACTCTTTCCCTGCACCACGTTCAGGAGCTCCGTAGCCACCTTCTCTCTCCTTTTGTTCCCTGCATACTGCTGGCGGAACACCCGGCACATGTCCTCATATCCATAGATGGAGCCAGTTGGGAGGTTACGGAACCAGGTTTGTGCAAGTCCCGTCAGGGTCGTAGGAAAAACTTTGCACCAAACGTAGTCCGTAGAGTCGTACATCATCATGTGGCTCTCATAGGCCGCCAGATGTTCCTCCGGGTCTGTTTTCCCGTCATATTGTATCGTTGGAATTTTCATCTTGGGAGGAAGAGGGTACTCCAGCACCGAAGAGGCCAAAGGCGATTTTACTGTGACTTTTCCTTGTGTTGTGTTTCCTTTAGGTTTGTTGCGCTTGGGCCTCTCGGTGCGTGGAACCTCAGGCTTGGACACTTCCTGGACTGAAGGTGGTGACTGGGACGCTGAGTGAGAATGTTCCGAGTCCTGCCACGTACTATCGTTGCTTGACGTCTCATTGTCCTCATGAAAGAGCTTCTTAGGTGTTACGGATGGGATGGGGTCTCTTCTTGGTGGAGACTTCTGCTGGCCTGACTCTGGTGGCGGGACGCCGGTAGCTGGTGCCTTCCTTAATTTTTCAAGGTAGGCACTCATCATCTTTTTCTCCTCTGGGGTCAAGGGTGTTTGTAGCTCCGCCTCCAGAGGGATGCCGCCGACACCTCCTCCCGGGGGAGCTGTTTCTTCCGCTGTTTTTCTCGGCTCTTGCGTAGGGTTTGACATGGCTTTTTGTAAGATTTTTGTGAAACTTGTCCCCACAGACGGCGCCAATTGTTTCGGGTATAAAGTTAGGAACTAAATACCAAAACTAAATACAAACGATTACAAGTCGAATGTGGATTAAAAACTCGATTAACTAAGTCCTTGAGGGTCCTTAGCTCTCGGTTCCTCCGTCCTTTCCTCTCGTCCTGAAATAATGCAACAAACCTAACCCCGGGGCCTTCCGGATGATGGCCCTCCGACGCTCAAGTCAGTCACAAAACAAAGTAAAAGTTTAGAGAGAGAAAAGAGAGAGAAAACCTTTTGTGTAGTATTTTTTGTGTGTGTGAAAACTTAGTGATTTTTAGGGTTTTAGTTGCCTTTTATACTTGTCTCAGACTTGTCTTCTTGTGCCCCCGCTCCGTACAGTACGGCCCTGGGTGGGCCATACATGCCCGGACCCGGGTGGATCATTGGGTTCCTGGGTATATGGGATAGTCCGGTCAATATTACTCCCGGCCTCGAGTGACCCGACCCGGGAGATACAGATGGTTCAACGAGTGTGGGACCATCCTCCGGTCTACAATCCTTCCGGCCTGATGACGTGGGACCCGGGAGAAGTCACCCCCAACAACAAGAATTCAACCTCGCAAGGAAGAATTAACACTCTTATAACTCGCAAGTTAATAAGAACACACAAGTATAAACTTGAATTTTATTTCTCAAAGTAATCTGAAAAATAAGGTCACAGTCCAACCTTATTTATAATACTCTAAACAACTATATTGGTCCTAGTATAATTAGGAAACAAAATTATTCGTCAACTAATACTTTCCTAATAATTAGGAAATAAACTAATAAAATAAAATCAACAAAAAGAAATTATTACTCCTACCACTTCTAGGAAACTTTCCCAAGTTTATTTGCAACTAAATAAACTAAATAAAGATAATAAAATAAGCTAAATTATCACGATTCAATTTTAGGAAAGTCGTGTTTCCAGCAGCCTGTTTCACGCGTTTCCAGTTAACAGCAGGAAACGTGTTTCTGCGTTTCCTGTCTGACAGTTTCTGCGTTTCCATTGTATGTCCTTGCGTTTCCACTGGTTGTACTTGCGTTTCCACTGTTTGTGATTGCGTTTCCACTGTGATTCCAGGCTCCCGCATCATACTCCCCTTCTTCAAAAAAGAATCGTCCCGATTCTTGAACCAACAACCTCCCGGATCAATGTAACACCCCGTGTTTTTATTAATACTAATTAATTATTTTAACTAAATTATTAAATTAAAATTTATATAATTTAACTCTTATTCAATTGTTTCGAAAACGCTACTGAAAAATTTCGTTCAAATAAACTTTCTCAAGATTTTTCCTTGAACTTTCTTGAATTCTTTTTATTAACCTATATTACATTTTTATTTCTAAAATACCTGTCGAACTAAAACTTCATTTCAATTGGTTTTATTAAACTTAATAAATTTGCGTTTTAATTTAAAAATTTATTATTACTTGAATAAATATAATTTTATTGAAATGTATCTTACAAAATAAACTAGCCGTTTGAAAAAATGTGAGACCGTAATAAAATTTATAGCTGACAACTTTTATACTTTTATATTTTCGAACTACAAATTTTATAATATGAATAATGGAATTAAAATTTGAAACAAATAATTTAAAGTATAGTAAATTTAATAAAATATAAAAGTTTATAAATAAGAGTAAATAAAACGGAGCAATCAAAATCAAACAGACCCAAATATAGCCCCATGTTTGTCGACATCAACTCTCACTCACACAAATTAGATATTTTGTTTTTATTAAGGCTTCCCTCACACACCTCCTATACTCTTCTCCTTCTTTTCTTTTTGAGTTGAAACTAAATCTGAAAACAAATTTTATTCAACCGCCCTCCTCCTTCTCTTCTCCCTTATTTTAATTTATCCATTAAAAATCACCATAACAACAAATACAACAACAACAAACCGACAATAACAGCAGCAACAACAAACGGCAACAACAACCACCCAACGGCGACGACGACAACAAAAGACAACAACCACAACAGCAGCCCACCGGAGCACCACCGTGCTCACCACCACCATGGCTGCCGTCGAGCCACCACCACCGTTTACCTCCCTTGCTCTGCTCTCCCTCTTTTGCTCCCTCTCTCTTTTATTTCTGCTCTCGCCGGAGCTCAGCCCTCGCCGGAGAAACTCCGACCAACACTTACCGGTGAGTACTCGTTCCTCTCCCTCATTATCGTATCCTCTTCTTCTTTTCCGTCCTCCCTTTGCCCCTGCTCTTTTTCTCACTCTTTTTCTCTCTATTAATTCATCTTGCCGGAGAAACACCGGACCACCACCAAAGTTCCAGCCACCGTCGCCGGAGTCGGAGCCGAGGCCGACAACACCAACGGCCACCATGGCCGTGCTCTCTCCCCTGTTTTCCCCTCTATTCTCGACCCTGCTCGCCTCTGCTTGTCTCGGTTTCGGCCTATCGGAGGTCAAGCCCGACCACCACTCACACCGCCCTTTTTAGCCTCCATTCGGTGAGCCTCGCTTCTATTTCTATTTCTATTTCCCGACTTCAGTTTGTTTCATATTTCTATTTTGTCTCGGTCGATTAATTAATCATCGACTTGACTTGAGTCTCATTTCCCGTTTCTTTTTCCGTCTTTTGTGAATGAAATCTCGCCGTCAAGTATCGAGATCAGTGGAGTTGTACTGCTGCTGTTTACTTTTCGCTTCACTGTGGCTCATTTTGGGTTTACTGGGTTGGATTATTTTTGGAGGCCTCTGTTCGTGAGCCAAATTTAGGTGACACGATTTCTTCCTCAAAATCTCTAACTTTAACGTTTTGGTTTTATTCTAATTAATCTGTTATTAAAAGTGAGCTAGTTATGCATTAGACACGTATGATTCCCGTTTCAGTTTAATTTGATAACTTTGTATGAATCGCTATAGTATGAAATTTGGTGTTAATTTTGGTTATAATATAATGTTGAATTGATTTGTGAAATATGATATTTATCTGATTCTGTGATAATATGTTTTGAGTGAAAAATGTGTTGTTGAATTAATGTTGAATTTAATTGTAATATTATCGTGTTAAAATTATTTGTTATGTGTAAACTAAAATATATGAAGTTTATGTATCACAAGTATAAAATAAAACTTAAAATATTATTAAATAACTTAAGTAAATAAATTAAATTAATATAACTTATCTATCGTCACTAAAATGTTAAATCGAAATATAACTAAAAATAAAGAATTAAGTTAAAAGAATATTAAGTTTAAATTAATACTAAATCATACTAAAAGTAAAAATATAAATTAAGTTACTCATATTAAAGTTTCTAAAATAAATAATTATATAAAAAGTCATATATCACATTTAATATAAAGATTACTTTATTTAAAACTATAAAGTTTACAAGGAACTTAAAATATAATAAATAAGTATCTAGTTAAAATAATAAAAAGAAATTAAGTAACTTGAAATTTATAATAAAACTAATTAAATCTATTATTGAATAAAGTTAAAAATTAATATCACTAACAATATTTTTGAAAATAAAATAAAGTTAGGCGAAGTCGCGTAAAAAGAAATTTAAGAACTAAGAACTAACGTCACAAATATAAACTAGGATGAAAATAAATTATCAAAAATTTACTAAGCATAAAAATGTAAGGATCAAAAAGATTATCAAATCACGTGAATAACTTGGTAAATATAATATTTTATATGAAAATATTAAGTTAAAGCAAATCTCACAAATTTAAACAATATCGTTAAAAATAAGATTTCGTCTTAAATTCAATAACTTACTTAACAAATGCAGGTCGTATAATAAAAATAAAACATATAAAAACGTAACACATTATAAAAAGGATACGAAAAGTTTTATAAAAATAATGTAGAAAATATTTCTAAGTTATGAAAACTTAAATAAAACTCTACGATTAAATTATCTTTTCACCTAAATCGAATAAGTAAAAATTGATAACACGAAGTCGTATTAAGAAATTAGGCCACCTAAATGAATATTTCCTAAATGTCATTATTTTATATTTTATTAAAAATACTAAATTTTGCTAAGTATCATCAACATATTTTTACAGGTTAAAATAAATGTTATGAATATTATGTAACTAAACACCTTCATTATTTATATTAACTATGAAAATATCAAATAATTATTATATTACACGAAACTTGGAATATTTATATCACTAATTGTAAACATACTTAAGTTGAAATTTAAACGAATCTAAATCTTTTAACTTAATCAAATAAAATACTTACACTTGAATAAAATAAATTAATTACTTGAACCTATTTGAGTTACTCGAAATAAAGAACTTTAAAGTAAACTAAGTAACGAGAATGAATATTTAAAAGAAAATAATGAATAGTAAAATAATGAATAGTGAAAATATTTAAAATTTACGAACGGACTCAAAATGAATATTTAAGTTTTCTATGTGTTTCTGCTTACTTGAAGAACTGCTAGAATTAAACTTTCATTATACAAAGTTCGACGATATTTTTAAGTCTCAGAATTGTCACCTATTTTGAACGAACGAGAAAATAAGAAATTGAGAAAATGAAGTACTTGATAAAATACTTGGATTGTTCGCCATGTTGCGACTCTTGAAATTCGAAGTTAACCAGGTAGCTGTATATGGGGACTTGGGCTCCCTATCAGAGTTGCCCAAGGCGAAATAACGATCTTAAGATTGCTACTCGACACGGTATATACAACCTCAGAGATGGGGCATCCTTGATATTTCCGTGGGCCCATATATTAGTAATTGGAAACGCCAGCCCCATCCGGGGGTACCCGTCTCTGGTGATAGTCGAACTTTTTCGTCGGTGATACCTTTTGAATAGCGAATACGTATGATCCTCGATAGGTAGTGTATGCATACATTAGACAAGGGATTGAATCGTCCTTATTACCTTAGATATCTTTAGTAGATAATCAGACACGTCCGCTTTGACGGCCCTGACTGCTACTGCGCGGATTATGTCTGCATGCTTCCGCCTTACTAACGAAGACTCATTTGTTATCACATGTTGAATGTATTTCCTTGTTTTGATTGGTTATTGCCTGAATGACGTTGTTATGAGTTTGAAATTGCCTTGTTGAGTATGATTGTTGAGGAATGTTATACACTATGAGAATTGTTGTATGCACGTATTTGAATCATTATAATCCCTCGTGCTACGTGAGATATTGCATGATTGTTCACGACTATATGTTTATTGAATTGATTACGACTTATGCATATATCTTGATTGCTATGATTTAAGTTTTATATATATTACGTTGTTATATGAATTGAGATAATAATTAAGTTTATATATTGTGTTCTATAAATTGAAATGTTTTAAGTTTCGTTTATCATGTTGTATGAGATTTAAATATCTATATGTGAGAACTGATATTATATGCTAATTGTCCAATTTTATCGAAATATGCGGCTGCTGGAGTTATACGCGTTTAGTGCTGCCAAGTTACTTTTAATCATAGGTTAAATAAACCAAAACTGTGGTTTAGAGGTTGTTGGTTAGAACAGTCACTTCCCGCCTCTGAGCGGGAGATCCTCCTATTTTGTGTTTTTGTCTCCGTTGCAGGCAATTCTCGAGACTCAGGATTTTCGGGACGGTTAGGATGTTTCGTTTGTTTTCTTTGAGAGATTGTAATATGTATTTGTATCCTATGCCATTTGAATGTAATTTAATTAACATCTGGCATGTATTAGACTTAATTAATTTTCCGCCTTAGTTTAATTAAGTCACGAAAAACCGGGTTGTTACAATCAAATACAAACCTCACCAATCTGGATGGATAATTGTTGATAAGTAATAGTAATGAACTCTGTTCATCTTTGAGGTCATCATCCTCGATCCTAACTCTAAGTTCATTCGCCTTCTTCTTGATCTTTCCATGCTTATGCCAATTCAGCTTGGACTTTTTAACCTTGCATCTTTTCTTGTGCTTTTCAACCCACCTCATGTAACACCCCGTGTTAATTTAATTCAATAATTAGCCATCGGTTATAAATTTCAATTCTTAAATCATTTCCTAATCTTTTAATCTTCCAAAATCTCTATTTTTGCAAAACTTTCGTTTTGTAAAATTTATCTTAAACACTTTTTAAAATTTTTGAATAATGAAATAATATTTTAGTTTTAGAATTTAAAAGTAGAAATATTTCGAAAAATCGTCAAACGCGCACACATTAACTTTTATCGCTTTCGACGCCCGACTTTTTAAAACTGACCAATTTCGTGAAATACATTTTTAAACACAAAATAAACATTTTCTTACTCAAATAGTGCATTTGCATACTAGTATGCAAATAGTCATTTTGGTTCCCTAATATTCATTAATTAAAACATTATTTTCTAATTAAAAACCAAACTTATCTAACACATAACTTAACCTAATTTCATTACAACTTTTTCATTATTTTCACAAGTGTAAAACTCACCCATTTTCATCCAAAAAGGCCGGCCCCCTGGCTCTCTTTTTCTTCCTTTATTTTCTTTCATTTTTCACTTAAAACATCCTAAATTAAAACCCTAAATATTATCCTAATAATTCACTAGTGTTCTTAGTTGTTCCTTTGGTATTTGAAGCTTATATTCTACGGGTTTTTGAAGGTGAAGACGGGTACTTGGGTGAAGACTTAGACCTAGATAACATCGTTGATCCGGACAACCAATAAACTTACCGATTAAGGTGACTAACTTTGTCTTGTTTTAACCTCTTAGTAAATTAATTTGTTTTGTTATTATGATTTTATGAGTATGAAAATTATGTTAAATATGTTAAACATCACTTGTATGTACTTGTATGTTTATGTGTTGTATAATAAAATGATAATAACTAAATAATATGTTAAATAGATTATTGTAGTAAAATATTCATATGTTTAGTTAAATTAATTTTGAGCATTTTTAGTTTATGTTTATATGATTTTTATGTTTAGTTATGTTTTATTTAAGTAGTAATCATATATAAAAATTATGTGAAATATTAACAATGAGTTTAAAGTGATTAAAATCGAAAATGAAAACTTGTGTGTGTTTGTTCTTGCTCACGGTTTTGCCTCTATTTTTACCTAAATTTTCACTTTTAATTTTTGTAAATAATATGTTGGATTAAGTTAGGTTAAAATAGATGTTGTTATGTAAAAAGAATTAAATTAGGAAAATAATTTATAAGTTGTTAAATATGCATTTTGTGTTCTTAACTTGTTGTTGATGTTCTTGATGTTCTTTAAATGTTCATGTTGATGTTCATCTTTATGTTCACTTTGATTTTGTTTTAGTTTATGTTTGTTAATAATTTGTGTTTATGTTTAGTTATTACTTTATATATTGTTAGTCTTATAATATAAATCAACTTAAAACATTATAAATCATTTAGAATAAAAAGTTAGAAATTTAAAGTGTTGAAAAACACTATTCATAAATATAAATGAAACTTTTAGTAAATTTCATTTTAGTTTAAACCGTTTTAGTATGTTTAGAATAATTGAATATAAAAACTTTAAACTAAAAACCGATAAAAATTGAAAAGTTAAAATTGACCACCACCACCATTAGGCCACGACATCCCTTAAATTTTTGGGTCAAAAATTGCTTTTATCACTTTTTAGTTTTTGTTAAAATAATTTAATTAGTACTCCGTAGTTAATAAGTTAGGATTAAGAAATTAAAAGAAATAAATCAATTTTTATACATATATAATATCACACGGTTTCACTAATTAAAATGGACCAAATTTAATCAAAATGAAATTATCACTAAGTCACTAAAGTTAAATAGTAATTAGAATTGAATTTTAGTATAAATCGATTTAGTTATAAATGAAATATTATAAACCGATAAAAATATGTGACCGTTATAAAAATGAACTAAATCGTGTGCTACCGCCTTTGCACTTGGACTGTTGAAACTTGGACATACGGACTAAAATGAATCATCCACGATACTATTATTTTTAAAATGAAAATCGCTAAATTTAGTTAATAGACGACTAAATTTAACTAAGTCTCATTTTAAAATGAATATCATTATCACTATTCACAAACCGAACTTAACGTTTTTAAAACTAGACCGTTAAAATATTTTCAAAAATCACTAAGTACAAAACGAACTTAACGACTTTGAAACTAGAAATTTATACTTAGAAAATAAAAGGGTTTAGTTTATTACCTAAAATATCTTAAGTATAAATACCTAAAATATCTTAAGTATGAATACCTAAAATATCTTAAGTATAAAAATACGTATAAATATAGGAATACGTACAAGTATAAGAATACGTATAAGTATAAAAATACGTATAAAATACGAAGTATAAAAATACGAATACGTATAAAAATACGTATAAAATACGGTGAATAGTGAATAGTGAATAGTGAAAAGTGAAAAATGAAAAGTGAATAGTGAAAAATTTACGAAACTTGTAAAACAAGTTACGTCTTAAAATTCAAAGATATTTCAAAACTCAAAAATTGAAATATTGAAAATAATTGAAAATTTTACAAAGTATAGAAAAATTTAAAATGAATAAGTAAATGACTTAAAGTGTTTTGAAAAACACTTAAATAAAATTGGACATACTAATAAACGTATCAATATAGAAACTTGAAAACGTTAATAATTAACAGCACTTCTGGACCAAAAATGGTCAAGTCGAGCAAAGGCGGTTTTTGTCTAAATCACGGTTTGGGTCCTTGGGCTCGAACCATGGGCTAAGCCATGGTCCTAGGGTCCACCCAAGCTTCTTTTTGAGTAAATTAAGCGATATTTTTTGGTCAAGCTTGGTGGATCAAGGAAAGTCGAGGAATGGTTCAAGAAGTGCAACGAGAGTTGAAATTCCACGACCCATTGATCTAGGACCCGCTTCCAATCTACGGTCCAAGGCTCAACCTCAACTCATCAAGTGACCAAGACCAAAGTCAAGGGAAGAGCTAAACAAGTCAGCCGAAAATGATCAAGGAAGAGCATCACATGTGTCCTCAAACAAGTCCCTTTCACCACATGTCTCTATCTACCTTTATGCTTTATGCTTTATGCTTTATGTTTGTTGTTTGTTTGTCTTCAAAATTTTCAGCTTGTGAGCTCATGTGAGCCGATTTTGTTTGTGTTTTCATGGGTCTCTATGAGCCCTTAGATCATCTTTGAATTGTAAGGTCAAGATTAGAGTGTGGGTATTATATAAACCCTCACTCTCCCCTTGTAATTTTCAGATTTTGTTGAATGAAAAAACCCTAGAGTTTGAATTGAGTTTTCTTCATTATTCTCTTAGCTTTGTGCTTGAGTTAGTGAATGATTAATTAGTGGCTTTGTGCTTGATTAATCAAAACCTAAATCTATTACTTTGTGTTTAGATTTAGTCCTATCTTTTATGTTTTCATTTGAGTTACAAAATTTCAGAAAATTTATCACAAAAAAAGTCCCACTTGGCCGAGATTTTCAATAGCATTTCAAGTCGATTTTTGTTGTCTTCTTGAGTGAAACTTAACCCATCTAGTTTCATTCCAAATTGGTCATCAAAGCTTTGGTTGGATTTGAAGGCACAAGAGCCACCTTGTGCTAAAGGGTTCACACGTTCAAGATCCTTGTTCTACTCGAAATTTTCAGTTTTGTTTCTTTGGTTATTTCAATGGGTATGTTTCTTCCTTTTGATGTTTCTTGTGATACTACTCTTGGTGAGACCATGTATGATTCTATGGAGAAAACTAGAAGAAAGCTTGAAATCAAAATGAGTCAAATGAGGGGTAGACTTAAACCTAACCCTAACCTTGATCATGTGACTTTGAGGGCTCAAAGGGAATTAGAGGCTAGAATGGCTCGGTTAGGAGGAGAACCACCCCCTAGCCAAGGCCGTGTGGTTTGTAGGGGCATGCTTGCTCAAACCCTAACCCTAGAAGAGAATCACCAAGTCCAAATCTTTAGATCTAGGTGTACCATTATGGGAAGGGTTTGTAATTTGATTGTTGATAGGGAAAGTTGTTCTAATGTTGCCTCAAGCACCCTCATTGAAAAATTAGCCTTGCCCATACAAGAACACCCTAACCCTTACAAGTTAAAGTGGCTAGACAAGGGAGCCGAGATGATGGTGGTTAGACAATGCTTGTGTGATGTGATTCCCATGGAGGCTTGTCATCTCCTCTTGGGGAGGCCTTGGAAGTTGGAAAGAAATGCTAATCATGATGGGAGGGACAATACTTATACTTTTAAGATTGGAGCTAAGAGAATCAAACTTGCACCCTTACCTCCGATTTTGAAGAACCCTAACCCACCCTCCTTGGTTGAATCACACGAAAATGCAATGAATGATGAGGGACCAGAAATGAAACAAGTGCTTAGCAAGAGGGAGAATGTCTTTGATGTCCTTGCTAAGGAAGTCCCCAAAGAGCAATGCAAACCACCCCTCGAGGAAGAGCAAGAGCCGTTGGATTCCTATGAGGATGCCTACCTCAATGAGCTACTTAGTGGATCATCATCCATTGGTGGCATTGAGCCTCTAAATGAGTTTGTTTCCGGAGCTTTGTTACCCAACAAGGTTGTCCATAAAGATGAGATGAAGTGCTCACATAAGTACATGGGAAGGAGATTCATGTGGAGTGGGAATGTTAATGCAAGCAAAGAGTTTTGGGATTTCCTAAAATGGAAATTCAAAGTGAATACTAACAACAACAAGGAGCTACTATGTGACTATCCTAATCAAGTCTTTCCAAGTGGATTCATGAAATGGGGATTCATCAAAGGAGTAACTAAGCTTGAACAAAAAGAGCTAAGCAATGAACTCCTACCATCCTCACCTAAGTTCAAGAAAGAAGATCCTAAGGATGTACTAGGGTTGGAACTCGAGCCAAAGGAAACCGAAAGTGTTGGAGAAGAAAAATCAATCCTAATGGTCAAGAACAACCCTAGGACAATAAGAAGGAACAAAGGAGAGGAGGACGAATTTGATGGGTCCACCGTGCTTAGTGTGAAAAATCCGAACCATTACGAGGATGAGTCAAATGGGAGTGCAAGGAATGATGGCATGGAAAGGCCAAGAAGAACCATGAAATGGAGGATCATGGAAAGGAATGACCGTAGCAAGGAGTGGCGTCATGGTGATCCTAAGCAAGCTTCAATTGAGTTTGGGTATGAAGAGCTTGAGGATGAGCTAGGAAATGGATGTAGATTCAAGGAAGCCATGGTAAGAGAAGAGAGTAGGGTCATTTGCACGAGCCAAATAAGGAACAATTATTCTCTCGATCAATCTCTAGGCCTATGGTGTTCTTGGGCATCAATAACCATGGAGTCCAATTCTTGTCAAGAAGCAAAAGGAGTATCAATCAATCTCATCAATGATCAAGGTCCACACCGAGCAAGGGGAAGAGAGACCGAGGATTTGAGGGCAAATCCTTTTCAAGGAGAGGAGATTGGACCAAAAATGGTCAAGTCGAGCAAAGGCGGTTTTTGTCTAAATCACGGTTTGGGTCCTTGGGCTCGAACCATGGGCTAGGCCATGGTCCTAGGGTCCACCCAAGCTTCTTTTTGAGTAAATTAAGCGATATTTTTTGGTCAAGCTTGGTGGATCAAGGAAAGTCGAGGAATGGTTCAAGAAGTGCAACGAGAGTTGAAATTCCACGACCCATTGATCTAGGACCCGCTTCCAATCTACGGTCCAAGGCTCAACCTCAACTCATCAAGTGACCAAGACCAAAGTCAAGGGAAGAGCTAAACAAGTCAGCCGAAAATGATCAAGGAAGAACATCACATGTGTTCCTCAAACAAGTCCCTTTCACCACATGTCTCTATCTACCTTTATGCTTTATGCTTTATGTTTGTTGTTTGTTTGTCTTCAAAATTTTCAGCTTGTGAGCTCATGTGAGCCGATTTTGTTTGTGTTTTCATGGGTCTCTATGAGCCCTTAGATCATCTTTGAATTGTAAGGTCAAGATTAGAGTGTGGGTATTATATAAACCCTCACTCTCCCCTTGTAATTTTCAGATTTTGTTGAATGAAAAAACCCTAGAGTTTGAATTGAGTTTTCTTCATTATTCTCTTAGCTTTGTGCTTGAGTTAGTGAATGATTAATTAGTGGCTTTGTGCTTGATTAATCAAAACATAAATCTATTACTTTGTGTTTAGATTTAGTCCTATCTTTTATGTTTTCATTTGAGTTACAAAATTTCAGAAAATTTATCACAAAAAAAGTCCCACTTGGCCGAGATTTTCAATAGCATTTCAAGTCGATTTTTGTTGTCTCCTTGAGTGAAACTTAACCCATCTAGTTTCATTCCAACTTCAAATAATAAACGAATATGTTATGTGATCATATGAAACCTACAATTCAAATTAAACGTTTGACGCTGAGACTAGGAGAGTCTAGTAACATGTGATATGTAATTATCAAATAAATAATGAATATTGAGTAAGTTAAATAAAAGGTCAAGCTTGGGCCTCAGATATGAAAACGTCAATCGTGAGTGAAGTGGGGTTAAGATAGTCTTGTGGCGGTCGCCATTGCCGTACAAGATAATGAATATGCCAATGCTTTTGTATCAGGCTTTAGGAAATAGTCGTTTTATCCAGAGTTAAGGTGCTCTATGATTAGCATAGCCCATTCTTAAAGTGGATATTAGTGTATGCATACTAGACTAGGGTTTTATTCCCCTATTTCGCTAAAGTTAACAGGGCACCCGTGACCTTGTGGATTCAGGTCGATTATAGCGGTTCTGTCTCCTTGCCGTGTTTCGTTCTTAGTGGGCGCGACACTTGCATTCGTTCTTACCACATGTACAGATCACTTGACGAGATTGTATCTGAAGTTCGAATCATTTCGAACACTAGAAGATGAGATGCAAGTAGTATAGTATTCGGCGTGGTTTACGAGTCGAGTAAGCCGCTGCACTATGGTAGTGAGATGCAAGCGACTAGAGTACAATGGCCTACTCAGTGGTCAGGCTCGTAAGCAGTATGTGTTGTTTGTTGTTTGATTAAATGAGAATGAGTGTGTACCATCTTCGAAAACTAAAGACCACAAATTTCTGAAGTGAATCGAGTCTGCATGATGAGTATGATACGATATGTATGTTTGTATGCGATCTAATATCGCTTTGTAATATTGTTTTATGTTGTGAATACTATTGCTATGATATTATATGTTAATTGCTTTCATAACTGAATATCATGCTTATATGATTTATCGCTTTAAACCGCATGCTTATTATGACTTATATGTCTTTATATGCTATATGTAATAAGCATGTTTATGTTTTTATCATAATGTTATGTTTATAAAGCGATAATATTAAACCAAAGTAATTGAAATCGAGGGTAAGTATGAGCATAGCTAGTCATCGTTCACAATGGCACCCCCATCGACTTATCAGGCAGATAACCGTGGACCGTGTCGGATTTTGACTGGCCACGAGATGTTTTTATGCTTTACTTTTAGTTGTTTTTGAGAGATTTGTAATATATATAACACTTTACTCTTTTAATTACCGTACATAGAGTTGTTTTATTCAACTCTTGAACGATGTTGTAACATTTTGGGTTTTATGTATAATTAATGACGCTGGTTTAAGACTTAATTAATTTCCGCCTTAGTAATTAAAGTCGACTAAAAACCAGGTTGTTACAGTTGGTATCAGAGCTGACTCGTGACCGTAACATGAATTGCCTAATGCGATTTATGCTTACCTAACGAGAGACACCAGGGCGGGTTAACATATTAACATGCTAAACCGCAAGACTACTAGGATCAAATAATAAATTAGATTTTTCGTTTATTAGATCACTTAAATAATAATTTGAAATCGCTTTAAAGTGTGAGGATGGGTAGAAACCTTAAGGACCGACCATAGGCTAAGGACTTTTAAATAACGAACTACTTCCCTCAAAATAAAATACACTAACTATCGTATGCTTGCTACTTGCTGATGTGACTAACTAAAACTAACAACTATCCTCGGATATAAAAAAAAAAGGGGGTCAACTCTCAAGGATTGAAGCATCGAAGGAGTACCAGACTACGTGGAATAAGCCACCTATTAAACCATAATGCAACGGGAGTTGAGAATTTACGATCCATTGACCTAGGGCCCGCTTCCAACCTTAGGTCCAAAAGTCAACCCCAAGTCAATTGAAACAATCAAGAGAAAATTCAAGTGAGAAAAGGTCCCAAATCAGCCGAAAATTGGATCAAATGAAGGCTCACATGTTGTTCCACAATATGTCCCTTTCCCACATGTCCCTATCCACCTTTATGCTTTATGCTTTATGCTTTAGTAGTTGTTGTCTTCTTTCAAAATTTTCAGCTATGTGTAAGGCCTTTAGGCCGTTTTTCTTGTTGCTTTTCAAGGCTCATGTGAGCCCTTAGATGATCTTGAAATGTAAGGTTAGGATGTAAAGACTTGGTCTATATAAACCAAGCTCAACAACATAATTTTCAGATTTTGTTGAATGAAAAAAAAAAACCCTAGAGTTTACTTGTGTGTTCCTCATTTCTCTCCTTGCTTTGTGCTTGAGATTTATGATTAATTAGTTAGTGGCTTAGTGCTTAACTAATTAAACCCCTAAATCTATTACTTTGTGTTTAGATTTAGGTACTATCTTTATGTTTCCTTTTGTTTTACAAAAATCAGAAAAATCATCACAAAAACACAACACTTTGGCCGAAAATTTCTAGGGTTTCCCAGGTCGATTTTAGTTCATCCTTTGAGTGAAACTTATCCCATCTAGTTTCATTCCAAATTGGTTATCAAAGCTTTGGTTGGGTTTGAAGAAACCCACGATCCAAAACAAACCTTGTTGACCCGAAATTTTCAGGTTTGTTTTTCTTTGTTTTCTCAATGAGTATGCCTCTTTCTTATGATACTACTCTTGAGGGAACCATGTATGACTCTATGGAGAAATTGAGAAAGAAAATAGAGGCTAAGTTGAGCCGCATGAAATGGGGAGTTGGGACAAATCTTGGTCTTGTAACTTGGAGGGTTATGCATACCCAACCCCATTCCTTGGAAGAAAGTCAAAAAAAATCAGATTTTTAGGTCTAAATGTACCATTGGGAAGAGGGTTTGTAACCTAATTATTGATGGAGGAAGTTGTGTTAATGTTGCTTCAAAAACCCTCATCGATAAACTTGCCTTACCCACACAAAAGCATCCAAACCCTTACAAGTTGAGATGGTTGACCAAGGAGGCCGAAATTTTGGTTGATAAACGATGTTTGGTTTCTTTTTCTATGGGGAGAGAATACATGGATGAAGTTTGGTGTGATGTGATTCCCATGGATGCTTGTCACCTTTTATTGGGGAGGCCTTGGGAATTTGATCGGAATGCGATTCATGAGGGAAGAGACAACACTTATACTTTCATGTTTGGAGACAAGAGGATCAAGCTCACACCCTTACCTCCAATTATGGGTGGCCGAGCTACTCATGCTATGACCAAGCCTCTTGAGGAAGTCCTATTGATTGGAGAACAAGAAATGAAACAAGAGCTTCATAAAGGCATGGTTGTTTATGCCCTCATCGCCAAAGAAAACCCTAAAGAGAGTGAGGAACCGATTCCTTGTGAGGTCCAAGAGCTATTGGAGTACTATAAAGACGTGTTCCCACAAGAGCTCCCACACGGCTTACCTCCTATACGTGGCATTGAGCATCAAATCGATCTTGTTCCGGGAGCTACACTACCTAATAAGGCCGCCTATCGAAGTGACCCCAAGGCTACACAAGAACTTCAACAACAAATTGGGGAACTCATGGAAAAGGGGTTTGTAAGGGAGTCTCTTAGTCCTTGTGCCGCACTCCACGCTTTTGGTACCTAAGAAGGATGGAACTTGGAGAATGTGTACGGATAGTCGAGCTATCAACAACATTACGGTCAAGTATAGGTTTCCTATACCTAGACTTGATGACATTCTTGATGAGCTTAGTGAGGCTCGATTGTTTTCCAAGATTGATCTACGACAAGGGTACCATCAAGTGAGAATCAAGGAGGGTGATGAGTGGAAGACGGCTTTTAAAACAAAGCATGGATTGTATGAATGGTTAGTCATGCCTTTTGGACTATCCAATGCTCCTAGCACTTTCATGAGGTTGATGACCGAGGTTTTGAGACCTTACTTGGGGAGGTTCATTGTGGTTTACTTTGACGATATCTTGGTGTATAGCCCTTCCAAGGAAGCTCATCTACATCACTTGCAAGTGTTGTTTGAGACACTTAGAGACCACAAGTTGTATGGCAAGCTAGAGAAATGTTCCTTCATGCAAAGCGAAGTCCAATTCTTGGGCTTTATCATTTCTAGCCGTGGGATACTAGTGGACCAAGAGAAGGTGGAGGCTATCAAATCATGGCCAATTCCGAAGAACATAACCGAGGTGAGGAGTTTTCACGGCTTAGCTTCTTTTTATCGAAGGTTCATCAAGGATTTTAGCACTATCATGGCACCCATCACCGAGTGTATGAAGAAAGGTGAATTCAAATGGAGTGAGGGGGCCGAGATTTCTTTCAATAAGATCAAGGAGTTGTTGTGTGATTCACCCATTCTTACGCCTCCGGATTTCAATAAGCTTTTTGAGGTTGAATGTGATGCTAGTGGAGTTGGAATTGGGGCCGTTCTCTTGCAAGAACACAAACCGATAGCTTACTTTAGTGAAAAATTGAATGGAGCCAAGCTCAACTATTCCACCTACGACAAAGAATTCTATGCCATTGTTCGAGCCCTCGCTCATTGGAGCCATTATCTCAAGCCCAAACCGTTCGTGCTACATTCGGATCATGAGGCACTTAAGTACATCAATGGGCAACACAAGTTGAATCATAGGCACGCCAAATGGGTAGAATTTCTTCAATCCTTCTCTTTCTCAAGCAAGTTCATTGAAGGGAAGAATAATGTGGTAGCCGATGCTTTGTCTCGAAGGCACACTATGCTAAGCTACATGGAACAAAGGGTGTTGGGCTTTGAGTTCATGAAAGAACTCTCTGTGGAGGATCCCGACTTCAAGGATGAATGGAGCTCCCTACACAACGGACAAGGCAAGCAAGGAGGCAAATACACACTTCAAGAGGGGTTCTTGTTCTTTGGAAATCGGCTATGTATACCCAAGAGCCCTTATCGAAATCTCCTAGTGAGGGAAGTTCATTCTAATGGTTTAGCCGGGCATTTTGGAATTCAAAAGACTTACGACATCCTCCAAGATCAATTCCATTGGCCCAAAATGCTTGGAGATGTCCAAGATGTGATCAAGAGATGCGCTTCGTGCCAACAATCCAAGTCCTTCTTTCAAACGGGGCCCTACACTCCCCTACCCGTCCCAAATCGGCCATGGGAGGACGTTAGCATGGATTTCATCGTCGCTTGCCTAGAACTCAACGAGGTAAGGACTCCATCATGGTTGTGGTGGATCGATTTAGCAAGATGGCTCACTTCATCAAGGCAAGAAAACCGAGGATGCCATGAGTGTGGCCGAGTTATACTTCAAAGAAGTGGTCAAACTACACGGAGTTCCCAAGACCATTGTATCCGATCGAGACACCAAGTTCATGAGCCACTTTTGGAAGACCTTGTGGAAATTGTTGAAAACAAGGCTCTTGTTTAGCACAAGTCACCACCCTCAAACGGATGGCCAAACCGAGGTCACTAATAAAACCTTGGGGAGGATCCTTAGGAGCATCGTTTCCAAGTCCTTGAAAGATTGGGATCTCAAACTTGCTCACGCCGAGTTTGCTTTTAACCGTGCCCCTTCTACTAGCACGGGACATTCACCATTTGAAGTGGTCTATGGGACTAATCCCCTCATGCCCACGGACCTAGCCCCCATCAAGAGCAAAGAGATGAGTTACGATGCCAAGAAGCGTGTTGAGTTCATGATGAGCATCCACAACCAAGTCAAGAAACAAATCGAGAAGTCAAACGAAGCCTACAAGGCTAAGTCCAAGAATCGAAAAACTCCAAGGGAGTTTGAAGCGGGAGATTTGGTGTGGTTGCACTTGAGGAAGGAAAGGTTCCCGGATAAGAGAAAGAACAAGCTCATGCCTAGGGCCGAGGGTCCCTTCGAGATACTTGAGAAAATTGGACCGAATGCTTACAAAGTTGATCTACCGGGAGAGTACGGAGTCCATGGTACGTTTAATGTGGGAGACCTTAGCCCTTATCTTGAAGACTTGGAAGATGAAGAAGGAGAGGATTTGAGGGCAAATCCTTTTCAACCCGGGGAGATTGCAACGGGAGTTGAGAATTTACGATCCATTGACCTAGGGCCCGCTTCCAACCTTAGGTCCAAAAGTCAACCTCAAGTCAATTGAAACAATCAAGAGAAAATTCAAGTGAGAAAAGGTCCCAAATCAGCCGAAAATTGGATCAAATGAAGGCTCACATGTTGTTCCACAATATGTCCCTTTCCCACATGTCCCTATCCACCTTTATGCTTTATGCTTTATGCTTTAGTAGTTGTTGTCTTCTTTCAAAATTTTCAGCTATGTGTAAGGCCTTTAGGCCGTTTTTCTTGTTGCTTTTCAAGGCTCATGTGAGCCCTTAGATGATCTTGAAATGTAAGGTTAGGATGTAAAGACTTGGTCTATATAAACCAAGCTCAACAACATAATTTTCAGATTTTGTTGAATGAAAAAAAAAACCCTAGAGTTTACTTGTGTGTTCCTCATTTCTCTCCTTGCTTTGTGCTTGAGATTTATGATTAATTAGTTAGTGGCTTAGTGCTTAACTAATTAAACCCCTAAATCTATTACTTTGTGTTTAGATTTAGGTACTATCTTTATGTTTCCTTTTGTTTTACAAAAATCAGAAAAATCATCACAAAAACACAACACTTTGGCCGAAAATTTCTAGGGTTTCCCAAGTCGATTTTAGTTCATCCTTTGAGTGAAACTTATCCCATCTAGTTTCATTCCACATAACCTCTTTGCACTGAAATAAATTCTTGAACCAATCGAAACTTAGCTCTCTGAACTTGACAAACTTGATTGCCTTAAAGACCTCATTTAAGAACCATTTTATTTCCGTCAAAACAATACCTTGTTGTTTGACCTATTACTTTAAAACTTTTGTAGATGGCTCAAGTTGGACATTGGAAGAGGAGCGCTTTGAGAGGCCAGTTGCCGATACACCCTGTGGCACCTATGTATGGGGAAAACTCCCCAGCGAGAGCACAGGCTTACGCAGCCTTTCAGCAGACGCAGCCAAATTCCTTCGCAGGAGATCCCTATGACTGCGTGCACTGGATTCAGGAGATGGAGGCAAGGTTTATCGTGGCAGGAATTCGCGAGGAGTGGAAGATACGCTTAGTGGAGGAGTACATCACTGGGGAACCATTTTTGTGGTGGACGAGATACCGTGCACCTGCTACTGCCTTGGGAGAAAACTTCCACGAGTGGAAGTTCTTCAAGTGTTTCATCAGGCTTGCAGTCCGAGCCGTTTCTGAGGGTGACACTTTCCAGGAGGCAGAGGAGATCAGCGATGATGAATTCGCACCCTTGGGTTAAAACCCAAATGATCTAGTAACCTATCAATACAGACAACATTTTGTATATCTCTAGATTTTAACTACCTAACCCCAGAGATCATGTATAGCACTCTTTGGAGCCGTTGTCTCTACTTTCTATCTTTCGTTATCTTCCTGAGAAATGTATTAGATGCATTTTGTTATCCAAAAACCGTTGTAACCAGCATTTGCATTTCAATGGAATGAAGTATCTTTTTCTGTGTTACTTGAATGACTTGTGTTATCTCTTTCTATTGCGATTAAATTCTATCGATGATAAACATGCTATCCAACACCTTGCAATGCTAATAAATTCTTCACTTCCTAATTCTTTCAGAATGGCTGCACCCCCAATGACAAACGCAGAAAGACAAATCCTGGCTGAAGAATCTCTAATCCGTATAGCAGAAATAGCCACGGACAACGCGAACCGCCAGCATCATCCGAGCGCGTTCGACCGATTTTCACGTCATCGTCCACCAGTATACGTCGGGTCAAACAACCCTACCGAGCTCACAAACTGGTTGGAGGAAATGAAAAAGCTCCTGGATCTAAGCAGGACACCTCCAGAAGAGAGGGTCAACATCGCCGCCTTCACCACGTTCACCTGGGGTGAATTCACGACAAAAATCAAGGAGCGATACTTCGGGTATGAACTCCGATGCCAGATGGAGGAGAAATTCATAAGTCTAAGAATGGATGGCATGACCCTCCAGGAGTACACGGAGGAGTTCCAACGACTTTCCAAGTTTGGGACTACGATCGCTCCCAATGAGAGGGCCCTGACTCAAAGGTACCTACGCAACATGTCTAATGATCTGCGTACCTACTTGAGCAGCAACACCTACACTACTTTTGCCGCAGCATACGAGCGTGCGTGCAGTGTATGGGCTTCCTTGGAGCTGGAAAAAGCCGAGGAGAAAAAGAAGAAGAAGGTGTTTGTGCCATCGGTGGCACAGTCGAGCTTCATTCAGAAGCCGAACTACCAACGCCCGAACCAACAGAGGCCAAATTTCCAGAGGCCTGCGTTCCAAAATAGGGTTCCTGCTGGGAACAATGAGAGAGCCATGGTTGTAGGAAGGGCTCCTCAACCAAGAGCCTTGCCAGGGAATTGTCATATGTGTAACAAGGCGCGTCATGAAGGGAAACAGTGTAATGGACAACCAATTACTTGTTACCGTTGTAAGCTGGTAGGGCACAAGGCGAATGCATGCCCTAATGCTCCGAGACCAACACCTGTTGCGGGAGTACCACAATCTGTAGTGGTACAGGGTCGAGTTTATGTCCTCACGGAGGCTGAGGCAGAGGAGTCACCTGAGGCTGACGTCATCACTGGTATTTTTCTTATAAACTCTGTAAACGCTGTTGTTTTGTTTGACACTGGGGCATCATTGTCCTTTATATCTGCTAAGTTTGTTTCAAAAGCTAATCTCACAAATTCCGAACCAATCAACGCAAATATTTCTCTTCCAAACGGGAAAATTTTTAAATGCTCCAAAATTTTCAAAGAAACTCCAATCACAATTCATAAAACAACCTTTCCTTCCGACCTTATTCTTTTCGACATGCCGAAGTTCGACGTCATACTGGGTATCGATTGGTTGACTAAATACAATGCAATATTCGAGTGCCGAGACCGAAAGATTCGCTTGAAGCATCTTACGGGGGCCAGGGTTACGTATCAAAAAACTTCGCCAATTAAGGGGGCGAAAATTATCTCTGTTCTGCAACTACAACGGTTAGAAAGAAAAGGGCATCAAGTATACCTATGCAGTGTCAATGAAGTAAAGGAAAGCGTGAACATTGAAGATATTCACGTAGTACGGGAGTTCCCTGATGTCTTCCCAGATGAATTGCCAGGCTTGCCACCTGCACGTGATGTGGAATTCTCTATCGACCTTGCGCCAGGCACGGCACCAATCTCGAAGGCACCTTACAGAATGACACCAGTAGAGCTACAAGAGTTGAAGAAACAACTTGAGGAAATGATTGAAAAGGGTTTCATAAGGCCGAGTGTCTCACCCTGGGGAGCACCGGTTCTCTTTGTGAAAAAGAAGGATGGCAGTATGAGACTCTGCATCGACTACAGGGAATTGAACAAGGTGACAATTAAGAATCGCTACCCTTTGCCCAGAATCGACGATCTCTTTGATCAACTAAAGGGCGCGGGAGTGTTTTCTAAGATCGACTTGAGGTCAGGTTACCATCAGTTGCGATGAGAATCGGACATCCAAAAGATCGCTGTAAGCGGTACTGGTCACTATGAGTTTAAGGTCATGCCTTTCGGTTTGACAAATGCACCAAAGATGTTCATGGATCAAATGAATGTAACCTTCCACGAATACCTTGACATTTGCGTGGTTGTATTCATTGACGATATCCTAATCTACTCAAAGACTGGAGCAGAACACGAGGAACATCTCCGTATCATTCTAGGAATACTAAGGGAATATAAGTGGTACGCTAAATTTTCTAAGTGCGAATTTTGGCTCGAGAAGGTAGCATTTCTGGGTCACGTCATCTCGAAGGACGGAGTGATGGTAGATCCTGCAAAGATCGACGCAGTGAAAGAATGGAAAGCACCCACGAACATAACTGAGATACGCAGCTTCCTGGGATTGGCTGGATACTACAGAAGATTCGTTCCCGACTTCTCCAAGCTAGCACGACCGATGACCAAACTATTACAGAAGGAATCTAAGTTCATATGGGGCGACGAGTGCGAGAATGCATTCCAGGAACTTAAGTCAAGGCTTACCACGGCACCAGTCTTAGCGCTCCCTACGGATGGAGACGAGTATGAAGTCTACAGTGACGCCTCACTGAATGGCCTGGGTTGCGTACTGATGCAACAGGGGAAGGTCATTGCTTATGCATCAAGGCAATTGAAGGTTCATGAGCGAAACTACCCAACTCATGACCTAGAATTAGCAGCTGTGGTGTTTGCTTTGAAAATCTGGCGTCATTACCTCTACGGAGTGAGTATCAAGTTCTACACAGACCACAAGAGCCTGAAATATATATTCACGCAGAAGGAACTCAACATGAGACAACGTAGGTGGTTAGAACTGATCAAGGACTACAAAATTGAGCTACTGTACCATGAGGGTAAGGCGAACGTCGTTGCTGACGCTCTGAGTAGAAAGACTACGCATACCCTTAGCAACATCTGGGAAATTCCGGCTGGTATCGTCAGAGACTTCAAAAGGATGAATTTAGAGTTGGTTCAGTCTGATGATGCCGACTTAAACGCAATGATCGCAGAGCCGGAGTTATATCACGAGATTAGAGCTCTACAATGGGAAGATGAAGAGCTTGTGAAGATCAGAAGGGAAATTCCTTCAGGAAACCGAGAAGGGTTTGAGATTAAACCTGACGGAAGTTTGAGATTCAAAGAAAGGTGGTGTGTGCCCAACGTACCAGTATTAAAAAGAAGGATCCTTGACGAGGCACATAGTACACGATATTCCATACATCCAGGATCCGATAAGATGTGTTGGGGTTAGTGTCCTCCACAGTGAGTGCAATAACATAAATAAATCTCTAAAGGTACACAGGGTACATTTTGTATTTAATCAGTTGATTAACGTTTATCAATAACGGTTGGCTTGCTAGATAAGTTTGACGTTATTGTCATACAGATGGCGGTGATCAACTGGTCCCTAAGAGTCACACCTAAAGGATGTGTTTGAGAGATGTGATTATTTGAGAAAATGATCATATCGATGCCTTATTTAATGACTAAAAGATTAGTCAGTGTTGTTGACTAAAAGGTTAGTCAAATGTGACTAAAAGGTTAGTCCAATATGACTAAGAGGTTAGTCAAATGTGATAATGAATGTTATTTAATAATGATTAAATAATATTGGATGAGAGGAATTAGCTGTAATTCGGAAATTGAATATAAAAGGTTATATTTAATTATTATATATAATGTAGGCTAATTAATTTTAATCAGTTATAATAAATTAGCAAATTATAAATATATGGATATTTATGATTAATTATAATATAAGGATATTATAAATTACATTATACATTAAAAGCCAAATAAAACTAATTAAATGGGTTATACTCTTAATTAGATTTGGGCTTGTAAATTGAGAAGTGGAAGAGCCCACTTTGTCTTATTTGGACGTGTAGAATTAGGTTAGGAGGGGAGTAGTTTTCTTCCTCTCTACTTAATCTAATCACATCCTAATTCTCCTGGAACTCATTCATTCATTTAATCCATAACTACAACACAAAACTAAAAGAAAGAAAAAGCAGTTTTTCTCTCTAATTTCTAGCAAATCAAGGGCATATCACAAATACATCTTGGGTGTTACAATTAGGAGATACCATATTATAGGTATTGTTCTTAGGCCATATTTACAAGGTTTGAAGGTTAATTCTAAATCTTTTTGTTTTATTATGCAATTTCTATTTATGACCATTAATCTTATAAAAGTTTTCATTATAATCCTGTGAATTTAATGGTCTATATACAGATATAAACCTACAAGTGGTATCAAAGCCTTAGGGCACATGAAATTTTTATAAGGTTTTCATAAAATCGATTTTGTATAAATTTTAATGATTTTGAATAAGATGGCCGAATGTTTTCAGTTTGGCCGTGTGGTTTGTGTTGTTTTTGGTCTTGTTTTGGGTCTTTTGATTCATAATCATCGATGTTTTAAGATGTTAAAATTATCTCTTATGAATTTGCATTAGTTTTGATTTAATACTGATTGAATTAAAACTTAAAAGGACCTAATTATGGATGTTAATGAACATATCATATTGATAATCATTAGATCTTCAAATTTAAGATGTTTAATCTAAAAAGTTAGTTTGAATACCTTAAATCAATGTTTAATACGGATTAAAATTGAGTTTGTATAGATCTTATTATTAGCATAATCGAATTAAATCAGTTTAATTCGATTTGTTTTGGTTGGCCGAGTAAATTTAATTTTATTTTGGTAATTTTGTTTATTGGCCGTGATTTACAATTAATAAAAAAAAAAAAAAAAAATTCGGATTTTTATGATTATGGCCGAAAGTTTGATTAAATTTGTTTTTTTTTATTATTTTGGCCGGTTTTTTCAATTTTTGGAAATATTATTGTTTTTACAATATCTTGTTATATTTGTTATAAAGATAACATATATTTAGTTATTATGAAAAGGTTCATAATATTTGATACCATATATTTTAAAAAGGTTTAAAATATTTGTTACCTAATTTATGTTATAATGATAATATAAATTTTGGATTATTATTTTGATTAAGATATTATGAACAATTAAGGAATTGTTGCATAATGATAATCATTTTAAAAGAGGTGGTTTGGATTAAAATCAATTCGTATGCATTGTTTTTATTATGTTTAGTTGATGCCATTTATTTATGTTTGTGAATGAATGTTTGAATGAATGGTTTATATTACGCATTATTTTTGTACAAACGGTTGTAATTTACTAGTGTGACCTTAGAAAGTTGTGTTTTCGTAATGAAGGAAACACAATTTTGGTTGTATTTTGAGATCTCGAATCTCCAATTTTGTAATTTTTTTTAAATTTTGGCATATTTTGAATTAGAATGTAAATAGGTTTATTTTTGTAATTCAAATATGTAATTTTAAGAAGATTCAAGTTGAAGATTCAAGATGGACTCCCACTTAAAGCCCAAGATGAAGAATGAAGACAACTTAGGGTCCATGGATGGATTCCACTTTGTAATTGTCTTTATTTTCATAGGGATAGGCCACACTAGGTGTTTTTCTTTTTGCGTTTTACTTTACCGTTTTTATTGCATTCACGTTAGATAGTCGCATCATATTCCGCCTAAACTAAACCAAACCACCTAATATGCATGAAAATGGATCATATAGTTGCATTCTTTTTCATAGACATACGGATGTCATTTGTTTAGAGCTATCACCTCAATTTAATCATTCACGATAATGCTAGATATTAGTTCACTTAAAATGAATTAAAATGAGTTGATGGGATCTTCCTCTAAAACGAAAATTGAGAGTAGTCTTTATACGAAAAGCATGCTATGAGCCCCTTCTTCGTCGGTAGGCATGTAGGACCTTACTCTCCACATGACCCCTTCTACGTTGGGTAAGTAGTATGCGTTGACCTATTTTTCCTCAACACTATAGTTCGAGTAATATCTCGTAGTTATAGTGGACTAATAGATAGGATTTACTGAAATCTATCGACCAAGAATTCTACAGTAGAATTAGCCAAGAGGTTGGCTTATCAATTTACAGAAATTGAGTCTTGGGATCACTTATGTAATTCTCGAGGAAGGTCGATTATATGAGTGCACGAGTCATTGCATTAAATCGTTATTGCTTTATGACTTAAATTTTTAAAACCATGATTTCTTATCTTTTCTCTTCTTCTTCTTTCTTTTCACAGTTTCGAATACGTTATATACAGATATAACTACTATAACAAATGGCTGTCCGTACAGACGAACCAATGCCAAGTGCCACACTTATGCGCGAATCATGGCTTAGAATTTTCATGGGCAGCATGAATCAGTCTACTCGACTGAAGCATGATGGGTCCAACTTTTCTGATTGGGAGGCCGCATTACTTGACTGAGCCACCGCCGGCTCTACCAGCTCCCGATGCAGAAGAAGCTGAAACCTTTGCTTATAACGATTTCATGATGGAAGCGGGTGCGTTACAGAACGTACTCATCTATGCAATGGAACCCAATTTGCAAAGACGTTTCATTACCCAAGGTGCAAACAAGATTTTCACCACCCTTACTAAGGAATTCTCGAAAGCTCCGAGAATTAAGAGTTACGAGTATACTACTCGTTTCTTTGAAGCTAGACTCCAAAAGGGCCAACCGGTTGGTCCACACCTTCTCGCCATGATCGAGAACGTTGAGAAATTGGAGGAGCTTGGTTGCACGATCGATGAGAAGATCATCATTGATCGAGTGCTTCACTCTCTTCATGATGGGTATGCCCTCTTTAGGGCAAACTATTACATGAATGACATGCGAAAAGTTCCGCATGAACTACATTCACTCCTCGCATGCAGGCGGAGAGTGATCTCAAGTTGAGTGGGAGCACGAAGCAAGATGTTCTCATGATTGGGAACAAGAAGGGTAGGGTAAGGCTTCGCTAACCTAGTCGTAGGTAGCCAAATTCAAGAGGCCAGTGGTTGCTAAGAGTGGGCCTGGTGAGGCTAGCGGTAGCTCACAAGGCAAGGCAAAAGCCAAGCAGAGCATGGAGTGCCACCATTGCCACAAGCCTGGGCATTGGAGGCGAATCGCCCTGTATCTTTGAGGACATAAAAGCAGCCGCTGCTCTCGTTGGTATGTCTTCTTTTATTCATATGATTGAGATTAACCATGCAAGTTTCTGAACTTGGGTACTTGATAATCGATGTGGTTCTCATCTGCAATCATTTGCGGGGCCTAAGAAGCATCGTAACTCCGCAAGAGGTGATGTAGACTGCGAGTGGGGAATGGAGCAAGAGTTGCCGCCAGTTTCAAGAGGGGAACATATGTAATCCAACTCCCGAGCGGTTTTGAGTTATTTCTGAATAACTGTTACTATGTACCTAGTTTATCTAAAAACATTATTTCTGTATCCGTTCTTGATAAAGAAGGATTTTCATTTTCAATTAAGAATAATAGCTGTATTTTCTCATTGAACGATATGATTTATGGTAAAGCTGTTTCCATGAACGGAATTTATGTTTTAGATCAAACCACAGAAATCATGCATGTGAGTAACAAGAAAGCAAAGGTTGGTGACAAAGATCAAACGTATTTATGGCATTGCCGAATGGGACACATAAATGAGAAACGCGTGAAAAAGCTCATTAATAATGGGACTATCGCCCCATTTGACTATGAAACTTTTGGCACGTGCGAATCATGTCTTATAGGCAAAATGTCTCGAATTTCCTTCAAAGGTGTTGGAATGCGCGCTGCTGACCTATTATGACTCATACATACTGATGTGTGCGGACCTATGTCAATCAACGCTAGAGACGGCTATAGGTATTTCATCACTTTCACGGACGATTTGAGTAGATATGGACATGTCTACTTA
This sequence comes from Dianthus caryophyllus, assembly GCA_023091065.1. Taxonomy (NCBI): domain Eukaryota; kingdom Viridiplantae; phylum Streptophyta; class Magnoliopsida; order Caryophyllales; family Caryophyllaceae; genus Dianthus; species Dianthus caryophyllus. The sequence continues at coordinate 26,068,161 of CM041524.1, forward strand.
ATGAAGCATAAAAGTGAGTCCTTTGACAAATTCAAGGAATTCCAGAATAAGGTTGAGAACCAACTGGATAGAAAGATAAAAGCACTACGTTCAGATCGTGGTGGCGAATATCTTTCAACTGAGTTTGATCGACACCTGAAAGACCGCGGAATAGTATTACAGTTAACTCCACCTGGAACACCACAAATGAATGGTGTGTCCGAACGCAGGAATCGAACATTACTTGATATGGTTCGATCCATGATGAGTCACACGGTAGTACCTGACTCATTATGGGGCTATGCTCTTTTGTCAGCTGCTCTTATACTTAACCGAAGTCCGTCTAAAGTCAGAGACAAGAATCCATACGAGTTATGGAAGGGACGGTCCCTAACTTGTCCTTTATTCGGGTTTGGGGGTGCGAGGCTTATGTCAAGTGGAGACACGAGGATAAGCTCGGCCCGCGATCGGTCAAGACATACTTTATTGGTTATCCAAAAGGAATGTTTGGTCATTACTTCTATTCGCCAACCGAACAACGCGTTTTGTTGCGGCTAGTGCGAAGTTCTTAGAGAAAGAGTTTCTCGAAGACAAGAGAGGTAATAGAACCTTCGATCTGTCGGAGATTCCTGAACCAACAACCGAGCAACCAATGGAGGAAACTGTTCCTTCTACGTCTGCTGCGGTTAATGTCCCTTTGGAACCTAGGAGGTCGGGTAGACTCTCCATTCCTCCAGATCGATATATCGGTATAGTCGAGGAGAATGGGAGAGACGACGTTTTACTCCTTGAGAGTAACGAACCCGTAACCTATAAAGGTGCCATGACATGTTCCGACTCAAAGCTATGGCAAGAAGCCATGCAATCCGAGAAGGACTCGATGTACGAGAACAATGTATGGGATCTGGTTGACTTACCTGATAAGGCTAGGCCTCTTCAGTGTAAATGGCTCTACAAGATAAAGCGATCTGTAGAAGGACAACCAGATATATACAAGGCACGACTAGTGGCAAAGGGTTTCACTCAGGTGCAAGGGTTGCACTATGATGAGATCTTTGCACCCGTAGTCATGCTTCGTTCCATTCGGATTCTCTTAGCGATCGCCGCATTTCATGACTATGAAATTTGGCAAATGGATGTGAAAACCGCCTTCTTAAACGGTTATTTGGAGGAGGAGTTGTACATGGTACAACCCGAAGGTTATATCGATCCTAAAGATCCTAAGAAGGTTTGCAAACTTAAGCGTTCCATCTATGGACTTAAGCAAGCTTCACGGAGTTGGAATCATCGCTTCGACCAAGTGATAAAGGAGAATGGATTCACTCGATCAGTCGAGGAACCATGCCTATATATCAAGTCGAGTGGGAGCAAGATTGTCTTCCTAATCAGACGTCGATGACATACTCTTGATTGGGAATGACATACCTCTCTTAACTTCGGTAAAAGTATGGTTAAAGAACCATTTCCGGATGAAAGATCTGGGTGAGGCACAGCGTATTTTGGGGCTCCGTATCTATAGAGATAGATCACGACGGATGTTATCCCTCAGTCAGGAGTCTTATATAGATAAGATTCTTGAGAGGTTCAGCATGACCAACTCCAAGAAAGGGAACCTTCCAATGATCTCAGGGGTGCATTTGAGTAAAGCTCAAGCACCAAAGACATCGGAAGAGGTCGAGCGCATGAGTCGGATTCCATATGCTTCGGCAATAGGATCGATCATGTATGCCATGATATGCACACGTCCGGACGTGGCATATGCATTGAGTATGACGAGTCGATACCAAGGCAATCCAGGTGAAGCACACTGGATGGCCGTAAAGAACATTCTTAAGTACCTACGGAGGACTAAAGATTGGGTATTGACTTATGGAGGAGACACTGAGCTATGCGCAATCGGTTACGCAGATGCTAGTTTCCAAACGGATCGAGATGACTCGAAATCTCAATCTGGATTCGTTTTTACTCTTAATGGCGCTGCGGTCAGCTGGAAAAGCTCCAAACAAACTGTTATAGCAGATTCAACGACTGAGTCCGAGTACTATGCTGCTTCAGAGGCTGCAAAGGAAGCTATATGGATGCGTCAGTTCTTACAAGGACTAACTGTAGTTCCTAGTTCGAATGACCCGATCACCATCTATTGTGACAATAGTGGTGCCATCTTCCAAGCGAAGGAGCCTAAGTCCAGCAACAAGTCTCGACACGTGCAAAGGAAGGCTCACATGATCCGGGATTACGTGGAGCAGAAGGAGATAGTGATTGACAAGATTGCTACGGATGATAACATAGCAGATCCTCTCACTAAGCCGTTGAGACAAGATAAGCATGAAGGGCACGTTAAATCCATGGGCATTAAGCGTGTTCCTGAGTTGTATTAGTTGTTTGTATGGATTTGACACTTGTATTTCCTAACACTTCTAATAAAATCATCGTTTTGTTATATATATATTGTTTTCGTGAGGGTTGTGCAGACAACGTTGAACACCTCAAAGTGAACTGAATTGCTTTATATTTTGTTTTGGTCCGTGATCGCCTACACGAGCTGATAACTCTGGCAATCATTTTGTGACGTCGATTGATGGTGGGTTCAACGAGCCATAAGTCAAAGCTGATCGATCGATCACAGATGCGGGTTTACTGAAATCGCGCAGGACATGTTTGTGACGACAACATGGAGTCCTAAATGTTTCAGAACATTAGGTGCCTGGTCGTGGATAGGACATCCATAGTGTTCCTAGAGTCGATTCTTTTGACTATCGACCGCCTCTCGAGATTAAGGCGATTTTGGGTGACTTTGGTTTCTTTCTCACGGCCGATCGTAACAGAGGCCAAGCAGATTTTCACTGGTCATTTCATGCCGCGCTTACATCTGCAGGATTCGAAGTCATGAAATATCCAAACTTCTATCAAGTTATAATATTTATTCTCAGGGCCACTCGAGGAACTGTAACTGAAAATGCATGGCCATGCTCGAATATTGATTCGTTTATCGTTTAAGTTACTCTCTAGTCGGGGAAACCACTCACGATATTGATCACTTGTGAACTACGACCTTTGAAAGTACGGACTTTGCAAATTGGTTTACATTGAGTGGGAGAAATTTATTATGGATATGAGAATCGGTTATCGCACCTACACTTGTACGGACAAGTGGGAGATTGTTGGGGTTAGTGTCCTCCACAGTGAGTGCAATAACATAAATAAATCTCTAAAGGTACACAGGGTACATTTTGTATTTAATCAGTTGATTAACGTTTATCAATAACGGTTGGCTTGCTAGATAAGTTTGACGTTATTGTCATACAGATGGCGGTGATCAACTGGTCCCTAAGAGTCACACCTAAAGGATGTGTTTGAGAGATGTGATTATTTGAGAAAATGATCATATCGATGCCTTATTTAATGACTAAAAGGTTAGTCAGTGTTGTTGACTAAAAGGTTAGTCAAATGTGACTAAAAGGTTAGTCCAATATGACTAAGAGGTTAGTCAAATGTGATAATGAATGTTATTTAATAATGATTAAATAATATTGGATGAGAGGAATTAGCTGTAATTCGGAAATTGAATATAAAAGGTTATATTTAATTATTATATATAATGTAGGCTAATTAATTTTAATCAGTTATAATAAATTAGCAAATTATAAATATATGGATATTTATGATTAATTATAATATAAGGATATTATAAATTACATTATACATTAAAAGCCAAATAAAACTAATTAAATGGGTTATACTCTTAATTAGATTTGGGCTTGTAAATTGAGAAGTGGAAGAGCCCACTTTGTCTTATTTGGACGTGTAGAATTAGGTTAGGAGGGGAGTAGTTTTCTTCCTCTCTACTTAATCTAATCACATCCTAATTCTCCTGGAACTCATTCATTCATTTAATCCATAACTACAACACAAAACTAAAAGAAAGAAAAAGCAGTTTTTCTCTCTAATTTCTAGCAAATCAAGGGCATATCACAAATACATCTTGGGTGTTACAATTAGGAGATATCATATTATTGGTATTGTTCTTAGGCCATATTTACAAGGTTTGAAGGTTAATTCTAAATCTTTTTGTTTTATTATGCAATTTCTATTTATGACCATTAATCTTATAAAAGTTTTCATTATAATCCTGTGAATTTAATGGTCTATATACGGATATAAACCTACAAGATGTACCAAGACTTAAAACTGAGGTTTTGGTGGGTAGGAATGAAAGCAGAGATTGCCGAGTACGTCGCGAAGTGCCTAATCTGCCAGAAGGTGAAATTCGAACATCAAAGACCTGGAGGACTACTGCAACCCTTGGACATTCCATTGGGGAAATGGGATTCTATTTCCATGGATTTCATAACGGGTTTACCAAGAACTCACAGGGGAAATAATGCGATCTGGGTGATAGTGGACCGTTTAACGAAATCGGCCCATTTCGTACCGATCAAGGACACTTGGAGCCTTGAAGAGCTAGCTAAGGCTTACGAGAAGGAGGTGATCCGACTACATGGTGTACCACTGGACATTATATCGGATAGGGATCCGAGATTCACCTCCCATTTTTGGGAAAGACTACAAGCAGCATTGGGAAGCCAACTGAAGATGAGCACCGCTTTCCACCCTGCGACCGATGGTCAAACTGAGCGAACTATCCAAACGGTCGAGGACACGCTCAGGGCATGTGCTTTAGAATTCAACGAGAATTGGCAGAAGAGTCTACCTTTGATTGAATTCTCCTACAACAATAGCTTCCATGCTAGCCTGGGTTGTGCACCGTTTGAAGCACTCTACGGAAGGAAATGTCGTAGCCCAGTCTGTTGGTACGATGCTAGTGACAACGTGGGCACTGGACCACAGGTTATCCAAGACCAGATCGAACACATCAAAATCATTCGTGAACGTCTACAAGCGGCCCAAGACCGCCAGAAGATGTATGCCAACAAACATCGCCGATCTATTGAGTTCGAAGTTGGTGATCATGTTTTCTTGAAGGTATCGCCCATGAAGGGGGTTCGACGTTTTGGTTTGAAAGGGAAGCTAAGTCCTAAGTACGTTGGACCATACGAAGTACTTGAAAGAATTGGTGAGGTAGCCTATCGCCTAGCACTACCTCCCAATTTATCCAAGGTTCACAACGTGTTCCACGTTTCTCAACTAAGGAGATACAGGAGTGACCCAAGTCATATCATTACTCCGGACGTGATCGCTATTGAGCCTAACTTGCTATACTCAGAAAGGCCTGTCAAGATTCTAGCACGAGAGATCAAGGTGTTGAGGCGGAAGACGGTCCCCTTAGTGAAGGTGCTATGGAGGGGTCAATTGACTGAACAAGCAACTTGGGAGACCGAAGCCTCTATGAAGGAGAAATACCCCGAGCTGTTTATCTCAGGTGAAAATCCTATCCTTCATTCAAGTTTCGGGACGAAACTTTTCTAAGGGGGGAGGTTTGTAACACCCCGTGTTAATTTAATTCAATAATTAGCCATCGGTTATAAATTTCTATTCTTAAATCATTTCCTAATCTTTTAATCTTCCAAAATCTCTATTTTTGCAAAACTTTCGTTTTGTAAAATTTATCGACTTCTTAAAGACTTTTTAAAATTTTTGAATAATGAAATAAATATTTTAGTTTTAGAATTTAAAAGTAGAAATATTTCGAAAAATCGTCAAACGCGCACACATTAACTTTTATCGCTTTCGACGCCCGACTTTTTAAAACTGACCAATTTCGTGAAAAACATTTTTAAACACAAAATAAACATTTTCTTACTCAAATAGTGCATTTGCATACTAGTATGCAAATAGTCATTTTGGTTCCCTAATATTCATTAATTAAAACATTATTTTCTAATTAAAAACCAAACTTATCTAACACATAACTTAACCTAATTTCATTACAACTTTTTCATTATTTTCACAAGTGTAAAACTCACCCATTTTCATCCAAAAAGGCCGGCCCCCTTGCTCTCTTTTTCTTCCTTTATTTTCTTTCATTTTTCACTTAAAACATCCTAAATTAAAACCCTAAATATTATCCTAATAATTCACTAGTGTTCTTAGTTGTTCCTTGGGTATTTGAAGCTTATATTCTACGGGTTTTTGAAGGTGAAGACGGGTACTTGGGTGAAGACTTAGACCTAGATAACATCGTTGATCCGGACAACCAATAAACTTACCGATTAAGGTGACTAGCTTTGTCTTGTTTTAACCTCTTAGTAAATTAATTTGTTTTGTTATTATGATTTTATGAGTATGAAAATTATGTTAAATATGTTAAACATCACTTGTATGTACTTGTATGTTTATGTGTTGTATAATAAAATGATAATAACTAAATAATATGTTAAATAGATTATTGTAGTAAAATATTCATATGTTTAGTTAAATTAATTTTGAGCATTTTTAGTTTATGTTTATATGATTTTTATGTTTAGTTATGTTTTATTTAAGTAGTAATCATATATAAAAATTATGTGAAATATTAACAATGAGTTTAAAGTGATTAAAATCGAAAATGAAAACTTGTGTGTGTTTGTTCTTGCTCACGGTTTTGCCTCTATTTTTACCTAAATTTTCACTTTTAATTTTTGTAAATAATATGTTGGATTAAGTTAGGTTAAAATAGATGTTGTTATGTAAAAAGAATTAAATTAGGAAAATAATTTATAAGTTGTTAAATATGCATTTTGTGTTCTTAACTTGTTGTTGATGTTCTTGATGTTCTTTAAATGTTCATGTTGATGTTCATCTTTATGTTCACTTTGATTTTGTTTTAGTTTATGTTTGTTAATAATTTGTGTTTATGTTTAGTTATTACTTTATATATTGTTAGTCTTATAATATAAATCAACTTAAAACATTATAAATCATTTAGAATAAAAAGTTAGAAATTTAAAGTGTTGAAAAACACTATTTATAAATATAAATGAAACTTTTAGTAAATTTCATTTTAGTTTAAACCGTTTTAGTATGTTTAGAATAATTGAATATAAAAACTTTAAACTAAAAACCGATAAAAATTGAAAAGTTAAAATTGACCACCATTAGGCCACGGCATCCCTTAAATTTTTGGGTCAAAAATTACTTTTATCACTTTTTAGTTTTTGTTAAAATAATTTAATTAGTAGTTAATAAGTTAGGATTAAGAAATTAAAAGAAATAAATCAATTTTTATACATATATAATATCACACGGTTTCACTAATTAAAATGGACCAAATTTAATCAAAATGAAATTATCACTAAGTCACTAAAGTTAAATAGTAATTAGAATTGAATTTTAGTATAAATCGATTTAGTTATAAATGAAATATTATAAACCGATAAAAATATGTGACCGTTATAAAAATGAACTAAATCGTGTGCTACCGCCTTTGCACTTGGACTGTTGAAACTTGGACATACGGACAAAAATGAATCATCCACGATACTATTATTTTTAAAATGAAAATCGCTAAATTTAGTTAATAGACGACTAAATTTAACTAAGTCTCATTTTAAAATGAATATCATTATCACTTTTTACAAACCGAACTTAACGTTTTTAAAACTAGACCGTTAAAATATTTTCAAAAATCACTAAGTACAAAACGAACTTAACGACTTTGAAACTAGAAATTTATACTTAGAAAATAAAAGGGTTTAGTTTATTACCTAAAATATCTTAAGTATAAATACCTAAAATATCTTAAGTATGAATACCTAAAATATCTTAAGTATAAAAATACGTATAAATATAGGAATACGTACAAGTATAAGAATACGTATAAGTATAAAAATACGTATAAAATACGAAGTATAAAAATACGAATACGTATAAAAATACGTATAAAATACGGTTAATAGTGAATAGTGAATAGTGAATAGTGAATAGTGAAAAGTGAATAGTGAAAAATTTACGAAACTTGTAAAACAAGTTACATCTTAAAATTCAAAGATATTTCAAAACTCAAAAATTGAAATATTGAAAATAATTGAAAATTTTACTAAGTATAGAAAAATTTAAAATGAATAAGTAAATGACTTAAAGTGTTTTGAAAAACACTTAAATAAAATTGGACATACTAATAAACGCATCAATATAGAAACTTGAAAACGTTAATAATTAACAGCACTTCAAATAATAAACGAATATGTTATGTGATCATATGAAACCTACAATTCAAATTAAACGTTTGACGCTGAGACTAGGAGAGTCTAGTAACATGTGATATGTAATTATCAAATAAATAATGAATACTGAGTAAGTTAAATAAAAGGTCAAGCTTGGGCCTCAGATATGAAAACGTCAATCGTGAGTGAAGTGGGGTTAAGATAGTCTTGTGGCGATTAGCCATTGCAGACAAGATAATGAATATGCCACTGCTTCTGTATCAGGCTTTAGGAAATAGTGGTTTTATCCAGAGTTATGGTGCACTATGATTAGCATAGCCCATTCTTAAAGTGGATATTAGTGTATGCGTACTAGACTAGGGTTTTATTCCCTATTTCGCTAAAGTTAACAGGCACCCGTGACCTTGTGGATTCAGTCGATTATAGCTGCTCGCCTCCTTGCCGTGTTTCGTTCTTAGTGGGCGCGACACTTGCATTCGTTCTTACCACATGTACAGATCACTTGACGAGATTGTATCTGAAGTTCGAATCATTTCGAACACTAGAAGATGAGATGCAAGTACTATAGTATTCGGCGTGGTTTACGAGTCGAGTAAGCCGCTGCACTATGGTAGTGAGATGCAAGCGACTAGAGTACAATGGCCTACTCAGTGGTCAGGCTCGTAAGCAGTATGTGTTGTTTGTTGTTTGATTAAATGAGAATGAGTGTGTACCATCTTCGAAAACTAAAGACCACAAATTTCTGAAGTGAATCGAGTCTGCATGATGAGTATGATACGATATGTATGTTTGTATGCGATCTAATATCGCTTTGTAATATTGTATTATGTTGTGAATACTATTGCTATGATATTATATGTTAATTGCTTTCATAACTGAATATCATGCTTATATGATTTATCGCTTTAAACCGCATGCTTATTATGACTTATATGTCTTTATATGCTATATGTAATAAGCATATTTATGTTTTTATCATAATGTTATGTTTATAAAGCGATAATATTATGTTAGAGTAAGTGTCCTCCACAATAGTGCGATTATTTAATAAATCTCAATTAAGGAATACATGGGGATAATCCTGTATTATTGTCAATTGATTAACGTAAATCAATAACGGTTGGCTGACTAGAGTTTGACGTTATTGTCGTGAGAACGGCGGTAATCAATTGATCCCTTTAAGTCACACCTATAGGAACGTACTCCAAATATTTAAGCTAATTAATTGTATGAGATACGATTATATTAGTAACTTGATAAATCGACTAACGGTTAGTCATTGTATTGATTTAGAGAGAAATCGAGTTGTGAACTCGAATGATTTAATTTTATATCGATAAAATTATTAGTGGAGATGGGAATTAGTGATTAAACGTTAATTCACTAATCATGTATATTTTACTAATGAGATTAGTAAAAGTACATTTTAATATATGTGTAAGTGTACATGTATATTAAGGAAGAGTTTAATTAATTTATACTTTATCATATTAGATGATTAAGTGATAAATTATAAGTATTTGTGGGACAAATATTGAAAACAAAATAGACCCGAATAGGTCCATTTGGACCGTCCTAAAGGGAAGAAGAGAGGATAGATTCCTCTTTGTCTTTTTCTATTTTGTTTACTAGTACATTGTCATGCATGCTTTAAACATTATAATTACACATGCATGCTTTTTGCTTTTGTTGCATGCTAAAGACATAATGATTACTATGCATAGCATTTTTCTTACCAAGAAAAAACTCTACACTCTTCCTCTCCTCTCTATGTTTTGTTGGCTATGTAGTGTATGTGATACACTTGATTTGCTCTTATTTTTTTATAAAAAGAAATGGCCAAAGAGAGAAAGGCGATGCATGCTACTTTCATTACTTTATTCTCTCACAATAACTCTCTAAGTAATAAGAAACTAGTTCTTATATTTTTCTAATGTATTACTAAGTGTTAGTAATATTAATTTCACATATTATCAAGCTACTATTAGTGATTTCTAGATCAAAATTACTAGTAGTTTTGGAGTTGTTCTCGGGTGCAACTAAGAGGAGGTTTCCTATTTTGGAAACTCGGTTTTGGAGGATCATCCTACTTACCAGCTCAAGAAACAAAACTAGAAAGGAGTTCTAGTTTTGTGCCCATTGTTTCCCTTTGAGAAAGGTATAAAATTTCTATAAACTTATAACAAAGTCTATTTGTAACTACATAGATCTTGGTCATCAAATTAGAGTAATTTGATTTACACTAATACTTGATTAGTGAATGGGATCCGATCCCTACATATTAAACCAAAGTAATTGAAATCGAGGGTAAGTATGAGCATAGCTAGTCACTGTCCGCTCAGCGGGCACCCCCCCATCAGCTTATTGTGCAGGATAACCGTGGACCAGAAGCTGGATTTTGGACGGGGCCACGAGATGTTTTTATGCTTTACTTTTAGTTGTTTTTGAGAGATTTGTAATATATATAACACTTTACTCTTTTAATTACCGTACATAGAGTTGTTTTATTCAACTCTTGAACGATGTTGTAACATTTTGGGTTTTATGTATAATTAATGACGCTGGTTTAAGACTTAATTAATTTCCGCCTTAGTAATTAAAGTCGACTAAAAACCAGGTTGTTACACCTCACATCTTGCACATGTTTACCAAATTCAAAACAAAGCTTGCGTGGTATGGTAAGACCATCATCTACATTCACCTTAATATGAGAATCCAAGTTTATATTGTTGTCCAACACCTCCTCATTTAAGGTCAACATAAGTTCATTCATCTACATTCACTTTTGATCAAGCTTATTTCATCAAAAACTTCTTTGAAATCGTCATCAAAAATTGCTGGTTGATCAGGATCAAATAAGGATGTAACGTCTCCATGTGATTCATCCTCAAAAGAAAATAGTTGATCTTCAACCACGTCATCTTCTAGATCACCACTATCTAAGGGCTCGAAAATATATGTGACAATTTCACCTTTTGCATCCTTATCTTCTTCTAGATAGGGAATAAAATTAGAAGACTCAATATTTGTCACTTCTTTCTTCTCTTCATAAAATTGCTCAAGTTTACTTTTCATATTATCTAACATGAAAGAAACACGATCAACCCTTCTTAGTGCCTCTTTCCAAAATAAACAATGCTCAATTCGTTCCAATTCTTTCAAAGCATATTGGAGTTTCTTTAACTTCATGATTTTGTTGCACCCAAGATAAATTTGTTAAGAAACAAATTGAACACGGCTCTGGTAACCAATTTGATGTAGAACGGACTCGATATTTTGCAGCGGAAATTAAAAGATACTTCCTCCATTCCATTTGATTCTATACATATTCCTTTTTCGGAAATTCCAATCAATTCTATACATTTCTATTTTAGTCTCTACTTTATTAAACTAAAAGACCAATATACCCTTCACTAATATCCACTCAACCCACTTGCAAACAATAAAGTAGGGGTATTTAAGTAATTCCATTATCTACCCCACTTGATTTTCTTCTACCTTAATTACCGTGTTTTGGTCAAACGTATAGAATCAAACGGAATGGAGGAAGTATGAATTAGTTAAGAAAATCTCGCAAGACCCCTCAACTAAGACTAGAATTAAACTAGCAATCTCGCAAGACTACTCGATTAACTCCTTTTGGTAACTCTCAACCTCGCAAGGAATCAAGTTAACAAGAATTCAACCTCGCAAGGAAGAATTAACACTCTTATAACTCGCAAGTTAATAAGAACACACAAGTATAAACTTGAATTTTATTTCTCAAAGTAATCTGAAAAATAAGGTCACAATCCAACCTTATTTATAATACTCTAAACAACTATATTGGTCCTAGTATAATTAGGAAACAAAATTATTCATCAACTAATACTTTCCTAATTTAATAAGGAAATAAACTAATAAAATAAAATCAACTAAAAGAAATTATTACTCCTACCACTTCTAGGAAACTTTCCCAAGTTTATTTGCAACTAAATAAACTAAATAAAGATAATAAAATAAGCTTAATTATCACGATTCAATTTTAGGAAAGTCGTGTTTCCAGCAGCCTGTTTCACGCGTTTCCAGTTAACAGCAGGAAACGTGTTTCAGCGTTTCCTGTCTGACAGTTTCTGCGTTTCCATTGTTTGTGCTTGCGTTTCCACTGGTTGTGCTTGCGTTTCCACTGTTTGTGATTGCGTTTCCACTGTGATTCCAGGCTCCTGCATCACAAGTACTACAAAAAAAAACGGTCCAAAAGATGTTACAAAATCAGCATACAACAAACAATAACAACTAAAGTAGAAAGCGACCCTTTGAAGCATCCTCTCCTTTCATTGTTTTTGTTCATCCAAGGCCCTTGATTGCTCCTTGGAGAGCAAGTTTCGGTCAGCCAATATAAGATCCCAAGCTGATTTTTATGCTACCATACAACATACTAAAAGGTGACAAAGACATAAAGTATAAAGCAAATTATAATGAAAGAGACTTGCACTTGAATTAGTGTGTTTCATTTGGAACACCAAATCAGCCGAGATTTTGGCCTACATTTTGGCTGATTTTTCTTGACCATTAGCCCAAGGACCATGGTTAGATCTTAGACCAAAAATCGGAACCAAATCGCCAAACCGTTTCAGTCCAACTCTCCCCTTCTTCAAAAAAAGTTTGTCCTCAAACTTTGGCCAACTAAAACTTGGTATCCAAAAAGAATTTTCCGAAAAACAAAACAATTTTGAAAGAATGTGGTTTAGATGTAAAAGAGGGAAACAACAAGAGCACATCCTCTGAAAAGCACATAGCAATTTCATGGAACCCTCTTGCTAATCAACTCGATTCAAACACTCACAAAGTGCTTGAATCAAGGCCGACACTCACAAATCAAGACACACCCAGATTTGCAAGGTTACACCCTAAAACACCAAGAACCACCTTATCCCAAGATCGTGCCCGATTTTCTTTAATTTGGCCGACTTACTTGGACCATTTAGTCCAAGTTTATCTATCCTCTTCCATTCCTTTACTTACACAAATTACACTTGACTTACACACCTACATTTTCATCATCAAAGTTAATTAGCTTGTTTAAATATAATGTTTATACATTTTTAATACTAAATACAAAACAAATACAAGTTACTACTAAATTCATTTCCACACAAAAACACTTAAACACACTAGACTTTTCTCTCTAAATAAATCCACTCTAAAAACACTAAGTAAGAAAACATCATCTTCATCCTCAAGATCCATGAAGATCTTCATCTTCTCCATTTCATTCTTTTTCATTAAACATTTCTTTTCTCTATTTTTAATTTGCTTAACACTTAAACTATTTCTCCACTTCTTTTTTATTAAATCATCACTTCCTCTTTTACCTTGTAATTATTTAAGAACATAAATCGAATTAAATAAAATGTATACTTTTTCAAGAAAATAAAAATGATACAACACTTTAAATATTTAGTTTAGTTTAGTAAAATAATTTACTACCTTAGTTAATTTTCTTTGTATGTACTTCTAACCTAAAGACGAAGACCCAAGTGACGGGGTTGATTTAAGTATCTACGACGGTATAGTGGACCCGAAAATTGCTAGAAAAATCATACCGAGCAAATTTAAGGTGCCCCCGCACACTAGTTTAAATTTTGTAAAACGCATGCTATAAATGTTTATGTGTTATATTTATTGTTTTATTATCACCTAGCATCATATGTTAAATTAGAAGACAAAAATCGAAAAATAAAATTGGGTGCTCACCTAAAAATACCCACGGCATTCACCTTATTTTTGTTTAATTTTTTGTTTTAATTTTTGTTAATTATATGTTAAAAAGACTATAATAAATGAGTGCTAAAAAGAATGTTAATATGTTGATGTTCATTTCTTTACATTTTGTTGTATGAATAATTTGTATATTTAAATTTTGTTGTTTTTATTTATTAATGTTTTTTATGAGTTTTAGTATATGATGAACACATATAAAATTTATAAAGAACAATAGATATAGAATTAGTAGTACAAAAATCGAAAATAAAATTTGTGAGAATAAATAGAGGGCCACGGTTTTTCTTTAATTTTTGGACCTATTTTTAGTTTTAATTTTTGTGAATAACATGTTATGTTAGTTTAGGTTAATTAGCCTTATTAGTAAAATTTGAGAAATTTAAATGATAATATGAAAATTTGAGTTATTAGTGTTCTTATGAAAAGCATGTATGTTCTTCATTTTTAAGCTAGTTTTAGTTATCTATTGTTTTTCTTTAATAGTTAGTAAGTATTTTAGTAAACATATGCTTTAAACAAGTTAAAATAATTTGGAAAAAAATTAGGAAATTAGTGGACTAAGCCACGACATTTCACTTTTATTTTATAAAATTTTTGATAAATTTTAACTTAGTTTAAATCACTTTAGAATAATTTAAATAAGTAGTATATAAAAACCTTAAGTCAAAAAAACCGAGAAATTAGAAAATGAAAATGAAATGCATAAGTATAGTTAGGCCATGGTTTTAGGGTTATTTTGGATTTAAAATGAATTTTGTCACTTTTTATTTTTATCACTAAAATAATTTAATTAGTTAAGTAATGAATTATAATAAAAACAAAAGGAAATAAATAGATAAATAAAAATAAAGGGCCACGGCATACTTACAGTATTTGGGTCTATTTTGATCAAAAATGAATTTGTCACTAAGTCATTAAATTTGAATAGTTAATAAGATTATATTTAATTGTAATATGAATCGTTAATAAAAAAAATCGACGAAACCGATAAAAATAATGTTACATGTATTAAAATGAACAAATTCGAGTGCTACCACCTTTGCATAAATATGGACTTGGACATATGACTAATTGAATAAACTACGAACATCGCCAAAATAGAAACCGTTAAATTTTAGCTAAGTATATGACTAAACTTAACCGAGTTTTACTTTTAAAATATTGATACTAATCACTAAATACAAAACGAACTAAACAACTTCGAAACTGGAAAATGGTACTTAGAAAATAAAAAGAATCTAATTTTATAAGTATAAAAATAAGTACAAAGTATAAGAATACACATAAGTATAAAAATACGTACACAGTATAAGAATACACATAAGTATAAAAATACGTACAAGGTATAAAAATACGCAAAAGTATAAACATGAATATTTATAAGTATAATACTAGTATAAGTATAAATGTGAATTTTGAGTAAAATGACTAAGCATGAAAATTTACAACACTTAGTAAATTTAAGAGATAACTTAAGCCATAAGATACCACGATAAACGTGTCACGTTTTAAAAACCGTTATGAATAGTAAAATGATGATATAGTAAAATAATAAATAGTAACCGTGATGAATAGTAAAATGATGAATAGTAACCGTGATGAATAGTAAAATACTGAATAGTGAAAATATTTGAAATATACGAACGGACTCGAAATAAATATTTAAGTTTTCTTTGTGCTTCCGTTTACCTGAAAAACTGTTAGAACTAAAATTTCATTATACAAGTTCGCCGATATTAATAAGTATGAACTATCGCTTGAGTAATAAGAGAATGAGAAAATGAGAAAAAAAAAGTACTTGTTAAATACTCGGGTGTCTGTGATGTTAAACACTATAGGGTCAGGGTTGGTAAGGTAGCCGCATATGGGGACACTATCACACTTATGTGATGCTAGTGGTACATTTAATGGCTCTCCTAGTCGTTATTTAACGTGATTTTCGCCCTGGGTAGCGATTCGTTCACGGGCCCATATGAGGTAATTGGAAAATGACCATCCCATCCGAGGGATCTGTCGTAGTGTAATAGTCGCACCAATAGGGTGGTGTATGCATACAAAAGACAAGGGACTGATCCTCCTTATTACCTGCTTGATATCTTTTGCATTTAAAGTCCGTTGATGTGACCGACACGCTATTGCGCGTTAACGTCTTTATGGGGTTAACGCATGTTTCCGTCCTTACTTGTCTGTGGCTCATGGTGGGTTTCATCTTAGATTATCCATTTGCGATGGATATTAGGTAGTTATTATGTCCGCTACTTAGTGTTTGATCTGATGTACGAGTCTGAGTAACTAGTGCACTTTGATAGGGAATTATATGGGTGATTTACTATGAGAGTACACAAGCCGCTCTGTAATCAAGACTCGCGAGTTTTTGTTACTATATGAATATAATTGAAAAGGGTCGACTACCCCGAATATGAATGAATTGATAATGCTTTGTCCTCCGTGTTATGAATTGAGATGATTTGATGAATTGTTTGCTATGCTAAATGAGTTATTTTACGTTACATTCTATGAACTGCATTGTTGTATGCATATCTATACTAATTTAATTACGTTGGTCTATGTGATTGCAATATGTTTACCGGTACGGGTTTATGTGGCTTAGCGTGTGCGGGATTAAAAGTTTGATTAATTGCGTAGGTACCCCGAGGCTTAATTGTCGATCTACACAAGGGGATTGAAGGCCCTTCTTTTATATTTTGAGAGATTGTAATCGATTAAACTCTATTTTATCCATGACTCTTATTATGTATAATGAGTTGTAAAATGATGATAGCTGGTTTTGTAATATATGAACTTAATTAATATTTCCGCCTTAGTTTAATTAAGTCACGAAAAGCCAGGTTGTTACAGTTGGTATCAAAGCTGTCTTGCGACCGTGAATAACTTAAAGTTATCTCATCTAGCGAGACGACACCTGGGCCAGACATACATATTAATATATATGTCAGGCATAGACTTATAAGATCAAATAATAAATTAGAAATCTTAAATCGCTAAATTATAAAGTAGATCACTTTTAAAGAGAGTTGGGTAGAAATGTTAGGATTTTGACTCGAGGACTTGAGACCTTGTTACATTATTACTCGACTAGTTTGATTATTTGCTCTATGACTAACTTTAGTCTGACAAAGACCCCTAGGATGACGTCCTTCCGTTACTACGCACCACGACGTCCGATCATGCCACTAGGAGAAAGTATAAACTGCCAGGCCTACTCCATAGAGCAACACGTGGAAGTCAATGGGATCACGACGAACAGACCCTATCACACGATAGGCATTGGCATGGGTTTGACTCTGATTCAGAGTTTTCACCCGTACGACGAGTTCTGGCAACCCCTAGGATGGCGACTTCTGTATGATTATGATCTGCACATGGATCGCATGTGTCACCCGGACCCGCTTCAGAGGGAGATGGAACCACCAGGATGGATGGACTACGAAGTACTACTCCCAAACTTGTTGCTCATGAATGGGAACATCTATTCCCTACACCGCCAGACGCCGTGACTCCAATCTGGCAGCGAGATCTCCTACCTGGAAGACTCTTCAGGATCGCTAATCATATTTAGGGTCTTTCGACTCCAAATTGTAATAAGTATGTAATCGACTTTTAACTACCCTAAGAACGGCCTTAATGTCGTCACCTTTTTCCTAAACGGCTATGGATGTTATATTCGGATGTGACGTTGTATGGACTTATGTATTATATTTCCTTGCATGTAATATTTTACCCATATATATATATATGGAGACGTTATGTTGCAACCTAGTCGTATGCTTTTCATAGCTCATCATTTTAAATTCTGCGTACATATCTGTAAATTCCAAATCTCACTTAAGTTATTTCCCCCACTTATTTCAGATGTGGCTACCGCGACACAAGAGGTTCTGATATAGAACGCGTAGGTTCTTTAGAAACGTAGCAGCGGAATTTGTAACTGTGAATATGTATGCAACGTGAGGTTGCTGTTTTTGGGTGGAAACGCAACGTGAGGTTGCAAATAAGATGGATAATGCAAGTTCTTGATAACAAGAACGGATAAAAAAGTAATCTTGATCAATCCTCGCAAGGAAATCACTTGATTAGCTAAATCTCAACCTCGCAAGGAAGAGTTTGAATTCAATCTCGCAAGAAAGAAAACAAGGGTTTAAACTCGCAAGTTTAACAAAGTATAAAACTTTATTCAAAGTATGATAAGATATGAAAAATAAGGTCACAGTCCAACCTTATTTATAGTACTCTAAACAACTATATTGGTCCTAATATAATTAGGAAACCAAATTATTCCATCAACTAAGACTTTCCTAATTTAATTAGGAAACAAACTAACAAAATCAAATAAAATCAACTAAATTATTCCTAACACAATTAGGAAATTTTCCTACTTTATTTGCAAGTAAATAAAGAAAATAAACTAAGAATAATTAAGATTATACTAGCTGATTCCTACGAACTAATTTAAGGAAAGCGTGTTGAGCTGTACACGTTTTCCAGCGTTTCCAGCTAGTCTGTGGGAAACGCGTCTGTGTTTCCTGTGAGTTTCCAGGAACCTTCAAAGTCTGTGTTTCCTTCTGCATTTCCAACTTCCATTCTTGCGTTTCCAGCTTCTCCATTGTGTTTCCAAGTAACCATAGTTACATAATTCGAACCAATCTTCAACTCTTTAGTGATCGTAGGTAAATGTCGGCTTAGAAGTACTTCGTTTTCAACCTCCTCTAATGCTCCTGCATCATTCTCCCCTTCTTTTTGAGAATTTGACCTCAAATTGTCGTCTTCGAGATATGGTGATAAATCCCCAACATTGAACGTTGCACTAACTCCTCCATATTCACTTGGCAAGTCAAGCTTGTAAGCATTAGAACCGTAACACTCAAGTACTTTGAATGGACCATCAGCTCATGGCATTAACTTATTCTTTCGTTTCGATGGAAACCTCTCTTTCCTCAAGTGTAGCCACACAAGATCACCCACTTGAAACACAGGTTGCTTTCGATGTTTATTCGCTTTCTCCTTATATTTCGCGTTTGCCTTCTCAATTTGAGCTCTCACTTGCTCACAAGTTCGAAGAAACGCAGTTTGTCTCTCCTTTGCTTCAAAACTCATGAGATCTTTCTTTGGAATCGGAATTAAATCAATATGTAGGAATAGATTAACTCCGTAAACGATCTCAAATGGAGCACGACCAGTAGTAATCGATGGCGTACGGTTATAAGCAAACTTGGCATGTGCGAGTTTCACATCCCAATCCTTCGTGCTCTTGCTAACCAACCCTCTCAACAAACTTCCAAGAGTTCTATTAGTCACTTCCGTTTGACCATCAGTTTGTGGATGGTGAGAAGTACTAAACAATAGCTTGGTTCCCACTAATCTCCACAATGTCTTCCAAAAATAGCTAAGAAACTTTACATCTCGATCCGACACAATAGTAAGTGGAATCCCATGTAAACGCACTACTTCTTTATAATAAAGATCAGCAACATGAGTAGCATCATCGGTTTTATGACAAGGAATAAAGTGAGCCATCTTTGAAAACCGATCAACCACAACCATAATCGAATCCTTTCCTCTTTTCGTTTTTGGTAACCCAAGTATAAAATCCATACTAACCTCACTCCATGGTTGCGTGGGAACAGGTAAGGGCGTGTATAATCGCTTATTGAACGAACTCTTCGCCTTTTGACACACAACACACTTAGCCACGATGTCCTGCACGTCTTTGATCATCTTCGGCCAATAGAAGTGTTCACTTACAACGTCGTAAGTTTTATTAGTTCCAAAGTGACCAGCAATTGCCCCTCCATGAGCCTCACGAATCAACAACTACCGAATCGAACTTTGTGGAATGCAAAGTCGATTTCCCTTGAATAAGAACCCATCTTGCAATGTGAAATCTCCCGTAGGCTCAAGAAACTCTTTAGAAAACGAGGGATCATCCTTGTACAACTCCTTGACGTGCTCAAATCCCAACAACCTTGCATCCAGTTCAACTAATAAGCAATGTCTTCTCGAAAGTGCATCAGCTACAATGTTTGAACTTCCGGTCTTATATTTCGATGAAAACGTAAAGGATTGCAGAAACTCAACCCATTTAGCATGTCTTGGATTCAATTTTTGCTGCCCATGTATATGTTTAAGAGCTTCGTGATCAGAATGAAGCACGAACGGTTTTGGCCGCAAATAGTGACTCCAATGGTTCAATGCCCTCACAATAGCGTAGAACTCCTTGTCATAAGTTGAGTAGTTCAACCTTGCACCATTTAACTTCTCACTAAAGTAAGCAATGGGGCGTTTCTCTTGTATCAACACGGCACCAATTCTAACACCACTTGCATCACATTCGACTTCAAACAACTTGTCGAAATCTGGAAGTGCTAAAACAGGTCCAGTACATAGCTTGCTCTTCACTTCTTCAAATGCCTTTTGAGCGCTTGTTGTCCACACAAATTCTCCTTTCTTGGTCAACTCCGTAATTGAAGCCATAATCGAACTAAAACCTTGGATGAATCGCCAATAGAATGAGGCCAATCCATGGAAACTTCGTACCTCCGTAGTCGATTTTGGAACCGGCCAGGCTTGAATAGCTTCAACCTTAGATGGATCCATGCTCACACCATCTTTACCTACAATATAACCAAGAAACACGACACTAGGAACCATAAACGTGCACTTCTCAAGTTTCCCATAGAGTTTTTGTTTTCGTAGAACCTCAAAAACTGCTCTCAAGTGTTGCTTGTGTTCCTCCTCATCCTTGCTATAGACCAAAATATCATCGAGATACACAACCACGAACTTGTTAAGGAAAGGCCTTAACACTTCATTCATAAGTCTCATAAACGAACTAGGAGCATTACAAAGTCTAAAGGGCATCACAAGCCACTCATATAGTCCTTGTTTCGTTTTGAATGCGGTCTTCCACTCATCTCCTTCTCGAATTCGCATTTGATGATACCCACTCCTTAAATAAAGCTTAGAAAACACACATGAGCCAGCAAGCTCATCAAGCATATCATCAAGTCTTGGCATAGGAAAACGGTATTTGATGGTAATGTTGTTTACCGCTCTACTATCAATGCACATCCTCCAAGTTCCTTCCTTCTTTGGAACCAATAATGCTGGAACCGCACATGGGCTCAAGCTTTCTTGCACGTAACCCCTATCAAGTAGCTCCTGGACTTGTCTTTGAAGTTCTTTTGCCTCCTCGGGATTACAACGGTAAGCTGGTTTGTTTGGTAACGCCGCTTCCGGAATCAAGTCAATTTGATGCTCAATTCCACGTAAAGGAGGTAACCCCTTTGGTAAATCATCCGGAAACACATCCCCAAATTCATCCAATAGCTCCTTCACAGCACGGTTATCACCAATCTTCCCCGATTCAGAATCACGTACCACAAGCATGTAAACGCGTTCTCCACGAGCAATAACCTCTTCTACTTCCTTAGCCTCCACAGATAAGCTTCCCCTCTTCAATTTAGCTTCCCTAATCTTATGAGGTGATAAAGGTTTCAGATTGTAAGTTGTGTTTCCTTTGGTCACGCTATAAATATTAGTTCTCCCATCATGCTCAACCTTCCGATCAAATTGCCACGGCCTCCCCAATAGAATATGACAAGCATTCATTGGAACCACGTCACACCACAACTCATCAGTATATGGGCCTAAACTAAGAGAGATTAGGGCTTGTTTCTTCACATGAACACCACCATCCCCATTTAACCAATGTAGTTTATATGACTTATCACGATCTCTAGTTTGTATTTTAAGTTCATCAACCAAAGTCTTTGCTACTACATTCGTGCATGACCCACTATCAATGATAAGATTACAAATCTTGTCACGTACCTTGCACCGGGTATGAAAAATCTGCTCTCTTTGTTCCGTTTCAGCCGTGCTTGCTTCCACATGAAGGTTTCTAAGCACCAAGCATTCATCTTCACTCAAGGGATCCAAATCATAAACCACTCCCTCTTTGTCTTCTGTTTCTTCATCCTCCTTAGACGTGACAAAGCTAGGAATCAACCCTTCCAATTCTTGAACCGTGAGTGCTCTCTTTAGAGGACACTCGTTTGCTATGTGACCATAGCCTTGACACTTAAAGTAACGCCTCATTGAGTTTCCTTTAGTCTCCGCAGCGATTCCCTTTCCTTTGTCTCGAGATTCCTCTTTTGGAGTTTCTTTAGGTTTGCTTGGAGTGTTTTTAGCTTGGGAACTCGAACCAATGACCACTCCTCTTGAATAAGGATTAGTCTTTCGTGCCTTTTCTTGCTTCTCAAACTTCAAAGCTAACCTGCACACATCATTAAAACCATCAAAATTCTGAATTTCAACTTTAGCCGCAAGCGAGGGTGTTTGACCCTTGATGAATCTTGCGATTCTCAGCTCTTCTTTCTCCTCAAGATCGCCTAAGATTGTTATCCTCTCAAATTCTTTGATGTATTCAGTCACGGACAAGTTTTCTTGCATCAAAGATTGGAGTTTCAAGTAGTTTTCTTGCTCATAATCACGAGGCAAGAAACGTTTCAGAAAGTGTTTCTTCAACTTAGTCCAAGACTCAATCTTTGGCTTTCCTTCTCTCCTCCTTTGTTTCTTTAGGTTTTCATACCATAAAGAAGCATATTTGGTGAGTTTCAACGTTGCAACCTTAAATTGCTTCCTATCATCATATTCCTTATACTAAAAGATTCTCTCGGCTTGTCGAATCCAATCCAAGAAACTCTCCGGATCCATGTCACCTTTAAAATCTGGAATATCGAGTTTGAGACCTCGATCATCATCGTTCTTGGTGATCTTCCTTCCTCTCGGACGTTCTTCTTCTTCAGATTCAATCGAACCTTCATCATCACTTATATTCGGGTTCTTTGGTTTCTTATAACCACTTTTAAATATGTGCTTCACCATGTATGTCAACTGACTTAGCTCCTTTTGCATGGAATTCATGTCTTCCATCCACGGCTTATCTTGACCAGAATTATCTTCCATTGTTTTAAGCTGCCCAAGACAGATTTATTGAAAAAAAAATCAAGAATCGAGCTCTGATACCAATTTGATATAAAACGCGTAGGTTCTTTAGAAACGTGGCAGCGGAATTTGTAACTGTGAATATGTATGCAACGTGAGGTTGTTGTTTTTGGGTGGAAACGCAACGTGAGGTTGCAAATAAGATGGATAATGCAAGTTCTTGATAACAAGAACGGATAAACAAGTAATCTTGATCAATCCTCGCAAGGAAATCACTTGATTAGCTAAATCTCAACCTCGCAAGGAAGAGTTTGAATTCAATCTCGCAAGAAAGAAAACAAGGGTTTAAACTCGCAAGTTTAACAAAGTATAAAACTTTATTCAAAGTATGATAAGATATGAAAAATAAGGTCACAATCCAACCTTATTTATAGTACTCTAAACAACTATATTGGTCCTAATATAATTAGGAAACCAAATTATTCCATCAACTTAGACTTTCCTAATTTAATTAGGAAACAAACTAACAAAATCAAATAAAATCAACTAAATTATTCCTAACACAATTAGGAAATTTTCCTACTTTATTTGCAAGTAAATAAAGAAAATAAACTAAGAATAATTAAGATTATACTAGCTGATTCCTACGGACTAATTTAAGGAAAGCGTGTTGAGCTGTACACGTTTTCCAGCGTTTCCAGCTAGTCTGTGGGAAACGCGTCTGTGTTTCCTGTGAGTTTCCAGGAACCTTCAAAGTCTGTGTTTCCTTCTGCGTTTCCAGCTTCCATTCCTGCGTTTCCAGCTTCTCCATTGTGTTTCCAAGTAACCATAGTTACATAATTCGAACCAATCTTCAACTCTTTAGTGATCGTAGGTAAATGTCGGCTTAGAAGTACTTCGTTTTCAACCTCCTCTAATGCTCCTGCATCAGGTTCGCAGAGTGGACCATAGAGGAGAAAGCTCGCAAGAAAGCTATTTTGGCGTACGCACGACGCCAGAAGTTGAGGGCATGGACAAAGGTGAGCATTCTGAGCAACTCAAAGCGCTCACGGATCGACTGGAGGACCAAGGCACTCGAGACCCCGTACATGGAACATCGAGTACCCGATCATCTCTGCAGAGGATCTTCAAAGAGAGACGAGGTGATGTGGGCATTCATGAAGAGCAACCCCGACACCTTTGAGGGAGTTAGTGGTACACTTTACCCTTGGATCAGGAACATGAATGCAAAGTTCCTGGAACACTCCGTCCCAGAGGAATGGAAAGCCTCCTTAGTAGCAGGCTGCTTTGACGGAGAGGCCAAAGCTTGGTGGATACTACTACGATCCCCAGCTATGCACATTGGAGACTACTATCTTGGCTAGGAGGACTTCAAAAATGGCCTCAGTGACGTAACTTATGCTGTTAAGTATAAGTACAGTCAAGGTTACATGATTCGAGGTTCGCTGATCCGAACCACGAAACAGTTCGTCCGTACCCGAACTGGGGTCGTTCGCGGACTAGGTCGCCGGAGTTCGCGACCTAGAACGCCGAGATGAGCGAACTATGCAGCTAGTGTGAGGATAGAGGGAGGATTATCTGGGAGTAGTGCTATGACACCATGGTTACGTGGACGCCATTAATGAATGCACAAAATAGAAGAGGAATGCAAAATACTCCGTAGTGTTCATAGGAAAATATTCAAAATGGTGTGTGAACAATGAACTTTATGGGAAAAAGGACAAATTAATTGTTTTTCCCTTTTTATTAGGGAAACTGTGCAGTTCTTTTTTTTTTTTAAGTTTTTATTTTTTTACTTTTCCCATGATTTGACAAGTCTATTGATGCCAGTTGTTTGGCATTCTTTTACATTTACTTTACCTAGTTAGATACGGAGTACGTAGTATAACTTATTATTATTATTACTATTATTATTATTATTATTATTATTATTATTATTATTATTATTATTATTATTATTATTATTATTATTATTATTATTATTATTATTATTATTATTATTATTATTATTATTATTACTGTTGACTCGACCACGTCGTTATGTTTTGATGATGTCTTTGATTTTTGTTACTATACTATAATCCGTTGTTAGTGTTTATGATACTTAGTAGGTTGTGAAACATCCAAGCAAGAATCAAGCGTCTCTGTTGGGAAACGCGAATCAAATCAAGGCTATATAGCATCTCATGAAGCACTAGTTCTTAATGTATACGTATAGTCCTTGTAATGACAAGGGTAATGGTAAAACAACAAGAGAATCCTACGTTTCGCTCTAAGGTTGCAGTGTCGTTGCTGGAAACGCACGTTTCCACTACCAGACACTGGAACCGTGGATTATACTCTGCGTTTCCAGGGACTCTGCGAGAAACGCAGAGAATAACTCTCAAGGCCTTATTTCGAAAATCGATTTGGAAAAAGATATTTTGAAAATCTAATTTGGAAAAGATATTTTCAGACAAATCTGATCCTTAAAATTGTTATCCTTTGAAATATCTTTTACAATATTTAAAGAATGATTTTAAACTTGGATAAGAAGTAAAAAGATTTTTAGAATATTGCTCTTATTTTCTTTTGGAAACAAAACCTTCTTAAACTATACTTCCTACTTTTAAGTAATTTCGGTTTTGGTAAAATATCTCTTGCAATATCTTTTCACTTCTATTTAAGCTCAAACTTTGGGAAATCATTCTTTACCTTTTTCGAGCTATCAAATTTAACAAAGTATTTTTGCAAACAATCTTTAAGCATTCTTGTCTTTATTTTTGCAAAACTTTTAAAAAGGCCATTGAAACGAATCTTGTGTTGTTTAATCGTTACTCAAGTCAATTGTGCTAGCACTGTCTCATATTCGTTCTCTTGTGAACAATTGTCGAGACACAATTAGCTTTCTTTTGCTTGAGAGAAAGAGTACAACTTGAAAGAGTTGTAGAGTGATTAATATATTGTAATCCGGAGTAGGTACTAATATATTAATAAGAGAATAGTGGACGTAGGTCTCGGAGTGTGAGACTGAACCACTTCAAAACCCGCTGCGTGCTTTACTTTCGTTTTACGTTTTCAAGTATTTTCACTTACGTTTCAAGTTTCGTTTATTGCGTTTCCACTGCGTTTCCTAGTAACTACTTTACGTTTCCAACACTGCTCAAGCATCATTCAATGTTTCACAGACTTGAGTCAAACGTGATTTACTCTAAGTCTTAGAAGCGTGATATATCTTTAGTCTTGAAAACTAGAAAAAGTTTTCAAGCACCCAATTCACCCCCTCTTGGGTACTTTTCCTAAAAACTTCGGATCCATAGACTCTTGATTGGTATCAGAGACTCGTTCTCTTGATTGCCACACCGCAAAGAGGCTGATCCTGTTGTCTTTTTGTTACTCTATTTTACTTATCTATGGATTCCAGACATCCAAAATGTCCCGTCTTTGTGATTCGACTACGGATCTTGGAAACAGTTGGCTTCCCAATATATCCAAGGATATGATTGGGATTGTTGGAAGATTATCCTCGCTGGCCCACATGTTATAACAACGGACGATAAAGAGGGCAACACAGATGCCAAGAGTCCTTTAAATTATACTGAGGAAGAGGGTAGAAAAGCAGAAAAGAACGCGAAAGCCTTGTCTTTCCTTCAAAACTGCATTTCACCCAATGAGTTCCATCGCTTTTCCGCTTGTGTTAATGCCAAAGAACTTTGGGAATCCCTAGAACTTGCCTATGAGGGAAATTCTCAAGTTAAGAATCAACGTATAGACATGCTCACTCAACAATATGAGTCCTTTACTATGACTAAGGATGAGAGTATCAATAGCATGTCTGCACGTTTCTCTAAATTGACAAATGAGTTGCGAAACTTAGGCAGCGAGATTGAAACTGAGAAAAGGATTCGTAAAGTCCTTAGGAGCCTAAGTGATAAATGGCAACCTAAGGTAACTGCTATCGAGGAGGCAAAAGACTTGTCAAAACTAACTTACCAAGATCTGATGGGCTCACTTATGGCACATGAGTTAATCCTCAATAAACGCACGAGTGAGCCTAGTAAGAACAAGGGTATAGTCTTAAAAGCCGCCTCTAGTGATAGTGACGATGATTCGGAGGAAATGGCTGCGTTTGCTCGTCGGTTTAAGAAAATGTGGAACAAACCACAACAAGATAAATCTGGTTTTTCAAAGAAATCTAATAGCTCGAAAAACTCCTCTTCAAATCGAAATTGCTACAAGTGTGGTGCCTCTGGTCATGTCATAAAAGAGTGCCCCTCTTGGAAGGAAATCAAGTCCAAGAACCAACGAGAAAAGAAACAAGATAATTACCGAAAGGTCATGGCGGCATCTTGTTGGGGTGAACTCGACCCTTCGGACTTTGATGATGATGAGGAGGATGAGGAAGCACATCTGTGCTTGAGTAGCCTTAGTATCGACATGATAAATCGTAAGGCTCCAGGAGAAACGGATCTTTGCCTAATGGGAAACGCTGGGTTTCCTGATATTGAAGATCTAACCGACGATGCTGAGGTAAGTTGTCTTGAACTTAAAAAGGATCTTCCTAGTCTTAAACGCAATGTTCTTATTAAGTACTTTGAACAAACTCTTGACACGTGTCATGAACAAGGTCTAGAGTTAACTGATGTTAAAGAACAAATCGTGGAGATAGCCGAAGAAAATGCGTTTCTAAAAGAAAAGTTGGATAGAATCGCTAAATTTAAAGGTCAATGGGAATCTAACGCTAAAGATTTGAGAACTGAAAATGAATCCTTAAAGACTGAAAATGAATCCCTAAGTGAAAGAATTGTTGCCTTAACGGATGAGTTACATGTCTTAAATGAACGAAATCTTGATGCGTGTGAAACAGTCAAAAATTCTGACGATTCCCTGGAAACGTGTGATTTAGATCACGATTTAATCTTCAAACAACATTCGGATGAACTAGAACATCTAAAGACTAATCACAACATCGAAATCAGTAAACTTACTATGACACTTCAGTCATATTTGGACAAAGTTAACATTGAGTTGGATAATTCGGTCTCTAATTGTGAAAATCTTTCAAAAGAAGTTGTGTCTTTAAATGAGAGGTTGAAACATGCTTTGAAATTCAGTAACAAATGGGAAACTAGTTCCCATGTGAGCAAATTCTTGACTAAACAGACGGATAATAACTTAAAATTGGGTCTAGGTTACGATTTGTATAGTCGTAGGGATCATTCTAAATACAATCCTAAACCTTGGGAACGAGACTTTAGGAAGCATAAATATGTAGACCTTCCTAATATATGATTTGTTATTATTGTGGTAAACCAGGACATTTCAAACAGGCTTGTGAAAAATTCGATGAAGATGTCACTAGAAACGTGACCTTTGTTAAAAATATGAGTGAATCTTCGAATGAATTAAAAGTGAACCTCACCAGAAGCGCATAAAACCTGTTAAAGAAAGCGTGTAGTTCTTCCACTAAAGCGATGAGAAAGCGTCAAGAAACACATGTTCCTGTCAAGAGATTGCTCAAAGGAAAAGTCACTAAAATGTTTTGGGTTCGAAAGGACCAAGTTTTTTGTGTGACTAACAAGAGAGGACCCAACCTAGCTTGGGTACCTAGAACTCAAGAAAAATGCGTTCTGTGTCAAGGTGAAAGGAAACACTATTGGTACTTAGGCAGTGGTCGCTCGCGACATATGACCTGAGACAAGAATCAATTCCTTTCACTGGAGGCCTATGATGGAGGAAGCGTAACCTTTGGAGACAACAAGACAGGTAAGATTGTTGGTGTCGGCACAATAGGTATGTCTCCCTCCCTTTCCATCAAGAATGTGTATTTAGTCGACGGACTAAAACACAATCTCCTAAGTATATCCCAATTTTGTGACCGTGGCAACAAAGTCGTTTTTCACTCAAATATTTGCCGGGTCATAATTGAGGGATCTAGTAAAGTTATCTTGGAAGGACATCGCCTTAAAAACGTGTATGTCCTTGATGTTAAGTCTTTATCTAAAGATTCTTTTACTTGTTTGAGCGTTACTCTTAATGACCCCGATCTTTGGCATAAAAGAGTCGGACATGCTTGTAGTTCTTTGCAGAATATGTTGAGATCTAAGAATCTTGTGGAAGGTTTACCCTCCATAAAGTTTGATCGAGAGAAGGTTTGTGATACATGCATTCGGTGCAAGCAAGTAAGAGCTTCGTTCAAACCGAAGAAAGTGGTAAGTACCAAGCGACCTCTTGAGCTAATACACATGGATCTTTGTGGTCCCATGAAGGTAAGAAGTAGAGGAGGTGCAAGGTACGTTTTTGTCATTGTTGATGATTATTCAAGATATGTTTGGCCAATATTTTTGAGCACCAAAACTGAAACTTTTGATGAATTCGAGTGCTTAATTAAATTGGTTGAAAATAGGCTTGATGTTAAGCTCGTGTCCATTAGGACCGACCACGCGATCTTGAGTTCGACAACCATGCTTTTATAAACTATTGTAGAGGTAGAGGAGTGGGGCACAACTTCTCCGCTCCTAGGACACCTCAACAAAACGGTGTTGTCGAACGCATGAACCGTACTTTAGAGGACATGGCTCGCACCATGCTCTTATGTAGTGGACTTCCCCGTAACTTTTGGGCCGAAGCCGTGAATACGGCTTGCTATATTCATAACCGTGTTACGATTAGAGCTGTTCTTAAGAAAACGCCATATGAATTACTTCGTGGTCGAAAACCTAACATTTCTCACTTACGCGTTTTTGGAAGCAAATGTTTTGTTCATAATAATGGAAAAAATCAATTGTCAAAATTCGACCCTAGAAGTGATGAGGCTATTTTTCTTGGATACTCTAATCATAGCAAGGCATATAAAGTCTACAACAAAAGAACTATGGTTGTCGAGGAAAGTGTCCATGTGGTTTTTAATGGCCCGACATCTTTGAAAAGTATCGCGAGGATGAGGAGGATAAAGATGATCCAGATTTTCGCTTGACTCGTCAAGATCCACCAGAAATCGTGAATGATGAAGGTAATCTTGAAGGGATAGATGATGAAGTTACAGCTCATGGAAACGCAGAAGTTGCTGCAAATCCAGAGGACAACAATCAGAATGATGCTGGAAACGTGCTATTTCCAGAAGCAAGTGTCCAAAATAACGCTGATAACAATGTACCCTTCGATTTTGCTGAGCCAGAAACAGAAGAAACGCATCCAGAAACGCAGGAGTTCACAGAACACACTGCGGTTCCACAGGAAACAGGTGACCCAGGGTCCAGTTCAGGGGGAAACGCAAGTGTTTCCAGTGGCACTGAAGCCACAACGGTTGAAACAGGAGAAGAAACTGCGGTTCCAGAGGAAACCACAGAAGAGAGTCAGAATACTCATGGATTACCTTTTGTCCCTAAGAAGTGGAAACACCAAAGCTCGCATCCACTTGACTCTATCATTTCTGATATACAAAAGGGAGTACAAACTCGTCGTTCTCTAAATAATTTCTGTTTGTTTCATTCGTTTCTCTCGGCCATTGAGCCGAGTAATGTCAAAGTTGCTCTTAGTGATGCAGATTGGATAGGTGCTATGCAAGAAGAACTAGAGCAGTTTGAGAGAAACAAAGTTTGGCATCTTGTGCCACGTCCAAATGACCGCACCGTCATTGGTACACGATGGGTTTATAGGAATAAACTCGACGATTCCGGAGTCATAGTCAGAAACAAAGCAAGATTGGTGGTGCAAGGATACAACCAACAAGAAGGAAGTGACTATGAGGAAACGTTTGCCCAGAGCACGCTTGGAAGCAATCAGGTTATTAATTGCTTTTGCTGCTCATAAAGGACTTAAACAGTTTCAAATGGATGTTAAGACCGCGTTTCTTAATGGCTATTTGAAAGAGGAAGTCTATGTAGAACAACCTCCTGGTTTTTTGAATAAGGACTTTCCAAAACATGTTTTCAAACTTGACAAAGCTTTATATGGTTTAAAGCAAGCACCTCGTGCTTGGTATGATCGTTTGTCCACACATTTAATTGAAAATGGTTTTAAAAGAGGTTTCGTTGATAAAACCTTGTTCTTGAAAAATGAGGGGGTTGATCTATTAGTCGTACAAATTTATGTTGATGACATTATCTTTGGATCCGCTAACAATGATCTTTGTGTTTACTTTTCCGGGTTGATGACCTCGGCGTTCGAGATGAGCATGATGGGCGAATTGAAGTTCTTCTTGGGACTTCAAATCCAAAGAAACACCGAAGGGATCAAGATTCATCAACAAAAATGCGTGAAAGAGCTTCTTCTGCGTTTCTCCATGATAAACGCCAAACCAATGGCGACTCCCATGTCCACAACCACGAAACTTGGACTAGATGAGGGCGGTAAGTCGATAGATGCTCTTGTTTATCGAGGTATGATTGGTTCTCTACTCTATTTAAGCGCTAGTAGGCCGGATATCATGTTTAGTGTGTGTGTGCTTGCGGCGTTTCGATCAAATCCTAAGGAAACGCACCTTTCTCGCATGAAACGCATATTACGCTACTTGGTTGGTACTCAAAACTTGTTTTTATGGTATCCTATGGAGTCTAACTTTGATCTCAAAGGATATTCAGATCTGGAATTATGCGGGATGTATGATAGATAGGAAGAGTACCTCGGGGAATTGCAACGTTAGGTGGGTCCGTGCATTATTTCGTGGTCTTCAAAGAAGCAAAATACCGTTGCACTTTCCACCGCGGAGAGTGAATACATTGCCGCTGCCCTTGCTTGCTCACAACTACTATGGTTGAAACAACAACTAAAGGATTATGGGGTAAGTTTCTCGTGTGTCCCAATTTTTTGTGATAATCTGAGTGCGATTATTATTTCTAAAAACCCGCTCAACACTCCGGACTAAACATATTGAGATTAGACATCATTTTTGAGGGATAACGTGGAAAAGGCTAACATAAAATTGGAATTTTGTAAGACCGAGAACCAATGGGCCGATATCTTAACTAAACCGCTAGCTAGAGAACGTTTTGAGATGCTACGGTTAGAAATTGGTTTGCTTGGTAGTACCTAAGTCGTGTTCGCACCTTCATTATTACCCCGTATGATTGACTAGAAAGGGATTAAGTAGGCGTGACCGCACCCTCGCTTGCACTAGGACATTACTTTTTGATATTGGCATTATTTTGTGGGATTGATACTTAACATATTTTGGCATGCGTATGTTCATATTTTTCACACTTGGTAAAATTTTCCACATTGATTATATTCTTCCAAGATTTTTACCCGAAATATTTTTCCCTAAATATTCCCCAAATATCTCACCACCATATCTTTCCCATAATCCGTTTCCCAAAAATACTCAAAGATGCCAAACCTTCTTTCCCAAACCTTCCCATACACGTCACTTATTCTAATTACCCAAAATTGTGATCTAACCCACTTCCCATAAGTTTACCCACAAATCCTAAAATCATGGTTTCTCTCTATATCAAATATTTTATTAACCATGTTTTACATAATCTTCCATAACTTGTGCTTTACCACTTACTTTTCTATCAAGGTCAAATTTAATATTCTCTTTTAGATGATGAATCAAGTGTCACTCCAGTTATCTTCTTTCCAAAAAAAAAAAAAAAAAAAAAAAAAAAAAAAAAAAAAAAAAAAAAAGGTTCTATTTCAAAGTTAGAATCTCCTTCAAAAAAAAAAAAAAAAAAAAAAAAAAAACAAAAAAAAAATGAAAAAAAAAAATGAAAGAGGTGACCAAAATTTTCATGTTGGAAAAAATTCTTCATCATTGTTCCAATGCTTTTTACCGCAAAAGAGATATTTCGAATGACATACACTTTTATGTGGTTATGCCTTCAAGTTTCCCTTATAACTTCATGTTTCTTGACAGATTCTATAAGATTCCAGAAAACTCTTCAAAAAAACATCTCCAGTTTCCCACACCAACCCTCCCGTTTCCTTCCTATTTCCAGCCCAAAACAATCCTTCCCTCCACTTACCTAATTAATTTTTTTTTTGTTTTATTTTGTGTGAATCGTCTGAACTTCTTATGCTTTAGTATGTTAACGAAGATGATATCTCTTAATATCATGTGATGTTAATGATGAATGTTTTGTCTTAAGGTTAGCGACGGTGTTACCCTAGTCACTTCCTTTTTAATGATGTCAAGAGGGGGAAAACGTTATCGCAATACACTTTCTGCTCCTTCTCACTTTTTGACGACTATGCTCTTCATTTCTTATCTTGATGCTATTGTTTAGTTTCCATATCGCTTATTGATTCTTCCTTTTACAAACGGCTAATTATATGTTTTTCGCTTCTTGTTTGACCTTTGTATGGTGACTAATAGGTTGAGGGGGAACTACCCATAGAAACAAAAATAGGAGACTTGCCATCATCAAAAAGGGGGAATCAGTTGCCCGCACCACGTCGTTAAGTTTTGATGATGTCTTTGATTTTTGTTACTATACTATAATCCGTTGTTAGTGTTTATGATACTTAGTAGGTTGTGAAACATCCAAGCAAGAATCAAGCATCTCTGTTGGGAAACGCGAATCAAATCAAGGCTATATAGCATCTCATGAAGCACTAGTTCTTAATGTATACGTATAGTCCTTGTAATGACAAGGGTAATGGTAAAACAACAAGAGAATCCTACGTTTCGCTCTAAGGTTGCAGTGTCGTTGCTGGAAACGCACGTTTCCACTACCGCATTAATCGGGCAGTGGATTATACTCTGGGTTCCCAGGGACTCTGCGAGAAACGCAGAGAATAACTCTCAAGGCCTTATTTCGAAAATCTGATTTGGAAAAAGATATTTTCGAAAATCTAATTTGGAAAAGATATTTTCTGAAAAATCTGATCCTTAAAATTGTTATCCTTTGAAATATCTTTTACAATATTTAAAGAATGATTTTAAACTTGGATAAGAAGTAAAAAGATTTTTAGAATATTGCTCTTATTTTCTTTTGGAAACAAAACCTTCTTAAACTATACTTCCTACTTTTAAGTAATTTCGGTTTTGGTAAAATATCTCTTGCAATATCTTTTCACTTCTATTTAAGCTCAAACTTTGGGAAATCATTCTTTACCTTTTTCGAGCTATCAAATTTAACAAAGTATTTTTGCAAACAATCTTTAAGCATTCTTGTCTTTATTTTTGCAAAACTTTTAAAAAGGCCATTGAAACGAATCTTGTGTTGTTTAATCGTTACTCAAGTCAATTGTGCTAGCACTGTCTCATATTCGTTCTCTTGTGAACAATTGTCGAGACACAATTAGCTTTCTTTTGCTTGAGAGAAAGAGTACAACTTGAAAGAGTTGTAGAGTGATTAATATATTGTAATCCGGAGTAGGTACTAATATATTAATAAGAGAATAGTGGACGTAGGTCTCGGAGTGTGAGACTGAACCACTTCAAAACCCGCTGCGTGCTTTACTTTCGTTTTACGTTTTCAAGTATTTTCACTTACGTTTCAAGTTTCGTTTATTGCGTTTCCACTGCGTTTCCTAGTAACTACTTTACGTTTCCAACACGGTTCTCAGTTATCATTCAGCGTTTCCAGCAGACTTGAGTCAAACGTGATTTACTCTAAGTCTTAGAAACGTGATATATCTTTTAGTCTTGAAAACTAGAAAAAGTTTTCAAGCACCCAATTCACCCCCCCTCTTGGGTACTTTTCCTAAAAACTCGGATCCATAGACTCTTCAATTACATATAACACCGAAAATTTTAGTCAGAAACATTTTTTTAGGCCCTATATACCCAAATCGAACCTAGTTCGGAATAGGTATCGTTCTTCGAACTCAAACCCGTTCTTCGAATCGAACCAAACCCCGAACCATGTAACCTTGAGTAC
Source organism: Dianthus caryophyllus (assembly GCA_023091065.1). Classification (NCBI taxonomy): domain Eukaryota; kingdom Viridiplantae; phylum Streptophyta; class Magnoliopsida; order Caryophyllales; family Caryophyllaceae; genus Dianthus; species Dianthus caryophyllus. The sequence continues at coordinate 26,102,779 of CM041524.1, forward strand.
AGTTTCCTAGAGAAGGAAATTCAGTACTAGTACTCTCCATTGTACCGAAGACTAATTTTTTTGTCATTCTCGATTCGACTTCATATCACTTGAGAATGTATCTAAACTCTTATGTTATTTTGCTGGACTATGTATCTAAGTTTTTTGTCGTAGTTCATTTCGTCGAGAATGTATTAGGAAGCGTTGTAACTTTTTGATGTAAACCCTTTCACATTATCAATGAAATGACTTTTACCTTGCATCCTATAATGTGTCTCTCTTGGAACTACTCAAAATTTATGCAGTTTAATATTTTTCAGAATGGCTGCAAACGATATTCCCAACAATCCCAACCATCAACAGGTTGAGGAGGAAGCGAGGAGGAAGGGCTTCGAAGATACAATCATGAAGATCGCTTAGACTGCGCACCAATATCATCGTGGCAGTAACAACCAAACTGCGTTTGAGAGGTTCTCTAAGCATCGACCTCAGACGTACTCCGGCTCAGTCAACCCTATCGTTTTGACTGAATGGGTTGAGGAAATGGAGAAGCTTTTGGAACTCACAAGACACCGCCTACAGAAAGGGTGAATGTGGTAGCTTACTACCTGAAAGGAGAGGCCAACAACTGGTGGCGTTTAATCCGATCCACTTTCCCCCTTAGGATTTATACTTGGAGTGAGTTCAAGTAACTTTTGGAGAACAAGTACTTCGGGGAGGAACTGAGGTGGCAGAAGGAGGAGGAGTTTAGGAACTTAACCATGGGTGAGATGTCTCTGCAAGCATACACCGAGAAGTACCAGGAACTGTCCAAATTTGCGCCAAGGATAATACCTGACGAAGATGAACTCGCAAACCGTTATGTTAGGGGCATGACTTCCAGTCTAAGGATAGTCATGAGCGGCTTTAACTGTAGGAACATTGTCGCGGCCTATGAGAAGGCGACAAGCATCTGGGCATCCATTCAGCTGGGAGAGGCTGATGAGAAAAAGAAAAGGAGGAATTTCACGGCCCCAGTGGCAAGTGCTAGCTTCATCCAGAAGCCGAACTTCCAACAGAGGAGCTTTCAGAGGCCAAACTTTCAGAGCAGAGGTTTCAACAAGCCGGTTTATAACCGTAACAACAGCCCGAACCAGGGGAGATTGACTACAAGCGGTGGAAGAACTCCGCCGCCGATTGTACGTTCAGACAATTGTACTTTCTGTCACAAGGCTCTACACCCTGGAAAGCAGTGCAACGGATCACCAAGCGTCTGTTTCTTCTGCAAGGTAGAGGGACACAAATCTAACGTGTGCCCGAAGAAAGGAACGATGGGAAGGGTAAACACGGGACCGCCGCCCGCCGTGAGGGTCCAAGGACGAGTATATGTCTTGACCAAGAATGACGACGACGCTGGGGACTGTCTTGATGTAGACGTCATCACTAGTAAATTTCTGGTTAACTCAGTACCTGCCTTTATTTTATTCGATACGGGAGCCTCCTTATCTTTCATTTCGTCAAAATTTTTAAAACGATCCAAACTTACCAAACCTGAACAAATAAGCACTAACATATCATTACCAAATGGTAAAAATATTCCTTGTTCTTCAAAATACAATAATGTACAAATCACAATCCATCACACAAATTTCGTTTCCGACCTCGTTTTGTTTGACCTTCCCGAATTCGATGTAATCTTGGGAATGGATTGGTTAGCTCGTCATCATGCTTTATTCGAGTGCCGAGATCAGAGAATCACATTGAAGAATCCTAATGGAACGGTAGTAACTTACCAAAGCACGCCTTCGAGGGGAAGAGTACGATTCGTGTCTGCCATGAAAATCTAGAGCATGGGGAGAAAGGGACACCAAGTATTTTTGTGCAGCATCAACAAAGTGGAGGATGAACGAAGGATTGAGGATATTCATATTGTTAATGAATATCCGGATGTATTCCCTGATGAACTGCCAGGCATGGCGCCTGCGCGTGACGTAGAATTCTCAATCGATTTACTGCCAGGCACATCACCTATCTCCAAGGCACCCTACCAAATGGCACCGGTTGAACTCCAGGAACTTAAGAAACAATTGGAGGAATTAATAGATCAAGGTTTCATCAGGCCGAGTGTCTCGCCTTGGGGCGCTCCGATACTCTTCGTTATTCATCCAACCTTATGCATGAGTTAAATGTAAGGAGATTTTAGGATAAATCATAATAAAATTCCTCGTTTACATGAGCTATCTAACTCCGTCATGTTCTAATAAATAAAAATGAGTCAAGACTGAAAGAATTTTAAGGGCTAGGAATCTTGGCGTACACGTAAAGGAATATCAGTTCAGCAGAAGTAAATTAAAAAGAACATATGACGTCTGCACTAAGTATCATCATCACACAGAAAGGCTACATCAAGTAAATTATGAAAATGTAATTAATGAAAATTTGGCTATTTCATATCACATATGCTGGAACAATTGATTTTCATTAAATATCACAAGTATTACTCTTCAGTAAGATCAACTTCCAAATGCCTATCAACTGGTTGTCGGTCATCATATTAAAATCTGATCACGATTTGGACAAAAAACGCAAATTTCACACATCACAAGTCTTTTTTCGTCTTTGGCCTTGTAACAACCCGGTTTTTCGTGACTTAATTAAACTAAGGCGGAAAATTAATTAAGTACTTATATTATAAAACCAGCAGTTGTTTGATTACAACTTGACATAAACAAAATGTCTCGGTTACAAATCTCTCAAAATGTAGTACAAAAGAAGGTAAACTATCTCCATCATTCATTAGTATTAGTCTCAGGGTACCTGCAACAATAATTCTCGCATCACTCTTTCTACTCATGCAATTCTAAACATATTCAATATAGAAAATAAATAAATAAAACACATTGCAAGCAGGCAAGCAAAAACATACGAGGAAACATGATGATTCAAACACAAGCATTCATCAATTCATATAAACGTAAAACATTCATCAATATTAGTTCTCAACAAGGCATATTCAACATTAGGAACAAAAGTCATTCAGACAATATCAATCACAACATGGAATACAATCCATCATACGTTAACTAATAAGTTTACGTAAGTAAGGGCGAAATCATGCAGACCTCATAAGCTTCCGCGCAATAGCAATCAGGGCCATAACAAACGATGGACAAGACTGAAATGCTAGAGATATCTAAGGTAATAAGGACGGTCTCATCCCTTGTCTAATGTATGCATACACCACTATCGAGGATCGTAACATACTTGCTATTCAAATAAGTACTCACCTAACAATCCGACTATTACCAAAGACAGGTACCCCCGGGTGGGGGTGGTATTTTCCAATTATTATATATGGGCCCACGAAAATATCAAGGATGCCCCATCACAGAGGTTGTATATACCGTGCCAAATAACAATTACGAAAAATCGTTAAATCGCCTTTAGCAACACAGGGAGGGAGCTAAAGTCCCCATATACAGCTACCTCACAAGCATCGAAATCAAGAGTCGCAACATGGCGGACAATCCAAGTATTATACCAAGTAGTTCATTTTCTCATTTTCTTATTTTCTCGTTTGTTCATAACAGGTGACAATTCTAAATCTTAATAATATCGTCGAACTTTTATAATTAAATATAGCGTACCACATGATCTCATATAAACAAAGCAAATAAGGTATTTTATTTGAAGTATATATTGATATTCTTCTTAACATGATCACTTTATATCTTATTTATGTTTATTTTAAGTAATTGTTAAAACTTTGCTATTTTACTGAATCTTATCTTATTTTTGTATTGCATTTAGATTTTTACGTAAGTAAAACCATTTTCAAATTTTAGTTACTACTCATCATTTTACTTTTCATGACGGTTTATTTTTCAAGACGTGTTACTATTCATGACGCGACACTATTCACAACGTATTACTATTCGTAGCGGTTTATTATTCATGACGTGTTACTATTCATAGCAGTTTACTATTCATGACGTGTTACTATTCATAGCAGTTTACTATTCATGAAGTGTTACTATTCATAGCGGTTTTTTAAAAACGTGACACGCTTATCGAGGTATCTTATGACTTAAGTTATTTCTTAAATTTACTAAGTGTTGTAAAATTTCATGCTTAGTTATTTTACTCAAAATTCACATTTATACTTATACTAGTATTATACTTATAAATATCTATGTTTATCCTTATGTGTATTTCTATACTTTGTACGTATTTTTATATTTATGTGTATTCTTATACTTTGTACTTCTATGTATTTTTATACTTATGATATTTTCCGTGTATTTTATACTTATGTACTTTTATACTCATGATATTTTTATAATACTTTATACTTATGCTAATTCTTATACTTATACACTTATACATATTTTTGTATTTCTATACTTAGGTAAAAATTTATAATACATTTCTTAATTTAATTTAGTGAAATAATAATATCAAATTTTTATTATATTTTTATTTTGGCCGAGATATTTGTGGTCTATTCTAGTCCATTTTTGTTTTTGTACTTAAACTTATTTTCATCTTATATTTTTATATTATTCCATTTTCATAAGCAAATATAATAAAGTAATTAAGTGAAATTTTAAAGTGAATATTTTAGTGAAAAATGTCCAAAATGCCGTGGGGTTTGTTTAATTTTTCTTAATTATTTTTCTTTCCATTTCTATTTATATTACCCCCAAAAAATACTACAACAATTAATACATTTAATCTAACATAAAATCTAAAATTTATATAACATTATGACAATTAAAAACAAACATACATGAACCATAATAACATCATATAATTAATTATAACATGCTCAAACATTTCATAACACAAATAGTTCAAGTGTAACACCCCGTGTTAATTTAAGCTAATTATAATTAGGAAATCAATAATTAATCATCCTCGCTCACTGAATTTTCTAAAACAATACACTACAATCATTTTTGCACCTAAACTAAAACCATTTTGAATTACTTTGAATTTGAACTTTATTTTTACATTTTCAAACTCGATAAATCAAATGGAGGATCTACGACAATTTTCTCAACGACAAATTTTGGCACGCAAATCGAGGTCAAACGTTGACTAAATGGCCAAGCCACCTAAATGTGATTAAGTCACCTAATCTTTTCTTAAATATAATTAATCATAATCCAAATCTAATTAAAGTAGCTTAAGCTTAATCATATTGATTATTACTAACAAAACATATAATAATAATATCAAATTACTATTCCACTTTGATTTAACTAACATATTCACTAAAACTCGATATATTGAGTTACACTAAGCCTAAACTGATAAACTTTTTGACGTTTGAGGATAATGATTTAATTCGATAACATTCAACGAAAAAAATATATATTTCGATCGAATAAAATTTTATTTCAAAGTTGCGAGGAAAAACTAGTACCCAATTTTTGTTTGAATTCGTTTTGAGGTTTATTTTCATTTTTATTTTCGAACTTACTTCTAAACATTATTTTGAGACTATATATTTCATTTCGAGACTTTTCGCGTGCACGCAAACCAAAAATTTCAAAGACGAGAAAATCGAGCCACTTGGGCCATGTTGGCCGAGAAAATGAGCTTCCTAGCTCACTCTATTTTTTTCCAATTTGCTTGCACACATGCTTCTTTTCTTCCTACACCCATCACTCCTCTTACACACATACTCCTTCTCTTACACACATGCTCCTTTTCTTACACATATCAAATCCCTTACACAAGCATGCTTGACTCCTTACACACCTCTTCATTTTGATCATCACATGGTTGGACTTTGGTTGCTCACTTGTTAGCTCTCCATCCATACCCAAACATACTCTAACTACAATGCACACACACCCTACATTACCAAGTATTATACTTACCACAACCATCACACATTACATTAAATTATACAAGTTTACAAACTACTACTACACTACATACAAGTCACACGCACAAACACACCCAAACACACAAACACAACTCAAAAACTTCTAACTTATTTTCTCTCTAATAAATTCAACTCAAGAACAAGTAAGCTTGTTCATTGTGCAACCTCAAGAACACATACTATCTTCATCTTCTTTAACTCCTTTTCTTCCTTAAACCTCCATTTTATTTGCTTAAAATAATTAGCACGCTTAAATAAACTCCTCACCATTTATATTTAGTACTCACTCCTTATCTTTACATGCAATTAAAAATGAACATAAATCAAAATCACTTAAAATACAAACATCACCTAAACTAAAAACAATACTACACATAAAACTTTTAGTATAGTTTAACTAGCTTAAATAAATTACTAACTTGTGTATTTCATTCTTATGTACTAATCTACTAAAGAAGAGGAGCAAGGTGGGAACATCGACTTGAGCCAATTCGATCATATCGTCGACCCCGACAATTGCTAGGAGCATTTCCATTTAACCTAACCAACCTAAGGTGCTTCCCGCACACTTATATGATAAGCGCCTCGAGTTTGATTATATGTTATTGTTTTTGATGCATGTATTGTTTTATTTTATCACCTAGTATTCATATGTTAAATTAGGAGACAAAAATCGAAAAATAATATTTGAGTAACATTAGAAAACCACACGGCATCCCCCTTTATTTTTGTCTAATTTTTCGTTTTAATTTTTGTAAATTGCATGCTTAAAATACTAAGACTAATATGTACATGAAAATATAATTAGTTTTTGTTTAGGATTTAAAATGAATTTGTTATGAATTTTTAAGTGTTTTAAGGTATTATGTGTGTTCTTGAATGTTTGTGTTATTCTTGTGTTTGAATGATTTTATTTATGTGTGTTAATATTTTGTTATGTTTTCCACTTATGATTAAATACATAAATAATATAAGATAAGTTAGTTGTTGAATTAGAAGTATAAAAATCAAAAATCAAAATTTATGAACATATATATATATATACACGGCCAAATTAAATTACATGGACCAATTTTTAGTTTTAATTTTTCTAAATAACATATTATGATTAGTATAGTTAAATTAGACTTGTAGGAAAAATTTGAGAAAATTATATAAACATATAAAAATTTGACTAATCGATGTTCATTTCAAAAGTATTAGGGTTCTTCAAATAACCATGTGTTCTTCATTTATATAGTTAGTTTGATTCATAATTTTATAAGTTTTTAGTTATTTATTGTTTATGTTTACTAGTTTAAATCACTTTAAGTTAATATGAATAATTAGTATATAAAAACTTTAAGTTAAAAACCGATAAAATTAGAAAACGAAAATAAATTGCTATGTATGTTAGGCCACGGTTTTGGAGTCCATTTTAGACCTAAAATGAATTTGTCACTTTCTATTTTTATCACTTAAGAAATTAAAATAGTTAAAGTAATGATTTATTAATAAAAACAACAAAAGAAATAAATAGCTAAATAAATAAAGGCTCACGGCATTTAGGTTATTTTTGGGTCAATTTTGGTCTAAATGAATTTATCACTTAGTCACTAAATTTGAATAGTAATTAGGTTTATATTTGTTTATGTATTAAACCGTTAATAAAAAGAATCAACTAAACCGATAAAAATAAACGTTACACGTATTAAAATGAATGAAATCGAGTGTTACTACCTTTGCTTAAATTGGATATGGACATACGGACTATTTAAAATGAACTACGACAACCTCACTAAAAATGGAAACCGCTAAAATCTTAGTTAAGTATACGACTAAATTTAACAAGTGTTACTTTTGAAATGTTATTAAAATTGACCAAGTACAAAATGAACTTAACAACTTTGAAATTAGATTTTATACTTAAGTTAAAATCGAGTTTCACATTTAAAATAAATTCTCAAATCGCTAAATACAAAACGAACCTAACGACTTTAAAACTAGAATTTTGTACTTAGATTATATTAAGTTTTACTTCCGAAATCATTTTTCAAATCACTAAATACAAAACGAACCTAACGACTTTAAAACTAGAATTTTACACTTAGTAAATAAAAAGCTTAGTTTTATTTTCTAAAATATCCTTAGTATAACAAAAATGTATAAGAGTATAAAGATACTAAGTATAAATAAAGTCAAATAATAAATACTAAAGTATAAAGAAAATAAAATAATAAATACTAAGTATAAGAATACATATACGTATAAAATACGAATAAAATACGAAGTATAAAAATACGTACAAATACGGAATACGAAAATACGAATACGTATAAATACGAGGAATAGTAAATACGAGGAATAGTAAATACGATGAATAGTAAATCGATGAATAGTAAATACGATTGAATAGTAAATACGATTGAATAGTAAAATAATGAATAGTGAAAAATATTTAAAAGTTACGAACGGACTCAAAATAAATAATTAAGTTTTTCTATGTGTTCTGTTTTACCTGAAGAACTGTTGTTACTAAAATTTCATTATACAAGTTTGACGTTATATTTATGATACAAGTTTGTCATTATTGTTATTTATGAGCAAGAGAATGAGAAGTTGAGAAAGCGAGTACTTGAATAAAATACTAGGATTGTTCGCCATGTTGCGACTCTTGAAATTCGAAGTTAACGAGGTAGCTGTATATGGGGACTTGGGCTCCCTCCCAGAGTTGCCCAAGGCGATTAACGATCTTGAGATTTCTTTTCGGCGCGGAGTATCAACCTCAGGGATGGGGCATACTTGATATTACCGTGGGCCCATATATCAGTAATTGGAAACGCCAACCCCATCCGGGGGTACCCGTCTCTGGTGATAGTCGAACTTTTCGTCGGTGATACCTTTTGAATAGCGAATACGTATGATCCTCGATAGGTAGTGTATGCATACATTAGACAAGGGATGTAGCCATCTTTATTACCTTAGATATCTTTGAGCCTGGCAGTCATGTCCAAGTGATGTTGGCCTGCCATCTTTGCCGGATTATGTCTGCATGCTTCCGCCTTATTAACGAAGACTCATTTGTTATCACATGTTGAATGTATTTCCTCGTTTGTTTGATGATTATTTGAATGACTTGACTGAGTATTGGAGTACGATTTGTTGAGTATGATTATTTGTGAGCGTGGTATGTTATTGGATTGGTTTATACTCGTATTGAATCATCATGACCTTCTTATGTGTTTTACTTGCATGCTTGCTATTTGTTTTCCTTGTTTATTTAATATTCATATTGCATATTGTTTTAGAATTGCATGTATCGAAAGAGTGTGCGGGAAAATGATGAGAGTTTAATGCAGGTACCCCGAGTCTTGACCGTTGATCTATCAGGGGATTGAAGGCCTTATTTTGTAATCTGTTTTGAGAGGACTTGTAATCTAAATACTCTGTTTTATCTCTAAACTCGTATTATGTATACTGAGTTTGTTGAACGATAACAGCTGGTTTTGTAATATATAGACTTAATTAATTTTCCGCCTTAGTTTAATTAAAGTCACGAAAAATCGAGGTTATTCTGATTGGTATCGAGTCGTCTTGCGACCGTGAATGACTTAAAGTTATCTCACATAGCGAGGCGACACCTGGGCCAGACATTCATATCGTATGTCAGGCATAGACTTATAGGATAAAATAATAAACTAGGAATCTCTGGATCGCTAAAATAATAACTTAGATCAGTTTAAAATGGGAGAAAGGGTAGAATCTTAAGGACCGACCTAATAATAATAAACTAGTTAGATGAGCGATAGAATCTTAACTTCGTGATTGTTTACTTGCTATTTGCTCTATGGCTAACTCTAGTTTGACAAAGGCCCTTAGGATGACGTACTACGGTTTCTCCCGTAACAATCTACCACAACGTCCACCGATGATGCCACGAGATGCATATATATGTAGCCATTCCCACGTCATAGAGCAATACGTGGAAGCTAATGGGATCTCGACGACCAGACCCTACCACACTAGGGGCATTGGCTTAGGCCTGACGCTGATTGAGAGCTTCCACCCGTACGACGAGTTTTGGACACCACTAGGATGGCAACTCCTCCTGGATTACGATCGATATATGGATCGCATGTGTCAACCCGACCCACTTCTGAGGGAGATGCAACCACCAGGGTGGATGGAGCACGAGGAACTACTTGAGAACTTGATGTATCAAGAATTAAGGCACGACTATCCTCCATTGCCAGTTGAACTACTCCCGATGCGGAGAGGGATCTCCTATCGTGAGACTCTTGAGGTCGCAAATCATATTTAGGGTCATTCGACTCCAGTTTGTAAAATATTTGTAACCGTATTTTAACTATCCTAAGAACGAGCTTTATGTCGTCATTTTTCCTACGGCTATGGGTTTTATTTTCGAACATGACGTTGTGTGGACTTATGCATTATATTTTCTCAATGTAATATTTTACCCATATATATTTATATATATGGAGACGTTATGTTACAACCTTGTAGTATACATTTCGCAGCGCATCATTTTAAAATTTTTCGTACATATCTGAAAATTTCAATTCTCATTTAAATTTTTCCCCCACTTATTTCAGATATGACTACTTCGCGACAGGGGACACGAGGAGTGAACCTGGAGGAAAAGGCTCGTAAAAGAGGTGTCCAAGCGTATGCACGTCGTCAGCAGAGGAAGGCGTGGAAGAAAATGCACAACTTGGAGAATTCAAGAGTTGACTGGAAGACCAGGGCACTCAAAACTCCATACGTGGAGCATCGAACTCCTGATCACCTCCGCCAATCTTCGAGGAAGACCGACGCGGTCGAGGCATTCATGAGGAGTGACCCCGACACCTTTGAGGGAGATAGAGATACCTTGTACACTTGGACCAGGCACATGAATGCAAAGTTCCAAGAATACTCGGTCCCGGAGGAATGGAAGACCCACTTTGCTGTTGTCTGCCTAGACGGAGAAGCCATAGCTTGGTGGCTACGACTTCGATCCCCAGCTATACGCGAGGGCGAATACTACCTTAGTTGGGAGGATTTCAAGCTGGGTTTGAGCGACATGTCTTATGCTGTTAAGTATAAGTACCGCTTCTCAGAGAAGGAGTTTCATTACTCATACTTCGCCTAAGTACTGCAGGCTAACTTTTTGGCATTCTCGATCTAATTTCATATCATTAGAGAATGTATCTAAACTCCTATGTTATTTTGCTGAACTTTGTATCTAAGTTCTTACCTTAGTTCATTTCATAGGGAATGTATTAGGAGGCTTTGTAACTTTTTGATGTAACCCTTTTACATTATCAATGAAATGTGTTTTACCTTGTACTCTATAATGTGTCACATTTGGGAACTACTCAAAACTCATACGACCTAATATTTTTCAGAATGGATGCAAACAACTTAAACAACATGGATGACCCGAACTTCGCCCAACATTTTGCTGAAGAAGAAGCAAGGAGGAAAGGGTTCGAAGATGCAATCACAAAAATTGCACAAAATATGCACCAACATCAGGGTGGCGGAAACAACCAGTCCGCATTTGAGAGATTCTCCAAACATCGACCCCAACCATATTCTGGCTCTGTCAACCCCACAGTCTTGACAGAGTGGATTGAAGAGATGGAGAAGTTGCTAGATCTTAGCAAGACTCCGGCTAACGAGAGAGTGAACGTAGTGGCCTACTACCTCGAGGAGAGGCCAGCGGTTGGTGGCGTTTAATCGAGTCCACCTTTCCTTAAGAATCTACACCTGGAGTGAATTCAAGACTCTGCTGGAAAACAAATATTTTGGGGAGGAATTGAAATGGGACAAGGAAGAGGAGTTCAGAAACCTAAGGCGGGGCGATATGTCCCTACAGGCGTACACGGAAAAATATCGAGAACTGGCCAAGTTTGCCCCTAGGATTATAACTAACGAGGAGGAACTTGCGACTCGTTACGTAAGAGGCATGGAAAACGGCCTGAGGAACAATATGTGCGGGTTCAACTGCAAGAACTTTGCAGAAGCCTACGAAAAGGCAACGTGTATCTGGGCCTCCATCCAAAAAGGAGAAGCTGAGGAGAAAAAGAAGAGGAAAACATTTACGCCTTCTGTGGCGAGTGCTAGCTTTATCCATAAGCCAATGTTCGGTCGCCCTGGTTATCAGAATCAAGACAACCGCAATAAGAACCAAGGCAAGACTCATTTCTACAACCGCAATACCACTCCTTACGTCGCAAAGAACAATCCACAAATTCCCGGACCTCCGGCTTATCAGGCAAATCAGTGTCGCTTCTGCCGACAACCGAGTCACCCGGGGAAGCGTTGTAATGGGGAACAGGTCGTGTGCTACTTCTGTAAGGTAGTGGGACACAAGTCTAATGAGTGCCCAAAGAAGGGTACTGCTGCTAAAGCAAATGCGGGACCACCGCCAGCAGTTAGGGTTCAGGGACGTGTGTATGTCCTGTCCGAGTCTGAAGAGGGAATGCGATGATATCATCGATGTTGACGTCATCACCGGTAAATTTCTGGTTAACTCTGTGCCTGCTTTTATTTTGTTCGATACGGGAGCTTCACTGTCTTTTATATCCTCAAAATTTATCAAACAATCCAAACTCACAAACCCTGAACAAATCAGAACTAACATATCACTACCAGATGGTAAAAACATTCCTTGTTCTTCAAAATACAATAACGTAAAAATCTCGATTCACAACACAGATTTCCTGTCAGATCTTGTATTGTTTGACCTTCCCGAGTTCGATGTAATTCTGGGAATGAACTGGCTAGCTCGTCATAACGCAACATTTAAATGCCACGACCAGAAAATCACTTTGAAAACTAACCAAGGGAAGGAAGTGTCATACCAGAGTTTTAAAAGGAAAGGAGGAGTGAAGTTAGTATCATCTTTGAAACTTGAGTATGGAGAGGAAGGGGCACCAGGTGTATTTTTGCAGCATTACTAAAGTCGAGGACACCTTACGCATTGTAGACATCCCAATCGTGAATGAATACCCCGATGTTTTCCCAGACGTATTACTGGTATGCCTCACCTTGCGAGATGTCGAATTCTCGATCGACCTCATACCAGGCACCTCACCTATATCAAAAGCACCATACAGGATGGCTCCTGTCGAACTTCAGGAACTCAAGAAACAGTTAGAAGAGATGATTGAATTGGGATTTATAAGACCGAGTGTTTCACCTTGGGGTGCACCGGTACTCTTTGTAAAGAAGAAGGATGGGAGCATGAGGCTCTGCATCGATTCTGAGGAATTGAACAAAGTGACGATCAAGAATCGCTATCCTCTGCCTAGGATAGACGATCTCTTTGACCAGCTCAAGGGAGCAGGAGTTTTCTCCAAGATTGACTTGAGATCAGGGTACCATCAGATCGCGGTCCGTAAGGAAGATATACAAAAGACTGCATTCAGATCAAGGTACGGACATTACGAGTTCAAAGTAATGCCGTTTGGCCTCACCAACGCTCAGTGGTATTTATGGACCAAATGAACAGGACCTTTCACGAATATCTCGACATCTGTGTTGTCGTGTTCATTGACGACATCCTAATCTACTCCAAGAATAAAGAGGAACACGCAGAACACCTACACATTATCCTGAGCATCTTGAGAGATCATAAGTGGTATGCTAAATTTTCAAAGTGTGAATTTTGGCTAGACCAAGTGGCATTCCTAGGCCACGTAATCTCCAAGGAAGGGGTAATGGTGGATCCAGCCAAGATTGAAGCTGTCAAGGAATGGGTAGCACCAAAAACAGTTACCGAAGTCAGGAGTTTTCTGGGATTGGCCGGCTATTATAGAAGATTTGTTCCTGACTTCTCAAAAATAGCCCGCCCGATGACTAAACTACTACAAAAGGAATCAAAGTTCTTATGGAGCGACGATTGTGAAAAAGCGTTCCAAGAACTTAAGAAAAGGCTTACTACGGCTCCAGTCTTAACCTTGCCAACAGATGGAGATGAATATGAAGTGTACAGTGACGCGTCATTGAATGGTTTGGGTTGCGTGCTGATGCAACAAGGGAAAGTAATAGCGTACGCATCCAGACAACTTAAAGTACACGAAAGAAATTACCCAACTCACGACCTAGAACTTGCTGCAGTCGTATTTGCACTAAAGATTTGGCATCATTATCTCTATGGGGTCAGCATCAAATTCTACACCGACCACAAGAGCGTAAAGTACATCTTTACCCAGAGGGAATTGAACATGAGGCAACGTAGATGGTTGGAATTGATCAAGGATTACAAAATCGAGTTATTATACCACGAAGGAAAGGCCAACGTAGTGGCTGACGCACTGAGTCGTAAGGCAATACATACTCTGAACAACATTTGGGAAATACCCTCGGACATTACCCAAGACCTGAAAAGGCTGAGCTTGGACCTGGTACAGTCAGATGACATTGACCTAAATGCAATGGTGGTAGAACCAGATTTATTCCATGACATACGAGCACTACAGTGGGAAGACCCAGCCTTGTTAGAGATCAGAGAAAAGATCCCATCAGAGGGAACAGAAGGATTTGAGATCTACACTGATGGAAGTCTACGCTTCAACGGCAGGTGGTGCATACCTAACAATGAAGATTTGAAACGCAAGATTCTTGACGAAGCACACAGCACCCGCTACTCAGTACATCCCGGCTCAGATAAGATGTACAAGGATCTGAAATTACGCTTCTGGTGGATAAGGATGAAGACGGAGATAGCCGAATATGTGGCTAGATGTATGATTTGCCAGAAGGTAAAATTTGAACACCAGAGACCAGGAGGACTGCTCCAACCGTTGGAAATTCCTCAAGGGAAGTGGGATTCCATATCCATGGATTTTATCATGGGGTTACCAAGGACAGCAGGTGGAAAGGATGCGATATGGGTTATTGTGGATCGTCTAACTAAAGCAGCTCACTTCGTTCCGATCAAAGAGACTTGGGGATTGGAAGAACTGGCCAAAGCTTACGAAAAGGAAATAATACGACTCCATGGCGTTCCCCTCGACATCATATCAGACAGGGACGCAAGATTTACATCGCATTTCTGGAAGAAATTGCAAGAGGCTTTGGGTAGTAAATTGAAAATGAGTACGGCTTTTCATCCAAAGAATCGACGGTCAGACAGAGCGAACTATCCAGACACTAGAAGACATGTTGAGGGCATGCACGATGGAATTCAACGTGAACTGGGAAAAGAGCTTACCTCTCGTTGAATTCTCATACAACAATAGCCATCATGCTAGTCTAGGTTGTGCTCCTTTTGAGGCCTTTGTATGGCGAGGAAGTGTCGCGATCAGGTTTGTTGGGATGACGCTAGTGATAATGTGGGTCTTGGACCCCAGGTTATACAGACCAGTTGAACACATAAAGATTATTCGAGAACGACTACAAGCAGCTCAAGATCGCCAAAAGAAGTATGCAAACGAGCACCGTCGACCTATTGAGTTCAACAGTGGAGATAAGGTCTTCTTAAAGGTCTCACCCATGAAAGGGGTAAGTCGTTTGGACTAAAGGAAGCTTAGTCCAAAGTACATCGGACCCTACGAAATACTTGAACGAATTGGCGAGGTGGCATACCGACTCGCCTTACCGCCAAACTTATCCAAAGTGCACGATGTATTCCATGTATCTCAGCTCAGGAGATACAGAAGCGACCCGAGTCACATTGTTACGCCCGATGTGATCGCCATCGAGCCTAACATGCTTTACTCTGAAAAACCAGTGGAAATTCTCGCCAGAGAGACCAAGTTCTTACGACGCAAGTCGATACCCTTAGTCAAGGTTCTCTGGAGAGGACAGAAGACTGAACAAGCAACATGGGAGACCGAGGCGTCGATGAAGGAAAAGTACCCGGAGCTGTTTAGCACAAGTAACCTTAACCACCCTGATTACTTTAAGTTTCGGGGACGAAACTTCTTTAAGGGGGGAGGATTGTAACACCCCGTGTTAATTTAAGCTAATTATAATTAGGAAATCAATAATTAATCATCCTCGCTCACTGAATTTTCTAAAACAATACACTACAATCATTTTTGCACCTAAACTAAAACCATTTTGAATTACTTTGAATTTGAACTTTATTTTTACATTTTCAAACTCGATAAATCAAATGGAGGATCTACGACAATTTTCTCAACGACAAATTTTGGCACGCAAATCGAGGTCAAACGTTGACTAAATGGCCAAGCCACCTAAATGTGATTAAGTCACCTAATCTTTTCTTAAATATAATTAATCATAATCCAAATCTAATTAAAGTAGCTTAAGCTTAATCATATCTATATAACCTTATTAAAAAGGTAACTAAAATCTCTAACTCACCCTCTTACTAATTCCACGTGGCTTAATCTCTAATTAACTTACTCTTTACTAATTCCACGTGTATTTTTGTGGGCAATGTCCTCTTACTCCTTCATTAAAAAAATTTAACTTACTCCCTCCTTTTTCATGAAATTCAATTGAATACCCCTTTCACCTTTTCAGTTTGGAGCATTCATGGCAGTCATTTCACTCGACTCTTTCGTCTTCAACTTCCTTGGTTTCAGAACATTCATGGCTTCCCTCTTAACGGTTGGCTCTTTCACCCCATGTATTTATAGGTATACTCTTCATATCCCCTCTCTCTTTATGTTTATTATCTTTTGTATGAAATTCCTTTCAATCCTGATTGTTCCTTTTTGCTAGATGTTTGTTGTTGCCTCCGTTGAATTTTACATTTTACACCGCCCGCGTCAACCGGAAGATAATTACTTTAGTAAGCGTCAGCATTCGAGGTTGTGGTTAGTTTTTACCCCCTTAGCTCTTTGATTTCACGTTGGTAAAGTATTGCTTCTGAATTGGTTAATTACTTTAGCATTAGCATACTTGCTAATTTGTGTCATTTGCTAGACGTAAAGTATTAGCATTGCTAATTTGTGTCATTGCTTCTGAATGTGTCATTTAGCATTAGCATACTTGACACAGACCCAAAATGTTAATGCCAAGGTTGTGGTTAATTACTTTGCTAAACAAATGACACATTCTTTATGAGCCATACTTGCTAATTTGTTTTCTCTACGCCAATGATAACTTGCGAGTAATTTCGAAATTCTTAATTAGTTTGAATTTTTGTTTCAGTAAATTCTCAAAGACCCAAAAATGCTACTGCCCTTCAAAATAGATTCAAATGGAGCTAGGCGAAATAGATTTTTGAGATCTTGTATCATGAAGCATAGAAGACTTGGCCTACACCACAGACGTTGTATTATACCTTTTGAAATTTTGTCCGAAATTGGCCAACATTTGAGATCCCGCCAGGAAGACATTGGTGAATGTAGTCTTCGTCGTAGAGGTAGACCACGTAGGCCTCCAGTTGGACAACATTTGAGTACCCGCCCTGAAGCTGTTGGTGAGTGTAGTCGTCGTCGTAGAGGTAGACCACGTCTCGCGGATGTACACCAGTTGACAGGTGTCGGTAACAAAGAACCTATTCCGAAGGAGACTAACGACAATAACTTGACAACAGCTAATACAGGTATGTCACGATCCCAATTAAGCTGTTGCAATTGCAGATTTTAGAACCAGTCAACATTTATAAGTATTGAGCCTAAATCCTAAATTAACTCAGGTATTCGAACCCAAGTGTTACTTTCAAATGAACCAGATGTGAGCGAGCCTAGCTACTCCACGCATAAGTAAGACCCGTCTTAATTGATTTTATTCATGGTTTGAATTTGTTAAATTACCCATCGACGACACCATTTTTGTTTGGATAAACATCTAATCAATATAGTCTGATGGAACTCCCTTTCAACTTTAAACTTGCTAGGATCTAAAGTTAGTAGACCAAGCTCGAGAACCCACCATGAAGAGATTGGTGAAAGCAGTAGTCGTACAAAAGTTAGACGACGTCGTCCAACAAGTAATCATTTGGCTACTGGAGCTGACATAGACTCACTACCAATGACGACAAACAATATTGACCTCCTAACTGATGAGACTGTTATGTGTGACTGCTGTAGACGGTACCCGATTTATTTTAATTTCCTTGACTATTTATCCATTTGCCAAAGCGACTTAAAAACTAAAAACTAAAAAAGGGTGTCTTAAATTCAATATTTGCTGTCAGAAAGGCAAAGTGAAGCTCCCTCTACGCCAAGATCCTCCTGATTTCCTGAAAGAGCTGTTAGACCCAAATGTATGGATAGACAAGGCAATAAACAATGGATCAGGGCCCTATTGCTTTCGCTTAGGTGGCCAGAACCACCATAATATCGGGTTGTTACTGCCTCCCGAAGGTAAACAACCTCGATTTATGCAACTTTATTTTCATGAAACAATAAAAAAAAAAAAAAAAAAAAAAAAAACTAATTAAATGTGTTCAAACCATGAAAAACAGGACAATGTATTTGCATGTCAAGGACAAATCACAGAGATACGCACGGACATTGAATGGAGATACATATCTTGCCCAACATGCAACAAAGGATTGGAAGACGGAAAATGGTGCCCGAAATGCGAAAATTGGTGGAATTCCGGTACAAAGGTAAGGAATAAATAAAGCCAATTTAATAAATAGTGCGTACAAAAAACCATTTTCATATGGAAAAAGTAAAAAAAAAAAAAAAACATTAGTTCACTTTACTTTGTTAACAAAACAAAGAAAAGAATGGAAAACAAACAAAATAAACTAACCAAAAAAGCGCAGGTACCCAATCGTTGCAACATTAGCAGATGATGAGGCTTCAGCACCTATGGTCCTCTTATACAAAGAAGCAGAGAAAGTCATTGGGATGCTTATAGACATACTACTTGATGATATGTACGAAAAGGTAAAACAACAACGATTAATAGAAAAGAAAACCGTTTATGGGTGTGTGGTTATACTGAGTATAAAATAGGTCTACAGTTGAAAAGAAAAAATGAAATCGTACAAAAAATAAACAACATAGTAAAAGCCAAAATGTGTACTAAGTTTAATAAGGTTTTTAGTTGGATAAAATAGGACCACACTTATATTTACACTCTTCAAGTAAATTACTTAAGATAACTAACTACTGTTTTTGGGTGAATCAATTTGCACGGGAAGATGGGAAGGAAAAAGTATTACACATCCTACAACAATGTATTGGGAAGACATACATGTTCAAGGTAAGGGTTGGAATGACGAAATATGCAAACAAAATGGAGTTGAAAGTGCTGAAAACATACACAACAACGGAAGCGGAAGAAGAACACAACAACAAACACAGCAGTAAGAACACGGAAAAGGAGCCACCGAAACGGAAAAAGGCAAAAATGTAAGCACAAATAACCAACATACAACATAAATTAAAAAAACTAAAAACTAAAACGCACTGAATGACATAGGCAACACACACACAAGAGGAAAAGGAGACCAACACCGACAACGGCAAACGCAAAAGAGGAATACAAAACCCCAAGAACACATACGGAAGAAAGAACGCCGAGGGAAGAGAATGAGAAACCGATAGAAGAAGCATAAACGTCCACAAAAGAAACAAAGCACCAACGATCTAAAGGACATTACACCAGCAATTACTTCAATAACAGTAGGAATAAGACTAGAAAATAAATAAGTACAACGATAGGAAATTGTAGACAGTTTCATGATGTAAACGGAAAAAAAAAAAAAAAACTAAAAGGGAATACAAAGACAACTAATGTACACGTACCGAAACATCAAATAAAATGTGGACTTTTGCCAACATACCAAAAAAAAAAAAATAACACTTAGAAACAGCACAACGCCTACACACATAACACCAAAAAAAAAACAGTTAAAGGAATCCCGTGAGCATCACGGGTGCTAAAACTAGTTGATTATTACTAACAAAACATATAATAATAATATCAAATTACTATTCCACTTTGATTTAACTAACATATTCACTAAAACACGATATATTGAGTTACACTAAGCCTAAACTGATAAACTTTTTGACGTTTGAGGATAATGATTTAATTCGATAACATTCAACGAAAAAAATATATATTTCGATCGAATAAAATTTTATTTCAAAGTTGCGAGGAAAAACTAGTACCCAATTTTTGTTTGAATTCGTTTTGAGGTTTATTTTCATTTTTATTTTCGAACTTACTTCTAAACATTATTTTGAGACTATATATTTCATTTCGAGACTTTTCGTGCCGCATAAACCAAAAATTTCAAAGACGAGAAAATCGAGCCACTTGGGCCATGTTGGCCGAGAAAATGAGCTTCCTAGCTCACTCTATTTTTTTCCAATTTGCTTGCACACATGCTTCTTTTCTTCCTACACCCATCACTCCTCTTACACACATACTCCTTCTCTTACACACATGCTCCTTTTCTTACACATATCAAATCCCTTACACAAGCATGCTTGACTCCTTACACACCTCTTCATTTTGATCATCACATGGTTGGACTTTGGTTGCTCACTTGTTAGCTCTCCATCCATACCCAAACATACTCTAACTACAATGCACACACACCCTACATTACCAAGTATTATACTTACCACAACCATCACACATTACATTAAATTATACAAGTTTACAAACTACTACTACACTACATACAAGTCACACGCACAAACACACCCAAACACACAAACACAACTCAAAAACTTCTAACTTATTTTCTCTCTAATAAATTCAACTCAAGAACAAGTAAGCTTGTTCATTGTGCAACCTCAAGAACACATACTATCTTCATCTTCTTTAACTCCTTTTCTTCCTTAAACCTCCATTTTATTTGCTTAAAATAATTAGCACACTTAAATAAACTCCTCACCATTTATATTTAGTACTCACTCCTTATCTTTACATGCAATTAAAAATGAACATAAATCAAAATCACTTAAAATACAAACATCACCTAAACTAAAAACAATACTACACATAAAACTTTTAGTATAGTTTAACTAGCTTAAATAAATTACTAACTTGTGTATTTCATTCTTATGTACTAATCTACTAAAGAAGAGGAGCAAGGTGGGAACATCGACTTGAGCCAATTCGATCATATCGTCGACCAGAGCAATTGCTAGGAGCATTTCCATTTAACCTAACCAACCTAAGGTGCTTCCCGCACACTTATATGATAAGCGCCTCGAGTTTGATTATATGTTATTGTTTTTGATGCATGTATTGTTTTATTTTATCACCTAGTATTCATATGTTAAATTAGGAGACAAAAATCGAAAAATAATATTTGAGTAACATTAGAAAACCACACGGCATCCCCCTTTATTTTTGTCTAATTTTTCGTTTTAATTTTTGTAAATTGCATGCTTAAAATACTAAGACTAATATGTACATGAAAATATAATTAGTTTTTGTTTAGGATTTAAAATGAATTTGTTATGAATTTTTAAGTGTTTTAAGGTATTATGTGTGTTCTTGAATGTTTGTGTTATTCTTGTGTTTGAATGATTTTATTTATGTGTGTTAATGTTTTGTTATGTTTTCCCTTTATGATTAAATACATAAATAATATAAGATAAGTTAGTTGTTGAATTAGAAGTATAAAAATCAAAAATCAAAATTTATGAACATATATATATATACACGGCCAAATTAAATTACATGGACCAATTTTTAGTTTTAATTTTTCTAAATAACATATTATGATTAGTATAGTTAAATTAGACTTGTAGGAAAAATTTGAGAAAATTATATAAACATATAAAAATTTGACTAATCGATGTTCATTTCAAAAGTATTAGGGTTCTTCAAATAACCATGTGTTCTTCATTTATATAGTTAGTTTGATTCATAATTTTATAAGTTTTTAGTTATTTATTGTTTATGTTTACTAGTTTAAATCACTTTAAGTTAATATGAATAATTAGTATATAAAAACTTTAAGTTAAAAACCGATAAAATTAGAAAACGAAAATAAATTGCTATGTATGTTAGGCCACGGTTTTGGAGTCCATTTTAGACCTAAAATGAATTTGTCACTTTCTATTTTTATCACTTAAGAAATTAAAATAGTTAAAGTAATGATTTATTAATAAAAACAACAAAAGAAATAAATAGCTAAATAAATAAAGGCTCACGGCATTTAGGTTATTTTTGGGTCAATTTTGGTCTAAATGAATTTATCACTTAGTCACTAAATTTGAATAGTAATTAGGTTTATATTTGTTTATGTATTAAACCGTTAATAAAAAGAATCAACTAAACCGATAAAAATAAACGTTACACGTATTAAAATGAATGAAATCGAGTGTTACTACCTTTGCTTAAATTGGATATGGACATACGGACTATTTAAAATGAACTACGACAACCTCACTAAAAATGGAAACCGCTAAAATCTTAGTTAAGTATACGACTAAATTTAACCAGTGTAACTTTTGATATGTTATTAAAATTGACCAAGTACAAAATGAACTTAACAACTTTGAAATTAGATTTTATACTTAAGTTAAAATCGAGTTTCACATTTAAAATAAATTCTCAAATCGCTAAATACAAAACGAACCTAACGACTTTAAAACTAGAATTTTGTACTTAGATTATATTAAGTTTTACTTCCGAAATCATTTTTCAAATCACTAAATACAAAAGCGAACCTAACGACTTTAAAACTAGAATTTTACACTTAGTAAATAAAAAGCTTAGTTTTATTTTCTAAAATATCCTTAGTATAACAAAAATGTATAAGAGTATAAAGATACTAAGTATAAATAAAGTCAAATAATAAATACTAAAGTATAAAGAAAATAAAATAATAAATACTAAGTATAAGAATACATATACGAATAAAATACTAATAAAATACTTAAGTATAAAAATACGTACAAATACGGAATACTTAAAATACGAATACGTATAAATACGAGGAATAGTAAATACGAGGAATAGTAAATACGATGAATAGTAAATCGATGAATAGTAAATACGATTGAATAGTAAATACGGTGAATAGTAAAATAATGAATAGTGAAAAATATTTAAAAGTTACTTAACGGACTCAAAATAAATAATTAAGTTTTTCTATGTGTTCTGTTTTACCCAAGAACTGTTGTTACTAAAATTTCATTATACAAGTTTGACGTTATATTTATGATACTAGTTTGTCATTATTGATATTTATGAGCAGGAGAATGAGAAGTTGAGAAAGCGAGTACTTGAATAAAATACTAGGATTGTGCGCCATGTTGCGACTCTTGTAATTCGGTGATAACGAGGTAGTCAGATATGGGGACTTGGGCTCCTCCCGAGTTGCCCAAGGCGATTAACGATCTTGAGATTTCTTTTAGTGGAGTATCAACCTCGGGGATGGGGCATACTTGATATTACCGTGGGCCCATATATCGATGGTGGAAACGCCAACCCCATCCGGGGGTACCCGTCTCTGGTGATAGTCGAACTTTTTCGTCGGTGATACCTTTTGAATAGCGAATAAGTATGATCCTCGATAGGTAGTGTATGCATACATTAGACAAGGGATGTAGCCATCTTTATTACCTTAGATATCTTTGAGCCTGGCAGTCATGTCCAAGTGATGTTGGCCCTGCCGGCTACTGCGCGGATTATGTCTGCATGCTTCCGCCTTATTAACGAAGACTCATTTGTTATCACATGTTGAATGTATTTCCTCGTTTGTTTGATGATTATTTGAATGACTTGACTGAGTATTGGAGTACGATTTGTTGAGTATGATTATTTGTGAGCGTGGTATGTTATTGGATTGGTTTATACTTGTATTGAATCATCATGACCTTCTTATGTGTTTTACTTGCATGCTTGCTATTTGTTTTCCTTGTTTATTTAATATTCATATTGCATATTGTTTTAGAATTGCATGTATCGAAAGAGTGTGCGGGAAAATGATGAGAGTTTAATGCAGGTACCCCGAGTCTTGACCGTTGATCTATCAGGGGATTGAAGGCCTTATTTTGTAATCTGTTTTGAGAGGACTTGTAATCTAAATACTCTGTTTTATCTCTAAACTCGTATTATGTATACTGAGTTTGTTGAACGATAACAGCTGGTTTTGTAATATATAGACTTAATTAATTTTCCGCCTTAGTTTAATTAAAGTCACGAAAAACCAGGTTGTTACATCAAGAACATAATCACTTAAAAAAAAAAACATTTAAATTTCACAACAATTTCATTTTAAGTCCAAAACAAAAACTAATTACATTTTTATATACTTCTTATTAGTCTTTTAAGCATGCAATTAACAAAAATAAAAGTGAAAAATTTAGTGGAAAAATATAGGTTGGTCGTGGCATTTTTTTTTAACATATACAATTTTATTTTTTTCAATTTTTCTCTTCTAATTTAACATAAAATACGACTTAGGTGATAAAATACAATAAATCATGCATAAATCAAAACATCAATTAGGAAAATAAGAATTATTCGCGGTAACAAAAACGTATTGTTTTGGGGTATATCAAGATTCAGTCGACGGTTCATATTTCGTCTACCAATCTTTCCTAATTCGCATTTTTGTTGAAAGAATTTTTTTTGTAATTCTTTACATAAAGATTCCAAAAATACCGGGTCCTCCCTACACAAACAAATTGCCGATAAAACTCCAAATTGACATTTTTATTTGACCCAAAATTTTATTTCTCTTTATCATTCAAGAAAGACAATAAAATTTTCGGATACCAAACATTATCCAAAATTTCTTATAGATTCAAACCCATAACTGATGATAGAACTAGAATAGATATACACGAGCCCCATATCTTTGCTTTTCTATCAATCTCTAATTCGACCTTCCTCCCCAACTGATATTATGGTGCCAAGATAGACCGAAATTCCGTTATGGTCCAAATCCAAGCCAGGTAAAAAATACCGGACTTTGCAATATTTGATTGATCACAATTACAGATATTCCATTTACTATAAAAGTTCCCAGGGAATTCATTAGCGGAATGCTTCCAATCAAAATGGTTTGTTCTTGCATCTCCCTGCCGGTTTTCCAAATTAATCATGCGGATACATAGAATTCAGAAGAATATGTAAGTGATTTATACACAGCATCCTTTTCGTTTATCACGGGTTCTACCAATTGATATGTTTCCACAAATAATTGAAATTCAATTTCTTGATCTGTATCTTCAATTTTTGGAAACTTATAAAGCTCTTCCGGTAAGCCCTGATCAATGAACCGACCAAATCCTTCAAATTGTATCTGATTAAACCCGGGTATTATAGACATCAGTGCATTTACCTCTCGTAACATTTGAACCCAATTCCTCATTTATTTATAGTGTGCGAGAGCACCTTAGTTAGTTCGGTAAAAATCTAGCAATTATCGGGATCGATAATGTTGTCAAATATACTAAGATCGATGCCTCCACCTTGCTACTCTTCTTTGGATAATTTATTACACACAAAGGAAAAATTAACTAAGTTAGAAAAATGTTTCTACTAAAATAAAACTAAGAACTATAGTTTTCATAATTAATTTATTTTAGGTGAAGTATAGTTTTATTTTATTTTATGATTTATGTTCATTATAATTTAGTAGGAAAAAAAGGAAGTGAAATAAATCAACTTATGAAGAATTTTTATTTTAGTGAATAGTGAAAATTTAAGTGGAAAGTTTATTTAAAGAAGATGAAGATCTTGAGTTATTTCTTTTTGAACACTACTTTAATTTTCTAAGTCTCATTTAATAAGTGTAGTGGTAGTACAATTTATCTATAAATGATCTTAGTTAAGTAGTGAATTAGGTAGAGTAATTTATAAACATAAACTAAGGTAAAATAAATTTAGAAAATTAAAATAATTAAGAAGTGGAAGATGAAGATCTTCATAAACTATGAAGAACACTTAAGAACTAGTGTTCTTACATGAGTTTACACTTAGAAAATAAAAGGGTTTTGTTTTAGAGAGGTTTTGTGAGTATGTTAAGTGTTTGTGTAGATAAATGAAAGTGGTAGTATTGTATTAGTATTTGATGTGTATAAACTTTAATTTAAATTTAGATAAATAAAAGTGATGATGAAAATTTAGGTGTGTAAGTAAATTAGACTTGTGTAAGTAAAGTAAAATGGAAGAGGATAAAACTTGAACTTTTGAGTCCAAGTAACTCGGCTCAATGTGAAAATTTCGGGCTCGATTTTCGTTTTCGAAATTTTCGATTTGCGCGCTCGCGAAAAGTCTCGAAATAAAAGTGTTGGGGGTGACTTCTCCCGGGTCCCACGACATTAGGCCGGAAGAATTGTAGGCCGGAGGATGGCCCCACACTCGTTGAACCCTATGCATCTCCCGGGTCCGGTCACTTGAGGCCGGGAGGATTATTGACCGGATAATTTCATATACCAAGGAACCTAATGGTCCACCCGGGTCCGGGCATGTGTGGCCCACCCAGGGCCGTACTGTACGGAGCGGGGGCACAAAAAGACAAACTTGGAGTAAGTATAAAAGGTAACTAAAACCCTAGAAATCACTAAGTTCACACACACACAAAAACACCACAAAAAGGTTTTTCTCTCTCTTTTCTCTCTCTAGATTCATTTATCTTTGTAACTGACTTGAGCGTCGGAGGGCCATCACCCGGAAGGCCCCGGGGCTAAGTTTGTTACGCCGTTTCAGGAAGCAAGGAAGGAAGAGAGAAACCAGCCGGAGACTAAGGACCCTCAAGGACTTAGTTTATCGAATTTGTAATCTACATTAACTTGTAATCCTTTGTATTTAGTTTTGGTATTTAGTTCCTAACTTTATACCCGAAACAATTGGCGCCGTCTGTGGGGAAAAGTTTCACAAAAATCTTACAAAAAGCCATGTCAAACCCTACGCAAGAGCCGAGAAAAACAGCGGAAGAAACAGCTCCCCCGGGAGGAGGTGTCGGCGGCATCCCTCTGGAGGCGGAGCTACAAACACCCTTGACCCCAGAGGAGAAAAAGATGATGAGTGCCTACCTTGAAAAATTAAGGAAGGCACCAGCTACCGGCGTCCCGCCACCAGAGTCAGGCCAGCAGAAGTCTCCACCAAGAGGAGACCCCATCCCATCCGTAACACCTAAGAAGCTCTTTCATGAGGACAATGAGACGTCAAGCAACGATAGTACGTGGCAGGACTCGGAACATTCTCACTCAGCGTCCCAGTCACCACCTTCAGTCCAGGAAGTGTCCAAGCCTGAGGTTCCACGCACCGAGAGGCCCAAGCGCAACAAACCTAAAGGAAACACAACACAAAGAAAAGTCACAGTAAAATCGCCTTTGGCCTCTTCGGTGCTGGAGTACCCTCTTCCTCCCAAGATGAAAATTCCAACGATACAATATGACGGGAAAACAGACCCGGAGGAACATCTGGCGGCCTATGAGAGCCACATGATGATGTACGACTCTACGGACTACGTTTGGTGCAAAGTTTTTCCTACGACCCTGACGGGACTTGCACAAACCTGGTTCCGTAACCTCCCAACTGGCTCCATCTATGGATATGAGGACATGTGCCGGGTGTTCCGCCAGCAGTATGCAGGGAACAAAAGGAGAGAGAAGGTGGCTACGGAGCTCCTGAACGTGGTGCAGGGAAAGAGTGAAGGGCTGAAGGAGTATATGACCCGGTTTGACAGAGAATCACAGCAAATCAGAGACCTGGACTCCAAGATAGGGGTCCATGCCTTAACGGTAGGGCTGAAAGAGGGAGAGCTGAAGAGTCTCCTGATCAGAAATCCGCCGGCCAGCCTGATGGCGGCCCGCGAGATGGCTGAAGGCTTTGTGCGAGAGGAGCAGTTCCATAAAACATTCAGTAAGAGAAGTGACAAGAAGGAGGACCAGGGCGGAGCCCAACCGGAATGGAAAGGACCGCCCCGGAGGCACAATAATAACAACAACAACAACAACAACAACACCCGCAGCAATTTCAACCGCAGCAGCAATAACAATCACAACGACCGCCGGGATAACCGGGACGGCCGAGGCCAGCAGGGAAATAACCAGCAGTTCCAGCAATGGACCCACTACACACCACTCATCAGGTCTCAGGCGGAAATTTTTGAGCTGACCAAAAACGAAATCAAGTGGGCCGCTCCTCGACCGCAAAGAAACCCAGGGAATGATAAGTCCGTTTTCTGCGAGTACCACCAGACAGCCGGCCATGCAACGGAACACTGTGTATCCCTGAAACACGAGGTTGAACGGTTGGTACAACAAGGCACCCTGCGGCGCTTTGTTAAGGACAAGCGAGACAGAGATGGAGGTGAAGGTAGTGGGGACCCGGTGCAAACGGGTCCGAAGAAGAACCAAAAGAGAATAAGTGAAATTCATATGATCGCCGGGACAGAGGAGTCAGTCTTGTCCGGAAGGAAAAGAAAGGCGGAGAAGCGTGAGCAATCCAAGATGGGTATATATTCAGCCGAGAGGACGGCACCGAGGCCTCCTATCCCGGACTTGACCATCAGCCAGGAGGACTACCAGCGGGTCTCCTACCCGCACAAATGATCCGCTGGTAATCTCCATGGATATTGGGCCCCATCTGGTCCACAGGTGCATGATAGACACCGGAGCCTGCACCAACCTCTTGTACCGGGAGGTATTTGAAAAGCTTGGCCTGAAGAAGGAACAACTAACGCCCTACATAGGCTCACTATACGGTTTCGCCGGAGCTGGTATCAGACCGATGGGGACGATAACTTTGCCAGCCACGGAAGGAGAAGAGGATATGGCCAGAAGCGTAGACGCAAGCTTCGTGGTCGTCGACGCCCCGTCAGCATACAACGCCCTCATCGGCCGGGTCACTCTGGACCACATTCATGCTGTCGTGTCGATACGAGCGCTGGCTATGGTTTACGCCGCGCATAATTGGACCGGCGGAAGGTGTATGGTGACGAAGCCGGAAGGTCCTGCAATTCCACTGCCGGCCGGGGTCAAGCGAGCGATGCGAGAGGTTAAATTCTCGGAACCGAAAGAGAAGAAAGGACTGGAAGTGACTCCGGGACCGGAAAGTGAGACAAAAGAAATTGAGTTGGCACCGGGAAGAAGTGTAATCATTGGAGCAGAACTGGACCCCGGCTTCCAAGATAGTCTGATTAGCATCTTGGAGGAGAACAAGGATGTGTTCGCTTACTCAGCTGCCGAGATGCCGGGGATAAGCCCGGAGGTGATTGTGCACCAACTGAATGTTAACCCCGGCTACAAACCAAACAAGCAGGGGCAGCGACCCATGAGGGCAGAGAAGGACGCGGCCATTCTTGAAGAAATAAACAAGTTCTTTGGGCGGGATTCATTGAGCGTTGTGACTACCCCGAATGGTTGGCAAACGTGGTGATGGTGAAGAAAGCGTCCGGGGCATGGAGAATGTGTGTTGACTTTACAAATCTAAACAAGGCATGCCCAAAGGACTGCTACCCGTTGCCTAGGATTGATCAGCTGGTAGATTCTACCAGCGGCCACTCTACCCTGAGCCTCCTGGATGCTTTCTCAGGGTACCACCAGGTCTATCTGTCGGAAGAGGACCGGCCCCGGTGCGCCTTCATCACAGGGCACGGGGTCTACATGTACAAGATGATGCCGTTTGGACTCAAGAATGCCGGAGCCACATACCAGCGGCTGGTGGATGCCGTGTTTGCAAAACAGAAAGGGAGGAATATGGAAGTATATGTAGATGACGCAATAGTGAAAAGCAAATCCGATGAGCAGCACCTGGAAGACCTGAGAGAAACGTTCAACTCGCTCAGAAAGTATCAAATGAAGCTGAATCCAAAGAAATGTACCTTCGGCGTCCGGTCCGGAAAGTTCTTGGGATACCTGGTCAGCTCAAGAGGGATCGATGCCAACCCCGAAAAAGTCAAAGCTATATTGGACTTGCTGCACGCAGAAGACAATAAAAGATATTCAAATTCGGCCGGAGGATGGCAGCACTTTCCAGGTTCATCTCCAGGTCCGCCGACAAATCCACGCCATTCTTTCAAGTACTGAAAGGAAACAAGAGGTTCGTATGGGGGAAGGAGCAAGATGAAGCCTTTGAGCAGTTGAAGAAGCACCTTACAACTTTACCTACCTTGGCAAGACCGGTCACGGGCGAAACTTTAATCTTATACATCGCCGTGACCGCGAGCGCAATATCAGCAGTAATCCTCCGGGAGGAAGAAAAACAACAACAGCCAATCTATTTCGTCAGTCATGCACTGGGACAATCCGAAAGAAATTATCCAATCATCGAGAAAGCGGCGTATGCCGTGGTCATAGCAACTCGGAAGCTTAGACCGTACTTTGACGCCCACCCGGTGGAGGTGCGCACAGACCAGCCCCTGGAGAAAGCACTCGAGAAATTTGAAAAATCCGGCAGACTCCTCAAGTGGGCAATTGAGCTGTCAGGCTTTGGCATAACCTACACCGGGCGGACAGCAATCAAGGCCCAGACCCTGGCAGACTTTATTGCCGAATGCACCCACCCGGTCATGGGAGATGCACCGAGAGGAGTATGGCAGGTATATACGGACGGGTCGGCCACCATCCATGGTTCCGGGGCCGGAGTTGTTATCATCAGCCCCGAAGGGCATGAGTTTGAGCATGCTTTGAAGTTTGCCTTCCCGGCCACGAACAATGAGTCCGAATACTGGCAGATCGGGCAGACTAGAGCTGGCAAAGGCCATGGGGGCAGAAGAGATTGAATTGAGAACAGACTCACAACTGGTAGCGAGCCAACTCAAGGGAGAGTATGAGGCCCGAGAGGAGGGAATGGCGTTGTACCTCCAAAAGCAAAACTTTGACCGTGGATTGAAATCTTTCAAGTCCGTCATATTCCCTGTGTCCGAGAACAACAGCAGACGATCGCCAAGCCGCCAGCGACAAAGCAGACAACAAATCAAAGACAGTCACCGTTGACATCCGGCGACAGAAGGGAGTGCTAACGGTCAACACAATCTCGAGACAATAGTTGGATGAAGCTAATTCTAAAGTATAAGCCGGAGGAGAGATCCTGAGGACAATGTAAGGGCTGCTAAGTTGAAAAGCCTAGCTCCTTGGTTCATATTGGTGGACGGAGAACTTTATAGACGGTCATTCTCGACCCCGCTACTAAGATGTGTAGGGGGCATGGACGCTGAGTTCATCTTGAGCGACATACACTCAGGAGTATCACGGCCATCATGTCACCGTCGCACGCTAGCCCACAAAGCACTGAGGGCCGGCTATTTTTGGCCCACTATGCTAAAGGTCGCCAAAGATTTGAGCAAGCGATGCCGGAAATGTCAAATTTTCGCCCCGGATATCCACCTCCCCGCCAGAGACCTCAGGCCAGTTCTGAGTCCGGTACCTTTTGACCAATGGGGGATGGATATCCTGGGGCCCTTCGCAACGGCGACCGGGGGCAGGAAATATGTGGTAGCAGCCATTGATTATTTCACTAAGTGGATTGAAGCTGAGGCCATCCCTACCATCACTGAGCAGGCCGTAAGAAAGTTTATTTGGAGAAACGTAATCACAAGGTTTGGGGTGCCCAGGGTGGTGGTGTTTGACCACGGGAAACAGTTCGATAACGATAACATGCGGGGTGGTGGCGAGCGGACCAATCATCGCCTACTCATCAGTCTGCCACCCACAAAGCAACGGACAGGCCGAGGCCGCCAACAAGCAAATGTTGAGCGGCATGAAGAAGCGACTGGATGAACTGAAGGGGGCATGGGCCGATGAACTGCCAAGTGTTCTCTGGTCAATCAGAACAACAGTTAAAGAATCCACCGGACATACCCCATTCAACATGGTCTACGGGCAAGCCACGCTCCCGATCAAGCAATCTTACCAAGTCCGAGAACCGCCACACGACCCCTACAAAGAATGAACAAGAAGAGAGTCACCGACCTCTGAGCGAGGTCCGCACCAAGCAAGGAAAACCTGGTGGTCTACCGTAACCGGATGAGAAGGATGTACAGCGAAGGGTGAAACACAGGAGTTTGAACTTGGAGACCTAGTGCTAAGAAGAGCATCCGCCACCGGAAGGGAACATTCACTGAAGTTGTCGACCACCTGGGAAGGACCCTATCGGATCACGCAGGTAAAAGCAATGAACCTTCATGCTGAGAGATATGAACGGCCACAACCTCCCGTCCCATTGGAACTCAGACACTTTAAAGAAATATTATGTGTAAGCGTTGTACTCTTTTTCCTTACCTGTGGTTTTGTCCCACCGGGTTTTCCGCAGGAAGGTTTTAACGAGGCAATGTATAGACACTTGTAACGCGAGTGATCAGGAATGTTGACACCGCGAGCTTTTGTAAACTTTTGATAGAAACTCTTGGTAGAATTTTTGCCCAGCATTTGTTTAGATTTGTATCACACAAAAGCTGGCCAGGGGGCAAGGAGGGGGGACTACCCCCGACCCCGGCTAATCGACGATAGTCTGATTCAAAATGGAATTTTTGAAAATTTTTACTAACACTTTCAGGAAAAGGAGTTTGAATACCAGAAACCCCGCCTGGAATTAACTGGGGGCAAGAACAAGCCCCGGAGCAGCTAGGAGACACAGAAGACCGGAGAAGAGCGAGACCCCCCGGGCAACCACCGGCGGGCTCCCACTCCCGCGTAGGATGAACATCGCGCCTTGAGAGTCCATGGCCTGGGGCCTGGGCGGCTCGCGCCCTACGCATGCCTGCGTAGGAAGAACATCGCGCCTTGAGAGTCCAGGCCCGGGGCCTGGGCGGCTCGCGCCCTACGTATGGCCTTGCACAATGCTCATCCGGCGTCGTCGGGCCCGGATGAGGGTGCCCTAAATGCAAAAGAGCCGGGATGTCTATGATGGCTCACGTGCTCAGCCGCTCTCACCGCAGTTGTCCGATGTCGGCCAGAATGGTGGCGGCCGCGACCTCCCACTGGGTAAGAGCTTGTTAGCCAACCCATGCCTACGTGACGAAGAACATCGCGCCTTGAGAGTCCAGGCGGGGCCTGGCGGCTCGCGCCTACGTTTGGCCTTGCACAATGCTCATCCGGCGTCGTCGGGCCCGGATGAGGGTGCCCTAAATGCAAAAGAGCCGGGATGTCTATGATGGCTCACGTGCCTAGGCTCTTCTCGCGCGATGTCGATCTGACCTTATGGCCGGTGGCGGGGCGGACCTCCCAGGTAAGAGCTTGTTAGCCAACCCATGCCTACGCGTCTGGAAGAACATCGCGCCTTGAGAGTCCAGGCCCGGGGCCTGGGCGGCTTGCGCCCTACGTATGGCCTTGCACAATGCTCATCCGGCGCCGTCGGGCCCGGATGAGGGTGCCTTAATGCAAAAGAGCCGGGATGTCTATGATGGCCCACGTGCTCAGCCGCCTCACCGCAGTTGTCCGATGTCGACCTTGTAGCCGTGGCGGCGCGACCTCCCACCGTAAATTCTCGATAGTTTAACGGCCACCCGGGAAAGGGGGCATGGACATAAGTGCAAAAATAAAAACACAACAGAGTAAGCCAAGTATGGAAAACGAGCTAGGCATAAAATCACCCGGCACGCGGTACCGGGACATAGCGTTCGAAGAAAACCTAAAGTTTGGCTAAGTATAAACGTGAAGAGAACTGAACAACATCACCCTGACCCGGAGGGAACGATACAGGTAAAAACGTAATAAGCTAAATATGAACGGGGCAACAAGGCGAAACCATATTCTCCGGTCCCGGATAAAAGCAAAACGAGGGAAAACAGGATAAAATAAGCTAAACATGAACAAGGCAATATGGCGAAACAAATGTCGTCCCGGGTAACACAAACGGTACAAGCATTAAGAGAGAAAATAACAAGGAAGAATACGCCTAAAATTACCCGGTCCCGAAAGATAATAGCATGAGTGAAAACAAGATAGAAATAAGCTAAGTATAGAAAAGCTACTCGGCAGCGGCAGACGTCAATATAAATGTAAGCGGAACTAACAGGCTAAGTATGGAGAAAGCAAAATAAGCTAAGTGCGGGAAAATCACCCGGCCCCGGTAAGAATAGCGAAAATAAAATAATACGATTGAAAACACAGCAAAATAAGCTAAGTGTGGAAAAGCAAAAGTTAGAAACTAACATTGATAAAAGAGTATATTACAAGGTTGTTTCCCCCGGACCCACATGTCGGGCCGGGAGCAAATTTAAATAAACGAAAAAAGAACAACTAAATGACCTACCAGAACCGGCAACCGTCCTCACCAAAAGGCCCGCCTACTCCAGACTGGCTTGAGTCTTATTGGAAGCTAAAATACAGACAAAATGTAGGCTAGGGGGAGACTTATCAGATCACCCCGAGCAGGAAGATGCGGAAGACAGCGGCCCGAGTTCCTAGCAACCGGCATCGCCGCCGGCTGCTTTCTTCTTCGCTTCCCTCTCCCGGTCCGCAGCCTCCTCAAGCTCAGCGAGACGGTCAAAGTTGAAATTGGGATCGACCTTGTCGATATATCCTTTCGTTTCGTTGGACCCAAAGTCAACCCCGTCATAAAAGGAGTTGGCGCGAACCTGGGCGAGCTCAACCTGATGGGCCGCCTTCATCTTCTCCATCTCAAGCTCCAGATGGGCCGCCCTAGCCTGTCCCGCCGACCTCTCAGCCTCGGCCGCCTCGCGGCAATGGCGGCATCCCTACCGAAAGACCTCTCAGATATTGGAGGGCCAGGCTCTCTTTCTCCTTGGAGAGCTCCCTCAGCTGGAGCTCCTTCTCCTTCAGCTGGCCCAGGAGAGTCAACACCTCCTTCTTCAAAGCGGCGGTCTCTTGCTCGCGGGCTTTTATGGCCTTTTTTAGGCGGACAGCCGCCTCTTTCATCTCTTTGTTGGCCTCGGTGGAGGCCGCCTCGCATGGCGGTCGAGCTACTTGCGATCTCCAGCGTAAACTTACAAAAAGAATCCACGTTGCGGCGGAGCTGCATGGCCATGTCCGCAGCCTGGATGGCAAGGCCCCCGGCAATAGGTGGGGTCTCTTCAACGAAACCCGCCGGGCGCCCCACTTTATCATCCCGACCCGGGACAGCTACTGAGACTTGGTCCTGGCCGGCGGCCTTGGCCTTGGAGGAGGAGCCCTGGATGGAGAAAGAGAGCAGATTGTAAATATCCTGCTCACTGATAGGAAAGACCGAGGAAAGACCGTCCGAAGGGACGTCCAGGGGGCGCCCCTCAGACTCCCACGAGAGCGTGGAGCTAACCTTCTTTCGCTTCTTGCGGTGCCGGAGATCTTCCGAGTGGGGAGACTCTGACTCCACAATGATGGCGTCAGGACCCTGAGAGGGTTGGAGAACCCCGACCTCTTTGGGCGGGCTCGGGAGAGGAATTCCCTGCCTGACCAGATCGTCCTCACGAGCGCAGATCGGGCAATGTTGTCTTCCGGCGGCGGATGGGGGATGAAAGCAGTCTGGCCATTGTGCTCTTTGCTCGACCTCCCTTTCCCGCGGTTTGTAAGTAACACGTTTCCGCCCATTGGTCTTTCTGAACCTCACCTTGCATTATCGCCTCTCTCAGTGGGCTTACGCCGCTTCAAATCTACGGCAGGCGTTTGATCAAGCGGGCGGTTCTTTGCGTCCAAGCCGATAGATGCTAAGTCCCCCGGGGTCAGGTAGTCGAGATCGCCTGCAAGAAACGAGACTAGGTCAAAGCAGGAAGACGGAAAAGTAAGATAAAAACGAACAAGCAAAGGTAACAATAACGCTAAGTTCCTGGCCACCCGGCCCTCGCTTACCTGCTTTAAGGGCCGGGACCAGGCCGACCACACTCAGGAATTTGTCTTCTGAGATCGTATCCGCCGGAGGAAGCCAATTTTTGGGGAGCCAATCCTTCCCCACTTTGTAGGCCTTGAAATAGGCCGCGGCCTCTGTTTCCTCTTTGGTCAGCGGAACGTCCTTCCACGAAAGCACTTCTCCCGGAACCCACTCACCCCGGGTCTCAAGGCGACACCTCACGTCGTTGTGAAAGCAACGGGGGTGGTCAAAAGGCACGGGAGACTTGAGAAAGAACCACCGCTCATTCCACCCTTTCATCGAGTCGTTAGGCGGATAATGAGTCAGAAAGCCCGACTCAGTGACTAGCGACCACCATCCTTTTGTTGACCTGTTAGTACATGGTCGGAAGTGATGAAGGCGGCGAATGTAGTTTATCGAGAGGGGGAAGCCCAGATACAGGCACGTCCAGGCGAAAGCAACTATAATCCTCATGCCAAACGGCGTCATCTGGCATATGGCGATGTTTGCCCGCTCAAGCACTTTAGCGATGAAGGGGTGGAGGGGAAAGCGAAGCCCATGCTCCAGATTCTTCAAGTACACGGCCGTATGAAGGTCCGGAGGACGAACCACATGTTGATGCGTTCCCGGCACGACGAACTCCCACTTCTCGGGTAAGTTGTAATGTTCGGCCGCCCGCTCAGGGCAGTTCTTTTCGAGAAGGAAGTCCCTAAAACCTAGGTTAATCCTAGTGTTCATAGGAATCTGGAACACCGCCTGCTCTAAAAGCCGCACATGCGGGAGGTCGGCCTGAGAAGGTCCGGCCTGAGAAGGACCGGCCTCAGAGGTCCCAGCCTGGGCCTCCATGTCAGTCTCTCCCTCCCGACCCAGGGTCAAGTCCTCGATCTCAGGACCCACTTCTGAGTCCGTAACTATGTTGTAATCCGAAGCTGTTCTAGAAGACGAATCGGCCGACATTGTTCTCTACTATGGGAATGAAATTTGAAATCAAACGCGAGAATTACCTTTTGTAAAAGCGCAAGCAAGGATGCAATCGAGAGCGGAGCAAGGCAAGGATGAAATGCAAACCGGATTTAAGGAAGTTTAGAGAATTTTTGAGAAGGTACGAGACGTTTTGAAGACGAGTAAAGGGGGAAAATGAATGAAATGAGGGGGTATTTATAGGAGAAAGAGTGCACAGTGCACCACCCCTCTCTGTACGACACGTGTCGGGGCAGGGGAGGTGAAACGTCGCCCACCTTGGGGTTTGGAATTCAAAAGTTGCGCCAAAATGAAAGCGTACTCAACACACCACCCCTGAGCGGAACGGAAGGAACACAAGATCAGAAAGCGTAAGTGGAAGAAGGGCTTACCTGTCCGGGACCGGGAGAGATAATCTGCGATGAAGGACAAGACATACAGGGCAAGCCGATGACTTCCCCTGTATGGGGGCAGTTGTTGGGGGTGACTTCTCCCGGGTCCCACGACATTAGGCCGGAAGAATTGTAGGCCGGAGGATGGCCCCACACTCGTTGAACCCTATGCATCTCCCGGGTCCGGTCACTTGAGGCCGGGAGGATTATTGACCGGATAATTTCATATACCAAGGAACCTAATGGTCCACCCGGGTCCGGGCATGTGTGGCCCACCCAGGCCGTCTTGACGGAGCGGGGGCACAAAAAGACAAACTTGGAGTAAGTATAAAAGGTAACTAAAACCCTAGAAATCACTAAGTTCACACACACACAAAAACACCACAAAAAGGTTTTTCTCTCTCTTTTCTCTCTCTAGATTCATTTATCTTTGTAACTGACTTGAGCGTCGGAGGGCCATCACCCGGAAGGCCCCGGGGCTAAGTTTGTTACGCCGTTTCAGGAAGCAAGGAAGGAAGAGAGAAACCAGCCGGAGACTAAGGACCCTCAAGGACTTAGTTTATCGAATTTGTAATCTACATTAACTTGTAATCCTTTGTATTTAGTTTTGGTATTTAGTTCCTAACTTTATACCCGAAACAAAAAGATATGATCTTAAAATAGTGTTTTGAAATAAAATCGAAAATAAAAATAAAAATAATTTTCGAAAGGGTACTAAAACAAAAATTGAGTTTTAATCCTCGAAACTTTGAATAAAAATTTCCTAGGTCGAAATACTTATTTTTTTCGTTGAATGTTTTAGATTTAAAAAATTATATTCAACCGTCAAAAAGTTTATCAATTTAAATTAGGTGTGACTTGTAATTTCGACAATATACGAAAGTGTTAGTTAAATAGAATTGAAATAGTAATTAGATATTAAGATAATATGATTTATTAAAAATAATCAAAATTGTTACATTTTAAATAAAAGTTTTGATGTTAAGTTTGCTTTTCAAAAATAAGAAGAAAGTGGAAGAGGATAAGATGGCTTGACCTTGATTTGCGTGTTTGAAATCGTTGACTTGAATTTCAAAGACGAGACAGATATAAGGGTCCATTTTTATTCGAAAATCAAAAATGTCCGAAATTGAATTTTATGACTAAAAAGTTTTACTTTTATTTTTATGAATAGTAAACATAACTTAATTTTTTTTTTTTGAAATTTGTAAGGCGATATTAGTTTTGTGTTGATTTTCATAAAAATTTGAAATGTGTTTCTTTTTGAATTCTAAGGATAATATATTTTATTTTTATATTTCACAATTTTTAAATCCGAACAAAAGAGAGATAGTATTATTTGAAAAAAAATTTAGACGCATTTTATTATAAGGAAAGGATGAATTTAATTTAAGGAATTAATGTAACACCCCGTGTTAATTTAAGCTAATTATATTTAAG
This sequence comes from Dianthus caryophyllus, assembly GCA_023091065.1. Classification (NCBI taxonomy): domain Eukaryota; kingdom Viridiplantae; phylum Streptophyta; class Magnoliopsida; order Caryophyllales; family Caryophyllaceae; genus Dianthus; species Dianthus caryophyllus. The sequence goes on from CM041524.1 coordinate 26,141,005, forward strand.
AAATCAATAATTAGACAATCTCGCCCAATTATTTTCTAATACAATACACTACAATTTTTTTCTCGCGCCTGAACTAAAACTATTTTTATATATCTCGAATTCGAACTTTATTTTTACTTATTTGAACTCGATAAATAAAATGACGAATCGACGACAAATTTTTCAACGACAAATTTCGGCGCGCAAAACGAGGCCAATTTTGTGCCAAGTGGCCGAGCCACCCTAGCTGACTAAGTCACCTAATCCTCTTCTAAATTTACTTACACATAACACTTAACATCAAACTATTTAGTTAAAGTATAATCATTTTGATTTTTATTAATAAATCATATTTTCTTACGGAGTAATATCTAATTACTATTTCGATTCTATTTAACTAACACTTTCGCAAAAAGTCAAAATAATAAGTCACACTTGATTTGAACTGATAAACTTTTTGACGACTGAACTTAATTATTTAAATCTATAACATTCAACGAAAAAAATAAGTATTTCGACCTAATAAATTTTTATTCAAAATTTCGAGGGTTTAACACTCAATTTTTGTTTTAGTCACCCTTCGAAATTTATTTTCGTTTTTATTTTCGATCTTATTTCGAAACACTATTTTAAGATCAAATCTTTTATTTCGAGACTTTTCGCGTGCGCGCAAATCGAAAATTTCAAAAACGAAAATCGGGCCCTATTTTTTTGGTTTGGCCGACTTACTTGGTCACCAATGACCAAGTATTATCCTCTTCCATTTCTTCTCTTACACAAACCTAATTCACTTACACACCTACTTAATTCATCATCACTTTAATTAGCCTTATTAAATTTAATGTTTATACATTCTAAATACTAAATAATCTACTTATACAATACTACTACCTTATTCATTTTCCACACAAACACCTAAATTTACTAAGTCTTTTCTCTCTAAATAAATCCACTCAAACACATTAATAAGAACAATCTTCATCTTCCTCATTAAGCTACTATGAAGATCTTCATCTTCAACCTTCCATTTCTTCATTAAAAATTCTTTTTCTTTGTTTTTATTTTCTTAAATACTTAAAATAATTCTCCACCATTTTATTTAAGTAATCACTTCCTCTTTTTACTTACAATTATTTAAGAACATAAATCAAATTATTTAAAATCTATAAATCACCTAAACATAAAAATATTACAACACTTTAAATTGTTAGTTTAGTTAGTTTAGTTAAAATAATTTACTAACTTAATTATTTTTCATTCGTATGTAATAAACTATCTAAAGAAGAGGAGCAAGGTGGAGGCATCGATCTTAGCATCTTTGACAACATAGTAGATCCCGATAATTGCTAAACTTTTCATTTACCAACTAATTAAGGTGCTCTCGCACACTATAATTGCCTTGCACCAACTAAGTGTATAAATGTTATTTTCCTAAATGATGTTTTGATATTATGCATGATTTAATTTATCACCTAAGTATTGTATGATAAATTAGGAGATAAAAAATCGAAAAATAAAAATTGTGAAACCTTATAAAAGGCCACGACATTACCTCCTTTATTTTGTTTAATTTTTCGTTTTAATTTTTGTTAATCATATGTTTAAAAGAATATAATAAATGAGTACTAAAAATATTATTTATATGATGATGTTCATTTCCTTACATTTTATTGTAAATGTTAATTGGTGTGTGTTTGAAATGAATTGCTTTTGTATGTTAATGTTTTTATATGAATTTCACTTATGTTAATTACACATATAATATAAAGGACAAAAGATATAGAATTAATAGTATAAAAATCAAAAATGAAAATTGTGAAAATATTATAGAGGGCCATGGTTTTACTCACTATTTTGGACCTATTTTTAGTTTTAATTTTTGTAAATAAAAGATGATGTTAGTTTAGGTCAATTAGTGTTGTTAGTAAAATTTGAGAAATTTAAATGATAAAATGAAAATTTGAGTTAAAAATGTTCTTGAGAAAATCATATGTGTTCTTCATTTTTAAGCTAGTTTGATTTATGATTTTTATAAGTTTTAGTTAATTATTGTTTTTCTTTACTAATTAGTTAAAGTAATGAATTATTAATAAAAACAAAAAAAGAAATAAATAGATAAATATAATTAAGGGCCACGGCATTATCACTTTATTTGGGTCTATTTTGATCAAAATGAATTTGTCACTAAGTCACTAAACTTGAATAGTAATTAGGATTATATTAGATTGTAAAATGAATCGTTAATAAAAAATCGACGAAACCGATAAAAATAATGTTACAAATATTAAAATGAACAAATTCGAGTGCTACTACCTTTGCTTAAATATGAACTTGGACATACAGACTATTTAAATGAACTACGACAATATCGCTAAAAATGGAAACCATTAAAAAAAATTTAGCTAAGTATATGACTAAACTTAACCGAGTTTTACTTTTAAAATATTATCACAAATCACTAAATACAAAACGAACTTAACGACTTCGAAACTAGAAATTTGTACTTAGTAAATAAAAAGAGTCTAATTTTACACTTAGGAAAATACAAAGTATAAAAATACGTATAAGTATAAAAATACGTATAAGTATAAGAATACGTACAAAGTATAAGAATACGTATGTATAAAAACGTACAAAGTATAAGAATACGTATAAGTATAAAAATACGTACAAAGTATAAGAATACGTTTAAGTATAAAAATACGTACAAAGTATAAAAATATGTATAAAAATAAAAATACGTACAAAGTGATGAATAGTAAAATGATGAATAGTAACCGTCATGAATAGTAAAATAATGAATAGTAAAAATATTTAATATTCACGAACGGACTCAAAATAAATATTTAAGTTTTATATGCGTTTCCTTTTACCTGAAGAACTGTTAGAATTAAAATTTCATTATACAAAGTTCGACGATATTATTAAGATTCAGAATTGTCACTTGTTTCGAATGAACGAGGAAATAAGAAATTGAGAAAACGAACTACTTGGTAAAATACTTGGATTGTTCGCCATGTTGCAACTCTTGAATTCGAAGTTAGCGAGATAGCTGTATATGGGGTTTTTAGCTCCCTCCCTGAGTTGCTAAAGGCGAATTAACGATTTTGAAATTGTTATTCGGTGCGGAATATACAACCCCAGGGATGGGGCATACTTGATATTACCGTGAGCCCATATATAGTAATTGGAAAATACCAGCCCCACCCGGGGGTATCCGTCTTTCGTGATAGTCGAATTTTTCTTGGTGAATACCTTTTGAATAGCGAATAAGTATTGATCCTCGATAGGTGGTGTATGCATACATTAGACAAGGGATGTGGCCGTCCTTATTACCTTAGATATCCCTAGCATTTCAGCCATGTCCAAGTTATGTTGGCCCTGATTGCTATTGCGCGGATAATGTCTGCATGATTCCGCCTTACTAACGTAGACTCATTAGTTAACGTATGATGGATGTATCTCCATGTTTTGATTGATTATTTACTGGATGATTTTTATTCCTAAATGTTGAGATACGCCTTGTTGAGAATGAATGTTGAGGAATGTTGTACGTTTATATGATTTGATGTATACTCGTGTTTGAATCATCCTATTTCCTTGTATGTTTTTGCTTATCTACTTGCAATGTGTTTTATTTATTTATTTTCTATATTGCATAAGTTTAGAATTGCAAGTATAGAAAGAGTGATGCGAGAATTAATAATTGCAGGTACCCCGAGACAAATGCAAATCATGCTGGGGATAGTTTACCTTATTTTGTACTCCTTTTTGAGAGATTGTAACCGAATATACTCTGTTTTATCTTTAGACTCATATTATGAATATTGAGTTGTAAGATGATGACAGTTGGTTTTGTAATATATAAGCTTAATTAATATTTCCGCCTTAGTTTAATTAAGTCACGAAAAACCAGGTTGTTACAATTAAATTCTTTTATAATATTGTGTTAAAATAACACGGGGTGTTACAATCCTACCCCCTTGAGAAAAGTTTCGTCCCGAAACTTGGATAGAGTGGATAACTGTAATACCCGAGAATTTTAGGACCTTATCGATTCACATCTCATAGCTCAGCTTAATTAAGGTCAACTCTTTAGTCTCATTTCAATTAAGCTAGCTCACAAAAATCCTTAAGACAACTTATATTTTTATTAAGAGTCCATACATCATTCGAAAATTATAATTATTATAAATGTTTGTTTTTATTCTACAATTATTTATTTAACAAACGTCATTTTAAATGTTATTTCAAAGACGCCTTTAAAAGTATTTTGTTGGCTTATAAATATATGAAAAATAAATACTATTACATTTTGGTTGAATTCCTTATATTCCAACATAGTTCAAAATGTATTTTGGGTCACATCTATATTATTTAAAGAATACTTTATAAAACAAGAAGGAAATTTAACGTAATACATTCTTATGATACGGTATATATTTGCGAATACTTATATATTTTATTAAATGTCTTTTCTCATATTTGAATAATTTAAATCAAACTATTTTGTAAAAAAAATATTTAATTAAAATCCTAATCAATGAAAACACAATTAAAAGTATGATCCATTGCATTATAATAAGAGCAATATTTGCACATATATACATACATTACACGCATAAAATGCATGGAGTATACATGCATTATACTTCTTCATTATCATTAAGACTTCCTTGTAAATTGTTGCCAAGTTCATTTCCCTAAAGCCAATTCTAAGTGTGTTAATTAGAGGCTTAATAATAGTGTTATTTTTTCCAAAGAATTGATTAAATGAAAACAGCCCACTTCCCCTTGAATTGGACGTGTAGGACTTTGGAGAGGGGGGGTGTTTTTGGCTCTCTCATTTACTCCTATTAGCCCTATATAAACCCTAACTTTTGTGAGTGTTCCACCCATCATTTTACTCATCATTTTCACTCTATAATCTCTGCAAAAACTATTCAAAAGCTCTCTCCAAAATTCCCTAGAAAAAGGTCTCGTTAGTAGCTCTCAACCACACAAGTTCGAGTACGGGTAATCTTGAGTCGGGTTTTTCAACAAGGGTTTGGAGGATCCTTTTTACCACATTCTAAGGCTTCTAAGTATGACTCTTATCTCCTTTTAATTCTTAATTTCGTGCCCTACCTTAGTCTTAATCCTTGTTTAAAGAGCATATAAACTTACTACGGATTGAATCGTAAAATCTGTCTTTTTGTTGTTCTGTTTTCGATGAATTATTTTGGGACACTAAATAAATTCTGATTTAGAAATCCTTTTTATAGTATCACCATAAAGGTCTTAAGAGTTCCTAAAAAAATTTAAATCACGTTCTAAGATGTTTTCATAATTTAAAGAAATTTATTTTATCACTATCCTCAGTGAAATTTTAATCCCAGAAATTAGGGGTCTGTTGCAATGACGTTTTCTCAAAGATTTAAATGGAATTCTCGGTTTCACATAAAATAAAAGTTGTATATCTGTGAGATTAGAGTATACCCTCCGAAGCATGACTCTTAACTCTAAAGGAATAATCTTGCACACCGTTTTTCGTATAATCACTCAAAACTGTATTTTCTGGAATAAAGCTTCTGTCCGTATTTTATTTCCTACCCTAAACTTATTATTTTATCATAAATTTTTGCATAGACCTTCCTTAGGATTCTTAGTATACGCTCAAAACTTTTAAAGTCAAAATTCGATCATTTAGATTTTTAAAAGTATTTTATTCCGAGAGGACGCAAATCTGCCAAAAACTGGAATTCTTAAGTCTTGTTTAGTCACTTCCTTCCTCGACTAGGGTTTGGCCTTAGGTCACAATGGGCAATCCTAGAACTCATATAAGAACTTAATAAACTCCGTTTAAGACCATAAATAAAGGTTCGGGAATTTTAGAATCACCTCGAGTCGAATAACTAGTCATCGTTCTACGCTAGACTTCGCATAGTAAACGCAACATGGCCATAGGTATCGAACGTATTATAATAGGATGTTATTGTTTATTGTAGAATCCGAGTTCGTCGAGGAACCCTTCTAACCTAAACGAATCGTAAGAAAAGGAGTAATTCAAGGTAAGGAATCGATCTTTGTTTCCTCGATTGATTTTATGAATTGTTTAAGGCTTTGTTTGATTGATGCTTTTATAAATTGAGTTTGGATGTTCCAAGCATGATTTTGGATTTGGTTTTTAATATTAATATTGTATTTCTCGATTTTATATTTCTAATGATATTTCTTAAAAGTTTTGAATGTTTAATTATGGATTGGAAAATAATTTGGTTTAAAGAATTTCAAGGCAAATTATTATATTGAAATGTTTTCAATTTTTGGGTGATAGTATTATTATCGACATGTTTTCGATAAAGGATTTGATAAAGGATTTGGAAATGTTTTCCTATTTAAGAAAGGTTTTAATCCATGGTTCTTGAGATGGAGGGTAGTTCGTCTTCTAGGCGACTACATTTTATATATATTGGCTTTGGGGTTGTTGATCACTTCCCCGTGTCTGTTAGATCACTTCTTGGGGTTGGCCCTTGTAAGGGTGCATGCACTTAAGTCTAAACATGACCTATTATTGTAGTTGGTTGGTTTATGCCCGCCTTCATGGTTACTCTATTCGTATTGATTCCATAGTACCAATGCATTTGATTAAAGTTGGTTTGAAAAGTCTATCTTCTAAAATTTTGTTACAAAGGTTATCTATTTTATAATTCAAAGTTTCTAACGATTGTTTTATTAATCTTTCGTTTATTTAAATTATCATTCTTTACTCAACCTTTGTGTTGACGCTTTGCTTGTTTGTCCACACTTGGTGGCCCTGTGGTGATCCATATGACTCTTTGGGTTATATTGGGGAGCAGACTCCGTGCAGGTCGTTTGAGTTTTGGCGGGGTTGAAGGGCGCGATCACTACGAGAATCATTCGCTTTATTTAATGTTGAACGCTTCCGCAATATTTATATTACATTTTATTTTTCGACAGTTGTTTTAAACCTCTTTTGTTTCAATAAAGCATCGTTGGATTTGTTTTATGTTTTAAAATAGTAATATCCCGAGTAGGTTTAGTCGGGGTGTTACAATAACTGCTCGAGGTTAAACAAGGCAGTTAGAGAGAATGTCGAGATTTTACAAATTTGGATAATAACATTTGATTTTGTTGGAATAAGACTTTTTGAAAAGTTTGAGTTTTCTAAATAATATAGAAATGTCGGATAGAGTGAAAATATTGGAGAACAAAATCGTGTTTGTTTTATTAATGGGATATTTAAACAAATATAGAAATGTTACTGGAATGTTATTTTTGAAAATGACGTGAAATAGATTCACAAAAAGGTAGGGCCTAGAAGTTTTGTACGGAATTAAATTAAATTAAAAATAATAAGCGTTTTAAGAATAAAAATAATTTATTTAGTTTTGATAATAAATGTTAGCCTTAACGTAGGCTGAAATAAGAAGTTTTAAGATTTAATTAAGATTGAGATATATCAAATTATTATTCTACCCCCTTAAGAAATTTTAAACATATATACATGATATTATTATTGTTACTTTTAATGATCACATACATAAGATATATAGCCTTAGAAAAAACGGCATTTAGGGAAAATAGGTAAAAATCGTAGTGATCATAAGAAGAATATGAGCTTTAATGAAATTAAGAAAATATAGGTTATCGTTGAAAGGTTAAATAAAATTTTAGAGAATTATGGATAACCTAGTTGACATAGCTCATTTTCTTAAAATTATTATTATTATGGTATTAGATGAAACGGAAATGTTATAAGTCATATTTCGGGTAAGATTGAAAATTTATAATAATTGATGACGTAAAATAACATTGTTGTATATATATTTTTTTTTTTTAAAAAGAGAAGAAATAGTAGAAGTAAAACAATTTCAATGATTTTAGAAATAAAGGAATGACAAGTTTGAAACCAAGAAGTTTTTAAAAGTATTTCAAATTATGTTACAAAGATTTTACGGAACAAGCAATTAATTTTCAAAGGTATTTTTATAGAGAACATATGAAAACAAATTTTTTTGAAGTATATTAGGAGATTGATAATAATTTAAATATAGGAGGTCGAAATATGTTTCAAAAGTACCTAAATTTAAGAAATATGAAATTTATGAAGGCAAGTGAAAATACGAAAACCAATTTAGTGATCAATACGTAGAAAGCTTTAAATTTTAAAATGGACGAAAATTCACAAGAAGATAATAATAGGTTTAAGAAACTGAAAAATAATAAAGTTCAAAAGGGTATGAAATAAAGAATAAGCAATTTAAAACAAACAAATATCAAAGATATTTGAAACTACGAAATAAAAATTTTGCGAATCAAAGGAATAATTTTCGAAGATGTTTTAAAGACGAAATACAAAGGTAAATTTTCGAAGGTAGTTAGGAATTTATGATGTTAAAAATTTAAAATGAGATAGTAAGGCTAAGATTTCGAAAACTAATCAAGTTAAAAATATTTAATTTTAAAGGATAAGTAGTTTAGAACAATTAAGTTTACTTGTTCAAAGAAATTTAATAAATAAAAATAAATAAAGAGTTTACAAAAATGAAGGAAACAACCAAAGATTTATCGTATGAGATTAATAAGTATTTCGTAGAAATTATAATTTAAGAGTTCAAAATTTTAGAACAAGAAAATAAGTTTTAGAGGATGAGTAAAAAGTTAAACGAAATTACGAAGGAAGGATAAAGTCATTTCTCGAAATTAAATAGACAAATGAAAATTAACTTTACGAAATCAATTAGTAGGTATTATAGATTTCAAGATAAGAAATTTTAGAAGATAATAATAATCGTAATTGATCAATTGTACCCAAGTTTTACTCAGTTGTACCCTTTTTGTTCATTTTTTTCCATCCACTACCCTTGAGAAATCAAATTCTCTCTTTTTCCTACTTACATCCTTCAACCCTAAAATCATCTCAAATCATCTTAAATCAATCAATTTACATCTACAATTCATTGAAAATTTAAATTATAAATCCAAATAACGACATATTTCAATTAATTCACTCGTTCTTATTATTTTCATTGTTTATTGGGTCGATAAGGGAGGTTGGGCCGCGATAACAGTTAGGGTTTAGAACGGAATGGTGGCGCGCGACGGTGGCGGTGGTGGTTTGATCCAGGCGGCAGAGTTAGGGCTTTAGTGCGGGGGGGTGGGTGGGTGGTGGGGGGAGGAGGGGGGCGGTACTGCACTTGCCGATGTGCATGTCTTCTTCTTTTTTTTTTTTCTTTTTTTTTTTTTTGTTATTTTATTATTATTACTATTTTTTTGGGTTGTTATTATTATTATTATTATTATTATTATTATTATTATTATTATTATTATTATTATTATTATTATTATTATTATTATTATTATGGTGGTGGTAAGGGTGGTATTAATAGTGGTTGGATTGAATTTGGGGAAAATATTGAAGATGAAGAGAGGAGAGAGAAGAGAGAGTTTTTAAGTTTTGAAATGTAGGAGGAGGAAATGAGAAGGGTAGTGTGGTCTTTTTTGGTTACAAGTGAGAAAAAGTCGGGTACAGTTGATCAACACCCATAATAATTGTACGAGATCAAAAGTACGAAATGAAGTTCGAAGGATTTTTTTTTTTCTTCTTTTTTTTTTTTTTATAAAGATTAAGGAGTTTACGAAATTCGAAAGCAAAGGTAATATAATTTTACAAGATTAAAAGGAAGAGATGAAAATCATTTTAAGAAGTCAGTTATGGGGAATTATTGAATTAGGAAATCAACAATTTTGAAGGAGTTAAAATTTTTACGAGGTTGTAAAATCATTGAGTTAACTTCTTTTTGGTAGGGAATTTAAAATGTAAAAGGAAATACTAAAATCATGGGGAGATTAAATATTAGGAAATTTTATGATTGTGAAATCTAAAAATTGAAAAGCGTTGAGATGATGATATTCAAAGAACGATTTCGATATGGTTGTAGAAATTCTCAATGCTAATTAAGTCTTCGATGTCTTGGAAGTTGTCTCAGGTAGCATGATTCTTGACACGTCTCTCTACATGTGCTTCAGGTCTTGTCTTCAAGTCTCATATTTGCGAGAAATGGAAAGAGATAAAAAAATTCATTTTATGAAGTCATTATAGGAGTATAAGCTAGGAATGTTTTATTTTAAAAGGAGAAAATAAGCTAAATAGATTTAAAATTTTTGAAGGAGAAAATGATAATTTATTTAATAAGGATGTTTGAGAAAGTTATAGAGGTCTTCAAAACAATAGATTTCTTCAAGGTCCAGAGCGTCGCTTCAGATCGTTCGACTCTTGATGCGTCCATTTGCAAGTGCTTGAGTCCTTGTCGTCTCGTCTTCGATTTATACGTCTCGATTTTTGGTAAAGTTAGTATAAGGGACTTGTTAGTCAAAACGGTTAGTCATAGAGCACTTAGCAGGTAAGCTCAGACAATTAAAAAGAAGAAAACAAACTATCGAGGTTGGATGATGTTTGAGAATCTTAAGTCTAGGTCGGTCGGTCAATCCTTAATATTTCTACTCATTCTCACATTTAAAGCGATCTAAGTTATTATTTAGCGATTTAGGATTTCTAATTCATTATTTGATCCTATAAGTCTATGCCTCACATACAATATGAATGTCTGGCCCAGGTGTCGTCTCGCTAGATGAGATAACTTTAAGTTACTCACGGTCGCAAGACAGCTCCGATACTAACTGTAACAACCCGGTTTTTCGTGACTTAATTAAACTAAGGCGGAAAATTAATTAAGTACTTATATTATAAAACCAGTAGTTGTTTGATTACAACTTGACATAAACAAAATGTCTCGGTTACAAATCTCTCAAAATGTAGTACAAAAGAATGTAAACTATCCCCATCATTCATTAGTATTAGTCTCAGGGTACCTGCAACAATAATTCTCGCATCACTTTTTCTACTCATGCAATTATAAACATATGCAATATAGAAAATAAATAAATAAAACACATTGCAAGCAGGCAAACAAAAACATACAAGGAAACATGATGATTCAAACACAAGCATTCATCAATTCATATAAACGTAAAACATTCATCAATATTAGTTCTCAACAAGGCATATTCAACATTAGGAACAAAAGTCATTCAGACAATATCAATCACAACATGGAATACAATCCATCATACGTTAACTAATGAGTTTACGTAAGTAAGGGCGGAATCATGCAGACCTCATAAGGATCCGCGCAATAGCAATCAGGGCCATAACAAACGATGGACAAGACTGAAATGCTAGAGATATCTAAGGTAGTAAGGACGGTCTCATCCCTTGTCTAATGTATGCATACACCACTATCGAGATTCGTAACAAACTTGCTATTCAAATAAGTACTCACCTAACAATCCGACTATTACCAAAGACGGGTACCCCCGGGTGGGGCTGGTATTTTCCAATTACTATATATGGGCCCACGAAAATATCAAGGATGCCCCATCACTGAGGTTGTATATACCGTGCCAAATAACAATTACGAAAAATCATTAAATCTGTAACAACCCGGATTTTTCAAATAAAAAAAAAACGTTTTAAAAAGGTTTTAAGGAAAAAAATGAAATAAAAGAACCCACGGTGACGGAATCACCATGGAATCCGAGTCATTACTCACTAACGAACGAATAACGAGTAAAAGAGTAGGCCTTAAGGCCTAACCAACGGGGAGTAAATACCCCTTACAATCCAAACGAACATAAGTATGAAAACAATAGAGTCTAATCCTAAAACACGGTCCAACAAGTCTAAACAAGTCTAGCCAAATCGTCCACCACTAGCTACGGGTCGTGTCTCACAGCATCTCACTCATAATCCCGTCCCGCACATACCTGCCGCAAAACATGCAACAGCCACAGTCAGTGGGGAGTAACTCAGACGTTCTCCCAGCCATATTACATCACAATAAAGTTAACAGGTAAATAAAACAGCTCATAAAATAATAACATGTGATAATCACAAGCTATATAACAATAGTTAACAATACAACGACAATCTCAATAAAACTCAATAAGTACCTCACCTGGCCTACGGCCTATGATCAGAGTACAACAACAAATGCAACAACAATAGCACACACAAACATCAACATTAGCATTAATATGACGACCTCAAGTCAAACAATCATAAGTCAATCTCATCATCAATCATACCAATGCAAGAGTAAGCACGGAGGACTGGGTGAGGCAACAAGAATCACCCCGGAACGACAAAAGTCCCAACCCTATGGCGGAACGACAAAAGTTCCTCAACTGTCTAAATTTGGCCAAACCCACCGCGAACAAAGACGGTGTCACCGCGACAAAAACGGTGTCGACATATATCAAAACCATAGTCTCAGAGCCGCGACAAAAACGGTTGAGAACCCACGACAGGCGGCATCCGTCCTACAAAAGATGTCGTATCTCCTCACGCACGTGCCCAACAGTGCACGTACGCACACTCAACTCAAGCATACAACAAACCAATCATAATCATGTCAATTCAACAATCCTTTAGCTTATCAAGGTCAATACAATACGGACTCAAGCCAATCTCAACATATTTTACAATTCTCAAAACAATAACAATTTATACGGAGTAAATATCAACGTAACTTACGAAATTAAAATTACAAACAAACCACTAAAAGCTAGCTAACCCTATAAACATGATATTAAACCACTAATCATCATCATCATTAATTATTAAGTATTAAGTATTAATTATTAATATTAATATAATATTATATTAGTTATACGAAACAACTAACCTTTCCACAAGTTAGTTGCTTAAAAAGCAACTAAGTACCCTAACACACACACACACAAACCCACGTAACATGCACAAAACTCCTTATAACATACCTATATTCATACACACACATGCTTTCATTCTCAAAAATCCAGTTCCCTCCACAGACTGCAACTACGGAGTATCCTATTTAGACGAAACAGAGCAATTCAACAAATACACACATACGTTCATTCGTTCACACACCAAACGGGTAATTGACAAAATCGCAATTGCCACATAACACTACACATAAACTTTAACGTAATGTAATATCGAGTCACGTCATCACCGTTACCTTTTCGCGCTAATCCTCAATTGAGTCGTCTACTACGTATGTGTCAGCGTCAGGGTCGTCCCGGTTCAGTCCTACGATCGATGAGGGTGAAAAACGAGTATAAATACGAGTTACGATATCGACGGCGATCCAAGCGACAGAGACGAAACAGAGTATAGCTTACCTTAATGTGAAGAGGATGAAGAGGATGAAGAGAGGATAATTATGGCGCAAGAACGGAGTAAAACGGTTAAGAAACGAAGGAGAAAAGGTAGGATTAAAGAGGGCGTTAATGGAGGGTTTGAGTTGAAGAAGAAGACGACGACGAAGATAGGTTATACGGAGTACTAGGTCGACTAGGGTACGTAGGCTACGATTATTTATATAGTCTGCAAAAACCCGTAAGTCTTCTAGCCCAAGTCCAATATTCTATATTTTTAATAAAGTATAAAGTATAAGATATATATTTAAATGAGATTTTACAATATACTAGAGTGTATATAATACAGAAAATGTACCACTATAAAAATAACGGACTATACTTATTATAAATTGACTCAATTTTAGGAAATCAATTAGAAATTATTTAAGGAAATTAGTTTGTCAATATTAGATAAGTCAAAGATACTATATATTTTATTTTTATTAATTGTGAGTATATATAATAATAAAATAGTAATTCAACAAACATTAGCTTTAAAATCATTATTTGAATATTCTAATTAGAAATTAATCTTTATTATTTAATAAGGGTAATCATTTTATAAGTAATTTATTAACTTTTACTAAAAATATTATTAAACATATTATTTAAAATATAACAATTATTATTTAAGACTATTATATAAAATATTATGAAAAATAAATATAGTTTCACAAAATTATAACTGAAAAATATATTTTAATTTAATTATGAAAATACGGGGTGTTACAAAATCGCCTTTAGCAACTCAGTGAGGGAGTTAAAGTCCCCATATACAGCTACCTCACAAACATCGAAATCAAGAGTCACAACATGGCGGAGAATCCAAGTATTATACCAAGTAGTTCATTTTCTCATTTTCTTATTTTCTCGTTCGTTCATATCAGGTGACAATTCTAAATCTTAATAATATCGTCGAACTTTTATAATTAAATATAGCGTACCACATGATCTCATATAAACAAAGCAAATAAGGTATTTTATTTGAAGTATATATTGATATTCTTCTTAACATGATCACTTTATATCTTATTTATGTTTATTTAAAGTAATTGTTAAAACTTTGCTATTTTATTGAATCTTATCTTATTTTTGTATTGCATTTAGATTTTTAAGTAAGTTAAACCATTTTGAAATTTTAGTTACTACTCATCATTTTACTTTTCATGACGGTTTACTTTTCAAGACGTGTTACTATTCATGACGCGACACTATTCATGACGTATTACTATTCATGACGTGTTACTATTCATAGCAGTTTACTATCCATGACGTGTTACTATTCATAACAGTTTACTATTCATGACATGTTACTATTCATAGCGGTTTTTTTAAAACGTGACACGCTTATCGAGGTATCTTATGACTTAAGTTATTTCTTAAATTTACCAAGTGTTGTAAAATTTCATGCTTAGTTATTTTACTTAAAATTCACATCAATATATTACTATTAAAACCAAATAACCCCTACGCAACCCCTTAAAAACAACCCCAAATTTCCCCTAATACATCCACGTCATCAACATATTACACGTCAGCTATATTCTAAAGGCCCGACAAAATTGAAGCCCATCAATGCAACGACAAGAGGAAGAGCACGACTAAATTGAAGCCCATAATTCAACATCTCACCCTTTACTTTCTTCTTCTTCTTCCCGACTTCCCCCATTCCAGACGTTGTTGTTGAATTCGTTTTAACGGCGTAATAATGGCAAGAAGACATAGAGGCTACTATTCAATTGCGGCAATCAATACGGAGCTTCAATTTCAATTGTTCCTTTTATTCACCTTATTTGTGATCATGGATGCCATTTTCCGGGCACGTTCGTTATCACCATTGCATCTAGGTATTTTTCCCTTTATGAGTCATAATCTTATTTAATTTTCGGCTTGTAATTTAACCAGCTTTTTTTATCAAGTTTGTAATTTGTTTTGTCAACTGGGTGTTGCAATTGTTGCAATTGTTGATGTAACAACCCGGTTTTTCGTGACTTAATTAAACTAAGGCGGAAAATTAATTAAGTCTAATACATGCCGGATGTTAATTAAATTACATTCAAATGGCATAGGATACAAATATATATACAATCTCTCAAAGAAAACTAACGAAACATCATAATCGTCCCAATAATCCTGAGTCTCGAGAATTGCCTGCAACAGAGACAAAAACACAAAATAGGAGGATCTCCCGCTCAGAGGCGGGAAGTGACTGTTCTAACCAACAACCTCTAAACCAAAGTGTTGGTTTTATTTCACCTATGATTAAAAGTAACTTGGCAGCACTACACGCGTATAACTCCAGCAACACCTTATTTCAATAAAATTGGACAATTAGCATATAATATCAGTTCTCACATGTAGATATTTAAATCTCATACAACATGATAAACAAAACTTAAAACATTTCAATTTATAGAACACGATATATAAACGTAAATACCAACTCAATTCATATAACATCGTAGTATGTATATAAAACATAAATCATAGCAATCAAGATATATGCATAAGTCGTAATAAATTCCATAAACACATAGTCGTGAACAATCATGCAATATCTCACGTAGCACGAGGGATAGTCGACCCTTTTCATAGCAATTTATCAATTATTCAACAAAACTCACGAGTCTTGACTATAGAGCGGCTCGTGTACTTTCATAGTCAATCACCCATATGATTTCCTATCAAAGTGCACTAGTTACTCAAGCTCGTAGATCAGATCAAACACTAAGTAGCGGACTACCTAATATCCAACGCAAAATGGATAATCTATCATACGTTAACTAATAAATCTTCGTTAGTAAGGCGGAATCATGCAGACCTCATAAGCATCCGCGCAATAACCGACAGGGCCAACATAACTTGGACATGGCTGACAGGCTAGAGATATCTAAGGTAATAAGGATGGCTACATCCCTTGTCTAATGTATGCATACACCATCTAATCGAGGATCATACGTATTCGCTATTCAAAAGGTATCAACGACGAAAAATACGACTATCACCAGAGACGGGTACCCCCGGGTGGGGCTGGCTTTTCCAATTACCATCTATGGGCCCACGGAAATATCAATGATGCCCCATCCCTGAGGTTGTATATACCGTGTCAAATAGCAATCTTAAGATCGTTAAATAGCCTTGGGCAACTCTGGGAGGGAGCCCAAGTCCCCATAGACAGCTACCTCATTAACATCGAAAACAAAAGTCGCAACATGGCAGACACCCGAGTACTAATCATACAACGTTATAATCGAAGGGTTTAATCTCATGTCAGGCCGTGCCTTTGAACTCAAATCCTAAGTTGTCGAAGGAATATCGAGTATGAGGAATAACTCGCTCATTATCGGATTCAACCCAAACAACCGCAGAGAGTCTAAGGGTTCCCAAGTTAGAGTGGACGGTCAAAGTGAAGTCAATAATAGGTCAATTCACAAGGGTGGCGCGACAATTATTCTAAACATGTGAGGAAAACAGTAACATCAAGTATTCAACACTTAATTCATTACTTCTTTTATTGTTCATAACACAGGTTACAGTTCTTACTAATTATAATATCGTCAAACTTTGTATTATGTAAAGACTGTATCAAATTAAGTATAGACACGTTAATCACATTTAGTATATTATTTATTTATACATTTCTTCGTTTCCTCTTATTAGTATGAGGTAAGGTTGAATTATTATATATTTCACTTTTATACTTATACGTATTATTAGTTTATATTTTAGTAATTAAGAATAGTTCATTTTATTTATAAGCTCAATTTAGTTTCATTTAAATTTTAAGTAATTTAAAATAGATTAGTGATTAGTAATATAAATAATTGAATTTCATTATAACTCACATTTATTTCTTCCTTTTTATTTAAATTGTAAAGTTTTTAGCGATTTTGTAGTTATAACATGTATTTTAACTTGTAAAAATATCTTGATGATACTTAGCAAAATTTAGTATGTTTAGTAAAATATAATATAATGACATTTAGGAAATATTTGTTTAGGTGGTCTAATTTCTTAATTGATTTTATTTATGTAACTTTTAAATGAGTCGTATTAGGTGATTTAATACGTGAGATTATTAATATTTATATTTTAGTACTATTCACTTAAGTTTAATTTATTTAATTATTTATAACCTTTTTTAAAATGTCATAAACTTTATAGTTTAAATTTTAGTTAGGTTTTGTATTTTATATATATAAATATATTATTCATAATTTTTTTATATAACTATACTTAGTAAATTTTTAGTCGACCTTTATATATTACTATGATCTTAACAATTTACCTTTTTGTTAATTTTTATTTGTGCTTCTAATTTTTAACTTTATTTAGTGATAGTTTTACTTAAATTCATTTTAAATCTCAAGCTCTTTATTTTCTTTTGATATTTTAACTAAATACTTATTTAGTATATTTTAAGTTCATTTTAAACTTTAGGTTTTAATAAAATAATCATTATAGTAATTGTGAGATATGACATTTTAAATAACTATTTATTTTAGAAAATTTAACACTGGTAACTTAAGTTATATTTTTACTTTTAAATTGATTTAATACCAATTTAAACTTAATACTCTTTTAATTTAACTTTTAGTTTTTAGATGTGTTTTACTTGAACCTTTAGTGACAATAAATATTTTTTACAACTATAAATATTTTTATATCCATATAGTTTATTTACTTAAGTCGGTTAATAATATTTTTAGTTTTATTTTATACTTGTGATACATAAACTTTATATATTTTAATTTACACCTAACAAATAATTTTAACATGATAATATTACATATAATTCAACAATAATTCACAACACATTTTCACCCAAAATATATTATCACAAATCATACAAATATCATATTTCACAATTCAATTCAACATCATATAATAACCAAAATTAACACACAATTTCATACTATAGCTAATCATACAAAGTTATCAAATTAAACTGAAACGGGAATCATACGTGTATAATGCATACTAGCTCACTTTTAATAACAAATTAATTAAAATAAAACCAAAACGTTAATGTTAGAGATTTTGAGTAAAAATCGAGTCACCTAATTTGGCTTACGAACAGAGGACCTCCAAATAAAACCCGATTTGAAAGAGTTCCAAGGCATGACAACAGCCCGACCCGACCTAGCTCGATAGCTGCGGCACTTGTGGCCTTAGAAACAGAAGAAGAGAGATGAATTATAATTGAGTATAGTGCGATTAAATCGGAACAAGATAAATAATAGATAGCTTGAAATTAAAATCAACAAGACGCTCACCGAACTCGATGGGAGCAGCAACACAGCGGTTTCCGATGACGAAATCAAGACCATCGAGGGAAGAAGAGAGAGGCAAAGGAGAGCAGTACGGAAGAGAGTAGAGAGGAAGAGCAGGGGCGTCAAGCTCGAGTCGGTTCCGTCCTCGGCAAATTAACAAAACACGCAGGGGAAAGAGGCAAAATGAATTAAAGTCGGCAAAATCAATTGACGATAAATTTATGGGTAGCGGTTTAACTTACGAAGCGATAAAAATCTGACGGCAAGGTAGAGCACGCAGAGACCCGCGGTGGGCGGGGCCGCGATTATGACCGATTTTTCGTGACTTTAATTAAACTAAGGCGGAATATTAATTAAGTCTATTTATTTCAAAACCGTTTGTCATCGTATTCTGACTCATTATACATAATAAGAGTCATAGATAAAAGCGAGTTTAATCGATTACATTCTCTCAAAATATAGAATCTGACCTTGATCCCCTTGTGTAGATCAACAATCAAGTCTCGGGGTACCTAAGACTGTTCTCAAAAATTAGCTTTTTCAGCCCCGCACCTAATAAGTAACACATATATACATACAGCAAATGCAGTTCATAAAGCATAACATAAAACAATTCATTTAACATGGTAATTAAATCATCAGATCATCTCAATTTATAATCATGTAGGCAAATCATTATCATTTCATTCACATTCGGGGTAGTCGACCCTTTTTAATTATTCATATAGCAACATATACTCGCGAGTCTTGACTACAGAGTGGCTTGTGTACTCTCATGGTAAATCACCCATATGATCCGCCATCAAAGTGCACTAGTTACTCAGACTCGTACATCAGATCAAACACTAAGTAGCATAAGATACAGCTACCTAACATCCAACACAACATGGATAATCTAAGATGAAACACGACCATAAGCCAACAAACTAGCAAGGATGGAAACATGCAGACCTAATAAGCGTCCGCGCATTAGCGTGCCGGTCACATCAACGGACTTTAAATGCTAACGATATCAAGCAGGTAATAAGGAGGATCAGTCCCTTGTCTTTTGCATGCATACACCACCCTATTTGTGCGACTATTACACTACGACAGATCCCCCGGATGGGAATGGCTATTTTCCGTTACCTCATATGGGCCCGTGAACGAATCGATACCCAGGGCGAAAATCACAGAATTGAAAGGAAGAGAATTGCATAAGGGAAATTAAATGTTATTATAATATTCGTTGTGTCGTAACTATTACAATAACACACTATATATAACAATACGACTAGATTTAATTTTGGCAACAATATCATTTATATTCCAAATATTATCATATTATTCTTTACGATATATATTAATATACCGTATTCATAAAACACTATATGTCGATATCTCGTCATATCTCAAAATATCCCAACATCCCCCCTCAAACCCATGGAATTTGTCGAAATTTTCATGGGTTTGAAAAAATAAGAAAAGGAAAAATAATACAACTTCTTAGGTCTTCAAATTCTTCGAACGGGAACGTCAACACTTTCTGGACCCGCCAAACTCAACTCGAACGAGAACGTTGATCTTTTCGAACTCGTTCTTCAACATATGTCAAGAACACCACAATTTTTGAACTTGACAAAATTAAGCGAGGCGGGAAAAACATCCGTCACACTTCAAAAGAGACGGGAACAACTTCCGTCAATTTCAAATAATTAGAGAACACCAATTTTTGAACTCTAATTCAACCAAAAAAATTGTAGCACAAACACCACAATTTATGATGAAATTTACTAGTACATAGTGCGTACTAGAAATCAAGGAAAGTAGTCCAAAGACTACAACACACACAATCAATTGCACATCAACGTCATGAACATGGACTTTTTTTAATAAAAATTGATCATCTTGATCAAATCCTGCCGGAGGGTACCATAATTCATTAGCCCCTCCGGCAAGACAGCGAAAGTTTATTTTTAGGCCTCAAGAGCGTGAGGCTTTGATACCATAATAGAATTGAAAGGAAGAGAATTGCATAAGGGAAATTAAATGTTATTATAATATTCGTTGTGTCGTAACTATTACAATAACACACTATATATAACAATACGACTAGATTTAATTTTGGCAACAATATCATTTATATTCCAAATATTATCATATTATTCTTTACGATATATATTAATATACCGTATTCATAAAACACTATATGTCGATATCTCGTCATATCTCAAAATATCCCAACAAATAACGACTGTGAGAGTCATTAAATGCACCACTAGCACCTAATAAGCGTGATAGTGTCCCCATATGCGGCTACCTTACCAATCCTGACCCTATAGCGTTTAACATCGCAGACACCCGAGTACTAATCATACAACGTTATAATCGAAGGGTATAATCTCATGTCGGGCCGTGCCTTTTAATTCAAATCCTAAGTTGTCAAAGGAATATCGAGTATGAGGAATAAATTCCTCACTATCGGATTCAACCCAAACAATCGCAGAGAATCTTAGGGTTCCCAAGTTAGAGCGGACGGTCAAAGTAAAGTCATCGAAAGGGCAATTCAAAAGAGAGGTGCGTATTATTCTATACATGTGAGGAAAAACGGTAACATCAAGTATTCAACACTTAATTCATTACTTATTTTATTATTCATAACACATGCTATAATTCTTATTAGTTATAACATCGTCGAACTTGTATAATGAAGTTTTTAGTTCAATGATTCTTGAGTAAGCGAGCACATAGAAAACTTAAATATTTATTTTGAGTCCGTTCGTAAGTTTTAAATATTTTCACTATTCATTATTTTACTATTCATTGTATTTACTATTCATCGTATTTACTATTCATCGTATTTACTATTCATCGTATTTACTATTCCTCGTATTTTTATACGTATTCGTATTTTCGTATTTCGTATTTCTACGTATGTTTATACGTATTCGTATTCTTATACTTGTATATATATTTTTTTTTTATACTTGTACGTATTTTTATACTTTATACGTATTTTTATACTTAAGATATTTTATTTGATTAACTTAAGTGATTTAGTTAATGTAACTAGATTTTCTAATTATTTAGTTTCTTTTTAATTTTTATACTTAGCTTTTCTACAAATATCTAAAAAGTATCTAGACTTTTTAATCTAAGTGTAAAGTTCTACTTTTATTTACTAAGTATAATTCTAGTTTCAAAGTTGTTAGGTTCGTTTTGTATTTAGTGATTTGAAATATTATTTTAAAAGTAGAACTCGGTTAAATTTAGTCATATACTTAGCTAAATTTCTTTTAACGGTTTCTAATTTTAGCGTCGTAGTCGTAGTTCATTTTAAATAGTCCGTATGTCCAAATCCAAATTTAAGCAAAGGTAGTAACACTCGAATTTGTTCATTTTTAATACGTGTAACATTTATTTTTATCGGTTTCGTCGATTCTTTTTATTAAAGATTTATTATACAATCAAAAATAATCCTAATTACTATTCAACTTTAGTGACTAAGTGACAAATTCATTTTGATCAAAATTGACCCATTTAAAGTGATGATGTCGTGAGCCTTTAATTATTTTTACTAATTATTTCTTTTTGTTTTTATTAACAATTCATTACTTTAACTAATTTAATTACTTAAGTGATAAAAATAAAAAGTGACAAACTTATTTTAAGTCCAAAAACAAGCCTAAAACCGTGGCACACTTAGTACTAATTCATTTTATTTTCGTTTTCTAATTTATCGGTTTTGACTTAAAGTTTTTATATACTAATTATTTAACTTATACTAAAGTGATTTAACTAGTTAACAAATTTCACTAAATATTTTATTTCATTTATGAATAGTGTTTTTACTCACTTTAAATTTCTAACTTTTATATTTTAATGATTTAGTCTATTTAACTTATATAACCATTATTGTAATTCTTCACTAATGCCTTAAAACAAAAATAAAATAAAACTTATAATTATTTTGAATCAAACTAGTCATTTAAATGAAGAACACTTGAATATATGAAGAACTTCTAACATTTTTCATATGAACATTTTTAACTCAAATTTCATATTATCGTTTTATTTTCTCAAATTTTTATAGCAAGTCTAATTTATCTAGACTAATCATAATATGTTATTTAGAAAAATTAAAACTAAATATTGGTCCAAATTAAAGGGGAAAACCGTGTAGAGTAATGATGTTTACTATTTTTATTTTTTTTATTTTTATACTTCTAATTCAATAACTAATTTCCTTTATATTATTTATGTATTTAATCATGAGTGAAGAACATAACAAAATATTAACCAACAAAAGTAAATCATTTTAAACACAAGAATAACAACATTATTTTCAAGAACACATATGCTTTAAAAACATGTAAATTTCATAACAATTTCATTTTAGGTCCTAAACATAAACTAATTATATTTTCATATACATCTTATACTTAGTATTTTAAGCATGCAATTAACAAAAATTAAAACGAAAAATTAAACCAAAAACATAGGTGATGCCGTGTGATATATGTGTGTTACACAAATGTTATTTTTCGATTTTTGTCTCCTAATTTAACATATGATTACTAGGTGATCATAAACACAATAAATATAACACATAACATTTAAAGCATGCGATTTACAAAAATGAAAAGTAGTGTGCGGGGACACCTTAGGTTAGCTCGGTACGAATTTCCTTAGCTCGTCTGGATTCATGACGTTGTCGACCCAAGACCCAAATCCAACCCAAAAACAATCGTAGTAGTGAAGCCAAATAAGAATAGCAGCACCTCGAGTTGACGCAGTGACATCGTAAATGGGAGAAAGAAGAGTAAATTAGAGCCGATAGAAATCGATTTATAAGGTAAGTCGGTAATGACACCAACCCCTTAATTGTTTAATATCGTTGAAGTAAAAAAATCAGAATTTTATATAAATAAAAAAAAGATAAACAAATGAGAGGAAAAGAGACGGAGAGTTAGAGGGGAGCTTACGGTGGTCAAGGGACAGAGGAGATGACGAGGGCGTCGAGCTCTGGTGACATAATAACGGTGGTGAGAGCAGGACAGGAGCCACGTTAGCAGAGGTCACGGTGGTGACCATCGACGGCGACGATGGCCAGAATACGAGGAGGATAGCAGGGGAGGCCGAGAAAGGAAGAACAGGGTCGAGAACAGGGGACCACGGTGGTGGCTGACCTGGTGGTTCAAGACGGCGTCATGGGTGGTTGTGAACGGTTGTGAGGTCGAGCTTCTGAGCTCACCATTAATGGCGGCCGATGGTTTCAGGTGGTGCTGAAGGTGAGGGAGACAACTCCGGCATCGTAATCGAAACCGAAAAGAGAAAAGAACAGGGGACGTCGAGGAAGGCCCACGGTGGCAGAGGACGACGGCTGCGAGGAGCATGGTGGTGCTCATGGTGGCAGGGGCGGCCGTCAGTTGTTGTTGTCGTTTTTGTTGTGGTTGTCGTGGGCTGCTGTTGTTGTTCTCGTTTGAGTTGTTGTTGTTGATGTTGTATTTGTTGTTGTTGTCGTCGTTATTGTGTTGTTGTTGTGGATGAGGTTGTATTTTGTTGTTGCTTTAATGGAGTAATTAAAAAGAGTATAAAATGAGGAAAGGAAAAGATAAGGTTGAAGAGAAAGGAAAGGTTCAGACTATAAAATGAAAATATCCCAAAATGAAAAGGTAGGGATGTGCCGACATAAGTATAGGGTTTTACTTTGGTTTCCGATTTGCTCTGTTTCATTCGTTCTTATTTATAAATCTTTATATTTTATAAAATGTATTATTTATAATATATCTTGTTGTAGTTCTATTTTTATTTTCTATATCTTTAAACTTATATTTTAAGATTAAATGGTATATAAAAATATTAGTTACAAATTTTGTTACGGTCTCACAGATTTTCAAACGGCTAGTTCATTCGCAATATATATTTCGATAAAATTTATATTTTATTCAAGTAATAATAATTTTTAAAATAGAATGCAAATTTATTAAGTCTAATAAATGTAACTGAAGTAAACTTTTTTGCTCGACAAGTATTATAGACTTAAAACTTATAATACAAATTAGTATAAAATCGAGAAGGGTTAAATAGAAATAGCTCGAGAAGGTTTATTCGATCGAAATTTTTCAGCCGCGTTTTCAAAACAAAGGATTAAAAGTTCAATAATATAAATTTTGATTTACGAATTTTGTTAAAATAATTAATTTGAGTTAAATAAACACGGGGTGTTACACACGGTGGTGGCTGGCCCGAGGTCGAGGAAGGGCAGAAACAGGGGAGGCGAGCAGGTGGTTAAGGTCGGAGCTCCGGCAGTGGTGACGAAACTCCGGCGAGGAAAAGAATAAGAAAACAGGGGAGAGCATGGGACCGAGTGAGGGAGGCCGACGGTGGCAGAGCAGGGGAGCTCGAGCTCGCCTTCAATGGTGGCTCCGGTGACACGATGACGGCATGAATGGTCGGGAACAATGGTGATCTGAGGTGGTGCCTTTGGTGGTGGTGTACGGTGGCCTGAGCAGGGTAGGCCGATATGAAGAGGTGAACCGAGGAGAGCAGAGGAAAACAGGGGAGAGAGAGAGCTTTTGAGCTCACCATTAATGGCGGCCGGTGGTGGTGTACGTGGTTGTTGGCCGGTGGATTCCGGTGGTCTTTGTTGTTGTTGTCATTTTCGTTATTGTTGTTGATGTGTCGTTTGTTGTTGTTGTTTTTCGTTGTCGTTTTTGTTTGTGTTGTTGAAGTCGGCTTTGCTGTTGATGTTGTTTGTTTGTGTTTTGTTAATTGATTTTTAATGGAAAAAGAGTGAGGAAGAAGGAGATAAGGAAGGAAAAGAATTCAGAAAATGAAGGATAAGGAGAAGGAAAGTGAATGGATGAAAATTAAAGAGAACAAAAATATCTAAAAAGTGAGGACTAATGTCGACATAAGTGGGTGGTTTAGGTTTGTTTTTCCGATTTGCTCTGTTTCATTCGATCTTATTTATAAATCTTTATATTTTATAAAATGTATTATGTATAATATATTTCGTTGTAATTCTATTTTTATTTCCTATATCTTTAAACTTATACTTTAAAATTAAATGGTATATAAAAATATTAGTTACAAATTTTGTTACGGTGTCACAGATTTTCAAACGGTCTATTTGTTTTAACGAAAACATTTCAAAACGGTTATATTTTATTCAAGTTATACTATTGTTTAGCTTGAAATGCAAATTTGCAAAGTTTAATAAAAATGACTGAATCAAAGTTTTAGTTCGACACGTATTTTAGAAATAAAAATATAATACAGATTAATATGAAAGAAATCAAGAAAGTTTAATTAGAAATATCTTGAGAAAGTTTATTTGAACGAAATTTTTCAGTAGCGTTTTCGAAACAATTGAATAAGAGTTAAATTATATAAATTTTAATTTAATAATTTAGTTAAAATAATTAATTAGTATTAATAAAAACACGGGGTGTTACAATCCTACCCCCTTAAGAAAAGTTTCGTCCCCGAAACTTGGATAGGACGGATAACTGCTCAAGATTAAAAAGCAGTTGGAGAAAACATCGAGTTTTTGGAATTGGAATATTAATATTGCTCTTGATTGGGTATGTATTTTCTAAAAAGGAAATATTGAAGAATTTAATAATATAAATATAAATAATTCTTTTTCGAATTAATATCTAAATGTTGCTGCATTGTCGTTTTCAAAATTAGCGAGAAGGAGGTTTTCAAAAAGGTAGGGCCTAGAAGTTTTGTACGGAATTAAATCAAATTAATTTTATAAGCGTTTTAAGAATAAAAACATTTTATTTAATTTTTGAGAATGAATGTTAGCCTTAAAATAGGCTAAAATATGAAGTTTTAAAATTTAATTAGGGCTTTAATATAATCAAATTATAGTCCTACCCCCTTAAGAAGTTTTAAACGTATATACATGATATTATTTTTGTTACTTTTAATGATCACGTGTATATGAAATATAGCCTTAGGAAAACGGCATTTAGGGAAATTATTTAAAAGTCGTCGTGATCATAATTAAAATATGAGCTTTAAGGAAATTAAGGAAATTCAGGTTATCGTTGAATGATAAATAAAATTTTAGAGAATTATGGATAACCTTGTTGATATAGCTCATTTTCGATCATAAAATTATTATTATAATGTTATTAGGTGAAACAAAAATGTTATAAATTATATTTAGGATAAGATTTGAAATTTATAATAAGGGGTTGTATAAAAAGAAAAAGAAAATAATAAATGTATATATACTTCGAAGAGATAATTATAATTGACAGGACAAGTTCAAAAGGTCTTTAAAATATAAAGAAAAGGAGGTCGAAACAATTAAGTTTACTAGTTTAATGAAATTTAATATATAAAAATAAATAAAGAGTTTAGAAAAATGAAAGAAACAAAATATTTCGTAGAAATTGTAATTTAAGAGTTCAAAATTTTGGAATAATGTAATAAGTTTTTGAGGTTGAATAAAAAGTTAACGAAATTATAAAGGAAAGATAAAAATCATTTTTTTGAGATTAAATAGAACGAATGAGAATTATCTTTACGAAATCAATTAGTAGGTATTATAGATTTCGAGATTAGAAATTTTAGAAGATAATAATAATTGTACGAAGTTAAAAATTACAAATTGAAGTTCGAAGGTTTTTGAGTACAAAGATTAAGGAGTTTACGAAAATGAAAAATAACAGGATTGAGTTATTTTACAACATTATTGGAAAAATAAAGCTTCGTTTTACGAAGTAGATTATTAGTAATTATTAATAAAGAAATTAGATCTTCAGAAGTAATCGAAATTCATGAAGTAGGAAATTTGTAGTAATATTTTATTTTATTTTATGGAAGAAAATATTAGGAATTTTAAGATTAGGAGATTTATAATTCGAGGTTAGTTGAAAAGATAACGCTAACCAATGATTGATTGTTAATATAGTTGTAGACGTCTTCAATTCAACAAAATTTTTCAAATCTTGAATGTCTTCCCACGTTGTAAAGTTTTTTTGTTGCGTCCATTTGTTGCGCTTGACTTCTTGTCGTCTAGTCTTCGATTTATACGTCTCGATTTTTGTAACGTTAGTTGAAGGGCTTTGTTAGTCAAAAAGATTAGTCATAGAGCACTTAGCAAGCTAGAAAAGAGAAATAAAAATCTATCGAGGTTGAATGACAGTCGAAAATTCTAAAATCTAGGTCAGTCGGTCAATCCTTAATATTTCTACCCATTCTCACATTTAAAGCGTTCTAAGATTATTATTTCAGCGATCTAGGATTTCTAAATTCATTATTTGACCCTATAAGTCTATGCCTGACATATATATTAATATGTATGTCTGGCCCAGGTGTCGTCTCGCTAGATGAGATAACTTTAAGTTATTCACGGTCATGAAGACGACTTTGATACCAAGCTATAACAACCGGTTTTTCGTGACTTAATTAAACTAAAGGCGGAAAATTAATTAAGTCTAATACATGCTTGGGATGTTAATTAAATTACATTCAAATGGCATAGGATACAAATATATATACAATCTCTCAAAGAAAACAAAGCGAAACATCATAATTGTCCCAATAATCCACGAGTCTCGAGAATTGCACTGCAGCGGAGACAAAAACACAAAATAGGAGGATCTCTCATTTCGGAGGCGGGAAGTAGGCTGATCTAACCAACAACCTCTAAACCAAAGTGTTGGTTTTATTTAACCTATGATTAAAAGTAACTTGGCAGCACTACACGCGTATAACTCCAGCAACACCTTATTTCAATAAAATTGGACAATTAGCATATAATATCAGTTCTCACATATAGATATTTAAATCTCATACAACATGATAAACAAAACTTAAAACATTTCAATTTATAGAACATGATATACAAACGTAAATACCGACTCAATTCATATAACATCGTAGTATGTATATAAAACATAAATCATAGCAATCAAGATATATGCATAAGTCGTAATAAATTCCATAAACACATAGTCGTGAACAATATAATCATGCAATATCTCACGTAGCACGAGGGATAGTCGACCCTTTTCATAGCAATTTATCAATTATTCAACAAAACTCACGAGTCTTGACTATAGAGCGGCTCGTGTACTTTCATAGTCAATCACCCATATGATTTCCTATCAAAGTGCACTAGTTACTCAAGCTCGTAGATCAGATCAAACACTAAGTAGCGGACTACCTAATATCCAACGCAAAATGGATAATCTATCATACGTTAACTAATGAATCTTCGTTAGTAAGGCGGAATCATGCAGACCTCATAAGCATCCGCGCAATAGCCGACAGGGCCAACATAACTTGGACATGGCTGACTGGCTAGAGATATCTAAGGTAATAAGGATGGCTACATCCCTTGTCTAATGTATGCATACACCATCTAATCGAGGATCATACGTATTCGCTATTCAAAAGGTATCACCGACGAAAAATACGACTATCACCAGAGACGGGTACCCCCGGGTGGGGCTGGCTTTTCCAATTACCATCTATGGGCCCACGGAAATATCAATGATGCCCCATCCCTGAGGTTGTATATACCGTGTCAAATAGCAATCTTAAGATCGTTAAATAGCCTTGGGCAACTCTAGGAGGGAGCCCAAGTCCCCATAGACAGCTACCTCATTAACATCGAAAACAAAAGTCGCAACATGGCAGACACCCGAGTACTAATCATACAACGTTATAATCGAAGGGTTTAATCTCATGTCAGGCCGTGCCTTTGAACTCAAATCCTAAGTTGTCGAAGGAATATCGAGTATGAGGAATAACTCGCTCATTATCGGATTCAACCCAAACAACCGCAGAGAGTCTAAGGGTTCCCAAGTTAGAGTGAACGGTCAAAGTGAAGTCAATAATAGGTCAATTCACAAGGGTGGCGCGACAATTATTCTAAACATGTGAGGAAAACAGTAACATCAAGTATTCAACACTTAATTCATTACTTCTTTTATTGTTCATAACACAGGTTACAGTTCTTACTAATTATAATATCGTCAAACTTTGTATTATGTAAAGACTGTATCAAATTAAGTATAGACACGTTAATCACATTTAGTATATTATTTATTTATACATTTCTTCGTTTCCTCTTATTAGTATGAGGTAAGGTTGAATTATTATATATTTCACTTTTATACTTATACGTATTATTAGTTTATATTTTAGTAATTAAGAATAGTTCATTTTATTTATAAGCTCAATTTAGTTTCATTTAAATTTTAAGTAATTTAAAATAGATTAGTGATTAGTAATATAAATAATTGAATTTCATTATAACTCACATTTATTTCTTCCTTTTTATTTAAATTGTAAATTTTTAGCGATTTTGTAGTTATAACATTTATTTTAACTTGTAAAAATATCTTGATGATACTTAGCAAAATTTAGTATGTTTAGTAAAATATAATATAATGACATTTAGGAAATATTTGTTTAGGTGGTCTAATTTCTTAATTGATTTTATTTATGTAACTTTTACGTAGTCGTATTAGGTGATTTAATACGTGAGATTATTAATATTTATATTTTAGTACTATTCACTTAAGTTTAATTTATTTAATTATTTATAACCTTTTTAAAATGTCATAAACTTTATAGTTTAAATTTTAGTTAGGTTTTGTATTATATATATATAAATATATTATTCATAAAATTTTTTTATATAACTATACTTAGTGAATTTTTAGTCGACCTTTATATATTACTATGATCTTAACAATTTACCTTTTTGTTAATTTTTATTTGTGCTTCTAATTTTTAACTTTATTTAGTGATAGTTTTACTTAAATTCATTTTAAATCTCAAGCTCTTTATTTTCTTTTGATATTTTAACTAAATACTTATTTAGTATATTTTAAGTTCATTTTAAACTTTAGGTTTTAATAAAATAATCATTATAGTAATTGTGAGATATGACATTTTAAATAACTATTTATTTTAGAAAATTTAACACTGGTAACTTAAGTTATATTTTTACTTTTAAATTGATTTAATACCAATTTAAACTTAATACTCTTTTAATTTAACTTTTAGTTTTTAGATGTGTTTTACTTGAACCTTTAGTGACAATAAATATTTTTTACAACTATAAATATTTTTATATCCATATAGTTTATTTACTTAAGTCGGTTAATAATATTTTTAGTTTTATTTTATACTTGTGATACATAAACTTTATATATTTTAATTTACACCTAACAAATAATTTTAACATGATAATATTACATATAATTCAACAATAATTCACAACACATTTTCACCCAAAATATATTATCACAAATCATACAAATATCATATTTCACAATTCAATTCAACATCATATAATAACCAAAATTAACACACAATTTCATACTATAGCTAATCATACAAAGTTATCAAATTAAACTGAAACGGGAATCATACGTGTCTAATGCATACTAGCTCACTTTTAATAACAAATTAATTAAAATAAAACCAAAACGTTAATGTTAGAGATTTTGAGTAAAAATCGAGTCACCTAATTTGGCTTACGAACAGAGGACCTCCAAATAAAACCCGATTTGAAAGAGTTCCAAGGCATGACAACAGCCCGACCCGACCTAGCTCGATAGCTGCGGCACTTGTGGCCTTAGAAACAGAAGAAGAGAGATGAATTATAATTGAGTATAGTGCGATTAAATCGGAACAAGATAAATAATAGATAGCTTGAAATTAAAATCAACAAGACACTCACCGAACTCGATGGGAGCAGCAACACAGCGGTTTCCGATGACGAAATCAAGACCATCGAGGGAAGAAGAGAGAGGCAAAGGAGAGCAGTACGGAAGAGAGTAGAGAGGAAGAGCAGGGGCGTCAAGCTCGAGTCGGTTCCGTCCTCGGCAAATTAACAAAACACGCAGGGGAAAGAGGCAAAATGAATTAAAGTCGGCAAAATCAATTGACGATAAATTTATGGACTGAAAACGGTTTAACTTACCGACGATAAAAATACGACGGCAAGGTAGAGCACAGCAGGGCCACGGTGGGCAGGGCCCACGGTGGTGGCTGGCCCGAGGTCGAGGAAGGGCAGAAACAGGGGAGGCGACCAGGTGGTTAAGGTCGGAGCTCCGGCAGTGGTGACGAAACTCTGGCGAGGAAAAGAATAAGAAAACAGGGGAGAGCATGGGACCGAGTGAGGGAGGCCGACGGTGGCAGAGCAGGGGAGCTCGAGCTCGCCTTCAATGGTGGCTCCGGTGACACGATGACGGCATGAATGGTCGGGAACAATGGTGATCTGAGGTGGTGCCTTTGGTGGTGGTGTACGGTGGCCTGAGCAGGGTAGGCCGATATGAAGAGGTGAACCGAGGAGAGCAGAGGAAAACAGGGGAGAGAGAGAGCTTTTGAGCTCACCATTAATGGCGGCCGGTGGTGGTGTACGTGGTTGTTGACGGTGGTTCCGGTGGCTGCTGTTGTTGTTGTCATTTTCGTTATTGTTGTTGATGTGTCGTTTGTTGTTGTTGTTTTTCGTTGTCGTTTTTGTTTGTGTTGTTGAAGTCGGCTTTGCTGTTGATGTTGTTTGTTTGTGTTTTGTTAATTGATTTTTAATGGAAAAAGAGTGAGGAAGAAGGAGATAAGGAAGGAAAAGAAATCAGAAAATGAAGGATAAGGAGAAGGAAAGTGAATGGATGGATGAAAATTAAAGAGAACAAAAATATCTAAAAAGTGAGGACTAATGTCGACATAAGTGGGTGGTTTAGGTTTGTTTTTCCGATTTGCTCTGTTTCATTCGATCTTATTTATAAATCTTTATATTTTATAAAATGTATTATGTATAATATATTTCGTTGTAATTCTATTTTTATTTCCTATATCTTTAAACTTATACTTTAAAATTAAATGGTATATAAAAATATTAGTTACAAATTTTGTTACGGTGTCACAGATTTTCAAACGGTCTATTTGTTTTAACGAAAACATTTCAAAACGGTTATATTTTATTCAAGTTATACTATTGTTTAGCTTGAAATGCAAATTTGCAAAGTTTAATAAAAATGACTGAATCAAAGTTTTAGTTCGACACGTATTTTAGAAATAAAAATATAATACAGATTAATATGAAAGAAATCAAGAAAGTTTAATTAGAAATATTTTGAGAAAGTTTATTTGAACGAAATTTTTCAGTAGCGTTTTCGAAACAATTGAATAAGAGTTAAATTATATAAATTTTAATTTAATAATTTAGTTAAAATAATTAATTAGTATTAATAAAAACACGGGGTGTTACAGTTGAATCAATTGAACCAGCCTCTTTCACACGCACACACCATTTGCACTTTAACTGTAGTCTCACGAGTATTTTGGCAAACAAACTTTGAAATCTGTGTTTATGTCAATGCGTTTTTGTAAGTTTTGACTGTCGACTGTTAGTACGTTGTCGTGTTACTCTCCTGCGCGTCTATGATGCGTTTTTGAAAGTTTTGACTTTCGACTTATAGTCGTTGCTATACTGGTAAGTATGTTGAGATGTTGGATTAATAATTGTAACACGAGAATTGTTTTGATTTCTAGAACCAATTGAAACCACTTTGAAAGTAATTCTTCAATTAAATTGATTTCGTTTAATATATTGATGAATGATATCTGATTTGTAAGATGGAAAGTAAATGAGGTTCTGTTGTGTTTCAGAGGTCGGTTTTACACCGTCACCGACTCAACACTCAGGTCACTCTATGAAACTCTGCCTCCAAGTCGGATCAATCATCGTCACCGACATCATATAAATTTCAACCCGCCATCGTCAATGAATTTTAAGGTAGTTCCTATTCGGTGTGCTTTTAAAATTAAAAATTTTTATTGACCCCTTTTTTTGAATTGTACACAGTGTTTGATGAGGAAAATTACTGAATGTGTGTTCGTTGTTAGGCTTCTACGCAGCCGTCTTCGTTAAAGTGGCTCTGTGGTACTCGGACTCACCCAAAAGCGGTATCCGTCTTTGGCTTGTGCTCGCCGTCTGCAAACAAATTTAAGCTTGCTATAGCCGCTCATTACTTAGGTATGTTCGTTTTTAGGTAATTTAGAATGTCTCTCTGATAATTCTTCAATATGGTAGTTTCCATTGGAATTCTCTGTTTTGTCGTTTTATCACCCCGCCCGTTTGCACGCATTATTTGAAGTCCCTGCGTTAATGGAAGTTCAGATCAACTACGTACGTGGGGAAATTGTGCTTTGACAAATGGGACAAGTTGCTTCCGATAAATGTTACAAATGGGTTTTCAAAGAGCCTTGGGAATGCGAACCAAATATTTTTAACTACTTGCAAAGCACCTTTATGTTGTATCAATAGCCCTTTAAGTTTTTTAAAAAATTTCAATTATCGAACAACCCTATTTTGTTAAGAAGAACTTTATCATTGTTTTGACGTACATGCTGCTCGCTTGTTTTTTCACTTCTAAGTTTATCATGATTAGTGTTTAGTCAATGGTGAACACGTTGATAGTAAAGTGTAATGTTCGATTATTCCGTGGTACAATAAAAGTTTGTTATTGCGTCGATATTTTTTAATAATTACGTCTTGAATACTTCATAAGTGGTGTTTACAAGTTTAATCAACAAATACGGAGTATTTGGTATAGAGTATATAATTTTTTGGTTCTAAATGTTGGCTTAATGTAGCTTCCTCCTAAGTCGACCACCCTAATTCAAATCCAAGATACAGGTACACATTTAAACGTTTTTATTCCATTTTTTTAGTTACGTTAGCGCAAGTGTCAAACTTCTGAAAAGAACATGTTGGTACTGTTTATGTCATTGGCTCATGTTATAAACAAACGATTAATTTTAAACTTACAAAGAGAAAAATTAAAATTGCTCATATAGTAAGGTAATCTTAAAGAAAGATTAATATTTAACGCGGCTTTCACACGATTCAACGTGGCAGACCACGTTGTGGGATCCTCATTTGCTTTTAGGTTCATTATAAACATTAGCGTAGTTCGTATTTGTACTGATTCACAGATGAGTATGTATATGTTGTAGCGTATGTAACACCCCGTGTTAAATTTAAGCTAATTATAATTAGGAAATCAATAATTAATCATTCTTGCTCATTTATTTCCTAAAACAATACGCTACAAGTTATCATTGCACCTAAACTAAAACCATTTTGAATTACTTTGAATTTGAACTTTATTTTTACATATTCAAACTCGATAAATCAAATGATGAGTCGACGACAAATTTCTCAACGACAAATTTCGGCACGCAAATCGAGGTCAATGTTGACCCAAAATGGCCGAGCCACTTAGGTGATCAAATCACCTAATTCCTTTTTCAATTATACTTACTCATAATCCAAATCTAACAAAATTAGTTAAAGCTTAATCATTTTGATTATTACTAACAAAACATATTATATTATTATCAAATTACTATTTCATTTTGATTTAACTAACACTTACACCAAAAATCGAAATATTGAGTTACACTAAGCCTAAACTGATAAACTTTTTGACGTTTGAGTATAATGATTTAATTCGATAACATTCAACGAAAAAAATAAGTGTTTCGATCAAATAAGATTTTTAATCAAAATTTCGAGGACCTAGTACCCAATTTTTGTTTTGATCTCGTTTTGAGGTTTATTTTCATTTTTATTTTCGATCTTACTTCAAATCATTATTTTAAGACTATATATTTCATTTCGAGACTTTTCGCGTACGCGTAGATCGAAAATTTCAAAAACGTAAAAATCGGGACTTGTGTGTGTGGGTGGCCGACTTCCTTGGCCCTTGGTCAAGATGATCCTCTTCCATTTTTCTTCTACTTTACTAAGTTGTCTAATCTCTTACACTCTAGCTTATTTCATCATCACATCCTATTTTAATTAAATTGAACATTACTTTCTAAATATTAAACTTACTACAAAGTTTACTAGTATACAAGTTTTATTACTACACATTTCATTACACACAAAACACACAAACACAACTCAAACACTTACTTTTTTTCTCTCTAAATAAAATCATCTCAAGAACACAAGTAAGCCAAGTTCATATACAACCTCAAGAACTCCTTGAATCTTCATCCTCTTTAATTCTTTTCCTCCTTAAAACTTTCATTTTATTTGCTTAAATTTATTAGCACACTTAAATAAACTCCTCACCATATATATTTAGTACTCACTTACTCTTATTACATACAATTAATTATGAACATAAATCGAAATCATAAAAAAATTAAAACATCACTTAAACATTTAAATGATACTACACTTTAAATTTTCATTTTAGTTAGTCTTGCTTAAATAAAATTACTAACTTGCTTATTTCATTTTTATGTACTAATCCTAACCAAAGACGAGGAGCAAGGTGGAGGCGTCGATTTGAGCCAATTCGACAACATCATTGACCCCGACAACTGTTGATCTTTTCGCTCTTAAACCTAACCTAAGGTGCTTCTCGCACACTTATGTGATAAGCGCCTAGTAATTGACTACATGTTATTTTTCTTAAGTGATGTTATAATTGCATGTATGATTTATATTGTCACCTAAACATTGTATGCTAAATTAGAAGATAAAAATCGAAAAATAGAATTTGTGTGACACATACAAAACCCACGGCCTACCCATTATTTTTAGCTTAATTTTTCGTTTTAATTTTTGTTAATTGCATGCCTAAAATACTAAGGATGAAATGTATATGAAAATATAATTAGTTTGTGTTTAGGACTTAAAATGAAATTGTTATGAAATTTACATGTTTTTAAAGCATATGTGTTCTTGAAATGATGTTGTTATTCTTGTGATAGAAATGATTTTACTTATGTGTGTTAATGTTTGTATATGATTTTCACACATGATAAATACATAAGTGATGTTAAGTAAATTAGTTATTGAATTAGAAGTATAAAAATCAAAAATCAAAAACTATGAAAACATATACATATACACGGCTATTTTGATTTAAATGGACCAATTTTTAGTTTTAATTTTTCTAAATAACATATTATGATTAGTTTAGGTAAATTAGACTTGTATGGAAAATTTGAGAAAATTATATAAACATATAAAAATTTGACTAAATTGTGTTCATATGAAAAATATTAGGGTTCATCACATATTCAAGTGTTCTTCATGTATGTAACTAATTTGATTCATAATACTTATAAGTTTTAATTAATTGTTGTTTAAATTCATTAGTGAAAAATTTCAATAATAGTTATATAAGTTAAATAGGCTAAATCCTTAAATTATAAAAGTTAGAAAAATAAAGTGTCACAAATCACTATTCATAAATGAAATAAAGTAATTAGTGAAAATCGTAAACTAGTTAAACCGCCTTAGTATAATTTAAATAATTAGTATATAAGAACTTTAAGTCAAAAACCGATAAAATTAGAAAACGAAAATAAATTGCTAAATAACTAAGGGCCACGGTTTAGGGGTCAATTTTGGACCTAAAATGAAATTGTCACTTTTTATTTTTATCACTTAAGTAAATTAATTGATTAAAGTAATGAATTATTAATAAAAACAAAAAAAGAAATAAATTGCTAAGTATATACTATCTCACGGCATCCATACTAAAAATGGGTCAATTTTGGTCAAAATGAATTTGTCACTTAGTCACTAAATTTGATTTGTAATTAGGATTATATTAGATTGTATAATGAATCGTTAATAAAAAGAATCAACGAAACCGATAAAAATAAACGTTACACGTATTAAAATGAATAAAGTCGAGTGTTACTACCTTTGCTTAAATTTGGATATGGACATACGGACTATTTAAAATGAACTACGACAACCTCGCTAAAAATGGAAACCGCTAAAATTTTAGTTAAGTATACGACTAAATTTAACCGAGTTTTACTTTTGGAATATTGTTTAAAATGATCGACCAAGTACAAAATGAACTTAACAACTTTGACACTAGAATCTTGTACTTAAATTATATCGAGTTTTACATTTAAAATAAATTCTCAAATCACTAAAAACAAAACGAACCTAACGACTTTAAAACTAGAATTTTGTACTTAGAAAATAAAAGTGATTTTGATACTTTAGTAAAATATCTAAGTATGAAAATTGTAAAAAATGTAAGTATACTAAGTATAAGAATAAAGTAATCAATACTAATAATACATGTACTTAATAAAAATACGAATAAAATACGAAGTATAAAAATACGCATACGTATAAAATACGAATAAATTACGAAGTATAAAAATACGCATACGTATAAAAATACGTACAAATACGAAATACGAAAATACGAATACGTATAAAATACGATGAATAGTAAATACGATGAATAGTAAATACGGTGAATAGTAAATACGGTGAATAGTAAAATAATGAATAGTGAAAAATATTTAAAATTTACGAACGGACTCAAAATAAATAATTAAGCTTTTCTATGTGTTCTGTTTTACTCAAGAACTAACATTACTAAAATTTCATTATATAAAGTTCGACGATATATTTATGTTTTAGAAATAATACATGTTACGATTAAAAGAGGAAGTAAGAAATTGAGAAAAAGAATTGAACTACCTGAATAAAATACTTGGATTGTTCGCCATGTTGCGACTCTTGAAATTCGAAGTTAACGAGGTAGCTGTATATGGGGACTTGGGCTCCCTATCAGAGTTGCCCAAGGCGAAATAACGATCTTAAGATCGCTACTCGACACGGTATATACAACCTCAGAGATGGGGCATCCTTGATATTTCCGTGGGCCCATATATTAGTAATTGGAAACGCCAGCCCCATCCGGGGGTACCCGTCTCTGGTGATAGTCGAACTTTTTCGTCGGTGATACCTTTTGAATAGCGAATAAGTATGATCCTCGATAGGTAGTGTATGCATACATTAGACAAGGGATTGAATCGTCCTTATTACCTTAGATATCTTTTGCCTGTCAGACACGTCCGACTTCGTTCGGCCCTGACCGCTTCTGCGCGGATTATGTCTGCATGCTTCCGCCTTACTAACGAAGATTCATCAGTTATCACATGTTGAATGCATTTCCTTGTTTGTTTGATGATTGTCTGAATGACTTGGTTATGAGTATTGGAATACGATTTATTGAGTATGATTATTTGTTTGCGTGGTACATTATTTGATTGAATTATACTCATGTTTGAATCATCATAAATTCCTTACGTGTTTTATTTGCTACTTGCTCTTCATTTCTACTTATTTATTATTTATATCGCATATTGTTTTAGAATTGCATGTGTCGAAAGAGTGTGCGAGAAAATGATGAGAGTTTAATGCAGGTACCCTGAGACTACAGCTATTGAATGCCGGGGATGGTTTACCTTTATTTTGTACTCCTTTTTGAGAGAATGTAATCGAATAACTCTGGTTATCTTAAACTCATATTATGTATATGGAGTTTGTAATACGATAACAGCTGGTTTTGTAATATATAGACTTAATTAATTTTCCGCCTTAGTTTAATTAAAGTCACGAAAAACCAGGTTGTTACAGCGTATTTACGATTGTGCGGTTGTTTTGAGCATTTGCAGGTGAACGAGAATGTTGCTTCCGATACATGTCACAAAATGGTTTCAAAGAGCCAAGGAAATGCAAACTAAATATTTCTAACTACTTGAAAAGCTCCTTCGATACTGTATGTACCAATTACTCCTATAAGTTTTAATTTAATAATTCCAATTTTTTCAGTTTTACAACAGCCCTATTTTGACGAGAAGAACTATATAACTATTTTAGATGTAGATGTGAAGACTTTCATCGAAAAGTGTAATATTCAATTATTTTGTACTATAAGAAAAGTTTGTTATTGCGTCGATATGCTTGAACATATATGAGTTGAATACTTTATAAATGGTATTTACAAATATCGGGAGTATGTAATTTTTTGGTTCTAAATGTTGGCTAGATGTAGTTTCCTTCTTATTTGAATTTAAGATGTAGGTATGCATATACAATTATACACCTTTTTTTCTCTCCTTTTTTGTTAGGTTAAAAACTGTCAACTTTTGACATATATATTGTGCTAGTATCAATAACGCTATTGACTTCAATTCTTCAGTTAGGATCCTTCAAATTGCGATTTTGCATATCGATCTTTTCCTTTTTATTCTTCGATATCGTTACTATTTTTCCTTATGTAACTTTTGGAGATCGTCTCACTGAAACAAAATATTTCACCTTGAGACAATCTCATACAAGTCTAGAGTAGGACACTCAACCCCAAAGAAAATAAATGTAGGATATATTTAACTTTACGAGGGTCGATATGGTCCAAAATTGATTATGGAGTACATCATTGAAGCAATCTTTGATCAACTTTTAAGGTGGTCGTGATGGCTATGATTTTGATGGACAATGTCTTTGAGTATGTCCCTTACCTATATTTCTATTGTTGATGATGAATTTCATGCAATAATTTGGTAAACCGGACTATATTTGTTTAGTGGTTTACAGGTTGTACTGTGTCATGGTAGACGCGGTCACTCATCGTCAACTAACCGCCATATCAGTTTTAGTAGGGGCCGCCGTGGTATTTCAAAACATTAATGTTCCTCCCTTTGTAGTGTAAATTAAATGGTGGCAGGTTGGATCTTTAGCTTATCGTTGTGATAAGCGTAGTAACAGGATTACCAAAATATGCTTCCTGGCATGATTTGAAGGTATTGAATATGCTTCAGTTGCAAATCTGATTCATTTATCAATTTCTTCGGTTACATCTTTGTGATGGTCTGCAATTGTATGTTTTTACTATTATTTTACAATGTTTGATGTAGTGGTGACAGTTTTTTGTTCTAGGTCAGACCCATTATGCCGGAGATGTTTCTTCTCTCAAGTTTCCCTTAAGGGCAGTGGGAAATGACGTTGGCTCACCGTTAATATAATTTTATTAATATAATTTTGTACTGCTTTGCGTCTGTGAGTTTTATTATCAATGTGACTTCATTTGTGTTGGCGATTCGAACCAAAAAAAAAAAAAAGAGGGGAGAATAAAAATTAATGATGTTTTCAGTGACGGACCCGAAACGCAATGAAGATGATCATTTATTCAAGTTGAAGGTAATGCGATAGGTTTGGAATCTAATATCTTTCTATGAAGCTGAATTTTTGCAGGAAGCGTTACAGTGACGTATTGCAAGTTCAGAATGGTGCGTCGGGGGCCAAGATCAGATCAAATGAGCTTATCGAAAACTCGCCTAAAATTATCATCCTCATCATAATCAGGTCAGTGAAAAAGCTACCAAAAAGTTTGTCGAGACAATTTGATTTTACACAATTGTCAATTATTAGTCGTTGATTCACATAAGTTTGAAAGTTGTGATGAAATTGTTTTAGGTATTATTGTTGTTCGTTCATTTTGTTAGTTCCGCCCTTAATGTATTCGGGCTACGCCACTTGAATCATTTAATTTTTGTGGGTGCAAAGTCTGTGGACTAGACAACCTTACACAACTTTTTTCCGAAAATTTTGACAAATCCCAGAAATTTTTCTCCTGATTTTTCCCTTGCCTTTTAGGATTTTAACTTGCATGCTATCGAGAAATTCATTGAATCAGAGGAGTAGCCTTCGGTTATTGATCGACATGAGTTCTAGGGATGTGCACATCGGCAAAACGTTCTCGTGCTACAAAACTAACGTAGCAGTCGCGGTTTTATATGCAGTTCAAAAATACGAGTTCTTCAATCAAATCTCGATTGTCTTGACAGGAGCATGTATTTTACTCTCAGGCCATGCCGGTAGTGGCTTACAACAGCGAGCGTGCCTCTACTTTGACGTTGAAATTCTATGACATTGCCTAACTTCTCAAAGGCAGAAACTTCAACTTTACGGAGGGTGATGTCGAGCCTATCAATCCACTTATGCAGGTTGGTTTTTTTAGCTCTTTTCTAACTTACATCATGTAGCTCGTATGTTTCATTTTATTTTATTTTTGACTAATTTTTTTTTTCAATTGCGTGTAAAATAATTCTACAGCTCGAAACATCTCAAGCGCTTCACCTCTTCGTTCAAAAGAGTGACGACAAGTACGTCAAGGCGACTATTAAGGTCAATAAAATCGTCGCTAGATTCAAAAAAATTTTGGTGAATAACATTTTGTTGACTAATTAAACACTATAAAAATCAGAGATACCGACACGTAATGACGGTAATGTAACGTCTGAAATGGTTGTCGGATGGCAAAGTCGAGCAATTCAAGGTATCACAACCATTTTTTAAGGAAAACAACGAGCTCTTGAAAGTTGTCTCTCTGGACAGCTTAAAAGATGTTGGTTTCAGTTCTCGAAAAGAAAGAACATTTTTTGTCAATAGCAATAAACACAAGTTACATTTCAATTTGCACCTCGAAATTACATACTATGTACTTATGTAGAGGTGGCAATCGGGTGGGTCGATTCGGGTTCGAGTCGAGTTGTTTTGGTTCGGGTGATATTGTTGTGTCGGGTTGATTCGAATTCTGTCCTTATTTGGGTCGAGTCGGGTTGGGTCGACTTATTTCAGGTCAGAATTTGTTTCGGGTATCGAGATGAAATGGTTATATCTGATCGGGTTTCGGGTAATATTGGGTCGGGTAATTTGGTTATCAAGTCTACTAACAGTTTACATCGGGTCAATTGTAATTTGTTAATGTTAAATCAGTTTTAGTTTTATTTTTCCCAATACTAAAACTTGAAAAACATAAATTTTATTTGATCATCTTATTATAAATATATTTTGAATCAAGTTTAGCCATAATTTAAATATAACATATATCTTATAATATGAGCCAAATTTAACAAAACTCAAATTGTAAGCATGGTTTTGTCAATATAAATAATGGAATTACTACGATTTGGTTTACAAATATGAACATAAATATTGCTCGGATCAAGCGCGGTCATCTTAGCATTGAATCTAATCTAATCTTGAATCAAACCTAATATAATATCAAGTAACCATATTCATACTTTTGATGGATGATGAGGCCATGTTCTTTACGGCTTAATTTCACCCCATATAAGTTCAACTCGGTTCTTATAAGTCCAATTTTGCAGCTTCAGCTCAGCTCAGCTCAACTCAGCTCTTATAAGTTTACAACCATTACAAATTTAGCTATGGTGCTCAGCCTAAGCAAGCACAAATTTTGAAACAAAAAAGTTTAATTTAGAATCTATAAATTAATCTCAGCTATAATAAGTTCAACCTCACTCTTATAAATTCAGTTCCAATAAAAAAAAAAGTGAGACCGTACTCCGATTAAAGTTGACTAAGAACATGTTCTTTCTGACTTTTTAGAGTTGAAATAATCGAATCAATCGAAATAATCGAATCGAATCAAATGAGTGAATTGAATCGAATCGAATCGAATCGAATGAATCGAATGGAATCGAATCGACTGAATGAAGCTAAACTGAACTGAAATGAATGAAATTCAATTAAATAATATATTTGTCTTTGAATCGAATAAAGTGAATGAATCGAAGTGGAATGAATTGAATCGAACTAAATCGAATGGAATGAATTATCGAAATGAGCTGAAAAGAACCGGTCCTAAATTAACAAGTTGACAACTAATAAGTGAACTAATCTATTCGTTTTTTATCTATTGATCACGTTTTTTTTTTAATGAAATATTTAGTCTCTAGTTGACAAATTTAAGAAATCAATGAGTTATACACTTATACTCCCACTTTCTCCACGTTTAGAATGCATCAAGCCATCAACCCGAACATATTAATTATTAACAATAAAAACATTCTTCTCCACTATTCCCAATTAATTTCCCATCACTTAATTAACCTAACAAATAACAACCCACTCATCCGATTATATTTATCAATTTACCACCATTAAAATTCAATACCAATACTTCTTAGTGCATACTGCATACCCTTGATTAGTGCATACTGCATACCCTTTATAGAAAATATTATTTAAATTAGGTTTTTAAGTCGAGTCGGGTGCTATCAAGTTCATCTTCGGTTCGAGCTGTTTGACATTCGGGTTTTAGTCAGGTCGGGTGTTATCGAGTTCGGGTGATGTCATTTTCGGTTACGATTAGTTTTCAGGTTATTGTGGGTCGGAGTGGGTCGATTACGGGTGTTAAGATTTGGTTTTATTCTCGTGTGTCAAGTGGGTCAAATATCAGGCGAGTCGAGTCAAATTTGTCGAGTCGAGTCGGATTTTGCCAGCTCTATACTTATGTAGGCGAATATTCACTTCACCGTTCTCTGTAATGTACGGTTCCAATCTTGCTTAAGTTTTATGCACAATGGGGTCGCAAGTACATACAAGAGCCTAGCACCAATCTAAGATGAGATCGCTTTATGTTGAAATTTTGTCTATAGTAGATTTTCTATATTCTTACAAGATGTTTTTAACTGGACCTGATCAATCCGTCTTTGTTAGAGTTCGAATGTATATAGTTTGATTAAAGTTAGCATTTGCATTTTAGAATTGCAGAGTACCATTACAGTAATGTTTTAAAGTTCACTGTTGATCCTTCAAATGTGGTAACGAACAAATTGTTGTTTTCATTCAGGCCATCTAATCTTCAGGCTACACTCCATCTCGCTATTGCTCAAGCAGAACTTAAAGTCGGTGCATCTCTTCGTTGGATGATACTCTAAACTAAAACTAATGCTTTATATTGCCCCAAAAAAAACTAGGGTTATTTCATGAGAATAATCCAAACTATACCTATTCTTCTCATTTTAATACAAACTAACGTTTAACTCAAAATAATCTCAATTATTACGTCATTTAACTTACAATAGACTCACATCAAAAGTGACTTGTTTTTGCCGGTATTCAAACAAGTGATACGGTGGGGACACTATTTTTTCTATTGTTCGATTTCTTTTTATTTTTTCTCTATCTTTCCTTCTTTTTCATTTTTTTATTTGTCTTTATTGATATCATCCTCTACCTTCCTCATTTCTTCAGTTTCTCTCTAATTTTATCTTTCATTCATTATTCATTTTCACACAACAAGATTAGATTGCTTTTATCAACTTGAGATTTGGGTGTTGTTAATATACATACGAGTACACTAATATATACGGAGTATAAGATTAAGAATGTTTCATATTCATCCTTATTTTTCAAAATAAAGATATCCCAAACACATCTTACACCACATAACAAAATGAAGACGGTGAAAGTGTGTGTGAGTGAATGACGCTGCAATTAGCCCTGCCTAATTAACCATGATCGAGAAGGCGATCGAAGGAATTATAATGTTCCACACTTTGTAGCTGTTGCTTTGCTCTCCCATGTCATGGAATCTCCGTAATAACATCAATCGTCGGGAAAAAGGCATCACAGTAAGGGAGGGGGGACAGGGCGGCTGGGGAATTCGGGGCAGCCCAAGGGTGGAGGCGTAGACCATGGACACAGTACTTTCATGACCT
This sequence comes from Dianthus caryophyllus, assembly GCA_023091065.1. Lineage (NCBI taxonomy): Eukaryota > Viridiplantae > Streptophyta > Magnoliopsida > Caryophyllales > Caryophyllaceae > Dianthus > Dianthus caryophyllus. The sequence continues at coordinate 26,185,845 of CM041524.1, forward strand.
CATGGGGCTTTTTTATTATTATTTTTTATTTTTTATTTTTTTTTAAAGTCAAGATGACCGGATGTATAGGTTTCCCTTCCAATAGTTCATTAAAAGTTAAATGATTCAATAGTTCGGTTTATTTTGAGTTAAATATTAGTATGGATTAAAATGAGAAGAGTATGCTTAGTTCGGATTATTCTCGTGAAATAACCCAAAAAACTAATACTCCGTATATTTTTATCCACTCTAGACATAAACTATAGATATCCCGTGAATTCACATTCGATCGAAATATTTGACAGGAATATGTTAACGCATGTGTCTTTAGGTTGTCTTATCTTTGTACTTTAGTAGGCTACAGTTGACAATATTACTAAAGTTATATCTTGCGTTATAATCAAAAAGAGGGGAAAATAAATAATAAAAGAAAACCAAATACAGGGCCAGCGCACCAAAACAAGTGCAGATAATGACAAGGGAGAAAACCGACAAACACAACAAACTACAGCACAAGACCATTGCAGAACTGCTACAAATGGAAACGCAAAATCAGGTAAACATTAAACCCAAAATATACAAATTCACAAAAAAAAACCTATCTCACAAGTATTTACCATTTTAAACAGGACATACAATACGTATGCAATGCGACAATAACAGAGGTCCGCCCAGATGCCGACTGGAAATATATATCATGCCAAAGATGCAAAACTGGACTCGATGAAGAAGGGTACTGCAGACAATGCAACCCAAAAAACAATACCCCAATACAAAGGTAACAAGCAACCATTAACCCAAAAAAAACCAAAAAAAACCCCAACTAATGACAATGACACACAGGTACAAACTAATGATGACAATAGCGGATCAAACGGAATCAACAGCCGTGGTGTTTCAACAAGGAGGCCGAAAAGGTCATCAAAAAACCAATCGAGAAACTACTAGACCTAACATAAAAGGTAAGCAAAGACAAAGTAAGGACTACTAGAAAGGCAAGCACAAAACCTAGAAAAATAAACACCAGTATTTACGTTGTGGTAACACCTATATGAAAACTACAGGCGGATGGAAAGCAGCAAGTGTACCAAATACTACAAAACTGTATCGGAAAATAATACAAATTCAAGGTCAAGGTAGGATACAACAGGTTCAGCGGGGAAAAAGAACTGAAGATCCAAAAAACACTAACGCAAGATGAAGATGAAGACCCAAACGCCACCAAAGACCAAAGCGCCAACGCAGAGCAAGGAACAACATCCCAGAAAGGAAAGCAAAGTGCAACAACAAAAAAGGGGAAGAAAGTAAAGTGAGTACAAACCTACAAACACAATTAACACAACACAAAAGAAAACACTAACAACAATATAATGCAGGGTGGAAAAGGAAGAAACAAGCGATGAAGAGAAAGACGGACAAAAAAAGAGACAAACAAATAGACAAAAGGGAGACAAAACAACAAATTGAACGCAACCAAAAGAAGGACGCCAAATACAATCACAGCCGAAAAATAACCAACAACAAATAAATGTGGCATAGAAACAAGGACGTACGATGCACTTTTAAAAACTAGACGCAAAGACAATTACAGGACCAAAAAACAACAAAGCCACTAACAAAAACAAAAACCGGCCCATACGTATGATTTTATCATTCATTTGCACTTTTGTTATAATGTTGGGGATGACATGACTCAGCATATATTTTACAATTTTTAAATCCGAACATAAGAGAGATAGTATTATTTGAAAAAAAATTTAAACGCATTTTTATTATGGGTATTGATTTTTTGTATACGGTTTTACTCGCGCGGTATACTTTTTTTCATTTAGTTTCCAATTCTACCCTTTGCCCAACACCATCACCGGCCAACACTTTGTCGATGGCCGTCTCGCCGCCTCGTGCCGCTTTTCGTACCACAACCGCCCCAATCCTCTCCTTACACAAACCCTAATTCCAATTTTAAAATAAACCTATTAAAAATTAATGAAATTCTATAATTTTATGACAAAAATTAAAATTGAAAACGATTATTATTGCATAGAATTGATTATTGTAGTTTATAATTAAGTAATTGAGCAACTAATTGAATTTAGATTAAGAAAAGTTAGAAATAAAAATGAGAGAATTTTGTATACCGACGGAGTAAAAAAGGGTATGATGGGAAAACAAAATGAAAAATGTATACAACGAGAGTAAAACTCGTATACAAAAATCAATTACGTTTATTATAAGGAAAGAATGAATTTAATTTAAGGAATTAAATTCTTTTATAATATTGTGTTAAAATAACACGGGGTATTACAGGCCTAGCCACCGAGGTCGAACCATCACACCTCAAAAACCGACCTCTCGAATCACGAACCACCTTCGTAGCGTGCACCTTCGTAATACTCGTACGCACCGGGGGGACCATAATACCCTTCCCTCGGTCTTTCCGTCGCTCTCTCATCTGCAATAATGGAATTATGAAATCAACTACAATAATTAAACAACTACGAACAAGAATGAAATTAAAAAACAGAATACCAACAAAAAAACGAGCATTAAAACAAAAAAACAGTCCACTCCATGGCAGGACAGCCCAGATTTTCGTCCTACCATGGTTGGACGTTAAATGTTAAGGTCTGGCCATGGTAGGACAGCCCAGAAAATTGTCCTCTCCATGGTCAGACAAAATTCTGGGCTGTCCTATCATGGACAAACCTTAACATTCAAAGTCCAATCATGGTAGGACGAAAATCTGAGCTGTGCTACCATGGTAGGACGAACACATTCATCAACCCACACCATTACAGACGTCTACATTCATCACCAACAACCAATTTAGATGTCAAAATTTATCATCCCCACCATTTCACACGACAATATTCGTCGTCCAATCCATTTCAAACGTCGACATTCATCGACGTAAGACTATTTCGCACGAATTTCATAACACAAAATCATCCAACTTCCAACAATCAACAACCAATAACATATAAACAACAACAAATCGACCAAATAACAATGTAAATAACGAAATCAACATAAAAAACACATGAAAACTGAAAAAACATACATCAAAACTGAAAATTTCGAAAAAATGAAGGTGGAAACGAACTACTCCCTCCGTCCCAGTGAATTGTTTACAGTTTAACTTTTTTGTGAGGGAGATTTGAGAGAAGTGTAAACAAATGACTGAAACAGAGGGATTAACATAAACCCTTACCTGAAATAATCAAGGCTAAAATCGACTACTAACACACGAAATCTGAAAAAAAACGAAAAGAATTACCCTAATAACGAAATTAAAACAACCCCAAATCACAAATAATCGAAAAATAAGGCTTAAACACAACTAAATCACTTCAAAAAACTGAAAAAAAACGAAACAAAATAGGGTAAAAATCGAAAAAATTTAACCTAAACAATAACCCTAAAAACGAATGTAAAACAACACCAAATCACAAAAAATTGAAATATAAGGCTTAAAAACAACTAAATCACTTACAAAACTGAAAAAAACGAAACAAAAAAGGGTAAAAATCGAAAAAAATTAAACCTAGATCTACTTTTTTTTTTTTTTTTTTTTTTCCTAGATCTACTTTTGAAAACATAATTTTAATTTTGTGGTGGGGAGGACGACGGTGGTGGAAGCTTCACTGATGAGCATGGCGACGGTGACGAGGCAGCGGTGGTGGTCAGGGAGTGGGTGAGGGAGTTGGTGAGGGAGTAATATTGAATATGGTAAGTGAGGGATGAGAGTTGAATTAATTTTTTTTTAGAGGGAGAAAGAATGAGAGAGAGAGAGAGAGAGAGTAAGGGTAGTGTTGGTCTTTTTTTTTGAAAAAACGTCGACGATTTTTAGTAATCGGGTTAAAAAATAAGTGTAATGAATATTTTTAATAAAGGTTGATGTAATAAGAATATTTGGGTTAGTGAAATTTTGATATAATGCGTTGAGTATTGTAAATAATGAGAGAGAAATAATAAAATAAAAGGTTATTTAACAGGAATAATACAAACTATCACTATTCTTCTCCCAATAATCCATACTATCAATACTCCCGCAATAATCTAAACTATTATACATATATTCTCAAAATGGTCCATGATAACCTACTACCTGAACAACCGGTAATTCAAACTATGAGTCTTCTTCTCTCAATAATCCATACTATTATTAATCTTGTAATAATCCAAACTATTATACTTATATTCTCAAAATGGTCCATCTCAAAAAAAGGGTAAAAACAAATTTAATTTTTTTAATCAATAAAAAAAATTAAATAAAGGAAAAGTCTTATTTCACTCATATTTTGCCCATATTTCTAATTCTTAATTGTCCTAATAACAATACTTCTAAATTGTGGTTGCATAAGACGTCGGTTGATATGTTTAAAATCCGTGTATTCGAAGACGATGAACATGACATACGAGATTTCATTTTTGAATTAATTTTTCAATTTTGAAGCTTAGTTGGTATAAAAATGGAGGAGTTGTAATAATGAAGAACACAAGATGCTACAACGTCTATATTAGAAAATATAGGGGTCCCACAACATTTACCGGATCCAAAAGGTAAGAAAATGGTCATATTTTATGTGGTACTATTTTGAGAATATAGATATAGTAGTTTGGATTATTGCGGGACTAATGATAATCTGGATTATTGGGAGAAGAATAATGATAGTTTGTATTATTCCTGTTAAATAACCCTAAAATAAATGGAATATAAATTTATGGGTGTAGGGTGTTTTTTAATTAATGAAGGTTGAAAAGTGAAAATTTGAGATAAATAATAAAATGAAAAAAAGAAATACGGAGTAATAAAATATACTTCCTCCATTCCATTTGATTCTATACATATTCCTTTTTCGGAAATTCCAATCAATTCTATACATTTCTATTTTAGTCTCTACTTTATTAAACTAAAAGACCAATATACCCTTCACTAATACCCACTCAACCCACTTGCAAACAATAAAGTAGGGGTATTTAAGTAATTCCATTATCTACCTCACTTGATTTTCTTTTACCTTAATTACCGTGTTTTGGTCAAACGTATAGAATCAAATGGAATGGAGGAAGTATGAGATAAAGATGAAAAAAAAAATTAATGATGAGACTAGTTGGTCTTGGTGGACGAAGTAAAAATTGTACTCTGTATCCACAAAAAGATCATTTTCAACAGCAAAAAAAAAAAAGTGGAAAGTGACCCTCCTTTTTAGGGATATACTCCAAGTTCTCTCCGATACACCTGCCCTTTTTTGGTGACCACATTTTCAATGTACATATCCCATAAAAATCAAATCTATTCAATCAATCCATCCATATATATACTCCCCCATTTAACTCCAAGATGCATATTTCTATTTGATACACTATTCATATTTAGACCTTCAGTTTTAATTATCTCTTGATATATAAGCGTTAATATATTCATATGTGATCTTGTTTGATTCGTCTTCCTGACTAGATTATTAAAATCTCATTTTTATATTTTTTTAATAAACGTAGCTAACGATATTTAACGCGCAAAAAACACGTTGATATGTGTGAAAAAGCAAACATGCAATTTGAACGAAGGGAGTACTACGTATGTATATAAAATATTCTTGAATATTCTACTTCAGTTCTGCGCCACATATACACACTACTACCACTCTCTGTGCCTTCGCGGTGAAGCTTTGCTGCTAATCTCACCTCACCTTTCATTTTTCCGCCATTGAAGAACATATTGAGAGAGAAAAAAAAGTAATATTAATAATAAAAAATAAATAGCAGACTATAGTGTGAGAGAAAATGGTGGTGATGACGTCATCGTCGAAGAATGGAGACGAAGGTTTCGCAGGAAAGGTTAAGATTGGAGTTTGTGTTATGGAAAAGAAGGTGAAGTTTGATTCTGAGGTTTTTTTTATTTATTTATATTTCTGGAAATAAAATAAAGTAAATTATAGTCGATATTGTGTGTATGATTTGGAGAATTATTAACAAATGTTTCATCGAACTGTTGATCGTATTCAAATTCTGGATTATATTCTGGTTCATGATGTCTTTCAATGTAATTTTTTTTTTCCGAAGAATTTGATTTTGTAGAACTATTTGCAAATGTTTCATCGTAATGTTGATTTTAATTATTCACAGTTTCTTCTGGATTCTGAGGTTTTGCAATTTGTAAAACGCAGATTTCACAAATGTTTCACCGAAACCTTAAATTCATTCAAATTCTGGATTTTCTTGATTTCGCAACGATACCTTGTGTACTTTTCAGGCATCTTCGGCGCCGATGGGGCAAATACTTGAAAGATTAGAAGCTTTTGGAGAATTCGAGGTACATTTTAAATGTTGTGAATTAATGTTGTCGATATATAATTGATGTTTTGTTTTAAATGTGATAAAAGTAATGTAATCAGTTTGTATGTATAGGTTATACTTTTTGGCGACAAAGTTATTCTTGATGATCCAGTGGAGAGGTACATTTTCTCCGTTTGATGTGAAAGGTTGAAAATGTCGCTGAATGTTTTTATTTTGATTAGGCAAAATTACTATAAACTACCTTACAAAATTAAGTTTTTGTAAATAACTACTTTATATAATTTTTTTTTGCAAATAACTATCTTATAATGCCTTTTTTTATTCATACCACTACCTAAATGTTACAAATGTTATCCAGACAACTAAAAAGGGTCTAAAAATTCAGAATTTCCGACCAATTTACATTTAAAATACCCATTTTGCCCATATTAAACATCTCTGTTCTGTTGGGGAATCCAAATATCAGGTGTCAAAACGGTCAAAAAACATGTTTTTTTTGGGGTTAGATGGGAGTTTCAGGCAAAGTGGTACCATTATGAATAAAAAAGGCGTTGTAAGGTAGTTATTTGCAAAAAAATTATATAAGGTAGTTGTTTGCAAAATGTTAGTTTTACAAGGTAGTTTTTTGTAGTTTTGCCTTTTGATTACTATGGAGTAGTATCATTCCTTCTAAAATAATTATGAAGTTGCGGCTTGCGGCTGATGTTTGCTAATTGTACTTGAAGTTGACAGGACAACTATGACTTATAATAATTACAAAGTCAATATTAGACTACTTGTTAATTCAAACATCGGAAAGTACTCCGTAAAATCGTAGATGTTATGACGTCGAGCTCAATCGAAATTTATAAATTTACTAACGTCACTTAAACATTCTAAAAGTTATACTCCGTAGATGTTATGATGTCGAGTTCGATCGACTTAAAATTTACTAACGTCACTTAAGGCCTGTATATTAGCTGTTTTTATGGTGATGTCACCGTAAATCCGTAATTAAAACAGCAGTGGCTGATTATGAGATAAAGTCCGAAACTGATATGAGTAATCAATCAACTAGCATATTTGCATTTTGTCTAGTGCCATGGCCATGATCAGGCCGCAACAACATATTACGACTATTAAACCTGTTGTTAAAAGATAATGACATGCATACAAGTAAAAATTGTTCTGCTAGCGTTACTGTTGATATGTTCTCCAAAATTTGAATTTGCAGAATTTGGTGGATATTCAATAATTTCCTTGGGCAGTCAATCATTTCTAATTTTTGTATTGCTTCAGCGTAGCATCTTGGTATTTCCATGGTTGAATATCACTGAAAGAGGATTATAAAACGTGAGTAATTTGGAGATTTGGATGTAACTGAATGGGTGAACAACACCTGCAACTTTATACAAAGTACTTTACAGCTATAATCTGATGTAACTCTTACCACAACGGAATTATGTTTCTCTTGAGTACATTTATCTCTTAGTGTTTGCTGACAATTACGCCTTTATCTTTTTCCCTTTTTCTATTAACTGCAGCTGGCCTTTGTGTGACTGCCTTATTGCCTTCTATTCATCTGGTTATCCTCTTGAAAAAGCCAAGGCATACACTGCTCTCAGGAAGTAATTTTCTCAATTTGCCGTAGTTAATTCTAATGTTTTGTAAAGGTGTATTTTGGTAGACATTAGCATGTTTAATGAGTTATACCACATTACCACATGATCCACTTGTCACTTTGTGAATAAGTGACCATCTATTTTGCTCAGACTCTTCTTTTTTCCTTGCGTACCTGTGTGTACCAGATAGTTTGGAGCTGGTATGCACATGTCACTTCTTTAAAGGTTAATTAATGATCATGTTTCAAAAAATGTATGTTTAGCCTTGTGTGATGCTTTTAGGCGTTTTAGCCATCCAACCAACAGACCAGCCTGATTTAGGGTTGAAAATTATCCGCATAATGAAGAATTGAAGACACAGAATCATGCATTTATGTGTTGGCTACATGGTTTTTCAATATGTTCATTATGCATGTGAGCTCGCTATAGTAGACAGTAGCAGGTCACTCCTTTGGTAAAATGAAATGAGTAGCATGCAAGACAGTTCTCAGCTACTGTTCATCAGTTAGCCTAGCAGTAGTGTTTTTATGCACCCATATTGTATCGGGCTTGACTTTTTATTAGAGAAGGCTATTACCCGTGACTCCATTTTCTTTTCATTTTTTTACATGTGTCGCACATATTAAAAGTCAATCTTAGTAGTTGATGAACGACGGATTACCGTTACTCTTCTCCTAATTTGATTTTGTGTTATCTTTTGGTTTCTGTTTTGTTAGGCCATTTCTAATCAATGAATTGGAGCCACAACATCTATTGCATGACCGAAGAAAAGTTTATGAGGTATGTACCGATTTTCTAAGGACACTACTACTGTTGCCTGGTTTCCCGTTTATATATATGGTATATATATGGTATGAAGGAGCACCAGCTGTAAAAAAATTAGAATGTCAAAATCAAGTAAACCCTGGTTTCCGGTTTATATATGGTACTCCCCCCATTTCAATCAATTCTATACATTTATGTAAAATATGTGAGGTATATTTTTATCAAATGCATGTAAATGATTGGAATGGAGGGAGTATTGAATTAGTATAGATAAAAATCATGCGCATGACTTTCGTGCACTAGAAAGTGGTTTATGTTAGTTTCAATGTGGGTTGGGACTTGAGCATATTTTGGCTTTGATAGCTTTATATTGAGAGTCAATTGAAAGGGAAGTTTCTTCGGTTTCTTTGTATGAATGAAAGATAATGAAAGAAGAGAGGAAAGTTAGCTTTGCTTTTGCTAGTCCCTTGCAAAAACAACCATGGAAGATATTACTTCCTAGTTGATGCACTTTGATTACAGTGTACCAAACAGCCACTTTGTGATATGTTATTGATGTCGAAAAAAATATACAAGCATATTCCTTTTGTGTGGTTCAAATTAGTCAGTGACATGGACACCTATAGAGAGATAGGTTAAGGCTAGTATGTGTTATAGGTTTTTTTCCTAGCCACTGGCTTGTTAAAATCATAATTTGTGATTTGTACAAGATAGATGTCACTTTTGATGAAAATTGTGATGTAAGAAGACTAAGAACGCTTGAACCTCATGGCCTCTCAATGATGAGAAACTTGGATGTGATTCATGATTGATTTGTTTTGGTTGTTTACACTTTCATTCTCTTTCAATCAATCACCTCTGATAGGGATTTTTATTTAAGTAGGACTGATAAAAAAATTTCTTTTGTAAATGTAAGCGTCTTGAGATGTTTGGGATTCCAGTTCCTAGATATGCGCTCGTAAACAGATCATATCCATATGAAGAAGTTGATTTCTTTTATGAGGAAGATGATTTTGTGGAAGTTCATGGTGAGCGTTTCTGCAAGCCATTTGTTGAGAAACCTGTTCATGGTGAGTCAGCACTCTTTTTATGTACTAAACGGGTATATTAAAATGCTAAGTAACTTCCTATACATGCGAGAGGTCTCACATAAAATTGTTGTGGAACTGCTCACTTGAGACTTTGTTATTTGTATACATGTATATGTACTAAAATCAGCACTCATTCTCTTTAAGCAGTACAAGTGCTTTTCATTGTAGTAATTTACTGCCATAGTTGATTAGCTGCCGATGACCTGGATCTGTGTCTTTGTTTAGCTATTGCTCATCAGCAGTGACCTTGCACAGTGCTATTCTGACGTAGAGTTTAGACTCTTGGGGCCGAACGCAGGTTGACTAGTTCATGCACCAATCTTAACAATATTTCCTGATATGGGAAGATCTGCAAACTCCTGTTCACATACTTAGGGTAATGAAAACAAGTTGACAGCATTCACCATGCTATCGTAAAACATCAAGCACCATAGCCTAGAGAGTGCAATGTGGTCCATAACATCGTAACCCCTTGTTATAATTAATGTGGCGTTTCCTGTTCAAATTTCTTTTTGTGTTTCCCACTGTGCCACTCTTGCTCCTTGTATATTTTGTAGTCCATCTTTGACATGATTCTTTTTGTGTGAGCTGAGGTCCATAAACTATAAGCTGTCAAACCATATGCAATGTAAACACCAAATCCTGTATAAGCATAACACGCATGCCTGATGAGGGTCCATGCTCAATTGTTGGTATTTAAAGGAGGATACTATACTAACTGTATCAGTGATTGGTATCAAAAGGAGCTGATCATACTGATTGCTTGCATCAATCCTAAGACTTTTGTTTACTTGCATAGTTTAATTTCTGTCACTATCTGACTTGATTATGGATAGAATTGTTGATGCCCCTTCCCATTCTGTTCAAATTGGCGTTGCACTCAATGCTTAAATTTTGTTATCGTTTTTGTGTGTGTTTGATCAGGCGATGACCATAGCATAATGATATATTATCCCAGCTCTGCAGGCGGCGGCATGAAGGAGCTGTTCAGAAAGGTGCTATACTACTCTTATTCATTTCTGTGTTAAGTCCCCACCCTCGTTTTCCTGTGATGTTAAATGGTTTGTGTATTTTAAGCCAAGGTTGCACTGATTTTTCTAGATTTGCTCGATTACAATTTTGTTTCTGTGCTGACTGTCCAGGTCTGGAGTTTTGTCATCGATGCCAGAGTAGTGCTTAAATAAACTCATTAATTTAAATGTTTAATAGGACATGTTTCAGTGAATTGTTAAGTGCGATGTACTCATGGTCTCTCTGATATGATTGAAATTGAATTCGATTGAAAATGACTTAGAAATAGGTATGCGTATAACTATACCTCTCATGACCCTTTGCCACTGGCAGTCTGGACTTTGAGGCTTGTACTTTACCCCTTGATGTTGCTGGTAAATAAAATTTATAGAATCCATATCTACCAAAAATCACAAGTCAATTATACACTTTTATGTTTTGCTACTCTTATGAGCTGCAATGAATATCTTGAATTTTCAGGGTACTTGATATGGTGTATTCCATCCTGTTGGCTTACATACTTATTGTTTCAGGTAGGCAACCGATCGAGTGAGTTCCATCCTGATGTTAGAAAAGTTAGGCGCGAAGGATCCTACATATATGAAGAATTTATGCCTACTGGTGGAACTGATGTTAAGGTTGGTCTATTTCGCAGTAGCAGATCCTACATAACTAAAAATGGTTTGAAAATCATATGCCTTTTGTTTCCCACACTGGGTTTGTTACATATAATGTTTATAAAATCAATGGCTTGGTCACTTCTTACTTAGCCAATTGGTAGCTGTAGATGTCCCTTGAATCTTATGTACTCCAGAGTCTGGAGTGTTGCTTGTCTCCATGGATTCATAGAAGTCATGATGTTTGGTACCTTTTGTTCCAAATTCAGACACCCTGCACGACACTTCATAGGTCTCTTTAGCTTAAATGATACAGAAAAGCTTCACAAAATGACCACTTCCAACATTGCACTTCAATGTTGCCATTGTTTTGTCATAGATTTTCGATATGCATTTTCTACTGGTTATGATCTTGTGTTCATCATCTTTTTCTTATAATCTTGCCTTCTGGGCCAATATATAGGTCTACACGGTTGGGCCAGATTATGCTCATGCTGAAGCAAGGAAGTCTCCTGTTGTTGATGGTGTTGTTATGAGAAATCCTGATGGAAAGGAAGTATGTGATTTCATCGAACGATTCATTTATTGTTTGAACTGTCATTTTTATTTTTATGAGTGGATGGTGAGTTCTTGTCGTTCCTTCATTTCTTTAGCTATTTCTGCCTCTTGGCTTCTGAAAATGTTTTTAGAAGGTCTTTGAACAAATTATGTGATTATGTTTTCTGTAAATATTTTCTAGAAGGGATACCTGCTATCTGAAATGTAATTTAGTGCATTATTTAGTTTGTATAATCTACTTAAGAAGGTGAAGTTCCTGGAGCTAGAAAGGTTTATGACAACCAGAGAAAGCGTCACAATTCTGAGCTGAGATGACTAACATTTATGTTTCTTGATGACGCTAGAGAAGGTTGTGTGAGCAACATGACTAGAAATTTCATGCGCTCTAAAGTTAAAGATCATGAACACAATGTCTATTGGCTCCCTTCACGGTACCTATTAATTTTTTTTTTTCTTTTTTTTTTTTTTTTGGAGCAGGAAGATAATAAACGATTGTTTCACTTAGTTAGGGTCCGTTCTCTTCATCTTAAGTTATCTAAAGTCTGAAATCTGAAGTTTTCTCAAGTTTTTTGAAATTTCTGAAATTTAGTGTATTTTAATTAATAAAACACCTGAACTTGTGAATCACTTGGTTAGAGTGAGATGGTAAGTCATGCATATTTGATTTGGGATAAGCTGCGAAGAAAGGAACTATGACATTCATTTTTTCCTTTCACTTTTTTAACTGTATTTGCTCATGTTTCTGATTTTTATATCTTTATGCACTATTATGGCATAGTGTTATTCTAATTCTGTTTCTGTTTGTCCTCTTTATGATGCTCACTATGCTTGAGAAGCAAATTGTTTCTTGGTGTGGAATCTAAGGGAATAACTTTGTGTGCTAGGTGAGATATCCAGTGCTTCTTACTCCTACTGAAAAACAAATGGCAAGAGAGGTCTGCATTGCTTTTAGACAAGCGGTAAGTATGATCAGATTGGATGTACTGTATCTATTGAAATATTCGACATTTTATGTGCAAAATCCTTTGTTTTTGTTTCGTAATTGTGATTTTCATGGAGAACAATTTGGTATCTTGACCATACTTCTATGGTTTCCTTATTGTTGTTAAGTTAACAACATCTGGAGTTCTAATGCATTTAGTTGGTTAAAAGTATTTTAGACTGTCGTCATTTATTTTTATGTGAATTTTTTTTTTTTCTTTTGTTCCTGAATTTGACAACACAATAAGAATGCAGAGAGTAGGAAATTTGCTTTTTAATGGAACAGTTTTCTGCACTATATTCTAATCCCGAAGTGCACAGATCATAGTAAATACTATTCATAGTGGGAATGCAAGAAATCATGTCTATCTGTGCACGTCATTGTTGATGGCGCTTAGGGAATACGTGGTAATAGTCACAGTATGACAAGGCTCCAACACTTATCTTCATTCCTCAGACAACTAATGGCATCAGATTGAACATTTTAACCGAATGGTTGTCAAAACTTCATGTAGCTAGGATTTCCAGCCAGGAATCTATTTGGTATATGGAGGGCCAAGATTCTAGAATAGCAGGGTTTGGATTACTTGTCCTATCTGCATTTATTGTTGTTAATTAAATGCTTCTTTAATAACTAATATTTCAAGTAGCTTTACTCATCTGTTCTAAGCTAAGCTAAGCTGTAAGCCTATGCCGAATGCTTAATGCCTTTGTAATGTTATGATTGTCGGATTAATTAGTTTTTCTTTTCCTTTCTGATAAAGCATTTCCTTTGACATCTGTTTTTATTTATATCTCTTTCAGGTCTGTGGATTTGATCTGCTACGTTGCGGAGGGAGGTCATATGTCTGTGATGTAAATGGATGGAGTTTCGTTAAAAATTCTCACAAGTACTGTATTTTCTGCCCTCCTTTCTTTTCTGTGGATGGGGTCTGCATGTTTTTCCTGCTTTTGTGTCATGTGACTTTCTATTCCTTTCCTACTAAGTTTTCCATCTCTTTGGATCTGGCCATTTTTAGGAATATCGGCAAGGATCGCTAAGGCTGATATGAAGTGTGCTTTAAAGTAATAACTTGAAAATCAACCTGATAACCTTAAACCTCCCCTTATCTTATTCCTACTTCTATCCCAATTTATTGCCCTGATGTTCTTCTAGGTTATTCATAAATTAATTGTCCTAATTCTATTTATAATAAGTATTAACAAAGATTTTTCAATATCGCCCGCTTCCCCTTAACCATTTCTTGATTCTACCTAAAACATAAATTAAGACAATAAATATAATCTACCTTAAGGTCTTTTCCTTAACATGCTGGTTAAGAATCAACTTCAGATTCTCACACCTTGCGTATCGTGAGCTGAAATTGCTGGTTAAGAATCAACTTCACATTCTCACAGTTCTCTTATAGTGAGCTTAGCATTTTCTTTTAGATAGGCATTGCAAATAGATATAACTGTAATGATTGACTACATGCCTTTTAAGGCTTTCGTTTAGTATGTCTTGTTGGGTTACATAACAGTACAATGATGGATTTATAGCGCTGGTACTCCAGTTGCTGGTTGCATCAGTCCAGTTTAGATGAGGGAGATGTCTCTTGTTCGAATGAAGTTTAACAATTGTGCCTTCAGTTTCCTGGCTAGATATTGTAGCAACTAACTAGATGGATGAGTTGGTAACTACTAACTACCGATAATGTTAATGCCCCAAGTGAAGGGATAGGAAAAATCCGGGACTCATTCTGAATATTGCTGAACACATATTTCATTGCAATTTTTTAACATTTCACCCTCCCATCGTTACTTCACTAAAATCTGAAATTATGTTTTCTTGAATTCTTGGACATCATCATCAATTTTGGACCTAGATTTTTCAGCCACCAGTCCACCACCGTATACAATTTACAGCATAGATGTATATTCCGCATACCTACTTTAGTAATAATAAATTTTTGGTGAATGGTTGTTTTGTACTGTTTCTTTTTTTCTGTTCCCTGCTTCGTCTTTAAAAATAATTATGTACTTTATTTTGTTAATAATTTACGAATCACTGCTCTCATGTGTAGGTATTATGATGATGCTGCTTGTGTTTTGAGGAAAATGTTTTTAGATGAAAAAGCGCCACACCTCTCTTCAACTATTCCTCCAACTTTACCTTGGAAGTCCAAGGAATCGATCAATGCTTCGGAAGGGCTTACACGGCAAGGTAGTGGTATCATTGGAACATTTGGGCAGGCAGAGGAGTTACGTTGTGTGATTGCCGTACTTCGACAGTAAGCTTTGCCCTTAACATTATACTTTCATGACGTGGAAATTTTGAAAGCTGTTCCTATTTGCTCTGCTGGTTACTTCAGTACCAGTGGTTTCTAATTCGGACAGAGAAACTGGGTCATGGCTTTGCTTTACCATACAACATAAATCATTCTATGCTCTAATTGATGGATTTGGCAGCAATAGACTTCTATTACACGCATTTTATATTTAATACGACTCCGTTATCACAGAAAATGGCAGGATCATTTATTGTCTGGTTATGATAGGGTCCCATCTTAGAAAACGGTGACAAAGCTTACCTTTGTTATTTGAAAGCTTTGCTGTATGGGCGTCTATGAACGCTTTGTATCTTTGCGCAACTACTTTCTGTCTTCCCATGGAACCAAGGTCATATTCCTATGTGCATAGTGTCACGGTCCGCTTATTTCACTACGGACGTGACGCGCACACTTGACTAGCACGGGACTAAGTAAGCAACTTGAGTTTCGTAAGTAAGCAACTTGGGGGTCAAGACTAAGTGAGGGATCGCCCACTAGTACATGACTTTATTCGGGACACGGGACTCGGGGTCGAGGCTCGAAAATCCCAGTCGTGATCATCATTATCGAGTCTCGGAAGGCAACGTTCAAGCAAGAGTATTGATCGTAAGCAAGACAACAACAATATCAAAGGCTTGAGTACAAGGAAGTTTTCATTGACTGGTTCCCTGTAAAGAGGGAAATTTGCTTGTACACATCTTTTGGTAGTAGACATTGAATGCGCACAATAGCGTATACTTTTCTAAACCGTCTAGAAAACTAAGAAATACTAAATGTCCCGGGCCAAGATTCAACACTAAGGTTGCTAACTGACCAAAGGACTTACAAAAGTTCCTAAGTTGCGAAAATAAAGTGCGGAAATATAAAATCTACGGGGTTGAAGTGCGGACCGCTACACATAGCATGATTACTGTTCGGAAGAAGTTATGATTCCCTTTTTACACCCATCTTCCTTTCTGTTTGTCATGTAACTATCTGCTCAGCTATGTTCATACGTTTTTCCTTTATGGACTAATGGTCACTAATCAATGTTGGCATGTGTAGTGGTGATAGAACTCCCAAACAAAAAGTGAAGCTGAAGGTTACTGAGGAGAAGTTGTTGAATTTAATGTTGAAGTACAACGGTGGGCGCCCACGAGCTGAGGTTTTACTTGCCCTCTAACTCTGAATTTCATATGTTTTTTCTATATGATTTGAAACTTGTTACAATGTCCTTCCAGACAAAGCTGAAAAGCGCAGTCCAGTTACAAGATCTTTTAGATGCCACCAGAGCTCTTGTTCCCCGTTGCAGGTAAAAATATAAAGTAGTGCCTGACTGATCTGACAATTCTTCTAGAGTAGTTCAAAAAGAAGCTGAGTCAAACAAGTCCTACAAAAGTATCTTGAAGTTTCTAACAAGTTGTGTGGAGTTTTCCTGAAGAAAGTAAGCTGTGGAGAACGAGTCCTACGAAAGTAAATTTGTTATGATTTTTTAGCCATGCTCATGCGCTCAAATGTAACATCCTCTCAACAACAGACTTGTCTAATTTCTTTCTGGTGTTATAGACCTGACAGAGAGAGTGACAGCGAAGCAGAGGATATTGAACATGCTGAGAAACTTCGTCAAGTTAAGGCTGTGCTGGAGGAGGTGAATTACTGAAACTTTCACTGTTTCTATTGAATATGATTGTCGTCTGTGAGTTTGTGTTTTGAGTAGGCTCAGAAAAGATAGCCTATTTGCATACGCTGCTGATCTTTATGTTCGAAGCAAGCAGTTTGTTATTGCCTTATTGGCTGGCTTGGTAGTGTTCCTTTTGTTTGCCTTCTGATGCTTTTTATATTGCAGATGGTTCTACATGCTTTATTTTTGTGACTGTATGCATCCAACTATTTTAGTTTTCTTCGATTACTAGTCCAAGTATGATGGTCACTGAACGTTCCCGGTTTGGTTTTACATGCTTTATTTTTGTGACTGTATGCATCCAACTGTTTTACTTTTCTTCGATTACTAGTCCAAGTATCATGGTCACTGAACGTTCCCGGTTATTCTTTTATAGGGAGGGCACTTTTCTGGAATATATAGGAAGGTTCAACTTAAACCATTAAAATGGGTAAAAGTACCAAAAGCTAATGGTGATGGTGAAGAAGAAAAACCTGTTGAAGCTCTGATGGTTCTGAAATATGGTGGCGTTTTGACGCATGCTGGCAGAAAACAGGTTTGTTATTATGCAAGTCTTCTGCTGTCTGTGGAACTGGATTACTGTTTTTCTCATTAGCTGGCCTGTTTCATTATAGTGGCCATTACCACCTCTTGTTGTATTATGTAAGCTTATCGACATTCTTATGACAGGCTGAAGAGCTTGGTCGGTATTTCCGAAATAATATGTATCCAGGTATCGACACCAACACCTTTACTCCTATTTATGGAATCAGTCCTTTGTTTTCAACTCTCTTTGTTCTAGTCTCCTGGATTATTTTTCGTACTCTTATTGTTTAGGTTTGACCAACATTTTCCAATGCATCTAGTTTTAGATGATTTAATATGATTATAGTGATAAAACTTTTGTGCTACACTTTCGATGCTATTTTCTTTTATTCTTAATTTTTTTTTTTGGGTGGATTTGAAAACATCGCTATTGAATCATTTACAAGACTCGTTTCCACACACGGATCATACTCTCACTTACTAATCTTTTATGACTAATCCTCTACTTCTAGTCGTCGGGACCATTCTTGATCTTTCACTAAGAAATTGCTTCCTATGTTGCTTTTGATTCTAGTCAAAACTTGCTCCATAATCCTCTTATATACAAGGGTTTTTTTGTCAGACACTACCTTAAATATAGGACGACTTGTGAGGAATTACCTTACATTTATTTTTTTGTGAAGAACTACCTTACATTTCTCAAAGTTTGTGAGACACTACCAATTAACAAATTCCGTTAATTTTTGGATGTATACCGTCAATGACTAACGGAAAATTCTTAACCTAATAACTAACTTCCTTCATTTCTTCCCCTAATGTCCCCTTTTGAAGGTGTTCATATTCTTCATTTCAACTTTCCTTTCTTAATTCGAAATTAACCCTATTTTTCAATCAAAGAAACATAAGTATAGTTAATTAAGTTTCAAATACAATTTTTACTCACAATTGTATGCCATTTTCAATATGAATTGATAAGGTAAAAAGGAAATATGGTTTTTCACACTAAAGTTTATGCTCTTTTGTCCTCATTTTTTTTTGTTATATTTGAGAAATTTTGAATTTCAAATACAACCATATATTAACAAAGTAATAAAACTATTTACTCAAAATCAAAAATATTTGGAAAATGTTTTTAACTTAAAAATTCTAATTTATGTAACAAATAACAACATAGGAATAATTACTTATTTACATGAAATTTCAAAATTGAAAAAATAATTGAAAGTTATGAGCTAAACTAAAAACTATTACTAAACGGCACTAAACACTTGTAGTTCTTAATAATCTTTCAACAACAATGACAATTAATAAACATAATTATGTGTACTTAGCAATTATAGAAGTTAAAATTGAAAAAAATTAGGGTTTTAATTTAGGTAAAAGTGCTTTTTTGGGATGCAAATTTGGGTAAAAGTGTAATGGATTAAGGAGGGAAGAGTATGAGGGGTAATAAGAGGGTAATGAAAAAGTTAGTGATTTTCCGTTAGTCGTTGACGGTAAACATCCAAAAATTAACACAATTCGTTAATTGGTAGTGTCTCACAAACTTTGAGAAATGTAAGGTAGTTCTTCGCCAAAAAATAATTGTAAGGTAGTTCCTCACAAGTCGCCCTATATTTAAGGTAGTATCTGACAAAAAACCCTACATACAATATTGGGATGCTCCACCACTAAGTGAATTCGTGCTGATGGTTATGCGAATATGTGCATTGGATGCTGTTAGAGCGGTTTATCTAGTACACATATGATACATGTAAGAAGGTTGTCAGCTTTGAACAAAATGAGAAAGCAATGTGAAGTAAGTATACAGTGAAGGCTGAAAGAAAGCGGTATATTTCTGTGTTGTGCATTACAATCATGTATAAGATGCAAATATGCGTGTTACTGACTTGTTGCTGTGTTATATTGTGCGAGTTTCTCTCTCTTTCACATTAGTCAAATGATTTCCTTGCTAGTGGTTGTAGTTAAAATTTTTGATAGGGACTTTTGTCCCTATCTTGTGCCTTCATATCACTTTTCTGTACCTTCTGTTGAAGTGGTAAAAAGTTACTTTCTTGCTAAAGTCACCTTACAGGACATTTGAGTAATTTCTACTCCATCCAAATCCATTCACCCCTTGATGTCGTGACACATTTGTTGAGACGCGTTTTGTAACAATAATATCTATAGTTACATATTATTAATATTGTATTTAAGGAGGCGAATCAAACAAGATCACCCGCAATTTTGAAAATTCTCTAAGCTCATGAATAATGTCAAAATGTAAAATGGGGTGAATGAATGTGAATAGCTGCTGTTGCTTAGTAGCTCGACTGAATGTGAATATGTGATATGGAGAAGTAATATACACTTATCAAATGTCAGACTCTGTGTATTTCTTACTTCTCTATTAAAGTTGGCTTTCTGTTCCAAAACTAATTCTGTACCATTCAGGTGAAGGCACTGGTCTTCTACGTCTTCACAGTACATACCGCCATGATCTTAAGATATACAGCTCTGATGAAGGGCGTGTGCAGGTAATTTCTTTGTGACGTGTTCCTTTGGTTGTCATCATTTACAGTTTAGCCGTCTTCTATCTCTGTAAAAATATACTCAATTTTCATATGAAATGTGCTCGCTAAACTGTGAGTGCTTCTCATAATATGATATGACATTCGATCTATGCTTCTCTCCATGCAATTTTCATTATCACTTTATCAGTCAATCCTATGCAGTTTAGGTTTTCAACAAAAGGGGTCCTTACCTTACATTGCATTATGCATGAGTCTTATCTGATCTCGGTTTTTATTGGACTTAAAATCGGTTGTTTCTATCTGATCTCGGGTTGTCAAGTGAAGAATGCAGTAGATACCTACTAAAAATATTGTAGCACTCATCATCAAAGCTTTGACATGGCCCGTATCTAACAATTCTCTTATACAACCTCTGAAATGAAAATTGCAGATGTCAGCGGCAGCATTTGCCAAGGGCCTTCTTGATTTAGAGGGGCAACTGACTCCAATCCTTGTAAGTTGTACTGTGTCTCTCGTCAGTATTTCAGTGCCGTCCAGTTGTGCTTTTATCGAAATTGACCATGACTGCTATGCAGGTCTCACTTGTTAGCAAAGATTCTTCGATGTTGGATGGACTTGCTAATGCCAGTACTGAAATGGAAGAAGCAAAGGTAATTTCTGATTAGGAGCAAAGCTTGTAGTTTATCATGTAATTATGTGACCATTTTCTAATTAATCTCCAACTCTGGTCGCCTTAAAATGTTATTTATTTGATTATATGATCACATTCTTGCTCCACTGCATAATCATGTATCTTTCCAAAGTTCTTTTGGCTCTCTTGCGGGTGAGATTCGTGGGAATTTCAATTAATGGAACTGTTGTATTATCTCTAAGGTTCTTCTCCTTTTATTTACGCCTTGCTCTCTTGAATCATGAATATATATATTTTTTAATAATTGGGTTTTAGGCCCCTCCTGTTTTGCAGAAAAACTTGCCGAAAAATAATCTAACATTGGAGGACTCTATTCTCCTCAACTAACTTTTCTCTGGTTTGATTTGGATTGATGAATTCTTAACCCAAGTTTTCTCTTAGGCAAGATATATGGTTAGTTAATAAGACAAATGTGTATTGTAGTTACCTTATACTCTATTGTTAACAAGACCAATATCCTGTTTGGTAAACAGAAATAGATAAGTTGTACTCCATTTCTCTTTAGCTTCTCATTTTTGTAATCTTATTTCAGGCAAGGTTGAATGAGATTATAACATCTGTAGAACTGACCTCCCTCAATAATGGTTCAACTGAATTTCCCTGGATGGTCGATGGGGCTGGACTACCCCCTAATGCTGCTGAGATCCTGCCAAAATTGGTATTTATTTGTCGGAATATCCCTGGATGGTCGATGTTGCTTTTTATGCCTCTGTCTATCTCTGAGCACTTTTTTTGCGTATATTTTTGCTTTACTTGTTCCTGCTCCCCTTGTCTTGTGGTATTAGTCAAAAGTCACTATGTTAGGTTAGCATATTTAGCTATATAGGCAGTTGGATAAGTGAGGAAATCTGATGAGGTGCAGTCAATATAGGGTGTCCTACAAAATAATCGAGTACATATACATGATCTGACAGTGTACTTTTAGTACACTTGATAAGAGATAGTGAACTAACAGAGCTCATTCGTCCATTAAAAGGCAATATTATCATCTACGGATAGTCACAGTGCACAAATTTCTGGTATTACACTGTTTCATTAAGCTTTCGGTTCATATGATTTGGCATGTTCTTGCGACTTCAATTAAATGCATGCAAGCCTGCGGTAGCTCAATGCCTTCCATCTTTTATGCAAAAACTCCTGATGTAACAGCTAAACACTGCCATTACGAGGCTAAGATAGATATTCTTCTCGAGCTTCCCCTGTGAACATTATGATGGCTGTGAACTCTTATGAGAAGTAACAATTTTCTTGCGTTTAACAGTTTTCAAATAGATTACACAGGTAATCTACATAGTATTATAGTCATATACGTATGATTCATGACTGTTCCGATCCTATAAAGGTATTAAATGTTTTAGACTGAGACTAGTGGTGGTTTGTTTTAGACTATCTGTATCTGTTCTTTGTATCTCACTGTGAAGTGCCATTTTGTTTGTTTTCATCTCATGTATGATTGTATCTGTCCTTTTCCTGATACAGGTTGAGCTAACTAAGAAGGTTACCGAGCAAGTGAGATTGCTAGCAAAGGATGAATATGAAAAACTTGCGGAAACAAGTTCATATGATGTGATACTCCCATACGACCAAGCTAGAGCTCTCGGAAAGACCAATATTGATGTGGATCGGATAGCGGCTGGATTGCCTTGCGGCAGTGAGGGGTTCCTTTTAATGTACGCTCGATGGAGAAAGCTAGAACGAGACCTGTATAATGAACGAAAAGAGTAAGTTACCAGTCTAGACCTCTGCAAAATGCATGGTTTAATGAAGTATTCTATAGGGTTAATTGGATATAACCCCTTTTATAATACTTTTTTTTTTAAATAACCCCCTTTTATGTTTTTTTTTTTTTCTACTTAACCCCCTTTTAAGACGATTTTGTTTTTAAATCACCCCCTTACCGGAAAAGTCACCTTAAAATGAGATATTCCGGCCAAATTCAAATTTTGAATTTTTTTTTTCTTTCTTTAATCCCTATTTTACCCTTCCCTATTTCTCTTTAATGCTTATTTCAACTTTAAAAGTTGAATAAAAAATTTGATAGATTGGTTTTTAAAGTTGAAATAAGCATTAAAGAGAAATAGGAAAGGGTAAAATAAGGATTAAAGAAAGAAAAAAACATTCAAAATTTGAATTTGGCCGGAATATCTCATTTTAAGGTGACTTTTTCCGATAAGGGGGGTGATTTAAAAACAAAATCGTCTTAAAAGGGGTTAAGTAGAAAAAAAAAATATAAAAGGGGGTTATTTAAAAAAAAAAGTGTTATAAAAGGGGGTTATATCCAATTAACCCTATTCTATACTACTCTCTCCTACTTACTCGTTTGTTCCCTCTCCATTTTACGCAGTGCTTTCGCCATTCATAATTACTTTTTTTTTTTTTTTTTTTTTTTTTAAATTTATTGAAAATATCATTAGGTGAAAATGTTTTAAGAACAAATACATATATCTTCACGACCAAATTAATTAGTCATATTACCCTTATTGAATGAATGCTTTACCAAATAAATCTCTCCATTCTCCTTTAACTTTGAAAGGTGCAACAAAATAGATCATATAGTAGACATTAGTGTATGCATATGCATATATGTAATAAATATAGCACAATATGCAATATATGTATCTGTAGAAGTTTTTACTCTTCTCATATTTCATAGTTCCAATGAAGAAAATATATAATTATCTTTGGAGTATAAAATTATAGATAGTGAATTTTTATCGCTTATTTCGTGGCAAATATTAAATAGCTTTAGTAATTAATTTAATTTTAGTATCCCCTGAAAAATGTTAGGCGCAGAGGAAAAAACACGTAAGCATTGATAATATCAGCAATTTCTCCTTTATATTTAGTGGTATCCACAACATAAAGTTATTAAGCATTCAACTATTCAAGCTATCTACTTAGGTTGCTTGCTTATTGTTTAGTGCTTGATAAATTGTAAGAAGTGTGTGAATTACTGATTTCTTGTCATGCCTTCTATTTACTCTTTGTCTCGTGCGTATAGTCTATTTATCATTTACGAATTAACTTCTCATGTTTCGGTGTACGCTTACTGACACCTTAGCATTTTGCAGGAGATATGACATTACTCAAATACCAGATGTGTACGACTCGTGCAAGTAAGTAATATGGGTCCTCTGTGTTTTCTTGTCAGTGGAAAATAAGTATAGATCTACAGCCGACAGAGCATTACCTAAATTATTTCAATGATGATTTTCTGTGAGTATATCTTTTGATATGATAAGTTTTCGTATACTTGCATCAATTTGCTTAAGTTGATGTTTTTTTTAAGTCCGTCAAATATCCAATATCCTTTGGTTTGGGAATATGATGGAAAAACCTGAACGACCCCCTTAGACTCTGGTTGTGCTTCTTTTTCATTATTTTTTTTGGGTTTTTTTTATGGTGTACCCTCGAGATTTTTTTGTTTTCTATGTTGTACTCATACCTTTTCTATATTTCATGGTGTGTCCCTGACCTTCAAAATTTGTCTATAATGTACCCCTGAACTTCACATCTATTCTCTAAATTAACCATCCTTAAACCTCCTTTAACTATTTTCCTTTCGAGTGTCCTTCGTTTAACTTCTTTTCTTACCAATTAATGCCAAATGATCCTATTACATAGAAGTTTTAGAAAGCCACTCTTAATAACGTTTTTTTAGCATGAAAAATAACGCTTGTTTCATAAATTGTTAAATAACTTTATTCGTGATTTTTTAATTATCTGATATATAATTCGACTGGTTAGCGTGTAATTGAATGCTATTATAAGCAAATGAATTGGTTAATAAGCAATCGGTTGGATTAAAGAGTAAGTTAGTAACCTAAATAAACGACCAAGTCAATGATGACTAATAATTTGGTCTTTATCCATTAGATTATGAAGTAGTAACTGTGCCTTGTATTCTTAAGGCCATATTCTGTTTGGATATCTAGAAACTGGCTCATGCAAGGTTAGGTACATCTGATCCATCCCTTCCCCGCTTATTGCGGAAGCCCTAAAGGCATTGGTTTAATTGCACCTGCTCGGAACTAGATCTTACTGGCTTGGATCAAACTTCTATAACTTGGAGAAAACTACATATTGTGGACTTCCGGTTGGACTCTTACGGAGTTAAGCTGTTATGGAATACTCCTACGAATATTTCCCAAATCTTAGAGGGTAGAAACTTTGGTTTAGTATTTAATTATCAACCCGGAAGATTGTTTCCGTTTTTTTGCTCAGCTGATGCAACACTTCGCAAAAATTAGTATCCTTTTGTGCTAAATTAATGAGGTATGCCACATGCATTGAACCCCTTACTTTCATGGCAAGACCCTCAGGATGCGGTTCGTTGGCGTATCAATGTGCTTAGCTATGATTTCACTAAGGTTTTAGTGGCTACGTAGTTTTTTTTTTTTCCTATTTTTTTTTTTTTTTAGTTTGGTGCCCTATGTTTTTACTCAAAATTCTAATCATTGATCATTTGTTTCACAGATATGACCTTTTGCATAACTCTCATCTTAATCTTGAAGGCTTGGACGAGCTATTTAAAGTTGCCCAGGTATGCCATGAAATGGAAGTTACATTGCGATAGACTGTGATAAAAAAAAATCACTATCTTAGCAATTTTTTGTTTGAAATATTTCATTGCAATCGCCATGCCTGGAACACTATAATTTCGTTTCTAGAAGGCTATTAAAGTGCAATAGCCATACCTAAACAGTACATTATAGAACAATTAGTTATTATTATGTGCTAATCCTTGTTATGTTTAAGAAATGCATTATTACTTCAGTAAGTAGTTCTGCTCAACGGAACCATTTATTAGCCCTATAGAAAAGAAACTGAGATTATAAAGGTGAACTCGATCGTCATCCATGCATTCTGTGGCACCTGTTTTCTTATCTTTTTTTTGCTAAAGGAAGTGCTGATTATTGTTCAACAGCTCAGTGGCTGTAGGAGTTAATTATAGCTGCTATAGAATTTCTTAGAGGAACCATTTGCTCGTCCTCTAAAAAACGAAAAAGAAATCATAGAAGGTAAACTTTGTCCATTCCATAGATTCTCTAACAGTTTCCTTGTATTATTGCTTAATGAAAACGCAGATTGTTTGTTCTTGTCTAAGCAGAGCCATGTATCTGCTATACTAGTTTCTGTTTCATGGAACCACTTACGAGCAAGTTCATGATCTATTTATGCATCAATATCTCAATGTTACTTTCTGGATGATATATCTTGATATGTTTCTATATTGGGTTGGTTAAAGGCATTCGAGATTATGCAGCTACGTACTGTATTTGTTACTTCTACTTATCAAAGAGGAAATGTATCCCAGCCATTTTGACCGTTGCAACTTTTTCGTTTCAGCTCCTTGCAGATGGTGTCATCCCTAATGAGTATGGGATAAATCCTAAACAGAAGTTGAAAATCGGTTCAAAGGTAAAATTTTCTGTGATAATCTTTTATGTTCTAGCCCTTTCAAAATCAAAATAAGTATTCTTTTTTAAATCAATTCTGATACCCCGTTAAACTCAGTTCTAGTTCTCTGATGCTTGGTGGTCGTGAGTTGAATAATTGGTGGTGTTCTCGCATTTTTGTTTAATTTATTACAAAAAAAGAAAGGGTGCCACTATCCTCAGTTGAGATTTCGATTTAAGAAGCAAATCCATTAGAAATAAGCTCGAATATTATGCCATATTCTCTTAGCTTTTGTCATTTGCTCAGTATATGTTTACGTAGGTTGATCATTTATATAATCTTCCACCTTTATGAACGCAGATAGCACGCCGTTTGTTAGGCAAGATTTTGATCGACTTGAGACTTACTCGCGAGGAAGCTATCAACGTTGCTGAATTAAAGCACAACCAAGAACCATGTACTAAACCTCACCAGAAAGAAGATACCAAACATCGTTCGAAACCGCAAGTGAAAAACGAAGAGACTAGGAGATGTTCCACTGCTAGTGACATGTCGATGGAGCAGGACGATGATGATGAGAAGGAGACTGAATATCGCTTAGATCCAAAGTGCGTACATCTCTTTTGATGGAATATGTGCTCAACTTTCAGTTGAGCTTTTGGTGTGCTTCACTTCTAATGTGTTGATGGTTTCTCGTTTCAGGTATGCTAATGTAAGGACACCAGAACGACATGTGAAAACGCGACTATATTTCACATCGGTTAGTAAAGGAGGCTTTCTCCCACGTTTCAGTTTATCTTTCAGACGCTCATGATGATCTATTAATTTAAGAGTTAAATTATTTGCATTAATTGGATATGCAGGAATCCCATATTCACTCTTTGATGAATGTTCTTCGATATTGTAACTTGGATGAATCATTACAAGGAGAGGAGAGCCTTGTTTGTCTCAATGCTCTGGAGCGGTTGTTCAAAACTAAGGAGCTCGATTACATGAGTTATATAGTGCTACGAATGTTTGAGAACACAGAGGTCAGTATCGACTATTGTGCTTATATTCGCTTTTCCTTCTGACAAATTTGCTGCAAAAACCAGAACTCCAATTGATTAACTCAATGCGAGAAGCATAAAACATAATTTTGAGCTGGAAATACCTCATTTTTTTCAGTTTGTTTATAAATATTAATAAGCCGTGAAATGGCATTGTAAATCTCGTAAAGAACCTAAAATATTGCTTTTTGAAAAGCGTTGAAACCTAAAAGTATTTTAGCTTTTACAAAATAAAAATATTAGTGTAGTGGTGAATAGGCTTGTTGTTAGAGTTTGCTGGAGTTTGTAAGTAACAAACTCCTACACTTGAAGATAGCTCTTTATGTTTGTTTCGTATCAAAAGATTATGCCATATTTTATGGGTACAAGTGGATGTTGAGTAGGTTACACGATGTTTCAGGTAGCCTTGGATGACCGGAAAAGGTTTCGCATAGAATTGACTTTTAGCCGCGGTGCTGATCTCTCGCCATTGGAGGTAAAGCGTACAGTAATATTTTTTTTAATGAAACGTACAGTAGATTGTGAACGTGGAAATCCTATTTTTTCCTTCTGAATTTTCTAACTATTGTAGAAAGATGGAGTTTATTCATGAACTAGATTCATTGAGTTCCTCAAAATTTACTCAATTAACACTCTTAACTTCTTAGGACTCAAACATGGATCATAAGAAAATTGTATGAGATTAAGACTGACTTGGGGAGTTCGAGGAATAATTTTCTTAGGATTCGTAACTGTAATGTGATTATCTCGGCAATTGACAACCCATTTCTTTTTACAGAAAAACGACACCGAAGCGAATTGGTTGCATCAGGAGCATACACTGCCAATAATGGGGCCGGAGAGGTTGCAGGAAGTTGGGTCGTGTTTGACTTTGGAGAAGATGGAGGAGATGGTCCACCCTTTTGCAATGCCTGCCGAAGATTTCCCACCCCCAATAACCCCAGTTGGTTTTACCGGTTACTTCTCGAAAAGTGCTGCTGTTCTCGAGCGCCTCGTCAACCTTTGGCCTTTCCACAAGCATGTCAATGGGAATGGGAATGGCAATGGCAATGGCAATGGCAATGGCAAATAATGTTACCGTAATTAGCGATTTTGGCTTTTCATCGTGTATTTCTATCTAATTCACGTTCTTTCATTCTTTCATTATCTTTGCATATCTCGACTTAGGGAAACGAGTTCATTTTGTTATTCTATGTTGGAGGCTTTTTATGTTTACTATTTGAGACTTGAACTTGATTGAATGTCCATCAACTACAATTCATTTTCACTCTGCACCTGGACCTCGTTAAAAAAGTGTCAATTTTACTTTTCCTAATTAAGGCATTATATGAAAGTCTTCTACACTGATAGGAGAAAACATTCAATTTTGCTTAGGTTGGTAAATTATTGAATTTTTCATTAGTCGTATTTGGTATTTTTCATAGTATATACAAAAAGCTTTGCATAATGTATACTGTGGCAGTTTAATCATAAGAATTGGCGATTTTAATCGTAGTTAATGATCTTTTGGGGTTAGTTATGATGAGGTTTGAGAATCAAGTCTATCCAGGATTGATAATGCGGGGGGTATTATGAGGTTGTCGACTTGTGACTTATTTGGTTATCTCAATCACGTAGTTTCTAGTTTTTGAATGAACGTAACGAATTAGCTAAAAAAAAAAAAAAAAAAAATTATACTCCATACGTCCTGGTCATTTGTTTACACTTTCTATTTTGGGGTGTACGGGTCATTTGTTTACACTTTCCATAAATAATCATGATTGACCCATGTGGAAGGTGGACCATACTCCCTTAGTCAATTACATTTAATAATTTTAAGTAAGCGCGATCCTTCTTGTACTTATATTATTTTATTAGTTTTTCTTCTACCTCTCTACTCACATCGATAAATGTGTATAAAGTAAGCGTAAACATATCATTGAGGCGGAGCCATCGAAATTCTAATTTTTAGTTATTGCTCTGAGATATTTTACTTGAACACAACTAAAAGCACTAAACTAACCCTAAGTCCATCTTCAACAATGATTTATTTACTATTGTTTATCTTACATTTTTTTTTTTTAATTTATCCACCTCATTTTCTTATAACTCATTAAATTTCATCAAACTCACATTTTTAACAATGATCACTCTTTTTCTCTCTCAATTTTTTTTCAAACCATATTAATATTTTTGTCAAAATATAGAGAAAATTAAAATATAAATAATGGCATATTCAATCACTATATATATAAATAGGATCATGTAAATCCTACCCATATTTGTAAATCCTACATCCAAATCTAAGCCCTAGGATCTTGATGATCCAATGGCTCAAATTAAATCACACTAATTAATTTATAATTCATGCTTATATAACCCTTCCCCCAAACTCTTCTCCTTCATTACGACATATTTCTTTCTCTCTCTACCTTCTCTCTAAATATTTTGTCCTAATTCTTCGTCAAATTCATCATCAAATTCATCGTTAAATTCATCATCAAATTCGTCCAAATTATATAATTTCATCAACTCTTGCAATTCATCATCAAATTCATCATCAAATTCATCGTCAAATTCATCATCAAATTTCTACATATTTCGTCCATCGCTTTTCTCTAAATACATTATGTCAGGTGTGTTGCGTTCAATTTGACTTTTAATTTTTGATCTTAATTTCATTTCGATTTTCATCATTGTTTTTATGTGAATTTGCTCTTTTTTGTTCAATGTCATCGTTCAATTTTCTGATGAAGATCAATTTGTTATTTCGATCTTGTGATTGCTAATTTTCGATGTTATTCAGTTGATCTTAGTTTAATTGTTTCATCAATTGTTTTAGTAATTCCTCTATGTTTAATGATTTTATCAGTTTATAATTTATCGATTTTCATCAATTGATTTTTATCAGTTGATCTTATTTTGTTTTATGATTTCATCAATTAATTTAGTAATTCTCCTCTTTAGTTGTTATGTTATCATTGATTGCTGATGTTTCTTACAAAGTTTGACATGCCGATAATAAAGTATCATTATGTATTGCAAGAAGTTTCACAGTTTTGTATAAGAAGTATCACAGTTGTTTAGGATTAGTTTTGATGTTATTATTGATTGCTGATGTAACTTATAAAGTTTGGCACCCTAACAATACAGTATCATTATGTATTGAAATAAGTTTTACAGTTTTGTATAAGAAGTATCACATTTGTCTTCAATTTTTATGTTTGACATGTTACTAATAAAGTATCATTATTTATTAGAAGAAGTTTCAAATTGTTACTTATAAAGTATCATTATGTATTTGAATTTTAATTGCAGAAGCTGAAGTGTTTTTATGCTCAACTGGAAGCACTTCCGTTCATTATACTCCAGTTGTTCAGCAACCTGTCATTGTTGATAAGGAACACAAACTTTTGGTAAATATTAAACCTGGTGGTAGTGAGGATTGGAGAAGGATTGTTTCAAGTGATTCAAAACCTTATATCGGGCAAGCTTTTCCAACTTTAGAGGAAGGTATCGAGTTTTATTACTCTTATACTTCTGCTTGTGGTTTTGTTCATAGATTAGAGACAGCTAAAATGTTTCATGATGGCGTAAAATATACGAAGCTCATTGTTTGTAATAGGGAAGGATTTAAAACTTCTAAGAAGAATGTTTCACTTATTGGTGATGAAGAAAAGGAGGAAATATCAACCAAACCTTATGAACCTAAGAAAACTAAAATAACCAGAATTGGATGTAAAGCTAAGATTAAGTTTCAATTTAAGGATCATCTGTATGTTGTTGTTGTGTTCCATGAGGGCCATAACCATCGGCTTTGTTCTTTAAAAAACAAAGAATTCCAGAAAAACTCTAGAAATCTTTCCCTTTTCCATAAACAAACAATAATAGATCATTGTAAGGTTAACATTGGTTCAACCAAGAGTTTCAGAATTTGTAAGGAATATGCTAATGGTTATTCCAACATCGGGGCAACGTTGACTGATTTTAAGAATTTTGGAAGAGACATCAAGTGCTTTATAGGAGATAAAGATGCGCAGATGTTTATAAATCGTTTCAGGAGTTTCATGAGACTCAAAAAGGCTTCTATTTTGCGTTTGAGGTGGACAGTAGTCAAAGCTTGTGTCGTGCATTTTGGTCAGATTCGCAGTCACGTAGGGCTTACTCCTTATTTGGTGATGTGATGAGTTTTGACCCTACTTACTCTACTAATAGATATAGTATGGTTTTCACTCCTTTTACGGGTGTTGATCATCATAAGAAATCAGTCACTTTTGCTGCTGCACTCTTGTCAAAGGAGGATGAACAATCATTTACTTGGGTTTTTAAGCAGTTTTTAGAGGCTATGGGGAATAAAGAACCTCATTGTGTACTTACTGACCAGGATACTGTCATTAAAAATGCATTCCCTAATGTGTTTAAGACTGCTATTCATCGTTTTTGTATGTGGCATATTATGCAGAAGCCGCCTGACAAAGTAGGACAGACTGTGTTAAAGGAGACTGACTTTGTCAGTCGTTTGTGTTCGGTTGTGTGGAATACGGAGTTATAACCTTTGGAATTTGAATAAAAATGGAATGAAGTGATCGCTGAATTCAATATGGAGGATCATTCTTGGTTGTCATATTTGTTTTCAATCAGGAGAAGCTGGATTCCGGCTTATTATCGTGATATCCCTTTTGGTTGTCTGTTAAGAACCACGCAGCGTTCAGAAAGCGAAAACAGTTTTTTCAAACGTTTTGAAAACCACCATGGAACACTTGTTGAGTTCTGGATGCATTTTCAAAGTGCTATGGATCAACAACGATATACTCAGAAAACACTTGATCGAGACAACGATTACTCATTACCACAGACTTCTACCCCTCTGAAATTAGAGTCTCATGCTGCTAGAGTTTACACCCACACGATATTCTATGAGTCCCAATTAGAGGTTACAGCCTCCATGTGTTCATGTAGTATTGGTGCTTACACCAAGGATACATGTTCTGAGACTATTAATGTCGTCGATGCTGTTATGAATAAAGTATACAGCTGCTGATTGTCACGTAACCTGCTCTTGCAAATTATTTGAGAGGAAAGGATTTATTTGTCGCCATATTATATGGGTACTCTCTGGAAAGCAAGTCCATAAAATCCCCAAGAAATATGTTTTGAGCAGGTGGTTGAAGAATTCTGTGAGAATCCCAATCTATGATGCACATGGGCAGTTAATTGATGATTTTGATGCAAAAGATCTAACTAATATGGAGATTTCTAAAGTTTGGTCAGAGTTTTATGCGACTATTGGTGTCTGATAGGATTGGTCGCACTCTCCTAATCAAAAATAGACCGGACAAACACTAACTAGTAGCAAGGGTAAGTCGGGGTCGAATCCTCAGGGAGATGGTCGCTTAAGTTGGTTAGTTTGGATGATTCTAGTCTCGGTTCGAGTATGATTGGTTTACTAAGAACTAGAGCGCAAGAGAGGGTTTAAACAAGAAGGAAAAGGTCTAGGGAATCGGGGTTAGCAAGGGCAAAGCTAGGATGAAGGATGGTGACAGAAATGAGTCGGGAATCACATGTGCTAAGGAATAGGCTCGACCTCTCGGTTCTAAGCGTCCTCTAGGTCTCAAATGCGGGCTCTCGCAACTTACAAGTGAGGGTCCTAATGGTTAGTCTCGTACCCTACCTTAAACTAGGCTTTCGGTCTTAAGTTTAAGGGTGGAAAACGCTTGCTAAACCTTGGCCAAGGGATCAACAAACACAATCAAACACAAGACAACCAAAGTCACATGTAAAACCCTCATCAAACATCACCAAATCATCCTAGACTACTCACCCATGATCACCCTTCACCCCTAGATAAATGACTACTCACACATCGCGAAAATGGAAACAAAAGCAAGGGAGAAAGAAGAAAACATGATCAACAACGATAAATATTGAAATGATAATCAAACAAGAGAAGTTGAATACAAAACCTAATCAGAAATTGCAAAAGAAAATGAAATAACAAAAGCAACAATACCGAAATAGGATGATCCAACAACGTTTACGAGTCGAGAATTCAAAGTACAAGAAGGAAAAATGATCAAACCCTAAATTTTGGAGAGAAACTAGTTTAAAGTGTCTTGAGAATGCTCAGAAAAAATTAGACGAAAATATATTGTAGAAGGCCTTCAAATTGACGAAGTATATAAAGCACACGAGGAGTCACAAGTCGTCCCTGGACTCCGGGATGAGTGTCCCGTCCGGGACCACCCTAGCCCGACCGGGATGGACCTGTCCCGTGGTGTTCAGTTTTTTTCAGCTTTTGTTCTTCTTTTGTACTTAGTTTTTCTTTGCTTTCTTCTCATCCCAAGGCATAGGGAGAAGGCCAATGTCGTCCCAAGGGGTAGGGACAAGGCTTAGGATGATCATGTGAGTTTCAAAACCCGTCCCAAGGTCCCGGGACACCTTCATTTGTTGAAACGAGGCTCGTACGCAGTTTAAACGCGATTTAAACCAACTCGAATCACCTCCAAACTTCACGAAACTTTACGAAACTTCACGAAACCTCCCGAATAGCATCCTAACCTCCAAATATGCGTGTTTACCTGCAATATAGACATAAAAACGCAGCAGGGCCAAAACGGAGCGAAATAGGAAGCGAAACGCATGTAAAAGCACGAGAAACGCAAAGTAAAGCTCGTGATCGAGGGGCTATATATACGTATATATATGACACATCAAACTCCCCCAAACCGAACCGTTGCTTGTCCTCAAGCAACCAAGCATGACAGAAAATAGAGGACAAAGCGAGCAAAAGAAGACTTCCCAACAATCACCTTACCACAAGTAGCTTAAGCAAACGGCAATCGATCCCGAATCAACATGGGACGTATGGAAATAGCAAGCTAACGGATGAGAATTACAAGACGGCGCAGAATGAATGGCATAGCTTAGACTAAGGCTCTCTAGCAATCAAATCACGGACCTCTCGCGGTTTCCACTCTAACACAAATGATGAACAAGGTGATATATGTGATGACACTCACCTACTCGACTAGTGGAAGCACGCCCGCAATCTAATGTGGACCAAATCTCGCATTCCCGTACACAAATAATGTCACAAAAACGAAACAAACAAGAGGGCTTACATAGGAAATGAGGATGTAAAGGCCATAGAGAGGTAAAGGGTGATAAGGTGGATCAAATAGTTATGGAATCGTGGAGCTAAGCCACTAGAAACCACTCGTACTACTCAAGTGCTCATCCAACCAAAACGTAACCCAATTCTCATGAAAAACGGACCGAAAACAGCATATCGGTCTCCTTTACACATCAACGCAACATAGCAACAAATTTCAAGTGCTCACTCATGCAACAACAACAACAACTTCTTTTATTGTGCACACATTTTCTTTTCTTTTGATTTTTTGTGTGTTGTGTTTTTTTCTGATTTTTGTTTTTTTTTTCCTTGAGCAAAAAGAGCACACTAACATAAATATAGTTGCGGAAAACCTCATCAAAGGTCGGGGAAACAGCAATCCCGACCCAAATTCACCATCACTCTCCAAGCAAACGACATCAGCAAGTCGTAGCATGATCAAAACCCGAAGACAAGCACAAGAGTAAGCAAAAGCGGTAACTAGCAAGGCTAGGGTAGGCTATAAGGCAATGTAGCTAGCAAACTCATGTGTATAAGGGTAAAAGGATCATAAATGAGAGGGTAAAAGCAATGCATAAACATGGTGAATGAAATAAAATCAACTAAAGCCTCATATGCAAAATAAGTGACAAAATCGTGGGAAACACGGGATAGGGGCCACACTTATGCGTATTGATGTTACGTACCCCACGAGGAGAACTACCCACAATAAAAGCACGGGGACCGGGATAGATGAACCGGCCGCAGGAGGCTAAAAACCTCACAATATAAATAGCTATAGTCCATGAAATGATAAAGCCAAACAGTAAAAGCACGCCATCATCTGCAAGCACGTCTAAACATCCCCGAAAGCGCTAATCCAACAATAAAAATCATGCCAAAGCTCAAAGCATACAAGGGAAGGGATGTCGGGAAAGAATAAGGTGAAAACAAGCTCGCAAACAACGCTCGGGATACGTATTTAGCCTAGTAGTTTTGTGAAATTTTCAAATTTTTTTTGGATTTTCTGAAATTTTCAGATTTTTTTTGGTTTTGAATTTTTTGAAAAAGCAAAAAAACGAAAAAGAAAATGCAAAATGAAAAGCAAAGCGTTTCTCCCCCCAAACCGAACGACACATTGTCCCCAATGTGTCCTAAAGCACATCAACCAGGGACCCGTAAAATAAGAGGGAAAAACGATAAAAAGTCTCAAAAGAACAAAGGAAAACATAGTACATACAATTTATTTACAAAATGAAGTGCCTCCCCCAAACCAGCTTTAAACGGGGGGCTTAGCAGGGTACGGGAAGTACCACCAACCGTGGGCCTCGTCATAAACGACCCCACTACCATCGTCCTCATAGTCGTCTCCATCATCATCATCTACGTCATTCACACGGCCACTTCTAGCTCGGCCATCAACACTCGCAACAGCATGCACGTCGTCTTTGATCACAGCTTGACCCGCATCCGTCCTCCCTAAAGTACCTGCGATCATATCACAACAAAGCACGGCCTCAAGAGGGTCCCTCTCGAGGACTTGCGGTAAGTACTCGTCTACACACTCATCAAGAACATCAACCGCAAAGACATGCTCCTCCAACATTGGGCGTTTTAAAGCATTTGAAAGATTAAAAGTAACTTTATCACCTCTGATATCCAACGTCAATTTACCGTTCTTGACGTCTATAATAGCACCAGCAGTGTGCAAGAAAGGCCGACCCAAAATAATAGGAATTTGGGAGTCCTCGGCCATGTCAAGGACGATGAAATCGACGGGAATGAAAAACTTACCCACTTTGACGGGAACGTCCTCCAAGACGCCTAGGGGGCGTTTGACAGAACGATCCGCCATCTGGAGCGTGATATTAGTTACCTTCAACTCGCCCATGTTGAGCTTCTCGCATACCGAGTACGGCATGACACTCACACTGGCACCTAAATCACACAAAGCTTTATCAATGAAAGTAGTACCAATAGTGCAAGGGATCGAGAAGCTACCCGGATCTTTCAATTTAGGAGGAGACTGGTTTTGTAAAAGTGCGCTGCATTCAGCAGTAAAAGCAACAGTCTCGACCTCATTGAAAGATCGTTTACGAGTAAGTATGTCTTTGAGAAACTTTGCATAAGCAGGGACTTGCGTAACAAGCTCAGTGAAGGGTACCGTTACCTTAAGGTCTTTCACTACCTCCATAAACTTACCAAATTGTGAGTCAAGCTTTGATTTTACCACTCGGCTCGGGAATGGTAGTTTGATTTGAATGGGCGGCTCGACCGGCTTGCTCTGCGCTTGCTCTTTCTCTTTGTTCTTCCCCACGGCTCCACCACCTTGAGGCACGGCTGCCCCACCACCATTCTCGGCCTCCAAGCTCACGTGGGACCCTTCTCCATGCTTGGCTCCACTCGTGCTCGCTCCATTGCTCTTCGTACCTGCTCCTGCAAAACCATCACTAGAAGCATGCATATCATTAGGAGAAAGGGGAGGGTCTACCTCACTTACCACCGTAGGCATGGGTGGACCATCATAGCTCGTGCCACTTCTCAAGGAAATGGCATTAACGGTATCGTGTGGTTGTGACCCTTGTGAAGGAAGATTACCCGGCTTCCTTTGAGGATTAGAAGAAGCAAGTTGAGCCACTTGCGTCTCAAGCATCTTGATGGCGGCGTCCTTCGTTTGATCGCTCTTTTGCATTTGAGCCATCATGGTCTCTTGTGTCTTGGCCATTTGCATCATCATGGCCCTCATCTCGTTCATCATTGGGTCACCACTCGAAGACGGAGCGGCTTGCACGGGTGGTGGAGCATTTGGTGGTTGAAAATTGGGGCGATGAAAGCCCGGAGGGTTGTAAGGTCTTTGGTTGTTGTATTGTGGGCTGAAATTTTGTGGAGGATTGTATTGTGGTTGTTGTGGTTGAGGATTCAAGACGTTTTGACTCTTGTAGCTCAAGTTCGGATGGTTTTTGTAGCCTTCGTTATAATAGTTCGAGTAGGGGCTGTTTTGAGTATGTAAAGCATGCACATGATGAGATTGTGTGTTCATACCTCGGCATTCCAATGAAGTGTGACCGGAAACGCCACATGTATTGCAAGGTACATCGTGAGAAGTGTGCAAAGCCGCTACCGTGTGTCCACTAGCACTCGAGGAACTACTACCCGCTTGCATTTGACTCATAATCATCGCGGTCATAGCATCCATCTTGGCATTGAGCATGGCTACCATATCACCATCGGTACTACCTCCAATCCTAGGCACATTCCTCGAGCTCCCATATTGCGCGTTGTGGATAGCCATGGCCTCGATTGTATCAATAGCCTCCTCCACATCAATATTGTCGAACCTACCATTCGCCGCGGAGTCTAGCACTTGGCGCGATTCGTTGTAAAGACCATTGTAGAATTGCATCACAATGAACCATTTGTCCATGCCATGATGAGGGCATTGGCGTTGTAGATCTTTGTACCGCTCCCACGCATCATACAAACTCTCATCTCCTCTTTGCCGGAAGCTAGTAATTTGGCTCCTAAGCATTGCGGTCTTCTCGGGTGGGAAGTATTTTTGATAGAATGCAAGCACGAGGGAGTTCCAATCATCAATGGCAAGCGCAGTGCGGTTCAAGGAGTTAAGCCACAACTTGGCTTTGTCTCGGAGGGAAAATGGGAAGAGCATCTCCCGAATTTGATCTTGAGTGACCCCCGTTTGCTTGATCGTCGAGCAATAATAGCAGAAATTTTGGATGTGCAAGTTGGGATCCTCACCGGGACTCCCACCGAATTGAGTACGCTCGATGAGGCTGATAAAAGCGGGCTTAACCTCGAAATTGTTGGCCGCTATGGTTGGCATAGCATTTCCCGTTGGAACTTGAGCCGCGGTCGGCCTCGAGTGATCCGATAGCTTAACCATCTTCTTTATTTCGGGCACGGGTTCAACGTGAGATGAAGTAGAAGGGGAAGTAGCAGCTTCCAAGTCCTTAAGCAAGTTCTTGCGCCTATGCAATGTACGCTCCGGCTCCGGATCAAACTGAAATGCCAAGCCTTGTTGAGACGTACGCGTGTTCCTGGGCATGCACAACACTCGAGTAGACGTAAGTAACGGCCTCAAGGAATTGAGGTTCCTTGAGACAAGAGTAACAAGAGAGAAAAGAACCAAATGACAACAAAAACAAAAGCCGTCTCCCCGGCAACGGCGCCAAATTTGATAGGATTGGTCGCACTCTCCTAATCAAAAATAGACCGGACAAACACTAACTAGTAGCAAGGGTAAGTCGGGGTCGAATCCTCAGGGAGATGGTCGCTTAAGTTGGTTATTTTGGATGATTCTAGTCTCGGTTCGAGTATGATTGGTTTACTAAGAACTAGAGCGCAAGAGAGGGTTTAAACAAGAAGGAAAAGGTCTAGGGAATCGGGGTTAGCAAGGGCAAAGCTAGGATGAAGGATGGTGACAGAAATGAGTCGGGAATCGCATGTGCTAAGGAATAGGCTCGACCTCTCGGTTCTAAGCGTCCTCTAGGTCTCAAATGCGGCTCAGAACTTACAAGTGAGGGTCCTAATGGTTAGTCTCGTACCCTACCTTAAACTAGGCTTTCGGTCTTAAGTTTAAGGGTGGAAAACGCTTGCTAAACCTTGGCCAAGGGATCAACAAACACAATCAAACACAAGACAACCAAAGTCACATGTAAAACCCTCATCAAACATCACCAAATCATCCTAGACTACTCACCCATGATCACCCTTCACCTCTAGATAAAGGACTACTCACACATCGCGAAAATGGAAACAAAAGCAAGGGAGAAAGAAGAAAACATGATCAACAACGATAAATATTGAAATGATAATCAAACAAGAGAAGTTGAATACAAAACCTAATCAGAAATTGCAAAAGAAAATGAAATAACAAAAGCAACAATACCGAAATAGGATGATCCAACAACGTTTACGAGTCGAGAATTCAAAGTACAAGAAGGAAAAATGATCAAACCCTAAATTTTGGAGAGAAACTAGTTTAAAGTGTCTTGAGAATGCTCAGAAAAAATTAGACGAAAATATATTGTAGAAGGCCTTCAAATTGACGAAGTATATAAAGCACACGAGGAGTCACAAGTCGTCCCTGGACTCCGGGATGAGTGTCCCGTCCGGGACCACCCTAGCTCGACCGGGATGGACCTGTCCCGTGGTGTTCAGTTTTTTTCAGCTTTTGTTCTTCTTTTGTACTTAGTTTTTCTTTGCTTTCTTCTCGTCCCAAGGCATAGGGACAAGGCCAATGTCGTCCCAAGGGGTAGGGACAAGGCTTAGGATGATCATGTGAGTTTCAAAACCCGTCCCAAGGTCCCGGGACACCTTCATTTGTTGAAACGAGGCTCGTACGCAGTTTAAACGCGATTTAATCCAACTCGAATCACCTCCAAACTTCACGAACTTTACGAAACTTCACGAAACCTCCCGAATAGCATCCTAACCTCCAAATATGCGTGTTTACCTGCAATATAGACACAAAAACGCAGCAGGGCCAAAACGGAGCGAAATAGGAAGCGAAACGCATGTAAAAGCACGGGAAACGCAAAGTAAAGCTCATGATCGAGGGGCTATATATACGTAAATATATGACACATCAGTGTCTTGAAAAGCATGCCGAAGAATCATATTTCGGAACTTGCTGATTTGTTGAAGATTTTTAGAGGTCAACTAAAGCCTCTAAATTTGACAAAAGAGCAAGAGTTAGAGACTCTTCTTGGTTGTAGTTCTTCCACAAATGTCACCGTTCGACCACCTGTACAATCAAAAAATAATGGCAGTGGAAATAGGTTGATTTCGAATAAGCGACAGTGCATTGTCAAGACTGAAAAATCAAAGCGGCTTTGTAATAATTGCAAACAAATGGCACATCACGACAAGCGTAATTGCCCTCATCCTTCCACTGATCCACGTTAGGGAGATGTGTTAGGAAGCACAACTACTGAGGTTTGTATTTTTACGCCTTATGTATTTGAAGTTTCGTTTTCATTTTCTTGATATCATCGTCTTTTTAAAATGGGGTTTTGTTGTTTCCGTGTGTTACAGGCTGCCTCGGATTCTGATCCTGCTTCGGAGTTTTGATCAATTTTAGGTGTTCAATCAGAAGGGCATATCTCTGTGAAGATCAAGTTTTCAGTTTAACATTACATAGTTTTAATCAAGTTTTCTGTGTTTTTTATTTGCCAATACAAAGTACCATTGAATTGTACAGAAAGTATCACTATAATACAAATGAAGTTTCAGAGTACTATACTATAATTCATGTGTTTTTTAATATTACCTTTGACTCACTGTGGATACCCATATCCGTACCCTCCCAACAAAAACCCTGTGATGTAACACGGACTTTTATTACGCACGCTTTAACGTTGACTTATACGGTTCTAACTAATGTCGAATTCATTTTGAGTCGTTTGAAATGTTAAAATGTTTAGGTCGCATCACATCACACTTAAATAACGTTCATTTTGTCCATTTGGAGTCTAGCTAGGTCCTCGTCCTGCTTCATTTGGCATGAGCTTCGCATTTGCACTACAATTGGCCCCTTTACTTTAACAAGGTCTAATTCAGCGTTCCTAAATTCCTAAATTTAGGCCCGGTAGCTAAAACCGCTATTTAGCCCCCTCTTACACAAAATACAACCTCACGTCTTAGCTTATCTCACAAATCTATGCAAATGCACCCTTTTTCATTTTTCCGGGTCTCGGGCCCAAAACCGAGCCCAAACCCAAGCCTTTGGCCCGCACTCCAAAGCCCTGCACATCATAAAATATCTCAGAAATATCTCAGCTCTTTTCTTGGCACACACGCACGAAATTATATCAGATCTTTCAAAGATTTTATGCAACCGAACTTGAAAGAAATTTCTAAAACTGCCATCAAACCGCATGACCTTATGCGGTTATGAGGCAACCGCATAAGGCTATGCGGTTTGTTCTAGCAACCGTGATAAGGCTATGCGGTTTCCAGGCCTGGTTTTATACCCCAGTTTCCTAATTTCTCCGAGGTTTTTAGTATATATACAGCCCTATACCTCGACCTCAAATCATACTTTCACATCATCTTTCACAACATACTTACACATCATCTTTCACAACATACTTTCACATCATCTTTCACAACATACTTTCACATCATCTTTCACAACATACTTTCACATCACAATTTCACACACAATTCACAACACACAAATCCTCTTCCACAAAAGCCTCACGCACTCAAATCCTTGAGTTCAACACACCATCCCGTGTTGAATTCACCCTCCTTTCAAGTTCAAGAAGCGAAGCTCTGCCCAGATCTGAAGCGTCAGGACAAGGTAGGTACCGATCCACTTGGATCAAAGCTTTTTCTTATTTTCTATGGACTAACAAAGGGGACTACACTCTAGCGCCCCCCCCGGCTTTGGCACCCGAGCGCGCTTGCCTTCCAAGTGTTCTTATTACTTCGGGTACACTCCATATCCGATGACACGCCAAAGTCGCATAAGCAACCGACCTTATAAAATAAACCAATGGACAATTGAACTTTATTTTATTTGCATGCATCTTGCACCCTTTCTGTCTTGCATTAAAATCAACTTAAACAATGAATTCGACCTTTAACTGAACCGTATTCGTTAACAAGTTAAACATGCTAAACTGAGGGTTTTAATCAATCTTTGTGCATCTGCATCTGCATTCTTTTACAAACTTATCGCACTTGTACGTAGCGATAACATTAGCTCAATTATCATCTTACAAGGATTGTTCTAGGTCAGTAGAGGCTATTTTTACATAGGCTTTTCTAAAAGGTTTTCATAAATCATTATTTGAATTAACTCTTTTTCTAAAGTACCCTCACCCCGAATCCAATCTGGTTTCACAAGCCTTAGATCTAGGGGTGTCGGCGTGCTCCAAAATCTAAGAACATGTTTTTAGCTTAGAACATGGTAGCAGGTTCCTATTTTCCGCGATAAATAGGTGGCGACTCCATAACAGTTCTTAAAGGTTTTTCCAACTTAATCTTTTTTAACTTTAAAATCCGCCCTTAAGCAAGACGCCGAGTTGGGTCCGATCCCGGGTTCCACAGTTTGGCGACTCCGCTGGGGAGATCTTATTTTTAAAATTAAAACTAGCTTTTTCTTTTTAAAAATAAAGAGGTGAAACTTGAAAGCCTTAACAATCCAAGTATACATATTTGAGCTATGCACATTCGTTTAGAGTCCATTCCTTTTGGAATCTAGGCACCCTTTACACCCTTGAGAGGTGGTTCCAACACGCAGGCTTGTCCACTCGATAAAGCACGTGCAGGACTAACTTTCCTCTCTCCCCTCCACGGCTTGCCGTAAACGATTATCTCGATCAGCCCGGTGCTCCCTCTAGAAAACCTATCGCTCCGGCGTAAGGAAATAGAGGGGTTAAGTATCTGCCAAAGCGTACTCGAGGTAGTTGGAGGTGTACCCGACTGACTCATTTTTCACCCTTTTTGAGTCATACGTACAAGTTCGAGGCCATGCACTCCATGGTCTTTTTCAAAACGAGCATATGCATTCATATCTTCGAAAACTCGCCTAAACGTTTCAAAGATAAATGAACCTAACATCTAACACCTTTTCAAACAAAACTATCGCGAATTTTTGAAATAAGCTTTTTCAAAACTTCCCTTTTTCACTAACAAGCAAAAACCCGAGCAAGGATTAAAACCCGAGCTCGTGGCTTTCAATCCCCTAGGTCATATGACCTAGGTTCTACATTTAACATCCTCGGTTCGACTTGCTAATCACTCTCGAGCCGAATCCTTCTTCTTTTACACATCCGGCTCGAGCTCACCTCGGCAAATCACCGATATCAGTTCGACGGGTGCAAAGCAAAACGTTTTAACATCGAGACGAGACGCGCGCACGCATCCTCGCCTCAAAAGCTTCCTCTAGCAAAAC
This sequence comes from Dianthus caryophyllus, assembly GCA_023091065.1. Taxonomy (NCBI): domain Eukaryota; kingdom Viridiplantae; phylum Streptophyta; class Magnoliopsida; order Caryophyllales; family Caryophyllaceae; genus Dianthus; species Dianthus caryophyllus. Next base: position 26,228,908 of record CM041524.1, read on the forward strand.
CTTTTTCGAAAATCTCCTCTTTTCAAACATAAAAGGTCTTTCTAAACAAAGAAATGAGCTAAAATGAATGCCTAAAATGAATGTGAGTCTAGTGGGTCGAGTCGTCTCGCTAATGCAAAGTGAAATACAGGCCTCAGCTGGATACTCGTCGCACTAAGCACCGTGTAATAATCCCATACAAAAAACGCACCTACACCCGCAAAATGGCCGGCAACAACGAAGACGTCACCGCACTCCGTGACCAAGTTGCAAAGCTGACCGCTGACCTCGAACGCCTTTTGACTACCCACACCACCGAAGTGGAACGCATGGAAACCAAGATTAAGGAAGAAGCTGATAGACACGCCGTTAAGCTCCAAGCCATGGAGGAAAGGCTCTATGTCTCGAGTACTTACTCCATCCACAAGGAGAATGAAATCGTACCCGCCAGCATTAAGGATGAGCTCCCTAACAAGCTCGCCCTTAGTGATCTTCCTATCTTTCAAGGACATGAGAGCCCGATCATTCACATCCGAGCTTTCAAGTCCCAAATGGCTATAAAAGGAGTAGATGCCAAACACTGGCTAACTCTTTTCCCGCACTCTCTAGCAGCAGTGCCGAAGACATGGTTCTACTCACTCGACCCGCAACGCATCCCTACTTTTGAAGAACTCACGGTTGAATTCGATCGACAGTACCGAGACAACGAAGACACCCAAGTCTCGATTCGCACCCTAGAAGTCCTATCTCAAAAGGACAACGAAGGCTTCACCGACTACCTCACCCGTTGGAAGAAGCTAAGCGCTCAAATCCCTAACCGTCCCCGCGAGGACGAGCTTGTTCCCAAGTTCATAAACAACCTGCGACCCGTGTATCAATTCTACATGAGGTACAACAACATCCAGAATTTCAAAGAACTAACTAAGGTTGGCACTCAAATTGAAGATGACCTTAGAACTGGCACCATGGCTAAATACACCGGCCATGCATATCAAGGGAGTTCCTCTAAATCCTCCCGCGCAGTCAAGAGCGAAGAGAACCGCACCATTGGTAACCTCGACGACGACAACCTCGACGCATTCGCAACTACCTTCTCACCACCTCCCAAAGCCAAGAGGAACTTTGACCCTCTCTTTATGTCTTACACCAAGGCATTTCAAAGGTTGGTCGAAAATAACTATCTGCAACCAATCGGGCCTACTAGCGAGCCACCCGAAGACAAGAAGCCTAAATCTTGGAACCCCAATGCCTTCTGTGCATACCACCGAGGCAAGGGGCATGACACCGAGAATTGCTTTAGGCTTAAGAACGCTATCCAAGATCTCATTGATCAAGGAAAGCTCAGCAAACCATCTCAGCCTACCAAGCCTTCGAACAACGAGAACCCGCTTGGTAATCATGCAATTTTCGTGGGATCAGGCCCTATTCTAGATCGTTTTACCTCATCACGCCCCGATGACCAAGTCAATGCAGCTTCATCGGGTCTAGTGACGAGGAGGACGGCGAATATTGGTTCCCACCGACGAGGTAATACAACACGCCAATCAACTTGCAAGAGACATCAATCACCTGAAGGCTTTACATCGGACCGCGATCGGCGTCTGGAAAGCGCGATCGAGAAGGAACTCGCCAACCCAAATTTCACTCGGCGACCTCGAGGCCTTCCATCAAAGATGGCGAAGGATTCGTCAAACACCTCATCCAATGGAGGAAACTGCTCTCCCGAATCCCAAATCATCCGCATGAAAACGAACTCATCAACACTTTCCTCTTCAGCATGCGGCCCGCCTGGCGATATTACTTTCACTTCTGCAACGTTCAGAACTTTGAGCATCTTATCGAAATTGGCACCCGCATTGAAAAGGACCTCACATCAAGCTATGAAGATCCCGCCTACCGAAGCACTCTTCAAGAACGCACTCAGGGGACGAAAAAGACACAACAAACACGGCCCTACAAGGATTTTTGACAAACTCTACATGCCTTACGCCGTAGCATTACAGAAACTAATCGCAAAAGATTATCTTGCACCGATCGGACCTATCAATGAGCCGCCCACGAATAAGAAATCAAAATCATGGGACCCCAACGCCTTCTGTGCATACCACCGTGGCATGGGGCATAGCACTCAAAGTTGCCTAAAACTCAAACACGCTATCCAAGACCTCATCGATCAAGGAAAGGTCAAGAAACCTCGGAGGAAAACCACACCTTCCTCCAGCAACGACGCAATTTACATCACAACTCAAACAACTCAAGCACCCCAAGCAACTCAAGCACCCCAAGCAACTCAAGCACCTCAAGCAACTCAAGCAGACAGAAATTCTTTTAACTTCTAATGCTCTAAGTGTCGGGTCATCTGTCGACCCATCTATCCTAGACTCTAGCTTTAGTTTAGACTTTCTTTTTACGGAGGCTAGCTCCAAGCAATTTTCTGAATTGTCGAATAATTCTTCTCAAAATAATGAAATGAATAAATTTGCTTACGCCTTGTCTCAAGCTAAAACAAACAACAAAGCACAAACACCTAACAATCAACAAACAACAAACAAATCAAAAGACACTAACTCATGCGATAAAAATGAACAATCTCTAAACAAATACATTGCAAACATTGTTTCTCCCAAAACACAAGACCCTATCATCGAGGAAACCATAACCATAAACGTGGGAACCCCCGAAAAACCAAGGGAACTACAACTAGGAGCCTCACTAGATGAACATGAGCGCACCCAATTTACACAACTCCTAAGCGAATTCAAGGACGTATTCGCTTGGTCATACAAAGACATGCCCGGCATCGAACGAAGCATCGCCGAGCACCGCATCCCCATCAAACCCTAAGCATAAACCCATCAAGCAAAAGCTAAGAAGACTACGTCCCGAATGGTCCCTTATGGTCAAGGAAGAAATCGAGAAGCAACTACAAGCCGGTTTCATCCAAGTCATCGAATATCCTGAATGGGTCTCGAACATGGTCCCAGTCCTGAAAAAGAATGGCAAAATTCGAGTATGCGTTGACTTTCGCGACTTGAACAAAGCCAGTCCCAAAGATGACTTTTCATTACCCCATGTAGACGTCCTAGTCGACAACACCGCTGATCACGCCCTCCTATCCTTCATGGACGGCTACGCAGGCTACAATCAAATCAAAATGTCACTGGAAGACATGGCAAAGACGGCCTTCATTACACCGTGGGGGACATACTGCTACACAGTTATGCCCTTCGACCTAATCAATGCTGGCGCTACATACCAACGCACCGCTACAACCCTTTTACACGACATGATGCACAAAGAAGTCGAAGTTTACGTCGACGATATGATCGTAAAATCAAAGGAGAGAAGTGGTCACATCACTAACCTCCGCAGTTCTTCATTCGCCACGACAATACAAAATGCGCCTCAACCCCAAAAATGTACTTTTGGAGTTAAATCCAGAAACTACTAGGACATGTAGTGAGCCAAAGAGGCATCGAGGTCGACCCCTCGAAAGTCAAAGCAATCCTCGAAATGCAACCCCCGAAAAACCTCGACGAGATGCGAAGTTTCTTAGGCCAAATCCAATACATCTCACGCTTCATCACCAACCTCTCCATGGTATGTGAACCCGGTTTCAAGAAGCTCAAGAAAACCGACCACGTTGAATGGGACGAGGAATGTCAAAAAGCATTTGACAAGGTCAAAGAATTGCTAACTAACCCGCGGCTCGCAACCACCCCAAGAAGGTTTCCCCCTATCCTTATTCCTTACACCACCACCCACCGCCATGGGCGCCATGCTCGCACAAGAAGACAACGGCGAAGAACGCGCGATCTACTACATCAGCAAGAAGTTTCTCGATTACGAAACTCGATACTCACCCGTCGAGAAGAGTTGCCTAGCCTTAGTATGGTCATCCAAAAAACTCCGTCACTATATGCTAGCACATCAGACAAGGGTGTATTCCACAATGGATCCCGTAAAATACCTCTTCGTGAAACCTGTACCTAACGGTCGAATGGCGGATGGACATTGCTCCTGGCCGATTCGACCTTAAGTATGTACCCTCAAAGCAATTAAGGGACGGCGGTCTCGATTTCCTAGCCGAAAATGCAATCACCGAGCAACCAATCATAGACACCACATCCCTTCCAGACGACGGGATTTACAACATCGACCAAGAACAATGGGAATTATACTTCGATGGTTCATCCAACTATCGAGGTTGCGGAGTAGGAATACTTCTCATATCCCCGAATGGCGAACACACACCCTTATCCATTAAACTGGACTTCGACGTAACAAACAACGCAGCAGAATACGAAGCATGCTTGCACGGTCTCCAAGCAGCGCTTGTACTCAACGCCCGCAACATAAGAGTCTATGGGGACTCCTCCCTCATAATCAACCAAGTGTCCGGAGCATGGAAGATACTTAACGAAAACCTAGCATTATACCAAAACAAAATACAAGAGCTCATAAACGAATTCTACCACGTAGAATTCATACACCTCCCACGCGAAGAAAACCAATTCGCCGACGCGCTATCCAAACTCGCGTCCCTAATCAACATACCCGCGGGGATGGAAACTCTACCCATTGTCGTGGAAAGACGAAACGAACCCGCATACATCCGCGTGACATCGAACCGAGGAAGAACAAACCGACCCTTGGTACCAAGCAATCATCAACTACAAAACAAACGGCGAATACCCGCCAAACACCGACAAACGGGCCAAGCGAGCCCTACGCCTATTATCATCACAATTCGTGCTGGAAATGGGAAAATTACTCAAAAAGACGCCTCAAGGAACACTCCTCTTGTGCGTCGACCACAAGAAAGGACACGAAATCATGTCCCAAGTACACGATGGCGAGTGCGGACCACACATGAACGCACGAGCCATGTGCAAACAAATCATAAGGCTAGGATGGTATTGGACAACCATGGAAGCCGACTGCGCAAAATATGTCAAACATTGTCATAATTGCCAAATCTTCGCAAATGTACAACACATCCCTCCTTCACCACTATACAGTTTAACCTCGCCATGGCCCTTCTCCACATGGGGAATTGACGTCATTGGCAAAGTACAACCCGTAGGGGCAGGAGGACACTGCTTCATCCTCATGGCCATCGACTATTTCACCAAATGGGTTGAAGCCGCATCGTATCGCAAGCTAGGCACAAAAGAAGTCGCAAAATTCATACAAAACAACATCATTTGTCGCTATGGCATACCACACGAGTTCATTAGTGACCAAGGCACGCACTTTCAAGGAGAAGTCGAGCCACTTCTTCTCAAATACAAAATACAACGACACAAGTCATCACCCTATCGATCAAGAAACCAACTAGCGGTTGAGGCAAAGAAACAAAACCGTCGTATCAATCCTTAAAAAGATGATCGACACCTGCCACGACTGGCCCCACAAAATCCCATTTGCATTATGGGGATATCGCACCACAATCCGCACACCCACAGGCATAACACCCTATTTCCTAACCTACGGAATGGAAGCCGTTCAACCCGTAGAAATCGAAATGCAATCCCTTCGAATCCTCATGGAAGCAGACATTCCTGAAGCCGAATGGGCACGCGAACGCTACGAACAACTCATTCTCTTAGACGAAAGACGACTACATTCACTAAGTACAGTCCGAATGTATCAATCTCGCCTGCAACGCGCCTATAACAAACGGGTCAAACCACGAAACATTAAAGTGGGTGACCTAGTACTCAAATCCGTCCGAGCACCATTACCAGTCGACCCAAGGGGGAAATTCAAACCCAATTGGGCCGGACCGTACTTGGTCAAGGAAATCCTTCCCGGAGGAGCCGTGAAACTAACTGACCTTGACGGTCAAGACTTCCGACTACCAACAAATCTTGATCAACTCAAGAAATACTACCCTTAAACAAATTTGCAATGTACTTCACAAAAAGGACAAAACTCGCTCTCGCATGAGTGAACTACGCTCGGTTTGATTCCACGACCGTGGATACGTGGCGACTTTGCAAAGAGCTCAATCGAATCACACCTAACTACGCCTGGTTTGATTCTCAGATTCAAACGCAGATACGTGAGGGCAAACTTGTCAAAAGCACAACCGAACTTCTTCTAGCACGCATGCCCAAAGCTTAAAAAGGTCGAGGGTTTTGCACTCACAAAATGACACGCTCAAAGCTTAAAAAGGTCGAGAGCACAGTCAACACAAAACAAAACACGAATCCAAGTCCAAAGCTTAAAAAGGTCGAGGACTTAAAGACGGAACAAGTCAAACAAACGAATCCAAAGCTTAAAAAGGTCGAGGATTTAAGACAAAACAATTCAAAACGCACAAGTCCAAAGCTTAAAAAGGTCGAGGATTTGAGACAAAATACAAGTGTTCGAAGCTTAAAAAGGTCGAGAACATTTCAAAACAAAACAAAGAAAGCAACGAGACAAGGCAAAAGCAAATAAATTCTATTTTATTACTTTATTTAGAATTTTCCGCAATTTAGAAAGGAGCTAGGAACAAGCCTCCTTAGCCCTTTATTCAAATCTAAAACATGTATTTAAATAAAGGAATCTTTCTAAGCTAAACAAAACAAACTACTCAAGTCTTTTTCTGACGCTTCGGGTTGACCTCTTCATCTTCAAGAGGCCGATCCGCCACAACTTTCGACCTAAGAACCGGAGTAGATCTCTCAAAACCTGGGGGCTCGATCGGATCCTCATCCTGCTCAACTGGGGGCTCCTCGATCCTTGGCCCTAGGCGATCTTTAACGGTCACCTTCGGTCCAAGCCTTTCCCGCGCCGGTCTCGAAGAAACACACTGCACCAACAAGATAAAGATCACCATAGTCCCTCCTTTCGCGCGCCTCATACGCCAAGGAGGGCCTTGGCCCATTCTTTCCCTCCTCCTTTGATTCTCACGTTCCTTAGGATCATTGGAACGGTACCACCGTGTATAGAAGTCCGTAACACGGCTAGACTCTATATGCTCCGGCACAGCCCAAGTAACACGATCCGACCACCCTCGGATCCAAGCATCAATCATCTGGTTGTTTAAGACAACAACCCCTCCAACCTCAGTATCCCGATCCTAATAGTCCGCGCGAAGTTCGATTTGCCTCTTCGCCGAAGAGGATGAATCCATACACCCCGCTCAAACCTCGCGACAACATCAACCCGCTGAGCCGCTGCCGCCACCGACGGTCTGCTTACCTCCGTAATACCCCACCACGAAACATGCCAACGAATCTTTCTCCTTCACAAACCACCGGTAGTAGTTTAGCGAACGCTCCCGAGGGTTAGCCCAATCCATCTTCCGAGACGTCGTCCCGCCGCCAAGACACCTCCAAGGGAAGAGCTCTATATACACTCGGCCTCTCCATAAGCCAAACGTTGAGAATCCTAGCGCAACCCCCGCATTTAGCTCGCACGATTAGCATAACGGTCGTCTAAGCCCAAAGATAGTCTCCGCCAGATCAACGCAGGCGATCATGTCCCCTCTCCATCTCTTCGACAACACGAGCATACCTCGCGTTCCCGAACACACCATCTGGCATGGACCCCGCAAAAGCATAGCGATGAACCAAACAAAAAGCAAGGGCCCTCCGCCTAGAACGGTCCGAAATACTAGTATCAGCCTTATTCATATATCGTTGACACAAGAGAAGCATGTTTACCTTGCCTCCCTCAAACAAACCTGCAGCATGAGCGTTTGTCATCCCAAGGAAGTTTCGCAACATCCCGTTGTAACAAAGCTCACTCCTAACGACCACAGGAGTAGTCCGTTTCGACCATCCAGCAATGGCAGAGAACTCCTCCATCAAAGGGCACACCTCTCCCCCGGGAAACCTAAAAACATGCAAGCTAGGATCCCAATAATCTAAGCATGAATCAAGGAAGTCTACATCGACTTTCATTTGACGAAAGCCAATAAATACACCCGCACCGTCATCATACACCGCCTTCTTCATCCCCGAACTCAAAGAAGACGTCCACCTCTTCAAAAGAGCATCAAAATGCTCCTCCATTTTCTTGGACACAAAAACAAAAAAAAAACTTTTATAAATATGCCCAATATATTTGTGAAAGCAAAAACCTAAAACAAAGAAGAGAAGTGATTATGAATGAAGATTATGGCACGCACCCCCTCTCCTTATATAGGAAAACAATATCCGAAATATGGAAATACAGCGCTAGCAGCCAGGCCAACAAACCGCATGACTCTATGCGGTTTGCACACCAAACCGCATAAGCCTATGGTTTCTTCTCAGAACCGCATAAGCCTATGCGGTTTCAGGGGCTGGTTTTTCTCAAAATTTTCCTAATTTCGTCTTTCCTAAAACACTACAACCTACTTTGGGCTACGACATTCTTTCGTTGTTCCCCATACATCAACATCACGCTTCACTTTAGCAATTCCGATTCTTACCACGAGTCAACGCATAACATTTTTCGCATTCACACGAGCTCATTTCGCATTTAAAATGAACTTTTTGCAAAACATTTTCACAATCTAAAATGAACATCACAAGATCCCACTCTGAATCATATCATTTCTTCAACCAAGCCCACCAAACAGGTTTACCGACGAAGTTCAAGCTACAACAACAAAGTTCAAAGTTCAAGCTACAACGACATGTACATGAAGATTCATACAATCTTTAAATACACAAATTCACTCGGGGTGACGGCGCCGATACTCGTCGAACTCACGCCGAATCTGAGCCGTCTCAGCTCGGCTCACGACAATCTATTGTCTGCTCGCCCAAGCCATCCTCCACCTGTTGGCTATACGCCATAGCTTCTTATGCGCCTCCTTAGCCACCTGTGAAACACAACACAAACACAGTTCACACTTTTCTCCATTTTGCCTTAATTTCACTCAAATTAAGTCAAACTTAGGGGGGAAATTTCAAAACAAACGCAGTCCACCCCACTTTACCTTAATTTCACCCAAATTAAACCAAACAGAAGGGGATAACACAAAAAACGACTCTCACAAGTTTGATCATCGATATACTTCATACCTCGATCAAACTGGGGGCTTATACACATACATACAATCACACAAGTACATACCTTCTTCACCTTGCTCGTCCAGCTGTCCATGCCCGCGTCAGTAGTCACCGGCAAGTACGTCGGCAGAACAAAGGTACGACGGACGCCCGAGTCATCATACTCGATAGTAGTAGGGAAGTCATCAGGCTGCTCTGCCATCTCGGGATCAAACTCCTGCAAAACAAATACAAAACGCACACGTCAGGGAAATTTTTCGCAAAATTACCCTACGCACCCCCAAACACCGGCACACATACCTCAATCTACCCACAAGCAAGCCGAGACTCAGCAAAATGGGCATAGTCTTCCTCAGGACAGAGGAGGCTCACTGACTCTGCCTCTCCATACAACGCCACACGATCCTGAGCAGAAACCCCTCGCTCGAACAGGACCCTCGGCGGATCCTCAGCACCACCGAGTCGCCACCTGCTCGAAAGACCAAACGCTCTCAAGGTACCAAACCGATCCATACTGGCGTCGCTATGTATAGCGCTGGTCTCTCGTGACCGCAAACCGAGCCCCAATACCCTCAGGAATATCCCTGTACTGGCCCCACGGGAACGGCACGAACTACAAATGAAGACAAGACGAACACGCTCACAAATACGGATACGATACAATCATTTTAAGTACACCCTATTTAAAATGGTTCAAGCACAAACCTCATCAAATCGCATTCGGTTCAGACGATCCCTAACATCATCATACGACCAATTAAATGCAAAGACGGTTACATCGCATTCTGGCACGCATCACGGTACTCCTCACGATCCGCGACAAAGACGCTGGGGGGAGCAGAAAAGGAAAGTGGCTAAGAATCCACGACTGCACACAAGAGACAAAAACATGTTACAAGGACAAAAGACAACAAAAATGAACAACAATGCACCTAAGACAAAAACGAAATCAATACGCACCTCCATCAAGAAGCCAGGCGCGACTAAGGACAGTCGCGACCCTCGATCCATGACCCGCGGTCTCACAGCATCCATGCAGAAACGAATGCACAAGCCCAGAGACGGCGTCACCCAGTCAAACGTCCCAATTGCATTCCAATCCAGGAGATGCATAAGGACCGACGTCGACGCCCGTTCACCCTTATCGCCGAAGTACACGGCGCTCACAAACCACCACAACCACATACGAGCATTCTGCTCGTCGCTCCACTCCGAGGGGCCATACTCGGTCTTCCCCTCAAAGTACTCCAAGATATAGCTCGTCTTGAAGGTATAGGGGGGCGCACCCTCGCAAATCACCTCCAAACCACCGCCAACCGCGGCAGTCACAACCTCGTCCACAACGGACGGCGCAAACTCAAAATCCATGTCGCGATCCCCAAACGGCCCGGGTTATGACCGCGTACGCAGACAAGGTAATGCCGGCCACAAGGCCGGGCATATGGAACGTCGTCGTGGTGTCCCAATACCTATCCATGAAGGCCCTGATCAACATCAGGCTCGCCGTCTGCTTCTTCCTCGCAATCCCTCCAAGGGCCAACCAACGGGCCAAAAGCACTCTGACCCCAAGCTTGCGCCCTCGGCGCAAGCTTCTCCTCAAAAGCACACATGGCGGACGAGACGCCCGAGAAAGTCCTCATTGGGCCCTTGTCCCAACCCATCGTCGCTCGATAGGAAACATGTCTCTCCGGAGCAAGCAGAAGGTTGTGGCCATCCCAACCCTTCGCGAAAGCCCTGTTCGCGCGTGATTTTCGCGGCCTAGAGCTACTCGCCCTAGGCGCAACCTCCTCAACCTCCTCCTCAGCAACCTGCATCTCGGCTTCCAGCTCATCCACCAGCTCTTGAGCAAGCTCGTCCTCAGGATCACGCACAGGAACATTTCTCCCACGGCCCCTACCCCGTGACTGACCACGTCTCGTGGGCAGATCACGAGGGTCAGCTTCCCTCTCGCTACGTGTACGCCTCAAGCTACTCGAGCTAGAGGCTCCCTCAGTCCTCAAGCTAGCACTCTTACGAGATCTCGATCTCGTAACGCGGCTGGAACCTTCTCCTGCAACCAAACACAACCAACACATACAGCTATAATACATACACATACTCAAATACACACAAATAATATGCACATAATACATATACATCCCTTAACACATTATACTATACGCCCTACAGAGCATTTTTAGGCCTAATTCATAATTAAGCCGAAAACCGTTCTCTACATTTCAAAATCACAACTTTATGGTTTCTACGCGCCATAATAGTCCCCAACAGCAACCCATTACAAGCAATTGCATTTTGGTCACTCCGATCAAAAACCCCCAATTCGCCCTAATTACTCCGTATAACTACGACTTAAGACGGCGATTTGAAAGCCTTAACTCGACATTCTCGCAAAACTAACGCTATAGGCATGCTATACTCGCTATGGGCATCCTACACCGAGTTTAATTGAAATTTCGGGTCGGAAAATCCGGGTTCGTTTTCGGGCCCGAAACCTAATTTGGACGTTTTTCACACAAAGACGGTCTAAATCACAATCAATTCACACATACACGTTCACATGGCATAATGCAACACAATGACGTCAATTTCAAGCATTCAAACGACAAGTTTCAAGCAAAACTCGGGTTTTCATTCAAAACCCGTCTTTTCAACATTTCAAGGCAAAGCTAGCTAATTACAACGACAAATAACGTAAAAGCAAGTTAAAATGGAGCATTACCTCGTTCCATAGCAAAGCAACGCAAGAAAAACGAGCAAAAACGGTTGAGAAATAGAAAAATGACGTTTTTGTGAGATAGAAACCGAAAATGAAGTAATGAAGCTAAGTCACGGCCTCACTCGTGCCTTATATAGCCCCAGCTGCCAACAGGGGAAACCGCATAAGCTTATGCGGTTTGTCCCCTGAACCGCATAAGCTTATGCGGTTTGGCCTCTTGGTTCTTCTCGGGTTTTTCTCGTTTTACGCCTACTTTTCGATTCCTAATTCATTTTAGCCCCTATACAACTCCAAGTACGTCCCGTGCTTGGGTCAAGGCATCACTCACAACCCGCCATACGCGTATATTAAGCATTTAATATACTGCATGTATGTAAGCACGAACACTCTTCACGAGCATTACATCATTTTCTCCTCCACGGAAGGCAACCATATGCAACTACAACTACATAGACACTCCTCGGCGAGCCTAAGCAAATGCACTCTGCAATATACACCTAACTCCAAGCATTTCACTCTACATAGACGCTCCTCGGCGAGTTCAAGCACAAGCATTACACAGACGCTCTTTCACGAGACCTACACTAGCACTTATCCAAACATCTGACAAGCATATGCACCTTGCACTTTAACCCCCACGCATTGCAGTACATGCGCTCTTTCACGAGACCATACGAAGACGCTACAAGCAGCAGCACTATACGATACCCAACATATACAAGACGACGATACCAAGCACACGCAAAGGCAACGACAGTACAACAAGCACGACGAAGACACTCGCAGTCGGCAGTTCTTATAGCATGCACGGACCGCCAAGTCCTTAAAATGCGCACGCCTCCCCGCTTAGCCGGTTCAAGTCCTCGTCTCACCCATGGACACATGCTTCGCCCGCTGATCAGACGAGACCGTAATGGTCCTGGATATGGTCGTGGAGTTTGACTAGCGCTCTAGTCCGAGCTCGATCAAACCGGGGCTCTGTGGATACCCATATCCGTACCCTCCCAACAAAAACCCTGTGATGTAACACGGACTTTTATTACGCACGCTTTAACGTTGACTTATACGGTTCTAACTAATGTCGAATTCATTTTGAGTCGTTTGAAATGTTAAAATGTTTAGGTCGCATCACATCACACTTAAATAACGTTCATTTTGTCCATTTGGAGTCTAGCTAGGTCCTCGTCCTGCTTCATTTGGCATGAGCTTCGCATTTGCACTACAATTGGCCCTTTTACTTTAACAAGGTCTAATTCAGCGTTCCTAAATTCCTAAATTTAGGCCCGGTAGCTAAAACCGCTATTTAGCCCCCTCTTACACAAAATACAACCTCACGTCTTAGCTTATCTCACAAATCTATGCAAATGCACCCTTTTTCATTTTTCCGGGTCTCGGGCCCAAAACCGAGCCCAAACCCAAGCCTTTGGCCCGCACTCCAAAGCCCTGCACATCATAAAATATCTCAGAAATATCTCAGCTCTTTTCTTGGCACACACGCATCTAAATTATATCAGATCTTTCAAAGATTTTATGCAATCAACTTGGAAAGCAAATTTCTAAAACTAGCCATCAAACCGCATGACCTTATGCGGTTTGGTGAGGCAACCGCATAAGGCTATGCGGTTTGCCCTAGCAACCGCATAAGGCTATGCGGTTTCAGTGCCTGGTTTTATACCCCGCTTCTAATTTCTCCGAGGTTTTTAGTATATATACAGCCCTATACCTTGACCTCAAATCATACTTTCACATCATCTTTCACAACATACTTACACATCATCTTTCACAACATACTTTCACATCATCTTTCACAACATACTTTCACATCATCTTTCACAACATACTTTCACATCACAATTTCACACACAATTCACAACACACAAATCCTCTTCCACAAAAGCCTCACGCACTCAAATCCTTGAGTTCAACACACCATCCCGTGTTGAATTCACCCTCCTTTCAAGTTCAAGAAGCGAAGCTCGCCAGATCTGAAGCCAGGACAAGGTAGGTACCGATCCACTTGGATCAAAGCTTTTTCTTATTTTCTATGGACTAACAAAGGGACTACACTCTAGCGCCCGCTTTGGCACCCGAGCGCGCTTGCCTTCCAAGTGTTCTTATTACTTCGGGTACACTCCATATCCGATGACACGCCAAAGTCGCATAAGCAACCGACCTTATAAAATAAACCAATGGACAATTGAACTTTATTTTATTTGCATGCATCTTGCACCCTTTCTGTCTTGCATTAAAATCAACTTAAACAATGAATTCGACCTTTAACTGAACCGTATTCGTTAACAAGTTAAACATGCTAAACTGAGGGTTTTAATCAATATTTTTGCATCTGCATTCTTTTACAAACTTATCGCACTTGTACGTAGCGATAACATTAGCTCAATTATCATCTTACAAGGATTGTTCTAGGTCAGTAGAGGCTATTTTTACATAGGCTTTTCTAAAAGGTTTTCATAAATCATTATTTGAATTAACTCTTTTTCTAAAGTACCCTCACCCCGAATCCAATCTGGTTTCACAAGCCTTAGATCTAGGGGTGTCGGCGTGCTCCAAAATCTAAGAACATGTTTTTAGCTTAGAACATGGTAGCCGGTTCCTATTTTCCGCGATAAATAGGTGGCGACTCCATAACAGTTCTTAAAGATTTTTCCAACTTAATCTTTTTTAACTTTAAAATCCGCCCTTAAGCAAGACGCCGAGTTGGGTCCGATCCCGGGTTCCACACTCACATGTAAGTATCACTTGAAATACATATATAAGTATCACAGTATAGTATATAAAGTATCACTTAAAATACATATAAGTATCACAAATGAGTCAAAAATAATGAAAGCCTCACAGATTAGTGCATGAAGTATCACTTTAGATACTTATAAGTATTATTGACTGCTTAACAAAGTATCACAAGACTTTAACAAAAGTATCAATGACAAATAAAGTATCACAGATTAGTATATAAAGTATCACTTGAAATACATATACGTATCACAAATGAGTCAAAATAATGAAAGCATCACAGATTACTACATGAAGTATCACTTTAGATACTTATAAGTATCACTGACTGCTTAACAAAGTATCACAGGACTTTAACAAAAGTATCATTTCTGTACGTTAATTTTTTACAATGACTACCAGACTATTTTTTTTAGCATTAAACCTCGTTCTACTTCTTCCCCTTCTGTTGCTTCTTTGCAGCTGTACGTAAAATCGGTTCCTCTGTACTTATCTCCTTTCTTTTTGAAGTTTCCTTTTTGGGCTTCACCTGTCTTTTTTCCTTCAATTGCACCCAAACTTCCTCTTTTTTCTTTTCAAACTCTGAAACTTTTTCAATCAACTTATCCCGACATTCATTAATGTCTGCTAGGAGCAATGACGCTGCCATTTCTGCCCAGTAGTAGCGTCGGAAGACTTTACATTTCAGTTCAGCCTCAAACAACTCACCTTCATACCTTAACACGTGAATCATAAGAAAACAGCCAGATTCTTCATTGTTTGGCTCCTATTCTTGCCATTCCAAAGGTAAGTTTACTACATCAGCAACCTCTAGTTCTTTCGCAGTTGGCACACCCTTTTCATTTAAGTACAATGACATGCATTTAACCTATAAAATAACAGGCAAAAAATTAGTTTAGTATCGATATTATCTATTCAAAATTATCACAGTTTTAGAAGAATTCTAACATACAATAATTTGCGCAATCTTGTAAGTTGTTGTGCTTTCCCAATCTTTAGAGCGTGTGTTATCAAGGACTTCAACCTTTCCCTTCTTGAAGTTGAGGCACACGCAAAAATAATGATCTTCGTATACCATTGGTACAAAGACCAATTGTGCCTTCAAGTTGCAAGGGGTACTGTTGTTTTTTACAAATCTATCCCAAACAAGACAAACACTCTTGTACTTTGAATCAAAAACTTGATTTCCTTCTAATTCATTCTGATAAATTGAATAAATTGTATTCTGTGACATAAACAACACAACATAATTTATTTAACATCATAATTTAGGCTTCATGTATATCACATAAAATGTATCACTAAGCAAAACTAAAAGTATTAAAGTTCAATCAATAAAGTATCAAATTATTATGAACAAAGTCAGAGAGAATTATGGAGAAGTTTTATGCAATCAATACTGCCAATAACCATATATATATATATATATATATATATATATATATATATAGAATTGAGATCCTCTACGAACCTATCATCCATTACGAACTAACGAACTCACATCACAGCCTTTAGATTGATAACACAGATCAAATTGAACCACTTTCCCACTTACCTGTAAACTAAACATCAAACTCTTATCCTCTCTCATTACCTACCAGTCTACCACCCAAAAGCACCACCACCACCACCACCATATTCGCCGGAACTCCGGCATATACCTCGTCGGAGCACCCCTAGACTTCCTTCGCCGGTAGGTTCGCTCATCTCGAAACCCTAATTTTTCTACGTCATCAATCGTTATTTGCTGTCATTACTCCCCGATGTGTGCCAACTGTGTCGGCATTAAACCAACGTGATTCCCCACTTTTCTTAGATCTACTTAAACCAATTTGAAAATGGATGATTGAAGAGATTGTATGTCATTTGGCAAATTGTTGATGTTCAAATCGTAGATGATTGAGTTTTGTGGCTTTCATTGAGGTTGAGAGAGAGAGAGAGAGAGAGAGAGAGAGAAAAGAATAGAAGGAAAATAAATAAGTGAAACAGGGGTGTCGAGTTCGAGTAATCATCATGATGAAGCGGTGGTGGAAAATGAAGAAACTGAGTTTTGTACAAATGGTGTTTTAACAGCTGAGGTCGAAGCTAAATAAGATGCGGGTAACATTGAGGATGTTGAATCATGTTAATCCGTATTTGCGGTGCAAGGGTTTGTCTATCAATTGAGAGGTAGTTGTACTCACTTCTTTCATTTTACGTGTTTCTCCGTATTTGCAGTGCTCTTTAGGCTGTTGTTTTCGTTTTACATCTGAATTTATGAATTTGGATTCATATGGATGGTATGTTGAAAGGTGTTTGGTGAATTTCTCTGATGTCAGCTTTTAAGATATAAATGGTGAGTTCATATAAAAAGAGCCAATGTTTGATTATGATGTTCGATTATATGCATGACATAACCTCGTCATCTATTATAGAATTTACGAAAAGTGTCTACATGTGTCATGGCCGCCTAATTCAACATTTACTCCTTATCAGTTTCGTGATACGCTCTGCTATTGTGTTCCAAATATAAACATAAACTACAAATTGAATCATGAGCAACAATGTTGTGGGAACCTTCGAGGCATAAAGGTATTATTGTAGCAGGAGTGCTATGATTCAGTTGTGACGTTGTCACCGTCGATTTCCCCTAGTTGTTATTGGCAAAATGATTGTTCTTTTGTATGAGTGTTTGATTTACTACTTTGTATAACCATATCTTTACGAAGTCGTGTGTAATATTTATTTTTCTTGGTTTGTAATATATACATCCTCGTGACATGTAAACGACAGTGGCTTGTAGGGTTAGCCATGATGACTATGACAGAGGTAAGACGAGGTAGATTTGCGTTAATAGTGCACGTCCACTATGTGATTTTGTGTTTCTAGTTGATGTAGATCTGCATATCTATTACAGTAGTGCTTGTATTAGAATCACAAGCTTACAAATCTAGTCTAGTTGATGACTTCTACATCACTACGTTGCTAATATATAGTGAAACTTGTCATATTTTTAATGTTTGTATGTGATTTGCTCTTTCTTTGATAGTGTATTTACTTACACTTACGCCAACATGCAGTGATCAACGAAGATAGAGGATAGGTACACCATAGTTAGCTCTAGATACAACTATCATATTTTCAGAAACGCAAATTGTTTTGTGTATTTGAATCATTGATTTCTGAATCTAAATCACTGAATTATGTATCCAAAGTAGTGGTTCGGGTTTAGTCCTGAAGTGGTGCGTGATTATTACTGTGCTAATTAACGAGATCTCCGGAAAATTATGTAATGTATTATGGGATGTACTTGTGGTTTGTGGTGGATGAAAGTGAGGTTAGGAGTGGTTGTAAAGGGGACTTTATGTAGTGGTCAAACACGTACTCTTGTTTGACAACTCCTAGTTGTGAAGACATCAGGTAAACCAATAAAGTGCATTGTTTGCGGCCTTTCTAGCCAGACCCGACATAAAAGTGGTCAGTATAAGAATAAGGCACATCCTGTTTGAATGAACAATTAATGGTTTGAAAGAAACGAACAAAATTGTTAAGTCACGATAATAGAGACATGAAATTTGATGCTAGATACACAAATTTGTATCTTAGATACACAAATGTGTGTTGCGTATCTGAAATACTAATATATGTATCCAGCTAGTTCTTTGCTTATAACAATTGTTTTTGTACATCTTAATAAATTTATGCAAAAGTTATATTTTTGAGTATTAGGTCAAACAAAGGCTATTAGCTCAATGGTAGAGCAATGTGCACTGTACAAAGGTATGGGTTCAAATCCCATATAGCCTACAAAATACTCTTCGTACTAGTGAAAATGATGCCTGGTTATGGTGAATGCTGAGCAGCCTTCGCAAAGCTACTTGAGTATGAGCAGAAGTGCTATAAGAGATCTATCTATTCCATCAAAGTTGAAGGAACTGGCATATTAGATGGAAAACGAAGCTGCTATGGCCTATGGGCCTCACGCCTTCATCGAGAACCACCGCTTCAAATTTTCAAGAGCTTATATTAGCATTACGTGCATGCACTAATTAATTGGTAGAGTAAATGAGGAATGAAAGAGTTTTGATTTTCATTTGTAGAAAGTGAAGAGAATAAACGAGAGATGTACACGTGGCATTTTTGACGTGTTTTGGTGAATTTGATTGGTTCACGTCTTTGTATTTGAAGACGTTGGAATTTCTTTTTCTTTTTTTTTTTATTATTATTTTATGAAGTATTTCATAATAAGTGTAACCACAAAGGGAAAAACAATGTAACTATGGGCGAAAACAATTATTGTAACTACAGGGGAAATTAGTGTAACTACAGGGGTAATTAATGTAACTAGAAGGGAAATTAATGTATCTAGGGGGAAAATTACTGTAACTACAGGGGTAATTAATGTAACTAGAGGGGAAATTATTGTAACTAAATCCCAATTTGTTATTTCGTGATTTTTGGTCAATTGTATTTCGCGCGAATGACATACGCGAGTAAGGCTATAAGTAATTCAAAATCCTAATTTCAATTTAATAAAAAAAAAAAAAATATACACCTATAATAAAAGTTAATTGAGTAAGGGAGAATGTAATTTAGGTTAATTAAAATTAATTGGGAACAACTAATTAGGGGTAAACTTGAAAATTGATTTATTTTTTGCGGCGGTATTTAACATAAGTGTGGGCGTGCGGCGACGTATTGTAATTCGGTATTATTATTTTAGTACGTGAGAGGAAAAGGTAAAAGAAAAGATCGATAGCAATTCTCAGAAAACATATGATAAGCGTGGTGCAATGGCAAGTAGCAGCCAAAAAGTGAAGTTTGAAAAGTCTCCCACATACAGCAACTATATCTCACAAAAGCCCACCATAGAAAATTAGAAATATGAAATGAACGAACCATAAAATTTTTGATCAAAATATTATTAATTTATTATTGAAGACTGTAAGTAAATCAAAATTGTAACTAGTGTACAAACAATGTAACTACAACCGTAAAAAATGTAACTAAACCAAAATAGGTGTACAAATAAGAAAATGTGGAGTTAAGGACAAAATAGCTTTGAATGTCAATTCTTATGCAACTGTGAAAAAGCTGTAACTAGAGGGAAAATTCATGCAACTAGAGAGAAAATTCATGTAACTAGAGGGAAAATTCGTGTAACTAGAGGGGAAATTACTGTAACTAGGGGGGAAATTACTGTAACTATGGGTAAAAATAGTGTAACTAGAGGGAAAAATTCATGTAACTAGAGGGAAAATTTATGTAACTACAACGAAATAAAGTGTAACTAGAAAATGTGATGCTTATTTCAACATACTACAAGGGAAAAGTGATGCTTGACTAAGTGTAACCACAAAGGGAAAAACAATGTAACTAGGACGATAAAACCTGTAGCTACACTCATAATAAACGTAACCACAAAGGGGAAACAATTCATAATTCCTAGAGGGAAAATAACTAGATGGGAAATTCATGTAACTAAATTGGAAATTCATATAACTAGAGGGAAAATAACTGCAACTAGAGGGGAAATTCATGTAACTAGAACAAAATAAAGTGTAACTAGAAAATGTGATGCTTATTTCAACATACTACAAAATAAGTACAAAGTGTAACTAGAACAAAATAACTGTAACTAGAGGGGAAATTCATGTAACTAGATGGGAAATTCATGTAACTCGAGAGGAAATTACTGTAACTAGAACAAAATAAAGTGTAACTAGAAAATTTGATTGTACGATTATTCAACAAAATTTCAAAACGACGTCTAATTCATTTTTTAACTGAAAAACAAACAATGGAACTAAGATGAAAAACAATGCAACTAGAATGAAAAATAATGCAACTAAGATGAATAACAATGTAACCAGAAAAACGAACAATGCAACTAGGATGAAATATCTTGTAACTAGAGGGGAAATTCATGTAACTCAAGGGGAAATTCATGTAACTAGAGGAGAAATTCATGTAACTAGAGGGGAAATTCATGTAACTCGAGGGGAAATTACTGTAACTAGAACAAAATAAAGTGTAACTAGAAAATGTGATGCTTATTTCTACATACTACAAGGGAAAAGTGATGCTAGACTCATAATAAGTGTAACCACAAAGGGAAAAACAATGTAACTAGGACGATAAAACCTGTAGCTACACTCATAATAAGCGTAACCACAAAGCCGAAACAATTCATAATTACTAGCTAGATGAGAAATTCATGTAACTAAATTGGAAATTCATATAACTAGAGGGAAAATAACTGCAACTAGAGGGGAAATTCATGAAACTAGAACAAAATAAAGTGTAACTGGAAAATGTGATGCTTATTTCAACATACTAATAAGCGTAACCACAAAGGGGAAACAATTCATAATTACTAGAGCGAAAATAAGTGCAACTAGAGGGGAAATTCATGTAACTAGGGGGGAAATTACTGTAACTAAAGGGAAAATTTATGAAACTAGAACAAAATAAAGTGTAACTAGATGGGAAATTCATATAACTAGAGGGGAAATTACTGTAACTAGGGGGAAATTCATGTAACTAGAGGGGGAATTCATGTAACAAGAGGGAAAATTACTGTAACTAGAAGGGAAATTCATGTAACTAGAGGGGAAATTCATGTTACTCGAGGGGAAATTACTATAACTAGAACAAAATAACCGTAACTAGAGGGGATATTACTGTAACTAGAGGGGAAATTCATGTAACTAGAGGGAAAACTTATGTAACTAGAGGGGAAATTCATATAACTAGAAGAGAAATTCATGTAACTAGAGTGGAAATTCATGTAACTAGAACAAAATAAAGTGTAACTAGAAAATGTGATGCTTATTTCAACATACTACAAAATAAGTAGAAAGTGTAACTAGAACAAAATAACTGTAACTAGAGGGGAAATTCATGTAACCCGATGGGAAATTCATGTAACTAGAGGGGAAATTACTGTAACTAGAAGGGAAATTCATGTAACTAGAGGGGAAATTCATGTAACTCGAGGGAAATTCATGTAACTAGAGTGGAAATTCATGTAACTAGAACAAAATAAAGTGTAACTAGAAAATGTGATGCTTATTTCAACATACTATAAGGGAAAAGTGATGCTTGACTCATAATAAGTGTAACCACAAAGGGAAAAACAATGTAACTAGGACGATAAAACCTGTAGCTACACTCATTATAATCAAAAACGAACAATGGAACTAAGATGAAAAACAATGCAACTAGAATGAAAAATAATGCAACTAAGATGAATAACAATGTAACCAGAAAAACGAACAATGCAACTAGGATGAAATATCTTGTAACTAGAGGGGAAATTCATGTAACTCAAGGGGAAATTCATGTAACTAGAGGAGAAATTCATGTAACTAGAGGGGAAATTCATGTAACTCGAGGGGAAATTACTTTAACTAGAACAAAATAAAGTGTAACTAGAAAATGTGATGCTTATTTCTACATACTAATAAGCGTAACCACAAAGGGGAAACAATTCATAATTACTAGAGCGAAAATAACTGTAACTAGAGGGGAAATTCATGTAATTAGGGGGGAAATTCATGTAACTAGAGGGAAAACTTATGTAACTAGAGGGGAAATTCATATAACTAGAGAGGAAATTCATGTAACTAGAGTGTAACTAGAGTGGAAATTCATGTAACTATAACAAAATAAAGTGTAACTAGAGGGGAAATTCATGTAACTGGGGGGAAATTCATGTAATTAGAGGGAAAACTTATGTAACTAGAGGGGAAATTCATATAACTAGAGAGGAAATTCATGTAACTAGAGTGGAAATTCATGTAACTAGAACAAAATAAAGTGTAGCTAGAAAATGTGATGCTTATTTCAACATACTACAAAATAAGTAGAAAGTGTAACTAGAACAAAATAACTGTAACTAGAGGGGAAATTCATGTAACTAGATGGGAAATTCATGTAACTAAAGGGGAAATTGCTGTAACTAGAAGATCATGTCGAATCTCAAACTGTAACTAGAGTTAAAAACAATGTACGTACAGCGGAAAAGAATGAAATTAAAGTGGAAAACAATGAAACTAAAATATCATGTCGAATCTCAAAATTGTTTACGATGATGTTCCAACATTGTCCTACATATTACGATGATGTTCCAACATTGTCCTACATATTAGATGATGATATTCCTCGAGTTAGATTATGTTTCATGCCAAATCCAAAAACTATTTACGAAAAATCCTGCATGAAAAAAAAAAAAAAAAAAAAAAACTGTAAGTAGATGAATTTATCAGACACAAAATTGCAAAAGGTAACTACGGTGGAACAAAATGTAACTATACGGGGAAAAAATGTAACTACAGTGAAAAACAATGTAGCTACAGAGAAAATTACTGTAACCAGAAAATATAAAAGATCATGCTTGAGAATTAGGGTGCGGACAATGGATACTATCCACCACGAGCACCACCGATCACCATTGTTGTCGTTCACCAGCCACTGATCACCACCCAACACCAAACAATACGACTACCATCCACCACGAGATCCACCAACAAACACCATACCCATAATATACGGGCAGCCCACTTACTCTGACAACCGTCCCACCACTAACTCGCGGCACCGGTGACACAAGCAGACTGAACTCGACCAAGAAAACAAGCAGACTCAACTCCACAGTTTTAGAACTCATCATTTTGGGTATACTACTCATATGTGCAGTTGTTAGCCATATCAAATAGCCGGTGAATCAAACGCCTAATATATGAAAATAATTTTAAAATTCCAAGAGCCATTCCAAACCCTTATATAATTGAGAACAACTCACAACATTTCACAGTATGTACACCACAGGGAAGACAAGAAAGACGGACCAAAGGCAAGAAACATAAAATAGTCAAGCAGGATTTCGAATGTATTCCAAAGGCAAGGCAACAACACAACAGCCTTTACATTGCATATAATCTCCTTCTTCTTCGCTTCAAAAACACAACTAAACTCAACTCGACCAAGAACACAAGCAGACTCAACTTGACCAAGAACACAAGCAGACTCAACTCGACAAACTACGTTGTTAAATGTTTAAAACTTGACTTAGACAAACTATATATGTTGATAAATGCTTTATCACAGGAGGATTTCAGATGGTATACCAAATCATCAGATAGAGTTCATATCTAATTAACACATGTATAGACAAAATGTATTGATAATATCTTTCTCAAATTCTTATCCCACTTCAGCAATTGAAGAAGCACATGTTGACGATATCCACCTAAATCCTGAACACAACATTGTAAAAATATAAGACAAGATTTAAAAATAGTCACGTGCATATTGTATTTGATTAAAGAAAAAAATTTAAAAACCTTATAATAATTCTTGTCAGTCCACAATGCTACATCAGATCTCCGGCGAAAGTGGTGGGGAAATTCATGTAACTAGAGGGAAAATAACTGTAACTAGAGGGAAAATAACTGTAACTAAAGGGGAAATTCATGTAACTAGAGGGAAAATAACTATAACTAGAGGGGAAATTCATGTAACTAGAGGGAAAATAACTGTAACTAGAGGGGAAATTCACCCCTTGTCGGTGACATTGGTCACCTTAGATATGCACATTTGATAAGTAGACATTTGATGCGTGAAATTCCATGTCCAAAGGGCGCGCTTCTGCGATGTTAATCATATGGCGGTGTAGGGAAATGATCATTCAGCTTTCCCTCGACCACTTCTTGTGCAGCTTGCATTATTGCTTTTCCTATGGTGGTGTCAATGATGTAATCCATGTTCACCTGCGACATCCAATCAGTACATTTTAATCCAAAAACTTAATGAAAACGCAACTAACCAAAAACTGACAAATACTTTCCCAATCAAGCAAAGAATTTTAGGTCGTTGTAGAAATATAGAAGACATGAGATCGACTTCCAAAACTTAGGTACTCTAGCATGAAATGGTCAGCTGATCAGCTTGGGCATACGTTCACAATCCGCACCAATTTCAAAGTATAGAAGGCATGGGAAATGCAGATGACGTACTCTAGCGGCACATTTCTTTAAAATTTCATTGGCCACCTAATATTCAGTGACAACCATATTTTTGTTACTTCATTATGCAACCGATGTCATGCTCAACAACAGTCACAAGGAGGATAGAGCGCAATAGCGGAAGTAGTGTACATGAGAGGACAACAGCATATAACACGCAGGCATAACAAATAAGATAAAGGCATTTACACTTTGCGTAAGACTGAATAACTTATAGCGCGCAGCAATACACTACACCACGCAACAACGCAAAGTCGCCTGGCAATAAAATCAGCTCGTCGCAGGCAACACCTACCAACAGCTGACAAGAAGGCATAGGAGACGACAGCACGATGCAGTCGGTAGAGCGAATAATTTGAGAGATCCATAAGGAGAATAGTGAAACATAGAACACTAACTAATCAACATTTGTGATGACGGTTCACCCTTGAACACTAACAACCTGAGTACACAAAAAAACAATTAGAGTAATTACTGAGATACAGATTTGTGTATCTGAGATACAGATTCACGTATTTTACGTGGTATATATTGTATCTACAAGAACATTCACAGCACTACGTAGTCACTAAAAAATCAATTAGAGTACTTACTGACATATGACTATAGAACGAACTAGATACACTAAGTAGCATTGCAGTTACATAAATTAGTAATCCAGATACACAAATTCACACTCCACGTTCACAACTAGATTTGTGTATCTGAGATACAGATTCACGTATTTTAAGTGGTATATATTGTATCTACCATCCAACATTCCACCACCACTCTTTTCAGCATCACAAATCACGCAAAACAAAACCTTGTAATGTTTTCAGCAGAACATTTGATAGAAATTCTAGCTGAACAAGCTAAACGAGTACACCATAATCCCACAAGATCAAATTTTTACATCTAAAGCAACTAAAATCACCCAACTACGCTCAAGTCAATCGAAATAGCAAACATTTGCCATACATTAATCAAAATCCAGCAAATTCATCAGTAACACATGAGCAAAAGTGCAAAACATCAAAACTAAACACTAAGATCGATACTTCAATGTAAACCTACTAAATTAACCCCATTTTCTTATCTCTTATCTTTAATCAAAACCTGCTAAGTCCGCAAACCTACTAAACACTAAGATCGATATCTTCAATGTAAACCTGCTAAGTCCGCAAATATTGGTAAGTCCGTAAGTCCGTGTAACTGTTAGTACCATTTTCTGAAACTGTGATTCTTTGTAAATGTAACTGTATTTGCAACATTTTACAGTTTCATTTACAAGTATTACAGTTACAGTTACATTTACAAAGAATCATAGCTTTAAAGAAATGGTACTAATGATTACGGACTTACAGACTTACCAATATTTATGACTTAAATGATCTTCTTTATATATATATATATATATATATATATATATATATATATATATATATATATATATATATATATATATATATATATATATATATATATATATATATATATAGGGTTGAAGTTAGTTAAGAACACTACCTTTAGTAAGAATCAGTAGAATAAAGTTAAAGTACATTACAAATATACATAAAATACATTTGTTTAACACATAACATACATTTTGTGAGGTACATTATAAATATATATTAGGTACACATAAAAATTTAGAGTTATATTTGAAAATTTTGTGTACATTTCAAGTTGAAGACTAAAATGTACTTTTAGTATAGATAAAATGTACCTTAAAATATGAAAGAAATTTTCAACTTAATGACAATTTACCTTCTAAATTTTAAAATGCGTATCAACTATTATTCATGACTAACCCGCACGTTAAATGTAAAATGTACCTTATGTATATTAATAATGTATTTTGACTGTTCTTACCGTTCTTACCAAAAGGACTGTTCTTACCTGATCTTATTCCTATATATATATATATATATATATATATAGAGTAAAGTTATATAGAGTCCACATATAGAATAGAGTCCTAGAGTCCTAATCTAAGCCATTAGATTGTGAAGATCAACGGCTGAGATTAAATCTCAAAAGGTCGCCATATTCTAAGGCGGGCGACCGAATTTCGGTCGCCCGAGTCCAAAATCAACAATTTCATTTTTTTTGTTGGAATTTCATTTTTTGTCGTTGGAATTTCATTTTTTTCGATAGCCGAATTTTGGACTCTAGGACTCTAATTTTTTTTGTGGACTCTAAAGAACCTATTTCTATATATATATATATATATATATATATATATATATATATATATATATATATATATATATATATATATATATATATATATAGAGATAAGTTATATCAAGTCAGTGGCCAAGGGAAAGTCATCAAGTCAGAATCCAGTTTTTGGATTTTAACCAAAAAAAATTGGATTTTAACCAAAAAATTTTGCATTTCAAAAAAATTGGATTTCAACAAAAATTTTGCATTTTAACCGGCCAGTTAAAATGAAAAATTTTGTTAAAATCCATTTTTTTTGAAATGCAAAATTTTTTGGTTAAAATCCAATTTTTTTTGGTTAAAATCCAAAAACTGGAATCCTGACTTGATGACTCAAAATATTTACCTGACTTGCTTGAACCTCATTCTATATATATATATATATATATATATATATATATATATATATATATATATATATATATATATATATATATATATATATAAACAAGTTCAAACGAGACACTAAATATTATGAGACACAAATGAGACCAAGATTTTAGCCTTTTTGGTGAATCTTTAACATAGTTTCATGAAACTTCAAAAATTGTGAAACTTTAATGTCTTAAAGTTTCACAATTTTGTTAAAGTTTCACAATTTTTGAAGTTTCATAAAACTATGTTAAAGTTTTACAAAAAGGCTAAAATGCTGTGTCTCGTTTGTGTCTCGCAATATTTGCTGTCTTGATATAACTTTACTCTATATATATATATATATATATATATAGGGTTGAGATCTGGTGCGCACTACCTTACGGTACGCACCATGCGCACCAGTTAGGTACACAAATCTGTGCATTAGGTACACAAACTTGTATATTAGGTACACAAATATATTTAATGGATACAAAAATTTGGGCATTAGGTACACAGAAAAACGAGTTAGATACACAGAAATTACTAATAAATCCAGTGTTTTATTTATGTTTTTCTCATCAGTTAATTTTTTTATTTTGTTTATAAATTTAAAAGCAGGTTTTTGATATGTAAATAATGCAAATCGGGTACACAAAATCGTATTTTATATACATGAGAAATATTTTTAAATACAATGTTATAATGTTTATTTTTATTTGGTTTATAATGACGATAAATTGGATATACAAAACTATAACTTGGATACACAAAAAACGAGTTTAGGTACACAATACGAATACGTCAACTACTGCATCTACCACCGTACCGCCACCGACGCCATTGTTGAACAACCACAGTGACGCCCCATTTTGACCACAACACTTGCCACCACCACCATTGCAACCTCATCACCACCATAAAAAAAAAAATGAGATTTAAATAATTGTAGATCCAAAAAAAATGAAGAATTTCACAAATATATTGCAATGGTGAGCATTTCATTTCAGATCTGGGCCACCATAGCTCACCTAATATTTCACCTCGTTCGTCGCCGCCTCGAGGGCGCCCTACGCCGTTGATACTCATCAATGGAATATCGGAGTGGTGGTTAATGGCGGCGTTAGTTGTTGGGTGGTTTTGATGTCATTGTTGGTTGTGGTGTGTTTGATTTAGGGAAAAAGGATGAGAGCGGAGGAGTCGAACATCGTGAAACGAAGGTGTTGGAGGCGCCGGAGTTCATTGTAGAGATGAGTGGTTGGTAATGTTTGATTAAAGATAAGAGATAAGAAAAGTAGAGGGGACGTAGAAGTTAGGTTTAGGATTTGTACTTTGTAATGGCTTGGGCTTTTTCTTATTTTTCTTGGGCTTGTTTGATTTTATTTCTTTTGGGCTTTTGATTCACAATTTCAGGTGTAGAGGTTTGTGGCTTGGTGCGTACAGTGCGTACCGGATGAGTGGTGCGCACAAGATCTCGATTCTATATATATATATATATATATATATATATATATATATATATATATATATATATATATATATATATATATATAGAATAGGATCAGGTAAGTTCCATGATTTTTGGTAAGTCCGTAAGTTCTAATCTCATCCCTTAGATCAAAACAAGATGGAGGGCTGAGATTAAAAGCCAAAATCAACCCTCCACTCCTCATTCCCATCAGAATTCACCCTCTCTCTAAACTTCTCCCTCTCTCTCTCTAAATTAAACCTCTCTCTCAAACCCTAAACTCTTTTCACTCCACCCACCACCACCACCACCACTTCCACACCCCGCACCAACCACCACCACACCACCACGCACCAACCACCACCACCACTCCACCCACCACCACCGCACCACGCACCAACCTCCTCCAGCCCCCACCACCACACCACCGCTTCCCACTCGCCACCACCACACCACCAACTTCCTTCCACCGCCACCATCAAGACCAACCACCACCACACCACCACGATTTTTTTTTTTTTCATTTAAATTGGTTTTTTTTTTGAAAACCCAGATTTTTTTTTTTGAAAACCCAGATTTTTTTTTGAAAACCCAGTTTTTTTTTTTTTTCATTTAAATTGGTTTTTTCATATCTTTGTGGTGGTGGTGGCGGCGACTGAGGTGGGGGTGGGGACAGAACTAGTGGGGGGGGCGGCATGCGGCGAGGTGGTGACGGTGGCAATTGAGTAGGTTAGGGTTTTTTTTGAATTTGTCCTTTTTTTTCATTTAAATCTGTTTTTTTCATATCTTTGTGGTGGTGGTGGTGGTGGTGGTGGCGGCGACTGAGGTGGTGGTGGTGGCGACTGGTGGCGGCGACTAAGGTGGTGGTGGTGGCGGATGGTGGTGGCTGGTAGAGTAGGGGTAAGGTGGTTGGACCAGATCTGGTTGGTGAGAATGGATGGGACATGAACGTTGGTTTTGATGGACTGAAACGTGTATTAAAGTTTCACTCGTAAAGAACAAGAGTTTCACTCGTAATGAACAAGAGTTTCACTCGTAGTATACAATGATTCTGATTAAGTAAAGCAATGATTCTGATTCAGAAAGTCTTAAATTGCGTAAATTCAATTTATTTTTCAAATAACACATTTTATTTATTAAAAATCACATTTTAATCTAAAGTTTCAAAATAAATTATTAATAGTTACAATCGTAAAACGCTAAAGTTACATTCGCAAAAGTCCGAAATTTGAAAAAATTTATCTTCGAATAACATAAATTCAAATTTATTTATTAAAAATTACATTTTTTTTTTAAAATTACAGTTTCATTTATAAGTATTACAGTTACAGTTTCATTTACAAGTATTACAGTTACGGGCTTACGGACTTACCAATATTTAGGAACTTATTTGAACCTGACTCTATATATATATATATATATATATATATAGAGTTAGGATCCTGTGAGAACCATCAACTCGGTGAGAACCGTGAGAACCCTTATCAACCATTAGATTAAAGATAAAACAACGGCTCTGATTAAAACCTAACACTTCAATGTTAACATTGCATTAATCTTTTCTTATCTTACACCTGTAACAATTTGTTAAAAGTCACACAACAACCGCACAATTTGTCGAACAAAATAATCGTCTATCTCTCTTGCATACTTGTTCCTTGCCTTCTTCTTTCCTCTCCTAAAGTTGTCGGAGCCACAACTCTCATCGCATTGTTTATCGAAACCCAGATATATGTCTTAATTCAGATTACGTGATTATTTTATTAAAATTTCATATATTTTTAATTATATTCATAATTATATTATATTTTTAATTCATATAGTTATTTTATATTTTTGCTATATCAAAACTTTTGTTATGGAGGCATTATTTAATTGATTATTGTTAACTAACTGATACGGAGTATTGTTTTCAACTTTAATTTGTCTAATTTCAACTTGGTTTAATTGGTGTATTTGACATATTGCTCTCTAATTCCTCACTAACAGGTTACCATATGATTATGATGGTTAAGATGCTCAAATTTTGTAATTATGATGATGCATGTTGCATGTATTTAAGATTTTCTTTAATTGATCCTTCTTTAATTGATCATGTATTTACAAGGTTAACGTGTATCTATTGTAGATTCAAGTGTATCTATGGTATGTATTAGTGTATCTATGGTATGTATCTATGGTATGTATTAGTGTATCTATGGTATGTATCTATGGTATGTATTAGTGTATCTATGGTATGTATTAGTGTATCTGTTAGACGTTTTAGTTCACTGATATGGCGATATATGTAATGGGCTATATTAAGGTCCTAAGTGTACCAATTGTATTTTTAATGCTTTATTTTAACTATTGATCATTTAAATGTACATAATTTACCGTGAAGGAGTTAATGTAATTATTTACATTTGGAATTTTAGATCTCTATCTATAAGACGCATACCAAAAACCACACTCTCGCATAGTCGCATCCATAATATATCTGTGAAATAAAACATCGAATAGATACACTAAAACATACAATAGATACACTAATACATACCATAGATACACTAATACATACCATAGATACCATAGATACATACCATAGATACACTTGAATCTACAATAAATACACTTTCACCACATATACACGTTAACCTTGTAAATACATGATCAATTAAAAACGATGAAAAGACACACTTTTTGGTTTAAGTTTAAGGTTTAAGTGATCTAATTTGTTATTGAAGTGTATTTAAATTAATTTAAATTTAAGTTGTTGTTTTCAGAAATTTGACACCCTAATTGAGATTTGAAGCAAGTGAGAGATAGGGAATCGCATAGTCTCCAAGTGAGTAAATTGGAAAGACAAAAGAAAGAAAAAGTGAGACTTGAAGAAAGAGAAGGTGTTCACCGGAGCAAGGACATACTGAAGTCGGAAAAGTGGTCGGCGCGTTTGCTGGTGAAGTAGATAGTGAAGCAGGTGTCGCTCCTAATATAAGTGCAGGGGAGATGAAGAAGAACGTGGTAGAAGGATATGATTACGCGAGATACTTTTCGGATTTATTCTCCACCTTTGATTTAGTTTTGATCTAAGGTTAATATGTAGTTCTCACGGTTCTCACTAAGTTGAGGGTTCTCACATGATCTTAATTCTATATATATATATATATATATATATATATATATATATATATATATATATATATATATATATATATATATAGGGTTGGGATCCGGTGAGACCCCCTAACTCGGTGAGACCTCGTGAGACCCCATGAAAATCACATAGTATGATTAAACTGAAAGCATAGGCTCGTCACTATCCATTATCTTAATTTGTTTTCACCATTAGTTGGGTTAAAAATATAAATTACATATTAAAAATTTTAATAAAATATTTATGTCTCGGGTGAATAATATACTAGATACACAAAATTGATACTGCAGATACATTAAATGACGTAGTATATACACCAAAAAAGATTAGATACACAAATAGATGTCGTAGGTACACCAAAGCTATAAAATACATTTAACGACGATATAACGTGACATGATAAGGTAGTTATGAACCCCAAATATGTTCCTTAGACCATAAATTAGATAATAAAGACAACTATGCCGAATTTTCGAAATATAAACTTTTTTAAGAAGAGGTCTCACGAGGTCTCACCGGATCCTAAATCTATATATATATATATATATATATATATATATATATATATATATTAGATGAAATGAATTATAACAAAAGACAAGATACAAGATATAAAATATAAAAAAGAGTTATATAAACTCCTTTTTAAAAAAAAAAAACCCCCAAAAAAAAAACCAACACCCAACAACCCAAGACAGAAATTATTAAAAAAAAACCAACACCCAACAAACTAGTACTCATCTAAATAACATATTAATAAAAACATAATCTTTCACTAATTGATAGATAGAGTTTTGAATCCAATCAGCATATGCAATTACTTCTGAACACCATGTGTCAGGGACAGCAGAAAGTTCAACCCTAGGGTTGTTGGTTTGAAGGTAGGGTTCGGCTATTTGATAATCCCCAGCTTTCGCTAGCCAAAGATATAAACCTTCTTTAGGTCCTGGTGATTCCCATTCAACCTTTCCATGGCAAGCGGTTTCAAATTTTCAATGAAGTAACATCGCTGATTTGAATTCACTTTCGGTATAGCCAAACTCAACCACAGCACGATGTTGGAAAACACCATTTCTCCACATAGGGCTTTTAACCTTAAAATTAAAGTGATTGTGTAAATAATTACGCAATGGCCTGTAATCACCAAAAATTAGTTCGTCATTCAGATCCACAAGTTGTGGTAAGTTAGCCATAACAATGGTGTATGGTTTGACGAAAAGAGATGTTGTTATTGGACTATTTACTGAACCAGATGATGACCTTTGAGACATTGTATATATGAGATGTTTATTTTAGAAGTTATAAGAAAATAAAGATGAAGGGAAGGTATGGGAGAAGGTCTGATGATAGTGTCTATTTATAAAGAAGAGGTGCAAATTACTTAGGGTTTCATTAAACTCTTTAATAAGTATCAGTTTTTCATACATAAAATATCACTAAGGTTTAACAGTGTTATAAAGTATTATTTTTTGTTCTATTCAAATCTGCTTTCGTACACAAGTGGCTAAGATGCCCTAATAGTAAGAGGATAATATTCTCTACTAATTCTGTCAATTGTAATAGTAAGAATATAAGCTTCTTTCAAGTTTCAATATAATGCACAATGAATATCAATATGTATAGTAAGCAGATAAGCTTCATTATTTATGTCAATTGGTAAAGTAAGAAGATAAGATTCTATGATATAATGCAAAATGAATGGTCTCTAATGAAAAGTAACAGCATTATCAATGGAAATAGAAAATATAGTTTAGAACATACCGCATGACGAATACCAAAAAACATTAGTGATGTTTCCCCTGGCTCATTGTGATCAATTTGATTCATCAGATGTGCCCAACATTCAATTACTCGGCTTGTAACATTTATTATTGGTCTTAATGACATTTTATCCTCCCGCTCCAGGAAGTCTTCACTGTTATAGAATGCTACAGTCTCGCTGAAATATAGTTTTTAGAAATTGCATACATGTATAAATAAAACATTTTCAATTTACACATAAATATGGTAATCATCCAACAAATAAAAGTAAAAAAATATAGAAATACCTGAGTGGCAAATCATAATCATCTAATAAACAGTAATCGACCACTTTTTTCCGTAGGGGCGACATTTTCGAAAACGTTGGTTGATTCGATCTCAAAAATCTCGAAATAAGTAGCACGGTTTCAGTAGTTTCCCCAAAATCCAATGTGCAGCCAAGCCCATCTGATTTCGAAGTTTTTGGGCTTCCCAAGACGGTTACACATGCTGCTTTTTTCCCTTTCTGAGATATTGGTGTTTTCGGATTTTTGCTATGTTGTGTCCTTATCCTTTGCATTTGTTTCTTCTTAGAGAATAGTGCAGTACTTTCCAACATCTCTGATATGCACTCGTTATAGTCAAAACCAGTGTGGCTGCTATTTCTGCTCTATACAGTATTCTTTTACTCTCATCATGAAGCTCAGAATCAAACACTTTTCCATCATAAAACAACATGTGGAACATCATAAATACTCCACAGTCCAGGTTCCCTTCAGTTGAGGTCCAATTGAAGTTTTGAATCCTCATTGGCTTTGATTCAAGCAACATTCTACCAGCTTCAACATTCTTCCCAATCAAAAAGTTTCCAAAATTTTCAACCTAAAAAATACTAAAAGTATCAGTAAAAAGTACTAAAAGTATCACTAAAATGTATTGAAAGTATCACTAAAAATATAAAAAGTATCAGTAAAAAGTACTAAAAGTTTCACTAAAAAATACTAAAAGTATCAGTAAAACGTACTAAAAGTATCACTAAAAAATACTAAAAGTTTCAGTAAGAAGTACTAAAAGTATCACTACAAAATACTGAAAGTATCCATCATACTATAGAAGAGAGATTAGTGATGTGCTGAGTTTTAATGTAATACTAACGGTGATTTTAGCAAGGCGGGCATAGTCTGTGTCTTCAAAATCAACATACGTTCCGTTGTCAAGGTAATCAACAGTGTTGTTGATGAAGTTGATGCACACACAAAAGTAGTGCACATCAATAAATAACGGCAAGAACACCTAATAAAATAAATTTGTTAGATTACATCATTACAAGAATAATATTTTCAAAATGATGTTGATTTTCATTATTTCAAAACTTTTCGTATCTTACCAAGTCTGGCATTGCATCAGCTTCATCATTGTCTTTCTCAAACCACTCATCAATTTTCTTGTTACAAACACTTAACCACTCATTCCATGAACTGTCAATTTCTTTTGTAAGCTTGTTCAGCTTCTCCTCATCAGCTTCAACTTCATTCATTATTTGCATGTACTTCTCCAAAGGTAACTATTTTAACATGTAAAATATTAGTATAAACTAGAAAAAGTATCACATTGTAAGACATTAAGTATCAGGGAAAAAATATCACATGTTAAAATATAAAATATCATTTCATACTACTAGAAGTATCAGAAGAATACAGCAGAGGCATCAAAATTACATACCGAATGGTTTAAACCGAAGAAAAGTCGTCTGGGTGTTGGTGCCTCTTTTCTCAACGAAGTTATCTTGTTCAATAATATTGCCCAACACTCTATCACCGTCGAGTCAATCTTGACATCTGGCAATAGTGTTTCTATTTCTTCAACTCCTAGAAAGTGCACGAAACCATATGACGCAATTCTTTCTCTGCAATTTTAAAAAAAGTTAAATAAACTTCAGTCTGAAATGTAAAGTATCACAAATTACTAATCTGAGAAAGTACCATTGACTGCTTAACAAAGTATCACAGGTCTTTAACAAAAGTATCATTTCTATAAGTTAGTAAAGTATCACAAATTACTGAAGTACACTGACAATTTAGTATCACAGATTAATATATAAAGTATCACTTGAAATACATATAAGTATCACAAATAAGTCAAAAAAATTAAAGCATATGAATACTTACGGTTTCACAAGTTTGGCATCCGTAAAAAACAGTAATCCATAACTTCCTTTCGAAGTTTCAAAACTGGATCAAATAGTATTTTGTTGGACTTCAATAGCTCAGAAACAATTGGCATCCCGACATCAGGCTGCCCACAGTCTATCGTGCATCCAATGTTCTCAGCTATTAAATGTACACCAGAAGGAACAATGTCGAGTCACGACAAGTAGTTCTTGATCATTCTTGCTGGTCTTTGCCCGCAATGACTTGATTTTGATTTACAGCATCAACTACTCTTGTTATAACGCTCTCAAGGTTCACGTCCTCATCCTCTTTATTAGAACCAATATTCACAGCCTCACTATATTCGATGTTCTGTTCACACTCTGTTTCGCCATACTTTTTACTCATAGTTGAGCATTGCGCATCTAACATTTTAGAAAGAATGTCAAAGCTAGTCATCCCTTGAGCAAAGTCTTTAGTTGCCTTTGCCCTTTCAACTAAACCATCAATATAGCTATAGAATAATCCATCTTTGAATATTTGTTGAGTTGGTGAGAGGATAGGATTTTTTTGACTTGGTTTCAGTTGTTTTCTGCTGAGGTTGAGCACGATTAGCCTTCAATTGTTCCATTTTCAGCTTGAATTGTTCCATATTCTCCGCATATCTTGCGTAGAATATCTCAGAATCATTCTTCATTCTCAGCACAATTTCATGAACATCCTATTCAAGAAAATTGTATCAATTCAATACAGATGAAGTAACAGAAAAGCATGTCTAAAGTTTCAGAATAATATCAAGTATAAAAATGTATTATTAACAAAGTTTATATAACAAGTATCAGATGAAACAACATAAAGTATCAATTCAATACAGATGAAGTATCAGAAAAATATGTCTGAAGTTTCAGAATAATATCAACATGTACTTACATCAACTGCTTGTGCCTTAATTTCTTGTTCAGATAAAGTTCCACCTGGTAACTTTATCAGCATGTATCCTTCTGGAATTTGTGGTTCTGTTTCTGGTTCTGGTTGTTTTCGTGGTTGTTGTTGTTGTTGTTGTTTTTGTGGTTGTTGTTTTTGTTGTTGTTGTTGTTGTTGTTGTTGTTGTTGTTGTTGTTGTTGTTGTTGTTGTTGTTGTTGTTGTTGTTGTTGTTGTTGTTGTTGTCGTTGTTTTTCTGCTTCAGATTGTTGGTGCGGTGCTTGTTCAAGTTGTAGGTATTTTACTGCTTCAGCATCATAATTGATACAGATAGGGTATGAAATCTTAGTCACAGGACCATTACCCAATGATCCAGACTTCAATTCATCAGCCACTCTTTCCCTAAAAGCTCAGCATCCCAATACTGAAGAAGAGGGATAGAGTGTGGTGATTCAATCCCTCTGAAAGCAATACGATGAAAGTAGCTTATGTAGGTTTATATCCGTATATAGACCATTAAAATCACAGGATTATAATGAAAACTTCTATAAGATTTAAAGTCATAAATCAGAATTGCATAACATAATAAAAGAATAAGAATTAACCTTTTAATCCTTATGAATTGGCCTAAGATCAATACCAAAATTATGGTATCTCCTAATTGAAACACCCAAGATAGTCTAAGATACGCCTTTGAATTGCTAGAAGAATTATAGAGGAAAAACTGGTTTTTTTTCTCTCAAGGTATAAAGTGTTTTTGTTATGATGAATGAGTGAATGAATTAGAGTAGTCTTAGAAGACAATTTAGGAAACTAAATATACTACTCCTAACCCTCCTTTGGCCGGCCTAGTAGGAGTCTTTGAGGAGATCTAATTCTCCTCAAATACTTCACTTGTTGATCAAGATACAAAGTGTATCGGGACAGAATGTATCTGGACACTTTTGTCTTGATCATTTTAGCTTATAATATAATGCAATTTATTAATAGTGTCATCTGTATGGACCGACTATAATATACTATAAACATCCTTATATTTATAATTTGCTAATTAATTATAACGGTTTATATTTAATTAGCTTGCATTATACAATAATTAAATATAACATTTTATATTCAATTCACGAATTACATTTAATCCGTCTCAGCTAAAATTATTTAATCTGTATTAAATAGCCGTACCATCATTTTACTGACTAACATTTTAGTCAGTAACATCATCACACTTGACTAACCTTTTAGTCAACAACCTTAACTAACTGTTTAGTCATTAAGTAAGGCATCAATATGATCATTTTCTCAAATAATCATATTTCTCAAACACATCCTTTAGGTGTGACTCTTAGGGACCAGTTGATCACCGCCATCTGTATGACAATAACGTCAAACTTATCTAGCAAGCCAACCGTTATTAATAAACGTTAATCAACTGATTAAATACAAAATGTACCCTGTGTACCTTTAGAGATTTATTTATGTTATTGCACTAACTGTGGAGGACACTAACTCAAACAATCTCCCACTTGTCCGTACAAGTGTAGGTGCGATAACCGATTCTCATATCCATAATAAATTTCTCCCACTCAATGTAAACCAATTTGCAAAGTCCGTACTTTCAAAGGTCGTAGTTCACAAGCGATCAGAATCAAGAGTGGTTTCCCCGACTAGAGAGTAACTTAACTGATAAACGAATCAATATTCGAGCATGGCCATGCATTTTCAGTTACAGCTCCTCGAGTGGCCCTGAGAATAAATATTATAACTCGATAGAAGTTTGGATATTTCCCTCAACTCGAATCCTGCAGATGTAAGCGCGGCATGAAATGTCCCAGTGAAAATCGCTTGGCCTCTGTTACTGGCCGATCGTGAGAAAGAAACCAAAGTCACCCAAAATCGCTTTAATCTCAAGAGACAGTCGATAGTCAAAAGAATCGACTCTAGGAACACTATGGATGTCCTATCCACGACCAGGCACCTAATGTTCTGAAACATTTAGGACTCCATGTTGTCGTCACAAAAATGTCCTGCGCGATTTCAGTAAACCCGCATCTGTGATCGATCAGTCAACAGTTTGACTTATGGCTCGTTGAACCCACCATCAATCGACGTCACAAAATGATTGCCAGAGTTATCAGCTCGTGTAGGCGACCACGGACCAAAACAAAATATATAGCAATTCAGTTCACTTTGAGGTGTTCAACGTTGTCTGCACAACCCTCATGAAAAACAATATATATAACAAAACGATGATTTTATTAGAAGTTTTAGGAAATACAAGTGTCAAATCCATACAAAACAACTAATACAACTCAGGAACACGCTTAATTCCCATGGATTTAACGTGCCCTTCATGCTTATCTTGTCTCAACGGCTTAGTGAGAGGATCTGCTATGTTATCATCCGTAGCAATCTTGTCAATCACTATCTCCTTCTGCTCCACGTAATCCCGGATCATGTGAGCCTTCCTTTGCACGTGCCGAGACTTGTTGCTGGACTTAGGCTCCTTTGCTTGGAAGTTGGCACCACTATTGTCACAATAGATGGTGATCGGGTCATTCGAACTAGGAACTACAGTTAGTCCTTGTAAGAACTGACGCATCCATATAGCTTCCTTCGCAGCCTCTGAAGCAGCATAGTACTCGGACTCAGTCGTTG
Organism: Dianthus caryophyllus; assembly: GCA_023091065.1. Classification (NCBI taxonomy): domain Eukaryota; kingdom Viridiplantae; phylum Streptophyta; class Magnoliopsida; order Caryophyllales; family Caryophyllaceae; genus Dianthus; species Dianthus caryophyllus. The sequence continues at coordinate 26,267,990 of CM041524.1, forward strand.
AATCTGCTATAACAGTTTGTTTGGAGCTTTTCCAGCTGACCGCAGCGCCATTAAGAGTAAAAACGAATCCAGATTGAGACTTCGAGTCATCTCGATCCGTTTGGAAACTAGCGTCTGCGTAACCGGTTGCGCATAGCTCAGTGTCTCCACCATAAGTCAATACCTAATCTTTAGTCCTCCGTAGGTACTTAAGAATATTCTTTACAGCCATCCAGTGTGCTTCACCTGGATTGCCTTGGTATCGACTCGTCATACTCAATGCATATGACACGTCCGGACGTGTGCATATCATGGCATACACGATCGATCCTATTGCCGAAGCATATGGAATCCGACTCATGCGCTCGACCTCTTCCGATGTCTTTGGTGCTTGAGCTTTACTCAAGTGCACCCCTGAGATCATTGGAAGGTTCCCCTTCTTGGAGTTGGTCATGCTGAACCTCTCAAGAATCTTATCTATATAAGACTCCTGACTGAGGGATAACATCCGTCGTTATCTATCTATATAGATACGGAGCCCCAAAATAGGCTGTGCCTCACCCAGATCTTTTATCTGGAAATGGTTCTTTAACCATACTTTTACCGAAGTTAAGAGAGGTATGTCATTCCCAATCAAGAGTATGTCATCGACGTACAGTATTAGGAAGACAATCTTGCTCCCACTCGACTTGATATATAGGCATGGTTCCTCGACTGATCGAGCGAATCCATTCTCCTTTATCACTTGGTCGAAGCGATGATTCCAACTCCGTGAAACTTGCTTAAGTCCATAGATGGAACGCTTAAGCTTGCAAACCTTCTTAGGATTTTCAGGATCGATGTACCTTTGGGTTGTACCATGTACAACTCCTCCTCCAAATAACCGTTTAAGAAGGCAGTTTTCACATCCATTTGCCAAATTTCATAGTCATGAAATGCGGCGATCGCTAAGAGAATCCGAATGGAACGAAGCATGACTACGGGTGCAAAGATCTCATCATAGTGCAACCCTTGCACTTGAGTGAAACCCTTTGCAACTAGTCGTGCCTTGTATATGTCTGGTTGTCCTTCTACAGATCGCTTTATCTTGTAAAGCCATTTGCACTGAAGAGGCCTAGCTTTATCAGGTAAGTCAACCAGATCCCATACATTGTTCTCGTACATCGAGTCCATCTCGGATTGCATGGCTTCTTGCCAAAGCTTTGAGTCGGAACATGTCATGGCACCTTTATAGGTTACGGGTTCGTTACTCTCAAGGAGTAAAACGTCGTCTCTCCCATTCTCCTCGACTATACCAATATATCGATCTGGAGGAATGGAGAGTCTACCCGACCTCCTGGGTTCCAAAGGGACATTAACCGCGGCAGACGTAGAAGGAACAGTTTCCTCCATTGGTTGCTCGGTTGTTGGTTCAGGTATCTCCGACAGATCGAAGGTTCTATTACCTCTCTTGTCTTCGAGAAACTCTTTCTCTAAGAACTTCGCACTAGCCGCAACAAAAACGCGTTGTTCGGTTGGCGAATAGAAGTAATGACCAAACATTCCTTTTGGATAACCAATAAAGTATGTCTTGACCGATCGCGGGTCGAGCTTATCCTCGTGTCTCCACTTGACATAAGCCTCGCACCCCCAAACCCGAATAAAGGACAAGTTAGGGACCGTTCCCTTCCATAACTCGTATGGAGTCTTGTCTACAGCTTTAGACGGACTTCGGTTAAGTATAAGAGCAGCTGATAAAAGAGAATAGCCCCACAATGAGTCAGGTACTAACGTGTGACTCATCATGGATCGAACCATATCAAGTAATGTTCGATTCCTGCGTTCGGACACACCATTCAGTTGTGGTGTTCCAGGTGGAGTTAACTGTAATACTATTCCGCGGTCTTTCAGGTGTCGATCAAACTCAGTTGAAAGATATTCGCCACCACGATCTGAACGTAGTGCTTTTATCTTTCTATCCAGTTGGTTCTCAACCTTATTCTGGAATTCCTTGAACTTGTCAAAGGACTCACTTTTATGCTTCATTAAGTAGACATGTCCATATCTACTCAAATCGTCCGTGAAAGTGATGAAATACCTATAGCCGTCTCTAGCGTTGATTGACATAGGTCCGCACACATCAGTATGTATGAGTCCTAATAGGTCAGCAGCGCGCATTCCAACACCTTTGAAGGAAATTCGAGACATTTTGCCTATAAGACATGATTCACACGTGCCAAAAGTTTCATAGTCAAATGGGGCGATAGTCCCATTATCAATGAGCTTTTTCACGCGTTTCTCATTTATGTGTCCCATTCGGCAATGCCATAAATACGTTTGATCTTTGTCACCAACCTTTGCTTTCTTGTTACTCACATGCATGATTTCTGTGGTTTGATCTAAAACATAAATTCCGTTCATGGAAACAGCTTTACCATAAATCATATCGTTCAATGAGAAAATACAGCTATTATTCTTAATTGAAAATGAAAATCCTTCTTTATCAAGAACGGATCTGAAATAATGTTTTTAGATAAACTAGGTACATAATGCTTGATTATTGAAATAACTCAAAACCGCTCGGGAGTTGGATTACATATGTTCTCTTGAAGCGGCGTGACTCTTGCTCCATTCCCACTCGCAGTCTACATCACCTCTTGCCAGAGTTACGATGCTTCTTAGGCCCTGCAAATGATTGCAGATGAGAACCACATCCGATTATCAAGTACCCAAGTTCAAACTTACATGGTTAATCTCAATCATATGAATAAAAGAAGACATACCAACGGGGCGCCGGCACGCTTTTATGTCCTCGGCATACAGGGCGATTCGCCTCCAATGCCCAGGCTTGTGGCAATGGTGGCACTCCATGCTCTGCTTGGCTTTTGCCTTGCCTTGTGAGCTACCGCTAGCCTCACCAGGCCCACTCTTAGCAACCACTGGCCTCTTGAATTTTGGCTTACCTACAGCTAGGTTAGCCGGAGCCTTACCCTTACCCTTCTTGTTCCCAATCATGAGAACATCTTGCTTCGTGCTCCCACTCAACTTCAGATCACTCTCCTGCATGCGAGGAGTGAATGTAGTTCATGCAGACTTTTCTGCATGTCATTCATGTAATAGTTTACCCTAAAGAGGGCATACCCATCATGAAGAGAGTGAAGCACTCGATCAATGATAATCTTCTCATCGATCGTGCAACCAAGCTCCTCCAATTTCTCAACGTTGTCGATCATGGCGAGAAGGTGTAGACCAACCGGTTGGCCCTTTTGGAGTCTAGCTTCAAAGAAACGAGTAGTATACTCGTAACTCTTAATTCTCGGAGCTTTCGAGAATTCCTTAGTAAGGGTGGTGAAAATCTTGTTTGCACCTTGGGTAATGAAACGTCTTTGCAAATTGGGTTCCATTGCATAGATGAGTACGTTACAGAACGCACCCGCTTCCATCATGAAATCGTTATAAGCAAAGGTTTGACTATTACGCATCGGGAGCTGGTAGAGCCGGCGGTGGCTCAGTCAAGTACTTGAGCTTACCGTCAGCGATGGCAGCATTCCGTAATGCGGCCTTCCAATCAGAAAAGATGGACCCCTCATGCTTGATCAGTAGATGATTCATGCCGCCATGAAAATTCTAAGCCATGATTCGCGCATTAGTGTGGCACTTGGCATTGGTTCGTCTGTACGGACAGCCATTTGTTATAGTAGTTATATCTGTATATAACGTATTCGAAACTGTGAAAAAGAAAGAAGAAGAAGAGAATAGATAAGAAATCATGGTTTTAAAAGTTTAAGTCATAAAGCAATAACGATTTAATGCAATGACTCGTGCACTCATGTAATTGACCTCCCTCGAGAATTACATAAGCGATCCCAAGACTCAATTTCTTTAAATTGATAAGCCAACCTCTTGGCTAATTCTACTGTTAGAATTCTTGGTCGATAGATTTCAGTAAATCCTATCTATTAGTCCACCATACTTTCGAGATATTACTCGAACCATAATGTTGAGATAAACTAAGTCGACAGCCACTACTTACCCAACGTAGAAGGGGTCATATTATGCCTACCAAGCGAAGAAGGGATTCATAGTGGTTCGACTTATAAAGACTAATTCTCAATTTCAGTTTTAGAGGAAGATCCCATCAACTCATTTTAATTCATTTTAAGTGAACTAATATCTAGCATTATCGTGAATGATTAAATTGAGGTGATAGCTCTAAACAAATGACATCCGTATGTCTATAAACTAGGATGCAACTATATGATCCATTTTCATGCATATTAGGTGGTTTGGTTTAGTTTAGGTGGAATATGATGCTACTATCTAACGTGAATGCAATGAAAAACGGTAAAGAAAACGCAAAAACGAAAAACACCTAGTGTGGCCTATCCCTATGAAAATAAAGACAAATACAAAGTGGAATCCATCCATGGACCCTAAGCTAGTCTTCATTCTTCATCTTGGGCTTTAAGTGGGAGTCCATCTTGAATCTTCAACTTGAATCTTCTCAAAATTACAATTTTGAATTACAAAAAAAAACCTATTTACATTCTAATTCAAAATATGCCAAAATTAAAATATTACAAAATTGGAGATTCGAGATCTCAAAATACAACCAAAATTGTGTTTCCTTCATTACGAAAACACAACTTTCTAAGGCTACACTAGTAAATTACAACCGATTGTACATTTTTAATGCGTAAAATAAACCATTCAAACCATTCAATCACAAAAAAAATAGCATCAACTAAACAAAAATAAAAACAATGCATACGAATTGATTTTAGTCCAAACCACCCTTTTAAATGATTAAAATTATGCAACAATTCCTTAATTGTTCATAATATCTTTTAACCAAAACAATAATCCAAAATCAATTTATATTATCATTGTAACATAAATTAGATCTCAAAAATATCTTAAACCTTTTTAAAATATTAGGTATCAGTATTATTGTGAACTGCTTCACAATAACATAAAATATATTATCTTTATAATATAACAAAAATTGCCAAAAACAATAATTTCCAAAAAAATTGAAATTTTCGGCCAAAATATAGAAAATCCGAAATAATATTTTTTTTTTGATAAAATATGCACGGCAAAACTAAAAAAAATAAAAGATATTCCAAATTAAATAATTTCGGCCAACATGAATAATGAATTAAACTGATTTAATTCGTTTATGCCAATGATTAGATCGATACTAACTCAATTTTAATCCGTATTAAACATTGATTTAAGACATTCAAATTAACTTTTTAACTTAAACATCATGAATTGATAGATCTAATAAAAAGCATAACAATATGTTCATTAACATACAAGAATTGATCCTTTTAAGTTTTAATTCAATCGGTATTAAATCAAAACTTATACAAATTCATATATTATAGTTTTAACATCTTAAAACATTGATAAATATGAATCAAATAGACCAAATTAAGCCCAGAAACATCACAAATTACACGGCCAAATTGAAGAAACCATTCGGCCAAAAAAATTTAAAACGTGGCCCTTTTTTAATCAATTCAAAATTACACAAAATCGATTTTTATGAAAACCTTATAAAAATTTCATGTGCCCTAAGGCTCTGATACCACTTGTAGGTTTATATCCGTATATAGACCATTAAAATCACAGGATTATAATGAAAACTTCTATAAGATTTAAAGTCATAAATCAAAATTGCATAACATAATAAAAGAATAAGAATTAACCTTTTAATCCTTATGAATTGGCCTAAGATCAATACCAAAATTATGGTATCTCCTAATTGAAACACCCAAGATAGTCTAAGATATGCCTTTGAATTGCTAGAAGAATTATAGAGGAAAAACTGGTTTTTTTTCTCTCAAGGTATAAAGTGTTTTTGTTATGATGAATGAGTGAATGAATTAGAGTAGTCTTAGAAGACAATTTAGGAAACTAAATATACTACTCCTAACCCTCCTTTGGCCGGCCTAGTAGGAGTCTTTGAGGAGATCTAATTCTCCTCAAATACTTCACTTGTTGATCAAGATACAAAGTGTATCGGGACAGAATGTATCTGGACACTTTTGTCTTGATCATTTTAGCTTATAATATAATGCAATTTATTAATAGTGTCATCTGTATGGACCGACTATAATATACTATAAACATCCTTATATTTATAATTTGCTAATTAATTATAACGGTCTATATTTAATTAGCTTGCATTATACAATAATTAAATATAACATTTTATATTCAATTCACGAATTACATTTAATCCGTCTCAGCTAAAATTATTTAATCTGTATTAAATAGCCGTACCATCATTTTACTGACTAACATTTTAGTCAGTAACATCATCACACTTGACTAACCTTTTAGTCAACAACACTAACTAACTGTTTAGTCATTAAGTAAGGCATCAATATGATCATTTTCTCAAATAATCATATTTCTCAAACACATCCTTTAGGTGTGACTCTTAGGGACCAGTTGATCACCGCCATCTGTATGACAATAACGTCAAACTTATCTAGCAAGCCAACCGTTATTGATAAACGTTAATCAACTGATTAAATACAAAATGTACCCTGTGTACCTTTAGAGATTTATTTATGTTATTGCACTAACTGTGGAGGACACTAACCCCAACAGCTTATAATTAGTACCATGATGCACCCAGAAATCACTTTGTTATTGCTTGTTTTAAACTTCTCCAGACTCTTGATCAACTTCTCGAAGATATATGAACACCAGTCATGGTTCTTAATGGTGTCAACATTTTCAACAGCCCTGAGAATCTTCACATCCAATGTGTAGTTCGATGTTGGAGCCAAAAAATATGACATGGAAACAAGAATAAAGAGTCTCTTGAACGCTTCCCCCGACTCCTTGCATTTTTTTCACTCGATTGAATAGATGCTGCATTCTGACGGGTTCACTTTAGTTCGTCACCTCAAACATATTTCGCCATTTGGTTCGCACAGCTTCAAATTCTTCTTCATCAATATGATTCATTGTTTTCTTGTCAACAGGTTCACCAACTATTGGTACTCCAAAAATGTCATGAATGTCGTCTTTTGTGAGTAAGTACTCAATCTTTTTAGCCACAAACAAATGACTTGAAGGGTTAAAAGCTTCAAGAATCCATGCAATAATCAAGGTAGGTATTGTTCTTATATTCATATGCAACATCCCACCAAAACCAATTTCTCTGACAGCTGCCTTCTGGTCGGCTGTAAATTCTTTGATGAGGTCAACTAGTTGATCTGGCCGACATTTTGAAACAAATTGCTGCTGCTGCTCAGAATTTACTTGCTTGACAGCCTCCTTCTTGACATTTTTCTGTGTTTGCTCAGATGAATCTTTGTTTGGTCTTTTCTTAGGATTTTCCTTGTTTTTCGGTGTCATGCTTTTAAATTTCTGTGACTATAACAACAATATAACATACAATTACAAAAACAATTCAATCAATACATACAAAGTATCAATTAATTACAAAGTATCACATATTAGAATATAAAGTATCATATATATATATATATATATATATATATATATATATATATATATATATAGAGATAGGTTATTTCAAGTCATACCACCCTAAGCAAGTCATCAAGTCGTAATATTGACCCTTGGATGCTACTAAATCAATGGCCAAGATTGAATGGGTCATTTAATGTGATTTAGGTAAAAAAAAATACAAAAAATACAAAAAAAAAAAAAAAATTAATAATTCACACAATCCCACAAAATTCACCGGTATTCCTTTCACACTCTCCCACAAAAGAAATTTTTACTCTCCATTCATTCATATTCAACTTTCAAAATCACTCTCTCTCTTCCTTTCACCTCTGTCATTTCGTCTACCCTCCTAATTCCTCCATTTTTTTTTCCTGCAAATTCCTTTAATTTTATTTTTCATTCCTTCGTTTCTCATATTTTCGTTGGTGGTCTTCTTCATATCATTCTCCATATATTGTGATCGAGGTATTTTTTTTTATCTATTTAATATTTCTTTAGCAACGAAAAATCAATTTAGTAAATAGTCTTGGAATTATTGTCAAGACTTATCATGGATTTCCCGTTGATATTTATTTCCTTCTTGAAATAGGGTATGAATGTAGAAGTTAATTTTTTTACTCAAAGTGGTGTTTTTGGATTGGCTTTGTTGATATTTCGAATTTTTTCGATTAAAGTCTCAATTTTTATTTTGCTTAAAACCGACTCATGAATGTATAGTTCTCTTGCATTGAAGTTATTTTTTCGTTAAAGTAATCTTTTTCTGTATTTCGAATAGAGAAGAAGATATTTCAATTTTTTTTTATGAGTACTCTTGTATAGTTCTCTTGTATTGAAGTTATTTTTACTGAAAGAGGGGTTTTTGGATTGAAGTTATTTTCTCATTAAAGTTATCTTTTTTTTTTTTTTTTTTGAAGTTATACGTGGGTAGTTAAAATCAATTTTTACAACATTAAAATTCGTTTTCTGTTTGTTAGAATCTTTTTTTTTTTTTTATATATGATACTTGTCGCTGGTTGAAATCAATTTTTAGATAATTGAAATTCATTGTTTTTGCTTTACAATCTCATTTTAAAGCAATGGCGTGTCAAGCTATATATTGTCAAAAGTTAACTGTATGTATTTACTTTGTCAGATCTCTTCAAGTAGTGGTGACCGTGAAGTCTCCGATGTCGAGACATCCGAAGATGTGGTTGAGGAGTCTGGAGACGCTAGTAAAGTCGTGAAGTGCCGCTCATGTAGCTTCTGAAAGTTATGGGTAAATTGAATGAAAGACAGAAAGCCGCTGTTCGGAGTATTGGTTTTGGTGGTCTTTCTGATGTTACATTCCCCCACCTTCCAGTCAACTATGTTAATCATTTTCTTGATGCTTTCAACGATGGGAGTTACGTGTTTAGGGTGTCGGACTCGAAAGAGTTTTTGGTGACTAAGCATGACGTTCATGATTGCTTCATGTTATCCTTTTGCCCTATTCTTGTCCCTAAACTCGCCACGGGTCGTATGAAAGAAGCGAAGACATATGCTGTGAAGGAAGTTAAATAGCGAAGGAGAAGGGTTTTTAACGTTTCGAAAAGCACAGCTCTCTTCCGATAGATCGAGTTGAGAATGCGATCTTGGCTGACACCGAGGGTGGGGGATTGTTTAAGCAATGTTATGTCGTTCAAATTATTAGAGTTTTTTTTTTTGTATGTTATGGGGATAATTAAAATCAATTATTAGAACATTGAAATTCATTTTCTGACTGTTAGAATCTTTTTTTTTGGTTAGTTAAAATCAATTAATAGAACTTTGAAATTTGTAATCTTCTTTTTTTATTTATGATATTTGTTGTCAGTTAAAATCAATTATTAGAACATTGAAATTCGTTTTGACAGTTAGAATCTTGTTTTTTTATTTATTTATGATATTTGTGGGTACTTTCCGTCAGTTAGAATCTCCTTCTTTAACGAAGACATTTGTTGGTAGTTAAAATCAATTATTAGATTACCATCTACCACTAAACATAAGATATCTTTGTACCAAGTTCAAGAGCTACTGTTAAGACGATACCAAGAAAAATAAAATCCAGAATTTTGACAAACATAAATTAAATTTCAAACCGAAAAAAAAAAAGAATATCATTACAGCAGGTTATTAGTTTGCAAAATGCTTCATACAATAAAAATATTACATGACAACTACACTTCACCCCTAGTTTTTCGACTGCTTTGGGGGCATAATTAAAATCTCGGAGCTCACTTTACATCCAAGCAACTTCTCAAACTCTTGCTTTTAAATCGATCGATGAGAAGTTGGTCGTCCCTATCGTCGTGAATGATACACTTAATGTCTCTTTGGACATTCTTGAAATGGTTTAGGGTTGAACCATTGTTTTGGAACTCATTCACATGATTCTTTAGCATCTTTTATGTCTTTGTGGCTCCAATATTCAACTAAAAAAAATCCATCAATAACATTAATTAAAAATGACATTCTAAAGGAAATAAAATGAATTTCAACATTCTAAAAATTGATTTCAACAACCCAAAAGTATCATATATAAAAAAGAATATTCTAACAGACAGAAAATAAATTTCATTATTCTAAAAATTGATTTTAACTACCCACAAATATCTTCATTAAAGAAGAAGATTCTAACTGACAGAAAACTAATTTTAATATTCTATAAATTGTTTTAAAGTACCCACAAATATCAAAAAAAAAAAAAAAAAAAAAAAACCTAGATTCTAACTGTCAAAAACGAGTTTCAATGTTCTAGTAATTGATTTTAACTATCTCCATAAAATAATTTTCAATATAGTAATAATTTAATATAACTACCCACATATAACATAAAAAAAAAAAAAAATTCTAACAAAGAAAAAGTGAATTTCAATTATGTATGAATTGATTTTAACGAACCAAAAAATAAAAAACGAATTACAATGTACAAAACAGATTATACCAGTATAAAAAGATTTTAACCACGAACAAATGCATTTTAACTACAAAAAAGAAAACTTCAACTTACTCTGATACGGTTTGACATCTTCTTCGACTGTTTTGCATAAAATTCCTTTAATCATCCCTGAAAAACTTTCACCATCAACACCTTACACATTCAAAACAAACCAAAAAGTTAAATCAATCAAAACACTGGAAAAATTATTCAATAAAAACAGATTTTTAAGCAGAAAAACAGGATTGCAAGGCCTAAACAACGAAAAAAATATTTTAAAAAATAAAAACAAACAATATTACCATTATCATAAGGGAAAATCTGCAATTTCTCCATAAAAAAATCGAAAACGAAACTATGAATTTGTTGTACCCAATTCAGTCGTCCTTCAATTTGAACCAAAAAACGGGATTTTGTTGTTTTTCTTATTTCCTCAAAAACTTAAAAAGGGGAAAAAAAAACTATGAAATCTGTCAATGAAAAAGAATAAATTTGAGAAGAATAAATTCTAAAAAAGAACAACGAAAAGATTATATTTAAAAAATAAAAAACGAACAATATTACCATCATAAAGAAATCGAAAACGAAATCACGAATTTCTTGTCACCAATTCGACGTGGTTCAAGTTTCACCAAAAAAAGGGATTTCATGGTCTTCTTATTTTCTCAAAAAACATTAAAAATGAAAATATGAAATTTGTCAATCGCAAAAGAATGAGTCTGAGAAGAAAAAAAATCTGACAAAAGAATAGGAAGAGAAGATGAAGAGCAGTAGTAGATAAATTTGAAGAGGAAAAAATAAAAAGAATGGGAATAGTCACCTAAATGAGAATTAAAATCATGCAGGAGAAAGGTTCCCTCGTTAAACCCATCAAATTTGTTATTGGCTGCAATTTTTTTTTTTTTTTTTTATTATTTAATTTGCTTGGTTCAATCTCAGCCCTCCATCAAGTGTTAATCCAAGGGCCCTAAATGCGACTTTATGACTCTCCCTAACCTATTGACTTGTTAGAACCTATATATATATATATATATATATATATATATATATATATATATATATATAGATAGGTTCTAACAAGTCAATAGGGAGGGGAGAGTCACAAAGTCAGATTAGATTGGATTTTGCTTTAGATGGAGGGCTGAGATTGCTCCTTAACTATTAAATGTGAGAGAAAAAAAAAAAAAGGAAAAAAACAAAAAAAAAAAAAAACAACCAATGAAATAATTAGGGTGAGTTGTACGAGGGAAATGTTGGAAATAAACAACGACATTCACTTCCTCTTTCATTTCAATTCAAATTACCTTTTCATTCTTCTCTCTTCCTTTCTATTCTTCTCTCTCTTCTTCTTTCACTTATCTCTCCTCATTCATTCATTCATTCATTTCACCTTAAAAATTTTTGATCTTCAAATTTATTCTCCAGGTTTTTCTTCTATCTTTTCTCCCTTTATCAAAAATTTAATTAAAAAAAACGATTTTGATCAACCTTCCTCGCCATCGTCGTTGTCACTCTTACGCCATTTTTAGTCAACCATTAAATGAGAATCGTCAACAATTATTGTCAACATTCATTGGTATTATTTTTAATATGTTTTGATTATATTTTAAAATCTAAATCTTTACTTATTTTTAAATATTAAAATTGAAAAAATAAGTGTTTTATGTTTCAGATTTGTGGTGGTGGAAAAATAGATGGTGGTGAAATTCAAAAGGAGAAGCAAAGGACGGTGCATAACATTTCATTAAAGTTTCAGATTTGTGGTATGTTTTTAGAAGACAATGGTGTTTTTATCATTGTTCATATTGATTATTTTTTTTATTTTTTATTTTATTTTTTTAGATTGAAGTTCCATTGAAGGTCAAAATTTGACTGATTCGTATTTTTTATTTATGATATTTGTGTGTAGTTAAAATCAATTATTAACACATTGAAATTCGTTTTTTCTCCGTTAGAATCTCTTTTTTTAATTTTTTAAACATTGAAATTCGTTTTTTATCCGTCAGAATATTCGTTTTTAATTATTTTTTTGTGGGTGGTTAAAAATCAATTTTAAAAACATTGAAATTCGTTTTTTCTCCGTTAAAAACTTCGTTTTTGATTTTTTTTTTTTGTGGGTGGTTAAAATCAAATTTTTCAACATTGTAATTCGTTATTTCTCTGTTAGAATCTTCTTTTTTTATTTATTATATTTGTGGGTTGTTAAAATGCAGCTGTAAAATGTGGATGAAATGCAACTGTAAAATGCGGATGGAAGGCATGTGGAGATGATGAAGCTGTCGACATAAACATATGAAACAATTGCTTTTCTCTAAAGCGAAGATTTGAAATTTGTTGAATAGATATGTGAAAACTTTACGAAGTTTAGAGAGGAGCACAAGTCTTGTAATATTATTTAAGCATTTTGTAATAATAAGTTTAGATAAATCATTTGTATTTTGTACTTGTACGAGTTTGATATAACATTGTTAATGATATTCTTTTTTTTTTCCATGAAATCTCAGATAAAACACTCAAATTTCAAATTTTACTAACATCAGTTTGAGCTTTATAGTAACCAATAAAATATCAAACTCATGTGGGTAGTAAGTTGTTGCAGTTTTCTGTTTCGTCCTTAAAATCTCTTTTAGTACATTAAAAATCGTTTTTTTCTCGGTTAAAATCTTCTTTTTTATTTGTGTTATATGTGGGTCGTTAAAATCACTTATTTGAACATTGAAATTCATTTTTTGTCCGTTAGAATCTTCTTTTTATTTATGATATGTTTCATTATTTGTGAGTAGTTAAAATCAATTATTTGAACATTAGAATTCGTTTTTTGTCCATTAAAATCTTATTTTTTATTTACGATATGATTTGAGAATACATATGATTTTCTCAAACAATAGTAGTCCAAAAAGTTAGTCCAAGAGTACGTTTAGATATTGAAATACAAATGTAAGTATTAAATTAACAAAGTAGAAGCGCCGCTACAAATTGACCAACGAAATAACGTTGATGATTTTTGAGTTAAGTTTCTCTTTAACAATACTCGTCGGAATCTTCAACTAGGGGTACCATTGTTTGATTGAGATTGATTAAAACCCGCGATCGAGTCCGACATATAACAACAATATACCCAAAATCTTTGGGTTTTTGAACGCCGTCGACATCGACGTTACTCGAATACATCTGTGAAAACAAAAACAATTTGAGTGAGAAAATAAATGAACATCTCAACATCCTCAAGTAAAAAAGAATATTCGCATTTCAATTTTATCAGACAGAAAAAAAAAAAAAAAAGATTCTATCGAATGAAAGCAATTTCAATTTTTTAAAAATTGATTTTAATAAAAAAAGAATATTCATCAACATCTCAACATCCTCAAGTAAAATATCATCAGTCCACTTCGCATTTAATTTTTAATATTCGTATTTTCGAATATTAATATATTCATTTCAGAAATTAATTCATCTTTTTTTTTTTTTTAACAATGGATTCTAAAATTAAAAATGAAAACACTAGAAAAAAAAATTATTTGTAAAAGTATGCAAACACTAAACTAAGAAACTGAAAAAAAAAAAAAAAAAAAATCAATATATTAAACATGTAGTGGTAAAAATTTTATCAATCAAAACCATGAAAATCAAAAATGAAACTATGAATTTGTTGTACCCAATTCAGATGTCCTTCAATTTTCACCAAAAAACGGGATTTTGTTGTCTTCTGATTTTCTCAAAAACATAAAAACGAAAAACGAAACTATGAAATATGAAAGGGAAAAAAATAAATCTAAGAAAAAAAATTTCTGAAAAAGAAGAGGAGAGTTGTATCAACAAAATCAAATAAAAAACAAAAAAAAAAAAAAAAAAAAACTCAATAAATTCACTTACCAATTTATAAATTCCCAATCTGCGAATCCTCCATCTATATCAACAAAAACAATTTAAAATTATTCACAATCAGATTACTTTAAGCCAAATGTTAAAGATTGTTAATTTGGAATTGACAAAAAAAAAATGATGGCGTTTTAAAAAAAATTAATGGATTGATGTAGAAAAAAGGATGATGTTTTTGGAGGAATATTGAATTCCTGTAGAATTTCTCAGGGAAAGGAGAAGAAGAGTCATGGCAATGTAAATTAATTATGTTTTATTAATCAATATTGAAAATAGAAGCACAGGAAACAATTCCCTCGTTCTACTAAACACCTTTACAATTTATTTTTTATTTTTTTTCTTTTTTTTTTTGTATTAAATACACTTTCAATCTCAACCATTGATTAAGCTTTCATCCAATGGTTGAGATTGAGACTCAATGACTCTCCTAAATAGTCTGACTCAAAAGAACTTATCTCTCTATATATATATATATATATATATATATATATATATATATATATAGAAATAGGATCCTATGAATCCCTCCAATTTTCATGAGTCCTGCATCCTCATAGTAGCCGTCGGATCTAATTAATTTGGAGCGTCCAGATTGTGCCACGTCGCCCCTCACCCTTACCTCTTATAACGTCTTAAAACATTCAAAACTCAATTCATTTTCGACCGTACTTTCTCTCTCTAAAAATCAGGCGATTCATCCTCGTTCTCCGGCAATTCATCTCCGTTCTCCGGCGAAATTTCTTCAGTTCATTCATCATTTCTTTAGTTCCTTCATCTTCGATCATCTTTTGCTAGTTCTCTTTCTTATTTGCGCGTTCTCGTTCTCCGGCGATTCAAGCTTCGTTCTCCGGCGAAATTTCTTCGGTTCCTTCATCATTTCTTCAGTTCCTTCATCTTCGATCATCTATCGGTTGTTCTTCAGTTCCTTTATCTTCGATCAGTTTCTTCAGTTCGTTATATATTTTGGTTGTTTTCGACTTTTAACCTAATTTCTACTTCTTAGGTAACATAATTTCTACTTTAATTCTACTATTTTGTTTGTTTTTCAACAGCATTTTTGGATCTGCGTTAGGTTTTCTTATTTTTCCGTGCATGTTTATTAATCAATTTTGCTCTAACTTGACATATACTTGCTGTTGTTGATGTATAGTTTTTAAATTTGAAGTAATTAAGATGAATTTGAAGTAATTAGGTTTATTACGGAGTAATTAGGGTGATTTTGCACAAATTTGGATTTGCATTTTTTCGTGCATGTTGAAATTAGGGTTTTATATTTTTTCTGTTGTAAATTTTTCCTGCATGTTTAATCAATTTTGCTCTAACTTGACATATACTTGCTGTTGTTGATGTATAGTTTTTAAATTTGAAGTAATTAGGTTTATTACAGAGTAATTAGGGTGATTTTGCACAAATTTGAAAGAAATTTATTGTTAATAGTGTTTAGTAGGTGAAATTCAAAGTAATGAGAACGAATTGTAAGTAATTAGTATGATGAATTTTAACATTTCTTATTGTTCAATAAATGTTGGTTAATTTTTGTAGTTTTTTTTTATGTATTGCTGCTGTTTTATGTTTAGATGATGATTTTAAACTAATTAGTATGTATTTTTAAGTAATGATGATAATTATGTTCAAGTAATTAAGATTAATTGATGTTTTTTCAAGTAATCATGATAATTAGTTTCAAGTAATTAAGATTAATTGATGTTTTTTTTTTTTCGTTTTCTGCGGTATGTAGTTTGTTACTTTAGTTTATTTTTCATGTTACTTTAGTTTATATTTCATGTTATTGTAATGTATCTATTCTGTTACTATAATGTATCTATTCTGTTACTATATTAGGTTTATACTTTGTTTTTTTTACCTGTTGCTGACTTCATTTTTTTCCATTATAAGTAGGTTTTCTTTAAACAAACAAAATGGTCCTAAAGTGCAAGGGTTGGGGTGTAAATGTTTATGAACAAGACAAAGCTGCTTTTGTTAATGATTACAATAATAAGAGAAAGGAAAGCATGAAGTCTATATTTGGTGAGGGACATAGTGTTAAGATAAGAAAATACGGAAGGCAACGAGTCCAAGGTCTTATTGATGTTTTTAGTAATCTTGATTACTTGGAAATCTTCTTTAGCAAACTTGAGAATCGACTTGACAAAGCTTGTGTCGCTGAAGTTTGTAAAAGTTGGGCATCAATGTTTTTGTTGGCTAATGAAGATGATCCCCGTATTAAAACTGAATACAATAATAACTTAACAGGAACATTTAAACTAGGGGTAGAAATTTTGAGCAGGAATAACAATGTAATATGTAAACGTTGTGTGTGCTACAAGACATTTAATAGAGTAGCACAAGACTTGTTACATGAATGTCAGATGTTAAGTGGACAGCATGTTGAGCATTTGATCGAAGAGGAAGTTGAAGACAGTCCCCCACCTGATTACACTCCCGAGGAAGCTGCTTCATCACTTGAACTAGGAGTGTATTTACTAACAAACGGAAATGATGTAATAATAATTGACTAAGTAATAATTAGGTTTCAATATCTACTATATTATTATTGTATGTCCATGTTTTGTAATCCTTAAAAATGGATATTATGTAATAATATTTGACTTTGTAGTAATTAGGTTCGAATATTTACTGGATTAGTGTATGTCCATCTTTTGTAATACTCTTTTGAGTATTAATTTTTTATGTAAAAAAATTTTTATTCTATTAATCTAATGTTTTTATTCTGTTACTTTAATTTATATTGTGTGTTACTTTAAATTTATATAGTGTTTTTATGCTATTCTGTTTTTATTTTGTTACTTTAATTTATATATTGTGTTACTTTAGTTTATATAGTTTGTTACTTTAATTTATTTTAGTCTTTTACTTGAGGGTAGTTTGTTTGTTGTTGTATATTTGATGGTTTTTTTTTTTTTTTTTTTTTTTTTTTTTTTTTTTTTACAGCATATCATGGATGAGACAAGATGTATTACTGGTGCTGAAGAGTCTTCTTCACCAACTCCTCAAATTTCAGTGAAGGAGACGAACACGCTTGTTGTCTCAAAGGTATAAGGGAAAAAAGTGGATTTGGTGCGTACTAATAAAGGCAAAGCTGGCCAAAAGTGAGTTATATTTTTTATTAGAATTCAGTATATAGTCTGTTATCCTTTATGTCTTCTTTTTTTGCTTTTTAATATGTATTTTTTTTTTATTTCCAGAATTTAGTGTTCTGTATTTCAATTTATGTTGTTCATGTTTTGCTTTCTGTGTTTTATTTTTCTGCAGGAGCACTACTTACCTGACGAAATGTCGGTCAAACAATTTGGTTAAGCTTATTGAGAAGTTGTCGTCCGCTCAAAAGCAAGCTCTTAAGGACATCGGTTTTGGAGGTTTATTGGATTTGAAAATTACTGTATTGCCGCAATCAATAGTGGAATGGTTTGTCGATGCTTTTTCTGATTCAAGCCATCTATTTCATGCTTCTGCTACTAAAGAATTCCTACTCTCTAGTGATGATGTGCATGATGTTTTTTTTACTACCGAGGGGTCTTCGAAAGATTGATTTAGTCGCCACTGGTCGTAGTAAAATGTCTTCTCAGGAGGACATAAAAGCTGTTTGGCGTAAGAAGTTTGGGATCAGTGGTACTGGTGTTATTTCTCTCTCCGAAATACACGATAGTTTGGCCAGCTATAAGCATGCGGATGATCATTTCAAGAGGTTGTTCGTGTTGTACTCTATGTCTTATTTTCTGGCTCCAACAGCAAATCATAGTGTTGATTTGAGGCTGTTGAAATCAGTAGACGATGTGTCTGCTATTAATCAGTTAGATTGGTGTACACACGTACTTGACGATCTTGTGTCTGCATTTCAAACTTGTAAGTCGGGTGAACGATCAATTCTACGCGGATGTATTGTCTTCTTGATGGTGGCATATTTTCATCGCTTTGATTTTAGAGGGGTTGCTATGCCTACTGAACTCCCTCTCATTCAACATTGGTCGGATGAGAGTTTCAAAAAACAGATTAATGATGAGTTGAAGACGGGGTCTTTGGGTAATGCACCTTTCAGTAAAAATCATTACCCTCGTAGTGGGAGTGTCCCTGTTGCTGAAGCTTCTCCTGTCGGATATCAAACTGAAGCACCGGATACGGCTGCTGCTGATGTAAGTTGTGTTTTTAGTTTACATATTCTGTGTTACTTCAGTTTATATTCTGTGTTACTTCAGTGTAATATCCTGTGTTACTTTAATATATATTGTCTTTTACTTGAATATATATTCTGTGTTACTTTAGTATATATTCAGTGTTACTTTAGTTTATATTCTGTGTTACTTTAGTGTAATATCCTGTGTTACTTTAATATATATTGTCTTTTACTTGAATACATATTCTGTGTTACTTTAGTATATACTCAGTGTTACTTTAGTTTATATTCTGTGTTAGTTCAGTGTAATATCCTGTGTTATTTTAATATATATTGTCTTTTACTTGAATACATATTCTGTGTTACTTTAATATATATTCAGTGTAACTTTAGTGTATATTATGTGTTGCTTTAACATATTTCATCTTTAATTCATTTTAGGATCTTGGAGAACTATTAATGAGGTTGAAAGGGGTTTCTGAGGAGTACCATCAGAAATCCATTGCCATCATTAACTTGATAAAGGGCAAGTGGAATGACTTTCCAGTTCGGGAGTCATTCCCTTCTTCATCTCCTACACTTACTCCCACCCAAATATTCTTTGCGGACCCTCTTTTGCACTTATATGTCGATGAGATATATCAGCACCTTGGTCCTATGAAAGCGGCTGCTGATAGTATTCCATCATTTGATAAGTTTAGTGAGAACCTGAAAGAAGCCAGTCGTGATGGATTCGGTTCTAATGATGGTGCTACGAAAAATGATGGTGGTGATGATGATGATGTCAATTTAGGAGATGATGGTGCTGCTAATGATGGTGGTTATGATGGTGCTGATCGTGTTGATTTAGTTGTTGGAAATGTTCTACGTGAATTAAATTCTTTTGGTGCTAGTGATGATGGTGCTACTGCTGAATTAAATTCTTTTGGTGCTGGTGAAGATTTAGATAGTGGTGATGATGTTGCCGCTGATGATGGTGGTGTCGTAGTTGGTTCTTACCACCCGTATTTGCTGCATTCAAAAGAACAGGAGAGCATAATGAATATAGTTCCTGAAGAGTTCGGGTGTAGCATTAACTGTGGTGAACCTAACGGCAGCTGTAATATTGTCTCAACACACTTAATAGAGAACAAGATTTTGTTCTCATGTGTCTTAAAGCTTCGAAAGGATGTCATTGACTATTGCTTTGTCGATGATAATGACTTTAGTCGAGGGTTAGATTTCTTTCCTTTTTAAATTTTTTTAAAAAAATAAACTTACATTAATATGATTAACTTGTATTTTTTATTTCCTGTTACTTTAACCTGTATACCTTGTTACTCTAGTTTCATATGTCTGTTACTTTTTCCCCTGTTACTTTAACTTGTATTTGTTGTAACTCTAATGCTATATGTCTGTTACTCTATTTTATTTGACATCTGATGTGAATTTTATTGTCTCTTTTAGTGAAGACCTTTTTACTTATGGAGATTACAATCTCATAAGCCGAGACGACATTATGACGTTGATGCCGGATAAAGAGATTACTTCACCAGTTATTGAATGCTGGTGTATTCTTCTAAATGCTCTTAATTCTCAAACCAGATCGTCAAATAAGGTTTCTCGGCTATTCATCGGGTTAACTCACTGTGTATGTCATCTATCACGTACTTTTTTTAGTTCTTACTCTACTGTTTTGCCTTTTTATGATTGTTTATTTATATTTTTTAATTTTTTTTTTGCAGGATTCTTTTAGGAATTTTTTACTTGCGAGTAAACGGCAAGCTAAAAAGGAACTGATAGAAGAAATTTATCAGGCATGGGACAATTGGATATCCATTCAACCTGACGGGTGTAATTCGGATTCAGATTTGGTAATATCATCTATCTTTTTAAAATTAATTGAATTAAACTTAATAAGTTTCATTCTCCTTGTGTTTAAAATTTCTGCTTTTTTTTTTTTTTTTTTTTTTTTGTAGGTATTTATTCCCATTCATTCTGGTACTCATTATTCTTGTGTATGTATCAACTTTTTGAAGAAGAGGTTTGAGTATTTAGACAATCAGGGTTATGGTGAAGGATGGAAAGGTTTTGTTTTAGAATCATATGCCAAACGATCTGTAAGTGTGCCTCGCTGCAATTGTTTTTCCCTCCTATTATTCTTTAATTTTTATTTTCATTCCATAAATTAATATTTTTTTTTTTTTTGTTGTCTAGGCTCAATTGATGTGTTCGTACCTCAAGAAAAAGCGTATCGCAAAAGCTAAGGACTGTCGTCGTTTTGAGCTTGTCAACATACCGTTTAGCTGGCAATTGGATAAGACTGCAAACAACGACTGCGGTTTGTTCGCAATGTTTCATATGACTTTCTACCAGGGGGACGTTTTTAGTTGTGGGCTGACTGATGTTGCCATGAGGACTTTATATAGAGTGGAAATTGCTGCCATTCTTATTCTTAGTGGCATCAACACTTTGAGGTCAAATGTTCTTGATAAAGTGAATCAGTGCACAAACATCAAGATGTCACTATTGCCTCAACTTGAAGAAAAACGAAGAAAGGCAGCAGAAGATGAACAAATTCAGCCTGATGTGACTGAAAATGTCGCTGTGGATGAAGCAATGCAGAGTGTTGTCACAAAGAATGTCCCTGTGAATGAAGCAATGCAGACCGGTGTTAATTTGACAAAAAGTTTCCCTCCAGTTGAAGAATTTTCAATACCCACAGCCAAAACAAAATCGAACTTGACTGAAGTCACGTCATCTCCTACTACTGTTTTGGGTAGCAGGAAGAGGAAGACAGGAGATGGACTGGGTTGTAGTTTGGACTGTGGAGTGGTAGACAATGAGGTCCTACTTATTTCAGCATATATGAGGGCACATCAAACGCTATTTTCTAAAATGCTGAAGTTGAGGAAGGAAGTCCTTGACTACGTGTTTTTAAATGATCATGAATTTCAAAATCAGTAAGTTTTCTCATTTATTTTGATTTCTATTATTTTATTTTATTGTCTGTGTTACTTTAGTGTATGTTCTATGTTACTTCAGTGTAATATCCTGTGTTACTTTAATATATATTGCCTTTTACTTGAATACATATTCTGTGTTACTTTAGTATATATTCAGTGTTACTTTAGTGTATATTCTGTGTTACTTTAACACATTTCATCTTTAACTTGAGTATATATTTTGTTTTCTATGGATGTGTTACTTCAATTTATTTTGTCTGTTACTTTAATTCATTTTCTGTGTTACTTTAGGGATTGTAACCTTAATTATTTCAGTTATTTTTTTTACTTGATTTTTTATATTTTTGATAACACTTTGTATGTGTCTGTTTATTGAATTTCTCCTTTGCAGGGAGATATTGTGTTCATTTGGTGATTTTCCCTTCTTAACAAGGGATGATTTTCTTACGATGCAACTGGATAAGAATTTGAGCACAAGGGTTGTAGAATGTTGGTCAGTGTTGCTCAATGAGCTTGAATTGAAAGATCCATTATCTCCATCCAAAATGTATTTTGGAATTCGTCACATGGTAATAATTCTTATCTTTGTGTGTGTTTTTTATTCTTGTTTTCTTTGAAAGTTTTTAGTTACAGTGAATTATTTCGTTTTCACTTATATGCTCTTGTTTTATGATAGGATGCTCTTCATCGTATCTATGAAGCAATGTTCGAGGGAAGTCAACCAGATGATATGTATGGAAAATTGTTTGAAATTTGGAAGTCTTTCCTTAATACAAATCTTCATAAATGCAATCTAAAGGCGGACATAATTTTCATCCCCTTACTCGTTGATGATCACTATTTTTGTGTATGTGTTTTATTCAAAGAGGGTGTTGTTCATGTCCTCGACAATGACGTCTATCCTACTTGGGAAAGTAGTCAAGTGTACAATTGGTCCAAGATGGTGGTATGTTCTAGTCTTTGTTCATTAGTACAATCTAATGCATTTATTTTTGTATATTATTAATGTTACTCTAGTTTATTTTTATTGTTACTTTAGTGTGTTTTTGATGTTACTGTAATACATTTTGTTGTTTTACTTATTTTGTTTTAGGTTGGTCTTCTTACTGACTTTTTCGACTTGATGGGCATTGAAAGAGATGAAGATTGTATTCATTTTGGACTTCAGCACATCAAATTTCCTTGGCAGAAACAAGGAGATTTGAAACTGGAATCTAGATTATTTCTATTAATGCACATGGTCTGTTACGACGGGAAGTTATTTGAATCTGAGTTGAAGAAGAAGCCATGCAGACGGAGTTATGCTGCTGAAATTGCTGCTTCCTTGATATTATGTGACTACAACGATGAAAGAAGTGAAGTTCTTAAGAAAGTTGAAATATTTATCAAGGAAAAGCGTATAATATGGAGTCCTTCATTATATCAGTCACGAATCAAAGGCAAACCGGCTCCGACTTTGGTAAATAAAAGGAAAGCCGTTGGAGATGTGAAACCAACTAAGCCACGTTCAAAGAGGCCAAAACCTAATCTTGATTCAAAGATACCTTCCGATGTTGACGATGATGAGGACGCTACCTTTTTGGTAATTGATGAGTCTTTGTCATGCCTTAAACCTTTCTTAACTGATCCTCCTAAGGAGTATGTGTATTTATTTTTTGTTCATTTGTTTTTTAAAATTTTTCCTTTATCTAAATAAGTCTAATTTAATATTGTTTTATGGCTTCTTTTCTAACAGCGACGTTCCAAAGAGGACACAGTACCACAAAAGGGTGAAGCAAATCGCAAGATCAGGAAGAGGTAGACGTAAATCTGAAAGGGCCAAGAAACAGATTGTTGTTTATAAATGATTCTTATTTTGAACAACTCTGTTTGTAAATGTTATTTTGTGTGCAGCTAGCTAGTCTTCATTGTGGTTGTAGTGATTGTTATTTTGTACAACTCTGTTTGTAAATTTTATTTTGTTATTTTATGTTACTTCAATACATTCCCTCTGTT
Organism: Dianthus caryophyllus; assembly: GCA_023091065.1. Classification (NCBI taxonomy): domain Eukaryota; kingdom Viridiplantae; phylum Streptophyta; class Magnoliopsida; order Caryophyllales; family Caryophyllaceae; genus Dianthus; species Dianthus caryophyllus. The sequence continues at coordinate 26,291,334 of CM041524.1, forward strand.
ACTCTAATGTAGGTTCATTGTTACTTTAACATTAATGTTACTTCAATAGTATTAATTTATTTTTCTGTTACTTCAATACATTTGTTTCTGTTACTGTAGTAAATATTGTGTGTCACTACTATATTTATGTTATTTTTAACAGACTAATCATGTTACTGTAACTTAGCTCCCAATCATTTTTGTTACTTTATTATTCAAGTAATTTAGTGAATTAATTCAAATTATAGGATTGAAAACTACCAACTATCATCTATAATATAAATTGAATTAATATATGCCTATACCAATAATATAAATTGAAAATTACAAGCATGATAGAGAAATTAATAAGGTATTTGATGTTACTTTAACAAAAACAATAAAAATTCAACTATAAAAAAAAAAAAAAAAAAAAAAAAAATTACTATAATCTATACTCATGTTACTTTAACATGGTAACCGTGTAACTTTAATACCATATTGATGTTACTCTAACAAAAATTATAAAAGTTCAACTATAATAAAAATTCAAATACTATAAGTCTATTTTTCCTATACTTTATTTTTTGAATATTCTTTTTGATCTTTTCCACAATCGCTGCAAAAAAAAAAAGAAAAAAAACAATAAAATTAAATATATATTAATAATGTTACTCTATTAATATGTAAAATAGAGCTATTGTTGCTGTAATGTGTAACAGTTGTTACAGCAACGTACATTTAGTGTTAATGTTACTGTAATGTGTAAAGGATGTTATAATAAGATATACTTACAGCTGCTTTACTCATCGTTTTCATCTTCTTCTTCTCCATCTACTTCTTCTTCTTCACTTGCATTTTGATTTTCTGGCATCTTTTCAACAAAAGGAAAAGGGCAGTTTCTCTTATCATGATTAGCCATTTGTTTGCAATTGTTACAAAGCCTTTTTTTGTTTTTTCGCTTTGGCAATTGATTGCTTTTTGTTGCTAATCAAACTTTTACCACTTCCTTTGTTTTTCGAGTGATTCGGTGGCAATATATTAACTTGTTCAGGATCCTTACAGCCAAGCAACATCTCCAATTCCTTCTCCTTTGACAGTGTTTTACGTTGAGGATCCATTTTGATTCTGAATTGTTTCAGCATTTCAGCAAATTCTCTTATTTGACACTCGTTCTTTGAAGATAGGACACCAATAATGCCATAGAACACAGACCAAACTTTGGATTTCTCTACCTTCGTAACGTCAATCACGTCGCAATCATCAACAAGGTTGCCCTCAACATCATAGGCACCTCTCTTAAGTGCGTCTTTGGACCATCTCAGCATGATATACCGTTCAGGTATCTGTTCCACTCGCTTTCCCGACAGCACCCAAATTACGTGCCTACAGAGAAGCCCTTTCCTCTCAAACAACTTACAGGAGCACTTTACTTCAACGTTCACTCCGCTATACTGAACTTCATACGTCTTCTCTCTCAACGCATCTTCAACCAAAGTAGTTTCACATACACTCGTCTTTGTGTACCCAACAACACAACAACTACACATCGAGTACTTTATTTCCTCTTGAAATTCAGAAAATAATTTGTGAGTGTATACCTTCGAAGCATGAAGTTCTAGTTTCAGCGGTGTGATTGTCTGAGGTAATGAGCTGTCATTTTCAATATCAAGTAGCTTTTGAGTGTGCCTTTGCTGATCCATTGCACTTTGGTACCTCATCCAAAATTCAACCAAAGTTCCAAATTGATTCTCAAACTTTTTGAAGAAACTATTTGCACTTTCGGACCTCTGCGTAGTTCGAAGGATACATCCCATCTCCAAGTCTCTGTGATACGCAGGAATCCAATTTCGTCTGATGTGGAACATATACGACAACCACCTATGTTCTTCCAAATCAAACTCCTTCATTATCTCAGTCCATTGACTCTCAAAATCTGATGGTTTTAAGTCGTTGTTCCACACAACTCCACCAAACTTCGTGAGAAACTCGGTATCCTTGCAGATAGCACTCCCTACTTTATCAACGACTTTTTCCATTATGTGCCACATGCAAAATCTGTGTCTTGCTGTTTTAAAAACAGCTGGGACAACATTCTTTATTGCTGGGTCTTGGTCTGTTAATGAGGCTTCATCCTCATTAGAAAGCAAAGTACCAGCAAAAGTAACAGATTTTTTGTGGTTATCGATGCCAGTAAAAGGAGTAAATACCATCATATACTTGTTCGTACCATAAGTGGGATCAAATGTAACAGCATCTCCAAAAACGGAGTAATTTCTCCTAGGTACTGCATCAGCCCAAAAGACACGACATAAATTCTAGCCAGCATCAACATCATACGCAAAGTAGAAGCCCTTTCTCGTTTCACTAAGTTTGTGAAGATTATTCACAAATATTTCAGCGTCATTTTCTCCTATGAAACATTTTACATCCCTCTGAAAATTCTTGAAATCAAGAAGAGAAGCTTCCACATTTTCGTATCCATTTGCAAACTCTTTGCAAATTCTGAATGTTTTGGTCGGCCCAATATTGACCTTCGAGTTGTTCAGTATCATTTGTTTATGATACAGCGATAATGTAATACCCGAGAATTTTGAGATCGTATTAATTTACATTTCTTAGCTCGACTTAGTTAAGTTCAACTATTTTATTCTTAATTAGCTCTTTTAATGCTCTCTCAACTCTCTGCAGTTCAATTAGCTCACATAAATTCTTAAGTCAGCTTATATTTATATCTCGAGTCTATACATTATTCGAAACTCATTATTTATAATAAATATTTGTTCTTATATATTTTCTTTACAAATATTTATTTAACAATTATTATTTCAAAGGACAATTTTAGAAGTTAAAAGATTTCTATATTTGTGTGATGTACTTGAGATGGGTGTTTGTCATCTCCTCTTTAATTATAATGAGCCTAGTGAATCGTGGGAGCATGAAGAGGGCTTGGTCAATTGTGAGAAAGATAGCACCAATGTCTTTAAGGTAGGATTGAAGGATCTCAAGGAAAGGGATGAGTTTGATTGGAACATAGCTAAGGACAAGGGAAAGACATTCATGGAATGAAAGTTTAAGGGGGAGCTAAAATTCTCCAAAGAGTTTGCTTACCCTAGGAGGAAGAAACCACCAGATAAGAATGACCAAAATTTGAGGGCAAATTTTTTTCAAGAAGGAGAGTTTGCAACAGGAGTTGCTCTTGCAAGGCAATGGTCGTGGAACCCATTTACACCTTTGAAGAGAAATGCAAGTTTTGTCAAAGGAAACCTCATGGTCAATGGATCAAGGAGGCATAGGTGGTAAACTTGGGTCCTAAATCACATTTCGATCATCCCTAGGAGTCGATGCCTAGAAAAGCCCCTAAGGAAAGGAAAGGAAAGCAACAACCTAGGCCATGAACCATGGAGCCTATCTTGACATGTCGGTAGAGATTTTAACATAACTCCCAATTTGCTCATCCAATTGAGGTGAAACGACTTTCATATGAAAGCTAGCTCGGAGAACTTTCATTTGACATATGGTTGGTTATCTGGTTCAAAGGGAGCAGAGAGTTATGACTTCTACAAGTCAGGGGTCAGATTTTGAAAGCTCAGTCCATAGGTAGATTCGACATGTCCGTACTAAAAGTAGCATATCTTGAGCTCTAGGCAATATATTTGGATGATTAGTTTTGCATTAGATAGCTAGCTCAAATACCTTTCCAATGCCATATCGTGGGCCTTGTAATTCAATGTGAGCGTGAAATGGTGAAGCATAAAAGTCACTTCAATCTCAAGAAACTCAGTTATGAACTGTTTTTGGGTTAATGAGCAATGCACTTGTCCTACCTTCTCCTCCTTGGGTGATGTAACAACCTGGTTTTTAGTCGACTTTAATTACTAAGGCGGAAATTAATTAAGTCTTAAACCAGCGTTATTAATTATACAAATAACCCAAAATATTACATCATCGTTTAAGAGTTGAATAAAACAACTCTAAGTACGGATATTTAAAAGAGTAACGTTATATATATTACATCTCTCTCGAAAATAAACTATGGTAAAGCAATAAAACGTCTCGTGGCCCCATCCAAAATCCAGCTCCTGGTCCACGGTAATCCTGCACAATAAACCTAGGGGGGTGTCACTGAGCGACAAAGGACTAGCTATGCTCATACTTACCCTCGATTTCAATTACTTTGGTTTATTACTATCGCTTTATAATTATAACATTATGATAAAAACGTAAACATGCTTATTACAAATAGCACATACAGACATATAAGTCATAATAAGCATGCGGTTTAAAGCGATAAATCATATAAGCATGATATTCAGTTATGAAAGCAATAACAGATAATATCATAGCAATAGTGTCACAACATATCAGCAGAATTTGCAAAGCGATATTAGATCGCAGACAAACATACATATCGTATTACTAACATCATGCAGACTCGATTCACTTCAGAAATTTGTGGTCTTTAGTTTTCGAAGATGGTACACACTCATTCTCAATTAATCATACAACAGACAACACATACTGCTTATGAGCCTGACCACTGAGTAGGCCATTGTACTCTAGTCGCTTGCATCTCACTACCATAGTGCAGCGGCTTACTCGACTCGTAAACCACGCCGAATACTATAGTACTTGCATCTCATCTTCTAGTGTTCGAAATGATTTGAACTTCAGATACAATCCCGTCAAGTAATCTTTACGCAGGGTAAGAACGAATGCTAGTATCGCGCCCACTAAGAACGAAACACGGCAAGGAGACAGAACCGCTATAATCGACCGGAATCCACAAGGTCACGAGTGCCCTGTTACTTTAGCGAAATAGGGGAATAAAACCCTAGTCTAGTATGCATACACTAATATCCACTTTAAGAATAGGCTATGCTAATCATAGAGCACCTTAACTCTGGATAAAATGACTATTTCCTAAAGCCTGACCCAAAAGAGTTGGCATATTCATTATCTTGCGCGGCTTTGGCTATACGACTTAAGGCGTAACGGCATGGGCAGGATGCTAAGCAATAAAGCTGCCGGCTTAAACCACACTATTCGGTATGACCCAAGCCAGAGACCGAGATAGTGGTATCCGCACAAGACTATCTTAACCCCACTTCACTTACGATTGACGTTTTCATATCGGAGGCTCAAGCTTTTGACCTTTGATTTAACTTACTCAATATTCATTATGTATTTGATATTTTATATTACATGTTCCTAGACTCTCCTAGTCTCATCGTCAAACGTTTAAGTATTTTATTCGGTTGGATATGATCACATAACACGTTCGTTTATTATTTGAAGTATTGTTAATTATTAACGTTTTTAAGTTTCTATTTTAATACGTTTATTAGTATGTCCAATTTTATTTAAGTGTTTTTCAAACACTTTAAGTCATTTACTTAATCAATTTTAAATTTTCTATACTTAGAAAATTTTTCAATTATTTTCAATATTTCAAATTTTGAGATTTGAATTATCTTTAAATTTTAAGACGTAACTTGTTTTACAAGTTTCGTAAATTTTTCACTATTCACTATTCATTGTATTTTATACGTATTCGTATTTTTATACTCCGTATTTTATACGTATTTTTTTAAATGTATTCGTATTTTTATACTCCGTATTTTATACGTATTTTTATACTTATACGTATTCTTATACTTGTACGTATTTTTATACTTATACATATTTTTATACTTAAGATATTTTAGGTGTAAAAACTAAACCTTTTAATTTACTAAGTATAATTTTCTAGTTTCGAAGTCGTTAAGTTCGTTTTGTATTTAGTGATAATCGATATTTATTTTAAACTGAAACTTAGTTAAATTTAGTCGTCTATTTACTAAATTTAGCGATTTTAATTTTTATAATAATGGTATCGTGGATGGTTCATTTTAGTCCGTATGTCCAAGTTCAACAGTCCAATTGCAAAGATAGTAGCACACGATTTAGTTCATTTTTATAACGGTTAATCATTTTTATCGGTTTATTATAATTCATTTATAACTAAAACGATTTATACAAAATTTTAATTCTAATAACTATTAAACTTTAGTGACTTAGTGATAAATTCATTTTGATTAAATTTGGTCCATTTAAAGTGTATATGTAGTGTGGTTTTATATATATGTCAATATTGATTTATTTCTTTTAATTTCTTAATTCTATTTATTAACTACTAATTAAATTATTTTAACAATTAAACTAAAAAGTGATAAAAGTAAAATTTGACCCTAAAATGCTAGGAATGCCGTGAGCAAGTCAAGATGGTGTCCAAATTTTCATTTTTCGTTTTTATCGGTTTTTAGCTTAAAGTCTTTATATTTTAACTATTCTAATTATACTAAAACGATTTAAACTAAAATGAAATTTACTAAAAATTTCATTTATATTTATGAATAGTGTTTTTCAACACTTTAAATTTCTAACTTTTTAATCTTAATGATTTATAATGTTTTAAGTTGATTTATATTATAATACTAACAATATATAAAACAATAACTAAACATAAACACTAATTATTAACAAACATAAACTAAAACGAAATCAAAATGAGTAAAAAGGATGAACACACATGAAGACCATATGAACACACATGAACATCAAACTAAAACTCAAGAACACATATGTGAATATTTAACAACTTATAATTTATTTTTCAAATTTAATTTTTTTACATGACAACTTCTATTTTAACCTAACTTAATTTAACATATTATTTACAAAAATTAAAAGTGAAAATTTATTTAAAAATGGAGGGAAAACCGTGAGTATGTAAGTGTATGTATAAATTTTCATTTTCAAATTTTATTCACTTTAAACTCATTGTTAATATTTCACATAATTTTTATATATGATTACTACATAACTAAAACATAAATAAACATAAAAATCATATGAATCATAATTTAAAATGCTCAAAATTAATTTAACTAAACATATTATCATATTACTTATTTATGATCATTTATCTATACAACACATAATCATACAAGTGCATACAAGTGATGTTTAACATATTTAACATAAATATCATACTCATAAAACTTATAATAAAAATCAAATTAATTTTCAAAGAGGCTAATATAAGAAATAACTAGTCACCTCAAATTGAATGTTAATCGTCGAGGATCTAAAATAAATTTTAGATCGGAAATTTCTTCACCCAAAATACCCAAGAATGTTAGCTCCAAAAACCCAAGGATAAACTAAGAACACTAGTGAATTATTAAGGAAGTATTATAGGTTTTAATTTAAGTGTTTTAGGAAGAAAATAAGAAAGAAAATAAAGGGAGAAATGGAGGGGATTGCTACGGTCAAAAATAGAGTCAAGGAAGTGTGTTTTGCACTTGTGAAATAAATGAGAAAGTTGTCATCAATTTAGGTTAAATGAATTTAGGTTAAAGCTTGATTTATTTAGTAATTAAAGTTTTTATTTAAATGAATTATGAGTCATAATAATCAAGTGGAACCACTTGACTAATTTGGAAGGTTCCCCTTGATATTTTGATAAAGAAAAGTTTTTCACGAAATTAATCAGTTTTAAAAAGTCGGGTGTCAAAAGCGATAAAAGTTAAAGTGTGCGCGTTTGACGATTTTTCGAAATATCTCTACTTTAAAATTTTAAGACTAAAATATTTTATTTACTATTCGAGAAAATATTTAAAAGTGATGGAAATGAAAATGGTAGTATTAATGTAGTAGTATTGTATTTTGTATGTATTATTATTATTAAGTATAAACTTTAAATTTTAATACATAAAAATAAAAAATGATGATGAAAATATAAAGGTGTAAGTAAATGTGTAAGAAAATGGAAGATGATAGACTTAGAAAAGTCTAAGTCAAATGGTTCTAATAAATTTTTCGGGCTCGATTTTCGTTTTTGAAATTTTCGATTTGCGCGATCGCAGAAGGTTTCAAAATAAAGGATATGATCTTAAAATAGTATTTTGAAATAAAATCGGAATTAAAAATAAAATATAATTCTCGAAAGGTACTAAAAGAAAAATCGGATCCTAATCCTCGAAATTTTGAATAAAAATTTCTTAGGTCGAAATACTTATTTTTAGATTGAATGTTATAGATTTAAAGATTTATATTCAAACGTCAAAACTTTAATCAATTTAAATTAGGTGTGACCTATAATTTCGACAATTTAGAAAAAAGCTAGTTTAATAGAAATGAAATAGTAATTAGTTATTAATAAAATATGATTTATTAAAAATAATCAAAATGATTATATTTTCATTAAATGTTGATGTTAAGTTTGCTTTTAAAAAGAAAATGGAAGAGGATAAGATTGTTTGATTTTTGATTTGCGTGTTTGAAATTGTTGACCCGAATTTCAGAGACGGGAAAAGTATAAAGGTTCATTTTTATTCGAAAATGAAAAATGTTCGAAATTGAATTTTATGAATAAAAGGTTTTACATTTATTTTTATGAATAGTAAACATAATTTAACCTTTTTGAAATTTGAAAGGCGATAATAATTTTGTGTTGATTTTTATAAAATTTTGAAATGTGTTTCTTTTTCAATTCTAATGGTAATACAACAAATTTTATTTTTCAAAATTTTTAATTTTGTACTTAGGAAATTTAGTATTATTTGGCGAAAAAAATTCAGACGTATTTTTATAATACGGAAAAAGGATGAATTTAATTTAAGGAATTAAATTCTTTTATCATATTGTGTTAAAATAACACGGGGTGTTACAAACCTACCCCCTTAAGAAAAGTTTCGTCTCGAAAATTGGATAGAGTGGATAACTACTTGCAGTTGGGCAATGCAGTTAGGGAGAATATCAAGATTTTACAAGTTTCGATAATGATATTTTATTTTGGTAGAATAAGACTTTTCAAAAAGTTTGAATTTCTGAATTATTATAAAGGTGTTAGATAGAATGGGAATATTGAAGGATATAAACATTTTATATTTATAAATAGAATATTTTGAATTAATGTAGAAATATTACTAGATTGTCATTTCTGAAATCGATTTCAAAGGGGTTTTCAAAAAGGTGGGGCCTAGAAGTTTTGTACAGAATTAATTTAAATAAAAATTGTAAGGGTTTTAAAATAAAAGCAAATTTTAATTTTATTAGAAATTAAATATATAGTTTAAAATTGGTTGAAAATAACGATTTTAAATTTTAAAGTTTAATCAATGATTCTAAAACAATTGTAGTTTCGTCCTACCCCCTTAAGAAAAATTTTAAACACATTTACCAAGATCAAGTAGTAAAGATAAAAATTCATTTCAAAGGTTGAAAATTTGGAAAAAAAAGTGTTGATAAGTTCAAAAATTTGAAAATAATAAACATCGATAGTACATGAGGTAAAGACTATACAATTTAATAACAAAACATTTTCAAAGATTTTTAAATTTTTTAAATAGAATTATAAGGATTAATTGAATAAGTTGCAAAGATATTTTAAAGGGGAAATTTGAAAGTTATTTTTAGAAGATAATTACTAATTATAGGTTTAGGAAATTAGAATTTTAGAAGTAAAGGTTTAAGAGGTTGAAATTTTTAAAAGAGAACGAAATAAGATTAGTTAAAGAGGATAATTAGATGAAGTTGTAGAAATCTTCTCCGCGACAGAAATCTTCGAGATCTTGAACGTCTTATCAGTTGTAAGGTCCTTGATGCGTCCATTTGTTGCGTTTGAGGTCTTGTCGTTATGTATTCGACTAATGGCTTCGTTCTTCGAGAATTAAATTTATTACTTTGATTTTATATCCGAGGATAGTTGTTAGTTTTTAGTTAGTCACATCAGCAAGTAACAAGCATACGATAGTTATTGTATTTTATTTTGAGGGTAGTAGTTCGTTATTTAAAAGTCCTTAGCCTATGGTCGGTCCTTAAGGCTTCTACCCATCCTCACACTTAAAGCGATCTAAGTTATTATTTTTAGCGAGCTAAGATTTCTAATTTATTATTTGATCCTATAAGTCTATGCCTGACATACGATATGAATGTCCGGCCCAGGTGTCTCTCGCTAGATGAAATAACTATTAAGTTATTCACGGTCGCAAGACAGCTTTGATACTAACTGTAACAACCTGGTTTTTAGTCGACTTTAATTACTAAGGCGGAAATTAATTAAGTCTTAAACCAGCGTTATTAATTATACAAATAACCCAAAATATTACATCATCGTTTAAGAGTTGAATAAAACAACTCTAAGTACGGATATTTAAAAGAGTGACGTTATATATATTACATCTCTCTCGAAAATAAACTAAGGTAAAGCAATAAAACGTCTCGTGGCCCCATCCAAAATCCAGCTCCTGGTCCACAGTAATCCTGCACAATAAACTGATGGGGAGGTGCCCGCTGAGCGGACAGTGACTAGCTATGCTCATACTTACCCTCGATTTCAATTACTTTGGTTTATTACTATCGCTTTTATAATTATAACATTATGATAAAAACGTAAACATGCTTATTACAAATAGCACATACAGACATATAAGTCATAATAAGCATGCGGTTTAAGGCGATAAATCATATAAGCATGATATTCAGTTATGAAAGCAATAACAGATAATATCATAGCAATAGTGTCACAACATATCAGCAGAATTTGCAAAGCGATATTAGATCGCAGACAAACATACATATCGTATTACTAACATCATGCAGACTCGATTCACTTCAGAAATTTGTGGTCTTTAGTTTTCGAAGATGGTACACACTCATTCTGAATTAATCATACAACGGACAACACATACTGCTTACGAGCCTGACCACTGAGTAGGCCATTGTACACTAGTCGCTTGCATCTCACTACCATAGTGCAGCGGCTTACTCGACTCGTAAACCACGCCGAATACTATAGTACTTGCATCTCATCTTCTAGTGTTCGAAATGATTCGAACTTCAGATACAATCCCGTCAAGTAATCTTTACGCAGGGTAAGAACGAATGCTAGTATCGCGCCCACTAAGAACGAAACACGGCAAGGAGACAGAACCGTTATAATCAACCTGAATCCACAAGGTCACAGGTGCCCTGGTAACTTTAGCGAAATAGGGGAATAAAACCCTAGTCTAGTTGAAGGTACCGGGGGAAAAATCCTTTTGGGAAAACCTATTTTCGGAGTCTGCACAAAAATGGTTAAGCTCATTTTTGCTCGATTTGAGGCTTGGGCTAACTTGGGTCCTATGGCTTGAGCCATGGCTTAATTTGTGATCATTAGGATCAAACCAAGTGAAATGTACAAGGAGGAACAAAGGAAATCAGCCCACACATGGAAAACAACAACCTAGGCCATGAACCATGAAGCTTATCTTGACATGTCGGTAGAGATTGTAACATAACTCCTAATCTACTCATCCAATTGAGGTAAGACCAATTGAATATGAAAGCCAGCTCAAAGAGCTTTCATTTGACATATGGTTGGCTATCTGGGTCAAAGGGAGCTGAGAGTTATGGCCTCTACAAGTCAGGGGTCAGATTGTGAAACTTCAGTCCAAAGGAGGATTCGACATGTCCGTACTAAAAGTTGCATATCTTGAGCTCTAGGCAATATTTTTGGGTGATTCGTTTTGCATTTGATAGCCAACTCAAATACCTTTCCAATGACATATCGTGGGCCTTCTAATTCAACGTGAGCATAAAATGGTGAAGCGTACAAGTCACTGTCAGATTATGAAATCCGGTTAGAAACTGTTTTGGGGTTAATGAGCAATGCACTTGTCCTACCTTCTCCTCCTTGGGTGAGCTCACTTGGGGACCAATTGTAAGTCTTCCCATGAGCCTAGGGCTCACATGGGACGTGCCAAATGCCAAGAGGGCCAAGGAGATCAGCTGAAATTCAAACAACAAGTCACACATTATCTTGTGAAGCATGTCCCTTTCAATTGTATTACTTTATGCTTTATGTCCTTTTCCACTTTATATTGTTGTTGTTTGTATGCTAAAATCAGATTAGAAGGGGCCTTGAACCAAGTACACCTTGCTCTCCAAGATTTAAATCTTGACCTTTGGATCTCTACCTAATGCAAGGGTGTAGATGGCCTCAAGTGTCATTGTCTACTTTATACTTTAGTTGTTAAGTTGTGATCAGATTTTGTATGGCTTATAAGGGCCGAAATTATTTAGGGTTTTAGGGTCACTTATGACCATTAGATCATGAAGAGATGTAGGGCTTAGATGAGAGCATTGGTATTATATAAACCAAGCTCACAACCTTGTAAAAATCAGATTTTGTTGAATGATAAACCCTAGTGTTTTCTTTGAGTGTTCTTCATTTTTCTCCTTGCTTTGTGCTTGAGATTGTGAAAGATTAATTAGTGGCTTGGTGCTTGATTAATCACAACCTAAATCTATTACTTTGTGTGTAGATTTAGTACTATCTTTATTGTTTTCTTTTATGTTACAAAATTTCAGAAAAATTATCCCACAAAATACATCATTTGGCCGAGATTTTCATAAGTCTCACAAGTCGATTTTAGTTCATTTCTTGAGTGAAACTTGACCCACTTAGTTTCACTCCAGAGTCGCCACCAAATATTAAAGGAATTTGGAACCTATTCAACGCGTCTTGAAATACAAGACACGAGTGTCTCAGATTTCAAGGTGCGTCGATACCTATCCGTCTGAGGTTTGAAACCAGAGAAGGGATTCGGAGTGAGGTTACTTTTCGAAAGTCTTGACAAAAAAGTGTTTTGAAAACTGAAATAAAAAAGCCTACATAAAAGTAGTCTCTACTAATTTGAAAACATTTGCTTAATTTCGATATTTGGGCTAAAAGTCACTCTACGTACAAGTGCGAATAAATATGACTCGATTAAAATGCATAAATAATGTAAATTGTCAAAATAATGACATTTGCTATAGGAAATGTACGTTAAATAATAATTTATTGACTAAATTATTACTATAAACGTTATTTTCCGACCTTGTATTTTGACTCTTAAGATTTTGTGAAAAACCCTCAGTTTTGCATGCTGAAAGACTCTATGAAACGGTACAATTTAGTGTTGGATCCGTGATTCTAGTCGTTATTTAATGCATGAATGAGGACTTGCATAATTATAAAAGTGACGTCGGTTTGCTTTAGTGATAATGAGTCGTTATTTATGCGATATTGGCGGGGTTTAGACGGATTATGAATCCGAATTGCTACAACCGTATTACGAATACGGCTTCGCTAATGCCAATATCGGGTTGGGGTTAATGTAACCCCTTTGTCCGAGTCTCAAACGTCCAAAACGTAGGTAAAATGTTTACCTTTCGAAAATGCAAAGACGGTTTTTTGAGTGGATTTTAAGTGTATTTTGTGAATAGTGTATGTGTGTTGAAAAACCGATGTTTGAAATGAATGAAGGGGGTTGGTATTTATAGAGGTTTGGCTGGTTTGAGGGTGAACAAAATATAAATCGCCTTTGTACAGGCGTTTTATATTTTGTTTGGGCTGGATTTTGTAAGAAAAACAAAAGGCGGCTGGTATGAAACAAAAAGATAATCGCCTGTCAACAGGCGTTTAAATTTTTAATCGCCTGTCAACTGGCGATTTTATTTTGTTTTGGTGGGCTGTTTTAAGCCGCCTTTGTTAAGTGACGTTTTAGGAGGGTAATGATTATGTTTTGTGATGTAATTAATTTAGGGGTTAAGTTGTTTTGTTTTGGTCCGAATTTCGGTTTTCGTGTTTCGGTTTTTGGTCGTGTTTTTCGGTTTTGGCTCGAAATAAAATAATATTAGGTTATATTATTTTACGGTATTGTAGCGTCTAATTTTGTGAAAATGTGACACGGGACGCACTTTGGCCCGTTTTACGTGTTGCGTTAGTGTGCGTTTTGGGTCGTTTTTGTAAGTTTGGGCCGTTTTGTAGCTAGTTGGGCTGTTTTTGTGGCTTGGCTTAATAAGACGTTCCTGTATCGTGCTCGTGTCGTGCTTATAATGACTGAGAGTGACATTCATTTTTATGATTATGCAAATCCAAGTTAATACGTTAAAAATGACTAAATACGTTTTAGACACTTTTGTACCGTTTCGACTCTTCTAAAAGCATGCATGAAAGTCCTTTTCGTCATCGAGTTTGTTTTTGGGGGGTGCGGATACGGGTATCTACAGAGCCCCCAGTTTGACTGAGCTTGGATAAAGCGTTAGTCAAACTTAAAGATAGTATCCGGACCATCACAGTCTCGATACTACCTGGCGGCGCTAAGCATGTGTCTTATGGGAGAGACGAGGACTCAGCGCCGGGATATGCGGGGAGGGATGACATGTTTTTAAGGACATGACGGTCCTACATGTTTAAGGGCGTGTCAGCCTGCGTGCGGCTTGAGTGCTTCCTGCTGGTGCTTTGCTGGTGCTGGATACTTCTTGTTGGCGCTCCTTGCTTTGTGCTCCTTGCTTGTGCTTTGCTCGCGCCTCTGGCTTGCGCTGGTACGGACGTCTCGTAAAGAAGGTTACGTGTTTTTGTGCTTCTCATAAAAAGGGCTAGGTTTTTATGAACGTCTCGTAAGGAGGCTACGTGTTCTTATGTTTCTCATAAAAAGGGCTAGGTTTTTATGAACGTCTCGTAAGGAGGCTACGTGTTCTTTTCATAAAAGGTTAGATTTTTATGAACGTCTCGTGAGGAGGCTACGTGTTTTTGTGTTTCTCTCATAAAAAGTTAGGTTTTTATGAACGTCTCGTGAGGAGGCTACGCGTTTTTGGTTTTTCTCATAAAAGGTTAGGTTTTTATGAACGTCTCGTGAGGAGGCTACGCGTTTTTGTGTTTCTCTCATAAAAAGTTAGGTTTTTATGAACGTCTCGTGAGGAGGCTACGTGTTTTTGGTTTTTCTCATAAAAAGTTAGGTTTTTATGAACGTCTCGTGAGGAGGCTACGTGTTTTTGGTTTTTCTCATAAAAAGTTAGGTTTTTATGAACGTCTCGTGAGGAGGCTACGCGTTTTTGGTTTTTCTCATAAAAAGTTAGGTTTTTATGAACGTCTCGTGAGGAGGTTACGTGTTTTTGTGTTTCTCATAAAAAGGGCTAGGTTTTTATGAACGTCTCGTGAGGAGGCTACGTGTTTTTGGTTTTTCTCATAAAAAGTTAGGTTTTTATGAACGTCTCGTGAGGAGGCTACGCGTTTTTGGTTTTTCTCATAAAAAGTTAGGTTTTTATGAACGTCTCGTGAGTAGGTTACGTGTTTTTGGTTTCTCATAAAAAGGGCTAGGTTTTTATGAACGTCTCGTGAGGAGGTTACGTGTTTTTGTGTTTCTCATAAAAAGGGCTAGGTTTTTATGAACGTCTCGTGCGGAGGCTACGTGTTTTTGGTTTTTCTCATAAAAAGTTAGGTTTTTATGAACGTCTCGTGAGGAGGCTACGCGTTTTTGGTTTTTCTCATAAAAAGTTAGGTTTTTATGAACATCTCGTGAGGAGGTTACGTGTTTTTGTGTTTCTCATAAAAAGGGCTAGGTTTTTATGAACGTCTCATGAGGAGGCTACGTGTTTTTGGTTTTTCTCATAAAAAGTTAGGTTTTTATGAACGTCTCGTGAGGAGGCTACGCGTTTTTGGTTTTTCTCATAAAAAGTTAGGTTTTTATGAACGTCTCGTGAGGAGGTTACGTGTTTTTGTGTTTCTCATAAAAAGGGCTAGGTTTTTATGAACTTCTCGTGAGGAGGCTACGCGTTTTTGTGTTTCTCATAAAAAGGGCTAGGTTTTTATGAACGTCTCGTGAGGAGGCTACGCGTTTTTGGTTTGGGTTGAAATTGTGTTTGAGATGGGTTGAAGGTGTATTGGGCCGAGGAAAACCAACCAAAATGTAAACAGAGCCTGAAACAAAAGAAAATTGCCAGTAAACTGGCGATTTTGTTTTTGTTTTGTGAATTTGTATCCAAAGCGGGGCAGAGAAGAGGGGAGAGTTTATTTCGTTTCAAATTAAAAACTAAATCGAAAACACCCAAAACTCAATCCGGCGATTTTCTAGACCAAATTTTGATTTTCCGACTCCTACAATTCGTCATGGATCAAGGTACGTACTCAAATCACTTGGCTTTTCGTGTTTTGAAGTTTGTTTGAGTCGGTTTTAGCTCGAAAAACCGTTTTCTAGGGTTTTGGGTCGACTTTTGTTGGTTTGATTCGAGTTTAGCTCCCGTCCTTACTTGAAAACGTTAGCTATGGTTGGTATTGTGCTTGCATCGCTTGTCTTGCTGTCGTTGTGTGAAAACCCGGCTTGTGGTCTCGATTTTCGTGCGTTTTGTAGTGTAGGGGCATTTTGGTCATTTTTGAAAACGTCTCGAAAATGGCTCAAAACTTCGGTGTAGCTTACCCATTAGTAGTATAACGTGTTGGTGAGTTCGGTTTGTATAAATATTTTTCTTTAAAATATTTTTCTTTAAATGTGTAAATATACAGAAAATGATTTTAGCAAGAGATTTTAACTTTAAATCGATTAAGAAATTGTTTGAGTAAACACATTTTGCGTAGTTTGGAAAGAACCGCTCTGATACCACCTGTAACACCCCCGATTTCTAGCCTCGTTTACATACATAAAATCCACAACTCGCAAGGCCAAAAATCGAGAATGCTACTAATAGTAACTGAGATATTTTATAATAAAACCGAAGTAAAAATTCTTAACAAAGTAAATTATAAAAATTGCATAAAAACAAAATCCACTTATTATGAAATCAAGTCGCAAAAGAATAATTAAAGAGTTTATTGAAATGTATTGAAATCAAAACGTAGCATCTCTCACGATACCCATCCCCGCGATCACATACTAACCTGCAAGTTATTTAAAACACAAAACAAAGTCAACAAAAACGTTGAGTAAGTACGACCCATATCTAGTAAAAACGATTCTGAAAATCATTTTAGAAAGTCTTTTACTTGCAGTTTTTCGAAAACATTAATATTGATAAGTCACTGAAAAATAATCAAAGAAAATATAAATAAGTTTCATTCACAAGTACTCGATACAGAAAATATTTTAGTCCCATAAGAATGAAACTCTTCCGATGGCCAATAACTCTCTGTTTTTTTCCTCACCGACCAACCAAAAGGTAGGCCCCTGATAGTGGCTAGAATAGTATACTTAAGCGGGTTCCCTCTTTTTAATAAGAGGAGGACTTCACTCGTGATACTATCTTTAAGATAAGAGACCCAATAGTCCCGAATACGCGTATCCCCCAATGAGTACTACAAAGGGGAGGATCTAGAGGTGAGGGCTCGATCAACTGACCCTACATTTGAACTTTAATGAATCATCACTATCGATAACAACTCTCAGAATAATGCCCATAGAAGGGACGGGATATCATCGGGATAACCAAAATAATTTGAAGTACTTGAGAATGCAATTCATATGAAAGTCGAGATAATAATAACACGATGAAATAGAATAATTGGGAAATTCTCAGAATAATTCTTGAACAACAATTCAGAAGCATTGACAAGCACACACTTGAACAAAATTATATAAAATATGAAAATATTTGAGAAAGATATAATCCAAAACCATTTGTATGAGCTTTTAAAACTTGAAAACACAAATATAGTAAATGTTGGGCCCAAATTTTCCGGCCCAGTTTGGGCCTTGTCAGCAGAAGTACCTCGCTCAGGGCCCTGAGCATCACGGGACCCTGGGCAAGATCTGGAGCATTCCGAGGACCCAGGCGGCGCAGGACCCTGACCATGCAAGACCCTCCAGGAGCCCCACCTAGCCCAGGGCCCTGAACATTTCAAGACCCTAGGCAGGGCCCAGGGCAGGACCCTGGGCAGGACCCTAGACAGCCAGGATCCTCAAGAGTCCCACCAACGGATTTATTCCAATTGTAACGGATAGTCAAGGGGAGTTGCGAGAAAGGGGGAAGCGTTACAATGAAGGAGCAATTAAGGCCTATTCAATAGGGAGCCACGACAGTTACAAAGAGATGAATAATAGAAGCAAAGTCAGGGGGATCTACAAGTGTAAAAGGAGCACTAGGGTTCAAAAGAGAGGTCATTCCACATTCAGCAGCAACACTACTACATTCAACACCAAATACTTATTTTACAGCATTCTAAACACACTAAACACATTTTTCAGCTACACTTAGCATTATTTAGCGAGTATTGTATCAAATAACGCGCCTTAGCGCCCCAAATCTTGTAATCCTCCTTTGAATAGTGGATAGTTGGTGGGACAAGAGCTTCCCCCCGCGGTCGTTTCCCACATCGGGTTTTCCGCGTAACCAAAAAACTCTCGTGTCTCGTTTTGTTCTCGTCGTTGTATTTCTTTGCGTTTTAATTCACAATTCTTAGTTTGGCATACGATAAGGTCGCTTTAACCCCAACACAATAAATTAAGCTTTGGTAAATTTTTTGCCAAAACATTTGGCGCCGTCTGTGAGGAATTGCGATCATCTTTGTAGCCAGATTCATTCCTTCATCTAGCAATCATGTCAAGCAGCGCGCAGCCTAAAGACTCGTTCCACACCCTCCTGAGGAGCGTGGAGTCACTGTCCACGGTTGTGGATCAGATGCGCAGGGAAAGCAAGGAAATCACCAGGAGGTTGAAGGCCCTAGAGTCCAAGGATCAACGAGGAGACATTGGAGCAGCGTTCCAGGACCCTGGGGCCGTCACCACTGAAACCTCTCTCGGCCCCGACGGCCAGCAACCAACCTCAGGGGGCGCACAGGCAAAGGAGTCAGCGGCTCTCAGTCTCGAGGAGGACGCAGCACCCAGGAAGAAAACCCGCAACGGCCCCTCCAGGAAGGCCCCTAGTGACCGCGGGCATGAGAGACCCAAGCCATACGAGAGACCTGCGGTCGACAAAGTTTCGAGCGCCAGAGATTGGAGGAACAGCCAGCACCTCCCACCCAAGGTAAGCGAATACAAATTCACTACTGATATTGATGGACTTCTCGAATATTTGCAGGACCTTGGAGGCAAAGTCAGGTGGCCTCGCAAGAGCAAAACCAATGGGGACACCAGTAAGAAAGACCCCAATAGGAGATGTGCGTTCCACGGCGACATCGGCCATAACACCGAGGACTGCGCAGCTCTAGGAAGGGAACTGAAGTATCACCTGGAAAGGGGGCATCTCGACCACATCCTGTCGAGGGAGTCCAGAGCGGCGAGGGAAGCGGTGTGGAACAATTCAGGGCCCTGCTTCAGCCAGAGCCCCCAAAGCAGCCCATGGACGTACGGAGGTAGCTACGAGCGCCGTGATGATCAGGGGGCATGAAGGATCCCAGCAGCCAGTTTGCGATGTAGGCAAGTCTCTGCTTCCAGCGGAGACCAGGTACACTGAACTCGGAAAATCTTGTTCTTAATTACAGCCTCCTTTAGATTACGTCCTTATTCTAAGCCGCATACTGTCGCTGTGATTTCTAACCCTCCTATAGAGAATGTTTTGCGAAAGCCTTTGGAATCGAACAGAAGCTTAGGCTGTGATGTATGAAATCCACAGTGGCAACTGTGGAAATCATACAGGGGGCAGGAGCCTGGCCAACAGGACGCACAAAAAGGTTACTACTCGTCAGTTTGGCACTGTGCCTGAAAACGGTGTTTCATTTTGAGGGCCTTGACGCCCACCTCAACATTATGTCCTCGATAGGTTTGTTCGTTTCATCTTTTAACCCATGTTTTATTTTATTTTTCCGCTTTAAAATTTTTCATTCTTTTACCCTTTCAATCGTTTTAAAAGTTATTTTGCGCTTCGCTGCTGAGGAACCCTGAGGATCCTGAGACCTGAGGACCCTGATGTACTCTCAGGATCCTGGCACGACCTCATCATTCTGAGGTACCCTCAGCAGGTTTTGTTGATTATTCTTTCGTGAAAATTCTTTAATCCGCTTTTGAACCGTTCTAAAAGTGTTTCTACGATTTGCACTTGTGATTTGTTAAAAACCCTTTATCCTTTTTTTAAAAAAAAAAAAAAAGAAAAATTATTTAAAACTAATTTTTATATACAAAAATATTTGAGTTCGTCCTGAAGAGCTTCCGAAGCTACATTCCTTCACAAGGTATCGACCCCTGGGGTCACAAGGGGCGCCTCTACGTAAATACCCTCCTTGAGAGGAAGTCGTGCGCGTGGCGATAGGGGACGAATGAGCGCCCCGTTCCGGACATCTCAGATTCCAGTACCACCACAGTCACCAGACAAGGCTCGGCATCGGGGATAAACATGACCCCACTTGGACATCTCAGATTCCAGGCCGACACTAAGTCGACTCTAAAAGCATGCATACAGAATGAACGCGCGCGATACAAACGAACGTAATCAAAAGCATGGTTGGCCACCATGACTTTCCATCGTCATACTCAAGGTCCCTTGCAGCAAAGGACCCTGAGCGCATATGTCAAGCAAAAGATAATGTTTAAGTACAAGCGTCAAAGCAAGGTACGCTACCCCAAAATAACAGTTCTGAACTCAAGTCTTAAACTAACCAATTGACCACAGCGTCGCAGGAAGCTATTCTTGTTTATCAGGTACCTCAGCCGAGGCATCCAGGACGGAAACATGCTCAGCAGCGGTGCCACCACCCTCGCCAGCAGAGTCAGCAGATGCAGCAGGATCATCATCACCAGAATCCTCAAAGCCCACCAGGACGCTGAGATCCGAGAGGCTGGGAACACAAAGATGGAAGTCAGCTTCCTCTTGCTCCAAGTCAAAGGAAGATTCGCCTAATAAACTTGATAGATTATTCACATGTTTCGAGTCGCATTAGCTAGGTGTTTTTAGCTGATCCATGTTTACATTGTCGCTTTCACCCTTGTGGTATTGTTTCCTCTATTTCAGGTCCCTCAATCGCTACAGCATCCTCGGCAGGCGCCTCAGCTGTCCCTGGCCCATATAGTCGGGTGCATCAGAAACGATCTAAGTACTTGCAGCAGCTCTTTCGCCATATCAGCGTCCTCCGCTCTATGTCATTGTTGCCTACCCAAGAAGGGAAAAGAAAAACAGTCCGCCAATCCACCAAGTATCAAGCAAGAACAAAATTGAAGCAGCCGAAGTACAACCAAAGTTGAAATATGGGGGAGTCACGCAAGGCAATCTGGGAATGAAAATTCCTGCTCAGAATTCGAGACCTCCTGAGCAGAAATTTTGGGGGCAAATGTTGGGCCCAAATTTTCCGGCCCAGTTTGGGCCTTGTCAGCAGAAGTACCTCGCTCAGGGCCCTGAGCATCACGGGACCCTGGGCAAGATCTAGAGCATTCCGAGGACCCAGGCGGCGCAGGACCCTGACCATGCAAGACCCTCCAGGAGCTCCACCTAGCCCAGGGCCCTGAACATTTCAAGACCCTAGGCAGGGCCAGGCGGGACTCCTGGCAGACCTCTAAACGGCCAGGATCCTCAAGAGTCCCACCAACGGATTTATTCCAATTGTAACGGATAGTCAAGGGGAGTTGCGAGAAAGGGGGAAGCGTTACAATGAAGGAGCAATTAAGGCCTATTCAATAGGGAGCCACGACAGTTACAAAGAGATGAATAATAGAAGCAAAGTCAGGGGGATCTACAAGTGTAAAAGGAGCACTAGGGTTCAAAAGAGAGGTCATTCCACATTCAGCAGCAACACTACTACATTCAACACCAAATACTTATTTTACAGCATTCTAAACACACTAAACACATTTTTCAGCTACACTTAGCATTATTTAGCGAGTATTGTATCAAATAACGCGCCTTAGCGCCCCAAATCTTGTAATCCTCCTTTGAATAGTGGATAGTTGGTGGGACAAGAGCTTCCCCCCGCGGTCGTTTCCCACATCGGGTTTTCCGCGTAACCAAAAAACTCTCGTGTCTCGTTTTGTTCTCGTCGTTGCATTTCTTTGCGTTTTCATTCACAATTCTTAGTTTGGCATACGATAAGGTCGCTTTAACCCCAACACAATAAATTAAGCTTTGGTAAATTTTTTGCCAAAACAGTAAACTTGAATAAAATTATATAGAAAAGATGAAACAGTTTGATGAATTCTTTAAAAGGTGAAATTAGAAGTCTTAAAATAAAATATTTAATAAGGAGATAAGCAATCGTACTTACTTGAAACACCGCACACGAAGTCACACGATAAAAGAATTCAGAATGGTTCTTCGACGAACTCGAAATCTATAATAAATATATCACATCAATTACTTTAGCATTTAATCGTCTGACTACAAAATCTTTTATTTATTTAATCTTCTAATTTTTATTTTTAGTTTAGTTTGATACAATCAAACTTTATGCCAAATCTAAAGGGTTAAGACTCATACCACATACGATAACTTAATGCGGAGTACTAATTGTATCATATTATATTAATTTATATCATATCACTCCAACCACGCACATCCCACATAAATATAAAATAGCTTACCTTATTGTTTTTATTTAAGTATTAACGTCATATTGCTTACAATCACTACCAAAATTGTGCCCCTATAGTTCCCGCTCAATCGTTGCCACCGACGGGACGCCGCGTTCAAAGTTACCCGGTCGATTACGAACCTAATCCGACACTATCAGTCTGTGACCATTTAGTGGCAACTACGTCAATAGCCCCCCCCACAACGACTTTCCTCGAACCACCTAACGTTACTGGTGCTACCCGTCTTACTGCCACACAAAGGGTATTTTATAAGAAAGCACAGTACCCTACCCCAAAACTAGTCCAAATACAAAGCCATTCCTTAGAAATTAAAAACCTTATAAAATTTGGGGTAATTGTATGTTTAGAGATACGAGACACTATGATGGGAAAGTATAGTCATACTAAGTAAATATCGTGACAGCGTCGAAACTAGGCGACACGTACTACCCTTGCATGTTAATAGAATATGTTCATGTTTGAAGTCAGATTCTAGTACGAGAACATAGGAAAACGATGAGCAAGTATAGCTTTCATACCTTAAACGATGATGGTTAGAATAGAGACTACGGGATGGGGAACACGGCAAGTTCTTTTACGAGGAGTAGGCAAAAGACGTAGTGTGTATATATATAGGGTTTTGAACATAATGTTGGAGTTGGTTTAGGAAACTATGTGGTTAGAAAAGTCAGCATAAAAGTAGGAGTATGAAAACTTTAGGAAGTTTAAAGTTATTATGTATCATTAATGTGAGTAAGGTTAAGTAAACTTTATTTAATTAAGTTTATTACCTAATTAAGGTTACTTGCTACGTAGGATAATTAAATTTATTTGATTAATAGGCTTAATTAACACCATTTAACAACAAGCTAAGTTACGTGGATGCACCCGAATTTACTTCCCATCTTAGCCCACTAATCAAAAGGTTAGGATCAATAAATTTGATGTTAACTTGTTTATTTTAGTATTATAATAATAAATATTGCTTGATGATTTTATTTTATTTTATTTTATTTATTTAATTTTTTTTTTTTTTTTTGCTTTACTAGTCATAATCTACCAAATTATTGGGTATTACAATCTACCCCCCTTAAAATAAGGTTACGTCCTCGTAACTAAACTTATGAACGTTTAGATAAGAAAGAGTAATTACCCGCATCGTTGTTGGCAGGTTCTTCACGTGTAAGAGCATTAATCTGAGTAGAGTTCTTTATTCCCGCTGATGCGCTGCTAGCACTTGGTTTATTTGTGTTAGGGTATGGTCTCCTATTATTGTAATTGTTTCCACCTTGAAAACCTCGATTTGGAGTTGTCTTTGATACACTTCCTACTCCACTAGGTTGAGCTGACCTATTTTGATTACCCTGCTGATTCTCCTGGTCTCTGATCCTACTACGACACTCAGGGGCTCTATGACCCAATTTGCTACAGTAGTGGCAAACCCATAACATCCCATTACAATCACGACCTTGATGGCTACGACCACATTTCCTACAAAGAGATTGACTTCCACTTGTATTATTAATAGAGGTTTGTGAGTAAGTAACGTTACTAGCTTTACCCTGATTCCAAGATGGTTTCTTTGCCGGGCCTTGCTCTCCATTTTCAAGATTAACCTTCCTTTTCTCACCCACCATAGTCTTTTTCTCATTTAACACTCTCTCTATGTTACTTGCCCTAGTATACACCTCAAGTATAGTCTCAGAATTCCACCCTCCAAGAGCTGTTCTAATATCAATGTCTAATCCCTGTTCAAATCTAGAGGCACGGGACTCAGGGGTGGGGACTAATTCCGGCGCAAATCGCGCTAACTCTTGGAATTCGTTATAGTACTCTTGAACAGTAAGGTTTCCTTGTTTTAAATTGTTAAACTCCATTCTCTTACCCCTTTTAAGGTGTTCTGGGAAAAACTCAGTCCTAAGCGCAGTCTTAAACTCTTCCTAATTCATAACTCTCACTACCTCCACTCCTCCATCTATATGCGGTCCTGGAGCCATCAGTCTAGCCTTATTTTCAGTCCACCAAATATCAGCATTTACTGTAAGGTAATGGGTGGCTTGAGCAATTTTAAGGTCCTCGGGACAATTAAGGGTAGCAAATATTTTATCAAATGATCTAATCCAAGCTTCTAACTTAACAGGGTCCCCTTTTCCATCAAAGTAAGTTGGTCTTTGTAAGCTAACTGACTTAGTCATATCTGAGGCTGCATTTGGGTTCCTACCTTGGGCTAATTGGGTAACAGCTTGGATTAAGTTTTGATTCAGGGTAACTAGTTGTTGCACTGCAGCAGCCAAATTATTCTGGTTATTGTTTTCGATGTTGTTATCATTGTCATTATTAGGGATTCCTCTTCCTCCGCCTCTTCCTCTTCCTCTTCCAGACATTGTCTAAATTAAACAAATAAGGGTATAAGATTATTCTAAATTGCTAAGAAATAAAAGACAAAACAACACAACATATAGTAAAAAAAAAAAAAAGTAAGGCTACTGTCCTAGTTCCATCATTCTCTACAACACTTCTTTCTAATCATAGCAACAATAACAAACACATCGTACAACAACAAATAAATATCATACAACGACAACCCTTAGCCCCGAATCACTCACTCTCACATCGTGTAAAATATTTTTCTTTAAATGTGTAAATATACAGAAAATGATTTTAGCAAGAGATTTTAACTTTAAATCGATTAAGAAATTGTTTGAGTAAACACATTTTGCGTAGTTTGGAAAGAACCGCTCTGATACCACCTGTAACACCCCCGATTTCTAGCCTCGTTTACATACATAAAATCCACAACTCGCAAGGCCAAAAATCGAGAATGCTACTAATAGTAACTGAGATATTTTATAATAAAACCGAAGTAAAAATTCTTAACAAAGTAAATTATAAAAATTGCATAAAAACAAAATCCACTTATTATGAAATCAAGTCGCAAAAGAATAATTAAAGAGTTTATTGAAATGTATTGAAATCAAAACGTAGCATCTCTCACGATACCCATCCCCGCGATCACATACTAACCTGCAAGTTATTTAAAACACAAAACAAAGTCAACAAAAACGTTGAGTAAGTACGACCCATATCTAGTAAAAACGATTCTGAAAATCATTTTAGAAAGTCTTTTACTTGCAGTTTTTCGAAAACATTAATATTGATAAGTCACTGAAAAATAATCAAAGAAAATATAAATAAGTTTCATTCACAAGTACTCGATACAGAAAATATTTTAGTCCCATAAGAATGAAACTCTTCCGATGGCCAATAACTCTCTGTTTTTTTCCTCACCGACCAACCAAAAGGTAGGCCCCTGATAGTGGCTAGAATAGTATACTTAAGCGGGTTCCCTCTTTTTAATAAGAGGAGGACTTCACTCGTGATACTATCTTTAAGATAAGAGACCCAATAGTCCCGAATACGCGTATCCCCCAATGAGTACTACAAAGGGGAGGATCTAGAGGTGAGGGCTCGATCAACTGACCCTACATTTGAACTTTAATGAATCATCACTATCGATAACAACTCTCAGAATAATGCCCATAGAAGGGACGGGATATCATCGGGATAACCAAAATAATTTGAAGTACTTGAGAATGCAATTCATATGAAAGTCGAGATAATAATAACACGATGAAATAGAATAATTGGGAAATTCTCAAAATAATTCTTGAACAACAATTCAGAAGCATTGACAAGCACACACTTGAACAAAATTATATAAAATATGAAAATATTTGAGAAAGATATAATCCAAAACCATTTGTATGAGCTTTTAAAACTTGAAAACACAAATATAGTAAACTTGAATAAAATTATATAGAAAAGATAAAACAGTTTGATGAATTCTTTAAAAGGTTAAATTAGAAGTCTTAAAATAAAATATTTAATAAGGAGATAAGCAATCGTACTTACTTGAAACACCGCACACGAAGTCACACGATAAAAGAATTCAGAATGGTTCTTCGACGAACTCGAAATCTATAATAAATATATCACATCAATTACTTTAGCATTTAATCGTCTGACTACAAAATCTTTTATTTATTTAATCTTCTAATTTTTATTTTTAGTTTAGTTTGATACAATCAAACTTTATGCCAAATCTAAAGGGTTAAGACTCATACCACATACGATAACTTAATGCGGAGTACTAATTGTATCATATTATATTAATTTATATCATATCACTCCAACCACGCACATCCCACATAAATATAAAATAGCTTACCTTATTGTTTTTATTTAAGTATTAACGTCATATTGCTTACAATCACTACCAAAATTGTGCCCCTATAGTTCCCGCTCAATCGTTGCCACCGACGGGACGCCGCGTTCAAAGTTACCCGGTCGATTACGAACCTAATCCGACACTATCAGTCTGTGACCATTTAGTGGCAACTACGTCAATAGCCCCCCCCACAACGACTTTCCTCGAACCACCTAACGTTACTGGTGCTACCCGTCTTACTGCCACACAAAGGGTATTTTATAAGAAAGCACAGTACCCTACCCCAAAACTAGTCCAAATACAAAGCCATTCCTTAGAAATTAAAAACCTTATAAAATTTGGGGTAATTGTATGTTTAGAGATACGAGACACTATGATGGGAAAGTATAGTCATACTAAGTAAATATCGTGACAGCGTCGAAACTAGGCGACACGTACTACCCTTGCATGTTAATAGAATATGTTCATGTTTG
The DNA here is from genome assembly GCA_023091065.1 of Dianthus caryophyllus. Lineage (NCBI taxonomy): Eukaryota > Viridiplantae > Streptophyta > Magnoliopsida > Caryophyllales > Caryophyllaceae > Dianthus > Dianthus caryophyllus. Next base: position 26,318,270 of record CM041524.1, read on the forward strand.
AAGTCAGATTCTAGTACGAGAACATAGGAAAACGATGAGAAAGTATAGCTTTCATACCTTAAACGATGATGGTTAGAATAGAGACTACGGGATGGGGAACACGGCAAGTTCTTTTACGAGGAGTAGGCAAAAGACGTAGTGTGTATATATATAGGGTTTTGAACATAATGTTGGAGTTGGTTTAGGAAACTATGTGGTTAGAAAAGTCAGCATAAAAGTAGGAGTATGAAAACTTTAGGAAGTTTAAAGTTATTATGTATCATTAATGTGAGTAAGGTTAAGTAAACTTTATTTAATTAAGTTTATTACCTAATTAAGGTTACTTGCTACGTAGGATAATTAAATTTATTTGATTAATAGGCTTAATTAACACCATTTAACAACAAGCTAAGTTACGTGGATGCACCCGAATTTACTTCCCATCTTAGCCCACTAATCAAAAGGTTAGGATCAATAAATTTGATGTTAACTTGTTTATTTTAGTATTATAATAATAAATATTGCTTGATGATTTTATTTTATTTTATTTTATTTTATTTTATTTGTTTAATTTTTTTTTTTTTTTTTTTGCTTTACTAGTCATAATCTACCAAATTATTGGGTATTACAGGCCAAGGCAGAGGTCGTGGTGCTGCTGCGGGGCCTTTGAGGGGTCGTGGCCACGGCGTTGCTTCAGGGGCGCCTGCGGCTCCTGGAGGGGGCCGTGGTAGAGGTCGAGGTGAGACTCGGAGGAATCCGAGGCGGAAGCGGAAGGTGGATGTGGCTTCTGGTGAGGGCAGCAGTAGGCCACGACGTCGAGCTCGTGCTGCTTCCGAGGGTGGTGACCGGGACGAGGCTGAGGTCGCCGGTGTTTTTGAGGAGGTTGGAGCAGGGGGAGCCCCTGCTGAGGTTACGCGGAGGCGTGGTCGTCCTCGAGGTCCGGGGAGCCGTTACGAGGATCCTAACGAGGAGTCTTCGAGTGACGAGGAGGAGGCTCCTGACGAGACTGCGGCAGAGGCCATTGTCGAGGTTGAGATTGCTGAGGCTGCTGCTGCGCCGCCGCCAGCCGCCAGGTTTGCCGTTCTTCTTTATTCTTCTTGCGGGCCGCTTTGTGGCCGGGTCGAGTTCGTGGCCAGGCTCGGGATCAGCGTGGTGAGGCTTAGGGTGAAGGCGAGCCGGTGGTCGTGCCCAGGATGCAGGTGCGGCAGCTCTTGAGGCTGCGACGGAGGTTTTCATGGGGATGGTTGACGAGTTGGGCGAGAGGCCTAATTATCCCCTCGGTCCGCGCTTGTGGTCGCAGGTGGCCAAGGACTGGGATGGCGTGACTCTGGTTTGGAGCCCTTTGGAGCACTTGTCGATCCGAGTGAAGGTCGGCTTCCCGTTAGGCTCGATGAGGACCTTCTGCAGGTTTGGACGGTGTTCGGCGCTTGACGAGAGGCTCACCGGGAGGAAGCGGGACATAGTGCTTGGGGCGGCTTTCGGTCCCTGGTGCGTAAATGGAGAGAGGTGCGGGGCAAGCGGGTGAACTCGCGTCTTCGTGCTCGGCGTTCTTTGGATAGGTTTTGGGATACGACCAACACCTTCCATATGCCTGGTTACGAGGTTGGCGTGACTCCTTCTTCGTGGGCTGTTGTCACGGGGCTGCCTCATGGTGAGGGCGTGCTTGACTGGGGGCGTGAGCGACCTCCTATCGATAGTCCACGCGTCGTGCGACTAATTGGTGACGGGGTTAGGTGCTGTAGGGACGAGGAGCATACGTTTCAGCCCCGGACCGTATGGTTTGCTGACTTCTTCGAGGGGAAGAAGAAGAAAGGGTCTACTCGAGCGAGCGCTGGGCAGAGGGGCCCTACTGTGGTCAGGTGGTTCCCACGCCACCCACTTTGGCTACAAGGGGAGCGAAAGCGCCGACGGTCAGGCCGATAGCCCGCTGCACATGTCACGCCTAGGCGAAGTTTGACCGGGTCACCCCCGCTCTAGTGGTCAGCGATCCTGCATCAGAACACCCCGTGTTAATTTAATTCAATATTTAGCCATCAATTCCTAATTTCAAATTATAAATCAAATCCTAACCTTTTATACTTCTAAAATCTCTATTTTTGCAAAACTTTCGTTTTGTAAAATTTATCGACTTCTTTAATACTTTTTAATATTTTTGAATAATGAAATAAATATTTTAGTCTTAGAATTCAAAAGTAGAAATATTTCGAAAAATAGTCAAACGCGCACACTTTAACTTTTATCGCTTTTGACACCCGACTTTTTAAAACTGATAAATTTCGTGGAAAATTTTAATTTGATCAAATATCTTAGGAAGCTTCTTATTTTGACACTAGTATGTCAAGTGGTGTTATGACTCATTATTTTCATTATAATTAAACTTTATTTACTAAATAAACAAACCTAAACCTAATTCATTTAACCTAAAAATCATACTAGTGTTCCCTTATATTTTCACAAGTGTAAAACTCTCATTTTCTTCTCCATTTGAGCCGTGCCTCTTCTCCCCATTTCTCCCTTTGTTTTTCTTTCATTTTTACTCTAAAACATCCTAAATAAAACCATAAATATTACTCTAATAATTCCTAGTATTATTTAGCTACTTAGTGGATATAGAAGCTTACTACTTTGGGTATATTTTTGAAGGTGAAGACGAGGACTTGGGTGAAGACTTAAACCTAGATAATATAATTGACCCGGATAACCTCTAGCTCGCTAAATCGAGGTGACTAACTATGTCTTGTATTATCTTTTTAGTAAATTAATTTGTTTTGTTATTCTAATTTTATAATTATGATTTTTATGTTAAATATGTTAAACATCATGTTTATATGCTTGTATGTTTATGTGTTGAATAAATAATGATAATAACTAAATATATAGTTTACTAGTAATGTTATAGTAAAATGATATCATGTTTAGCTAAATTGATTTTGAGCATTTTTAATTATGTTTCATATGATTTTTATGTTTAGTTATGTTTTAATTAAGTAGTAGTGATATATAAAAATTATGTGAAATATTAAAAAGCAGTTTAAAGTGATTAAAAGTGAAAAATAAAAATATATACATACATGAGCATATACACGGCATTTCCCTTTTTATTTTAATAATTTTCACTTTTAATTTATGTAAATTACATTTTAAGTTAAGTTAGTATAAAATAGATGTTCCTCTAAAAAAATAATTAAATTAGGAAAACAAATTATAAATTATTAAAATCGAAATTAGTGTTCTTGAGTTTATTTATGATCTTCATGAGTGTTCTTATTTTCTCCATGTTGATGTTCATCTTTATTACTCATTTTGATCTTGTTTTAAATTATGTTTGTTAATAATTTGTGTTTATGTTTAGTTATTGTTTTATATATTGTTAGTCATATTATATAAATCAACTTAAAACATTATAAATCATTTAGATTAAAAAGTTAGAAATTTAAAGTGTTGAAAAACACTATTCATAATTATAAATAAAAGTTTTAGTAAATTTCATTTTAGTTTAAATCGTTTTAGTATAATTAGAATAATTAAAATATAAAGACTTTAAGCTAAAACCGATAAAATCGAAAAATGAAAATTTGGAAACTACTACTACCTACTCACGGCATTTTCACCATTTTTAGGTTAAAATTTACTTTATCACTTTTTAGTTTAATTGTTAAAATAATTTAATTAGTAGTTAATAAGTTAGAATTAAGAAATTAAAAGAAATAAATGAATTTAGTTATATATATAAGTCACACGACATACTTGAATAAAAGGACTAAATTTGACCAAAATGAAATTATCACTAAGTCACTAAAGTTAAATAGTAATTAGAATTGAATTTTAGTATAAATCGATTTAGTTATAAATGAAATATTATAAACCGATAAAAATATGTAAATCAAGTATAAAAATGAACTAAATCGTATTATTCTTGCCTTTGCTATTTGGATCATTGATCTTGGACTTACGGACTATAAATGAATCATCCACGATACTATTATCTTTTAAAATGAAAATCGCTAAATTTAGTTAATGTATCTACTAAATTTAACTAAGTCTCAATTTAAAATGAATACCATTATCACTTTTTACAAATTGAACTTAACATTTTTAAAACTAATATTTTAAAATGAAAATCATTATCACTTTATACAAAATGAACTTAACGTTTTTGAAACTAGATTTTTTAGATATTTTCATAAATGACTAAATACAAACCGAACTTAACATTTTTAAAACTAGACTTTAGAATATTTTCAAAAATCGCCTAAGTACAAAACGAACCTAACGACTTTGAAACTAAAAATTTGTACTTAGGAAATAAAAACAAGATTAGTATTATACTAAAATACCTTAAGTATTAAAAAAATAATAATAATAAGTATAAGTATAAAAATACGTATAAAATACGGTGAATAGTAAATACAATGAATAGTAAATACAACGAATAGTAAATACGATGAATAGTAAATACAATGAATAGTAAATACGATGAATAGTAAAATACGATGAATAGTGAAAAGTGAATAGTGAAATACTAAAAATAATTGAAAATTTTACTAAGTATAGAAAATTTAAAATGAAGAAGTAAATGACCTAAAGTGATTGAAAAACACATAAATAAAATTGGACATACTAATAAACGTTTCAATTTAGAAACTTGAAAACGTTAATAATTAACAACACTTCAAATAATAAACGAACGTGTTATGTGATCATATGAAACCGAATACAAATACTTAAACGTTTGACGATGAGACTAGGAGAGTCTAGAAACATGTGATATGTAATATCAAATAAATAATAAATCATGAGTATGTTTAAATAAAAGGTCAAGCTTGGGCCTCAGATATGAAAACGTCAATCGTGAGTGAAGTGGGGTTAAGATAGTCTTGTAGCGGACGCCACTATCTCGGCCTTATTGCGATTGTCATCCCGAATAGTGTGGTATAGCCGGCAGTATTATGCTTTGTGCATCCTGCCCATGCCGTTACGCCTTAAGTCGTATAGCCTGTTCCGTACAAGATAATGAAAAATTCAACTCTTAGTGGGTCAGGCTTTAGGAAATAGTCGTTTTATCCTGAGTTAAGGTGCTCTATGAATAGCATAGCCTACTCTTAAATTGGATATTAGTGTGTGCATACTAGACTAGGGTTTTATTCCCCTATTTCGCTAAAGTTATCAGGGCCACCGTGACCTTATTGCGATTGTCATCTCACGGTTCTGTCTCCTTGCCGTGTTTCGTTCTTAGTGGGCGCGACACTAGCATTCGTTCTTGCCACATGTAAAGATCACTTGACGAGATTGTATCTGAAGTTCGAATCATTTCGAACACTAGAGGATGAGATGCAAGTATTATAGTATTCGGCGTGGTTTACGAGTCGAGTAAGCCCCTGCACTATGGAAGTGAGATGCAATCGATCAGAGTACAAAGGCCTACTCAGTGGTCAGGCTCGTAAGCAGTATGTGTTGTTTGTTGTATGATTAATTGAGAACGAGTGTGTACCATCTGCGAAAATTAAAGACCACAATCTTCCGAATTGAATCGAGTCCGCATGACGAGAATGTTACAATACGTATGTTGTTGCGATCCGATATCGCTTTGTAATCCTCAGGTATCTATGATACAAATGATATGATATTATCGTTATCTCGCTTTCCTAATTGAATAGCATGCCTATATGATTTATCGTTTTAAATCGCATGTTTATTATGATTAATATGTCTTTACATGCTATATGTTTTAAGCATGTTTATCGTTTTATCATACTATTATAGTTATAAAGCGATAGTAATAAACCAAAGTAATTGAAATCGAGGGTAAGTATGAGCATAGCTAGTCACCGTCAGCTCACGCATCCCCCCAATAGTTTATTGTGCAGGAAGATCGTGGACCGAGAGCTGGATTTTGGACGGGGCCACAGGACGTGTTTATACTTTACTTTTATTGTATTTCGAGAGATATGTAATATATAACACCATACTCTTTTAAATTCCGTATTTAGAGTTGTTTTATTCAACTCTTGAACGATGTTGTAATATTTTGGGTTTATGTATAATTAATGACGCTGGTTTAAGACTTAATTAATTTCCGCCTTAGTAATTAAAGTCGACTAAAAACCAGGTTGTTACAGGTACCTGAGGGACGCGGTGCGCCCTGACCGGATTGACGAGGATTCAGATGTGTCACTCGTGGGCCCTGGTCTTCTGATGGAGGTAAGGTTTGATTTCGCAGGGTCTTGTTATCTTGTTTCTGCTTTTCTTTTGTAACGTTGTATTCTGATTGCTTGCAGTCTTGGTGCTACGCTCACTTCCCCTCTACCTTCCGGACCGCGTTCAGGTGGCGGCGCGTACCGACTTTCCATGCGTATCACGTGGTCGGAAGAACTTAGCGGCTCGTGTGCGCTTCAACGGGATGACGATGGATAAGGTAAGGGTGATTATGTTTTGTACTTTGGTGTTTTGTAGCTTGTTTTTGGGTTTGTGTTTGTTTTTGTGGTTTATAATTTGGTTTTGTTTTGTAGTTCGTTCGCGACCCTTGGAGGAAGTTTACCGGCGTCCCTCCGTCGATTGCAACTCGCTTTGGTCCCCTTGACGGACGGCGGCTGTACATTGAGACTCAGTACGGCTCGTACTGGAGTTTGGGTGAGCGTCTGTCTGCGCAGACGGATCGCGGCGGCTTCATCGTACCTGCTCCTCCGCCTTCGGTTTTGTTTGTGGAGACGCCCGACGCTAACGAGCGTCGTGACGTGTACCACGAGGGTGAGTCCGACTCCCTGCTGCGGCCGGCCGAGGGTTACGTGACTTGGGCACAGCATGCCCTTGCTGACGCTGTGATCGAGGTATGCTTTGTTGTCCCTTTCTGCTTATGTGTATTGGTTTCAAAAAGCAAAAATTTACCCTATTTTTGTTTTGTAGCGCCGTGATCCTGACCTTGAGTTCCAGCCTCCTCCGTTCGTCGAGGATCTGCTGGTTGTTCACGAGGGCTGCCAACATTCGATTGTGCTGTCGGATTGTCTGTCCGTAGTCACTGACGCGGGCCTGGAGAGCTGGGATCCGCGCGTGAAGAAGGTACTTTCTGTCTTCGTTTACTGTCTTCATTTATCGTGGAGTATTATGTAGTATAACCCCCAGTTTGAGTTAGATTTTATTGTAAAATCATTAGTCAAAGTTTGTTGAAGTCGTTTTTGATTGTAGCCCCCAGTTTGATTTAGATTTTATGGTAAAATCATTAGTCAAACTCTGTGGAAGAGGATTTTGAGTGTAGCCCCCAGGTTGGAAAGCTAAGTGGATTTCTCTTGATTTGTGCGGGTGACGGCCGGCGCACGAGGTCGTGGCGCGCGAATCGGCATGGCGCCGTGAACGAAGGTAGTAGAGGCTGCAAGGGGCGTATGAGGCGTCCGACGCTCGACGTGAGTTAGCGAGGTCGTGGTGAGGAGGCGCGAGATCGCGTCGAAGCAGAGGTCGCGCACGCGAGGAGCCGGGCGAGTCCGGCAGAGCCGAGGGTCGGCACGCAGAGGAGCCGGATAGTGGCACGGCCGAGATTGACTCGCTGCGTCTTTGTCTTCTGGCGTCGTGACCCGATCAGATAGGCCTGGACTTGTATATTTTGGACTTGTATTATGAATATTAGTTTTTTTTTTTAATGGTTTATGTATTTGGATTTGTGTATGGTTGGTTTTTGGACTTGTGGGTGTTTATGGGTACAATCCGGTTATTTTGTCTTGTTTGCGAAAAATGCATTCCTGCGTCGTGGCGGGGTCTGAAATCCTTGCGTTTTCGCTTGCCGAGCGTACCTGCAAAACATAGTTAGTCGTAAACATAGATACGTGTCTCGATTGAGACTGACTCGTTTGAAAAATAAAAACGTATGCAGAGGTTTGAAAAATGAAATTTAGAAAATAGTTTAGACTCGTAAAAAGACGCTTTTGACATTGTAAAAAATGTGAGCTAAAACGACGTTTTGAGACGAAAATTGTGAATGCGAAAGTCGTATTTTTAATTTTTGTGTGATTATTGTGTTTTGTAAAAGTGAAAAATCTGAAAAACGGGAGTCGATTACGCAAATCGAGACGACGCGACGGGACCGTAAATGTCGACTAAGAGGTCGGTAAAGGGGTAAATGGGGTAATAAGTTAAAGGTTTAGGGCGTAGGTGTGTAAGAGTTGTAAGAAAATCGAATAATTTTGTCAGAAAAGAAAAGAAAATCGCCTATAAACAGGCGAATAAAAAGTTAATCGCCTGTTTACAGGCGATTAGGTTTTTATTTTGTGATTTTTGTTTGATTTATTTTAATCGCTTGTTCACTAGCGTTTAAGTTTTTGTTTTGTACTTCTTTTTGCAAATCTCGGCTATAAAAGGAGGGCTAGGTTAACTCATTTTACTCATCCTTTCATCTTCCCATTCTCGATATTCCAAAAATATTCAAAATATTTACGGAACGTTTGTCGAATTATGGAGAATTTTGAAGGGAACTTGCGCCGTTGGTGTGCGTCCTTGTCGGGTATCAAGGAGAAAGACTTGAGAGATTATGGTATGGGGGGACTGTTGGGCCTGAGGGAGGTTCGAATGGAGCCCGAGTTCCTAGATGCTTGTCTTGACTATTGGGACCTGAGTTTTCATGTTTTTCGCTTTCCTGGCGGAGAAGTCTGTCCATTAGTTGAGGAGTTTGGGGCCATTGGTGGGTGGTTACGTACTAACCTACCTGTGTGTGTTAGGAGGGATCCAGGGTATAAGAGGCATGTACGGACATACCTCCAGATGACCTGTGACGAGACAGAGGAGTTATTTGCTGGGAGTCGTATTAATCTTCACCGTCTGTGTCAGCGTTTTATGGATTATGACAACGAAAACATCTCCTTTGGTTCTAGAAAAAGGGCGCTGGCGTTCTGCTTGGTCCATGTTTACATATTCCCCGACTCTTTGTATGAGGGAGCGCTTGGTGACCCTCGTTTAATCACAGTCGTCCAACAGATGGAGTATGGTTGTAACCCTTCCGCCGTGATTTTGGCTGAGACGATCCTGGGCCTGGATGACCGTGCGTGTAATAGGGAGCGTCCATACCGAGGGTGTCCCTTGATCCTTCTGGTGTGGTTGATGGACCGTCTAAGCGTGCTGGGAGACATTAGCCTTGAAGGGTCACATTTTGCTGGGGGTATGACTAATCGCTACATAAGGTGGCTGGACCCATACCATCGTCCTGACGATTACTTTCCCGAACTTGTGAGGTCATCGGCCATCCGTTGGTCGGTACCGTGGTGGGGGATAGTTGATGTGACGGTTAGTGGAGCTGCCGATGGCCCCTCTGGAGTCCTTCTTTGCGGGTTTGACATGGGCGTTTACATCCATCCTTTGCGAGTGAGGCGACAGACAGGGTGGGCACAGTTTATCCCTGGTCACGACACTATGGTGCAGGGGACACTTATGCTGACTAGTGATATAACCAACGGTTGGGCGAGTGGTTGGATTATGCGTCCCAGGTGGCCTGTGGCTGGCGTTCCTAGGACGATTCGGGTATCGCCGGCCTATACTAGGTGGACCGTTGCCCAGAGCCCCCATAAGAGGTCGTGCCTTCGCGCCCTAGAGCTAAAACGGGCCTCCTCAGACTTCTGAATGTGTGTTCGGCTGTGGGTCGTCGTAGGGGTCGAGGGTTGGTGTTCCCCTATTCAGCTGAAAGGTTTTAAGTCTGCCGGATAATGAAGGGAACCTGATGTAGTTTAATGTGTGTTTTGTTAGTATTATGTTCATATTATTTTGTATTTTATTATGTTGTATTATGTATTACATTATCTATCCTAAACCCGATGTACATGCCGGGACTTGTATTGTAATATATCGTAGTGTTGTAGTTTATGCTCCTACGTTTGAAAAATCCAAAATGTAACCGTTCTTTTTAAGATTAATAAAAATCAGGTTTTTATTTACGACTTTGCTTCATTTTGCTTGTTATTCTGTGTGAAATTCCTTGGCTCTAATCTCTTTTCAAAGGTTTAGAATGCAAGCATGGTTTTTAGGAAATTTTTGTATTGACTATTCCCTCGACTTTTTTAAGCTTTGGGTTTGTCGTTTATTGCTGAATGTTGTTCCTTTTACCCTTTGGGCTATGGAACGTTTTTGTGATGACTGTGTCCTTGACTTTTTTAAGCTTTGGACGTGTCATTTTTGTGTTGAATATCGCCTTATGTTAACCTATTAGGTTACGAGACGGTTTTTGTGGTGACTATATCCTTGACTTTTTTAAGCTTTGGACGTGTCATTTTTGTGTGTTGAATATCGGTTGCGCTTTTTGCAAAGCTGCCTACGTATCCATGAAAAATGGAATCAAACCGGCGTAGTTCGGGAAATGTACGTTTAGGGGCATACCGGCCCAAGAGTTGTGTTTGCTTTTTTTGTGGTGAATGTGCACGTTTAGGGGCATGCCGGCCCAAGAGTTGTGTTTTGCATGGAATGCATGTTTAAGGGCATGCCTGCCCATAAAATGCTTTTGATTTTTGTAGAGGGAGTGCACGTTTAGGGGCATGCCGGCCCATGAATTGTGTTTTGCATGGAGTGCATGTTTAAGGGCATGCCTGCCCATGAATTTTTTTTTAGAAAATTGTATTTTATAGATGCATTGCAAGGGTTTTTTAAGGGTAGTATTTTTTGAGTTGGTCGAGGTTCGTTGCGAGGTTAAACTCTTGACCGTCCAAGTCGGTTAGTTTTACTGCTCCACCTGTGTAGATTTCCTTGACGAGGTAGGGTCCAGCCCAATTAGGCTTGAACTTTCCTCGTGGGTCGACTGGAAGCGGTGCTCGGACTGACTTTAGTACGAGATCACCTACTTTTATGTTTCGTGGCTTGACTCGTTTGTTGAATGCTCGCTGTAGTCGTGCTTGGTACATTCGTACGGTGCTCAGGGAGTGAAGTCGGCGTTCGTCCAGGAGCATGAGTTGTTCGTAGCGTTCACGGGCCCATTCTGCTTCTGGGATGCTACTTTCCATTAGTATGCGTAGTGATTGTATTTCTATTTCCACTGGTTGGACGGCTTCCATGCCGTAGGTGAGGAAATAGGGGGTCATGCCCGTGGGTGTGCGAATGGTAGTGCGGTATCCCCATAATGCGTATGGTATCTTGTTGGGCCAATCTTTGCAACTGTCGATCATCTTCTCGAGTATGGTGACGACTGTCTTGTTTGCTGCCTCAACGGCTCCATTGGTTTGGGGTCTATAGGGTGAGGATTTGTGATGTTGTATGTGGTATTTTGTGAGTATAGCTTCTGTCTCGCGCTGAAAGTGCGAGCCTTGATCGCTGATGAACTCATGGGGTATGCCATACCGGCATATGATGTTTGTCTGGATGAACTTGGCGACTTCTTTGGAGCCGAGGGTTCGAAAAGATGCTGCTTCTACCCATTTTGTGAAGTAGTCGATTGCCACTAGCACGAAACAGTGACCTCCTGCTCCGATGGGGTGGACTTTTCCTATTACGTCGATGCCCCAGGTTGAAAAGGGCCAGGGCGAGGTTAGGCTGTATAGTGGTGAGGGAAGGCGCATCGCCGTCATTCTTGAAAATATGGCAGTTGTGGCAGTGCTTGACGTATTGGATGCAGTCTGCTTCCATGGTTGTTCAATACCATCCTAGCCGTAGAATCTGTTTGCAGAGTGCTCGAGCGTTGATGTGAGGTCCGCATTCGCCGTCATGGACTTGCGTGATGATTTCCTGTCCCTTCTTGTAGTCGACACATATGAGGAGCGTGCCTTGTGGTGTCTTTTTGAGTAATTGTCCCATTTCTAACACGAACTGGGAAGCTAGGAGTCTAATGGCTCTCTGACCACGTTTATCGGTGTCGGGTGGGTAAGTGCTGTTTGTTTTGTAGTTGACTATAGCTTGGTACCAGGGCTCGCCGCTTCGCTCGCCGTCTAAGTCGATGGTATGGATGTATGCTGGTTCGTCTCGTCTTTCGACGATGATGGGTAGTAATTTCATGTTTGGTGGCATGTTTAGGAGGGATGAGAGTTTTGACAGTGCGTCGGCAAATTGGTTTTCTTCCCTTGGAAGGTGATAAAATTCAATGCAGTCGAAGTTGGTTAGGAGTTTTTGTACTTTTGCTTGGTATTTGGTGAGGGTTTCGCTCATGATCTTCCATGCCCCTGTCACTTGATTTATGATGAGGAATGAATCTCCATGCACCCGAAGGTTCCTTATCTTGAGAGCGATTGCTGCTTGCAGGCCGTAAATGCAAGCTTCGTATTCTGCGGCGTTGTTCGTGACACTAAAATCGAGCTTGATTGAGAGCGGTGTATGGTCACCATCTGGGGATATTAGGAGTATTCCTACTCTGTAACCGCGGTAGTTTGATGCTCCGTCAAAGTATAATTGCCAGTATTCCTTTTCTACGGCAAAGATCCCCTCGTCAGGAAATGACATTGTGTCGATCATGGGTTGTTCGATGATAGCGTTTTCTGCAAGGAAGTCAGAAACTGCTCTTCCCTTGATTACTCTTAGAGGGAGGTACTTGAGCTCATACTCGGCGAGAAGCAGAGTCCACCTGGCCATGCGCCCGTTTAGGACCGGTTTTTCAAAAAGGTACTTGAGAGGGTCCATTAAGGAGTATACTCTTGTTGTGCTAGTGAGTAGGTAGTGTCTGAGCTTTTTGGTTGCCCAGACCAGTGAGAGGCAGCTTTTCTCGACTGGTTCATACCGAGTTTCGTAGTCGTGGAACCTCTTGCTAATGTAGTAAACGGCTCGCTCTTCGTTGTCGACTTCCTGGGCGAGCATGGCACCCATAGCGTCTGGCGTGGTTGTTAAGTATAGAGATAGTGGTAAATCCTTTTGTGGAGGTACCAGGACGGGTGGATTTGTAAGCAGGCTCTTGACTTTGTCGAATGCTTGTTGACAGTCGTCGTCCCATTTCGTGTGCTCTTCTTTCTTCAGCTTCTTGAAGATTGGTTCGCAAATCATGGTGAGTTTGCTGATAAATCGGGAGATATATTGGACTTGTCCCAAAAAGCTCCTTATTTCGTCGATGTTGCTTGGCGGCTTCATACCCATTATTGCTTTGATTTTGGTCGGGTCTATTTCGATCCCGCGCTGGCTTACTATGTGGCCTAATAACTTGCCTGACGTGACCCCAAAGGTGCATTTCTGTGGGTTCAATCGCATCTTATATTGTCTGATTCTGGTGAAGAACTTGCGAAGGTTGGTGACGTGGTCGTCCCTTTCTTTTGATTTTACGATCATGTCGTCGACGTATACCTCAAACTCCTTATGCATCATGTCGTAGAGCAAGGTGGTAGCAGTGCATTGGTAGGTAGCGCCGGCATTGATGAGCCCAAATGGCATGACCGTAGCGAGATGTTCCCAGGGTTCTGAAGGTTGTTTTTGGCATATCGTCTGCTGCCATTTTGATTTGGTTGTATCCTGCATAGCCGTCCATGAATGATAGTAAGGCGTGGTCGACTGTATTGTCGATTAGAATGTCCATGTGAGGCAGTGGGAAGTCATCTTTTGGGCAGGCTCTATTTAGGTCTCGAAAGTCGGCACATACTCGTATTTTGCCGTTCTTCTTCATAACCGGGACCATGTTGGAGACCCAGTCTGAGTATTCGATGACCCGGATGAACCCAGCTTGTAGTTGCTTTTCGATTTCTTCCTTGACCATGAGAGACCATTCTGGTTTGATGCGTCGGAGTTTCTGCTTGACCGGTTTGCTACCTTGTTTGATCGGGATGCGGTGTTCAGCTATCTCGCGGTCGATACCGGGCATGTCTTTGTACGACCATGCGAAAACGTCCTTGAATTCTGTGAGGAGCTTGGTGTACGTGGTCCTTTCTTCTGCGCTTAGAGAAGCCCCCAGCTGTAGTTCTCGAGGTTCTTCAGGTGTGCCTATGTTGATGGTTGTTGTGTCTTCAATAATAGGGTCTTGTTCGGGTTTCGAGACAATACTTGCAATGTATCTATATAATGCAATGTTTTTTAGTTTAAATTTATCGCAATCATTAGAAAATGTAGATTTTAAATGAGGCAAAGGGTAACCAAAAACTTTCATGTTATTAATGTTATCAAAAGCGGTTACATTTGAAGATAGCTCAGACGAGGGAGCTTTGGACAACCTTAATGACTCTAGTTCTTTAGCTAGATTTACTACATTAGGAATAAGATCGAGTAACCTAGCCGATTTTTAGAAAATTGGCGTCATGATGACGCAGGATCCTAGACTCTAGGTGTAAATGCTTGGATTGAGACTTCCCGGGTCGTCGGTAGATTGGGCGGCGTTTTCTTCAAGCTTCAGTTGATGGAGAGCGGCCTGAAAGTCCGAGGCCTCTATGGTAATCACTTCGTTGTAAAAGGGCAGCTTCACTTTTTGGTGCAGAGTAGATGTGACGGCTCCGGTAGCGTGAATCCAGGTCCTTCCTAATAACATGTTGTATGCCGGGGGGATATTCATAAGCTGGAACTCGGTTTGTGTTTCAACAAACCCTGTCATGACGGGTAGTGATATGATACCCTCTATACTGCAGGATGTACCGTCGTATGCTCTTATACTGTTGGAGCAAGGGGTGACATCACTTTCCTTGATTCCTAGCTTGACGGCGGTTATTAGGGGCAGGATGTTGATTGCCGAGCCGTTGTCGATGAGGGTAACGGGTAGCACCATATCGCGACACTCTACGGTTATGTAGAGTGCTGGATTGTGTGGATCTTGGAAGGGTGGTAGGTCGGCGTGGGAGAAAGTTATGGCGCCTGGTAGCCAATCCCGGATGACATGGTCAATGAGTTGTGCTGGGAGGACATTTTCGGTGTTACGCCATGTTGTGTTAAAGGAAAGGTCGTTCGTTATGGGTAGGATGGTCATACTTTTGACTATGCCCTTGTGTCTGCCTTTGCTTATGTGTTTGGGAGGGAATCCGGGCGGTGTTAGTAGTTCCGCTGGGTCTTGAAACGGGCGTTGGAGGTTAGAACTCTTATCATGGCCGTCGGACCGTCTAAGGGGGTGCTGATGAGGGATCTGGGTGAAGGTTCCTTTCTTGTCCTCATGTCTTGGTTTGGTTTTTGTCTTAGCTTGGCGAATATGATCGATGTCGCTACCGTTGTTGTTGATGCTGTCGTAAAGGACGTTGACCTCGTGATCGCCCGCGGGGGCCGGAAGGGGATAATTGAGGATAGGGTGTGTTCCTACGAAAATGGGGCGAGAACGGGGTGTGTTATGTTGGTTTAACGGTTTAGGTGCTATGCTTGGTTTATCGATCGTTTCATTGTCAATCATGTCTTGGATTACGTTCTTCAAGCGGAAACAGTTCTCGGTGTCATGTCCCTTTCCCCTGTGGAATTCACAGTACGAGTCTTCGTGCCATGATAGTGGTTTCTTATCCTCAGGTGGTACACTGGTGGGTTTCGGAAGATGCAGAATGTTCTTTTTCACGAGCTTTCCCAATGTTTTTGAGTAGGACATAAAGAGGGGGTCGAACTTCCGTCGTTGTTGTGACGAAAATTGGCCGACTGATGATGATCTGGGTACAGCAGGAGTGGGTTGTGCTAGGAGTATTGGTTGCGTTGCTAGTGCCTTTGAGTTGATGGTGTTAAATGGTTCAACTTTCGCCGTGGTTTGAAAAGTATCGCCCTGGCGACCGTTGTCTGTGGTTTTGGCCAGTTTGTATTTGTGAATCTCATCCTCCAGGGACCGAATTCTCTTGATGTGTCGAGCAGACTCTTCGGCAAACAGCCTTGCGTTTTTCTCGGTTTCGATCTTTTGCATGGCGGCCAGATGTTCGAACAAAGCGGTGAGATTGGCCACCTTGTGGTCGAGCAGCCTTACGTGTTCGGTGATCGTCATTAGCGGAGGAGGTGGTGGAAAGGCAGCTTCATCATTTGCGAGGTTGAAATGGAAATTCATCTTGTGTTTGCGAGCCGTGTGTTCAGGGTTTTTCAATGAGTGGACCTGACAAAGTTTCCAAAATTTTAGTGATTCTAAAAGGGAAGAAGAGACTCAACGACAAATCGCATTCACAAACAAAGAAAAGCAAGAAGTGTAAAAAGTGGGTGCAAGAATCGACTCGTGTTTTTAGCTTTTAAAATGACACGGGAAGCTTTTGAGGTAGAGGCATATTGACACGTCCCTAATCTCGAGGTAGGAAAATTTGTATGATCATAATCCGATTAACCCAGTTTAGCGGCATGTTGCTGGGGGTTTATCATTAGATTACGATAAAAAGGATCAAACCGAAGTAGCGATAGGCTAGTCGATCTGAGGATGTTAAAAATGGGTAAAAGGCGATCACTTGTTCGCCTTTTATGTGTGACTCGGGAAATTAAATCAAAATGACGATAAGTCACTCGATTCAACATTAAGTCAACGGGTTCGCATTTGAACGAGCCCGCGTTTTTGTTTTTGAGAGAAAAAGATCAAGTTAAAATCGGGATGACTAATGAGTCACTCGACTTAGAGCTAATTCTAAAGTACAAAACAGGTTAATTTTGTTTAAAATCTCCGAAATGAATTGACATATTCGGGTTTTTGCTTTGTGAAGAGATTTTGCAATAAATGTATTATGACGATACGTCAGTCGCATAATTCATTTACGTTTTGAAAAAGATCTGGGATATAGTGATTATCCCGATCGATTTTAAATGCAGTGGCGTATTATTTATCAAACTCAAATGACTATAGGTCAAAGAGCCTAACGGCGTGTTTAAAAAAGTATGACCTTTTTGAAAAAGTTTGAAAAAAGTAACTTTAAAAAATGGACGTATTTTAAAAACATAATGCCTAGGAAAAGTTTTCGCATGCCATGGTTTTGAAAGACTACTATAGTGAGGGTACTATAGATTCGCACTTGTACATATAAACACAGGTTTTTGGTTTATAGGGTAAGGTTGCCTCCGGCCATTCCCGTAACGTTTAGGTAGGGGCACCCGCAAGACTACACACGTCTTAGGTGTGCATTCAAGACGGGCCCTAGAGCGTTCGAGTTTGACTGGTTACGATCGTTTGTACGGATGCCGTACTTGTAATCGTGGAGGGGTGAGAGAACGACGTGTCCAGAGTTATCCCGCTTATGAAGCGAGCTTTACCAGGGCCGTTCCTCGAGGGGTGTGGTTATGAATCATGAGGATTCGACTCAACGTACTTTTGCCCAAATATCGAAAGCGTAAATGTTTTCAAAGTTTCAAGCTTCACTTCTTTATGATTTTAAAATAAAAGAAAAACTAGTTTTTCAAAAATAATAAAAATCATGCTCGTCCCCAGCGGAGTCGCCAGCTGAAGGTACCGGGGGAAAAATCCTTTTGGAAAAACCTATCGATGCCTGCGGAGTCCTCGCCAGTCTTGGCGCGGGAAGCGGAATGCGCCTCGCAGGAAAAAGTGCGAAGTTTTGTGAAAATGGGGAGATCATTGCATGAATTTGTGACCAAAAAGAAATGTAGAAAATCCTTTTTGAAAATGTATTTTCGGAGTCGCCACCAAATATTAAAGGAATTTGGAACCTATTCAACGCGTCTTGAAATACAAGACACGAGTGTCTCAGATTTCAAGGTGCGTCGATACCTATCCGTCTGAGGTTTGAAACCAGAGAAGGGATTCGGAGTGAGGTTACTTTTCGAAAGTCTTGACAAAAAAGTGTTTTGAAAACTGAAATAAAAAAGCCTACATAAAAGTAGTCTCTACTAATTTGAAAACATTTGCTTAATTTCGATATTTGGGCTAAAAGTCACGCTACGTACAAGTGCGAATAAATATGACTCGATTAAAATGCATAAATAATGTAAATTGTCAAAATAATGACATTTGCTATAGGAAATGTACGTTAAATAATAATTTATTGACTAAATTATTACTATAAACGTTATTTTCCGACCTCGTATTTTGACTCTTAAGATTTTGTGAAAAACCCTCAGTTTTGCATGCTAAAAGACTCTATGAAACGGTACAATTTAGTGTTGGATCCGTGATTCTAGTCGTTATTTAATGCATGAATGAGGACTTGCATAATTATAAAAGTGACGTCGGTTTGCTTTAGTGATAATGAGTCGTTATTTATGCTAAAAGACTCTATGAAACGGTACAATTTAGTGTTGGATCCGTGATTCTAGTCGTTATTTAATGCATGAATGAGGACTTGCATAATTATAAAAGTGACGTCGGTTTGCTTTAGTGATAATGAATCGTTATTTATGCGATATTGGCGGGGTTTAGACGGATTATGAATCCGAATTGCTACAACCGTATTACGAATACGGCTTCGCTAATGCCAATATCGGGCTGGGGTTAATGTAACCCCTTTGTCCGAGTCTCAAACGTCCAAAACGTAGGTAAAATGTTTACCTTTCGAAAATGCAAAGACGGTTTTTTTGAGTGGATTTTAAGTGTATTTTGTGAATAGTGTATGTGTGTTGAAAAACCGATGTTTGAAATGAATGAAGGGGGTTGGTATTTATAGAGGTTTGGCTGGTTTGAGGGTGAACAAAATATAAATCGCCTGTGTACAGGCGTTTTATATTTTGTTTGGGCTGGATTTTGTAAGAAAAACAAAAGGCGGCTGGTATGAAACAAAAAGATAATCTTATACTTGTACGTATTTTTATACTTATACGTATTTTTATACTTAAGATATTTTAGGTGTAAAAACTAGGAAAATTTAACAGGAATAAACCATCCTATTGATCGTCTTCTATTAATAAACCATCCTATCAATAATCCCACAATAAACCATACTATTTAATCACTTGCCCATAATTGCACTCCCCTTCTTTTTCTACCGGCTGAAGCAGGTGGAATGAATTTGTGGGCCCAAATTTCTCTTTTTAAGGCTGTTGCTTCTTCTTCTTCCCTATTAAGAGCAAGGGACTAAGAGAAGCAATATAATCAACTTCCGATGGGAAGCATTGTTCACGAAAAACACGGAATTCATTGGCATAAATGACAACCACTGAATACTTGCCCTTCATAGGATACTTCTCAACACCTAACGTAACTTCGGGGTGTGTTTGTCCATACGACACCAAAGAGTCCAAGTTATTCAAACCATCAAAGTTTGGGAGATGTTCAGCAAATGACATGCTTGTCGTAGATTGAATGACGTCTGGATCAAGAAAGCCGTTTGCCGCCCAAATTGGCGAAGGTTCAGAAGCAGCACGTTTCAGCGTAGCATTCTCATTCCTGTCAGTAGCTAGAGGAGAACGGTCTTTCAATACTGTCAAAGCACAAGCCACTGAGCTTGGGATTTCTCCTTCAAAATCCGACACAATGTAGTCACCATCTTTGAGTGGGACGTGCAGCCTTAAGCCCTTTTCAAGAATCACTTCAGATAAAAGCAGGGGAGAAGTCTGGAGAGTTTAGCAGTACAAATTTGGGTACATGACCAAATTTAGGCAAATGACCTATGTGAAGATCTGCCATGCACTCCTCTCGGATCTCTGAAAACGAATTCCAAACCCATGTTTTTGAGTTTGTTTTTGGTAAAGGCAGAGAAATCACTCTCTCACATGATTCTTTTTCAAGAACATCTCCGTTACCTCCTTGGATAGGTATATTTACAGCTTCATATGCATTATCAACTGGCTCTTGCAACAATGAAACATTAGCGAGTGAATCCTCAGGCGTTTGGCTCTCGAGATTTTCCTCAATAACAACCTCTGCACAATCAGTCCATGGTCAGCTTATCATGAAATCAATTAAGGGGGAAATCAAATTCATTCAATAACTCATACAAAATGGATAATTTTTTCAATTAAATCATTTAACTTTGCAACATAAATTAAAATTGGGGTTTACAATTACCTTATCCATGGTCAACTTATCAGACGAATTTGCCATAGCTAGTACCCTTCAACTTTAATAGAGGACGATTTTAGTGATAAATGAGCGAGAAAGACAAAAAATTGAAGGTGAAGGAGTGCATGAAAATGGCGTTAAAAATTGGAGAGGAAGAAAGAAAGGTGGGTACAAAAACAAAGAGGTGAAAGAAATGAGAAGAACTTTGGTTATTTTTTAATAAAAAAATAAAGTTTAAGTGAAGGTTACCTGCTTAGCAGGTAGCCAGTCACAATGGTCTAATAATGGATAAGTGATTAAATAGGATGGTTTATTGTGGGATTATTGATAGGATGGTTTATTAGTGGAAGACGACCAATAGGATGGTTTATTCCCATTAAATTTTCCTAAAAACTAAACCTTTTTATTTACTAAGTATAATTTTCTAGTTTCGAAGTCGTTAAGTTCGTTTTGTATTTAGTGATAATCGATATTTATTTTAAACTGAAACTTAGTTAAATTTAGTCGTCTATTTACTATTTTAGCGATTTTCATTTTTATAATAATGGTATCGTGGACGGTTCATTTTAGTCCGTATGTCCAAGTTCAACAGTCCAATTGCGAAGGTAGTAGCACACGATTTAGTTCATTTTTATAACGGTTAATCATTTTTATCGGTTTATTATATTTCATTTATAACTAAAACGATTTATACAAAATTTCAATTCTAATAACTATTAAACTTTAGTGACTTAGTGATAAATTCATTTTGATTAAATTTGGTCCATTTAAAGTGTATATGTCGTGTGGTTTTATATATATGTCAATATTGATTTATTTCTTTTAATTTCTTAATTCTATTTATTAACTACTAATTAAATTATTTTAACAATTAAACTAAAAAGTGATAAAAGTAAAATTTGACCCTAAAATGCTAGGAATGCCGTGAGCAAGTCAAGATGGTGTCCAAATTTTCATTTTTCGTTTTTATCGGTTTTTAGCTTTAAGTCTTTATATTTTAACTATTCTAATTATACTAAAACGATAAAAACTAAAATGAAATTTACTAAAAATTTCATTTATATTTATGAATAGTGTTTTTCAACACTTTAAATTTCTAACTTTTTAATCTTAATGATTTATAATGTTTTAAGTTGATTTATATTATAATACTAACAATATATAAAACAATAACTAAACATAAACACAAATTATTAACAAACATAAACTAAAACGAAATCAAAATGAGTAAAAAGGATGAACACACATGAAGACCATATGAACACACATGAACATCAAACTAAAACTCAAGAACACATATGTGCATATTTAACAACTTATAATTTATTTTTCTAATTTAATTTTTTTACATGACAACTTCTATTTTAACCTAACTTAATTTAATATATTATTTACAAAAATTAAAAGTGAAAATTTATTTAAAAATGGAGGGAAAACCGTGAGTATGTAAGTGTATGTATAAATTTTCATTTTCGATTTTTATTCACTTTAAACTCATAGTTAATATTTCAAATAATTTTTATATATGATTACTACATAACTAAAACATAAATAAACATAAAAATCATATGAATCATAATTAAAAATGCTCAAAATTTATTTAACTAAACATATTATCATATTACTACACTTTATCTATTATCAATATTACTTATTTATTATCATTTATCTATACAACACATAATCATACAAGTGCATACAAGTGATGTTTAACATATTTAACATAAAAATCATACTCATAAAACTTATAATAAAAATCAAATTAATTTTCAAAGAGGCTAATATAAGAAATAACTAGTCACCTCAAATTGAATGTTAATCGTCGAGGATCTAAAATAAATTTTAGATCGAAAATTTCTTCACCCAAAATACCCAAGAATGTTCGCTCCAAAAACCCAAGGATAAACTAAGAACACTAGTAAATTATTAAGGAAGTATTATAGGTTTTAATTTAAGTGTTTTAGGAAGAAAATAAGAAAGAAAATAAAGGGAGAAATGGAGGGGATTGCTACGGTCAAAAATAGAGCCAAGGAAGTGTGTTTTGCACTTGTGAAATAAATGAGAAAGTTGTCATCAATTTAGGTTAAATGAATTTAGGTTAAAGCTTGATTTATTTTGTAACAACCTGATTTTTAGTCGACTTTAATTACTAAGGCGGAAATTAATTAAGTCTTAAACCAGCGTCATTAATTATACAATAAAAACCCAAATGTTACAACCATCGTTTAAGAGTTGAATAAAACAACTCTAAATACGGAAATAAAAAGAGTATAGGTTATATATTACAATCTCTCGTAAAACATCCAAAAGTAAGCATAAAAACGTCTCGTGGCCCCGTCCAAAAACCAGCTCCCGGTCCACGATCATCCTGCACAATAAACTGATGGGGGGATGCCCGCTGAGCGGACAGTGACTAGCTATGCTCATACTTACCCTCGATTTCAATTACTTTGGTTTAATATTATCGCTTTATAAACATAACATTATGATAAAAACATAAACATGCTTATTACATATAGCATATATAGACATATAAGTCATAATAAGCATGCGGTTTAAAGCGATAAATCATATAAGCATGATATTCAATTATGAAGGCAAATAACACATAATAGCATAGCAATAGTATCACAATAATACATTGGCATTACAAGGCGATATCGGATCGCAATCAAACATACATATCGTATCATTCTTCTCATGCAGACTCGATTTGTAACACCCCGTGTTAATTTAACACAAATTAATTATTTTAACAAATATTTTAAATTAAAATTTGTATAATTTAATTTTTATTCCTTTGTTTTGAAAACGCGGCTGAAAAATTTCGATTAAATAAAATTTTTCAAGACTTTTCTAATTAAACTTTCTTGATTTTATATTAACTTGTATTATATTTTTATTTCTGTCAAACTAAAATTTTATTTTTGGTTACCACTATTAGTTTTTATAAAAGTTGCTTTATATTTTAAAAATCATTACTTTCATAAAATTTAATTTTGATAAAGATATCTTTCAAATAAGCAGACCGTTTAAAAATTTGTGAGATCTTAATAAAATTTGTAACTGTCAACTTTTATACTTTTGTATTTTCAAACTATAAATTTTATAATAAGAATAATGGAATTAAGATTTAAAACAAATAATTTAAAACATAATATATTTTATAATTTATTTTTATAAATAAGAGTAAATAAAACGGAGCAAAAGAAAATCAAATGCACTCCACGTTTAGCCCCGACTTTCCAACCAACAACAACAATAATACGGATTACTTTCGCCGAAAGCGGCCGAAAGTAACAATAATAATTATAATAATAATTATAATAATTGTAATAATAATAATAAATAATAGTAGTAGTGATAAGAGTAGTGCTACTACTTATATACGGAGTAACAAGCTTCATCATCATCACAGCTACAACAACAACAAACGACGACAAACAATTAACAACAAACACGGCCGCCTCAGCTCACCGGAACCACCACCGCCATCTCAGCTCCGAGCTCAGCCACCGCCATTAGAGGCGAGCTCAAGCTCGAGAACCATGGTTACCTACCGTCACCACCGTACACCACCACTGCCACTTTCTTTTTCTCTACCACCGTGAGTCGCCATTAGAGGCGAGCTCGAACTCGAAACAACCACCGTGAGTATCCCTCTCTCTAGTCGTGCTCACCACCACCAAAGGCGCCACCTCAGGCCACCTTCGTGCTCTTCGGCTTCCCCTGTCGTTGTCCCTCTTTTTTTTTTCCTCTGTTTTTACTTCCGCCGGAGTCCACCACTGCTCAGGCCACCGTCACCAACAACAGTGACAACCACCACCACGAGGCCCTTCTCTTTCTCCCCTGTTTTTCCTTGGCCTTTGTCAGCTCACCGGAGCTCTGACCTCCGACAGCCACCACGTCAGCCGCCACCGTCGGCCCCTGTTTTCTCCTCTTCATTTCGGTCTCCTCTTGTTGTGTCGTTGCCGGAGTTCCGACCACCTCACCGGAGCTTTCCTTGGCTCCCCTACTCTTCTCCTCGTATTCTGGCCATCGTCGCCGTCGATGGTCACCACCGTGACCTCGGCTAACGTGGCCCCTGTCCTGCTCTCACCACCGTCCTTTTTATTTGGTGAGCTCCGTTCTATTTCCATTCCCGACTTCAATTCATTTCATATTTCTATTTTGTCTCGATCAATTAATTAATTATCGACTTGGCTTAAGTCTCACTTTCCGTTTCTTTTTCCGTCTTGCTCCTTGCTTGTTACGTACAAATGCCGAGGACGACTTCAACACGAACCCGTGAGTCAGTCCTTTTCATCTCACTGATTCTGGGTACACAAGTATTGGGTTGGTTATTTGGAGGCCTCTGTTCGTGAGCCAAATTTAAGGTGCTTCCCGCACACTTATGTGATAAGCGCCTCGAAATTGTTTATATGTTATTTTTCCTAATTTATGTTTTGATTGAATGTTATTTTGTTATATATATTGTTGGTTTATTTGTAACATTATCATGTTAAAATTATTTGTTGTGTAATTTAAAATATATAAAGTATAAGTATTACAAATATAAAATAAGACTAAAAATATTACTAAAATAACTTAAGTAAATAAATTGAATTAATATAACTTACCTTTCATCACTAAAATGTTAATTCAAAATATATCTAGAAATAAAAAAATTAAGTTAAAAGAATATTAAGTTTAAATTAATTTTAAGTCATACTAAAAGTAAAAATATAAATTGAGTTACTCATATTAAAGTTTCTAAAATAAATAATTATATAAAAAGTCATATCTCACAATTACTATAAAGATTACTTTATAAAAACTCTAAAGTTTAAAATGAAACTATACTAAATAAGTATTTGCTTAAAATATCAAAACGAAATAAAGAACTTGAAACTTAAAATAAACTTAACTAAAACTATTACTAAATAAAGTTAATAATTAGTATCACTATAAGAATTAACTAAAAGATAAATTGTTAAGATCATATAAAGATCGACTAAAAATTTACCAAGTATAATTATATAAAAAAATTGTTCATAATATATTTATATATATAAATACAAAACCTAACAAAAATTTAAACTATAAAGTTTACGACATTATAAAAAGTTATAAATAATTAAATAAATTAAACTTAAGTGAAAGGTACTAAAATATAAATATTAATAATCTCACGTATTAAGTCACCTAATACGACTACGTAAAAGTTACATAAATAAAATCAATTCAGAAATTAGGCCACCTAAACGAATATTAGATTTTATTAAAAATACCAAAGTTTGCTAAGTATCATTAAGATACTTTTACAAGTTAAAATAAATGTTAAAACTACTAAATCGCTAAACACTTTACAATTTAAATAAAAGGAGGTAATAAATGTGGGTTATAATACAATTCAATTATTTATATTACTAATCACTAATCTACTTTAATTTACTTAAAGTTTAAATGAAACTAAATCATACTTAATCGAACTATCATTAGATTACTAAAATACAAAATAAGAATACGTATAAGTATAAACATACATACAAAGTATAAAAATACGCATACGTATAAAAATACGTACAAAATAATGAATAATGAAAATATTTAAAAGTTACGAACGGACTCAAAATAAATCATCAAGTTTTTCCTATGTGTTCTGCTTACCTGAAGAACTGCTAGAACTAATATTTCATTATACAAAGTTCGACGATATAATTAAGTTACAGTTTTATCATTAGCTACGTTTGAACAAGGAATTAAGATTTTGAGAAATGAACTACTTGAATAAAATACTTGGATTGTTCGCCATGTCGCGACTCTTGAAATTCGAAGTTAACGAGGTAGCTGTCTATGGGGACTTGGGCTCCCTCCCAGAGTTGCCCAAGGCTATTCAACGATCTTAAGATTTACGCTTGACGTGTGGTATCGACCTCGTGGATGGGGCATACTCGATACTTCCGGGCCCATAGAATAGTAATTGGATACGCCAGCCCCACCCGGGGGTACCCGTCATTGGTGATAGTCGAATTATTAGGTGAGTATATATTCGAATAGCGAGTATGCTACGATCCTATCTATAGTGGTGTATCCATACATTAGACAAGGGATTTAGCGGTCCTTATTACCTTAGATATCTTTAGCATATCCGCACACGTCCGCTTTAACGTACTGGCCAAGCATCACGCGGATTATGTCTGCATGCTTCCGCCTTACTAACGAAGATTCATTGGTTATCACATGTTGAATGCATTTCCTTGTCTTGTTTGATTGATTATCGTTTGATAACTTGAGTTTATGAGTGTTGGAATACGACTACTGATAATGTTTATTTGAGAGTGTTGTACAATATGTGATTGGATTTATACTCATGTCTGAATAATCTTGATCTCTTTATGTGCTTTACCTGTCTACTTGCTAATTGTTTTTACTTATTTATTATTCATTATTTATACTGCTTTTTGCCTTAGAATTGCATGTGTCGAAAGAGTGTGCGGGAAAATGATGAGATGTTAATGCAGGTACCCCGAGACCAACGCTATTGGATACTGGGGAGAGTTTATCTTATTTATTTTGTATGCTTTTGAGAGATTTTGTAATCTAAATACTCTGTTCTATCTCTAAACTCGTATTATGTATACTGAGTTTGTAAGACGATAACAGCTGGTTTGTAATATATAAGACTTAATTAATTTTCCGCCTTAGTTTAATTAAAGTCACGAAAAACCGGGTTGTTACAGTTGGTATCAGAGCTGTCTTGCGACCGTGAATGACTTAAAGTTATTTCATCTAGCGAGACGACACCTGGGCCAGACATTCATATCGTGTGTCAGGCATAGACTTATAGGATCAAATAATGAATTAGATTTTTCTTTATTTAGATCACTTAAATAATAACTTAGAACGCTTTAAAATGTGAGAATGGGTAGAAATATTAAGGTTTGACCGACTGACCTAGATTTTAGAATTTTCGACCGTCATTCAACCTCGATAGATTTTTATTTCTCTTTCTTGCTTGCTAAGTGCTCTATGACTAACCTTTTTGACTTACAAGTCTCTTATACTAACGTTACCAAAAATCGAGACGTATAAATCGAAGACAAGTCTTGAATGAAGCGCAACGAATGGATGCATCCAGAATCATACAGCTTGATGAGACGTCCAGACTTCAAAAATCTCATATGGCTTTAAGGATTTCTACTCCATCAAAATCTTTCGCTTTTACTACCTTATTCTGATTCTTCAAATTTTGCTACTTCTGTAATCTTCTCAAACATCTTTATTAACTTAAATTATCATTCTTCTCTTTCAAAATTTTTAAATCTATTTAACTTATTTTCTCCTTTTGAAATAAAATTTTCCTAACTTAAACTCTTATAATAAAATCTTCCTTTTGAAATTACCTCTTTTCATTTCTCGCAAATATAAAACTTGAATACAAGACCAGAAGCGCATGCGAAAAGACGTATTAAGAATCACGCTATCCAAGACAATTTTCAGGACATCGAAGATTTCTTTAGCATTGAAGATTTCTAAAGCTATATCAAAATCGATCTCTAATGATCACCATTATTTCAACGCTTATTAATTTCCTAATATTTAATCTCACTATGATTTTAGTGTTCCCTTTTATATTTTAAACTCCTTACGTAAAAGAATTCACTCGATTATATTTCAACCTCCTATATTTAAAATCCTTATTAATCTCCTGATATTCTTCAAAAATTTGTTTTCACATTTCTCGTTAAAAATATCTTTGAAATTTAGTTGCTGATTTCGTGAAATCTTTATTATGTAATTTGAAATATCTTTGAAAACTTGTTGATTTTAAACTTTTCTTCTTCTAAATATACATATAACAATATTATTTATGTAATTATCATAAATTTTCAACCTTACCCGAAATATGATTTATAACTTTCCGTTTCACCTAATAACATCATAATAACAATTTTTAGAAAATGAGCTATATCAACAAGGTTATCCATTGTAACACCCCGTGTTTTTACTAATACTAATTAATTATTTTAACAAAATCCTTAAATTTAAATTTATATAATTTCACTTTTACTCAATTACTTTAAAAACGAGGCTGAAAAATTTCGATTAAATAAACTTTCTCCAATACATTTCTAATTAAACTTTCTTCATTTTATATTAACCTATATTATTTTTTTTTTTATTTATAAAATACTTGTCGAATTAAAACGTTACTTTTGTTACCATTATTAGACTTTATAAATTTGCGCTACATTTTAAAAATCCTCACGTTCATAAAATTTAGTCTTTATAAAAATATTCTTTCAAATAAGCAGACCGTTTGAAAATTTGTGAGACCATAATACAATTTGTAACTGACAACTTTAATACATTTATATTTTCGAACTATAAATTTTGTAATATAAATAATGGAATTAAAATTTAAAACTAATAATTTAAAGTATAGTATATTTTATAAAATATAAAAGTTTATAAATAAGAGTAAATGAAACAGAGCAAACAAAATGAAACAGACCCAACAAATACTCCCTCTTCATGTCGACAGCCACCTATTCTTCTTATCCATTCATTTTGGCTGATATTTGTTTTGGCTTCTACAACACACTTGATACTCCCTCCTTTCATTTCATTTCATTTCTTTTTTACTGATTATGCTCTTCTCCTTCTTCTTCTTCATCATCTCTTCTTTTAGTTCCTCCATTAAAACACACAACAACAACTAACAATGACACATCAAACAAAAATCAACAAGAATAATAATAATAATAATAATAATAATAATAATAATAATAATAATAATAATAATAATAAAACAACATCAGCAACAATAACACAACACACAACAACAACAAACAAAAGCAACGACAACAATAACAACATCAACAGAACAACGACGACAACCACCCCCACGGTGGCCACCACTTTTTCCGACCACCTATGCCGGCGCCGTGGTCCTCTGCCTCAGCTTGCCACCACATTGGCCACCTCCTCGAGCTCCCTTCTTTTCTCGTCCATTGGAGACACCATTAGAGGCGACCTCGAGCTCGAGCTCGACCACCGATGTTTCAGACCACCGTGAGCCACGCCACTAGTGGCCACCGTCACCACCATCACAAGGAGCATCACCACCGTGGTGGCCCTGCTCTCCCCTGTTCTTTTCCTCTTTTCGGTTTCGGTTACGACGCCGGAGTTTAGCCTAGCAAACCACCACCATGGCCGTTCACCCACGCCGGAGTAAATCCTACGGCCGCCGACGCCTTGCCGCTCGCTTAGTCTTCCCCCCCCGACCACCTCAGACCACCGTGGCCTGCAGCCACCACCGTAGTCCTCCTCGAGTTCCCCTGCTTTTTGCCCTGTTTTCATCGCCTCTTTTGCCTCCGTTTTCAGGTCACCGGAGAGCCGACCCCCGACCACCGTGGTATGCCCTTTTTCCTTCCTCATTTTCGTTCTCCTTGGTCTGACTCTATTCGTCTCTGACCCTTCCATTTGTCCCCTGTTCTTTGCTCTTTTTATTTATTTATTTATTTATTTTATTTTTATTTCGCCGGAATAAACCTCGCCGGAGTCGTCACCTGAACTGGGCCCTGCTCGCTGCCACCCAGACCGCCGTGGTCGCTTGAGTATTGACCTTTGTTTCGGTCAGACTTGCCTCATCGACACCACCGAGGTCACCACCGTTTTATTCGGTGAGCCTTCATCTTACGCCTCTTTGTTCATTCAATTTTTAAATTCTGAATCTTTTACTTTGACCATGTTAATCAATTAAATCGGTGTTGTCATTATCGATTTACCTTGTAAATAGATTTCTATCGGCTCTAATTCACTTCTATTTCTCCTATTCTCAAACGATAAATGTAGCGGCCAACATTTACGTTGTCACTTTTGGGTCTACGAGGAAACGGGTCAGTTTTGGGTCTTGAGTCGACAATATCGTGGATCCAGACGAGCTAAGGAAATTCGTACCGAGCTAACTTAAGGTGCCCCCGCACACTAGTTTAATTTACGTATTTAGAATATATAATTTTTGTGTTCATGTGTTATATAAATGGTTTATGTGATTTTGTGAATTTTGATTGTGTGTTAATTTGAATTATTATATGATGTTGAATTAAATTGTGAAATATGATATTTGTATGATTTTATGATAATATGTTTTAGGTGAAAAATGTGTTGTTAAATTATTGTTGATTTTATATGAAATTTTATCATGTTGAAATTATATGTTATGTGTAAATTATTGAAAATATTAAATATAAGTAATCACAAGTATAAAATAAGACTAAAAATATTATTAACCGGCTTAAGTAAATAAACTAAATAAATATAAAAATATTTATAGTCGTAAAAATAGTTGTAGTCACTTAATGGTTCAAATTAAAATACAACTAAAAATAAAGAGTTAAATAAAAAGAGAATCAAGTTTAAATTAGGATTAAATCAATTTAAAAGTAAAGTTCATTTTTAATATACATAAAAGTTACTCGTATTAAATATCTAATATAAACAAATGTATAAAAACTCATATATCTAATTTAATATAATAATTACTTTATTTAAAACACTAAAGTTTAAAATGAACTTAAAATATACTAAATAAGTATTTGGTTAAAATATCAAAAGGAATTAAAGAACTTGAAATTTAAAATAAACCTAAGTAAGCTATTATTGAATAGAGTTAAAAATTAATATCACTAACAAGATTTTGAAAATAAAATGAAGTTAGGCGAAGTCGCGTAAAAAGGAATTTAAGAACTAACGTCACAAATATAAATTAGGACACAAATAATGTGTCAAGAAATTTTGCTAAGTATAAAAATGTAAGGATTAAAAAGATTATCGAATCATATAAATAACTTAGTAAGTATAACATTTTATATGAAAAGATTAACTTAAAGCAAAGCTTACAAATTTAAATAGTATCTTTAAAATTAGGAATTTGTCTTAAAGTCGACGACTCACTAAATCAATGTAAGTCGTATAAAACAAATAATAATAAACATATAAAAAGTAAGACATTATGAAAAGACACTAATGGTTATTCCATAAAAATAATGTACAAAGAATTCTAAGTTATAAAAAGCTTAAATAAGATTCTACGATCAGATTATCTTTCCACTTAAATCGAATAACTAAGTAAAAATAATAATGTAAAGCTTTATTAAGAAATTAAACCCCCTAAAAGAAATTTAACTAAATGTCAGTTAATTATATTTTATCAAAAATCTAAAACTTGACAAATCTCATTTAAGTAATATTTCTAAAGTTAAAATAAATGTTATGAATATTATGTAACTAAACACCTTCATTATTTTTATTAACTATGAAAATATCAAATAATTATTATATTAAATGAAACTTGGAATATTTATATCACTAATGGTAAACATACTTAAGTTGAAATTTAAACGAAACTAAATCATTTAACTTAATCAAATAAAATACTTACACTGGAATGAAATAAATTAATTACTTGAACCTATTTAAGTTATTCGAAATAAATCATTTCTAAAGTAAACTAAGTAACGAGAATTAATATTTAAAAGAAAATGATGAATAGCAAAATAATGAATAGTGAAAATATTTAAAATTTACGAACGGACTCAAAATAAATATTTAAGTTTTTCTATGTGCTTCCGTTTACCTGAAGAGCTGCTAGAACTAAATTTTCATTATACAAGTTCGACGTTATTGTTTATTATGAGTATCCTTTGGAGAAATAAAGGAACGAGAAAATGATAAAGAAAATACTTGTTAAATACTCTTATGCTGTCATGTTGCGTATCTATTGTGCCATCGTTGGGAAGGTAGCCGCGTATGGGGACTCTTTCACTCTCAGTGCTGACTGAGGCGTTCTAATGACTCTCATAGTCTTTAGGCAAGCAGGCGTATACAACCCTTGAATGGGCATAATTGTTGCGTTTTGCGGTCCATACGAGGTAACGGAAAATGACCATCCCACCCGGGGACCTTGTCGTTAGGTATTAATCGCTTTGGTTAGGAAAAGCATACTCTCTCGAGTAGCGAGGGTGTGTCGTTTCTAATTTAAAAGTGTGTGCACACATAAGATAAGGGATTGAATCGCCCTTCTTACCTAGTGGTATACTAGCATTAAAGTCCGCTGATGTACCCGGCTTATGAGCGGGCCTCGCTTTGTAGGGTTTTGCATGCTTCCATCCCTGACTGGTTGTGGTTCATAGGACAACGTATGATAGATTATCCATGTTGTATTGGATATTAGGTAGTTATCACGTACGCTACTTAGTGTTTGATCTGATGTATGAGTCTGAGTAACTAGTGCACTTTGATGGCGAATCATATGGGTGGTTTACCATGAGAGTACACAAGCCACTCTGTAGTCAAGACTCGCGAGTATATGTTATTATATGAATAATTGGAAAGGGGCGACTACCCGATGATGATTGAGATGATGATGAATTGCCTATATGATTATGATTGAAATGATAATGATTTATTGAACAAGATTGGTTATAAGTGTTGCATGATATATTGTTTGGTTTATACTCGAGTTTGAATCATCCTGATTTTCCTTATGTGTTTTGCTTGCCTGCTTGCCATTCTGCTTTAGTTAATTGTCATGTATATCGCATATGTTTATAATTGCTACACTACATGATTTATTTGTTGAGTTTAGATGTGTTGGGGGGGAGAACACTAATTATGGGATTTGTTGCGAGCGTCAGAGGCGTGAGTGTCTATCTACACCAGGGGTTGTGAAAGCCTTCTTTTGTGTTTTGAGAGATTGTAACCGAATGACTCTGTTTTGTCTATAACTCTTATTATGTATAATGAGTTGTAATACGATGACAGCTGGTTTTGTAATAAATAGACTTAATTAATATTCCGCCTTAGTTTAATTAAAGTCACGAAAAACCAGGTTGTTACAGTTGGTATCAGAGCTGTCTTGCGACCGTGAATGACTTAAAGTTATCTCACATAGCGAGACGACACCTGGGCCAGACATACATATTAATATATATGTCAGGCATAGACTTATAGGATCAAATAATAAATTGGAAATCCTAGATCGCTAAAATAATAATCTTAGAACGCTTTAAATGTGAGAATGGGTAGAAATATTAAGGATTGACCGACCGACCTAGATATAAGGATTCTCTACTGTCATTCAACCTCGTTAGTATTTCTTTTATTTTTAGGCTTGCCTGCTAAGTGCTCTATGACTAATCTTTTTGATTAACAAGTCTCTAATATTAACATTACTAAAAATCGAGACGTATAAAATGAAGACAAGACGACAAGAACTCAAGCACATGGAAATGGATGCATCAAGAGTCGAACGATCTGAAAAGACGTTCTAGACCTCGAAGAAATCTATTCTTTTGAAGACCTCTATAAATTTCTCGTACATTCTTATTAAATAGATTAACTTTTTTCTCCTCCAAAAATTTTAAATCTATTTAAATTATTTTCTCCTTTTAAAATAAAATCTTCCTAACTTAACTTCCTATAATGACTTCATAAAATGATTTTTGTCTCTTTTCATTTCTCGCTAATACAAGACTTGTAGACAAGACCGGAAGCGCATGCAGAGAGATGTATCAAGGATATGCTGTCTGAGACCACTTCCAAGACGTCGAAGACTTCTTTATCATTGAAAATTTCTACAACCATATCAAAATCATTCTTTAAATATCATCATCATTTCAACGATGTTCAATTTTCAGATTTCCTAAATCATGAAATTTCTTAATATTTAATCTCCCCATGACTTTAGTATTTCCTCTTACATTTTTAAATTCCCTACCAAAAAGAAGTTAACTCAATGATTTTACAACTTCGTAAAAATTTTTTTAACTCTCTCAAAATTGTTGATCTCCTAAGTCAATAATTCCCAATAATTCACTTCTTCAATGATTTTCATCTCTTCCTTTAATCTCGTAAAAATTATACCATTTTTGTTTTCGAATTTCATAAACCCCTTAATCTTTATACTCTACCTTCGAACTTGATTACTTCGTTCTTTTGACCCCTTACAATTAATTTTAGTTTCTAAAATTTCTAATCTTGAAATCTATCTATAATACTTACTAATTGAATTCATAAAGTTAATTTTCATTTGTTCTCTTCAATCTCAAATAAAGATGACTTTATATTTCCTTTGTAATTTCGTTAACTTTTTATGCAACCTCTTAAACGTACTTCCTTGTTATAAAATGTTTGAACTCTTAAATTATAATTTCTACGAAGTACTTATTAACCTTATACAATGAAGTTTCGTCTTTTGCCTTCATTTCTAAAATTCTCTTCTTTATATTTTAAATAACTTTCGAACTTGGCATATCTATTACAATTTTCTCTCGTCAAAATATACTTACATATATCATATTTTCTTTTGATATAACCCCTTATTAAAAATTTTGAATCATATCCTAAATATGATTTATAACATTTCTGTTTCACCTAATAACATTATAATAATAATTTTATGAAAATGAGCTATATCAACAAGGTTATCCATAATTCTCTAAAATTTTATTTATCATTCAACGATAACCTGAATTTCCTTAATTTCATTAAAGCTCATATTTTAATTATGATCACGACGACTTTTACATAATTTCCCTAAAATGCCGTTTTCCTAAGGCTATATTTCATATACCCGTGATCATTAAAAGTAACAAAAATAATATTATGTATATACGTTTAAAACTTCTTAAGGGGGTAGGACTATAATTTGATTATATTAAAGCCCTAATTAAATTTTAAAACTTCTTATTTTAGCCTATTTTAAGGCTAACACTCCTTCTCAAAAATTAAATAAATTATTTTATTTCTTAAAACGCTTATAATTTTAATTCGATTTAATTCCGTACAAAACTTCTAGGCCCTACCTTTTTGAAAACCTCCTTCTCGCTGGTTTTGAAAATGACAATGCAGCAACATTTAGATATTAATTCGAAAAAGAACTATTAATATTTTAAAATTATTAAGTTCATCAATCTTTCCTTTTTAGAAAATTCAAACCCAATCAAGAGCAATACTACTATTTCAATTCCAAAACCCTCGATGTTTCCTCCAACTGCTTTTTAATCTGGAACAGTTTTCCATCCTATTCAAGTTTCGGGGACGAAACTTTTCTTAAGGGGGTAGGATTGTAACACCCCGTATTTTTACTAATACTAATTAATTATTTTAACAAAATCCTTAAATTTAAATTTATATAATTTCACTTTTACTCAATTACTTTAAAAACGCGGCTGAAAAATTTCGATTAAATAAACTTTCTCCAATACATTTCTAATTAAACTTTCTTCATTTTATATTAACCTATATTATTTTTTTTTTATTTATAAAATACTTGTCGAATTAAAACGTTACTTTTGTTACCATTATTAGACTTTATAAATTTGCGCTACATTTTAAAAATCCTCACGTTCATAAAATTTAGTCTTTATAAAAATATTCTTTCAAATAAGCAGACCGTTTGAAAATTTGTGAGACCATAATACAATTTGTAACTGACAACTTTAATACATTTATATTTTCGAACTATAAATTTTGTAATATAAATAATGGAATTAAAATTTAAAACTAATAATTTAAAGTATAGTATATTTTATAAAATATAAAAGTTTATAAATAAGAGTAAATGAAACAGAGCAAACAAAATGAAACAGACCCAACAAATACTCCCTCTTCATGTCGACAGCCACCTATTCTTCTTATCCATTCATTTTGGCTGATATTTGTTTTGGCTTCTACAACACACTTGATACTCCCTCCTTTCATTTCATTTCATTTCTTTTTTACTGATTATGCTCTTCTCCTTCTTCTTCTTCATCATCTCTTCTTTTAGTTCCTCCATTAAAACACACAACAACAACTAACAATGACACATCAAACAAAAATCAACAAGAATAATAATAATAATAATAATAATAATAATAATAATAATAATAATAATAAAACAACATCAGCAACAATAACACAACACACAACAACAACAAACAAAAGCAACGACAACAATAACAACATCAACAGAACAACGACGACAACCACCCCCACGGTGGCCACCACTTTTTCCGACCACCTATGCCGGCGCCGTGGTCCTCTGCCTCAGCTTGCCACCACATTGGCCACCTCCTCGAGCTCCCTTCTTTTCTCTTCCATTGGAGACACCATTAGAGGCGACCTCGAGCTCGAGCTCGACCACCGATGTTTCAGACCACCGTGAGCCACGCCACTAGTGGCCACCGTCACCACCATCACAAGGAGCATCACCACCGTGGTGGCCCTGCTCTCCCCTGTTCTTTTCCTCTTTTCGGTTTCGGTTACGACGCCGGAGTTTAGCCTAGCAAACCACCACCATGGCCGTTCACCCACGCCGGAGTAAATCCTACGGCCGCCTTCGACGCCGCTGCTCTGCTTAGTCTTGCCACCACGACCACCTCAGACCACCGTGGCCTGCAGCCACCACCGTAGTCCTCCTCGAGTTCCCCTGCTTTTTGCCCTGTTTTCATCGCCTCTTTTGCCTCCGTTTTCAGGTCACCGGAGAGCCGACCCCCGACCACCGTGGTATGCCCTTTTTCCTTCCTCATTTTCGTTCTCCTTGGTCTGACTCTATTCGTCTCCGACCCTTCCATTTGTCCCCTGTTCTTTGCTCTTTTTATTTATTTATTTATTTATTTTATTTTTATTTCGCCGGAATAAACCTCGCCGGAGTCGCCCTGCTCGCTGCCACCCAGACCGCCGTGGTCGCTTGAGTATTGACCTTTGTTTCAGTCAGACTTGCCTCATCGACACCACCGAGGTCACCACCGTTTTATTCGGTGAGCCTTCATCTTACGCCTCTTTGTTCATTCATTTTTAAATTCTGAATCTTTTACTTTGACCATGTTAATCAATTAAATCGGTGTTGTCATTATCGATTTACCTTGTAAATAGATTTCTATCGGCTCTAATTCACTTCTATTTCTCCTATTCTCAAACGATAAATGTAGCGGCCAACATTTACGTTGTCACTTTTGGGTCTACGAGGAAACGGGTCAGTTTTGGGTCTTGAGTCGACAATATCGTGGATCCAGACGAGCTAAGGAAATTCGTACCGAGCTAACTTAAGGTGCCCCCGCACACTAGTTTAATTTACGTATTTAGAATATATAATTTTTGTGTTCATGTGTTATATAAATGGTTTATGTGATTTTGTGAATTTTGATTGTGTGTTAATTTGAATTATTATATGATGTTGAATTAAATTGTGAAATATGATATTTGTATGATTTTATGATAATATGTTTTAGGTGAAAAATGTGTTGTTAAATTATTGTTGATTTTATATGAAATTTTATCATGTTGAAATTATATGTTATGTGTAAATTATTGAAAATATTAAATATAAGTAATCACAAGTATAAAATAAGACTAAAAATATTATTAACCTAGCTTAAGTAAATAAACTAAATAAATATAAAAATATTTATAGTCGTAAAAATAGTTGTAGTCACTTAATGGTTCAAATTAAAAATACAACTAAAAATAAAGAGTTAAATAAAAAGAGAATCAAGTTTAAATTAGGATTAAATCAATTTAAAAAGTAAAGTTCATTTTTAATATACATAAAAGTTACTCGTATTAAATATCTAATATAAACAAATGTATAAAAACTCATATATCTAATTTAATATAATAATTACTTTATTTAAAACACTAAAGTTTAAAATGAACTTAAAATATACTAAATAAGTATTTGGTTAAAATATCAAAAGGAATTAAAGAACTTGAAATTTAAAATAAACCTAAGTAAGCTATTATTGAATAGAGTTAAAAATTAATATCACTAACAAGATTTTTGAAAATAAAATGAAGTTAGTGAAAGTCGCGAAAAATGGAATTTAAGAACTAACGTCACAAATATAAATTAGGACACAAATAATGTGTCAAGAAATTTTGCTAAGTATAAAAATGTAAGGATTAAAAAGATTATCGAATCATATAAATAACTTAGTAAGTATAACATTTTATATGAAAAGATTAACTTAAAGCAAAGCTTACAAATTTAAATAGTATCTTTAAAATTAGGAATTTGTCTTAAAGTCGACGACTCACTAAATCAATGTAAGTC
The DNA here is from genome assembly GCA_023091065.1 of Dianthus caryophyllus. NCBI lineage: Eukaryota > Viridiplantae > Streptophyta > Magnoliopsida > Caryophyllales > Caryophyllaceae > Dianthus > Dianthus caryophyllus. Next base: position 26,356,063 of record CM041524.1, read on the forward strand.
GTATAAAACAAATAATAATAAACATATAAAAAGTAAGACATTATGAAAAGACACTAATGGTTATTCCATAAAAATAATGTACAAAGAATTCTAAGTTATAAAAAGCTTAAATAAGATTCTACGATCAGATTATCTTTCCACTTAAATCGAATAACTAAGTAAAAATAATAATGTAAAGCTTTATTAAGAAATTAAACCCCCTAAAAGAAATTTAACTAAATGTCAGTTAATTATATTTTATCAAAAATCTAAAACTTGACAAATCTCATTTAAGTAATATTTCTGAAGTTAAAATAAATGTTATGAATATTATGTAACTAAACACCTTCATTATTTTTATTAACTATGAAAATATCAAATAATTATTATATTAAATGAAACTTGGAATATTTATATCACTAATGGTAAACATACTTAAGTTGAAATTTAAACGAAACTAAATCATTTAACTTAATCAAATAAAATACTTACACTGGAATGAAATAAATTAATTACTTGAACCTATTTAAGTTATTCGAAATAAATCATTTCTAAAGTAAACTAAGTAACGAGAATTAATATTTAAAAGAAAATGATGAATAGCAAAATAATGAATAGTGAAAATATTTAAAATTTACGAACGGACTCAAAATAAATATTTAAGTTTTTCTATGTGCTTCCGTTTACCTGAAGAGCTGCTAGAACTAAATTTTCATTATACAAGTTCGACGTTATTGTTTATTATGAACTGTCACTGGAGAAATAAAGGAACGAGAAAATGATAAAGAAAATACTTGTTAAATACTCGGGTGTCTGTCATGTTGCGAATCTATTGTGCCATCGTTGGAAAGGTAGCCGCGTATGGGGACTCTTTCACTCTCAGTGCTGACTGAGGCGTTCTAATGACTCTCATAGTCTTTAGGCAAGCAGGCGTATACAACCCTTGAATGGGCATAATTGTTGCGTTTTGCGGTCCATACGAGGTAACGGAAAATGACCATCCCACCCGGGGACCTTGTCGTTAGGTATTAATCGTTTTGGTTAGGAAAAGCATACTCTCTCGAGTAGCGAGGACTGTGTCGTTTCTAATTTAAAAGTGTGTGCACACATAAGATAAGGGATTGAATCGTCCTTCTTACCTAGTGGTATACTAGCATTAAAGTCCGTTGATGTACCCGGCAGCTTATGAGCGGGCCCTGCTTTTGTAGGGTTTTGCATGCTTCCATCCTGACTGGTTGTGGTTCATAGGACAACGTATGATAGATTATCCATGTTGTATTGGATATTAGGTAGTTATCACGTACGCTACTTAGTGTTTGATCTGATGTATGAGTCTGAGTAACTAGTGCACTTTGATGGCGAATCATATGGGTGGTTTACCATGAGAGTACACAAGCCACTCTGTAGTCAAGACTCGCGAGTATATGTTATTATATGAATAATTGAAAAGGGTCGACTACCCCGATGATGATTGAGATGATGATGAATTGCCTATATGATTATGATTGAAATGATAATGATTTATTGAACAAGATTGGTTATAAGTGTTGCATGATATATTGTTTGGTTTATACTCGAGTTTGAATCATCCTGATTTTCCTTATGTGTTTTGCTTGCCTGCTTGCCATTCTGCTTTAGTTAATTGTCATGTATATCGCATATGTTTATAATTGCTACACTACATGATTTATTTGATGTGTTTAGATGTGTTGGGGGAGAAAACACTAATTATGGGATTTGTTGCAGGCGTCCCGAGACGTGAGTGTCTATCTACACCAGGGGTTGTGAAAGCCTTCTTTTGTGTTTTGAGAGATTGTAACCGAATGACTCTGTTTTGTCTATAACTCTTATTATGTATAATGAGTTGTAATACGATGACAGCTGGTTTTGTAATAAATAGACTTAATTAATATTCCGCCTTAGTTTAATTAAAGTCACGAAAAACCAGGTTGTTACATCCATAATTCTCGAAAATTTTATTTAATCATACAACGATAACCTGAATCTCTTTAATTTCATTAAAGCTCATATTTTAATTATGATCACGACGACTTTTACATAATTTCCCTAAATGCCGTTTCCCTAAGGCTATACTTCATATACACGTGATCATTAAAAGTAACAAAAATAATATTATGTATATACGTTTAAAACTTCTTAAGGGGGTAGGACTATAATTTGATTTTATTAAAGTCCAATTTAAATCTTAAAATTTCCTATTTCAACCTATTTTAAGGTTAACATCTTATTTTCAAAATTAAATAAATTGTTTTAATTCTTAAAACGCTTATTATTTTTATTTAATTTGATTCCGTACAAAACTTCTAGGCCCTACCTTTTTGAAAACCTCCTTCTCGCTGATTTTGAAAATGACAATGCAGCAACATTTTTATATTAATTCGAAAAAGATTTATTTATATTTTAATATTATTAGATTCCTCAATAATTCCTTCTAAAGCGATCTTGCCAAATCAAAAGCAATGTTAATTTTCGAATTTCTAAAATCTCGTTATTTTCTCTAGCAGCTGCCTTTTATCTTGAGCAGTTATCCTCTCTATTCAAGTTTCGGGGACGAAACTTTTCTTAAGGGGGTAGGATTGTAACACCCCGTGTTAATTTAACACAAATTAATTATTTTAACAAATATTTTAAATTAAAATTTGTATAATTTAATTTGTATTCCTTTGTTTTGAAAACGCGGCTGAAAAATTTCGATTAAATAAAATTTTTCAAGACTTTTCTAATTAAACTTTCTTGATTTTATATTAACTTGTATTATATTTTTATTTCTGTCAAACTAAAATTTTATTTTTGGTTACCACTATTAGTTTTTATAAAAGTTGCTTTATATTTTAAAAATCATTACTTTCATAAAATTTAATTTTGATAAAGATATCTTTCAAATAAGCAGACCGTTTAAAAATTTGTGAGATCTTAATAAAATTTGTAACTGTCAACTTTTATACTTTTGTATTTTCAAACTATAAATTTTATAATAAGAATAATGGAATTAAGATTTAAAACAAATAATTTAAAACATAATATATTTTATAATTTATTTTTATAAATAAGAGTAAATAAAACGGAGCAAAAGAAAATCAAACAGACCCAAGTTTAGCCCCGACTTTACAACCAACAACAACAATAATACGGATTACTTTCGCCGAAAGCGGCCGAAAGTAACAATAATAATTATAATAATAATTATAATAATTGTAATAATAATAATAAATAATAGTAGTAGTGATAAGAGTAGTGCTACTACTTATATACGGAGTAACAAGCTTCATCATCATCACAGCTACAACAACAACAAACGACGACAAACAATTAACAACAAACACGGCCGCCTCAGCTCACCGGAACCACCACCGCCATCTCAGCTCCGAGCTCAGCCACCGCCATTAGAGGCGAGCTCAAGCTCGAGAACCATGGTTACCTACCGTCACCACCGTACACCACCACTGCCACTTTCTTTTTCTCTACCACCGTGAGTCGCCATTAGAGGCGAGCTCGAACTCGAAACAACCACCGTGAGTATCCCTCTCTCTAGTCGTGCTCACCACCACCAAAGGCGCCACCTCAGGCCACCTTCGTGCTCTTCGGCTTCCCCTGTCGTTGTCCCTCTTTTTTTTTTCCTCTGTTTTTACTTCCGCCGGAGTCCACCACTGCTCAGGCCACCGTCACCAACAACAGTGACAACCACCACCACGAGGCCCTTCTCTTTCTCCCCTGTTTTTCCTTGGCCTTTGTCAGCTCAAGACTCGACCTCAAGCGACCACCACGTCAGCCGCCACCGTCGGCCCCTGTTTTCTCCTCTTCATTTCGGTCTCCTCTTGTTGTGTCGTTGCCGGAGTTCCGACCACCTCACCGGAGCTTTCCTTGGCTCCCCTACTCTTCTCCTCGTATTCTGGCCATCGTCGCCGTCGATGGTCACCACCGTGACCTCGGCTAACGTGGCCCCTGTCCTGCTCTCACCACCGTCCTTTTTATTTGGTGAGCTCCGTTCTATTTCCATTCCCGACTTCAATTCATTTCATATTTCTATTTTGTCTCGATCAATTAATTAATTATCGACTTGGCTTAAGTCTCACTTTCCGTTTCTTTTTCCGTCTTGCTCCTTGCTTGTTACGTACAAATGCCGAGGACGACTTCGAACACGAACCTGTGAGCTGCTGTCCTTTTTCATTTCACTGATTCTGGGTACACAAGTATTGGGTTGGTTATTTGGAGGCCTCTGTTCGTGAGCCAAATTTAAGGTGCTTCCCGCACACTTATGTGATAAGCGCCTCGAAATTGTTTATATGTTATTTTTCCTAATTTATGTTTTGATTGAATGTTATTTTGTTATATATATTGTTGGTTTATTTGTAACATTATCATGTTAAAATTATTTGTTGTGTAATTTAAAATATATAAAGTATAAGTATTACAAATATAAAATAAGACTAAAAATATTACTAAAATAACTTAAGTAAATAAATTGAATTAATATAACTTACCTTTCATCACTAAAATGTTAATTCAAAATATATCTAGAAATAAAAAAATTAAGTTAAAAGAATATTAAGTTTAAATTAATTTTAAGTCATACTAAAAGTAAAAATATAAATTGAGTTACTCATATTAAAGTTTCTAAAATAAATAATTATATAAAAAGTCATATCTCACAATTACTATAAAGATTACTTTATAAAAACTCTAAAGTTTAAAATGAAACTATACTAAATAAGTATTTGCTTAAAATATCAAAACGAAATAAAGAACTTGAAACTTAAAATAAACTTAACTAAAACTATTACTAAATAAAGTTAATAATTAGTATCACTATAAGAATTAACTAAAAGATAAATTGTTAAGATCATATAAAGATCGACTAAAAATTTACCAAGTATAATTATATAAAAAAATTGTTCATAATATATTTATATATATAAATACAAAACCTAACAAAAATTTAAACTATAAAGTTTACGACATTATAAAAAGTTATAAATAATTAAATAAATTAAACTTAAGTGAAAGGTACTAAAATATAAATATTAATAATCTCACGTATTAAGTCACCTAATACGACTACGTAAAAAGTTACATAAATAAAATCAATTCAAATTAGGCCACCTAAACGAATATTAGATTTTATTAAAAATACCAAAGTTTGCTAAGTATCATTAAGATACTTTTACAAGTTAAAATAAATGTTAAAACTACTAAATCGCTAAACACTTTACAATTTAAATAAAAGGAGGTAATAAATGTGGGTTATAATACAATTCAATTATTTATATTACTAATCACTAATCTACTTTAATTTACTTAAAGTTTAAATGAAACTAAATCATACTTAATCGAACTATCATTAGATTACTAAAATACAAAATAAGAATACGTATAAGTATAAACATACATACAAAGTATAAAAATACGCATACGTATAAAAATACGTACAAAATAATGAATAATGAAAATATTTAAAAGTTACGAACGGACTCAAAATAAATCATCAAGTTTTTCCTATGTGTTCTGCTTACCTGAAGAACTGCTAGAACTAATATTTCATTATACAAAGTTCGACGATATAATTAAGTTACAGTTTTATCATTAGCTACGTTTGAACAAGGAATTAAGATTTTGAGAAATGAACTACTTGAATAAAATACTTGGATTGTTCGCCATGTCGCGACTCTTGAAATTCGAAGTTAACGAGGTAGCTGTCTATGGGGACTTGGGCTCCCTCCCAGAGTTGCCCAAGGCTATTCAACGATCTTAAGATTTCTGTTTGACGTGTGGTATCGACCTCAGGGATGGGGCATACTCGATACTTCCGCGGGCCCATAGAATAGTAATTGGAAACGCCAGCCCCATCCGGGGGTACCCGTCTTTGGTGATAGTCGAATTATTAGGTGAGTATATATTCGAATAGCGAGTATGCTACGATCCTATCTATAGTGGTGTATGCATACATTAGACAAGGGATTTAGCGGTCCTTATTACCTTAGATATCTTTAGCATATCCAGACACGTCCGTTTTAACGGCCCTGGCTGCTACTGCGCGGATTATGTCTGCATGCTTCCGCCTTACTAACGAAGATTCATTGGTTATCACATGTTGAATGCATTTCCTTGTCTTGTTTGATTGATTATCGTTTGATAACTTGAGTTTATGAGTGTTGGAATACGACTACTGATAATGTTTATTTGAGAGTGTTGTACAATATGTGATTGGATTTATACTCATGTCTGAATAATCTTGATCTCTTTATGTGCTTTACCTGTCTACTTGCTAATTGTTTTTACTTATTTATTATTCATTACTTATACTGCTTTTTGCCTTAGAATTGCATGTGTCGAAAGAGTGTGCGGGAAAATGATGAGATGTTAATGCAGGTACCCCGAGACCAACGCTATTGGATACTGGGGAGAGTTTATCTTATTTATTTTGTATGCTTTTGAGAGATTTTGTAATCTAAATACTCTGTTCTATCTCTAAACTCGTATTATGTATACTGAGTTTGTAAGACGATAACAGCTGGTTTGTAATATATAAGACTTAATTAATTTTCCGCCTTAGTTTAATTAAAGTCACGAAAAACCGGGTTGTTACACGATTCAATTCAGAAAGTTGTGGTCTTTAATTTTCGAAGATGGTACACACTCATTCTCATTTAATCATACAACACACAACACATACTGCTTACGAGCCTGACCACTGAGTAGGCCTTTGTACTCTGATCGATTGCATCTCACTTCCATAGTGCAGAGACTTACTCGACTCGTAAACCACGCCGAATACTATAGTACTTGCATCTCATCTTCTAGTGTTCGAAATGATTCGAACTTCAGATACAATCTCGTCAAGTAATCTTTACGCAGGGTAAGAGCGAATGCAAGTGTCGCGCCCACTAAGAACGAAACACGGCAAGGAGACCACCGCTATAATCGCCCAAATCGGCACGGATGCCCTGATAACTTTAGCGAAATAGGGGAATAAAACCCTAGTCTAGTACATGTACACTAGTATCCAATTTAAGAATGGGCTATGCTAATCATAGAGCACCTTAACTCAGGATAAAACGACTATTTCCTAAAGCCTGAGACAAAAGCCTTGGCATATTCAATTATCTTGTACGGCAATGGCGACCGCTACAAGACTATCTTAGTCCCACTTCACTTACGATTGACGTTTTCATATCGGAGGCTCAAGCGTTTGACCTTTTATTTAACTTACTCAATGTTTAATATTTATTTGATATTACATATCACATGTTACTAGACTCTCCTAGTCTCATCGTCAAACGTTTAAGTATTTGTATTCGGTTTCATATGATCACATAACACATTCGTTTATTATTTGAAGTGTTGTTAATTATCAATGTCTTCAAGATTTTAAATTGAAACGTTTATTAGTATGTCCAAATTTTATTTAAGTGTTTTTCAAAACACTTTAAGTCATTTACTTATTCATTTTAAATTTTTCTATACTTAGTAAAATTTTCAATTATTTTCAGTATTTCACTATTCATTTTTCACTATTCATTATTCACTATATTTTATACGTATTTTTATACGTATTCGTATTTTTATACTTCGTATTTTATACGTATTTTTATACGTATTCCTATACTCGTACGTATTTTTATACTTAGGATATTTTAGGTATTTATACTTAAGATATTTTAGGTATAAAACTAAACCTTTTATTTTCTAAGTATAATTTCTAGTTTCAAAGTCGTTAAGTTCGTTTTGTACTTAGTGATTTTTGAAAATATTTTAAAAGTCTAGTTTTAAAAACGTTAAGTTCGGTTTGTAAAAAGTGATAATGATATTCATTTTAAAATACTAGTTTTAAAAATGTTAAGTTCAATTTGTAAAAAGTGATAATGATATTTATTTTAAAATGAGACTTAGTTAAATTTAGTCATCTATTAACTAAATTTAGCGATTTTCATTTTTAAAATAATAGTAACGTGGATGATTCATTTTAGTCCGTATGTCCAAGATCAACAGTCCAGATAGCAAGGGCAGTAACACAAGATTTAGTTCATTTTTATAACGGTTACATATTTTTATCGGTTTATAATATTTCATTTATAACTAAATCGATTTATACTAAAATTCAATTCTAATTACTATTTAACTTTAGTGACTTAGTGATAATTTCATTTTGGTCAAATTTAGTCAATTTTAATAAGAATGTCGTGTGGTTTCATTTAACATCAAAATTGATTTATTCTTTTTAATTTCTTAATTCTAACTTATTAACTATTAATTAAATTATATTAACAATAAACTAAAAAGTGATAAAAACAAAAATTAACCCTAAAATGGCAAGGATGCCGTGAGCAAGCCCAAGTGATGTTCAAGTTTTCATTTTTCGATTTTATCGGTTTTTAACTTAAAGTCTTTATATTTTAATTATCCTAATTATACTAAAACTGTAACACCCCGTGTTTTTGAAACACATTTTTATAAAAGAATTTAATTCCTTAGATTAAATTCATCCTTTTTCCTTATAATAAAAATGCGAATGAATTTTTTTCGCTAAACATGTAACCCTCCATGTTAAGTTAAGCCTTTTATAATTGCGCAAGTCTTTAATTTAACAATCTCGCTCAATATTTTTCTAACACAATGCGCTACAACTTTTCTCGCACCTAAACTAAAACCATTTTGCTATACTTTGAATTTGAGCTTTATTTTTACATATTCGAACTCGATAAATCAAATGAAGTATCTACGACAAATTTCACAACGACAAATTTCGGCGCGCAAAACGAGGTCAATTTGACCCAAGGTGGCCGAGCCACATTTATTGACCAAGTCACCTATTTTCTTCAATCTTGACTTACACAAATTCAACCCTTAACATCAAGACCTTTCTTTAATCATTTTGATTATTATTTATAAATCTTATTATATTAATAAACAAATTACTATTCAAATTTGATTTAACTAACACTTTAGCTAAAACTCGAAATAATGGGTCACACTTATTCAAAACTGATAAACTTTTTGACGTTTGAGCATAATGATTTATTTCAACAACATTCAACGAAAAAAATTATATATTTCGATCAAGTAAGATTTTATTTCAAAGTTTCGAGGATTCTAGACCCAATTTTTGTTTTGATCACCCTTCAACGTTTTTCTTCATTTTTATTTTCGATCTTGCTTCTAAACATTATTTTAAGACTATATATTTCATTTCGAGACTTTTCGCGTGCGCGCAAATCGAAAATTTCAAAAACGAAAAATCGGGACTTATACATGCATGTTGGCCGAGATTTTTCTCTTTGGTCAACCATTATCTTCTTCCATTTTTCTTCAACTTTACTAACAAGTCTCATCATCTTACACATCTATATTATTTCATCATCACTTGCTAGCTTATTTAAATTTAATCTTAATACATTTTAAATACAAAACAAATACATTATTACATACTACATACTAAGTACAACTAGTATACTTTGCACTACTACTACATTTCATTTCACACAACCACTTGAAAATCTCTAACACTTTCTCTCTAAATAAAACTCATACTCAAGAACACTACCTTAGGTGTTCTTCATTTTCAAGATGATCTTCATCTTCTTCATCTTCCTTTTTCTTCATTTTTAATTTCCTAAATTTATTTCACTTGTGTTTATGTTTATAAATTACTCCACTTAGTTCACTACTTAATTTAGAACATTTCTATACAAATTATATTATCACTACACTTGTTAAATGAATTCTAGAAAATTAAAGTATGTGTTTATAAATAAAAAACTCAAGATCTTCATCTTCTTTAATTAGTTCTTCCACTTAAATTTTCACTATTCATTAAAATGAAAATTCTTCATAAGTTGAATTAAATCACTTCCTCTTTTTCCTACTAAATTTTTATGAACATAAATCATAAAACAAATTAAAACTATGCTTCACCTAAAATGAATAAATTTCTAAACACTATAGTCTTAGTTTGTTTTAGTATAAACTTGTTACTAACATAGTTAATTTCTTGTATGTACTTGGAACCTAAAGGCGAGGAGCCAAGTGACGGGTGGATTTAAGCATCTTTGACCATATAGTGGATCCGGGTAATTGCTAGAAAAATCATACCGAGTAATTAAGGTGCCCCCGCACACTAGGTTTAATTTTGTTAATTGCATGCTATAAATGTTATGTGTTATATTTGTTGTGTCTTTTATCACCTAGTAATCATATGTTAAATTAGGAGACAAAAATCGAAAAATAACATTTGTGTAACACATGTATAACCCATGCCCTAACCCTTTTATTTCACTTAATTTTTCGTTTTAATTTTTGTTAATTGCATGCTTAAAATACTAAGGATAAGATGTATATGAAAATATAATTAGTTTATGTTTTGGACTAAAAATGAATTTGTTATGAAATATAAATGTTTTAAAGTGTTTATGTGTTTCTTGAAATATTGTTGTTATTCTTGTGTTTGAAGTAATTTACTTATATGTGTTAATGTTTGTATATGATTTTCACTCTTGTTAAATACATAAATAATATAAAGGAAATTAGTTATTGAATTAGAAGTATAAAAATCAAAAATAAAAATTTAGACATATATATATATATACACGGTTTTTGTATTATAAATGGACCAATTTTTAGTTTTAATTTTTCTAAATAACATATTATGATTAGTTTAGATAAATTAGACTTGTAGGAAAAATTTGAGAAAATTATATAAACATATGAAAATTTGACTAATTAATGTTCATATGAAATTCATGAGTGTTCTTCATTTCCTTCATGTGTTCTTAATGATTTTAGCTCACTTTGATTTATAAGATTTTTATGTGTGTTGTTATTTATTGTTTTTAGTAACTAATAGATAATTACAAAACTAAATGTATAAGTTAAATAAGCTAAATCTTTAAAATATAAAAGTTAGAAATTTAAAGTGAGTAAAAACACTATTCATAAATGAAATAAAATATTTAGTGAAAATCGTAAACTAACTAAGTCACTTTAGTATGATTTAGAAAATTAGTATATAAAAACTTTAAGTCAAAACCGATTAAATTAGAAAACAAAATAAAAATGGATAAGTATAGAAGAGCCACGGTTTTGGTGCCATTTTTGGACCTAAAATAAATTTGTCACTTTTTATTTTTATCACTTAAATAAGTTAATTAGTTAAAGTAATGATTTATTAATAAAAACAAAAAAAGAAATAAATAGTGTAGAGTATAACAAGGCCACGGTTTTAACATTTAAATTGGACCTATTTTGATCAAAATGAATTTATCACTTAGTCACTAAATTTGAATAGTAATTAGGTTTATATTTGTTTATGAATTGAATCATTAATAAAAAGAATCAACGAAACCGATAAAAAAATAAATGTTGCACGTATTAAAATGAATGAATTCGAGTGTTACTACCTATGCTTAAATTTGGATGTGGACATACGGACTATTTAAAATGAACTACGACAACCTCGCTAAAAATGGAAACCGCTAAAAGCTTAGTTAAGTATACGACTAAATTTAACCGAGTTTTACTTTTGAAATGTTATTTAAAATGACCAAGTACAAAATGAACTTAACAACTTTGAAATTAGAATTTGTACTTAAGTTTAAATCGAGTTTTCATTTAAAATAATATTTCAAAATCACTAAATACAAAACGAACCTAACGACTTTAAAACTAGAATTTTATACTTAGTAAATAAAAAGAGTGTTTTGTAAAATATCCTAAGTATAAGGAAATGTATAAGAAATAAAAATACTAAGTATAAAATATAATAATAGAAATACTAAGTATTAAATATAATAATAAAATACTAAGTATAAGAATACATGTACGTATAAAAATACGAATAAAATACAAAGTATAAAAATATGAATAAAATACAAAGTATAAAAATACGAATAAAATACGAAGTATAAAAATACGCATACGTATAAAAATACGTATAAAATACGAGAAATAATAAAATACGAGGAATAGTAAAATACGAGGAATAGTAAATATGATGAATAGTAAATATGATGAATAGTAAATACGTGAATTGTAACAACCTGGTTTTTCGTGACTTTAATTAAACTAAGGCGGAAAATTAATTAAGTCTATATATTACAAAACCAGCTGTTAATCGTAATAAAACTCTGTATACATAGTACGAGTTTAGAATAACAGAGTACAAGTTTGATTACATTCTCTCAAAAGCAGTTACAAAAAATAAGGCCTTGATCCTCGATAGATCAACAGTCAATACTAAAATTTTGCATTAAACTCTCATCATTTTCCCGCACACTCCTTCGAGTTTCGACACATGCAATTTCTAAAGCAATATGCAGTATAATAATGAATAACAAGGGAAAACAGATAGCAAGTATGCAAGCAAAAACACATAAGGAGATCATAATGATTTGATACGAGTATAAACTATCCAAATAACGTACCACGCTCACAGACAAACATACTCAACAATCACATTTCAATACTCAACCAAATCATTCAGATAATCATCAAACAAACCAGGAAATACATTCAACATGTGATAACAAATGAATCTTCGTTAGTAAGGCGGAAGCATGCAGACATAATCCGCGCAGTAGCCGGTAGGGCCAACATAACTTGGACATGACTACCAGGCTTAAAGATATCTAAGGTAATAAGGATGATTCAATCCCTTGTCTAATGTATGCATACACTACCTATCGAGGATCATACTTATTCGCTATTCAAAAGGTATCACCGATTTAAAAAGTTCGACTATCACCAGAGACGGTACCCCGGATGGGGTTGGCGTTTCCAATTAGTATTGTATGGCCCCCCGGAAGTATCAAGTATGCCCCATCCCTGAGGTTGATACCACACGTCAAACAGCAATCTTAAGATCGTTGAATAGCCTTGGGCAACTCAGGTAGGGAGCCCAAGTCCCCATAGACAGCTACCTTGTTAACTTCGAATTTCAAGAGTCGCAACATGGCGAACAATCCTAGTATTTTATTCAAGTACTCGCTTTCTTAATTTCTCATTCTCTCGTTCATAAATAATAATAATAATGACTAACTTGTAATATAAATATAACGTCGAACTTGTATAATGAAATTTTAGTAACAACAGTTCTTCAGGTAAAACAGAACACATAGAAAAACTTAATTATTTATTTGAGTCCTGTTCGTAATTTTTAAATATTTTTCACTATTCATTATTCTACTATTCACCGTATTTACTATTCACCGTATTTACTATTCATCGTATTTACTATTCATCGTATTTACTATTCCTCGTATTTATACGTATTCGTATTTTAAGTATTCGTATTTGTACGTATTTTTATACTTCGTATTTTATTCGTATTTCATACGTATATGTATTCTTATACTTAGCATTTATTATTTTATTTTCTTTATACTTAGTATTTTTATTTTATTTTCTTTATACTTTAGTATTTATTATTTGACCTTATTTATACTTAGTATTTATGGTACTCATATACATTTTGATATACTAAGGATATTTTGAATATAAAACTAAGCTTATTATTTACTAAGTGAAAAATTCTAGTTTTAAAGTCGTTAGGTTCGTTTTGTATTTAGTGATCTGCAAAATGATTTCGGGAGTAAAATTTAATATAATCTAAGTACAAAATTCTAGAGTCAAAGTTGTTAAGTTCATTTTGTACTTGGTCAATTTTAATAACATTTCAAAAGTAAAACTCGGTTAAATTTAGTCGTATACTTAACTAATCTTTTAGCGGTTTCCATTTTTAGCGAGGTTGTCGTAGTTCATTTTAAATAGTCCGTATGTCTACATCCAAATTTAAGCATAGGTAGTAGCACTCGACAAGATTCATTTTAATACGTGTAACGTTTATTTTTATCGGTTTCGTTGATTCTTTTTATTAACGATTTAATACATAAACAAATATAAACCTAATTACTATTCAATTTTAGTGACTAAGTGATAAATTCATTTTGACCAAAATTGACCCAAAATTAACCCTAATGCCGTGAGCCTTTATTTATTTAGCTATTTATTTCTTTTGTTGTTTTTATTAATAAATCATTACTTTAACTATTTTAATTACTTAAGTGATAAAATTAAAAAGTGACAAATTCATTTTAAGTCTAAAATTGATCCCTAAACCGTGGCCTTATACTACCTAGCAATTTATTTTCGTTTTGTAATTTTATCGGTTTTTGACTTAAAGTTTTTATATACTAATTATTTAGTTTATGCTAAAATGATTTAACTTAGTACTTGAAAACAATAAATAACTAAAACTTATAAAATTTATGAATCAAATTAATCAACTAAGTGAAGAACACATGAATGTGTGATGAATTTTAATGTTTTTCATATGAACATTATTTAGTCAAAATTTTATATGTTTATGAAATTTTCTCAAATTTTTCCTACATGTCTATTTTAACTAGTCTAATCATAATATGTTATTTAGAAAAATTAAAACTAAAATTTGGTCCAAATAAGGCAAAAATGCCGTGTGTATGTATGTATGTATATGTTTTTTTTGATTTTTGATTTTTATACTCCTAATTCAAATACTAAATTACTTTATATCATTTATACATTTGACATATGTGAAAACATAAGTAAACATTATCATACATAAATGAAAATCATTTAACACATGAATAAATATAAAAGTTCAAGAACACTCATAAACACATTATAACATTTAAATTCATAACAAATTCATTTTAATTCCTAAACATAAACTAATTATATTTTCATGTTTATTTTATTACAAGTATTTTAAGCATGCAATTTACAAAAATTAAAACGAAAAATTAGGCAAAAATAAGGGGTAATGCCGTGAGGTTTACTAGGGTTACACAAATGTTATTTTTCGATTTTTGTCTTCTAATTTAACATATGAATACTAGGTGATAAAATAAACTAAACATGCATCAAAACATCATCTAGGAAAACATAAATCATTTACGAGGCGCTTATCACATAAATGTGCTGAAGCACCTTGATTAGGTTAAGTTAGTTGAAATGCTCCTAGCAATTGCTCTGGTCGCCGATGTGATCGAATTGGCTCAAGTCGATGTTCCCACCTTGCTCCTCTTCTTTGGTAGATTAGTACATAAAAGAAAAAAATGAGAAGTTAGTAAATATTATCAAGACTAGACTAGTTAACTAAGGGTTTAAAATGTATATGTAGTTTTAGGTTTAGGTTATGTTTTAACTTTTCACTAATTCGATTTTATGTTCATGCTCATTTATAAGATTAAAAGGAGAAATGAGTACTAAAATATAATGGTGAGGAATTAATTAAAATGTTCAAGTGAATTTAAGACAATAAAAGAAAGTATAAGGGAAGAAAATGAGGAGGAAGAAGATGGAGTTCATGTGTTCATGAGGATGAACTAGCTTACTAAGTTTCTTGAGGATGAGTTTTGATTTAGAGAAAAGGAATTTAAGACTTAGAAAAATTTTATGTGTTTTGTGTTGTTGTTGTTTGGACCGTATGGAGTAGTAGTAGTAGGAGTTTGTTTGTGTTTTGTTTATCAAGTAGTTTAGTGTGTGAATGCATGTGTATGTGTAAGGAAAATGCATGCATGCTTGAGACAAGGAGACCAAGGGTGTAAGAGAAGAAGCATGGGTGTAAGAGTGGCATGCATGCTTGAGACAAGGGAACAAGAGTGTGTAAGAAAAGCAAAAGGAAAAAGGAAGGCAAGGTTGAGCATGGAGAGCTCAAAATCTCGGCCAACATGCATGGTCACTTGGCCCGATTTTCGCTTTTGAAATTTTCGATTTCTTGTATACGTGAAAAGTCTCGAAATGAAATATATATTCTTGAAATAATGTTTAGAAGTGAGATCGAAAATAAAAATGAAAATAAACCTCAAAGCAATTCAAACAAAATTTGGGTACTAGTTTGTCTCATGAACTTTGAAATAAAATTTTATTCGATCGAAATATATATTTTTTGTTGAGTGTTATCGAATTAAATCATTACCCTCAAACGTCATATAGTTTATCAGTTTGGGCTTAGTGTAACTCAATATATCGAGTCTTAGTGAAAGTGTTAGTTAAATCAAAGTGGAATAGTAATTTGATATTATTATTATATGTTGTGTTAGTAATAATCAATATGATTAAGCTTAAGCTACTTTAATTAGGTTTGGATTATGAGTAATTACATTTCAGAAAAGATTAGGTGACTTAATCATATTTAGGTGGCTTGGCCATTTAGTCAACGTTTGACCTCGATTTGCGTGCCAAAATTTGTCGTTGAGAAATTTGTCGGGTGTGCTTCATTTGATTTATCAAGTCTGAAAATGTAAACATAAAGTTCAAATTCAAAGTAATTCAAAATGGTTTTAGTTTAGGTGCAAAAATGATTGTAGTGTATTGTTTTAGGAAATTCAGTGAGCGAGGATGATTATTTATTGATTTCCTAATTATAATTAGCTTAAATTAACACGGGGTGTTACATGAATAGTAAAATAATGAATAGTAGAAATATTTAAAATTTACGAACGGACTCAAATAAAATATTTAAGTTTTCTATGTGCTTCCGTTTACCTGAAGAACTGCTAGAACTAAATTTTCATTATACAAGTTCGCCGATAATAATTAGTATGAGTTGTCACTTGAGTAATATAAGAATGAGAAAATGATAAAGAAAGTAAGTGTGAATTACTCGGGTGTCTGCGATGTTAAACGCTATAGGGTCAGGGTTGGTAAGGTAGCCGCATATGGGGACACTATCATCGCTATTTGGTGCTAGTGGTAATCTAATGACTCTCCTAGTCTTTATTTAACGTGATTTTCGCCCTGGGTAGTGATTCGTTCACGGGCCCATATGAGGTAACGGAAAATAGCCATTCCCATCCGGGGAATCTGTCGTAGTGTAATAGTCGTACCAATAGGGTAGTGTGTGCATACAAAAGACAAGGGACTGATCCTCCTTATTACCTGCTTGATATCTTCAGCATTTAAAGTCCGTTGATGTGACCGGCACGCTGTCGCGCGTTAACATGCTATTTGTGTTAACGCATGTTTCCATCCTTGCTAGTTTGTTGGCTTATGGTCGTGTTTCATCTTAGATTATCCATGTTGTGTTGGAGGTTAGGTAGCTGTATCTTATGCTACTTAGTGTTTGATCTGATGTACGAGTCTGAGTAACTAGTGCACTTTGATGGCGAATCATATGGGTGATTTACCATGAGAGTACACAAGCCACTCTGTAGTCAAGACTCGCGAGTATATGTTACTATATGAATAATTGAAAAGGGTCGACTACCCCGAATGTGAATGAAATGATAATGATTTGCTTACATGATTATGAATTGAGATAATTTGATGATTTAATTGCTATGTTATATGACTTATGATATGTTATGTATTATGTATTGCATTATTGTATGTGTTATTTCTTGATTTAATTACATGCGCATATGTTAATTATTATGTGTTTACCGCTATGGGTTTTATGTGGCTTAGCGTGTGCGGGGCATAATCGAGTTTGAACGGCATTTTCCCGTAGGTACCCCGAGGCTACATTGACGAATTATATCAGGGGATTGAAGGCCTTATTTTATATTTTGAGAGAATGTAATCAATTAAATTCTGCTTTATCTATGACTCTTATTATGTATAATGAGTTGTAATACGATGACAGCTGGTTTTGTAATAAATAGACTTAATTAATATTCCGCCTTAGTTTAATTAAAGTCACGAAAATCAGGTTGTTACAGTTGGTATCAGAGCTGTCTTGCGACCGTGAATAACTTAAAGTTATATCATCTAGCGAGACGACACCTGGGCCAGACATACATATTAATATATATGTCAGGCATAGACTTATAGGATCAAATAATAAATTAGAAATCCTAGATCGCTAAAATAATAATCTTAGAACGCCTTAAATGTGAGGATGGGTAGAAACATTAAGGACCGACCGACTAATCTTTTTGACTAACAAGTTCCCTATACTAACTTTACAAGAATCAAGACGTAAGAATCGAAGACAAGACTGAAGCGCATGCAGAGAGACGTATCAAGAATCATGCTATCTGAGGCAGCTTCCAAGACGTCGGAGACTTCTTTAGCCTTAAAAATTCCTACAACCATCTATAACCGTTCTTTAATTATCCCCATCATTGCAACGCTTTTCATCTTTCAGACTTTCTAGATCAAAAAAAAAATCTCTTGACATTTAATCTCTCCATGATTTTAGGATTTCCTTTTTACATTCTAAAATCCCTACTAATAAGAAGTCAATCTCGTAAAATTTTTCACTTCTTCAATACTTTTGATGTTCTAAATCAGTAATCCCTTATAAATGACTCTGCAAACTAACTTTCTTTTCCCTCAACTTCGTAGAATGTGTTCGACCTTACTCTACGAATTCATAAACTTCTTTCTCTTTATTTCCAAACCTTCTAACCTTATTCGTACTGTTCATAGTACCGAAGGCTAACCCTTATCAATTCTCAGACTCAACTCCATACCCCTTGAACATATATCTGAACTCTTATGTTATTTTCTGAGCTTGGTTTCTAACCCTCTGTCATAGTTCACTTCATTAAGAAGGAATTAGGAAGCTTTGTAACTTTTTATTTTAATTTTCTTTTTCAGAATGGCTGCAAACGGTATTCCCAACAATGACCTTGACCATCAGTTCCTCGAGGAGGAGGCAAGAAGGAGAGGCTTCGAGGACGCAATCGTGAAGATTGCTCAGAATGCCCACCAATATCAGGGTGGCGGTAATAACCAATCCGCGTTTGAGAGGTTCTCAAAACATAGACCTCAACCGTACTCAGGCTCGGTCAACCCTACCGTTCTGACTGAATGGATTGAAGAAATTGAGAAGCTGTTGGAGCTCAGTAAGACACCGCCTACAGAGAAGGTGAATGTAGTAGCGTACTACTTAAAAGGGGAGGCCAATAGCTGGTGGCGCCTGATCAGATCCACGTTCCCCCTAAGGATCTATAACTGGAGCGAGTTCAAACTGCTGCTAGAAAACAAGTACTTCGGGGAAGAGCTAAAATGGGAGATGGAAGAGAAATTCAGGAACTTAGATCAAGGTGATATGTCTCTGCAGGCATACACCGAGAAATATCAGGAGCTATCTAAGTTTGCTCCTAGAATATTAACAAACGAAGAGGAACTCGCAACCCGTTATGTAAGGGGCATGACTAACGATCTTAGGATAAACATGAGCGGGTTCAACTGTAAGAACTTTGCTGAGGCCTACGAAAAAGCGACAAGTATCTGGGCCTCCATCCAGAAGGGAGTGGCTGAGGAGAAAAAGAAGAATAGGACTCTTCGCTCTTTGTGGCAAGTTCTAGTTTCATCCGTGTCGACCTTCCAACAAAGGAATTTCCAGAGGCCGAACTCCCAAAACAACAACTTCAACAAGCCGGTTTACAACCGCAACAACAACAACTCGAACAATGGGAGGCTGACTACAAAAGGTGGAAGAACCCCGCCGATTGTCTACGATCGGACAATTGCTATTTACGTCACAAGGCTCTACACTCGAAAGCGATTACAGCGGATCCCCAATCGTCTGTTTCTTCTGCAATGAAGCGGGGCACAAATCTAACGCATGCCCGAAGAAAGAAGCGATGGGAAGAAATAACACGGGACCACTACCCGCAGTTAAGGTACAAGGACGTGTTTACGTCTTGTCGGAGATTGACGAAGACACCGAGGATTGCCCTGACGTAGACGTTATTACTGGTAAAATTTCTGATTAACTCAGTACCTGCCTTTATTTTATTCAATACGGGAGCATTCTTTTCTTTAAAATTATAAATACCTTTCGAACTTATCATATCTGTTACAACTTTCTCTCGTCAAAATATACTTACATATATCATATTTTCCAATAACCCCTTATTATAAATTTCGAATCATATCCTAAATATGATTTATAACATTTCCGTTTCTTCTAATAACATTATAATAATAAATTTTAGAAAATTTGCTATATCAACTAGGTTATCCATAATTCCCTAAAAGTTTATTTAACCATTCAACGATAACCTAAATTTCCTTAATTTCATTTAGTCTCATATTTTCCTTATGATCACTACGACTTCTACCTATTTTTCCCGAAATGCCATTTTTCATAAGGCTATATATCTTATGCATGCGATCAATAAAAATAACAATAATAATATTATGTATATACGTTTAAAAATTTTTAAGGGGGTAGGACTATAATTTGACTATATTAAAGTCCTACTAAAATCTGAAATTTCTTATTTCCATCTATTTTAAGGATAACATTTATTCCCAAAACTAAATAAAGTGTTTTTATTCTTAAAACTCTTGTTATTTTTAATTTAATTTAAATCCGTACAAAACTTCTAGGCCCTACCTTTTTGTGGACCTCTTTCACGTCATTTTCAAAAATAACATTCTAGTAACTTTTCTCTGTTTATTTAAATATTTCATTAATAAATCAAAAGCGATTTTACTCTCCAAATATTTTCACTCTATCCAACGTTTCCGTATTAATTTGAGAACTCGAACTTTTCAAAAAGTCCTATTCCAACAAAATCAAATGTTAGTATCCAAATTTATAAAATCTCAATATTCTCTCTAACTGCCTTGTTTAACCTCGAGCAGTTGTCCACTCTTTCCAAGTTTCGGGGACGAAACTTTTCTTAAGGGGGTAGGATTGTAACACCCCGTGTTTTTGAAACACATTTTTATAAAAGAATTTAATTCCTTAGATTAAATTCATCCTTTTTCCTTATAATAAAAATGCGACTGAATTTTTTTCGCTAAACATGTAACCCTCCATGTTAAGTTAAGCCTTTTATAATTGCGCAAGTCTTTAATTTAACAATCTCGCTCAATATTTTTCTAACACAATGCGCTACAACTTTTCTCGCACCTAAACTAAAACCATTTTGCTATACTTTGAATTTGAGCTTTATTTTTACATATTCGAACTCGATAAATCAAATGAAGTATCTACGACAAATTTCACAACGACAAATTTCGGCGCGCAAAACGAGGTCAATTTGACCCAAGGTGGCCGAGCCACATTTATTGACCAAGTCACCTATTTTCTTCAATCTTGACTTACACAAATTCAACCCTTAACATCAAGACCTTTCTTTAATCATTTTGATTATTATTTATAAATCTTATTATATTAATAAACAAATTACTATTCAAATTTGATTTAACTAACACTTTAGCTAAAACTCGAAATAATGGGTCACACTTATTCAAAACTGATAAACTTTTTGACGTTTGAGCATAATGATTTATTTCAACAACATTCAACGAAAAAAATTATATATTTCGATCAAGTAAGATTTTATTTCAAAGTTTCGAGGATTCTAGACCCAATTTTTGTTTTGATCACCCTTCAACGTTTTTCTTCATTTTTATTTTCGATCTTGCTTCTAAACATTATTTTAAGACTATATATTTCATTTCGAGACTTTTCGCGTGCGCGCAAATCGAAAATTTCAAAAACGAAAAATCGGGACTTATACATGCATGTTGGCCGAGATTTTTCTCTTTGGTCAACCATTTTCTTCTTCCATTTTTCTTCAACTTTACTAACAAGTCTCATCATCTTACACATCTATATTATTTCATCATCACTTGCTAGCTTATTTAAATTTAATCTTAATACATTTTAAATACAAAACAAATACATTATTACATACTACATACTAAGTACAACTAGTATACTTTGCACTACTACTACAATTCATTTCACACAACCACTTGAAAATCTCTAACACTTTCTCTCTAAATAAAACTCATACTCAAGAACACTACCTTAGGTGTTCTTCATTTTCAAGATGATCTTCATCTTCTTCATCTTCCTTTTTCTTCATTTTTAATTTCCTAAATTTATTTCACTTGTGTTTATGTTTATAAATTACTCCACTTAGTTCACTACTTAATTTAGAACATTTCTATACAAATTATATTATCACTACACTTGTTAAATGAATTCTAGAAAATTAAAGTATGTGTTTATAAATAAAAAACTCAAGATCTTCATCTTCTTTAATTAGTTCTTCCACTTAAATTTTCACTATTCATTAAAATGAAAATTCTTCATAAGTTGAATTAAATCACTTCCTCTTTTTCCTACTAAATTTTTATGAACATAAATCATAAAACAAATTAAAACTATGCTTCACCTAAAATGAATAAATTTCTAAACACTATAGTCTTAGTTTGTTTTAGTATAAACTTGTTACTAACATAGTTAATTTCTTGTATGTACTTGGAACCTAAAGACGAGGAGCCAAGTGACGGGGTGGATTTAAGCATCTTTGACCATATAGTGGATCCGGATAATTGCTAGAAAAATCATACCGAGTAATTAAGGTGCCCCCGCACACTAGGTTTAATTTTGTTAATTGCATGCTATAAATGTTATGTGTTATATTTGTTGTGTCTTTTATCACCTAGTAATCATATGTTAAATTAGGAGACAAAAATCGAAAAATAACATTTGTGTAACACATGTAT
This sequence comes from Dianthus caryophyllus, assembly GCA_023091065.1. Classification (NCBI taxonomy): domain Eukaryota; kingdom Viridiplantae; phylum Streptophyta; class Magnoliopsida; order Caryophyllales; family Caryophyllaceae; genus Dianthus; species Dianthus caryophyllus. The sequence goes on from CM041524.1 coordinate 26,378,521, forward strand.
AACCCACGGCCTAACCCTTTTATTTCACTTAATTTTTTCGTTTTAATTTTTGTTAATTACATGCTTAAAATACTAAGGATAAGATGTATATGAAAATATAATTAGTTTATGTTTTGGACTAAAAATGAATTTGTTATGAAATATAAATGTTTTAAAGTGTTTATGTGTTTCTTGAAATATTGTTGTTATTCTTGTGTTTGAAGTAATTTACTTATATGTGTTAATGTTTGTATATGATTTTCACTCTTGTTAAATACATAAATAATATAAAGGAAATTAGTTATTGAATTAGAAGTATAAAAATCAAAAATAAAAATTTAGACATATATATATATATACACGGTTTTTGTATTATAAATGGACCAATTTTTAGTTTTAATTTTTCTAAATAACATATTATGATTAGTTTAGATAAATTAGACTTGTAGGAAAAATTTGAGAAAATTATATAAACATATGAAAATTTGACTAATTAATGTTCATATGAAATTCATGAGTGTTCTTCATTTCCTTCATGTGTTCTTAATGATTTTAGCTCACTTTGATTTATAAGATTTTTATGTGTGTTGTTATTTACTTCCTCCATTCCGTTTGATTCTATACGTTTGACCAAAACACGGTAATTAAGGTTAAAGAAAATCAAGTAGGGTAGATAATGGAATTACTTAAATACCCCTACTTTATTGTTTGCAAGTGGGTTGAGTGGGTATTAGTGAAGGGTATATTGGTCTTTTAGTTTAATAAAGTAGAGACTAAAATAGAAATGTATAGAATTGATTGGAATTTCCGAAAAAGGAATATGTATAGAATCAAATGGAATGGAGGAAGTATTGTTTTTAGTAACTAATAGATAATTACAAAACTAAATGTATAAGTTAAATAAGCTAAATCTTTAAAATATAAAAGTTAGAAATTTAAAGTGAGTAAAAACACTATTCATAAATGAAATAAAATATTTAGTGAAAATCGTAAACTAACTAAGTCACTTTAGTATGATTTAGAAAATTAGTATATAAAAACTTTAAGTCAAAACCGATTAAATTAGAAAACAAAATAAAAATGGATAAGTATAGAAGAGCCACGGTTTTGGTGCCATTTTTGGACCTAAAATAAATTTGTCACTTTTTATTTTTATCACTTAAATAAGTTAATTAGTTAAAGTAATGATTTATTAATAAAAACAAAAAAAGAAATAAATAGTGTAGAGTATAACAAGGCCACGGTTTTAACATTTAAATTGGACCTATTTTGATCAAAATGAATTTATCACTTAGTCACTAAATTTGAATAGTAATTAGGTTTATATTTGTTTATGAATTGAATCATTAATAAAAAGAATCAACGAAACCGATAAAAATAAATGTTGCACGTATTAAAATGAATGAATTCGAGTGTTACTACCTATGCTTAAATTTGGATGTGGACATACGGACTATTTAAAATGAACTACGACAACCTCGCTAAAAATGGAAACCGCTAAAAGCTTAGTTAAGTATACGACTAAATTTAACCGAGTTTTACTTTTGAAATGTTATTTAAAATGACCAAGTACAAAATGAACTTAACAACTTTGAAATTAGAATTTGTACTTAAGTTTAAATCGAGTTTTCATTTAAAATAATATTTCAAAATCACTAAATACAAAACGAACCTAACGACTTTAAAACTAGAATTTTATACTTAGTAAATAAAAAGAGTGTTTTGTAAAATATCCTAAGTATAAGGAAATGTATAAGAAATAAAAATACTAAGTATAAAATATAATAATAGAAATACTAAGTATTAAATATAATAATAAAATACTAAGTATAAGAATACATGTACGTATAAAAATACGAATAAAATACAAAGTATAAAAATATGAATAAAATACAAAGTATAAAAATACGAATAAAATACGAAGTATAAAAATACGCATACGTATAAAAATACGTATAAAATACGAGAAATAATAAAATACGAGGAATAGTAAAATACGAGGAATAGTAAATACGATGAATAGTAAATACGATGAATAGTAAATACGTGAATAGTAAAATAATGAATAGTAGAAATATTTAAAATTTACGAACGGACTCAAATAAAATATTTAAGTTTTCTATGTGCTTCCGTTTACCTGAAGAACTGCTAGAACTAAATTTTCATTATACAAGTTGGCCGATAATAATTAGTATGAGTTGTCACTTGAGTAATATAAGAATGAGAAAATGATAAAGAAAGTAAGTGTGAATTACTCGGGTGTCTGCGATGTTAAACGCTATAGGGTCAGGGTTGGTAAGGTAGCCGCATATGGGGACACTATCATCGCTATTTGGTGCTAGTGGTAATCTAATGACTCTCCTAGTCTTTATTTAACGTGATTTTCGCCCTGGGTAGTGATTCGTTCACGGGCCCATATGAGGTAACGGAAAATAGCCATTCCCATCCGGGGAATCTGTCGTAGTGTAATAGTCGTACCAATAGGGTAGTGTGTGCATACAAAAGACAAGGGACTGATCCTCCTTATTACACCTTGATATCTTGACATTTAAAGTCCGTTGATGTGGCCAAGACGTTCGCTGCGTTAACATGCTATTTGTGTTAACGCATGTTTCCATCCTTGCTAGTTTGTTGGCTTATGGTCGGGTTTCATCTTAGATTATCCATGTTGTGTTGGAGGTTAGGTAGCTGTATCTTATGCTACTTAGTGTTTGATCGATGTCTGAAGTCCGAGTAACTAGTGCACTTTGATGGCGAATCATATGGGTGATTTACCATGAGAGTACACAAGCCACTCTGTAGTCAAGACTCGCGAGTATATGTTACTATATGAATAATTGAAAAGGGTCGACTACCCCGAATGTGAATGAAATGATAATGATTTGCTTACATGATTATGAATTGAGATAATTTGATGATTTAATTGCTATGTTATATGACTTATGATATGTTATGTATTATGTATTGCATTATTGTATGTGTTATTTGCGCTGATTTAATTACATGCGCATATGTTAATTATTATGTGTTTACCGCTATGGGTTTTATGTGGCTTAGCGTGTGCGGGGCATAATCGAGTTTGAACGGCATTTTCCCGTAGGTACCCCGAGGCTACATTGACGAATTATATCAGGGGATTGAAGGCCTTATTTTATATTTTGAGAGAATGTAATCAATTAAATTCTGCTTTATCTATGACTCTTATTATGTATAATGAGTTGTAATACGATGACAGCTGGTTTTGTAATAAATAGACTTAATTAATATTCCGCCTTAGTTTAATTAAAGTCACGAAAATCAGGTTGTTACAAAAACGATTTAAACTAAAATGGAATTTACTAACAATTTCATTTATATTTGTGAATAGTGTTTTTCAACACTTTAATTTTCTAACTTTTTAATCTAAATGATTTATAATGTTCTAATTGATTTATAGTATAATACTAACAATGTATAAAAACAATAACCAAACATAAACACAAAATAATAACAAACATAAACTAAATCAAAATCAAAGAGAGCCAAAAATGAAGAACACCCATGAAGATCACAAGAACACATATGAAGATCAAACTAAAGCTCAAGAACACTAATTTTGATTTTAACAACTTATAATTTATTTTCCTAATTTAATTCTTTTTGCATGGTAGCATCCTTTTTAACTAACTTATTCTAACATATTATTACAAAAATTAAAAGTGAAAATTTATTAAAATAAAAGGGAAAAACCGTGATATATATACATGAACATATAATTTTTATTTTTCATTTTTAATCACTTTAAACTCATCTTTAATATTTCACATAATTTTTATATATGATTATTATTCAAATGAAACATAACTAAACATAAAAATCATATGAATCATAATTAAAAATGCTCAAAATTAAATTAGCTAAACATATGAACATTTTACTACAATAATCTATTTAACATATTATTTAGTTATTATCATTTTATTATACTACACATAAACATACAAGTGCACTCATGTGATGTTTAACATATTTAACATAATTTTCGTACTCATAAAATCATAATAACAAAACAAATTAATTTACTAAAAGGATAATATAAGATAAGGCTAGTCACCTTAATTAGGATGTTAATCGTCGGGGATCTAAAATAAATTTTAGATCGGATAATTCCTTCACCCATATTACCCAAGTTATTCACCCAAAATAATCCATGAAGTTAGCTCTTAATATACCCACTAATTAACTAGAACTACTAAGGATTTATTAGAAATAATATTAAGGTTTTTATTTAATGTTTTAGGAAGAAAAATGGAAAAAATAAAAGAGAGAAATGATGGTGTAAGTGCACGACATTTCTAAGGGAAATGAATGTGATTTTGCTCTTTGTAATTAATGAGGACAAGTCATACAAATTTAGATGATAAGGTTTGATTTAATTAGAAATTTAATGTTTTAATTAAATGATTTAAAGCATCATCAAGCTCATCATCAACCATTTAGTCCACATTACTATTTAGTGCATTAAAAATGTCTTTTAGATGTTTTAAAATGTTTTCCACGAAATTAGTCAGTTTTAAAAAGTCGGGCGTCAAAAGCGATAAAAGTTAAAGGTTGCGCGTTTGACAAATTTTTTGAAATATCTCTACTTTTAAATTCTAAGACTAAAATATTTTATTTATTACTTGAGAAAATATTTAAAAGTGACGGGAATGAAAATGGTAATATTAAAGTAGTAGTATTGAATTTGTATTTATATTTTTATTAAAAATATAAACTTTAAATTTAAATGTAAAATAAAATAAAAGTGATGATGATAAATTAAAGGTGTAAGAAAAATTGGACTTGTGTAAGTAATAATGGAAGAGGATAGACTTTGAATTAATTGGTCCAAAAGTCAAAAGTCAAATTTTCGGGCTCGATTTTCATTTCTCGAAATTTTCGATTTGCGCGATCGCGAAAGGTCTCGAAATAAAAGATATGATCTTAAAATAGTATTTTGAAATAAAATCGGAAATAAAAATAAAACTAATTTTCAAAAGGTACTAAATATAAAAATCAGATCTTAACCCTCGAGATTTTGATTAAAATTTTACTAGGTCGAAATACCTATTTTTTTCGTTGAATGTTATAGATTTAAAGAATTATAAACAAACGTCAAAAAGTTAATCAATTTAAAGTAAGTGTGACTTCAAATTTCGACAATTTAGAAAAAGGTTAGTTTAATAGAAATGAAATAGTAATTTGATATTAAAACTAAAGTTTTTATTTTGAAAACGAAAAATGTTTGAAATTGAATTTTATGAATAAAAGGTTTTACATTTATTTTTATGAATAGTAAATATAACTTAACCCTTTTTGAAATTTGAAAGGCGATATAAATTTTGTGTTGATTTTTATAAAATTTTGAAATGTATTTCTTTTTCAATTCTGAAGATAATAGAACAAACTTTATTTTTCAAAATTTTTAAATTTGTACTTAGGAAAATTTATTATTATTTGGCGAAAAATTTCAGTCGCATTTTTATTATATGGAAAAAGGATGTGTAACAACCTGGTTTTTAGTCGACTTTAATTACTAAGGCGGAAATTAATTAAGTCTTAAACCAGAGTCATTAATTATACATAAACCCAAAATGTTACATCCTCGTTCGAGAGTTGAATAATACAACTCTAAATACGGTAGTTAAAAGAGTAGCGTTATATATTACATATCTCTCGGAAAACAATAAAAGTAAAGCATAAAAGCGTCTCGTGGCCCCATCCAAAATCCAGCTCCTGGTCCACGAACGTCCTGCACAATAAACTATGGGGATGCTCACTGAGCGACAAAGGACTAGCTATGCTCATACTAACCCTCGATTTCAATTACTTTGGTTTAATATTATCGCTTTATAAACATATCATTATGATAAAACATAAACATGCTTAATACATATAGCATATAAAGACATATAAGTCATAATAAGCATGCGGTTTAAAGCGATAAATCATATAAGCATGATATTCAAACATGAAGGCAAATAGCATATAATAGCATATCAATAGTATCACAATAATTCAATAGCATTACAAGGCGATATCGGATCGCAATCAAACATACGTATCTTATCATTCTCCTCATGCTGACTCGATTCAATTGAAAGTTGTGGTCTTTAATTTTCAAGATGGTACACACTCATTCTCATTTAAACATATAAATGCATAACACATACTGCTTACGAGCCTGACCACTGAGGAGGCCCTTGTACTCTGATCGATTGCATCTCACTTCCATAGTGCAGAGGCTTACTCGACTCGTAAACCACGCCGAATACTATAATACTTGCATCTCATCCTCTAGTGTTCGAAATGATTCGAACTTCAGATACAATCTCGTCAAGTAATCTTTACGCAGGGTAAGAACGAATGCTAGTGTCGCGCCCACTAAGAACGAAACACGGCAAGGAGACCACCGCTATAATCGCCCAAATCGGCACGGATGCCCTGTTAACTTTAGCGAAATAGGGGAATAAAACCCTAGTCTAGTACATGTACACTAGTATCCAATTTAAGAATGGGCTATGCTAATCATAGAGCACCTTAACTCAGGATAAAACGACTATTTCCTAAAGCCTGAGACAAAAGCCTTGGCATATTCAATTATCTTGTCCGGCAATGGCGCCCGCCACAAGACTATCTTAGTCCCACTTCACTTACGATTGACGTTTTCATATCTGAGGCCCAAGCTTGACCTTTTATTTAAACTTACTCAAGATTTATTATTTATTTGATATTACATATCACATATTACTAGACTCTCCTAGTCTCAGCGTCAAACGTTTAAGTATTTGTAGGTTTCATATGATCACATAACACGTTCGTTTGTTATTTGAAGTGTTGTTAATTATTAATGTTTTCAAGTTTCTAAATTGAAACGTTTATTAGTATGTCCAATTTTATTTATGTGTTTTTCAAACACTTTAGGTTATTTACTTCTTCATTTTAAATTTTCTAAACTTAGTAAAATTTTCAATTATTTTCAGTATTTCACTATTCACTTGACACTATTCATTGATCACTATTCATCGTATTTTATACGTATTTTTGTACGTATTCGTATTTTTATACTTAAGTATTCTATACGTATTTTTATACTTATACGTATTCCTATACTTGTACGTATTTTATATTTATGCGTATTTTTATACGTATTCATATATATTAATATATTTCCTAAGTGTAAACTAAAATTTCATTTTTATTTGCTAAGTACAAAAATTCTAGTTTCAAAGTCGTTAGGTTCGTTTTGTACTTAGGCGATTTTTGAAAATATTCTAAAGTCTAGTTTTAAAAATGTTAAGTTCGGTTTGTATTTAGTCATTTATGAAAATATTCGAAAATCATAGTTTTAAAAACGTTAAGTTCATTTTGTATTTAGTCATTTATGAAAATATTCTAAAATTCTAGTTTTAAAAACGTTAAGTTCGGTTTATAAAAGGTGATCAATGATATTTATTTTAAAACGAGACTTAGTTAAATTTAGTCATCTATCTATTTAAGTTAATGATAGTATCGTGGATGATTCATTTATAGTCCGTATGTCCAAGCTCAATAATCCAATAGCAAAGGTAGTAGCACACGATTTAGTTCATTTTTATAATCAGTTTACATATTTTTATCGGTTTATCGTATTTCATTTATAACTAAAACAATTTATACAAAAATTCAATTCTAATTACTATTTAACTTTAGTGTCTTAGTGATAATTTCATTTTAGTCAAATTTAGTCAATTAAAAATGAAAATGTCGTGGTACAACATATCTAATACAAAAATTGATTTATTTCTTTTAATTTCTTAAATCTAACTTATTAACTAATAATTAAATTATTTTAACAATTAAACTAAAAAGTGATAAAAGTAAATTTTAACCTAAAAATGGTGAAAATGCCGTGAGTAGGTAGTAGTAGTTTCCAAATTTTCATTTTTCGATTTTATCGGTTTTTAGCTTAAAGTCTTTATATTTTAATTATTCTAATTATACTAAAACGATTTAAACTAAAATGAAACTTACTAACAATTTCATTTATATTTATGAATAGTGTTTTTCAACACCTTAAATTTCTAACTTTTAATCTAAATGATTTATAATGTTTTAGTTGATTTATAGTATAATACTAAGTGATATATAAAACAATAACTAAACATAAACATAAATTATTAACAAACATAAATTAAAATGAAATCAAAATGAGTAACAAGTATGAACATCAACATGAATAACTCAAGAACACACATGAAGAACTCAAGAACAACTCAAGAACACTTATTTCGATTTTGATAATTTATAATTTATTTTCCTAAATTAATTCTTTTCATATGGTAACATCCATTTTAACTAACTTAATCTAACATATTATTTACAAAAATTAAAAGTGAAAATTTATTAAAACATAAAGAAAACCGTGTATATGTAATATATATATATAAATTTTCATTTTTGATTTTAATCACTTTAAACTCATTTTTAATATTTCACATAATTTTTATATAACATTACTACTTCATTAAAACATAAATAAACATAAAAATCATATGAACATAAATTAAAAATGCTCAAAATTAATTTAACTAACATATGAACAATATTACTACAATTACACTATTATCATTATTACCTATTTATTATCATTTTATTATATAACACATAAACATATAAGTTCATACAAGTGATGTTTAACATATTTAACATAATTTTCATATCCATAAAATCATAATAACAAAACAAATTAATTTACTAAAAAGATAATACAAGACATAGTTAGTCACCTTTGATCGGTAAGTTTATTGGTTGTCCGGATCGACTATATTATCCAAGTCTAAGTCTTCACCCTCAAACCCGTCTTCACCTTCAAATAAACCCAGTAAAATATAAGCTCCAAATACCCAAAGATGTCTAAGAACACTAGTGTAATATTAGAGTAATATTTAGGGTTTTTATTTAGGAAGTTTTAAGTGAAAAATGAAAGAAAATAAAGAGAGAAAAAGAGAGTAAGGTGGCCGGCCAAATGAAGAAGAAAAAGAGGTGATTTTGTACTTAGAATAAATGAAAATGATGTTATGCAATTAGGTTAAATGAAATGTGTAGTATAAGTTTTGATTTATTAAGAAAATAATGTTTTATTATTATGTAATTAGGGAACCAAATGATCATAGTAGACTTACTAATGTCAACATTACTATTAGGTGTAGAAATTGTCTAATTTGTGTTTAAAAATATTTTCCTCGAATTTGGTCAGTTTTAAAAAGTCGGGCGTCAAAAGCGATAAAAGTTAATGTGTGCGCGTTTGATGATTTTTCGAAATATTTCTACTTTTAAATTCTAAGACTAAATTATTTATTTCATTATTCAAAAATTTTGAAAAGTGTTAAAGAAGTCGATAAATTTTACAAAACAAAAGTTTAGTAAAAATTGTGATTTTGAAGGCTAAAAGGCTTAGGATTTGATTTAGGCTTTGAAATTAGAAATTGATGGCTAATTAATGAATTAAATTAACACGGGGTGTTACAAACCTCCCCCCTTAGAAAAGTTTCGTCCCGAAACTTGAATGAAGAATAGGATTTTCACCTGAGGTAAACAGCTCGGGATATTTCTCCTTCATAGAGGCTTCAGTCTCCCAAGTTGCTTGTTCAGTCAGTTGACCTTTCCATAGCACTTTTACTAAGGGAACCGTCTTCCGCCTCAACCTCTTGGTTTCTCGTGCCAAGATCTTTACAGGCCTCTCGGAGTAGAGCAGGTTAGGCTCAACTGCGATTACGTCAGGAGTAATGATGTGACTTGGGTCGCTCCTGTATCGCCTTAGTTGTGAAACGTGGAACACGTTGTGCACCTTCGACAAATTGGGTGGTAATGCTAGGCGATAGGCTACCTCACCAATTCTGTCGGTTATTTCATATGGTCCCACGTATTTAGGACTCAATTTTCCCTTCAAACCGAATCGTCGGACCCCCTTCATGGGTGATACTTTTAAGAACACATGATCGCCGACTTCGAACTCAATAGGTCGGCGATGTTTGTTGGCATACATCTTCTGACGGTTTTGGGCCGCTTGTAGCCGTTCACGAATGATTTTGATGTGCTCGATCTGATCTTGAATAACTTGTGGCCCAGTTCCCACGTTGTCACTAGCATCGTCCCAACAGACTGGGCTACGACACTTTCTCCCGTACAGTGCTTCAAATGGAGCACAACCCAAACTAGCATGGAAGCTATTGTTGTAGGAGAATTCAATCAAAGGTAGACTTTTCTCCCAATTCTCGTTAAATTCTAGGGCACATGCCCTGAGCATGTCCTCAACTGTTTGGATAGTTCGTTCAGTTTGACCATCAGTTGCAGGGTGGAAAGCGGTGCTCATCTTCAGTTGGCTTCCCAACGCTGCCTGGAGTTTGTTCCAAAAGTGAGAGGTGAATCTCGGATCCCTGTCCGAGATAATGTCTAGCGGTACACCGTGTAGTCGAATCACCTCCTTCTCATAAGCCTTAGCTAGCTCTTCAAGGCTCCAAGTATCTTTGATTGGTAGAAAGTGGGCCGATTTGGTTAAGCGGTCCACTATTACCCAAATCGCATTATTGCTTCGGTGAGTTCTTGGCAAACCTGTTATAAAATCCATGGAGATGGAGTCCCACTTTCCCAATGGAATGTCCAAAGGCTGTAGTAGTCCCCCGGGTCGTTGATGTTCAAACTTCACTTTCTGGCAGATTAGACACTTTGCAACATACTCTGCAATCTCTCTGTTTTCATTCTAACCCACCAAAACTTCGCTTTAAGTCTTGGTACATTTTATCGGACCCTGGATGTATGGAGTATCGTGTACTATGTGCCTCGTTGAGGATCCTTCTCTTTAAAAGCTGCATGCGTCGGGCACACACCACCTTTCTTTGAATCTCAAACTCCCACAGGTTTAATCTCAAACCCTACTCGGTTTCCTGAAGGAATTTCCCTTCTGATTTTTACGAGTTCTTCATCCTCCCATTGTAGAGCCCTAATCTCGTGATATAACTCCGGCTCTGCGATCATTGCGTTCAAATCAGCATCGTCAGACTGAACCAACTCTAAGTTCATTCTCTTGAAGTCTCTGACAATACTAGCCGGAATTTCCCAAATGTTGCTAAGGGTATGCGTAGTCTTTCTACTCAGAGCGTCAGCAACGACGTTCGCCTTACCCTCATGGTACAGTAGTTCAATCTTATAGTCCTTGATCAGTTCTAACCACCGGCGTTGTCTCATGTTGAGTTCCTTCTGCGTGAAGATATATTTCAGGCTTTTGTGGTCCGTGTAGAACTTGATACCCACTCCGTAGAGGTAATGACGCCAGATTTTCAAAGCAAACACCACAGCTGCTAATTCAAGGTCATGAGTTGGGTAGTTTCGTTCATGAACCTTTAACTGCCTTGACGCATAAGCTATGACCTTCCCTTGTTGCATCAGCACGCAACCCAAGCCATTCAGTGAGGCGTCACTGTAGACTTCATACTCGTCCCCATCCGTAGGAAGAGCTAAGACGGGTGCTGTGGTAAGCCTTGTCTTGAGTTCTTGGAATGCATTCTCGCACTCGTCGCCCCAAATGAACTTGGACTCCTTCTGTAGTAACTTGGTCATCGGTCGTGCTACCTTAGAGAAGTCTGGGACGAACCTTCTGTAGTATCCTGCCAAACCTAGGAAGCTGCGTATCTCAGTTATATTTGTGGGAGCCTTCCATTCTTTCACTACGTCGATCTTTGCAGGATCTACCATTACTCCGTCCTTCGAGATGACGTGACCTAGGAATGCAACCTTCTCGAGCCAAAACTCGCACTTAGAAAATTTAGCATACCACTTATATTCCCTTAGTATCCCCAAGATGATACGGAGATGCTCCTCGTGTTCTGCCCCAGTCTTGGAATAAATCAGGATATCGTCAATGAAAACCACCACGCATATGTCTAGGTACTCGTGGAAGGTTACATTCATTTGATCCATGAACACCGCCGTGCGTTTGTTAAACCAAAGGGCATGACTTTAAATTCATAGTGACCATATCGCTTACGGCAGTCTTACGGATATCCTGTTCCCGTATCGCAATTTGATGGTAACCTGACCTTAGATCGATCTTAGAAAACACCCCCGCGCCCTTCAATTGATCAAAGAGATCGTCGATTCTGGGTAAAGGGTAGCGGTTCTTAATGGTTACCTTGTTCAATTCCCTGTAGTCTATGCAGAGTCTCATACTGCCGTCCTTCTTTTTCACAAAGAGGACCGGTGCTCCCCAAGGTGAGACACTTGGTCTTATGAAACCCTTTTCGATCATTTCTTCCAGTTGTTTCTTCAGTTCTTGCAGTTCTACTGGTGCCATCCTGTAAGGTGCCTTTGAGATAGGTGCCGTGCCTGGCGCTAGGACGATAGAGAAAACAACATCACGCGTGCGGAGGCAAGCCTGGCAACTCATCCGGGAAGACATCGTGGAACTCCGTACTTCGTGGATATCTTCAATGTTCACGCTTTCCTTTACTTCGTTGACGCTACATAGGTACACTTGATGTCCCTTTCGTTCTAACCGTTGAAGTTGTAGCACAGATATGATTTTTGCCCCCTTAATTGGCGATGTCTTCTGATACGTGACTCTATTCCCAGTAGGATGTTTCAAGCGAATCTTTCGGTCCCGGCACTCGAACAATGCATGGTATTTGGTCAACCAATCAATACCCAGTATGACGTCGAACTCCGGCATGTCGAAAAGAATCAAGTCGGATAGAAAGATTGTTTTATGAATTGTGATTGGAGTCCCTTTGAAAATTTTTGAGCATTTGAAAATTTTTCCGTTTGGTAAGGAAATATTTGCGTGGATTGGTTCGGAATTTGTGAGCTTAGCTTTATGAATAAATTTAGATGATATAAAGGACAATGATGCCCCAGTGTCAAACAATACAACCGCATTCCACGAGTTTATAAGAAAAATACCGGTGATGACGTCGGCCTCGGGTGACTCCTGCGCCTCGGCCGATTAGCACATAAACTCGACCCTGTACCACAACAGATTGTGGTACTCCCGCAACAGGTGTTGGTCTCGGGGCATTAGGGCATGCATTCGCCTTGTGCCCTACCAGCTTACAACGGTAACAAGTAATTGGCTGTCCATTACATTGTTTCCCTTCATGACGCGCCTTGTTGCATATAGGACAATTCCCCGGCAAAGCTCTTGGTTGAGGAGCCCTTCCTGCAACCATGGCCCTCTCGTTGTTCCCAGCAGGAAGCCTGTTCTGGAACGCAGGCCTCTGAAAATTCTGCCTCTGTTGGATCGGGCGTTGATAATTCGGCCACGAATGAAGCTCGGCGTACCCCACAGATGGCACAAACACCTTCTTCTTCTTTTTCTCCTCGGCTTTTTCCAACTCCAAGGAAGCCCATACCCTGCACGCACACTCGTAGGCTGCAGCAAAAGTAGCGTAGGTGTTGCTGCTCATGTGGGTACGCAGATCGTTAGACATATTGCGCAGGTACCTCTGAGTCATGGCCCTATCGTTGGGAGCGATCGCGGCCCCGAATTTTGCCAGCTGTTGGAATTTCTCAGTGTATTCCTGGAGAGTCATGTCTCCCATTTTGAGACTTATGAATTCCTCCTCTTTCTGACACCTGAGCTCATACCCAAAGTACCGCCCCTTGATCTTCTCAACAAATTCGTACCAGGTGAACGTGGTATCAGGCTCGTTAGTCCTGATTACGTTCCACCAGTCATTCGCCTCCTCTTTCAAATAAAAGGCAGCGATGTTGACCCTATCCTCCAGAGGTGTTCTGCTTAGGTCCATCAGCTTTTTCATCTCTTCTAGCCAATTAGTGAGGTCGATAGGGTCATTAGAACCCGAGTATGTTGGTGGACGATGACGGGAAATGCGATCAAACGCGCTTGGATGATGTTGGCGGTTTGCGTTGTCCGTGGCTATTTCTGCCAAACGGATCAAAGATTCTTCTGCCAGGAGGTGTCTTTCCTCGTCTGTCATTGGAGGTGCAGCCATTCTGAAAGAATTAAGACGTGAAGGAATTTATTAGTATCGCGAGAGGTTAGAAGACATGCTTATCATTGATAGCTTTTACTTGAAAGTAAATGCAATAACGGCAGTTATGCAAGTAAGCACAGAAGTTAGGTATTTTATTCCATTGAGATGTCTCTGGTACATTTTCTGAAGAAAATAGAAGAAAGGTTGAAAGTAGAGAGTGTATTTTTTTGTGGAATTGTTTATGAATTTAACAGATGTCTTCACTCCGTGCCGTCTGGTACTTCTTTCGATGCTTCGATCCTCGGGAGTTGAATTATTATTTTGATTTTATATCCGAGGATAGTTGTTAGTTTAAATCAGTCACTTCAGCAAGTAGCAAGCATACGCGAGTTAGTGTATTTTATTTTGAGGGAAGTAGTTTGTTATATTTAAAAATCCTAAGTCTATGGTCAGTCCTTAAGATTTCTACCCATCCTCACACTTTAAAGCGATTTGAAATTTATTATTTAAATGATCTAATAAAAGAAAAAATCTAATTTATTATTTGGTCCTATTAGTCTATGCCTGACATACAATATGAATGTCTGGCCCAGGTGTCTCTCGTTAGGTAAGCATAAATCGCATTAGGCCATTTATGTTACGGTCACGAGTCAGCTCTGATACCAACTGTAACAACCTGGTTTTTAGTCGACATTAATTACTAAGGCGGAAATTAATTAAGTCTTAAACCAGAGTCATTAATTATACATAAACCCAAAATGTTACATCCTCGTTCGAGAGTTGAATAATACAACTCTAAATACGGTAGTTAAAAGAGTAGCGTTATATATTACATATCTCTCGGAAAACAATAAAAGTAAAGCATAAAAGCGTCTCGTGGCCCCATCCAAAATCCAGCTCCTGGTCCACGAACGTCCTGCACAATAAACTATGGGGGGATGCCCGCTGAGCGGACAGTGACTAGCTATGCTCATACTTACCCTCGATTTCAATTACTTTGGTTTAATATTATCGCTTTATAAACATATCATTATGATAAAACATAAACATGCTTAATACATATAGCATATAAAGACATATAAGTCATAATAAGCATGCGGTTTAAAGCGATAAATCATATAAGCATGATATTCAAACATGAAGGCAAATAGCATATAATAGCATATCAATAGTATCACAATAATTCAATAGCATTACAAGGCGATATCGGATCGCAATCAAACATACGTATCTTATCATTCTCCTCATGCACTGATTCAATTCGAAAGTTGTGGTCTTTAATTTTCAAGATGGTACACACTCATTCTCATTTAAACATATAACGAGACAACACATACCGCTACGAGCCCACCCATGAAGTAGGCCCTTGTACTGATCGATTGCATCTCACTTCCATAGTGCGAGGCTTACTCGACTCGTAAACCACGCCGAATACTATAATACTTGCATCTCATCCTCTAGTGTTCGAAATGATTCAACTTCGGATACAATCTCGTCAAGTAATCTTTACGCAGGTAAGAACGAATGCTAGTGTCGCCCACTAAGAACGAAACACGGCAAGGAGACCACCGCTATAATCGCCCAAATCGGCACGGATGCCCTGTTAACTTTAGCGAAATAGGGAATAAAACCCTAGTCTAGTACATGTACACTAGTATCCAATTTAAGAATGGGCTATGCTAATCATAGAGCACCTTAACTCGTGATAAAGCGACTATTTCCTAAAGCACGAGACAAAAGCCTTGGCATATTCAATTATCTTGTCCCAAGAATGGCGACCGCCACAAGACTATCTTAGTCCCACTTCACTTACGATTGACGTTTTCATATCCGAGGCCCAAGCTTGACCTTTATTCAAACTTACTCAAGATTTATTATTTATTTGATATTACATATCACATATTACTAGACTCTCCTAGTCTCAGCGTCAAACTTTTAAGTATTTGTAGGTTTCATATGATCACATAACACGTTCGTTTGTTATTTGAAGTGTTGTTAATTATTAATGTTTTCAAGTTTCTAAATTGAAACGTTTATTAGTATGTCCAATTTTATTTATGTGTTTTTCAAACACTTTAGGTTATTTACTTCTTCATTTTAAATTTTCTAAACTTAGTAAAATTTTCAATTATTTTCAGTATTTCACTATTCACTTGACACTATTCATTGATCACTATTCATCGTATTTTATACGTATTTTTATACGTATTCGTATTTTTATACTTCGTATTCTATACGTATTTTTATACTTATACGTATTCCTATACTTGTACGTATTTTATATTTATGCGTATTTTTATACGTATTCATATATATTAATATATTTCCTAAGTATAAACTAAAATTTCATTTTTATTTGCTAAGTACAAAAATTCTAGTTTCAAAGTCGTTAGGTTCGTGTCGTACTTAGCGATTTTTGAAAATATTCTAAAGTGTAGTTTTAGAAATGTTAAGTTCGGTTTGTATTTAGTCATTTATGAAAATATTCGAAAATCATAGTTTTAGAAACGTTAAGTTCATTTTGTATTTAGTCATTTATGAAAATATTCTAAAATTCTAGTTTTAAAAGCGTTAAGTTAGGTTTATAAAAGGTGATCAATGATATTTATTTTAAAACGAGACTTAGTTAAATTTAGTCATCTATCTATTTAAGTTAATGATAGTATCGTGGATGATTCATTTATAGTCCGTATGTCCAAGCTCAATAATCCAATAGCAAAGGTAGTAGCACACGATTTAGTTCATTTTTATAACGGTTACATATTTTTATCGGTTTATCGTATTTCATTTATAACTAAAACAATTTATACAAAAATTCAATTCTAATTACTATTTAACTTTAGTGTCTTAGTGATAATTTCATTTTAGTCAAATTTAGTCAATTAAAAATGAAAATGCCGTGTACAACATATCTAATACAAAAATTGATTTATTTCTTTTAATTTCTTAAATCTAACTTATTAACTAATAATTAAATTATTTTAACAATTAAACTAAAAAGTGATAAAAGTAAATTTTAACCTAAAAATGGTGAAAATGCCGTGAGTAGGTAGTAGTAGTTTCCAAATTTTCATTTTTCGATTTTATCGGTTTTTAGCTTAAAGTCTTTATATTTTAATTATTCTAATTATACTAAAACGATTTAAACTAAAATGAAACTTACTAACAATTTCATTTATATTTATGAATAGTGTTTTTCAACACCTTAAATTTCTAACTTTTTAATCTAAATGATTTATAATGTTTTAGTTGATTTATAGTATAATACTAAGTGATATATAAAACAATAACTAAACATAAACATAAATTATTAACAAACATAAATTAAAATGAAATCAAAATGAGTAACAAGTATGAACATCAACATGAATAACTCAAGAACACACATGAAGAACTCAAGAACAACTCAAGAACACTTATTTCGATTTTGATAATTTATAATTTATTTTCCTAAATTAATTCTTTTCATATGGTAACATCCATTTTAACTAACTTAATCTAACATATTATTTACAAAAATTAAAAGTGAAAATTTATTAAAAAAAATAAAGAAAACCGTGTATATGTAATATATATATATAAATTTTCATTTTTGATTTTAATCACTTTAAACTCATTTTTAATATTTCACATAATTTTTATATAACATTACTACTTCATTAAAACATAAATAAACATAAAAATCATATGAACATAAATTAAAAATGCTCAAAATTAATTTAACTAACATATGAACAATATTACTACAATTACACTATTATCATTATTACCTATTTATTATCATTTTATTATATAACACATAAACATATAAGTTCATACAAGTGATGTTTAACATATTTAACATAATTTTCATATCCATAAAATCATAATAACAAAACAAATTAATTTACTAAAAAGATAATACAAGACATAGTTAGTCACCTTTGATCGGTAAGTTTATTGGTTGTCCGGATCGACTATATTATCCAAGTCTAAGTCTTCACCCTCAAACCCGTCTTCACCTTCAAATAAACCCGTAAAATATAAGCTCCAAATACCCAAAGATGTCTAAGAACACTAGTGTAATATTAGAGTAATATTTAGGGTTTTTATTTAGGAAGTTTTAAGTGAAAAATGAAAGAAAATAAAGAGAGAAAAAGAGAGTAAGGTGGCCGGCCAAATGAAGAAGAAAAAAAGAGGTGATTTTGTACTTAGAATAAATGAAAATGATGTTATGCAATTAGGTTAAATGAAATGTGTAGTATAAGTTTTGATTTATTAAGAAAATAATGTTTTATTATTATGTAATTAGGGAACCAAATGATCATAGTAGACTTACTAATGTCAACATTACTATTAGGTGTAGAAATTGTCTAATTTGTGTTTAAAAATATTTTCCTCGAATTTGGTCAGTTTTAAAAAGTCGGGCGTCAAAAGCGATAAAAGTTAATGTGTGCGCGTTTGATGATTTTTCGAAATATTTCTACTTTTAAATTCTAAGACTAAATTATTTATTTCATTATTCAAAAATTTTGAAAAGTGTTAAAGAAGTCGATAAATTTTACAAAACAAAAGTTTAGTAAAAATTGTGATTTTGAAGGCTAAAAGGCTTAGGATTTGATTTAGGCTTTGAAATTAGAAATTGATGGCTAATTAATGAATTAAATTAACACGGGGTGTTACAAACCTCCCCCCTTAGAAAAGTTTCGTCCCGAAACTTGAATGAAGAATAGGATTTTCACCTGAGGTAAACAGCTCGGGATATTTCTCCTTCATAGAGGCTTGATCTCCCAAGTTGCTTGTTCACCAGTTGACCTTTCCATAGCACTTTTACTAAGGGAACCGTCTTCCGCCTCAACCTCTTGGTTTCTCGTGCCAAGATCTTTACAGCCTCTGGGAGTAGAGCAGGTTAGGCTCAACTGCGATTACGTCAGGAGTAATGATGTGACTTGGGTCGCTCCTGTATCGCCTTAGTTGTGAAACGTGGAACACGTTGTGCACCTTCGACAAATTGGGTGGTAATGCTAGGCGATAGGCTACCTCACCAATTCTGTCGGTTATTTCATATGGTCCCACGTATTTAGGACTCAATTTTCCCTTCAAACCGAATCGTCGGACCCCCTTCATGGGTGATACTTTTAAGAACACATGATCGCCGACTTCGAACTCAATAGGTCGGCGATGTTTGTTGGCATACATCTTCTGACGGTTTTGGGCCGCTTGTAGCCGTTCACGAATGATTTTGATGTGCTCGATCTGATCTTGAATAACTTGTGGCCCAGTTCCCACGTTGTCACTAGCATCGTCCCAACAGACTGGGCTACGACACTTTCTCCCGTACAGTGCTTCAAATGGAGCACAACCCAAACTAGCATGGAAGCTATTGTTGTAGGAGAATTCAATCAAAGGTAGACTTTTCTCCCAATTCTCGTTAAATTCTAGGGCACATGCCCTGAGCATGTCCTCAACTGTTTGGATAGTTCGTTCAGTTTGACCATCAGTTGCAGGGTGGAAAGCGGTGCTCATCTTCAGTTGGCTTCCCAACGCTGCCTGGAGTTTGTTCCAAAAGTGAGAGGTGAATCTCGGATCCCTGTCCGAGATAATGTCTAGCGGTACACCGTGTAGTCGAATCACCTCCTTCTCATAAGCCTTAGCTAGCTCTTCAAGGCTCCAAGTATCTTTGATTGGTAGAAAGTGGGCCGATTTGGTTAAGCGGTCCACTATTACCCAAATCGCATTATTGCTTCGGTGAGTTCTTGGCAAACCTGTTATAAAATCCATGGAGATGGAGTCCCACTTTCCCAATGGAATGTCCAAAGGCTGTAGTAGTCCCCCGGGTCGTTGATGTTCAAACTTCACTTTCTGGCAGATTAGACACTTTGCAACATACTCTGCAATCTCTGTTTTCATTCTAACCCACCAAAACTTCAGTTTTAAGTCTTGGTACATTTTATCAGACCCTGGATGTATGGAGTATCGTGTACTATGTGCCTCGTTGAGGATCCTTCTCTTTAAAACTGGTACGTCGGGCACACACCACCTTTCTTTGAATCTCAAACTCCCGTCAGGTTTAATCTCAAACCCTACTCGGTTTCCTGAAGGAATTTCCCTTCTGATTTTTACGAGTTCTTCATCCTCCCATTGTAGAGCCCTAATCTCGTGATATAACTCCGGCTCTGCGATCATTGCGTTCAAATCAGCATCGTCAGACTGAACCAACTCTAAGTTCATTCTCTTGAAGTCTCTGACAATACTAGCCGGAATTTCCCAAATGTTGCTAAGGGTATGCGTAGTCTTTCTACTCAGAGCGTCAGCAACGACGTTCGCCTTACCCTCATGGTACAGTAGTTCAATCTTATAGTCCTTGATCAGTTCTAACCACCGGCGTTGTCTCATGTTGAGTTCCTTCTGCGTGAAGATATATTTCAGGCTTTCTAGGTCTGTGTAGAACTTGATACCCACTCCGTAGAGGTAATGACGCCAGATTTTCAAAGCAAACACCACAGCTGCTAATTCAAGGTCATGAGTTGGGTAGTTTCGTTCATGAACCTTTAACTGCCTTGACGCATAAGCTATGACCTTCCCTTGTTGCATCAGCACGCAACCCAAGCCATTCAGTGAGGCGTCACTGTAGACTTCATACTCGTCCCCATCCGTAGGAAGAGCTAAGACGGGTGCTGTGGTAAGCCTTGTCTTGAGTTCTTGGAATGCATTCTCGCACTCGTCGCCCCAAATGAACTTGGACTCCTTCTGTAGTAACTTGGTCATCGGTCGTGCTACCTTAGAGAAGTCTGGGACGAACCTTCTGTAGTATCCTGCCAAACCTAGGAAGCTGCGTATCTCAGTTATATTTGTGGGAGCCTTCCATTCTTTCACTGCGTCGATCTTTGCAGGATCTACCATTACTCCGTCCTTCGAGATGACGTGACCTAGGAATGCAACCTTCTCGAGCCAAAACTCGCACTTAGAAAATTTAGCATACCACTTATATTCCCTTAGTATCCCCAAGATGATACGGAGATGCTCCTCGTGTTCTGCCCCAGTCTTGGAATAAATCAGGATATCGTCAATGAAAACCACCACGCATATGTCTAGGTACTCGTGGAAGGTTCTGTTCATTTGATCCATGAACACTGCTGGTGCGTTTGTTAAACCAAAGGGCATGACTTTAAATTCATAGTGACCATATCTGCTTCTGAAAGCAGTCTTCTGGATATCCTGTTCCCTTACCGCAATTTGATGGTAACCTGACCTTAGATCGATCTTAGAAAACACCCCCGCGCCCTTCAATTGATCAAAGAGATCGTCGATTCTGGGTAAAGGGTAGCGGTTCTTAATGGTTACCTTGTTCAATTCCCTGTAGTCTATGCAGAGTCTCATACTGCCGTCCTTCTTTTTCACAAAGAGGACCGGTGCTCCCCAAGGTGAGACACTTGGTCTTATGAAACCCTTTTCGATCATTTCTTCCAGTTGTTTCTTCAGTTCTTGCAGTTCTACTGGTGCCATCCTGTAAGGTGCCTTTGAGATAGGTGCCGTGCCTGGCGCAAGGTCGATAGAGAATTCAACATCACGTGCAGGAGGCAAGCCTGGCAACTCATCTGGGAAGACATCAGGGAACTCCCGTACTACGTGGATATCTTCAATGTTCACGCTTTCCTTTACTTCGTTGACGCTACATAGGTACACTTGATGTCCCTTTCGTTCTAACCGTTGAAGTTGTAGCACAGATATGATTTTTGCCCCCTTAATTGGCGATGTCTTCTGATACGTGACTCTATTCCCAGTAGGATGTTTCAAGCGAATCTTTCGGTCCCGGCACTCGAACAATGCATGGTATTTGGTCAACCAATCAATACCCAGTATGACGTCGAACTCCGGCATGTCGAAAAGAATCAAGTCGGATAGAAAGATTGTTTTATGAATTGTGATTGGAGTCCCTTTGAAAATTTTTGAGCATTTGAAAATTTTTCCGTTTGGTAAGGAAATATTTGCGTGGATTGGTTCGGAATTTGTGAGCTTAGCTTTATGAATAAATTTAGAAGATATAAAGGACAATGATGCCCCAGTGTCAAACAATACAACCGCATTCACAGAGTTTATAAGAAAAATACCAGTGATGACGTCGGCCTCAGGTGACTCCTCTGCCTCGGCTTCAGTTAGCACATAAACTCGACCCTGTACCACAACAGATTGTGGTACTCCCGCAACAGGTGTTGGTCTCGGGGCATTAGGGCATGCATTCGCCTTGTGCCCTACCAGCTTACAACGGTAACAAGTAATTGGCTGTCCATTACATTGTTTCCCTTCATGACGCGCCTTGTTGCATATAGGACAATTCCCCGGCAAAGCTCTTGGTTGAGGAGCCCTTCCTGCAACCATGGCCCTCTCGTTGTTCCCAGCAGGAAGCCTGTTCTGGAACGCAGGCCTCTGAAAATTCTGCCTCTGTTGGATCGGGCGTTGATAATTCGGCTTCTGAATGAAGCTCGACTGTGCCACAGATGGCACAAACACCTTCTTCTTCTTTTTCTCCTCGGCTTTTTCCAACTCCAAGGAAGCCCATACCCTGCACGCACACTCGTAGGCTGCAGCAAAAGTAGCGTAGGTGTTGCTGCTCATGTGGGTACGCAGATCGTTAGACATATTGCGCAGGTACCTCTGAGTCATGGCCCTATCGTTGGGAGCGATCGCAGCCCCGAATTTTGCCAGCTGTTGGAATTTCTCAGTGTATTCCTGGAGAGTCATGTCTCCCATTTTGAGACTTATGAATTCCTCCTCTTTCTGACACCTGAGCTCATACCCAAAGTACCGCCCCTTGATCTTCTCAACGAATTCGTACCAGGTGAACGTGGTATCAGGCTCGTTAGTCCTGATTACGTTCCACCAGTCATTCGCCTCCTCTTTCAAATAAAAGGCAGCGATGTTGACCCTATCCTCCAGAGGTGTTCTGCTTAGGTCCATCAGCTTTTTCATCTCTTCTAGCCAATTAGTGAGGTCGATAGGGTCATTAGAACCCGAGTATGTTGGTGGACGATGACGGGAAATGCGATCAAACGCGCTTGGATGATGTTGGCGGTTTGCGTTGTCCGTGGCTATTTCTGCCAAACGGATCAAAGATTCTTCTGCCAGGAGGTGTCTTTCCTCGTCATCATTGGAGGTGCGACCATTCCGGAAAGAATTAAGACGTGAAGGAATTTATTAGTATCGCGAGAGGTTAGAAGACATGCTTATCATTGATAGCTTTTACTTGAAAGTAAATGCAATAACGGCAGTTATGCAAGTAAGCACAGAAGTTAGGTATTTTATTCCATTGAGATGTCTCTGGTACATTTTCTGAAGAAAATAGAAGAAAGGTTGAAAGTAGAGAGTGTATTTTTTTGTGGAATTGTTTATGAATTTAATGTATGTCTTCACTCCGTGCCGTCTGGTACTTCTTTCGATGCTTCGATCCTCGGGAGTTGAATTATTATTTTGATTTTATATCCGAGGATAGTTGTTAGTTTAAATCAGTCACTTCAGTAAGTAGCAAGCATACGCGAGTTAGTGTATTTTATTTTGAGGGAAGTAGTTTGTTATATTTAAAAATCCTAAGTCTATGGTCAGTCCTTAAGATTTCTACCCATCCTCACACTTTAAAGCGATTTGAAATTTATTATTTAAATGATCTAATAAAAGAAAAAATCTAATTTATTATTTGGTCCTATTAGTCTATGCCTGACATACAATATGAATGTCTGGCCCAGGTGTCTCTCGTTAGGTAAGCATAAATCGCATTAGGCCATTTATGTTACGGTCACGAGTCAGCTCTGATACCAATCAGAATAACCTGGTTTTTAGTCGACTTTAATTACTAAGGCGGAAATTAATTAAGTCTTAAACCAGAGTCATTAATTATACATAAACCCAAAATGTTACATCCTCGTTCGAGAGTTGAATAATACAACTCTAAATACGGTAGTTAAAAGAGTAGCGTTATATATTACATATCTCTCGGAAAACAATAAAAGTAAAGCATAAAAGCGTCTCGTGGCCCCATCCAAAATCCAGCTCCTGGTCCACGAACGTCCTGCACAATAAACTATGGGGATGCCATTTGGCGGTGATGACTAGCTATGGTCATACTTACCCTCGATTTCAATTACTTTGGTTTAATATTATCGCTTTATAAACATATCATTATGATAAAACATAAACATGCTTAATACATATAGCATATAAAGACAAATAAGTCATAATAAGCATGCGGTTTAAAGCGATAAATCATATAAGCATGATATTCAAACATGAAGGCAAATAGCATATAATAGCATATCAATAGTATCACAATAATTCAATAGCATTACAAGGCGATATCGGATCGCAATCAAACATACGTATCTTATCATTCTCCTCATGCAGACTCGATTCAATTCAGAAAGTTGTGGTCTTTAATTTTCGAAGATGGTACACACTCATTCTCATTTAAACATATAACAGACAACACATACTGCTTACGAGCCTGACCACTGAGTAGGCCCTTGTACTCTGATCGATTGCATCTCACTTCCATAGTGCAGAGGCTTACTCGACTCGTAAACCACGCCGAATACTATAATACTTGCATCTCATCCTCTAGTGTTCGAAATGATTCGAACTTCAGATACAATCTCGTCAAGTAATCTTTACGCAGGGTAAGAACGAATGCTAGTGTCGCGCCCACTAAGAACGAAACACGGCAAGGAGACCACCGCTATAATCGCCCAAATCGGCACGGATGCCCTGTTAACTTTAGCGAAATAGGGGAATAAAACCCTAGTCTAGTACATGTACACTAGTATCCAATTTAAGAATGGGCTATGCTAATCATAGAGCACCTTAACTCAGGATAACACGACTATTTCCTAAAGCCTGAGACAAAAGCCTTGGCATATTCAATTATCTTGTCCGGCAATGGCGACCGCCACAAGACTATCTTAGTCCCACTTCACTTACGATTGACGTTTTCATATCTGAGGCCCAAGCTTGACCTTTTATTTAAACTTACTCAAGATTTATTATTTATTTGATATTACATATCACATATTACTAGACTCTCCTAGTCTCGTCAAACGCGTTTAAGTATTTGTAGGTTTCATATGATCACATAACACGTTCGTTTGTTATTTGAAGTGTTGTTAATTATTAATGTTTTCAAGTTTCTAAATTGAAACGTTTATTAGTATGTCCAATTTTATTTATGTGTTTTTCAAACACTTTAGGTTATTTACTTCTTCATTTTAAATTTTCTAAACTTAGTAAAATTTTCAATTATTTTCAGTATTTCACTATTCACTTGACACTATTCATTGATCACTATTCATCGTATTTTATACGTATTTTTGTACGTATTCGTATTTTTATACTTCGTATTCTATACGTATTTTTATACTTATACGTATTCCTATACTTGTACGTATTTTATATTTATGCGTATTTTTATACGTATTCATATATATTAATATATTTCCTAAGTATAAACTAAAATTTCATTTTTATTTGCTAAGTACAAAAATTCTAGTTTCAAAGTCGTTAGGTTCGTTTTGTACTTAGGCGATTTTTGAAAATATTCTAAAGTCTAGTTTTAAAAATGTTAAGTTCGGTTTGTATTTAGTCATTTATGAAAATATTCGAAAATCATAGTTTTAAAAACGTTAAGTTCATTTTGTATTTAGTCATTTATGAAAATATTCTAAAATTCTAGTTTTAAAAAGCGTTAAGTTCGGTTTATAATGGTGATCAATGATATTTATTTTAAAACGAGACTTAGTTAAATTTAGTCATCTATCTATTTAAGTTAATGATAGTATCGTGGATGATTCATTTATAGTCCGTATGTCCAAGCTCAATAATCCAATAGCAAAGGTAGTAGCACACGATTTAGTTCATTTTTATATCGGATACATATTTTTATCGGTTTATCGTATTTCATTTATAACTAAAACAATTTATACAAAAATTCAATTCTAATTACTATTTAACTTTAGTGTCTTAGTGATAATTTCATTTTAGTCAAATTTAGTCAATTAAAAATGAAAATGCCGTGTACAACATATCTAATACAAAAATTGATTTATTTCTTTTAATTTCTTAAATCTAACTTATTAACTAATAATTAAATTATTTTAACAATTAAACTAAAAAGTGATAAAAGTAAATTTTAACCTAAAAATGGTGAAAATGCCGTGAGTAGGTAGTAGTAGTTTCCAAATTTTCATTTTTCGATTTTATCGGTTTTTAGCTTAAAGTCTTTATATTTTAATTATTCTAATTATACTAAAACGATTTAAACTAAAATGAAACTTACTAACAATTTCATTTATATTTATGAATAGTGTTTTTCAACACCTTAAATTTCTAACTTTTTAATCTAAATGATTTATAATGTTTTAGTTGATTTATAGTATAATACTAAGTGATATATAAAACAATAACTAAACATAAACATAAATTATTAACAACCATAAATTAAAATGAAATCAAAATGAGTAACAAGTATGAACATCAACATGAATAACTCAAGAACACACATGAAGAACTCAAGAACAACTCAAGAACACTTATTTCGATTTTGATAATTTATAATTTATTTTCCTAAATTAATTCTTTTCATATGGTAACATCCATTTTAACTAACTTAATCTAACATATTATTTACAAAAATTAAAAGTGAAAATTTATTAAAAAAAAATAAAGAAAACCGTGTATATGTAATATATATATAAATTTTCATTTTTGATTTTAATCACTTTAAACTCATTTTTAATATTTCACATAATTTTTATATAACATTACTACTTCATTAAAACATAAATAAACATAAAAATCATATGAACATAAATTAAAAATGCTCAAAATTAATTTAACTAACATATGAACAATATTACTACAATTACACTATTATCATTATTACCTATTTATTATCATTTTATTATATAACACATAAACATATAAGTTCATACAAGTGATGTTTAACATATTTAACATAATTTTCATATCCATAAAATCATAATAACAAAACAAATTAATTTACTAAAAAGATAATACAAGACATAGTTAGTCACCTTTGATCGGTAAGTTTATTGGTTGTCCGGATCGACTATATTATCCAAGTCTAAGTCTTCACCCTCAAACCCGTCTTCACCTTCAAATAAACCCGTAAAATATAAGCTCCAAATACCCAAAGATGTCTAAGAACACTAGTGTAATATTAGAGTAATATTTAGGGTTTTTATTTAGGAAGTTTTAAGTGAAAAATGAAAGAAAATAAAGAGAGAAAAAGAGAGTAAGGTGGCCGGCCAAATGAAGAAGAAAAAGAAATGATTTTGTACTTAGAATAAATGAAAATGATGTTATGCAATTAGGTTAAATGAAATGTGTAGTATAAGTTTTGATTTATTAAGAAAATAATGTTTTATTATTATGTAATTAGGGAACCAAATGATCATAGTAGACTTACTAATGTCAACATTACTATTAGGTGTAGAAATTGTCTAATTTGTGTTTAAAAATGTTTTCCTCGAATTTGGTCAGTTTTAAAAAGTCGGGCGTCAAAAGCGATAAAAGTTAATGTGTGCGCGTTTGACGATTTTTCGAAATATTTCTACTTTTAAATTCTAAGACTAAATTATTTATTTCATTATTCAAAAATTTTGAAAAGTGTTAAAGAAGTCGATAAATTTTACAAAACAAAAGTTTAGTAAAAATTGTGATTTTGAAGGCTAAAAGGCTTAGGATTTGATTTAGGCTTTGAAATTAGAAATTGATGGCTAATTAATGAATTAAATTAACACGGGGTGTTACAGGATGAATTTAATTTGAGGAATTAAATTCTTTTATACAATTGTGTTAAAATAACACGGGGTGTTACAAACCTACCCCCTTAAGAAAAGTTTCGTCCCGAAACTTGAATAAAGTGGATAACTACTTGCAGTTGAGCAATGCAGTTAGAGAGAATATCAAGATTTTACGAGTTTCGACAATGATATTTTATTTTGGGTAGAATAAGACTTTTCAAAAAGTTTGAATTTTTGAATTATTATAACGGTGTTAGAAAGGTTGGAAAGATTGAAGACTAGAATCGTTTTATATTTACTAATGGAATATTTTGAACTAATATAAAAATATTGCTAGATTGTTATTTCCCAAAATCGACTTCAAAAGAAATTTCAAAAAAGTAGGGCCTAGAAGTTTTGTACGGAATTAATTTAAATTAAAATTATAAGGGTTTTAAAATAAAACAAATTATAATTTTATTTGAAATTAAATATATAGTTTAAAGTTGGCTGAAATAATGATTTTAAATAATTTTAATCAATGATTTTAAATTATCATATTTTGTCCTACCCCCTTAAGAAAATTTTAGACATATTTACTAAGTTCAAGTAGTAAGGATAAAAATTCATTTTAGAGGTTGAGAATTTGGAAAACGTATTGATAAGTTCAGAAATATGAAAATAATCAAATTCGATAGCAAAAGAAGTAAAGAATGTACGATTTAAAACAAAATAATTTCGAAAATATTGGAGATTACAAAATAAAGTTTTAAGAAATAATTGAATAAGTTTCAAATATGTTTTAAAGGGAAAACATGAAAGTTTATTTTAGAGTATAATTAGAAATTATAAAATTTTCAAAGATCTTTAAATTTTGAAGAGATAGCAAGTTTAAGAGGTTAAGAAGTTATAAAATTTCAAGGTATTCTGTCTAAATTAAGAGGAGTTTATGAAATTGAAACCAAAAGTGAAATTATTTTGCGAGATTAAAGAATAGGAATAAAAGTTCATTTGAAAAGTTGTTATTAGGAATTATAGATTTAGGAAATTAGAGAGTTAGAAGAAAAGGTTAGGAATGTTAAAATTTTTAAAAGAGAACGAAATAAAAATTTTGGTTAGAGAGAATAATTAGATGAAGTTGTAGAAATCCTTTCTGCGACAGAAACCTTCTAGATCTTCAACGTCTCATCAGTTGTAAGGTCCTTGATACGTCCAGTTGCTGCGTTTGAGGTCTTGTCGTCATGTATTCGATTAATGGCTTCGTTCTTCGAGAATTAAATTTATTACTTAGATTTTATATCCGAGGATAGTTGTTAGTTTTGTTAGTCACATCAGCAAGTAGCAAGCATACGATAGTTAGTGTATTTTATTTTGAGGGTAGTAGTTCGTTATTTAAAAATCCTTAGCCTATGGTCGGTCCTTAAGGTTTCTATCCATCCTCACACTTTAAAGCGATCTCACTTTATTATTTATGTGATCTAATAAAACAAAAATCTAATTCATTATTTGATCCTATAAGTCTATGCCTGACATACGATATGAATGTCTGGCCCAGGTGTCCCTCGCTAGATGAAATAACTATTAAGTTACTCACGGTCGCAAGACAGCTCTGATACCAACTGTAACAACCTGATTTTTAGTCGACTTTAATTACTAAGGCGGAAATTAATTAAGTCTTAAACCAGCGTCATTAATTATACAATAAAAACCCAAATGTTATGACAAGGCTAAAGTCGTATCACCTAAGTCAAAGTAACCTAAAGTCAACTAACAAGGTAGCTAGTGGCAGTAGGGTCGAATCCACAGGGAAACGTATACTCGCAGGTTTACTAAGTCTAGGCTATTCCTAAGGTGTGAAAAGGGTTTGTTTTGTAAGGTCTATAAAGCTAAAAGAACAAACTAAAGCAATATAAAAAGGGTTTAAACAATAGGTAAAAGACCAGGGTTTCGGGTTCCTTATGACAATAATCCGGATAATAAACTTTCACCAAAATAGCAATCAATCAGAATAAGCAAGGCGATTAGGATAAAACAAGCTCTCTCGAGTCAATGTTACCTTAAGTTCAATTTAGCGGGCTCTCGCGACTTACTAAATCAACTTATCAATTACGCGTAGTGGTCTAATACTGATTAGGCTTTCGATCTTAAATCAATATAACCCTAAGTTCAATTAAATTAAGGCGTCCCTAAATTCAATTGTCAATTAATCGCGCAGGAAGAAATCGCACAAGCATAAACTAATCAATCACAACAATTTAAACAAAACACCGGATTAAAGGCATAATTCCCCCTCAACCCTAGCGAGGGGATTAGCTACTCATAACTAGGGCAAACGATAAATTAACAAAGGAATAAAATAAAGACATGATTACCAGAATTGAATGCTTGAATTGAAATTAAGAAGTACCGACGGTTACAAAGTTCCAGGATGAAATCCAACTTAAAATCCAATGTTGAAGATGAAAGCAGTAAAGTAAACTATGAGAGAGAACTAAGCAAACTCTATATTCGTATTTAGGTCTAAATTAAAACATAATCCCCAACTAACTAAAGTTTCTGCTTAATATATCACAAATTAGCAGCTTCCGAAAATAATATTACGTGTAACACCCCGTGTTAATTTAAGCTAATTATAATTAGGAAATCAATAAATAATCATCCTCGCTCACTGAATTTCCTAAAACAATACACTACAATCATTTTTGCACCTAAACTAAAACCATTTTGAATTACTTTGAATTTGAACTTTATGTTTACATTTTCAGACTTGATAAATCAAATGAAGCACACCCGACAAATTTCTCAACGACAAATTTTGGCACGCAAATCGAGGTCAAACGTTGACTAAATGGCCAAGCCACCTAAATATGATTAAGTCACCTAATCTTTTCTGAAATGTAATTACTCATAATCCAAACCTAATTAAAGTAGCTTAAGCTTAATCATATTGATTATTACTAACACAACATATAATAATAATATCAAATTACTATTCCACTTTGATTTAACTAACACTTTCACTAAGACTCGATATATTGAGTTACACTAAGCCCAAACTGATAAACTTTTTGACGTTTGAGGG
Organism: Dianthus caryophyllus; assembly: GCA_023091065.1. Taxonomy (NCBI): domain Eukaryota; kingdom Viridiplantae; phylum Streptophyta; class Magnoliopsida; order Caryophyllales; family Caryophyllaceae; genus Dianthus; species Dianthus caryophyllus. The sequence continues at coordinate 26,409,336 of CM041524.1, forward strand.
TAATGATTTAATTCGATAACACTCAACAAAAAAAATATATATTTCGATCGAATAAAATTTTATTTCAAAGTTGCGAGACAAACTAGTACCCAAATTTTGTTTGAATTCGTTTTGAGGTTTATTTTCATTTTTATTTTCGATCTCACTTCTAAACATTATTTCAAGAATATATATTTCATTTCGAGACTTTTCACGTGCGCGCAAATCGAAAATTTCAAAAACGAAAAATCGGGCCAAGTGACCATGCATGTTGGCCGAGATTTTGAGCTCTCCATGCTCAACCTTGCCTTCCTTTTTCCTTTTGCTTTTCTTACACACTCTTGTTCCCTTGTCTCAAGCATGCATGCCACTCTTACACCCATGCTTCTTCTCTTACACCCTTGGTCTCCTTGTCTCAAGCATGCATGCATTTTCCTTACACATACACATGCATTCACACACTAAACTACTTGATAAACAAAACACAAACAAACTCCTACTACTACTACTCCATACGGTCCAAACAACAACAACACAAAACACATAAAATTTTTCTAAGTCTTAAATTCCTTTTCTCTCTAAATCAAAACTCATCCTCAAGAAACTTAGTAAGCTAGTTCATCCTCATGAACACATGAACTCCATCTTCTTCCTCCTCATTTTCTTCCCTTATACTTTCTTTTATTGTCTTAAATTCACTTGAACATTTTAATTAATTCCTCACCATTATATTTTAGTACTCATTTCTCCTTTTAATCTTATAAATGAGCATGAACATAAAATCGAATTAGTGAAAAGTTAAAACATAACCTAAACCTAAAACTACATATACATTTTAAACCCTTAGTTAACTAGTCTAGTCTTGATAATATTTACTAACTTCTCATTTTTTCTTTTATGTACTAATCTACCAAAGAAGAGGAGCAAGGTGGGAACATCGACTTGAGCCAATTCGATCACATCGTCGACCAAACAATTGCTAGGAGCATTTCAACTAACTTAACCTAATCAAGGTGCTTCAGCACATTTATGTGATAAAGCGCCTCGTAAATGATTTATGTTTTCCTAGATGATGTTTTGATGCATGTTTAGTTTATTTTATCACCTAGTATTCATATGTTAAATTAGAAGACAAAAATCGAAAAATAACATTTGTGTAACCACTAGTAAACCTCACGGCATTACCCTTATTTTTGCCTAATTTTTCGTTTTAATTTTTGTAAATTGCATGCTTAAAATACTTGTAATAAAATAAACATGAAAATATAATTAGTTTATGTTTAGGAATTAAAATGAATTTGTTATGAATTTAAATGTTATAATGTGTTTATGAGTGTTCTTGAACTTTTATATTTATTCATGTGTTAAATGATTTTCATTTATGTATGATAATGTTTACTTATGTTTTCACATATGTCAAATGTATAAATGATATAAAGTAATTTAGTATTTGAATTAGGAGTATAAAAATCAAAAATCAAAAAAATCATATACATACATACATACACACACGGCAGGTTTGCCTTATTTGGACCAAATTTTAGTTTTAATTTTTCTAAATAACATATTATGATTAGACTAGTTAAAATAGACATGTAGGAAAAATTTGAGAAAATTTCATAAACATATAAAATTTTGACTAAATAATGTTCATATGAAAAACATTAAAATTCATCACACATTCATGTGTTCTTCACTTAGTTGATTAATTTGATTCATAAATTTTATAAGTTTTAGTTATTTATTGTTTTCAAGTACTAAGTTAAATCATTTTAGCATAAACTAAATAATTAGTATATAAAAACTTTAAGTCAAAACCGATAAAATTACAAAGCGAAAATAAATTGCTAGGTAGTATAAGGCCACGGTTTAGGGATCAATTTTAGACTTAAAATGAATTTGTCACTTTTTAATTTTATCACTTAAGTAATTAAAATAGTTAAAGTAATGATTTATTAATAAAAACAACAAAAGAAATAAATAGCTAAATAAATAAAGGCTCACGGCATTAGGGTTAATTTTGGGTCAATTTTGGTCAAAATGAATTTATCACTTAGTCACTAAAATTGAATAGTAATTAGGTTTATATTTGTTTATGTATTAAATCGTTAATAAAAAGAATCAACTAAACCGATAAAAATAAACGTTACACGTGTTAAAATGAATCTTGACGAGTGCTACTACCTATGCTTGAATTTGGATGTAGACCTTCGGACTATTTAAAATGAACTACGACAACCTCGCTAAAAATGGAAACCGCTAAAAGATTAGTTAAGTATCGACTAAATTTAGCGAGTTTTACTTTTGAAATGTTATTAAAATTGACCAAGTACAAAATGAACTTAACAACTTTGACTCTAGAATTTTGTACTTAGATTATATTAAATTTTACTTAGAAATCATTTTTCAAATCACTAAATACAAAAGCGAACCTAACGACTTTAAAACTAGAATTTTACACTTAGTAAATAAAAAGCTTAGTTTTATTTCCAAAATATCCTTAGTATATCAAAATGTATAAGAGTACCAAAAATACTAAGTATAAATAAGGTCAAATAATAAATACTAAAGTATAAAGAAAATAAAATAAAAATACTAAGTATAAAGAAAATAAAATAATAAATGCTAAGTATAAGAATACATATCATTATGAAATACGAATAAAATACGAGTATAAAAATACGTACAAATACGAATACGAAAATCTGAATACATTATAAATCTGAGGAATAGTAAATACGATGAATAGTAAATCGATGAATAGTAAATACGGTGAATAGTAAATACGATTGAATAGTAGAATAATGAATAGTGAAAAATATTTAAAAATTACGAGCAGGACTCAAATAAATAATTAAGTTTTTCTATGTGTTCTGTTTTACTGAAGAAGCTATTGTTACTAAAATTTCATTATACAAGTTCGACGTTATATTTATATTACAAGTTAGTCATTATTATTATTATTTATGAGCGAGAGAATGAGAAATTAAGCGAGTACTTGAATAAAATACTAGGATTGTTCGCCATGTTGCGACTCTTGAAATTCGAAGTTAACAAGGTAGCTGTCTATGGGGACTTGGGCTCCCTACCTGAGTTGCCCAAGCCTATTCAACGATCTTAAGATTGCTGTTTGGCGTGTGGTATCAACCTCAGGGATGGGGCATACTTGATACTTCCGCGGGCCCATAGAATAGTAATTGGAACGCCTTGACCCCATCCAGGGTGCAGTCTCTGGTGATAGTCGAACTTTTTAAGTCGGTGATACCTTTTGAATAGCGAATAAGAATGATCCTCGATAAGTAGTGTATGCATACATTAGACAAGGGATTGAATCATCCTTATTACCTTAGATATCTTTAAGCCTGGTAGTCATGTCCAAGTTATGTTGGCCCTACCAGAGCTCTTGCGGATTATGTCCGCATGCTTCAGCCTTACTAACGAAGATTCATTTGTTATCACATGTTGAATGTATTTCTGGTTTGTTTGATGATTATCTGAATGATTTGGTTGAGTATTGAAATGTGATTGTTGAGTATGTTTGTCTGTGGCGTGGTGCGTTATTTGGATAGTTTATACTCGTATCAAATCATTATGATCTCCTTATGTGTTTTTGCTTGCATACTTGCTATCTGTTTTCCCTTGTTATTCATTATTATCTGCATATTGCTTTAGAAATTGCATGTGTCGAAACTTCGAAGGAGTGTGCGGGAAAATGATGAGAGTTTAATCAGTACCCAGTATTATTTGTTGATCTATCGAGGATTGAAGGCCTTATTTTTGTAATCTGTTTTGAGAGAATGTAATCAAACTTGTACTCTGTTATTCTAAACTCGTACTATGTATCTGAGTTTTATTACGATTAACAATTTGGTTTTGTAATATATAGACTTAATTAATTTTCCGCCTTAGTTTAATTAAAGTCACGAAAAACCAGGTTATTCTGATTAGTATCAAAGTCGTCTTGCGGACCGTGAATGACTTAGAGTTATCTCACATAGCGAGGCGACACTGGGCGGACATTCATATCATATGTCGCATAGACTTATAGGATCAAATAATGAATTAGAAATCTCTAGATCGCTAAAATAATAACTTAGATCGGTTTAAAATGTGAGAAGGGTAGAATCTTAAGGACCGACCTAATAAATAATAAACTAGTTAGATGAGCGTTAGAATCCTTACGTTTATAATTCGGTTACTTGCTATTTGCTCTGTGACTAACTCTAGTTTGACAAAGGCCCTTAGGATGACGTCTTTCAGTTACTCCCGTAACAACTTACCACAACGTCCACCGATGATGCCACTGGATGCATATATAAGTAACCAGTCCCACGTCATAGAGCAATACGTGGAAGCCAATGGGGTCACGGCGACGACCGACCACTATCACACTAGGGGCATTGGCTTAGGCACGACAACGATCGAGAGCTTCCACCGTCTGACGAGTTCTGGACTCCACTAGGTTGGCAACTACTCCTGGATTACGAGCTACACATGGATCGCATGTGTCACCCAGATCCACTTCTGAGAGAGATGCAACCACCAGGGTGGATGGAGCACGAGGAACTACTCGAGAACCTGATGGATCAAGAATATAAGCACCTCTATCCTCCAATACCAGTGGAATTACTTCCAGTCTGGGAAAGATGCCGATGTGGGCAGACTCTTCAGGCACGCAAATAATAATTCAGGGTCATGCGACTCCGGTTTGTAAAATATATGTAACCGACTTTAAACTATCCTAAGAACGATTTTAATATCGTCTTCTTTTCCTACGGCTATGGGTGTTATTTCGGATGTGACGTTTTGTGAACTTATGTATTATGTTCCTTGAAATGTAATATTTTACCCATGTATATGTTTATATATATGGAGACGTTATGTTACTACCTGGTCATGTGCTTTCTTAATTCATTATTTTAAAATTTTACATACATGTTATACTTCCAAATCTCATTTAAATTACCTTATCTAAATTGATTTCAGATGAGACTACCTTGCGGTAAGAAGTATTCTGAATGGACACCAAAAGAGAAGGCCCGCAAGAAAGCCATCGAGGCCTACGCGCGACGTCAACAATTGAAGTCCTGGAAGAGATCACAGGACTCGAGCAATGCGGAGATCGACTGGAAGACCAGGGCACTTAAGACTCCGTATATGGAACATCGAATTCCTGATCATCTCCGCCGATCCTCAGAATATACGGATGTGATCGAGCGTTCATGCGAGGAAAACCTGAGACATTTGAGGGGATCAGTGGGACACTATACCCATGGATCAGGAGTATGAATGCGAGGTTCCTGGAACACTCCGTTAGAGAGGAATGGAAAACCTCCCTAGCAGCTGCGTGCCTTGGCGAGGAGGCCAAAGCATGGTGGAGGCGACTACGCTCCCGGCTATACTTGAGGGTGAGTACTACGAGTGGGAGGATTTCAAACTTGGCTTGAGCGACATGACTTATCTTTGTTAAGTATAAGTGCGACCAGCGGAGGAGGAGCATCGCTACTCAAAATTTGCTTAGGAGCTAGAGCAAATCTTTTGTCATTCTCGATTCAATTTCATATCTCTTGAGAATGTATCTAAACTTTTATGTTATTTTGCTGAACTTATGTCTAAGTTTTCACCTTAGTTCATTTCATAGAGAATGTATTAGGAGGCTTGTAACGTTTTGATGTAAACCTTTTACATTATCAATGAAATGTCTTTTACCTTGCATGTTATATGATGTCTATCTTTGAACCACTCAAAATTTATACAGCCTTGTCGTTATTTTATTTTATTTTCAGAATGGATGCAAACAACTTAAACAACATGGGTAACCCGAACTTCGCCCAACATTTTGCTGAAGAAGAAGCAAGGAGAAAAGGGTTCGAGGATGCAATTACAAAAATTGCTCAAAATATGTATCAACATCAAGGCGGTGAAACAATCGATGCATTTGAGAAATTCTCCAAACACCGACCCCAAACATATTCTGGCTCTGTCGACCCCACAGTCTTGACAGAGTGGTTCGAAGAGATGGAAAAATTACTGGATCTGAACAAGACACCACCGAACGAAATGGTGAACGTGGTAGCGTACTACACGAAAGGAGAGGCAAATAGTTGGTGGCCGCTGATCACAGCCCAATTTCCCCTAAGGCTCTATAACTGGAGTGAATTTAAGACCTTGTTGGAAAACGAGTACTTTGGGGAAGAGTTGAAGTGGGATAAAGAAGAAGAGTTCAGAATCTAACCCAGGTGAAATGTCCCTACAAGCTTACACGAGAAAAATATCGAGTCAGTCCAAGTTTGCTCCTAAGATATTGACTAGCGAAGAAGAACTCGCATGACTCGTTACGTCTGAGGAATGGACAATAACACGAGAATAAACATGGCGGATTAATTTGTAAGAACTTATTTGAAGCCTCACGAAAAGGCAACGTGTATCTGGGCACCCATCCGTAAGAGAGGTCGAGGAGAAGAAGAAGAAGAAGACGTTCACGCCACGTGGCGAGTGCCGCTTTATCCATAAACCCATGTTTGGTCGCCCGTTATCGTAATCAAGATAACCGCCAATAGGAACGGGCGAGTCTCGGTTCTCCAACCGCAATACCACTCCTTACGTTGCAGAGTAATTCCCAAATTCGGACCACCACCTTCCAAGCAAATCGATGTCGTTTCTGCGACAACCTAGTCACCCGAAAGCGTTGTAATGGGGAACCCGTGGTGTGCTTCCTGTGCAAAGTTGTAGGGCACAAAGCTAATGAATGCCCTAAGAGGAATGCTGGTAATAAGGCAAATGCGGGACCACCGCCAGCCGTCAGAGTTCAGGGGCGTGTCTACGTCCTGTCAGAAGCTGAGGAAAGTGCTGACGACATTATCGATGTCGACGTCCTCACCGGTAAATTTTTGGTTAATTCTGTACCTGCTTTCATTTTATTTGATACCGGAGCATCCTTATCGTTTATCTCCTCAAAATTTATCAAACAATCCAAACTCACAAATCCTGCACAAATTAAAACTAATATATCACTACCAGATGGTAAAAACATCCCTTGTTCGTCAAAATACAATAATGTAAAAATCTCAATTCACAACACAGAGTTCTTGTCAGACCTTATATTGTTTGATCTTCCTGAGTTCGATGTAATACTGGGAATGAATTGGCTGGCAGTCATAATGCAACGTTCAAATGCCACGACCAGGAAGATCACTTTGAAAACTAACCAAGGAAGGAGGTATCATACCGTAGTTTTAAAAGGAAAGGAGGAGTGAAGTTAGTATCTATCTTGAAGCTTGAGTATGGAGAGAAAGGGGGCACCGGTGTATTTTTGCGGCATTACTAAGGTCGAGGACACCCTACGCATCGAAGATATCCCAATCGTGAGTGAATACCGATGTTTTCCCAGACGTATTACCAGGCATGCCTCGCACGAGATGTTGAATTCTCGATTGACCTCATACACGCACAAGACCTATATCAAAGGCACCATACGAGAATGGCGCTGTCGAACTTCAAGAACTCAAGAAACAATTGGAGGAAATGATTGAGTTGGGATTTATAAGGCCGAGTGTTTCACCTTGGGGTGCAGGTACTCTTCAGAAAGAAGAAGGATGGGAGCATGAGGCTCTGCATCGATTCTGAGGAATCGAACAAGGTGGCGATCAAGAATCGTTATCCTCTGCCTAGGATAGACGATCTCTTCGACCCGACAAGGGAGCAGGAGTTTTCTCCAAGATTGACCTGAGATCGAGGATACCATCGGATCGCGGTCAGTAAAGAAGATATACAAAAGACGCTTTTAGATCAAGGTACGGACATTACGAGTTCAAAGTAATGCCGTTCGCCTTACCAACGCCCCAAAGTATTTATGCACCAAATGAACAGGACCTTTCATGAATATCTCGACATCTGCGTGGTCGTGTTCATTGACGACATCCTGATCTACTCCAAGAATAAAGAAGAACACGCAGAGCACCTACACATTATCCTGAGTATCTTGAGAGACCATAAATGGTATGCCAAATTTTCAAAGTGTGAATTTTGGTTAGGCCAAGTGGCGTTCCTAGGCCATGTAATCTCCAAGGAGGGAGTAATGGTAGATCCAGCAAAGATTGAAGCTGTCAAAGAATGGATAGCACCAAAAACAGTCACGGAAGTCAGGAGCTTCCTAGGATTGGCTGGCTATTATCGAAGGTTTGTTCCTGATTTCTCGAAGGTAGCCCGCCCAATGACCAAACTGCTACAAAAGGAATCAAAGTTCATATGGAGCGACGATCGTGAGAAAGCGTTCAAGAATCGAAGACAAGGCTTACTACGGCCCGCTTTTACCCTTGCCAACCGATGGGGATGAATATGAGGTGTACAGTGACGCATCACTAAACGGTTTGGGTTGCGTCTTGATGCAACAGGGAAAAGTAATAGCATACGCATCCAGACAACTTAAGGTGCATGAAAAGAATTACCCAATTCACGACCTAGAACTTGCATTGTTGTGTTTGCACTAAAGATTTGGCGTCATTATCTCTACTGGTCGGCATTAAGTTCTACACTGATCACAAAAGCTTGAAGTACATCTTCACCCAAAGAGATTTGAACATGAGGCAACGAAGATGGTTAGAATTGATCAAAGATTACAAGATTGAGTTACTTTACCACGAGGAAAGGCTAATGTAGTTCTTGAAGCGACCGAGTCGTAAGACAATACACACTGAACAACATTTGGGAGATTCCCTCAGACATCGTCCAGGATCTAAAAAGACTGAGCTTAGACCTGGTACAATCAGATGACACAGACCTAAATGCAATGGCGGTTGAACCAGAATTATATCATGACATCCGAGTGCTACAATGGGAAGACCCGGCATTGTTGGAGATTAGGGAAAGAATTCCATCAGAAGGAACAGAAGGGTTTGAGATCTACACTGATGGTAGTCTACGCTTCAACGGCAGGTGGTGCATACCTAACAATGAAGATTTGAAACGCAAAATCCTTGACGGAGCACATAGTACCCGCTACTCGGTACATCCTGGCTCAGACAAGATGTACAAGGACCTGAAATTACGTTTCTGGTGGATAAGGATGAAGGCAGAGATCGCCGAGTACGTGGCTAGATGCATGATTTGCCAGAAGGTAAAATTTGAACACCAGAGACCAGGAGGACTACTCCAACCGTTGGAAATTCCTCAAGGGAAGTGGGATTCCATATCCATGGATTTTATCATGGGGTTACCAAGGACAGCAGGTGGCAAGGATGCTATATGGGTTATTGTGGACCGTCTAACTAAATCAGCTCACTTCGTCCCGATCAAGGAGACTTGGGGATTGGAAGAACTGGCCAAAGCTTACGAAAAGGAAATAATACGACTCCACGGCGTTCCCCTCGACATCATATCAGATAGGGACGCAAGATTTACATCGCATTTGACACAGCTAAGTCGTATCGCTGAAATCAAAAATAAACCCTACGGACTACTAACAATAGCTAGCGGCAAGAAGGGGTCGAACCACAGAGAAACAATTACTCGCAAGACACTTAGTTGACAGGTTATTCCTAGGTATGACGATGTTTGGTTGGAAAAACTAATAAACTACTAGCAAATATGATAAAGAGGGGTTTAAACTAGGGAGAAAAGACTAGGGTCTCGGGTTCCTTATGTCAATAATCCGGATAAAATAGTTTCACCGAAATAGCAATCAATTGGATCGTGCAAGGCGATTAGGGCAGAACACGCTCTCTCGAATCAATGTTCCCTTAAGTTCAATTTAGCGGGCTCTCGCGACTTACTAATTCAACTTATCAATTACGCGAAGTGGTCTAATACTGATTAGGCTTTCGATCTTAAATCAATATTACCCTAGGTTCAATTCAATTAAGGCGTCCCTAAATTCAATTGATAATTAATCGCGCAGGAAGAAATCGCACAAGCACAAACCAATCAATTACAGCAATTTAATCAAGACTCCGGATTGAAGGCATAATTCCCCCTCAACCCTAGTTGGGGAATTAGCTACTCATAACTAAGGCAAAAGACATATTAATAATTAAAGAGAAGAAATTAAGAACAATAAACATGAAATTACCAATTGAAATAATCTTGAAATTAATCCTGAGTACCGACGGTTACAAAGCTTGAAGATGAACTTAAAAGAGAACTTGAAGTTTTTCTAAGAGAGCAATTCTAAAAAGCAGTAGAAAGCAGTAATGAAAAGATAAACTAAACCTAACTCCCGAAAATCTCTTATATAGTAGTTTCCTAAAACATTAAAATAATTAAATTACAAATTAAATCCGTCGAATAAAATTCCCAGGCCGGCCGGCCGGCTGCCGGTCGGCGCCCGACTACGTAGCCCAAATTCTGGGGCTAAAAATCTCGCGAAAAGTCAACAAAAACACCTAAGCCGGCCGACCGGCCGCCGGTCAAGTTTGACCGGCCGGCCCTCAGAAACGGGCTGGACTCAACTTTGGGCCTTTGACTTTCCTTTTACTTGGGCCTTAATGTTAGATTTCGCCCAAGTTTACTCGTGTCACTTCAATTCCCGAGCTCGTCTTCGCCTCGGCTTTCGGGTTTCCGTCATAACTCCAATATTCAGCTCAAATGCACGGAAATGCAACAAATTCCTGCAAACCACGGAAAAACACCAAAAACGCTACTCGAGCGAAATGTGAGAACAAAATGGCCCTAAAGGGCGCATTTTGACAATAAAACGCAACGACTCGAGGCGGGTAAAAACATATAAAAATAACGTATATCAAACTCCCCCAAGCCAGACTCTTGCTCGTCCTCGAGCAAGTGACTCAACTAAAACTAAACACACCATACAAGTATAAACAAAAGATGAGAAACAACGACTCAGAGCCGAGCATGAACTGTCGCTAATCAAGTACAACTTAAACAATCATGAGCAGTCGAAAGTGTTAGGAATAAATTCCCAACTGCAGAAACAAAGTCAATACACACTTATCAAGCCGCATAGAAATGATTTGTGAACCGGCGACCCTAGGAGACCAATAATGTAGTGTCCTCACGAGTTTCACTCTGCACTCATTTAAGAACAAGGGTGAGTATATGTGAATTATATGTAACAATGCAAAGGTAACTCACTCACCATCTCGACTCGTGAAACACGCCTGCAATCGAATGTGAAAACAATCTCTACAACATAAGTACGTGTCCAACCAAACGAATGACCAGAATACATGCCAAGGACTTACGCGGGAAGGCCAAGGTGAAGGGTGAAAGGTGGTTGCGCCAAGCGCGTTTAGGATAAGTGGAGCTAAATTCGGTAGTTGCATAAGCTACAAAAAATTCAACTCGCCACAACATTCAACCCAACTCCGTCGACTTGGAGGCAAAATAAACTCAAGCTCAAGATACAACCTCCGTAAGAAAAGTCGAATAAATCTCGTCAACCAACCGTATTTTGTACAACCCCAAACGAAATAACATATTTTTGATTTTTTTTTTTTCTCTTTTCTTCTTTTTTTTTCGATTTTTCTGTTTTTTTTTTTTTTTTTTTTTTTTTGTTTTTTTTTTTTTGAACATGAAATTAAAATGCAAACAAAAGTAAATAGGGGGTAACGGTAGGTGACGGAAGATTAAGCTTCCAACTCGCAACTCTTTTCTGCAACCTCAAAACAACGCCTCAAGCATAACCCAACATACCAAAAATCGAATGCAACTGTCCCGAATAGGGTAGGTAAACTGAAAAGGTAAGTGGTTAGATAAAATGTAGTATAAAAACAAGCTTTAAGGCTAAGACGGGGTGCAAAAAGTGGCAAACCTATAATCTAAAGGGTAAGAAAAATAGGCCATTTGGCTAATGTGGAGCTCATAAAACAAGTATAAGTGCTGCCTTTCCTCATGTAATGCCGCTAGCCACCAACCCGACACGACTCAGTATTAAGCAGATTGAGTTCACATTTATGCATGTTAATATTACGCCCTGCACGAGGAGAAACTACACACAACCTAACAACAAGGAGACCAGTCGTAGATGTCACTGGCCTTGGAGGCTCTAATCATCTCCATATATGTAGCTCACTAATTACCGGTCGAGTCTATGGTTCAACAAAACAAACTAGCAACTGACTCGTAAGATCAACTCTGTAACGCATGAAGCACATGCTCAATCATGTTAAGTGTAAGAAAAGGACAACATAGGCAATTAAATCATCGTCGTTTTGCATGTTTCAACATCTAACTGACTCTATTTTTGAAATTTTTGACATTTTTCAATTTTTTGGATTTTTGGTTTTTTTGAAAGGAAAGGAAAAACAAAAGCAATAAGAAGAAAAACTGACTAACACACAAAAGCAATCAAAACTAGCTAACACACAAAAGCAAAAAATGAAAAATAATAAAGCAACCTAATTCCTCCCCCAAGCCTATACATCACAATGTCCTCAGTGTGATCAGCAGCAAGCAATAATCAACAACCAAAACCATAAAACACCACTGGAGGACCTAAAAATATAATGGGGAAAGGATAAAACGAGAGTAGAGAGCAGAAAACATACTGTACAGAGGGATTCCCCCAAGCCAGCAGATGCTCAGGGGTTAGTGGCCAGCGTGCCACTAAGAATCGTCGGGCTCGTACTCATCGATGGCCCTAATATCCTCATCATCGTCGTCTATCGGCATCCCAGAAGCCGCAGCACCTGACCCAGACGCGCCCGCGTCACCAAAACCAGTAAAAGGCTGCTGCGGAGCCGCATATCCATATCCACCCTCCGGCCAAGTGTAAGGGGTGGAGTAATAATCGGACTGAAGATGAAGTCCGCCATGAACGTCCGGGGCTGTAAACCCGCCGTCGGGCCAAGTGTAGAAGGACGGGTGTGGTCCCTCTGGTGGAACAGTGCCCTGCCTCGCATAGGCATCATAGCTCGGAAACTGGCTCAACGCCATATCCTGGTAAACCCTGTCAATACGCGCGTGCGTCGCGCGCAAATCATCTCCGTATTGATGACGGAAGCCATCAAAATCCGACCGGAGCCCAGTGAGCCCTAAATCCATACGCCCCATCATCGCAACAACGTCGGGGTGGAGGTCGTAGTACTGCGGGGTACTCGACGCGGCGGAGACCCGTGGAGGTTCCTCAATACCAGCAGAAGAGGTCTCAGGAGGGTGTCGCTCCTGTCGGCTGAAAGTACGGACAGGCACACTGGGTGCTGGAGCTCCCGCAAGGGGGAGAGTGTAGGAGGGTTGATCCGCTGTCAACTGCACCAGAGAGAGGCGTGCAGGGAGCTCGATACTAGGAACCTTGTTTATCATCCAAACACGTTTGCCCACCGAATTGAGGGTGAGCCATTTCAAAGGACTATGGAAGTAATTCGTATCAAGCAGATGATTGCCCGCGACAGCGTCCCGCGGGTTATCAACAAAATCAACCGTCCGCATCGCAATTTGGGTGATAAGGCCACCCACATACACCGGCACGTCAGCCGCATAAGCAGTAGATAGTCGCTTCAAGTGATAAGCGAGATGGTACGCGATGTTAATATGAAATTTCTCGGGTTGCTGCCGAAGGTACTGTCCCAAAATCTGCATCTCCTCAGTGCGGACATTATGGGGTTCGTTCCTGCTGAAGATCGTCAAACCCATGAACCTCTGCCAAATGCGAATGGCAGGCTGATGAATCTGAACCGAGCTCATATGACGGCCCGGCGTGTGGCGCTGCTCAGAAATAGCACGCCAAAGCTCCGTGTAATCGAAAGTGTCAGGGGCCGCAACTGCCCTCCTATGAGCTAACCCGAAAATTTCGCCGAGTTGTTTCGTCGTCAAAGTAATGTCGGCATTCATAAGACGAAACTGCAAGATGGGGAACCCAGAACTAGTGTCGTTCGTAACCTCCAACGAACTCAAAAATTCCCAAGTAAGTCGAGGGTAGGTCATTCGAATCAACCCGAACATAAATTCCATCCCGACGCCTTTAAATAGTTTCTCCGTAACACCGTCTAATCCTAAGGCTCGTAAAGAGTTCCGACAAATAAATCTAGTAGGAACGAGGGACCGTTTCTTCAAAGCTGTAAACTTATCCTTTTGAGTAGTAGAAGTAAAAATTACCTCGTCGAAATCGGGATCCGGTGCAATGTCGGGTTGAGCCGCTTGATACCGGGTTTGAGGGCGACCGCGTTTCCGAGCTCCTTGAGATGAATCCGCCATTGAAATGAAGTAGAGTGGAGTGAAAAGGAGTGTTAGGGTTTGGGTGAAAAGGGAAAAGGAATTTCGTGGTTTTAGAGAGGGAGTAGTGAGAGAGAGTGAAAATGATAAAGTGAGGTGAGATTAGGCGGATCCCGTGTATTTTAAGGCATTTTTGTGAACCCGGTAGGTCGGACCATTGCCGGTCGCCCGGCCTGACCCGACACGTCATCCTGACATCAGCATTTTCGTCGAATTTCTCTATAGACCTCATCCGGTCCCAGACCGGCTGCCGGTCGGCCGGCTTAGAGGACCTGTAGCTTTTTTTCGTTTCTTTTCTCAAGAATTCAAGGCCCTTTAAAATTTGGTCTGCGGTTCCGGGCCCGGACCGGCGTCCGGTCGGCCGGCTCTTGAGCCTCGTCTATCCCTTCTCAAAAATTTCTAAGTATGGAATTATGAACTCAACCTGCACGACTCAAGAAAGTTATTAATACCCTCACTCTCGTCTCACCTAAAATGTAATGAAAATGCGAAAAATCAACAGTACAATAAATACAAGAACACGCGGGTTGCCTCCCGGAAGCGCTGGTTTTAAGTCCCGCTCGACTGTGTTACCTCATCAGCAAGAGGAATCAAGTGGTGCGAGGTAGAGTACCTCGACCAAACCAACAGCAGCGCCATCGTGATACAGCTTCAAACGATGACCATTAGCCTGAAAACGCTCTCCCGCGTCATTTTCGAGCTCAAAGTAACCGTACTTACTCGTTTGGGTGATAGTGAACGGTCCTGACCACCGGGACTTCAGCTTGCCCGGAAATAAGCGAAGTCGAGAATTATAAAGGAGCACTTTATCTCCTACCTTGAATTCACGAGGTAGAATCCGCTGATCGTGCCTCTTCTTCGTGCGCTCCTTATAAACCCGCGAGCTTTCATAAGCGCTCATACGAAACTCATCGAGCTCATTCAGCTGCAACAATCGCTTCTCCCCACACAGAGTCGAGTCAAAATTAAGCTCCTTAACTGCCCACCAAGCTTTATATTCCAACTCAACGGGGAGATGACATGCCTTCCCGTACACCAACCTGTAGGGTGAAGTTCCAATCGGCGTTTTAAACGCCGTCCTATAAGCCCATAGAGTATCATCAAGTTTCGAGCTCCAGTCTTTGCGTGATTTAGTGACTACCTTCTCAAGAATAGACTTGAGCTCTCGATTTGAAACTTCAACCTGCCCGCTCGTCTGCGGGTGATAAGCAAGAGCAGTACGGTGTTGAACACCATACTTCCGTAGTAGAGCGTCGAGGTGCTTCTCATGAAAATGAGTCCCCCCATCACTTATGATTGCGCGAGGGACTCCAAATCGGGGAAAGATCGTCTTGCGAAATAAGTTGATTACCACCTTAGCATCATTGGTAGGAGATGCGACAGCTTCGACCCATTTAGAGACATAGTCGACAGCAACAAGTATAAAACGGTTCCCATTAGAAGATGGGAACGGGCCTTGGTAATCGATTCCCCAAACATCAAACAACTCAACCTCTAGTATACCCGTTTGAGGCATTTCGTGCCTCCTTGAGATGTTCCCGGTCCGTTGGCACGCATCACAAGACAGGACAAACGCTGCTGCGTCTTTGAACAAAGTAGGCCAATAAAACCCGGACTGCAATATCTTCGCCGCGGTCTTGGTGGGACCATGATGCCCACCGTAAGGAGAGGAATGACATCCCTCTAGTACTCCGCGAATCTGCCAATCAGGTACACATTTACGGAATAATCCGTCGCTACACTCACGAAACAAATGTGGATCATCCCAAAAGAACTTCTTTGCATCATGCCGAAACTTCTTCTTTTGTTGAGAAGTAGCATCCTTAGGAAATGTACCTGCAACCACAAAGTTAGCATAATCGGCGAACCAAGGCTCACCATGACTAACTGCCATCAACGAGTCATCCGGAAAAGAGTCGTCAATAGGGACAACAACTCCACCCTCATCGAAACGTAGTCGAGATAGATGATCCGCAACCACATTCTCAGCACCCTTCTTATCGCGGATTTCAAGGTCGAATTCACGAGTAATGTAATCCAAATGAATCAACCTAGGCTTGGCTTCCTTCTTAGCTAGGAGATACTTCAATGCCGCATGGTCCGTATAAACAATCACCTTGGACCCAATAAGATATGAACGAAATTTGTCTAACGCGTAGACAATGGCAAGAAGTTCCTTCTCCGTCGTCGCATAATTAACCTGCGCTTCATCCAAGGTTTTACTAGCATAGTAGATAGCATGTAAGACCTTGTCGCGCCTCTGTCCCAACACCGCGCCTATCGCATAATCACTAGCATCGCACATAATCTCGAACGGCAAATTCCAATCTGGAGACTGGATAATCGGTGCTGAAATCAAAGCCTGTTGAATCCTGCGAAAAGCTTCAACGCACTCATCAGTAAACAAAAAGGGGGCATCCTTCAGGAGGAGCTGGGTAAGTGGTTTAGCAATCTTTGAGAAGTCCTTGATAAAGCGGCGATAAAACCCCGCATGACCAAGGAAGCTTCGGACCCCTTTCACGTTAACGGGAAGAGGTAGTTGCTCAATCACTTGGATTTTAGCTCTGTCAACCTGGATGCCCCTATCAGAAACAACATGACCAAGGACGACACCCTCCTTCACCATAAAATGACATTTTTCCCAATTTAAAACCAAGTCGACCTCTTCACAACGCTTTAGGACTTTAGACAAATTAAGCAAACAAGACTCAAAATCGGTCCCGTATACACTAAAATCATCCATAAAGACTTCCATGATAGACTCGATAAACTCAGAAAAAATGCTAATCATACAACGCTGAAAAGTAGCAGGTGCATTACATAAACCAAACGGCATTCGACGATAAGCGAAAGTCCCGTAGGGACACGTAAAAGTGGTCTTTTCCTGATCCTCAGGATGAATGGGGATCTGAAAGAAACCTGAATAGCCGTCTAAATAGCAAAAATACCTGTGGCACGCTAACCTTTCCAACATTTGATCAATAAACGGAAGTGGGTAATGATCCTTCTTCGTGGCGGCATTCAACCGTCGATAGTCGATGCACATCCGCCAACCAGTCACGACTCTAGTGGGAATCAGCTCATTCTTCTCATTCTTGACCACCGTAGTCCCGCCCTTTTTAGGAACAACCTGGACCGGACTAACCCACCTAGAATCTGAAATCGCGTAGATAATACCGGCGTCAAGGAGTTTCATCACCTCCTTCTTAACAACCTCTTGCATGTTCGGGTTCAACCGCCGTTGACCCTGAATCACCGGTTTGTGATCATCCTCGAGGTGAATCCTGTGCATGCAGAAATCAGGACTAATACCTCTCAAATCACTAAGACTATAGCCCAGAGCCTTCTTGTGGGCTCTCAAAACCTTCAGCAAAGCAGTCAACTGGGACTCCGTAAGATCCTTACTGACGATCACCGGATTCATCTCTTCTTCATCCAAGAACGCATACTTCAAATGCGTAGGCAATGGCTTCAATTCGGGTTTCTGGACCTCAGCAGCATAAGAGGTCTCAACTGTCTCAGTGGTGTCGAAATCTCTCCGTTCATCAGCATATAGGAGAGCTTCAAGCTCAGCAACTTCCGCATTCCACGGACCTGTCTCATCATCTGCACATTCACCACACATTAAAACTTCCAAAGGATCCTTGGACAAGGATCCCTCGGAGACAAAAGACACCGACTCATCAACAATGTCAATAATATCAAGATAGTAGCAAGACTCCTCCAACATCGGGCTCTTAAGGGCTTGGTTAAGGTTAAAAGTGACCTTATCCCCTCCTACCTCTAGAGTCAACCTACCGTTCTTAACATCTATGACCGCCCCGGCTGTGTGTAGGAATGGTCGTCCTAGGATAATAGGTATCTGGGTATCCTCAGCCATATCCAAAACAATAAAGTCAACAGGGAAAAAGAACTTCCCTACCTTCACGGGGACATCCTCAAGCACTCCTAAGGGTCGCTTGACCGAACGATCGGCCATCTGCAAGGTGACGCTAGTACACTTCAACCCTCCCATGTTTAGTTTCTCACAAACTGAATAAGGCATAACGCTCACGCTCGCCCCCAAATCACACAAGGCTTTGTCAATAACATGGGTGCCTATGGTGCAAGGAATGGAGAAACTACCTGGGTCCTTCAACTTAGGGGGCGCACTGCTCTGTAAAAGGGCACTACACTCACCTGTAAACGCTATGGTCTCAACCTCGTTAAAGGAACGTTTCTTAGTAAGAATATCCTTCATAAATTTAGCGTAAGAAGGTACCTGGGTGATAAGCTCAGTAAATGGAACGGTTACCTGCAGATTCTTCACGACCTCCATAAACTTACCGAACTGCGTCTCGGCTTTAGCATTTCGTTGACGTCCCGGAAACGGGAGTTGAATTTTTATCGGAGGTGTAACTGGAGTAGTAACATCCTTTGAAGCAGCTTGGACCTTAGCTTGAGCGTCCTTAGCTTCCTCATCAATTTTCTTCTCCAAATCCGCGTCACCCGTAAGGTCAGACGTGCCGGTAGGTTAGACGGCCATTGCCTTGTCGGCATTTGGTGCGTCTTTTCAGCTCGTTTCGTCAAATTTTCGGCCGCAATCTCATCCGGATGCTTCGGACCTGCATAATGTGTGCCGCTACGCAATGTAATCGCATTTGCGGTGTCGTGAGGCGGGTTTCCTTGCGGTGGAAGTGTCCCCTGTTGCCTCGTAGCCTGCGAACTCGCTAATTGTGCAACCTGCGTTTCCAACATCTTAATAGCTGCGTCCTTAGCTTGATCACTTTTCTGCATCTGCGTCATCATCGTTTCCTGCGTCTTGGCCATCTGCATCATCATAGCCTTTAATTCACCCACACCATGATCAGTAACAGGAGCAGGAGCGGATTGAACTGGTGGTTGTTGTTGATAATGCTGTTGTTGGTGGAATTGGGGCCTTTGACTTTGAAAACCCGGCGGTTGGTAATTCCGTTGTGGCGGAACGTACGTTGGCTGTTGCTGTTGCGGCGGCTGCGGAGTAGGATTGAGAACGTTCTGGTTCCGATAAGAAAGCAGAGACCGATCGTAGCCTGGCTGATTCTGATACGGCAAGTTAGAACGATAGGTGTTAAAAGCATGTACTTGCTCCAGCGAACCCGTACACTCGTATGCATAATGACCTGAAGCCCCGCAATTGTTGCAACCTGCATCGTGACCCATAACCGCGTTAACCTGCTGCGCATTAGACGAACCCGCACCACTCATCTTGTCGACCTTCATTGTTAGAACCGAAATTTGGCTCGTTAAAGCATTCAAAGAATCTTTCTCGCGATCACTATGAGCTGCGCGAGAATTTCCTCTAGGTCGATCGTACTGTGAGGTATGGATCGCCATTTTCTCGATCAGTGCCCAAGCCACGTTGTCATCGACGTTGTCAATAACCGCCCATTTGCAGCTGAATCCAAGATAACCCGACTTTCCGAATACAACCCGTTGTAAAACGTCATGATCACGAGCCAATCACTCAACCCGTGGTGAGGACAATCACGGATGAGTTTCTTATAACGTTCCCAAGCTTCGAAGAGATTCGTCGTAAGTTTGCTTAAAGCTTTGGATTTGGCCGTGATTTGATTCGTCCGGATTCACGGAGGGTAATACTTTTGTAAAATGCAAGAGCCAACCCAATGATCTGTAATACCCGCGGCTTCCTTATTTAAATCGGTGATCCACTCACGAGCGCGATCACGTAGTGAGAAACGGAACAGCATTTCCCTAATCTGGTTTTGTGTGATACCGCTCGCTTTATCGTGAAACGAATCCGTGAAAACCTGCATATGACGACCAGGATCCTCCGTAGGATTGCCGCCAAACTGATTACGCTCGACCAAGGTAAGGAAGGCGGGTTTAATCTCGAAGTTGCCCTGCAAAGTGTCGGGCATCTGGAATCCATTAGGAATGGACTCCGTCTTGGGCAAGGAGTGACTTGAAAGTCTCGGCATAGTCACTAACGCCTCAGAAACAACACTGGAAGTAGAAGGTGGAGTAGTGTCCTCTCCGTAGGACGATGCTTCTGAACTAGATTCCGCTTCAGAAACTACACACAACCTAACAACAAGGAGACCAGTCGTAGATGTCACTGGCCTTGGAGGCTCTAATCATCTCCATATATGTAGCTCACTAATTACCGGTCGAGTCTATGGTTCAACAAAACAAACTAGCAACTGACTCGTAAGATCAACTCTGTAACGCATGAAGCACATGCTCAATCATGTTAAGTGTAAGAAAAGGACAACATAGGCAATTAAATCATCGTCGTTTTGCATGTTTCAACATCTAACTGACTCTATTTTTGAAATTTTTGACATTTTTCAATTTTTTGGATTTTTGGTTTTTTTGAAAGGAAAGGAAAAACAAAAGCAATAAGAAGAAAAACTGACTAACACACAAAAGCAATCAAAACTAGCTAACACACAAAAGCAAAAAATGAAAAATAATAAAGCGGCCAGGCCATTGGTCGGCCGTAGTGCGTCTTTTCATTTCGTTTAAGTCAAATTTTCGGCCGCAATCTCATCCGGATGCTTCGGACCTGCATAATGTGTGCCGCTACGCAATGTAATCGCATTTGCGGTGTCGTGAGGCGGGTTTCCTTGCGGTGGAAGTGTCCCCTGTTGCCTCGTAGCCTGCGAACTCGCTAATTGTGCAACCTGCGTTTCCAACATCTTAATAGCTGCGTCCTTAGCTTGATCACTTTTCTGCATCTGCGTCATCATCGTTTCCTGCGTCTTGGCCATCTGCATCATCATAGCCTTTAATTCACCCACACCATGATCAGTAACAGGAGCAGGAGCGGATTGAACTGGTGGTTGTTGTTGATAATGCTGTTGTTGGTGGAATTGGGGCCTTTGACTTTGAAAACCCGGCGGTTGGTAATTCCGTTGTGGCGGAACGTACGTTGGTATTCTTTGCGGCGCATGCGAAGTAGGATTGAACGCGTTCGTTCAGATAAAGCAGAGACCGATCGTAGCCTGGCTGATTCTGATACGGCAAGTTAGAACGATAGGTGTTAAAAGCATGTACTTGCTCCAGCGAACCCGTACACTCGTATGCATAATGACCTGAAGCCCCGCAATTGTTGCAACCTGCATCGTGACCCATAACCGCGTTAACCTGCTGCGCATTAGACGAACCCGCACCACTCATCTTGTCGACCTTCATTGTTAGAACCGAAATTTGGCTCGTTAAAGCATTCAAAGAATCTTTCTCGCGATCACTATGAGCTGCGCGAGAATTTCCTCTAGGTCGATCGTACTGTGAGGTATGGATCGCCATTTTCTCGATCAGTGCCCAAGCCTCGTTGTCATCGACGTTGTCGGCAAACCGCCCATTTGCAGCTGAATCCAAGATAGCCCGACTTTCCGAATACAACCCGTTGTAAAACGTCATGATCACGAGCCAATCACTCAACCCGTGGTGAGGACAATCACGGATGAGTTTCTTATAACGTTCCCAAGCTTCAGAAAGAGATTCGTCGTAAGTTTGCTTAAAGCTTTGGATTTGGCTTCGCATTTGATTCGTCCGTTCTGGAGGGTAATACTTTTTGTAAAATGCAAGAGCCAACCCAGCCCAATCTGTAATACCCGCGGCTTCCTTATTTAAATCAGTGATCCACTCACGAGCGCGATCACGTAGTGAGAAAGGGAACAGCATTTCCCTAATCTGGTTTTGAGTGATACCGCTCGCTTTATCGTGAACAAAGAATCCGTGAAAACCTGCATATGACGACCAGGATCCTCCGTAGGATTGCCGCCAAACTGATTACGCTCGACCAAGGTAAGGAAGGCGGGTTTAATCTCGAAGTTGCCCTGCAAAGTGTCGGGCATCTGGAATCCATTAGGAATGGACTCCGTCTTGGGCAAGGAGTGACTTGAAAGTCTCGGCATAGTCACTAACGCCTCAGAAACAACACTGGAAGTAGAAGGTGGAGTAGTGTCCTCTCCGTAGGACGATGCTTCTGAACTAGATTCCGCTTCAGAAACTTCCACAACCTCTTTATGAGGTTTCAAAGAATCTCCTTAAAGAAGTTACGCGTTCGGCGAAAAGTCCGCTCCGGTTCAGGATCGAATGGAACTAAACCTGAAGGTGACCTGCGCATAAACGAAAACTACAAGGAGAAGTGAGAAACGGTCTCAAGGAACTGGAGTTCCCTGAGACAAGAGAAATAACCTACTAAGTAAAAGCGAAATAAAACCGTCTCCCCGGCAACGGCGCCAAAATTTGACACAGCTAAGTCGTATCGCTGAAATCAAAAATAAACCCTACGGACTACTAACAATAGCTAGCGGCAAGAAGGGGTCGAACCACAGAGAAACAATTACTCGCAAGACACTTAGTTGACAGGTTATTCCTAGGTATGACGATGTTTGGTTGGAAAAACTAATAAACTACTAGCAAATATGATAAAGAGGGGTTTAAACTAGGGAGAAAAGACTAGGGTCTCGGGTTCCTTATGTCAATAATCCGGATAAAATAGTTTCACCGAAATAGCAATCAATTGGATCGTGCAAGGCGATTAGGGCAGAACACGCTCTCTCGAATCAATGTTCCCTTAAGTTCAATTTAGCGGGCTCTCGCGACTTACTAATTCAACTTATCAATTACGCGAAGTGGTCTAATACTGATTAGGCTTTCGATCTTAAATCAATATTACCCTAGGTTCAATTCAATTAAGGCGTCCCTAAATTCAATTGATAATTAATCGCGCAGGAAGAAATCGCACAAGCACAAACCAATCAATTACAGCAATTTAATCAAGACTCCGGATTGAAGGCATAATTCCCCCTCAACCCTAGTTGGGGAATTAGCTACTCATAACTAAGGCAAAAGACATATTAATAATTAAAGAGAAGAAATTAAGAACAATAAACATGAAATTACCAATTGAAATAATCTTGAAATTAATCCTGATGCAAGCGGACTACTGAAAGCTTGAAGATGAACTTAAAAGAGAACTTGAAGTTTTTCTAAGAGAGCAATTCTAAAAAGCAGTAGAAAGCAGTAATGAAAAGATAAACTAAACCTAACTCCCGAAAATCTCTTATATAGTAGTTTCCTAAAACATTAAAATAATTAAATTACAAATTAAATCCGTCGAATAAAATTCCCAGGCCGGCCGGCCGGCTGCCGGTCGGCGCCCGACTACGTAGCCCAAATTCTGGGGCTAAAAATCTCGCGAAAAGTCAACAAAAACACCTAAGCCGGCCGACCGGCCGCCGGTCAAGTTTGACCGGCCGGCCCTCAGAAACGGGCTGGACTCAACTTTGGGCCTTTGACTTTCCTTTTACTTGGGCCTTAATGTTAGATTTCGCCCAAGTTTACTCGTGTCACTTCAATTCCCGAGCTCGTCTTCGCCTCGGCTTTCGGGTTTCCGTCATAACTCCAATATTCAGCTCAAATGCACGGAAATGCAACAAATTCCTGCAAATCACGGAAAAACACCAAAAACGCTACTCGAGCGAAATGTGAGAACAAAATGGCCCTAAAGGGCGCATTTTGACAATAAAACGCAGCTCGAGACGGGGGTAAAAACATATAAAAATAACGTATATCAGCATTTCTGGAAGAAATTGCAAGAGGCTTTGGGTAGTAATTTGAAAATGAGTACGGCTTTTCATCCAGCAACTGACGGTCAGACAGAGCGAACTATCCAGACACTAGAAGACATGTTGAGGGCATGCACGATGGAATTCAACGTGAACTGGGAAAAGAGCTTACCTCTCGTTGAATTCTCATACAACAATAGCCATCATGCTAGTCTAGGGTGTGCTCCTTTTGAGGCCTTTGTATGGCGTAAAGTGTCGCGATCAGGTTTGTTGGGACGACGCTAGTGATAATGTAGTCTTGGACCCCAAGTTATACAGACCAGATTGAACACATAAAGATTATTCGAGAACGACTACAAGCGGCTCAAGATCGCCAAAAGAAATATGCAAGCGAGCACCGTCGACCTATTGAGTTCAACGGTGGAGATAAGGTCTTCTTAAAGGTCTCACCCATGAAAGGGTAAGACGTTTGGACCGAAAGGAAACTTAGTCCAAAGTACATCGGCCCCTCTGAAATACTTGAACGAATTGGCGAGGTGGCATACCGACTACCTTACCGCCAAACTTATCCAAAGTGCACGATGTATTCCACGTATCTCACCGGGAGATACTGAAGCGACCGAGCCACATTATTACGCCCGATGTGATCGCCATCGAGCCTAACATGCTTTACTCTGAAAAACCAGTGGAAATTCTCGCCAGAGAGACCAAGTTCTTACGACGCAAGTCGATACCCTTAGTCAAGGTTCTCTGGAGGGGACAGAAGACTGAACAAGCAACATGGGAAACCGAAGCGTCGATGAAGGAAAAGTACCCAGTCATTTAGCACAGGTAACCTTAACCACCCAGTACTTTAAGTTTGGGACTAAACTTCTTTAAGGGGAGGATTGTAACACCCCGTGTTAATTTAAGCTAATTATAATTAGAAATCAATAAATAATCATCCTCGCCTTTGAATTTCCTAAAACAATACACTACAATCATTTTTGCACCTAAACTAAAACCATTTTGAATTACTTTGAATTTGAACTTTATGTTTACATTTTCAGACTTGATAAATCAAATGAAGCACACCCGACAAATTTCTCAACGACAAATTTTGGCACGCAAATCGAGGTCAAACGTTGACTAAATGGCCAAGCCACCTAAATATGATTAAGTCACCTAATCTTTTCTGAAATGTAATTACTCATAATCCAAACCTAATTAAAGTAGCTTAAGCTTAATCATATTGATTATTACTAACACAACATATAATAATAATATCAAATTACTATTCCACTTTGATTTAACTAACACTTTCACTAAGACTCGATATATTGAGTTACACTAAGCCCAAACTGATAAACTTTTTGACGTTTGAGGGTAATGATTTAATTCGATAACACTCAACAAAAAAAATATATATTTCGATCGAATAAAATTTTATTTCAAAGTTCATGAGACAAACTAGTACCCAAATTTTGTTTGAATTCGTTTTGAGGTTTATTTTCATTTTTATTTTCGATCTCACTTCTAAACATTATTTCAAGAATATATATTTCATTTCGAGACTTTTCACGTCTGCGCAAAACGAAAATTACAAAAACGAAAAATCGGGCCAAGTGACCATGCATGTTGGCCGAGATTTTGAGCTCTCCATGCTCAACCTTGCCTTCCTTTTTCCTTTTGCTTTTCTTACACACTCTTGTTCCCTTGTCTCAAGCATGCATGCCACTCTTACACCCATGCTTCTTCTCTTACACCCTTGGTCTCCTTGTCTCAAGCATGCATGCATTTTCCTTACACATACACATGCATTCACACACTAAACTACTTGATAAACAAAACACAAACAAACTCCTACTACTACTACTCCATACGGTCCAAACAACAACAACACAAAACACATAAAATTTTTCTAAGTCTTAAATTCCTTTTCTCTCTAAATCAAAACTCATCCTCAAGAAACTTAGTAAGCTAGTTCATCCTCATGAACACATGAACTCCATCTTCTTCCTCCTCATTTTCTTCCCTTATACTTTCTTTTATTGTCTTAAATTCACTTGAACATTTTAATTAATTCCTCACCATTATATTTTAGTACTCATTTCTCCTTTTAATCTTATAAATGAGCATGAACATAAAATCGAATTAGTGAAAAGTTAAAACATAACCTAAACCTAAAACTACATATACATTTTAAACCCTTAGTTAACTAGTCTAGTCTTGATAATATTTACTAACTTCTCATTTTTTCTTTTATGTACTAATCTACCAAAGAAGAGGAGCAAGGTGGGAACATCGACTTGAGCCAATTCGATCACATCGTCGACCAGACAATTGCTAGGAGCATTTCAACTAACTTAACCTAATCAAGGTGCTTCAGCACATTTATGTGATAAAGCGCCTCGTAAATGATTTATGTTTTCCTAGATGATGTTTTGATGCATGTTTAGTTTATTTTATCACCTAGTATTCATATGTTAAATTAGAAGACAAAAATCGAAAAATAACATTTGTGTAACCACTAGTAAACCTCACGGCATTACCCCTTATTTTTGCCTAATTTTTCGTTTTAATTTTTGTAAATTGCATGCTTAAAATACTTGTAATAAAATAAACATGAAAATATAATTAGTTTATGTTTAGGAATTAAAATGAATTTGTTATGAATTTAAATGTTATAATGTGTTTATGAGTGTTCTTGAACTTTTATATTTATTCATGTGTTAAATGATTTTCATTTATGTATGATAATGTTTACTTATGTTTTCACATATGTCAAATGTATAAATGATATAAAGTAATTTAGTATTTGAATTAGGAGTATAAAAATCAAAAATCAAAAAAATCATATACATACATACATACACACGGCATTTTTGCCTTATTTGGACCAAATTTTAGTTTTAATTTTTCTAAATAACATATTATGATTAGACTAGTTAAAATAGACATGTAGGAAAAATTTGAGAAAATTTCATAAACATATAAAATTTTGACTAAATAATGTTCATATGAAAAACATTAAAATTCATCACACATTCATGTGTTCTTCACTTAGTTGATTAATTTGATTCATAAATTTTATAAGTTTTAGTTATTTATTGTTTTCAAGTACTAAGTTAAATCATTTTAGCATAAACTAAATAATTAGTATATAAAAACTTTAAGTCAAAAACCGATAAAATTACAAAACGAAAATAAATTGCTAGGTAGTATAAGGCCACGGTTTAGGGATCAATTTTAGACTTAAAATGAATTTGTCACTTTTTAATTTTATCACTTAAGTAATTAAAATAGTTAAAGTAATGATTTATTAATAAAAACAACAAAAGAAATAAATAGCTAAATAAATAAAGGCTCACGGCATTAGGGTTAATTTTGGGTCAATTTTGGTCAAAATGAATTTATCACTTAGTCACTAAAATTGAATAGTAATTAGGTTTATATTTGTTTATGTATTAAATCGTTAATAAAAAGAATCAACGAAACCGATAAAAATAAACGTTACACGTATTAAAATGAATCTTGTCGAGTGCTACTACCTATGCTTAAATTTGGATGTAGACATACGGACTATTTAAAATGAACTACGACAACCTCGCTAAAAATGGAAACCGCTAAAAGATTAGTTAAGTATACGACTAAATTTAACCTAGTTTTACTTTTGAAATGTTATTATAATTGACCAAGTACAAAATGAACTTAACTCCTTTGACTCTATAATTTTGTACTTAGATTATATTAAATTTTACTTCCGAAATCATTTTTCAAATCACTAAATACAAAACGAACCTAACGACTTTAAAACTAGAATTTTACACTTAGTAAATAAAAGCTTAGTTTTATTTCCAAAATATCCTTAGTATATCAAAATGTATAAGAGTACCAAAAATACTAAGTATAAATAAGGTCAAATAATAAATACTAAAGTATAAAGAAAATAAAATAAAAATACTAAGTATAAAGAAAAAAAAA
Source organism: Dianthus caryophyllus (assembly GCA_023091065.1). Taxonomy (NCBI): domain Eukaryota; kingdom Viridiplantae; phylum Streptophyta; class Magnoliopsida; order Caryophyllales; family Caryophyllaceae; genus Dianthus; species Dianthus caryophyllus. The sequence goes on from CM041524.1 coordinate 26,437,004, forward strand.
TAATAAATGCTAAGTATAAGAATACATATACGTATGAAATACTGAATAAAATACTTAAGTATAAAAATACGTACAAATACGAATACTGAAAATACGAATACGTATAAATACGAGGAATAGTAAATACGATGAATAGTAAATACGATGAATAGTAAATACGGTGAATAGTAAATACGCTGAATACTAGGATAATCCATCCTGAAAAATATTTAAAAATTACGAGCAGGACTCAAATAAATAATTAAGTTTTTCTATGTGTTCTGCTTTACTCAAGAATCAGTTACTAATATTTCATTATACAAGTTCGTCGTTATATTTATATTACAAGTTAGTCATTATTATTATTATTTATGAGCGAGAGAATGAGAAATTAAGAAAGCGAGTACTTGAATAAAATACTAGGATTGTTCGCCATGTTGCGACTCTTGAAATTGAAGTTAACAAGGTAGTCATCTATGGGGACTTGGGCTCCCTACCCGAGTTGCCCAAGGCTATTCAACGATCTTAAGATTCTTTGTTTGGCGTGTGGTATCAACCTCGGGGATGGGGCATACTTGATACTTAGCGGGCCCATAGAATAGTAATTGGAAACGCCAACCCCATCCAAAGTGCAGTCTCTGGTGATAGTCGAACTTTTTCGTCGGTGATACCTTTTGAATAGCGAATAAGTATGATCCTCGATAGGTAGTGTATGCATACATTAGACAAGGGATTGAATCATCCTTATTACCTTAGATATCTTTAAGCCTGGTAGTCATGTCCAAGTTATGTTGGCCCTACCGGCTACTGCGCGGATTATGTCTGCATGCTTCCGCCTTACTAACGAAGATTCATTTGTTATCACATGTTGAATGTATTTCCTGGTTTGTTTGATGATTATCTGAATGATTTGGTTGAGTATTGAAATGTGATTGTTGAGTATGTTTGTCTGTGAGCGTGGTACGTTATTTGGATAGTTTATACTCGTATCAAATCATTATGATCTCCTTATGTGTTTTTGCTTGCATACTTGCTATCTGTTTTCCCTTGTTATTCATTATTATACTGCATATTGCTTTAGAAATTGCATGTGTCGAAACTCGAAGGAGTGTGCGGGAAAATGATGAGAGTTTAATGCAGTACCCAGTATTATTTGTTGATCTATCGTGATTGAAGGCCTTATTTTTTTGTAATCTGTTTTGAGAGAATGTAATCAAACTTGTACTCTGTTATTCTAAACTCGTACTATGTATACAGAGTTTTATTACGATTAACAGCTGGTTTTGTAATATATAGACTTAATTAATTTTCCGCCTTAGTTTAATTAAAGTCACGAAAAACCAGGTTGTTACATTACGTCACGGCCGGTCGACCGGCCGCCGGTCCGTATCTGGACCGGCTCCGGTGCATAATCCATCGAGCCCAACGTTTTGGGCTCAAACTCCAAATTCTTCTTGGGCCATTGCTAGCTCTTGCAATATTTCGGCCCCTTAGCTTTAATTCTCGGCTTTCGGTCCCGAGCTTAACTCTACGTCGTCCTTTGGATTTCCGTGTATCCACTTTTCAGCTCAAATACCTAGGAAATGAATAAAATCCTGCAAAATACGGAAATACAACAAAAGCGCCTCTAGGACGTAATGTGAGAACAAAATGGCCCCGAAGGACGCATTTTGACAATAAAAAGCAGCTCGGGACGGGGGTAAAAACATATAAAAATAACCGCTATCAAATTCCCCCAAGCCAGACTCTTGCTCGTCCTCGAGCAAGCAACTCATCTAACAACTAAACAAACCATACAAGCTAATACAAAAGACGAGAAACAGCGACTCAGAGCTAAACATGCGATAGTCACTAAAACATACACAACCTAACGATGATGAGCAATCAAATATGTTAGGAATAAATTCCCAACTGCGGAAATAAGCACGATACAAACTAATCAAGCTGCAGGAAGCTAATACGTTGAACCATCGACCTTGCAAGACCGTTGAATTAGTATCCTCACGGGTTTCACTCTACACTCATAAGAGAACAGGGTGAGTATATGTGAATATTCTGTAAAGATGCGAGAAAACACACTCACCTACTCGACTCGTGAAACACGCCTGCAATCTAATGTGAAAACGATCTCTACAACCAAAGTACATGTCCAACCAAACGAATGACCAGAATACATGCCAAGGACTTACGCGGGAAGGCCAGGGTGAAGGGTGAAAGGTGGTTGCGCCAGGCGCGTTTAGGATAAGAGGAGCTAAGATCGGTAGTTGCATATAACTACTAAACCAACTCGCCACAACAATCGACCCAACTCAATCGACTAAGAGGCAAAAACTGAACTCAAGCTCAAATAACAACCTCCGTAAGAGTAGTCGAATAATCACGTCATACAACCGCATTATGTACAAAACCCCAAATGAAACAACATATTTTTGTGTTTTTCTTTCTTTTTTCTTTTTTTTTTCTGTTTTTTTTTTTTTTTTTTTTTCTTTGTGTTGTGGGTTGGGGCCATTTCAGCTCGGCTCCCGAACCTTTCGTTTTTGTTTTGTTTTTTTTTTTTTTTTTTTTTTTTTTTCGAAATAAAAATGCAACAAGATTAAAAAGGGTAACGGTTGACGACAGAAGACAATAAATCCTTCCAACTTGCGACTCTTTTCTGCGACCTCAACTTAACGCCTCAAGCAATAACCAACAAACCAAAATCAATATGCAACTGTCCCGTAAGGGTAGGTAAACCGAAAAGGTAAGTGGGTAATCAAAATGTGGTACGAAAACAAGCTTTAAGGCTAGGACGGGGTGCAAAAAGTGGTAACCTATAATCTAAAGGGTAAGAAAAATAGGCCATTTAGCTAATGTGGAGTTCATAAAAACAAGTATAATGCTGCCTTTCCTCATGTAATACCGCTAGCCACCAACCCGACACGACTCAAGATAAGCGGATCGAATTCACACTTATGCATGTTAATATTACGCCTGCACGAGGAGAAACTACAAACACCCTAACAAACAAGGAGACCGATCGTAGATGTCACCGCCTTGGAGGCTCTAATCCTCGCTATATATATGTAGTTTCACTAAAACACGGTCAAGTCTAGGTTCAACAACAAGATACCAAACAATCGACTCGTAAGACCGACTCAAGACCGCATGAAAAGCGCATGCTCAATCACGTCAAGTGCATAGAAGAAGGACAAGCATTAAGCAAATGAAATCATCGTCGCTTTGCACGTTTCTACATCTAAACTGACTCTATTTTTTTTTTGATTTTTGACATTTTTGAAAAAGAAAGCAGTAAAACTAGCAAACTAACACACAAATACAAAAATGAAAATAAAACCTAATTCCTCCCCCAAGCCGAAACATCACAATGTCCTCAGTGTGATCAGCAGCAAACAACAACCAACATCCATAAAAACACAACTGAAGGACCTAAAAATAAATGGGGAAGGAACGTAAAAAGGAGAGAAGAGAATACGTACTGTACATAGGAATACCCCCAAGCCAGCATATGCGCGGGGGTTAGTGGCTAGCATGCCACTAAGAGGAATCGTCCTCGTACTCATCAATGGCCGCAAGGTCGTCATCATCCTCCTCATCGTCGACGTCTATCGGCATCCCAGAGGCCGCAGCATCCGATCCTGACGCGCCCGCGTCACCAAAACCAGTGTAGGGCTGCTGCGGAGCCCCATATCCGTACCCACCATCTGGCCAAGTATATGGTGTAGAGTAATAATCAGGTTGAAGGGTAAACCCTCCATGGACGCTCGGGTCAGTGTACCCGCCGTCGGGCCAAGTGAAGTAGGACGGGTGAGGTCCCTCTGGTGGGACGGAGCCCTGTCTCGCATAGGCATCATATGCAGGGTATTGACTCAACGCCTGGTCGGTGTACACCTGCCGATCTGCGCGTGCGTCGCGCGTAAGTCGGCCCGTAGCGATGGCGAAAGTCATCAAAATCAATCTGAGCCCGGTCGACCAAATCCATACGACCCATCATCGATACAATGTCGGGGTGCAGGTCAAAATACTGGGAACCACCTGCAGCAGTATGTGGTGGAACCGTAAACTGCTGCACCGGCTCCTCAACAGCAGCATAAGAAGAAGAAGAGGCACCCTGCGTGGAGCGTCGCCCATATGTCTGGACGGGAACAGAGGGGGTAGGAGTGTCCTCAAAAGGAAGCAGATATGTAGCCTGGTCTGCACGAAGCTCAGTATGTGTAGGTGCAGGAAGGCGAACGCTCTCCTTACCGCTGATCATCCAAATACGTCTACCGTCAGACGCAGGGCGAAGCCAATTTAATGGCGCAGTCAAGTAAGATATATCCAAAAGCACACCACCCGGTACCGCTTTTGCCGGGTTTTCAGTGAAACCCGCGACCTTAATAGCAATGCGAGTAATAAGGCCACCCACATGGATTCCGACGTTAGAATTCGGGTACTGGGCTAACTTCCTCAAGTGAAGAGCAAGGTGGTAAGCGAGATCAATATGATCTGCCGGTTTGCGTCTTGTAATCTTGTCAAGGATAGCCATCTCCTCGGTCCGAACATTGTGGGGCTCATTACGCCCAAAAATCGTCCACCCCATGAACCGCTGCCAAATGCGAATGGCAGGCTGATGAATGTAGGGGGCACTCATATGCTTCCCGGGCTCTGGTCTTTGGCCCAAGATCGCTCCCCACAACTCTCCCACGTTAAACGAATCGGGAGCATTATACTCTTTATGGTGGGTGAACCCAAAAATCGTACCAAGTTGTTTGACCGTCAATTTGCAATCATTATTCATGAGCCGGAAAGTTAACACTATACTATCCGCCGAACGCCCCCGGTCAACCTTAAGTGAGCTCAAAAATTCCCAAGTAAGACGGGAATACGTCAAGTGCATCATACCGAACATTTTTTCCATACCAACACCCTTGAATAACTTTTCGGTAACACCGTCTATACCTAAGGCTCGCAAGGTATTCCGGCAAATAAACCGGGTAGGGTGGAGGGGACGATTCTTAAAAGACTGAAAATTTGACTTTTGTTGTTCGGTAGCGAATATTACCTCGGAGAAATCGACGTCGGGCTCGACGTCGGGAAGAGATGCTTGGTGACGGGTGACTCGTCCACGCTTGCGTTGATGCCCTTGATCCGCCATGGAAATGGGTAGTAACTTGAGGTGGTGTGTTGAAAGAGATGAAGTTAGGGTTTGGGTTTTTTTTAGAGAGGAAGTGGGTCGTAGCTTTTAGAGAGAAGTTAGAGAGTGGTTCGGAAAATGAGTTATGAGGTAATTTGGGGTGGTTTCGGAATATATATAGGCAGCAGAAATACGGGACGGCCGGTCGACCGGCTTCAATGTTTTTTCAATTTTTTCTAAGTACTTTTTCGAGCTTCCAAAATAATGAACCGGCGCCTGTCCAAGCCCGGCCGCCGGTCGGCCGGCTTCGGCGTTTATTTCTCACGTTTTCATCAAAAATTCTAAGTACCAATTCCTACGAAATCCTGCACAGCTCAATGGAATTATTAGTACCCTCACTCTCACCTCACCGAAAGAACGAAATGAAATGCAAAAAGCAAGATGCTACAATAAATACAAAATACGCGGGTTGCCTCCCGAGCTGGTTTAAAGTCCCGCACGACTATGTTACCTCATCAGCAAGAGGAATCCGGGGGCGCAAGGTAGAGTACCTCGACTACGCCCACAACAGCGGATGGATGGTAGAGCTTAAGCCGTTGACCATTGGCCTGAAATCGTTCTCCCGAGTCCGTCTCTAATTCGCAATAGCCAAACTTGCTGACCTTCGTTACGGTATATGGTCCAGACCATTTGGACCTCAGCTTCCCGGGAAACAGTTTCAGACGAGAGTTAAAGAGTAATACCTTATCGCCAACAGTGAACTCCCTAGGCAAAATCTTTGCGTCGTGCCAACGCTTAGTGCGCTCCTTGTAGAGACGCGCATTCTCGTACGACTGCAACCGAAATTCTTCAAGCTCGTGCAACTGCAGCAGTCTCTTCTCCCCACACAGAGTCGGGTCGAGATTAAGCTCCTTAATCGCCCAATAAGCTTTGTACTCGAGCTCAACGGGGAGATGACACGACTTACCGTAGACTAACCGATAAGGCGAGGTGCCTATAGGTGTCTTAAATGCCGTTCGATATGCCCAAAGAGTGTCATCAAGCTTCAAACTCCAATCTTTCCGGGACTTAGCCACCACCTTCTCCAGGATCGATTTAATCTCCCGATTAGAGATCTCCACTTGCCCACTAGTTTGTGGGTGGTAAGCTAGTCCAGTACGGTGAGTGACACCGTATTTAACCAGTAGAGCAGTGAGCTGTCGTTCGTGGAAATGAGTTCCACCATCACTAATCAAAGCCCGAGGTACACCGAAACGAGGAAATATAGTTTTCTTCAATAGACGAACGACTGTCTTGGCGTCATTAGTAGGAGAAGCGACCGCCTCGACCCACTTTGAAACATAATCAACTGCAACCAAAATGTAACGGTTCCCTTTGGATGAAGGAAACGGTCCTTGGTAATCTACGCCCCAAACGTCGAATATCTCAACCTCAAGTATCGGATTTTGAGGCATCTCATGCCTCCTAGAAATACCCCCGGTGCGCTGACACGCATCGCAGCTCACAACGAAATCCTTCGTATCGCGAAACATAGTCGGCCAATAGAAACCCGACTGTAGCACCTTAGCAACTGTACGAGAAGGACCGTGGTGTCCTCCATAAGGCGAGGAGTGACAACGCTCTAGAATACCGGCAACCTCCCACTGAGGGACGCATCGCCGATACAACCCATCTGCACACACCTTAAACAGGTGCGGATCATCCCAAAAGTAGCTCTTAACATCATGCAAGAACTTTTTCTTCTGTTGGGAGCTCAAATCATCATTCATGTGTCGACCAACCAGAAAGTTGGCAAAGTTAGCATACCACGGCTCAGGTTGAGTGCCCGAACCTACACTCCCGACGCACATCAGTGAGTCGTCGGGAAAAGAATCATCAATAGGCAACGAAATGCCTCCTCCATCAAATCTCAACCGGGACAAATGATCAGCAACCACATTCTCTGCCCCTTTCTTGTCGCGAATCTCAAGGTCAAATTCACGCATGATGGTATCCAACGAATCAACCGCGGCTTCGCCTCCTTCTTCGCTAGCAAATACTTCAACGCCGCGTGATCGGTGTAGACTATGACCTTTGATCCAACCAAGTAGGTCCAAAATTTCTCCAACGCAAAGACCACTGCAAGAAGTTCCTTCTCTGTCGTCGCGTAGTTAACCTGGGCCTCGTCTAGTGTCTTGCTTGCATAGTAGATAGCATGCAAAGCTTTGTCGCGTCTTTGACCCAAAACGGCGCCCAATGCGTAATCACTCGCATCGCACATCACCTCGAACGGAAGACTCCAATCCGGAGGTTGCATAATCGGCGCAGAAATCAAAGCCTGTTTAATCCTGTCAAAAGACTCGACACACTCATCAGTAAACGCGAAAGGGGCATCCTTCAAAAGCAACTGTGTAAGTGGTTTAGCGATTTTAGAAAAATCCTTTATAAACCGCCGATAAAAACCGGCGTGACCAAGAAAACTACGCACCCCCTTAACAGAGACGGGAGGTGGTAGTTGCTCAACCACTTGCACTTTTGCCTTATCAACTTGGATGCCCTTTTCGGACACTATATGACCTAATACCACTCCTTCATTGACCATGAAGTGGCATTTTTCCCAATTCAAAACAAGGTTAACTTCAACACAACGTTTCAAAACCTTTTCCAAATTAACCAGACAAGATGAAAAGTTAGTGCCATAGACACTAAAGTCATCCATAAACACCTCCATAATAGATTCAAGGAATTCCGAGAAAATCCCCATCATACATCTCTGAAAAGTAGCAGGTGCGTTACACAGTCCGAATGGCATCCTGCGATAAGCAAAGGTGCCGTAGGGACATGTGAAGGTAGTCTTCTCCTGATCATCAGGATGAATAGGGATCTGAAAGAACCCAGAGTACCCGTCCAAATAGCAAAAGAACGAGTGAGAAGCTAACCTTTCAAGCATCTGATCAATAAATGGAAGAGGAAAATGATCTTTGCGGGTGGCCGCATTCAGCATCCTGTAATCAATGCACATTCGCCACCCCGTAACAACTCTAGTGGGGACAAGCTCGTTCTTGTCGTTACGAACCACCGTAGTTCCACCTTTCTTAGGAACCACTTGCAAGACTCGCTCACCCATTTCTTTGTCGGAGATCGAGTAAATAATACCGCATCTAGCAATTTCATGACCTCCTTCTTCACAACTTCTGCATGTTAGGATTAAGCTGCGTTGCCCACGAATCACGGGCGATGACCATCCTCAAGGTTAATCCTATGCATACAAAAATCAGGACTAATACCTTTCAAGTCATCCAAACAATAACCAAGCGCCTTCTTATTACGACGTAAGACAACAAGCAGTTCAGACAACTGACTCTCAGATAAGGACGCACTAACAATAACAGGAAAAGAGTTCGTATCATCAAGAAAAGCATATTTCAAATGAGTCGGCAACGGCTTGGGCTCCGGTGTCGCTACCTCTGCAAAGATAGGTAAAGGTGAACCAACTCACTCACTAACACGCTCTCCTTACGGCTCAGCTGCCGTCCTTCCAAAGCTGCCTCCAGCACATCCACGACAGCTCCATAACCTGTGTCACCTGCACAAGCATCTAAAACCATAAACGCCTCAAGGGGGTCCCGTAAATGGGACGGAGGCCAATTCCCCTCAACAATAGTATCGACGACGTCGATCATGCAACAAGACTCCTCAATCATGGGACTACGCATAGCATTAGTGAGGTTAAAGGTAACTTTATCCTCACCGACCTCTAAAGTCAACTTCCCATTCTTAACGTCTATCACCGCCCCCGCCGTGTGTAGGAATGGTCGCCCTAAGATGATAGGAATGTGGGTGTCCTCAGCTATATCAAGCACAATAAAGTCAACCGGAAAGAAAAACTTCCCAATTCTCACAGGGACATCCTCTAAGACACCTAAGGGGTGCTTAACCGACCTATCCGCCATCTGTAGGGTCACATTAGTGCACTTCAACCCCCCCATGTTCAGCTTCTCACACACGGAATAGGGCATGACACTAACGCTCGCTCCTAAATCACACAATGCCTTATCAATGACCTGGGTTCCTATAGTACAAGGAATAGAAAAACTACCCGGGTCTTTAAGCTTAGGAGGGGCTTTACCTAGTAAAAGGGAATTGCTCTCTCCCGTAAAAGCTACAGTCTCAATGTCACTGATAGAACGCTTCCTAGTCAAAATATCTTTCATAAACTTAGCATAGGAAGGTACCTGCATGATGAGCTCGGTGAACGGAACGGTGACTTGAAGATTCTTCACAACATCCATAAACTTACCGAATTGTTGATCAACCTTCTTGTTGCGAGCACTGTTTGGAAACGGGAGCTTAATCTGGATATCAGGAGAAGAAGAATCCATACCCTTAATCCCCTTACCTTTGGAGTCATTTGAGGTTTTATCAAAAACTCCCGAAGACGTCAGAACATTGGAGCCGGTCCGGCTGACCGGCTGCCGGTCGACCGGCTCCGGTGCCTGATTACTCGTCTCATCAAATTCTGCCCGTTTTTCAGCATCCATGACTTCAGTTTCAGCTTTTTCTGCCTCTTCGTTCTCAATATCCTCAACAACAAGCTCATCGGATCCGGGCATTTTCGGACCATCGTACGTCGTGCCGCTACGTAGCTGAATAGCATTCGCTTGCTCATGCTTTTGCGGCGGGTTACCTTGTGGAGGTAAATGTCCCGGTTGACGAGTCGATTGAGATGTAGCGAGTTGCGCCACTTGCGTTTCCAAATGCTTGCCGGCTTGATTAGTTTCCAACTGCATCTTTTGAGTTTCCATCTGCATTTTCTGCATCGACATCATCATCGTACGCATCTCGGCCCGCAGGATCGTTAGCGGTTGTGCTTGAGGCTGATAGCTTTGTTGCGACTGATTGTTGTTGTATTGTTGTGGCGGATTGTACGGCGGCCTTTGGTAACTCTGCTGAAAGTTCTTATGCGGCGGAACGTACGTCGATTGTTGTTGTTGCGGCTGCGGAGTAGGATTTAGAACGTTCTGACTCCGATAGGATAGTAAAGAACGATCATAACCCGGTTGGTTACGATCGGCAAGTTAGAACGATAGGTGTTAAAAGCATGTACTTGCTCCGGCGAACCCGTGCACTCGTATGCATAATGACCTGAAGCCCCGCAATTGTTGCAACCTGCATCGTGACCCGTAACGACATTAACCTGCTGTGCATTAGACGAACCCGCTCCACTCATCTTGTCGACCTTCATTGTTAGAACCGAAATTTGGCTCGTTAAAGCATTCAAAGAATCTTTCTCGCGATCACTATGAGCCGCGCGAGAATTTCCTCTAGGTCGATCGTACTGTGAGGTATGGATCGCCATTTTCTCGATCAATGCCCATGCCTCGTTGTCATCGACGTTGTCGGCAAACCGCCCGTTTGCAGCTGAATCCAAGATAGCCCGACTTTCCGAATACAACCCGTTGTAAAACGTCATGATCACGAGCCAATCGTTCAACCCGTGGTGAGGACAATCACGGATGAGTTTCTTATAACGTTCCCAAGCTTCAGAAAGTGATTCGTCGTAAGTTTGCTTAAAGCTTTGGATTTGGCTTCGCATTTGATTCGTCCGTTCTGGAGGATAATACTTTTTGTAAAATGCAAGAGCCAACCCATCCCAATCTGTAATACCCGCGGCTTCCTTATTTAAATCGGTGATCCACTCACGAGCGCGATCACGTAGCGAGAAAGGGAACAAAGATTTCCTAATCTGGTTTTGAGTGATCTTTGCTCGCTTTATCGTGAGAACGAATCCGTGAAAACCTGCATATGACGACCAGGATCCTCCGTAGGATTGCCGCCAAACTGATTACGCTCCACCAAGGTAAGGAAGGCAGGTTTAATCTCGAAGTTGCCCTGCAAAGTGTCGGGCATCCGGAATCCATTAGGAATAGACTCCGTCTTGGGCAAGGAGTGACTTGAAAGTCTCGGCATAGTCACAAACGCCTCAGAAACAACACTGGAAGTAGAAGGGGGAGTAGTGTCCTCTTCGTAGGACGATGCTTCTGAACTAGATTCCGCCGTAAACTTCCACAACCTCTTTTTGCGTAGGTTTCAAAGAATCTCCTTAAAGAAGTTCTGGCGTTCGTGAAAAGTCCGCTCCTTCAGGATCGAATGGAACTAAACCTGAAGGTGACCTGCGCATAAACAAAAACTACAAGGAGAAGTGAGAAACGGTCTCAAGGAACTGGAGTTCCCTGAGACAAGAGAAATAACCTACTAAGTAAATGCGAAATAAAACCGTCTCCCCGGCAACGGCGCCAAAATTGACAAGGCTAAAGTCGTATCACCTAAGTCAAAGTAACCTAAAGTCAACTAACAAGGTAGCTAGTGGCAGTAGGGTCGAATCCACAGGGAAACGTATACTCGCAGGTTTACTAAGTCTAGGCTATTCCTAAGGTGTGAAAAGGGTTTGTTTTGTAAGGTCTATAAAGCTAAAAGAACAAACTAAAGCAATATAAAAAGGGTTTAAACAATAGGTAAAAGACCAGGGTTTCGGGTTCCTTATGACAATAATCCGGATAATAAACTTTCACCAAAATAGCAATCAATCAGAATAAGCAAGGCGATTAGGATAAAACAAGCTCTCTCGAGTCAATGTTACCTTAAGTTCAATTTAGCGGGCTCTCGCGACTTACTAAATCAACTTATCAATTACGCCGTAGTGGTCTAATCTTGATTAGGCTTTCGATCTTAAATCAATATAACCCTAAGTTCAATTAAATTAAGCGACCCTAAATTCAATTGTCAATTAATCGCGCAGGAAGAAATCGCACAAGCATAAACTAATCAATCACAACAATTTAAACAAAACACCGGATTAAAGGCATAATTCCCCCTCAACCCTAGCGAGGGGATTAGCTACTCATAACTAGGGCAAACGATAAATTAACAAAGGAATAAAATAAAGACATGATTACCAGAATTGAATGCTTGAATTGAAATTAAGAAGTACCGACGGTTACAAAGTTCCAGGATGAAATCCAACTTAAAATCCAATGTTGAAGATGAAAGCAGTAAAGTAAACTATGAGAGAGAACTAAGCAAACTCTATATTCGTATTTAGGTCTAAATTAAAACATAATCCCCAACTAACTAAAGTTTCTGCTTAATATATCACAAATTAGCAGCTTCCGAAAATAATATTACGTCACGGCCGACCGCCGCACGGTCCAGATCCGACCTGGCCCGGTCAGATAATCCATCGAGCCCAACGTTTTGGGCTCAAACTCCAAATTCTTCTTGGGCCATTGCTAGCTCTTGCAATATTTCGGCCCCTTAGCTTTAATTCTCGGCTTTCGGTCCCGAGCTTAACTCTACGTCGTCCTTTGGATTTCCGTGTATCCACTTTTCAGCTCAAATACCTAGGAAATGAATAAAATCCTGCAAAATACGGAAATACAACAAAAGCGCCTCTAGGACGTAATGTGAGAACAAAATGGCCCCGAAGGACGCATTTTGACAATAAAAAGCAGCTCGGGACGGGGGTAAAAACATATAAAAATAACCGCTATCATGTTACAACCATCGTTCAAGAGTTGAATAAAACAACTCTAAATACGGAAATAAAAAGAGTATAGGTTATATATTACAATCTCTCGTAAAACATCCAAAAGTAAGCATAAAAACGTCTCGTGGCCCCGTCCAAAAACCAGCTCCCGGTCCACGATCATCCTGCACAATAAACTGATGGGGGATGCCATTTGAGCGACAAAGGACTAGCTATGCTCATACTTACCCTCGATTTCAATTACTTTGGTTTAATATTATCGCTTTATAAACATAACATTATGATAAAAACATAAACATGCTTATTACATATAGCATATATAGACATATAAGTCATAATAAGCATGCGGTTTAAAGCAATAAATCATATAAGCATGATATTCAATAATGAAGGCAAATAACACATAATAGCATAGCAATAGTATCACAATAATACATTGGCATTACAAGGCGATATCGGATCGCAATCAAACATACATATCGTATCATTCTTCTCATGCAGACTCGATTCAATTAAGAAAGTTGTGGTCTTTAATTTTCGAAGATGGTACACACTCATTCTCATTTAATCATACAACACACAACACATACTGCTTACGAGCCTGACCACTGAGTAGGCCTTTGTACTCTGATCGATTGCATCTCACTTCCATAGTGCAGAGACTTACTCGACTCGTAAACCACGCCGAATACTATAGTACTTGCATCTCATCTTCTAGTGTTCGAAATGATTCGAACTTCAGATACAATCTCGTCAAGTAATCTTTACGCAGGGTAAGAGCGAATGCAAGTGTCGCGCCCACTAAGAACGAAACACGGCAAGGAGACCACTGCTATAATCGCCCAAATCGGCACGGATGCCCTGATAACTTTAGCGAAATAGGGGAATAAAACCCTAGTCTAGTACATGTACACTAGTATCCAATTTAAGAATGGGCTATGCTAATCATAGAGCACCTTAACTCAGGATAAAACGACTATTTCCTAAAGCCTGAGACAAAAGCCTTGGCATATTCAATTATCTTGTACGGCAATGGCGACCGCTACAAGACTATCTTAGTCCCACTTCACTTACGATTGACGTTTTCATATCGGAGGCTCAAGCGTTTGACCTTTTATTTAACATACTCAATGTTTAATATTTATTTGATATTACATATCACATGTTACTAGACTCTCCTAGTTTCATCGTCAAACGTTTAAGTATTTGTATTCGGTTTCATATGATCACATAACACATTCGTTTATTATTTGAAGTGTTGTTAATTATCAATGTCTTCAAGATTTTAAATTGAAACGTTTATTAGTATGTCCAAATTTTATTTAAGTGTTTTTCAAAACACTTTAAGTCATTTACTTATTCATTTTAAATTTTTCTATACTTAGTAAAATTTTCAATTATTTTCAGTATTTCACTATTCATTTTTCACTATTCATTATTCACTATATTTTATACGTATTTTTATACGTATTCGTATTTTTATACTTCGTATTTTATACGTATTTTTATACGTATTCCTATACTCGTACGTATTTTTATACTTAGGATATTTTAGGTATTTATACTTAAGATATTTCAGGTATAAAACTAAACCTTTTATTTTCTAAGTATAATTTCTAGTTTCAAAGTCGTTAAGTTCGTTTTGTACTTAGTGATTTTTGAAAATATTTTAAAAGTCTAGTTTTAAAAACGTTAAGTTCGGTTTGTAAAAAGTGATAATGATATTCATTTTAAAATACTAGTTTTAAAAATGTTAAGTTCAATTTGTAAAAAGTGATAATGATATTTATTTTAAAATGAGACTTAGTTAAATTTAGTCATCTATTAACTAAATTTAGCGATTTTCATTTTTAAAATAATAGTAACGTGGATGATTCATTTTAGTCCGTATGTCCAAGATCAACAGTCCAGATAGCAAGGGCAGTAACACAAGATTTAGTTCATTTTTATAACGGTTACATATTTTTATCGGTTTATAATATTTCATTTATAACTAAATCGATTTATACTAAAATTCAATTCTAATTACTATTTAACTTTAGTGACTTAGTGATAATTTCATTTTGGTCAAATTTAGTCAATTTTAATAAGAATGTCGTGTGGTTTCATTTAACATCAAAATTGATTTATTCTTTTTAATTTCTTAATTCTAACTTATTAACTATTAATTAAATTATATTAACAATAAACTAAAAAGTGATAAAAACAAAAATTAACCCTAAAATGGCAAGGATGCCGTGAGCAAGCCCAAGTGATGTTCAAGTTTTCATTTTTCGATTTTATCGCTTTTTAACTTAAAGTCTTTATATTTTAATTATCCTAATTATACTAAAACGATTTAAACTAAAATGGAATTTACTAACAATTTCATTTATATTTGTGAATAGTGTTTTTCAACACTTTAATTTTCTAACTTTTTAATCTAAATGATTTATAATGTTCTAATTGATTTATAGTATAATACTAACAATGTATAAAAACAATAACCAAACATAAACACAAAATAATAACAAACATAAACTAAAACAAAATCAAAGAGAGCCAAAAATGAAGAACACCCATGAAGATCACAAGAACACATATGAAGATCAAACTAAAGCTCAAGAACACTAATTTTGATTTTAACAACTTATAATTTATTTTCCTAATTTAATTCTTTTTGCATGGTAGCATCCTTTTTAACTAATTTATTCTAACATATTATTACAAAAATTAAAAGTGAAAATTTATTAAAATAAAAGGGAAAAACCGTGATATATATACATGAACATATAATTTTTATTTTTCATTTTTAATCACTTTAAACTCATCTTTAATATTTCACATAATTTTTATATATGATTATTATTCAAATGAAACATAACTAAACATAAAAATCATATGAATCATAATTAAAAATGCTCAAAATTAAATTAGCTAAACATATGAACATTTTACTACAATAATCTATTTAACATATTATTTAGTTATTATCATTTTATTATACTACACATAAACATACAAGTGCACTCATGTGATGTTTAACATATTTAACATAATTTTCGTACTCATAAAATCATAATAACAAAACAAATTAATTTACTAAAAGGATAATATAAGATAAGGCTAGTCACCTTAATTAGGATGTTAATCGTCGGGGATCTAAAATAAATTTTAGATCGGATAATTCCTTCACCCATATTACCCAAGTTATTCACCCAAAATAATCCATGAAGTTAGCTCTTAATATACCCACTAATTAACTAGAACTACTAAGGATTTATTAGAAATAATATTAAGGTTTTTATTTAATGTTTTAGGAAGAAAAATGGAAAAAATAAAAGAGAGAAATGATGGTGTAAGTGCACGACATTTCTAAGGGAAATGAATGTGATTTTGCTCTTTGTAATTAATGAGGACAAGTCATACAAATTTAGATGATAAGGTTTGATTTAATTAGAAATTTAATGTTTTAATTAAATGATTTAAAGCATCATCAAGCTCATCATCAACCATTTAGTCCACATTACTATTTAGTGCATTAAAAATGTCTTTTAGATGTTTTAAAATGTTTTCCACCAAATTAGTCAGTTTTAAAAAGTCGGGCGTCAAAAGCGATAAAAGTTAAAGGTTGCGCGTTTGACAAATTTTTTGAAATATCTCTACTTTTAAATTCTAAGACTAAAATATTTTATTTATTACTTGAGAAAATATTTAAAAGTGACGGGAATGAAAATGGTAATATTAAAGTAGTAGTATTGAATTTGTATTTATATTTTTATTAAAAATATAAACTTTAAATTTAAATGTAAAATAAAATAAAAGTGATGATGATAAATTAAAGGTGTAAGAAAAATTGGACTTGTGTAAGTAATAATGGAAGAGGATAGACTTTGAATTAATTGGTCCAAAAGTCAAAAGTCAAATTTTCGGGCTCGATTTTCATTTCTCGAAATTTTCGATTTGCGCGATCGCGAAATGTCTCGAAATAAAAGATATGATCTTAAAATAATTTTGAAATAAAATCGGAAATAAAAATAAAACTAATTTTCAAAAGGTACTAAATATAAAAATCGGATCTTAACCCTCGAGATTTTGATTAAAATTTTACTAGGTCGAAATACCTATTTTTTTCGTTGAATGTTATAGATTTAAAGAATTATAAACAAACGTCAAAAATTTAATCAATTTAAAGTAAGTGTGACTTCAAATTTCGACAATTTAGAAAAAGGTTAGTTTAATAGAAATGAAATAGTAATTTGATATTAAAACTAAAGTTTTTATTTTGAAAACGAAAAATGTTTGAAATTGAATTTTATGAATAAAAGGTTTTACATTTATTTTTATGAATAGTAAATATAACTTAACCTTTTTGAAATTTGAAAGGCGATATAAATTTTGTGTTGATTTTTATAAAATTTTGAAATGTATTTCTTTTCAATTCAAGATAATAGAACAAACTTTATTTTTCAAAATTTTTAAATTTGTACTTAGGAAAATTTATTATTATTTGGCGAAAAATTTCAGTGCATTTTTATTATATGGAAAAAGGATGAATTTAATTTGAGGAATTAAATTCTTTTATACAATTGTGTTAAAATAACACAGTGTTACAAACCTACTCTCTAAGAAAAGTTTCATTCCTAAACTTGAATAAAGTGGATAACTACTTGCAGTTGAGCAATGCGCTAGAGAGAATATCAAGATTTTACGAGTTTAGACAATGATATTTTATTTTGGGTAGAATAAGACTTTTCAAAAAGTTTGAATTTTTGAATTATTATAACTTGATGTTAGAAAGGTTGGAAAGATTGAAGACTAGAATCGTTTTATATTTACTAATGGAATATTTTGAACTAATATAAAAATATTGCTAGATTGTTATTTCCCAAAATCGACTTCAAAAGAAATTTCAAAAAGTAGGGCCTAGAAGTTTTATGCAGGAATTAATTTAAATTAAAATTATAAGGGTTTTAAAATAAAACAAATTATAATTTTATTTGAAATTAAATATATAGTTTAAAGTTATTTGAAATAATGATTTTAAATAATTTTAATCAATGATTTTAAATTATCATATTTTGTCCTACCCCCTTAAGAAAATTTTAGACATATTTACTAAGTTCAAGTAGTAAGGATAAAAATTCATTTTAGAGGTTGAGAATTTGGAAAACGTATTGATAAGTTCAGAAATATGAAAATAATCAAATTCGATAGCAAAAGAAGTAAAGAATGTACGATTTAAAACAAAATAATTTCGAAAATATTGGAGATTACAAAATAAAGTTTTAAGAAATAATTGAATAAGTTTCAAATATGTTTTAAAGGGAAAACATGAAAGTTTATTTTAGAGTATAATTAGAAATTATAAAATTTTCAAAGATCTTTAAATTTTGAAGAGATAGCAAGTTTAAGAGGTTAAGAAGTTATAAAATTTCAAGGTTTTCAGACTAAATTAAGAGGAGTTTATGAAATTGAAACCAAAAGTGAAATTATTTTGCGAGATTAAAGAATAGGAATAAAAGTTCATTTGAAAAGTTGTTATTAGGAATTATAGATTTAGGAAATTAGAGAGTTAGAAGAAAAGGTTAGGAATGTTAAAAATTTTAAAAGAGAACGAAATAAAAATTTTGGTTAGAGAGAATAATTAGATGAAGTTGTAGAAATCCTTTCTGCGACAGAAACCTTCTAGATCTTCAACGTCTCATCAGTTGTAAGGTCCTTGATACGTCCAGTTGCTGCGTTTGAGGTCTTGTCGTCATGTATTCGATTAATGGCTTCGTTCTTCGAGAATTAAATTTATTACTAAGATTTTATATCCGAGGATAGTTGTTAGTTTTGTTAGTCACATCAGCAAGTAGCAAGCATACGATAGTTAGTGTATTTTATTTTGAGGGTAGTAGTTCGTTATTTAAAAATCCTTAGCCTATGGTCGGTCCTTAAGGTTTCTATCCATCCTCACACTTTAAAGCGATCTCACTTTATTATTTATGTGATCTAATAAAACAAAAATCTAATTCATTATTTGATCCTATAAGTCTATGCCTGACATACGATATGAATGTCTGGCCCAGGTGTCCCTAGCTAGATGAAATAACTATTAAGTTACTCACGGTCGCAAGACAGCTCTGATACCAACTGTAACAACCTGATTTTTAGTCGACTTTAATTACTAAGGCGGAAATTAATTAAGTCTTAAACCAGCGTCATTAATTATACAATAAAAACCCAAATGTTACAACCATCGTTCAAGAGTTGAATAAAACAACTCTAAATACGGAAATAAAAAGAGTATAGGTTATATATTACAATCTCTCGTAAAACAACCAAAAGTAAGCATAAAAACGTCTCGTGGCCCCGTCCAAAAACCAGCTCCCGGTCCACGATCATCCTGCACAATAAACTGATGGGGGGATGCCCGCTGAGCGGACAGTGACTAGCTATGCTCATACTTACCCTCGATTTCAATTACTTTGGTTTAATATTATCGCTTTATAAACATAACATTATGATAAAAACATAAACATGCTTATTACATATAGCATATATAGACATATAAGTCATAATAAGCATGCGGTTTAAAGCAATAAATCATATAAGCATGATATTCAATTATGAAGGCAAATAACACATAATAGCATAGCAATAGTATCACAATAATACATTGGCATTACAAGGCGATATCGGATCGCAATCAAACATACATATCGTATCATTCTTCTCATGCAGACTCGATTCAATTCAGAAAGTTGTGGTCTTTAATTTTCGAAGATGGTACACACTCATTCTCATTTAATCATACAACACACAACACATACTGCTTACGAGCCTGACCACTGAGTAGGCCTTTGTACTCTGATCGATTGCATCTCACTTCCATAGTGCAGAGACTTACTCGACTCGTAAACCACGCCGAATACTATAGTACTTGCATCTCATCTTCTAGTGTTCGAAATGATTCGAACTTCAGATACAATCTCGTCAAGTAATCTTTACGCAGGGTAAGAGCGAATGCAAGTGTCGCGCCCACTAAGAACGAAACACGGCAAGGAGACCACCGCTATAATCGCCCAAATCGGCACGGATGCCCTGATAACTTTAGCGAAATAGGGGAATAAAACCCTAGTCTAGTACATGTACACTAGTATCCAATTTAAGAATGGGCTATGCTAATCATAGAGCACCTTAACTCAGGATAAAACGACTATTTCCTAAAGCCTGAGACAAAAGCCTTTGCATATTCAATTATCTTGTACGGCAATGGCGACCGCTACAAGACTATCTTAGTCCCACTTCACTTACGATTGACGTTTTCATATCGGAGGCTCAAGCGTTTGACCTTTTATTTAACTTACTCAATGTTTAATATTTATTTGATATTACATATCACATGTTACTAGACTCTCCTAGTCTCATCGTCAAACGTTTAAGTATTTGTATTCGGTTTCATATGATCACATAACACATTCGTTTATTATTTGAAGTGTTGTTAATTATCAATGTCTTCAAGATTTTAAATTGAAACGTTTATTAGTATGTCCAAATTTTATTTAAGTGTTTTTCAAAACACTTTAAGTCATTTACTTATTCATTTTAAATTTTTCTATACTTAGTAAAATTTTCAATTATTTTCAGTATTTCACTATTCATTTTTCACTATTCACTATTCACTATATTTTATACGTATTTTTATACGTATTCGTATTTTTATACTTCGTATTTTATACGTATTTTTATACGTATTCCTATACTCGTACGTATTTTTATACTTAGGATATTTTAGGTATTTATACTTAAGATATTTTAGGTATAAAACTAAACCTTTTATTTTCTAAGTATAATTTCTAGTTTCAAAGTCGTTAAGTTCGTTTTGTACTTAGTGATTTTTGAAAATATTTTAAAAGTCTAGTTTTAAAAACGTTAAGTTCGGTTTGTAAAAAGTGATAATGATATTCATTTTAAAATACTAGTTTTAAAAATGTTAAGTTCAATTTGTAAAAAGTGATAATGATATTTATTTTAAAATGAGACTTAGTTAAATTTAGTCATCTATTAACTAAATTTAGCGATTTTCATTTTTAAAATAATAGTAACGTGGATGATTCATTTTAGTCCGTATGTCCAAGATCAACAGTCCAGATAGCAAGGGCAGTAACACACGATTTAGTTCATTTTTATAACGGTTACATATTTTTATCGGTTTATAATATTTCATTTATAACTAAATCGATTTATACTAAAATTCAATTCTAATTACTATTTAACTTTAGTGACTTAGTGATAATTTCATTTTGGTCAAATTTAGTCAATTTTAATAAGAATGTCGTGTGGTTTCATTTAACATCAAAATTGATTTATTCTTTTTAATTTCTTAATTCTAACTTATTAACTATTAATTAAATTATATTAACAATAAACTAAAAAGTGATAAAAACAAAAATTAACCCTAAAATGGCAAGGATGCCGTGAGCAAGCCCAAGTGATGTTCAAGTTTTCATTTTTCGATTTTATCGGTTTTTAACTTAAAGTCTTTATATTTTAATTATCCTAATTATACTAAAACGATTTAAACTAAAATGGAATTTACTAACAATTTCATTTATATTTGTGAATAGTGTTTTTCAACACTTTAATTTTCTAACTTTTTAATCTAAATGATTTATAATGTTCTAATTGATTTATAGTATAATACTAACAATGTATAAAAACAATAACCAAACATAAACACAAAATAATAACAAACATAAACTAAAACAAAATCAAAGAGAGCCAAAAATGAAGAACACCCATGAAGATCACAAGAACACATATGAAGATCAAACTAAAGCTCAAGAACACTAATTTTGATTTTAACAACTTATAATTTATTTTCCTAATTTAATTCTTTTTGCATGGTAGCATCCTTTTTAACTAACTTATTCTAACATATTATTTACAAAAATTAAAAGTGAAAATTTATTAAAATAAAAGGGAAAAACCGTGATATATATACATGAACATATAATTTTTATTTTTCATTTTTAATCACTTTAAACTCATCTTTAATATTTCACATAATTTTTATATATGATTATTATTCAAATGAAACATAACTAAACATAAAAATCATATGAATCATAATTAAAAATGCTCAAAATTAAATTAGCTAAACATATGAACATTTTACTACAATAATCTATTTAACATATTATTTAGTTATTATCATTTTATTATACTACACATAAACATACAAGTGCACTCATGTGATGTTTAACATATTTAACATAATTTTCATACTCATAAAATCATAATAACAAAACAAATTAATTTACTAAAAGGATAATATAAGATAAGGCTAGTCACCTTAATTAGGATGTTAATCGTCGGGGATCTAAAATAAATTTTAGATCGGATAATTCCTTCACCCATATTACCCAAGTTATTCACCCAAAATAATCCATGAAGTTAGCTCTTAATATACCCACTAATTAACTAGAACTACTAAGGATTTATTAGAAATAATATTAAGGTTTTTATTTAATGTTTTAGGAAGAAAAATGGAAAAAATAAAAGAGAGAAATGATGGTGTAAGTGCACGACATTTCTAAGGGAAATGAATGTGATTTTGCTCTTTGTAATTAATGAGGACAAGTCATACAAATTTAGATGATAAGGTTTGATTTAATTAGAAATTTAATGTTTTAATTAAATGATTTAAAGCATCATCAAGCTCATCATCAACCATTTAGTCCACATTACTATTTAGTGCATTAAAAATGTCTTTTAGATGTTTTAAAATGTTTTCCACGAAATTAGTCAGTTTTAAAAAGTCGGGCGTCAAAAGCGATAAAAGTTAAAGGTTGCGCGTTTGACAATTTTTTTGAAATATCTCTACTTTTAAATTCTAAGACTAAAATATTTTATTTATTACTTGAGAAAATATTTAAAAGTGACGGGAATGAAAATGGTAATATTAAAGTAGTAGTATTGAATTTGTATTTATATTTTTATTAAAAATATAAACTTTAAATTTAAATGTAAAATAAAATAAAAGTGATGATGATAAATTAAAGGTGTAAGAAAAATTGGACTTGTGTAAGTAATAATGGAAGAGGATAGACTTTGAATTAATTGGTCCAAAAGTCAAAAGTCAAATTTTCGGGCTCGATTTTCATTTCTCGAAATTTTCGATTTGCGCGATCGCGAAAGGTCTCGAAATAAAAGATATGATCTTAAAATAGTATTTTGAAATAAAATCGGAAATAAAAATAAAACTAATTTTCAAAAGGTACTAAATATAAAAATCGGATCTTAACCCTCGAGATTTTGATTAAAATTTTACTAGGTCGAAATACCTATTTTTTTCGTTGAATGTTATAGATTTAAAGAATTATAAACAAACGTCAAAAATTTAATCAATTTAAAGTAAGTGTGACTTCAAATTTCGACAATTTAGAAAAAGGTTAGTTTAATAGAAATGAAATAGTAATTTGATATTAAAACTAAAGTTTTTATTTTGAAAACGAAAAATGTTTGAAATTGAATTTTATGAATAAAAGGTTTTACATTTATTTTTATGAATAGTAAATATAACTTAACCCTTTTTGAAATTTGAAAGGCGATATAAATTTTGTGTTGATTTTTATAAAATTTTGAAATGTATTTCTTTTTCAATTCTGAAGATAATAGAACAAACTTTATTTTTCAAAATTTTTAAATTTGTACTTAGGAAAATTTATTATTATTTGGCGAAAAATTTCAGTCGCATTTTTATTATATGGAAAAAGGATGAATTTAATTTGAGGAATTAAATTCTTTTATACAATTGTGTTAAAATAACACGGGGTGTTACAAACCTACCCCCTTAAGAAAAGTTTCGTCCCGAAACTTGAATAAAGTGGATAACTACTTGCAGTTGAGCAATGCAGTTAGAGAGAATATCAAGATTTTACGAGTTTCGACAATGATATTTTATTTTGGGTAGAATAAGACTTTTCAAAAAGTTTGAATTTTTGAATTATTATAACGGTGTTAGAAAGGTTGGAAAGATTGAAGACTAGAATCGTTTTATATTTACTAATGGAATATTTTGAACTAATATAAAAATATTGCTAGATTGTTATTTCCCAAAATCGACTTCAAAAGAAATTTCAAAAAAGTAGGGCCTAGAAGTTTTGTACGGAATTAATTTAAATTAAAATTATAAGGGTTTTAAAATAAAACAAATTATAATTTTATTTGAAATTAAATATATAGTTTAAAGTTGGCTGAAATAATGATTTTAAATAATTTTAATCAATGATTTTAAATTATCATATTTTGTCCTACCCCCTTAAGAAAATTTTAGACATATTTACTAAGTTCAAGTAGTAAGGATAAAAATTCATTTTAGAGGTTGAGAATTTGGAAAACGTATTGATAAGTTGTAAATATGAAAATAATCAAATTCGATAGCAAAAGAAGTAAAGAATGTACGATTTAAAACAAAATAATTTCGAAAATATTGGAGATTACAAAATAAAGTTTTAAGAAATAATTGAATAAGTTTCAAATATGTTTTAAAGGGAAACATGAAAGTTTATTTTAGAGTATAATTAGAAATTATAAAATTTTCAAAGATCTTTAAATTTTGAAGAGATAGCAAGTTTAAGAGGTTAAGAAGTTATAAAATTTCAAGGTTTTCAGACTAAATTAAGAGGAGTTTATGAAATTGAAACCAAAAGTGAAATTATTTTGCGAGTGTAACAACCTGGTTTTTCGTGACTTTAATTAAACTAAGGCGGAATATTAATTAAGTCTATTTATTACAAAACCAGCTGTCATCGTATTACAACTCCTTATACATAATAAGAGTTATAGACAAAACAGAGTCATTCGGTTACAATCTCTCAAAACACAAAAGAAGGCTTTCACAACCCCTGGTGTAGATAGACACTCAAGTCTCGGGACGCCTGCAACAAATCCCATAATTAGTGTTTTCTCCCCCAACACATCTAAACACATCAAATAAATCATGTAGTGTAGCAATTATAAACACATGCGATATACATGACAATTAACTAAAGCAAATGGCAAGCAGGCAAGCAAAACACATAAGGAAAATCAGGATGATTCAACTCGAGTATAAACCAAACAATATATCATGCAACACTTATAACCAATCTTGTTCAATAAATCATTATCATTTCAATCATAATCATATAGGCAATTCATCATCATCTCAATCATCATCGGGGTAGTCGACCCTTTTCAATTATTCAAATAGTAACATATACTCGCGAGTCTTGACTACAGAGTGGCTTGTGTACTCTCATAGATAATTACCCATATAATCTTCTATCAAAGTGCACTAGCTGCTCAGACTCGTACATCAGATCAAACACTAAGTAGCGTACGTGATAACTACCTAATATCCAATACAATATGGATAATCTATCATACGTTGTCCTATGAACCACAACAAGAGAGGATGGAAGCATGCAAAACCCTACAAAAGCAAGGCCTGCTCATAAGCTGCCGGGTACATCAACGGACTTTAATGCTAGTATACCACTAGGTAAGAAGGACGATTCAATCCCTTATCTTATGTGTGCACACACTTTCACTTAGAAACGACACAGTCCTCGCTACTCGAGAGAGTATGCTTTTCCTAACCAAAACGATTAATACCTAACGACAAGGTCCCCGGGTGGGATGGTCATTTTCCGTTACCTCGTATGGACCGCAAAACGCAACAATTATGCCCATTCAAGGGTTGTATACGCCTGCTTGCCTAAAGACTATGAGAGTCATTAGAACGCCTCAGTCAGCACTGAGAGTGAAAGAGTCCCCATACGCGGCTACCTTTCCAACCATGGCACAATAGATTCGCAACATGACAGACACCCGAGTATTTAACAAGTACTTTCTTTATTATTTTCTCGTTCCTTTATTTCTCCAGTGACAGTTCATAATAAACAATAACGTCGAACTTGTATAATGAAAATTTTAGTTCTAGCAATTCTTCAGATAAGCAATAACAAATAGAAAACTTAAATAATTTATTTTGAGTCCGTTCGTAACTTTTTAATATTTTCACTATTCATTATTTTACAATTCATTATTTTCTTTTAAATATTAATTCTCGTTACTTAGTTTACTTTAAAAATGATTTATTTCGAATAACTTAAATAGGTTCAAGTAATTAATTTATTTCATTCAAGTGTAAGTATTTTATTTAATTAAGTTAAATGATTTAGTTTCGTTTAAATTTCAACTTAAGTATGTTTACCATTAGTGATATAAATATTCCAAGTTTCATTTAATATAATAATTATTTGATATTTTCATAGTTAATAAAAATAATGAAGGTGTTTAGTTACATAATATTCATAACATTTATTTTAACTTCAGAAATATTACTTAAATGAGATTTGTCAAGTTTTAGATTTTTGATAAAATATAATTAACTGACATTTAGTTAAATTTCTTTTAGGGGGTTTAATTTCTTAATAAAGCTTTACATTATTATTTTTACTTAGTTATTCGATTTAAGTGGAAAGATAATTTGATCGTAGAATCTTATTTAAGCTTTTTATAACTTAGAATTCTTTGTACATTATTTTTATGGAATAACCATTAGTGTCTTTTTATAATGTCTTACCTTTTTATATGTTTATTATTATTTGTTTTATACGACTTACATTGATTTAGTGAGTCGTCGACTTTAAGACAAATTCCTAATTTTAAAGATACTATTTAAATTTGTAAGCTTTGCTTGAAGTTAATCTTTTCATATAAAATGTTATACTTACTAAGTTATTTATATGATTCGATAATCTTTTTAATCCTTACATTTTTATACTTAGCAAAATTTCTTGACACATTATTTGTGTCCTAATTTATATTTGTGACGTTAGTTCTTAAATTCCTTTTTACGCGACTTCGCCTAACTTCATTTTATTTTCAAAAATCTTGTTAGTGATATTAATTTTTAACTCTATTCAATAATAGCTTACTTAGGTTTATTTTAAATTTCAAGTTCTTTAATTCCTTTTGATATTTTAACCAAATACTTATTTAGTATATTTTAAGTTCATTTTAAACTTTAGTGTTTTAAATAAGGTAATTATTCTATTAAATTAGATATATGAGTTTTTATACGACTGTTTATATTAGATATTTAATACGAGTAACTTTTATGTATATTAAAAATGAACTTTACTTTAAAATTGATTTAATCCTAATTTAAACTTGATTCTCTTTTTATTTAACTCTTTATTTTTAGTTGTATTTTAATTTGAACCATTAAGTGACTACAACTATTTTTACGACTATAAATATTTTTATATTTATTTAGTTTATTTACTTAAGCTAGGTTAATAATATTTTTAGTCTTATTTTATACTTGTGATTACTTATATTTAATATTTTCAATAATTTACACATAACATATAATTTCAACATGATAAAATTTCATATAAAATCAACAATAATTTAACAACACATTTTTCACCTAAAACATATTATCATAAAATAATACAAATATCATATTTCACAATTTAATTCAACATCATATAATAATTCAAATTAACACACAATCAAAATTCACAAAATCACATAAATCATTTATATAACACATGAACACAAAAATTATATATTCTAAATACGTAAATTAAACTAGTGTGTGGGGCACCTTAAATTTGGCTCACGAACAGAGGTCTCCAAATAAAATAATCAAACCCATTTCCTTGTAAACCCAAAATGAGCGGTTGTGAAGCAAAATTAGAACACTAGCGATTCAGGTTGACCACAGTGACCTCAAAACAATGCGAACAAAAGAGGAAGAGGAGAGTGAGACTAGTCAAAGCTATTAATGTAACACAAATTACGAGCTCCGAATGAAATAAAATCGAGCTTGATTAATGTCAAAGTGGAAGAGGGTTGAAACGAGGCTCACCTTGCGGACCGACTTTCGATGTCGAAACCGAGCCTAGACAAAACAGCAACACGGGAGAGAGCAGTGAGGAAGAGAACACGGTGGTGGTCACCGGGGTCGTTGCCGGAGGTGAAGCTCCGGTGGATCTCCCATGAGAAACAAAGGAAATCAATTAAAATGGGCCAAATCAAAAGTCGATAATTTAATGAAATAAAAGCGATTTGTCGACGACACTTAAGCGATAAGAATACGACGGCAAGTAAAGCAAGGCCAGGCCACGGTGGGCAGGGCCCCGTGGTTCACGGTGGCAGAGAAGAAGAAGGCAGAGGCGAGGGAGAGCAGGGGAGAACAGGGGAGGCCGAGAAAGAAGCGAGGAGAAGCGGCGAGAACGAGCAGCGGTGGTGGTGATGGCGAGGGAAGGAGGTGCCCTGGGGTGGTGTGGCCTCCGGTGGTGTGGCTCACGGTGGGGCCGAGGACAGGGGAAAGAGAAGGGGGAGCAGGGGCAGGAGAGAAAAGAGGGTGACGGTGGTGGTGAGCAGAGCACGGCCATGGCAGGCAAGGGGGCTCGAGCTCGCCTTGATAAGCGACTCCGGTGGGAAATTGTTGATGGTGGTCGGTGTTGTGGTTGTCGGTTTTGTTGTTGTTGCCGTGTTGTTTTTGCTGTTGTCGTTGGGTTGCTGCTGCTTGTTATTGTTGTTGTTTTTGTTGGTTTTATTTGATTTTAATGGAGGAAGCAAGAAGAAATAAAAGAAAAGAAAATGAAGAAGAAGATGAATGAGAGAGATGGTGGCTTTGAGTGTATCAAGAAACAAGGGAGTTATAAGGGGAGTGCTGAGAAAGTTTTAACCTAAAAAAAAATATCTAAAGGCAAGTGGAGAAGCTAATGTCGACATAAAGGAAGGATCATTTGGGTCTGTTTCATTTTGTTTGCTCTGTTTCATTTACTCTTATTTATAAATTTTTAATCATTATTAAATATATTATACTTTAAATTATTTGTTTTAAATTTTAGTTTCATTTTTAATACGATAAAATTTATTGTTCGAAAATATAAAATGTATAAAAGTTGTCAGTTACAAATTGTATTACGGTCTCACAAATTTTCAAACGGTTAGTTTATTTGGAAGAAACAATTTAATAAAATTATATTTATTCAAGTAATAATAATTTTTAAAGTAAAACGCAAATTTATTAAGTTTAATAAAACCAAATGAATTAAGGTTTTAGTTTGACAAGTATTTCAGTAATAAAAATATAATACAGATTAATAGAAAAAAATCGAGAAAGTTTAATTATAAATATCTTGAAAAAGTTTATTCGAACGAAATTTTTCAGTCGCGTTTTTAAAGTAATTGAATAACAGTTAAATTATATAAATTTTAATTTAAGAATTTTGTTAAAATAAATAATTAGTATTAATAAAAACACTAGTGTTACAATCCTACCCCCATAAGAAAAGTTTCGTCCCCGAAACTTGAATAGGATGGATAACTGTCGAGATAGAACTAGACAGTTAGTGAAAACATCGAGATTTTTGGAACTAGGATATTAACATTGCTCTTGATTGGGTATGAATTTTCTACAAAGGAAAGATAGATGAATTTATTAGTTTCAAATAAAAATAATTCTTTTTCAAATTAATATCTAAATGTTGCTGCATTGTCATTTTCAAAATCAGCGAGAAAGAGGTTTTCAAAAAGGTAGGGCCTAGAAGTTTTGTACGGAATCAAATTAAATAAAAATAATAAGCGTTTTAAGAATTAAAGCAATTTATTTAAATTTGAAAATAAAATGTTAACCTTACAATAGGTTGAAATAGGAAATTTTAAGATTTAAATTGGACTTTAATAAAATCAAATTATAGTCCTACCCCCTTAAGAAGTTTTAAACGTATATACATAATATTATTTTTGTTACTTTTAATGATCACGTGCATGTGAAATATAGCCTTAGGAAAACGGCATTTAGGGAAATTATGTAAAAGTCGTCGTGATCATAATTAAAATATGAGCTTTAATGAAATTAAGGAAATTCAGGTTATCGTTGAATGATTAAATAAAATTATAGAGAATTATGGATAACCTTGTTGATATAGCTCATTTTCTTAAAGTTATTATTATAATGTTATTAGGTGAAACGAAAATGTTATTATTCATATTTCAGGTAAGAGTGAAAATTTATAATAATTGATGACGTAAAATAACTTTGTTGTATATGTTTCTAAAATAGAAGAAATAGTAGAAATAAAACAATTTCAAAGATTTTAGAAATAAAGGAATGAAAAGTTTGAACCATGAAGTTTCAAAAGTATTTCAAATTACGTTACAAAGATTTTACGGAACAAGCAATGAATTTTCAAGGTATTTTTATAGAGAACGTATGAAAACAAATTTTTAGAATTATATTAGGAGATTGATAAAAATTTTAAATATAGAAGGTCGAAATTAATATGTTTCAAAAGTATCTATATTTAAGAAATAAGGAATTTATGAAATTTATTGATTAATGCACAGAAAACTAAAAGTTTTGAAATAGATGAAATTTTACCAGAAGGTGACAATAGGTTTAGGAAGCTGGAAAATAATAAAGTTCAAAACTGTATGAAATGAGAATAAGAAAGTTATGACGATTAAATTTCAAAGATATTTCAATTTACGAAATAAAAATCTTGCGAAGCAAAGGAATATTTTTTTTTGAAGATATTTTAAATGTGGAATACAAAAGGTAAATTTTCGAAAGTAATTAGAAATTTATGATGTTAAAAATTTAAAATGAGATAGTAAGGCTAAGATTTTGAAAGGTAATCAAGTTAAAAATATTTATAATTAAAGTATGAGGAGTCTTGAACAATTAAGTCCACAAGTTCAAAGATATGAAATAAAAAGATGAAGAGTTTACAAAAATAAAGGAAGAAGATGAAACCTCATCGTATGAGATTAATAAGTACTCCGTAGAAATTATAATTTAGGAGTTTCAAGAATTTCAGAACAAGGAAGTAAGTTTAAGAGGTTGAATAAAAAGTTAACTAAATTATAAAGGGGAAATAAAAAAAATCATTTTTCGAGATAAAATAGAACAAATGAACATTATCTTTACGAAATCAATTAGTAGGTATTATAGATTTCAAGGTTAGAAATTTTAGAAGCTGATAACAGTTATTAGAGATTAAAAATACGAAAAATTCAAGTTCGAAGGTTTTTAGAGAATGAAGAAAAAGAAGTTTATGAAATTGAAAAGTAAAGATGAAATCATCTTACGAGATTGGGGAAAAGGAAAATCCACTTAAGAAATCATTTATTCAGAATTATTGATTGATTTAGGAAATCAGAAATTTCGAAAGAGATAAAAATTTTACGAGGTTGGAAAATCATCGAGTTAATTCCTTTTTAGTAGGGATTTTAAAATATAAAAAGAAATACATAATCAATTATAGATTAAAGATTAAGAATTTTTTTATGATTAGAAAATCTGAAAATTTAAAAGCGTTGAAATAAAGGTGGTAATTAGAGAACGATTTTGATATGGTTGTAGAAGTCTTCAATGCTAAGGAGACCTTCGACGTCTTGAAAATTGTCTTGAATAGTGTGATTCTTGATACGTCTCTCTGCATGCACTTCAGGTCTTGTCCTCGAGTCTTATATTTGCGAGAAAGTGAAAAGGATAAAAATTCATTTTATAAAATCATTATAGAGTATAAATTAGAAAAGGATACTTTAGGAGAAGAAAAAAAAAATTAAATAGATTTAAAATTTTTGGAGGAGATAAATGATAATATAATTAATAAGGATGTTTGAGAAAGTTATAGAGATCTTCAAAGTAATAGAATTCTTTAAGTCCTAGAGCGTCTCTTCAGATCGTTCGACTCATGATGCGTCCATTTGCAAGTGCTTGAGTCCTTGTCGTCTTGTCTTCGATTTATACGTCTCGATTTTTGGTTAACGTTAGTATACGAGACTAGTTAGTCAAAAAGATTAGTCATAGAGCACTTAGCAGGTAAGCAACCATAGAGAACCTCAAGTCTAAGTCAGTCGGTCGATCCTAAATGTTTCTACCCATTCTCACTTTTAAAGCGTTCTAAGATTATTATTTTAGCGATCTAGGATTTCTAATTCATTATTTGATCCTATAAGTCTATGCCTGACATACGATATGAATGTCTGGCCCAGGTGTCGTCTCGCTAGATGAGATAACTTTAAGTCATTCACGGTCGCAAGACGACTCGATACCAGAATAACAACCTGGTTTTTCGTGACTTTAATTAAACTAAGGCGGAATATTAATTAAGTCTATTTATTACAAAACCAGCTGTCATCGTATTACAACTCCTTATACATAATAAGAGTTATAGACAAAACAGAGTCATTCGGTTACAATCTCTCAAAACACAAAAGAAGGCTTTCACAACCCCTGGTGTAGATAGACACTCAAGTCTCGGGACGCCTGCAACAAATCCCATAATTAGTGTTTTCTCCCCCAACACATCTAAACACATCAAATAAATCATGTAGTGTAGCAATTATAAACACATGCGATATACATGACAATTAACTAAAGCAAATGGCAAGCAGGCAAGCAAAACACATAAGGAAAATCAGGATGATTCAACTCGAGTATAAACCAAACAATATATCATGCAACACTTATAACCAATCTTGTTCAATAAATCATTATCATTTCAATCATAATCATATAGGCAATTCATCATCATCTCAATCATCATCGGGGTAGTCGACCCTTTTCAATTATTCAAATAGTAACATATACTCGCGAGTCTTGACTACAGAGTGGCTTGTGTACTCTCATAGATAATTACCCATATAATCTTCTATCAAAGTGCACTAGCTGCTCAGACTCGTACATCAGATCAAACACTAAGTAGCGTACGTGATAACTACCTAATATCCAATACAATATGGATAATCTATCATACGTTGTCCTATGAACCACAACCAGTCAGGATGGAAGCATGCAAAACCCTACAAAAGCAAGGCCTGCTCATAAGCTGCCGGGTACATCAACGGACTTTAATGCTAGTATACCACTAGGTAAGAAGGACGATTCAATCCCTTATCTTATGTGTGCACACACTTTCACTTAGAAACGACACAGTCCTCGCTACTCGAGAGAGTATGCTTTTCCTAACCAAAACGATTAATACCTAACGACAAGGTCCCCGGGTGGGATGGTCATTTTCCGTTACCTCGTATGGACCGCAAAACGCAACAATTATGCCCATTCAAGGGTTGTATACGCCTGCTTGCCTAAAGACTATGAGAGTCATTAGAACGCCTCAGTCAGCACTGAGAGTGAAAGAGTCCCCATACGCGGCTACCTTTCCAACCATGGCACAATAGATTCGCAACATGACAGACACCCGAGTATTTAACAAGTACTTTCTTTATTATTTTCTCGTTCCTTTATTTCTCCAGTGACAGTTCATAATAAACAATAACGTCGAACTTGTATAATGAAAATTTTAGTTCTAGCAATTCTTCAGATAAGCAATAACAAATAGAAAACTTAAATAATTTATTTTGAGTCCGTTCGTAACTTTTTAATATTTTCACTATTCATTATTTTACAATTCATTATTTTCTTTTAAATATTAATTCTCGTTACTTAGTTTACTTTAAAAATGATTTATTTCGAATAACTTAAATAGGTTCAAGTAATTAATTTATTTCATTCAAGTGTAAGTATTTTATTTAATTAAGTTAAATGATTTAGTTTCGTTTAAATTTCAACTTAAGTATGTTTACCATTAGTGATATAAATATTCCAAGTTTCATTTAATATAATAATTATTTGATATTTTCATAGTTAATAAAAATAATGAAGGTGTTTAGTTACATAATATTCATAACATTTATTTTAACTTCAGAAATATTACTTAAATGAGATTTGTCAAGTTTTAGATTTTTGATAAAATATAATTAAGCGACATTTAGTTAAATTTCTTTTAGGGTTTAATTTCTTAATAAAGCTTTACATTATTATTTTTACTTAGTTATTCGATTTAAGTGGAAAGATAATTTGATCGTAGAATCTTATTTAAGCTTTTTATAACTTAGAATTCTTTGTACATTATTTTTATGGAATAACCATTAGTGTCTTTTTATAATGTCTTACCTTTTTATATGTTTATTATTATTTGTTTTATACGACTTACATTGATTTAGTGAGTCGTCGACTTTAAGACAAATTCCTAATTTTAAAGATACTATTTAAATTTGTAAGCTTTGCTTGAAGTTAATCTTTTCATATAAAATGTTATACTTACTAAGTTATTTATATGATTCGATAATCTTTTTAATCCTTACATTTTTATACTTAGCAAAATTTCTTGACACATTATTTGTGTCCTAATTTATATTTGTGACGTTAGTTCTTAAATTCCTTTTTACGCGACTTCGCCTAACTTCATTTTATTTTCAAAAATCTTGTTAGTGATATTAATTTTTAACTCTATTCAATAATAGCTTACTTAGGTTTATTTTAAATTTCAAGTTCTTTAATTCCTTTTGATATTTTAACCAAATACTTATTTAGTATATTTTAAGTTCATTTTAAACTTTAGTGTTTTAAATAAGGTAATTATTCTATTAAATTAGATATATGAGTTTTTATACGACTGTTTATATTAGATATTTAATACGAGTAACTTTTATGTATATTAAAAATGAACTTTACTTTAAAATTGATTTAATCCTAATTTAAACTTGATTCTCTTTTTATTTAACTCTTTATTTTTAGTTGTATTTTAATTTGAACCATTAAGTGACTACAACTATTTTTACGACTATAAATATTTTTATATTTATTTAGTTTATTTACTTAAGCCGGTTAATAATATTTTTAGTCTTATTTTATACTTGTGATTACTTATATTTAATATTTTCAATAATTTACACATAACATATAATTTCAACATGATAAAATTTCATATAAAATCAACAATAATTTAACAACACATTTTTCACCTAAAACATATTATCATAAAATAATACAAATATCATATTTCACAATTTAATTCAACATCATATAATAATTCAAATTAACACACAATCAAAATTCACAAAATCACATAAATCATTTATATAACACATGAACACAAAAATTATATATTCTAAATACGTAAATTAAACTAGTGTGCGGGGGCACCTTAAATTTGGCTCACGAACAGAGGTCTCCAAATAAAATAATCAAACCCATTTCCTTGTAAACCCAAAAATGAGCAGTTGTGAAGCAAAATTAGAACACTAGCAGTTCCGGTTGACCACAGTGACCTCGAAAACAGTACGAACAAAAGAGGAAGAGGAGAGTGAGACTAGTCAGGCTATTAACAGAACACAAATTACGAGCTCCGAATGAAATAAAATCGAGCTTGATTAATGTCAAAGTGGAAGAGGGTTGAAACGAGGCTCACCTTGCGGTCCGACTTTCGATGTCGAAACCGAGCCTAGACAAAACAGCAACACGGGAGAGAGCAGTGAGGAAAAGAACACGGTGGTGGTCACCGTGGTGGTTGCCGGAGGTGAAGCTCCGGTGAATCTCCGGCGAGAAACAAAGGAAATCAATTAAAATGGGCCAAATCAAAAGTCGATAATTTAATGAAATAAAAACGATTTAATCGACGACACTTACCGACGATAAGAATACGACGGCAAGTAAAGCAAGGCCAGGCCACGGTGGGCAGGGCCCCGTGGTTCACGGTGGCAGAGAAGAAGAAGGCAGAGGCGAGGGAGAGCAGGGGAGAACAGGGGAGGCCGAGAAAGAAGCAGGAGGCGAAGGCAGAGAACGACGGTGGTGGTGATGGCCAAGGAAGGAGGTGGCCTGAGGTGGTGTGGCCTCCGGTGGTGTGGCTCACGGTGGGGCCGAGAACAGGGAAAGAGAAGGGGGAGCAGGGGCAGGAGAGAAAAGAGGGTGACGGTGGTGGTGGCGAGCCACGGCCATGGCGGTGCAAGGGAGCTCGAGCTCGCCTTCAATGGCGACTCCGGTGGGCTTGTTGATGGTGGTCGGTGTTGTGGTTGTCGGTTTGTTGTTGTTCTTAGTGTTGTTTCTTTGTTGTCGTTGGGTTGCTGCTGCTTGTTATTGTTGTTGTTTTTGTTGGTTTTATTTGATTTTAATGGAGGAAGCAAGAAGAAATAAAAGAAAAGAAAATGAAGAAGAAGATGAATGAGGGAGATGGAGGCTTTGAGTGTATCAGTAAAACAAGGGAGTTATAAGGGGAGTGCTGAGAAAGTTTTAACCTAAAAAAAAATATCTAAAGGCAAGTGGAGAAGCTAATGTCGACATAAAGGAAGGATCATTTGGGTCTGTTTCATTTTGTTTGCTCTGTTTCATTTACTCTTATTTATAAATTTTTAATCATTATTAAATATATTATACTTTAAATTATTTGTTTTAAATTTTAGTTTCATTTTTAATACGATAAAATTTATTGTTCGAAAATATAAAATGTATAAAAGTTGTCAGTTACAAATTGTATTACGGTCTCACAAATTTTCAAACGGTTAGTTTATTTGGAAGAAACAATTTAATAAAATTATATTTATTCAAGTAATAATAATTTTTAAAGTAAAACGCAAATTTATTAAGTTTAATAAAACCAAATGAATTAAGGTTTTAGTTTGACAAGTATTTCAGTAATAAAAATATAATACAGATTAATAGAAAAAAATCGAGAAAGTTTAATTATAAATATCTTGAAAAAGTTTATTCGAACGAAATTTTTCAGTCGCGTTTTTAAAGTAATTGAATAACAGTTAAATTATATAAATTTTAATTTAAGAATTTTGTTAAAATAAATAATTAGTATTAATAAAAACACGGGGTGTTACAATCCTACCCCCTTAAGAAAAGTTTCGTCCCCGAAACTTGAATAGGATGGATAACTGTCGAGATAGAACTAGACAGTTAGTGAAAACATCGAGATTTTTGGAACTAGGATATTAACATTGCTCTTGATTGGGTATGAATTTTCTACAAAGGAAAGATAGATGAATTTATTAGTTTCAAATAAAAATAATTCTTTTTCAAATTAATATCTAAATGTTGCTGCATTGTCATTTTCAAAATCAGCGAGAAAGAGGTTTTCAAAAAGGTAGGGCCTAGAAGTTTTGTACGGAATCAAATTAAATAAAAATAATAAGCGTTTTAAGAATTAAAGCAATTTATTTAAATTTGAAAATAAAATGTTAACCTTACAATAGGTTGAAATAGGAAATTTTAAGATTTAAATTGGACTTTAATAAAATCAAATTATAGTCCTACCCCCTTAAGAAGTTTTAAACGTATATACATAATATTATTTTTGTTACTTTTAATGATCACGTGCATGTGAAATATAGCCTTAGGAAAACGGCATTTAGGGAAATTATGTAAAAGTCGTCGTGATCATAATTAAAATATGAGCTTTAATGAAATTAAGGAAATTCAGGTTATCGTTGAATGATTAAATAAAATTATAGAGAATTATGGATAACCTTGTTGATATAGCTCATTTTCTTAAAGTTATTATTATAATGTTATTAGGTGAAACGAAAATGTTATTATTCATATTTCAGGTAAGAGTGAAAATTTATAATAATTGATGACGTAAAATAACTTTGTTGTATATGTTTCTAAAATAGAAGAAATAGTAGAAATAAAACAATTTCAAAGATTTTAGAAATAAAGGAATGAAAAGTTTGAACCATGAAGTTTCAAAAGTATTTCAAATTACGTTACAAAGATTTTACGGAACAAGCAATGAATTTTCAAGGTATTTTTATAGAGAACGTATGAAAACAAATTTTTAGAATTATATTAGGAGATTGATAAAAATTTTAAATATAGAAGGTCGAAATTAATATGTTTCAAAAGTATCTATATTTAAGAAATAAGGAATTTATGAAATTTATTGATTAATGCACAGAAAACTAAAAGTTTTGAAATAGATGAAATTTTACCAGAAGGTGACAATAGGTTTAGGAAGCTGGAAAATAATAAAGTTCAAAACTGTATGAAATGAGAATAAGAAAGTTATGACGATTAAATTTCAAAGATATTTCAATTTACGAAATAAAAATCTTGCGAAGCAAAGGAATATTTTTTTTTGAAGATATTTTAAATGTGGAATACAAAAGGTAAATTTTCGAAAGTAATTAGAAATTTATGATGTTAAAAATTTAAAATGAGATAGTAAGGCTAAGATTTTGAAAGGTAATCAAGTTAAAAATATTTATAATTAAAGTATGAGGAGTCTTGAACAATTAAGTCCACAAGTTCAAAGATATGAAATAAAAAGATGAAGAGTTTACAAAAATAAAGGAAGAAGATGAAACCTCATCGTATGAGATTAATAAGTACTCCGTAGAAATTATAATTTAGGAGTTTCAAGAATTTCAGAACAAGGAAGTAAGTTTAAGAGGTTGAATAAAAAGTTAACTAAATTATAAAGGGGAAATAAAAAAAATCATTTTTCGAGATAAAATAGAACAAATGAACATTATCTTTACGAAATCAATTAGTAGGTATTATAGATTTCAAGGTTAGAAATTTTAGAAGCTGATAACAGTTATTAGAGATTAAAAATACGAAAAATTCAAGTTCGAAGGTTTTGAGAATGAAGAAAAGAAGTTTATGAAATTGAAAAGTAAAGATGAAATCATCTTACGAGATTGGGGAAAAGGAAAATCCACTTAAGAAATCATTTATTCAGAATTATTGATTGATTTAGGAAATCAGAAATTTCGAAAGAGATAAAAATTTTACGAGGTTGGAAAATCATCGAGTTAATTCCTTTTTAGTAGGGATTTTAAAATATAAAAAGAAATACATAATCAATTATAGATTAAAGATTAAGAATTTTTTTATGATTAGAAAATCTGAAAATTTAAAAGCGTTGAAATAAAGGTGGTAATTAGAGAACGATTTTGATATGGTTGTAGAAGTCTTCAATGCTAAGGAGACCTTCGACGTCTTGAAAATTGTCTTGAATAGTGTGATTCTTGATACGTCTCTCTGCATGCACTTGTGTCTTGTCCTCGAGTCTTATATTTGCGAGAAAGTGAAAAGGATAAAAATTCATTTTATAAAATCATTATAGAGTATAAATTAGAAAAGGATACTTTAGGAGAAGAAAAAAAAAATTAAATAGATTTAAAATTTTTGGAGGAGATAAATGATAATATAATTAATAAGGATGTTTGAGAAAGTTATAGAGATCTTCAAAGTAATAGAATTCTTTAAGTCCTAGAGCGTCTCTTCAGATCGTTCGACTCATGATGCGTCCATTTGCAAGTGCTTGAGTCCTTGTCGTCTTGTCTTCGATTTATACGTCTCGATTTTTGGTTAACGTTAGTATACGAGACTAGTTAGTCAAAAAGATTAGTCATAGAGCACTTAGCAGGTAAGCAACCATAGAGAACCTCAAGTCTAAGTCAGTCGGTCGATCCTAAATGTTTCTACCCATTCTCACTTTTAAAGCGTTCTAAGATTATTATTTTAGCGATCTAGGATTTCTAATTCATTATTTGATCCTATAAGTCTATGCCTGACATACGATATGAATGTCTGGCCCAGGTGTCGTCTCGCTAGATGAGATAACTTTAAGTCATTCACGGTCGCAAGACAGCTCTGATACCAACTGTAACAACCTGGTTTTTCGTGACTTTAATTAAACTAAGGCGGAATATTAATTAAGTCTATTTATTACAAAACCAGCTGTCATCGTATTACAACTCCTTATACATAATAAGAGTTATAGACAAAGCAGTCATTCGATTCTGATCTCTCAAAACACAAAAGAAGGCTTTCTGACCCCTGGTGTAGATAGACACTCAAGTCTCGGGACGCTGCAACAAATCCCATAATTAGTGTTTTCTCCCACAACGCATCTCAACACATCAAGTAAATCATGTAGTGTAGCAATTATAAACACATGCGATATACATGACAATTAACTAAAGCAAATGGCAAGCGGTGCAAGCAAAACACATAAGGAAAATCAGGATGATTCAACTCGAGTATAAACCAAACAATATATCATGCAACACTTATAACCAATCTTGTTCAATAAATCATTATCATTTCAATCATAATCATATAGGCAATTCATCATCATCTCAATCATCATCGGGGTAGTCGACCCTTTTCAATTATTCAAATAGTAACATATACTCGCGAGTCTTGACTACAGAGTGGCTTGTGTACTCTCATAGATAATTACCCATATAATCTTCTATCAAAGTGCACTATTTGCTCGGACTGCACATCGGATCAAACACTAAGTAGCGTGCGTGATAACTACCTAATATCCAATACAATATGGATAATCTATCATCGTTGTCCTATGAACCACAACCGGTCGAGGATGGAAGCATGCAAAACCCTACAAAAGCAAGGCACGCTCATAAGGCTGCAGGGTACATCAACAGGACTTTAATGCTAGTATACCACTAGGTAAGAAGGGCGATTCAATCCCTTATCTTATGTGTGCACACACTTTCACTTAGAAGCGACCACAGTCCTCGCTACTCGAGAGAGTATGCTTTTCCTAACCAAAGCGATTAATACCTAACGACAAGGTCCCGGGTGGGATGGTCATTTTCCGATTACCTCGTATGGACCGCAAAACGCAACAATTATGCCCATTCAAGGGTTGTATACGCCTGCTTGCCTAAAGACTATGAGAGTCATTAGAACGCCTCAGTCAGCACTGAGAGTGAAAGAGTCCCCATACGCGGCTACCTTTCCAACCATGGCACAATAGATTCGCAACATGACAGACACCCGAGTATTTAACAAGTACTTTCTTTATTATTTTCTCGTTCCTTTATTTCTCCAGTGACAGTTCATAATAAACAATAACGTCGAACTTGTATAATGAAAATTTTAGTTCTAGCAATTCTTCAGATAAGCAATAACAAATAGAAAACTTAAATAATTTATTTTGAGTCCGTTAAGTAACTTTTTAATATTTTCACTATTCATTATTTTACAATTCATTATTTTCTTTTAAATATTAATTCTCGTTACTTAGTTTACTTTAAAAATGATTTATTTCGAATAACTTAAATAGGTTCAAGTAATTAATTTATTTCATTCAAGTGTAAGTATTTTATTTAATTAAGTTAAATGATTTAGTTTCGTTTAAATTTCAACTTAAGTATGTTTACCATTAGTGATATAAATATTCCAAGTTTCATTTAATATAATAATTATTTGATATTTTCATAGTTAATAAAAATAATGAAGGTGTTTAGTTACATAATATTCATAACATTTATTTTAACTTCAGAAATATTACTTAAATGAGATTTGTCAAGTTTTAGATTTTTGATAAAATATAATTAAGTGACATTTAGTTAAATTTCTTTTAGGGGGTTTAATTTCTTAATAAAGCTTTACATTATTATTTTTACTTAGTTATTCGATTTAAGTGGAAAGATAATTTGATCGTAGAATCTTATTTAAGCTTTTTATAACTTAGAATTCTTTGTACATTATTTTTATGGAATAACCATTAGTGTCTTTTTATAATGTCTTACCTTTTTATATGTTTATTATTATTTGTTTTATCGACTTACATTGATTTAGTGAGTCGTCGACTTTAAGACAAATTCCTAATTTTAAAGATACTATTTAAATTTGTAAGCTTTGCTTGAAGTTAATCTTTTCATATAAAATGTTATACTTACTAAGTTATTTATATGATTCGATAATCTTTTTAATCCTTACATTTTTATACTTAGCAAAATTTCTTGACACATTATTTGTGTCCTAATTTATATTTGTGACGTTAGTTCTTAAATTCCTTTTTACGCTACTTCGCCTAACTTCATTTTATTTTCAAAAATCTTGTTAGTGATATTAATTTTTAACTCTATTCAATAATAGCTTACTTAGGTTTATTTTAAATTTCAAGTTCTTTAATTCCTTTTGATATTTTAACCAAATACTTATTTAGTATATTTTAAGTTCATTTTAAACTTTAGTGTTTTAAATAAGGTAATTATTCTATTAAATTAGATATATGAGTTTTTTTACAACTGATTATATTAGATATTTAATACGAGTAACTTTTATGTATATTAAAAATGAACTTTACTTTAAAATTGATTTAATCCTAATTTAAACTTGATTCTCTTTTTATTTAACTCTTTATTTTTAGTTGTATTTTAATTTGAACCATTAAGTGACTACAACTATTTTTACGACTATAAATATTTTTATATTTATTTAGTTTATTTACTTAAGCCGGTTAATAATATTTTTAGTCTTATTTTATACTTGTGATTACTTATATTTAATATTTTCAATAATTTACACATAACATATAATTTCAACATGATAAAATTTCATATAAAATCAACAATAATTTAACAACACATTTTTCACCTAAAACATATTATCATAAAATAATACAAATATCATATTTCACAATTTAATTCAACATCATATAATAATTCAAATTAACACACAATCAAAATTCACAAAATCACATAAATCATTTATATAACACATGAACACAAAAATTATATATTCTAAATACGTAAATTAAACTAGTGTCTTGAGGCACCTTAAATTTGGCTCACGACAGAGGTCTCCAAATAAAATAATCAAACCCATTTCCTTGTAAACCCAAAAATGGCGGTTGTGAAGCAAAATTAGAACACTAGCGATTCAGGTTGACCACAGTGACCTCGAAACAAGATTTAACAAAAGAGGAAGAGGAGAGTGAGACTAGTCAGGCTATTAACAGAACACAAATTACGAGCTCCGAATGAAATAAAATCGAGCTTGATTAATGTCAAAGTGGAAGAGGGTTGAAACGAGGCTCACCTTGCGGTCCGACTTTCGATGTCGAAACCGAGCCTAGACAAAACAGCAACACGGGAGAGAGCAGTGAGGAAAAGAACACGGTGGTGGTCACCGTGGTGGTTGCCGGAGGTGAAGCTCCGGTGAATCTCCGGCGAGAAACAAAGGAAATCAATTAAAATGGGCCAAATCAAAAGTCGATAATTTAATGAAATAAAAACGATTTAATCGACGACACTTACCGACGATAAGAATACGACGGCAAGTAAAGCAAGGCCAGGCCACGGTGGGCAGGGCCCCGTGGTTCACGGTGGCAGAGAAGAAGAAGGCAGAGGCGAGGGAGAGCAGGGGAGAACAGGGGAGGCCGAGAAAGAAGCAGGGGAGAGGCGAGGCAGAGAACGACGGTGGTGGTGATGGCCAAGGAAGGAGGTGGCCTGAGGTGGTGTGGCCTCCGGTGGTGTGGCTCACGGTGGGGCCGAGAACAGGGGAAAGAGAAGGGGGCGAGGCGGGAGAGAAAAAGAGGGTTGCGGTGGTGGTGAGCAGAGCACGGCCATGGCAGGCAAGGGAGCCCGAGCTCGCCTTCAATGGCGACTCCGGTGGGGGCTGCTGTTGATGGTGGTCGGTGTTGTGGTTGTCGGTTTTGTTGTTGTTGCCGTGTTGTTTTTCTTTGTTGTCGTTGGAGTTCTTCTTTGCTTGTTATTGTTGTTGTTTTTGTTGGTTTTATTTGATTTTAATGGAGGAAGCAAGAAGAAATAAAAGAAAAGAAAATGAAGAAGAAGATGAATGAGGGAGATGGAGGCTTTGAGTGTATCAGTAAAACAAGGGAGTTATAAGGGGAGTGCTGAGAAAGTTTTAACCTAAAAAAAAATATCTAAAGGCAAGTGGAGAAGCTAATGTCGACATAAAGGAAGGATCATTTGGGTCTGTTTCATTTTGTTTGCTCTGTTTCATTTACTCTTATTTATAAATTTTTAATCATTATTAAATATATTATACTTTAAATTATTTGTTTTAAATTTTAGTTTCATTTTTAATACGATAAAATTTATTGTTCGAAAATATAAAATGTATAAAAGTTGTCAGTTACAAATTGTATTACGGTCTCACAAATTTTCAAACGGTTAGTTTATTTGGAAGAAACAATTTAATAAAATTATATTTATTCAAGTAATAATAATTTTTAAAGTAAAACGCAAATTTATTAAGTTTAATAAAACCAAATGAATTAAGGTTTTAGTTTGACAAGTATTTCAGTAATAAAAATATAATACAGATTAATAGAAAAAAATCGAGAAAGTTTAATTATAAATATCTTGAAAAAGTTTATTCGAACGAAATTTTTCAGTCGCGTTTTTAAAGTAATTGAATAACAGTTAAATTATATAAATTTTAATTTAAGAATTTTGTTAAAATAAATAATTAGTATTAATAAAAACACGGGGTGTTACAGCGAGATTAAAGAATAGGAATAAAAGTTCATTTGAAAAGTTGTTATTAGGAATTATAGATTTAGGAAATTAGAGAGTTAGAAGAAAAGGTTAGGAATGTTAAAATTTTTAAAAGAGAACGAAATAAAAATTTTGGTTAGAGAGAATAATTAGATGAAGTTGTAGAAATCCTTTCTGCGACAGAAACCTTCTAGATCTTCA
The DNA here is from genome assembly GCA_023091065.1 of Dianthus caryophyllus. Lineage (NCBI taxonomy): Eukaryota > Viridiplantae > Streptophyta > Magnoliopsida > Caryophyllales > Caryophyllaceae > Dianthus > Dianthus caryophyllus. Next base: position 26,480,947 of record CM041524.1, read on the forward strand.
ACGTCTCATCAGTTGTAAGGTCCTTGATACGTCCAGTTGCTGCGTTTGAGGTCTTGTCGTCATGTATTCGATTAATGGCTTCGTTCTTCGAGAATTAAATTTATTACTTAGATTTTATATCCGAGGATAGTTGTTAGTTTTGTTAGTCACATCAGCAAGTAGCAAGCATACGATAGTTAGTGTATTTTATTTTGAGGGTAGTAGTTCGTTATTTAAAAATCCTTAGCCTATGGTCGGTCCTTAAGGTTTCTATCCATCCTCACACTTTAAAGCGATCTCACTTTATTATTTATGTGATCTAATAAAACAAAAATCTAATTCATTATTTGATCCTATAAGTCTATGCCTGACATACGATATGAATGTCTGGCCCAGGTGTCCCTCGCTAGATGAAATAACTATTAAGTTACTCACGGTCGCAAGACAGCTCTGATACCAACTGTAACAACCTGATTTTTAGTCGACTTTAATTACTAAGGCGGAAATTAATTAAGTCTTAAACCAGCGTCATTAATTATACAATAAAAACCCAAATGTTACAACCATCGTTCAAGAGTTGAATAAAACAACTCTAAATACGGAAATAAAAAGAGTATAGGTTATATATTACAATCTCTCGTAAAACATCCAAAAGTAAGCATAAAAACGTCTCGTGGCCCCGTCCAAAAACCAGCTCCCGGTCCACGATCATCCTGCACAATAAACTGATGGGGGGATGCCCGCTGAGCGGACAGTGACTAGCTATGCTCATACTTACCCTCGATTTCAATTACTTTGGTTTAATATTATCGCTTTATAAACATAACATTATGATAAAAACATAAACATGCTTATTACATATAGCATATATAGACATATAAGTCATAATAAGCATGCGGTTTAAAGCAATAAATCATATAAGCATGATATTCAATTATGAAGGCAAATAACACATAATAGCATAGCAATAGTATCACAATAATACATTGGCATTACAAGGCGATATCGGATCGCAATCAAACATACATATCGTATCATTCTTCTCATGCAGACTCGATTCAATTCAGAAAGTTGTGGTCTTTAATTTTCGAAGATGGTACACACTCATTCTCATTTAATCATACAACACACAACACATATCGCTACGAGCCCACCCGAGTAGGCCTTTGTACTCTGATCGATTGCATCTCACTTCCATAGTGCAGAGACTTACTCGACTCGTAAACCACGCCGAATACTTACTAAAGCTCAAGAACACTAATTTTGATTTTAACAACTTATAATTTATTTTCCTAATTTAATTCTTTTTGCATGGTAGCATCCTTTTTAACTAACTCATTCTAACATATTATTTACAAAAATTAAAAGTGAAAATTTATTAAAATAAAAGGGAAAAACCGTGATATATATACATGAACATATAATTTTTATTTTTCATTTTTAATCACTTTAAACTCATCTTTAATATTTCACATAATTTTTATATATGATTATTATTCAAATGAAACATAACTAAACATAAAAATCATATGAATCATAATTAAAAATGCTCAAAATTAAATTAGCTAAACATATGAACATTTTACTACAATAATCTATTTAACATATTATTTAGTTATTATCATTTTATTATACTACACATAAACATACAAGTGCACTCATGTGATGTTTAACATATTTAACATAATTTTCGTACTCATAAAATCATAATAACAAAACAAATTAATTTACTAAAAGGATAATATAAGATAAGGCTAGTCACCTTAATTAGGATGTTAATCGTCAGATCTAAAATAAATTTTAGATCGGATAATTCCTTCACCCATATTACCCAAGTTATTCACCCAAAATAATCCATGAAGTTAGCTCTTAATATACCCACTAATTAACTAGAACTACTAAGGATTTATTAGAAATAATATTAAGGTTTTTATTTAATGTTTTAGGAAGAAAAATGGAAAAAATAAAAGAGAGAAATGATGGTGTAAGTGCACGACATTTCTAAGGGAAATGAATGTGATTTTGCTCTTTGTAATTAATGAGGACAAGTCATACAAATTTAGATGATAATGTTTGATTTAATTAGAAATTTAATGTTTTAATTAAATGATTTAAAGCATCATCAAGCTCATCATCAACCATTTAGTCCACATTACTATTTAGTGCATTAAAAATGTCTTTTAGATGTTTTAAAATGTTTTCCACGAAATTAGTCAGTTTTAAAAAGTCGGGCGTCAAAAGCGATAAAAGTTAAAGGTTGCGCGTTTGACAATTTTTTTGAAATACCTCTACTTTTAAATTCTAAGACTAAAATATTTTATTTATTACTTGAGAAAATATTTAAAAGTGACGGGAATGAAAATGGTAATATTAAAGTAGTAGTATTGAATTTGTATTTATATTTTTATTAAAAATATAAACTTTAAATTTAAATGTAAAATAAAATAAAAGTGATGATGATAAATTAAAGGTGTAAGAAAAATTGGACTTGTGTAAGTAATAATGGAAGAGGATAGACTTTGAATTAATTGGTCCAAAAGTCAAAAGTCAAATTTTCGGGCTCGATTTTCATTTCTCGAAATTTTCGATTTGCGCGATCGCGAAAGGTCTCGAAATAAAAGATATGATCTTAAAATAGTATTTTGAAATAAAATCGGAAATAAAAATAAAACTAATTTTCAAAAGGTACTAAATATAAAAATCGGATCTTAACCCTCGAGATTTTGATTAAAATTTTACTAGGTCGAAATACCTATTTTTTTCGTTGAATGTTATAGATTTAAAGAATTATAAACAAACGTCAAAAAGTTAATCAATTTAAAGTAAGTGTGACTTCAAATTTCGACAATTTAGAAAAAGGTTAGTTTAATAGAAATGAAATAGTAATTTGATATTAAAACTAAAGTTTTTATTTTGAAAACGAAAAATGTTTGAAATTGAATTTTATGAATAAAAGGTTTTACATTTATTTTTATGAATAGTAAATATAACTTAACCCTTTTTGAAATTTGAAAGGCGATATAAATTTTGTGTTGATTTTTATAAAATTTTGAAATGTATTTATTTTTCAATTCTGAAGATAATAGAACAAACTTTATTTTTCAAAATTTTTAAATTTGTACTTAGGAAAATTTATTATTATTTGGCGAAAAATTTCAGTCGCATTTTTATTATATGGAAAAAGGATGAATTTAATTAGAGGAATTAAATTCTTTTATACAATTGTGTTAAAATAACACGGGGTGTTACATATTTAGTAATTAAAGTTTTTATTTAAATGAATTATGAGTCATAATAATCAAGTGGAACCACTTGACTAATTTGGAAGGTTCCCCTTGATATTTTGATAAAGAAAAGTCTTTCACGAAATTCATCAGTTTTAAAAAGTCGGGTGTCAAAAGCGATAAAAGTTAAAGTGTGCGCGTTTGACGATTTTTCGAAATATCTCTACTTTAGAATTTTAAGACTAAAATATTTTATTTACTATTCGAGAAAATATTTAAAAGTGATGGAAATGAAAATGGTAGTATTAATGTAGTAGTATTGTATTTTGTATGTATTATTATTATTAAGTATAAACTTTAAATTTTAATACATAAAAATAAAAAATGATGATGAAAATATAAAGGTGTAAGTAAATGTGTAAGAAAATGGAAGATGATAGACTTAGAAAAGTCTAAGTCAAATGGTTCTAATAAATTTTTCGGGCTCGATTTTCGTTTTTGAAATTTTCGATTTGCGCGATCGCAAAAGGTTTCAAAATAAAGGATATGATCTTAAAATAGTGTTTTGAAATAAAATCGGAATTAAAAATAAAATATAATTCTCGAAAGGTACTAAAACAAAAATCGGATCCTAATCCTCGAAATTTTGAATAAAAATTTCTTAGGTCGAAATACTTATTTTTTTCGTTGAATGTTATAGATTTAAAGATTTATATTCAAACGTCAAAACTTTAATCAATTTAAATTAGGTGTGACCTATAATTTCGACAATTTAGAAAAAAGTTAGTTTAATAGAAATGAAATAGTAATTAGTTATTAATAAAATATGATTTATTAAAAATAATCAAAATGATTATATTTTCATTAAATGTTGATGTTAAGTTTGCTTTTAAAAAGAAAATGGAAGAGGATAAGATTGTTTGATTTTTGATTTGCGTGTTTGAAATTGTTGACCCGAATTTCAGAGACTGGAAAAGTATAAAGGTTCATTTTTATTCGAAAATGAAAAATGTTCGAAATTGAATTTTATGAATAAAAGGTTTTACATTTATTTTTATGAATAATAAACATAACTTAACCTTTTTGAAATTTGAAAGGCGATAATAATTTTGTGTTGATTTTTATAAAATTTTGAAATGTGTTTCTTTTTCAATTCTAAAGGTAATACAACAAATTTTATTTTTCAAAATTTTTAATTTTGTACTTAGGAAATTTAGTATTATTTGGCGAAAAAAATTCAGACGTATTTTTATAATACGGAAAAAGGATGAATTTAATTTAAGGAATTAAATTCTTTTATCATATTGTGTTAAAATAACACGGGGTGTTACAGGTGAGCTCACTTTGGGGACATTTGGGAGCCTCCTAATCATCCTAAGACTCACATGAACCGTGGCTAGCCCAAGAGGGGACTAAAATCTTCAACTCATTCCACAATTCAAAAAGAAGATCAACTTTATGCGTACGCTATCACAAGTAGTTAGCTTTATGTCCTTGTCTCACTTTATGCATTTGTCTCTTTGATTCAATTCTTATGATCAGTTTGAAGGGGTCATTAGGACCACCTATACTTGCTCTCCAAGGCCATAATCTCGGCCATTGGATTAAAGCAACAATTGTAGGGTGTAGATGTTAGTCTAGTGTCCTTTTCAATCTTTAAGCTTTAGTTGTTTGTATCAGATTTGTAAGGGCCCTTTTGGCCGTTTTTTCTAGTTGTTGTGAGGCTCATTTGTAGCCCTTAGATCCTTAGAAAGTTTAGGGTTAAGATGCAAGCCTTGGTATTATATAAACTGTTCGGGGTGATTTTCTCACTCTATTCGTATTTGTATTGTGGGTTTATTAGTATTATCCTTTCTAAGTATTTTAGAATATCGTGGTTGATTATATGTGTCGGAAATAACGAAAGATTAAACAATGCAAATAAAGACAAGACACACGAAATTGTTTGCGTGGGAAAAACCCTTAGAAGTAAGGGAAAAACCACGGGCACCAAGCCAGGAGAGGATTTGCACTATGATTCGGACAGAACGTGCAAAACTTACAGAACGGTCAGAACTTCCAGATTACGAGTATACAATCGAGAGTTATTTCAATGAATTTAGAGTGTCGAGTATGAGTTTTTCAGTAGTTGATTCAAGTTGTGTTTTCCTTTGATGAGTGCTCTTTATATAGTGTTTCCAAATGCTTTCCAAGGGCTCTTTAATGGTAGTTAATGCTCTCCTTGATTCTAGCCTTGATTCTTGCCTTATTTATTGCTAGACATTAACTGCTCTGCAGTGCATTTGTCTTTATGGCAATTTGGGAGTAATTATTGCTGCTGACTTCTTCTTCAATGTAGGAGATATGGTTGTTGACTTAGTCTATGCTTCCAACGTCACACTTTCTCCTTGCTTTTGGGCTTTTACTTCTTGGACCTTTCATAACCTACTCTGACCATGACCTTCCTTGTTGACTTCGGCCTTTGACTTTGACCTTGTTTGACTGGGCTCCTCTCCTTGACTTGGGCCTATTTGTTTTGTATTCGGGTTTGGACCATGTGAATATTTTGGTCCCAACATTTGCCCCCCATTTCCTCAGTCTCCTGGCCTGGCCTGGCCTGGTCTGGAAGTGAGGAAATGTATTCCCGTGCAGGGGTTGAGGGTAGACTGTCAGTTCAGAATAGGCGCCAAGATCAAGATCAAGATTGTGTGCCTGTGTTGGAGGCGAAGTCTTTGAAGCCAGATTTCTTGATTGGCTCTTTCTCGAAGTCCCACAAGTCAGAGCTTGCAAGAGTCCAAGACGCGGTTGAAAAGTCTGTTGGTCGGTGGCAGTAGGACAGTCATCATTGCAGAGCAGACATGATGATATCCGATGCATGCGAGGAGCTCGGGGGGTCTGAACACGAGAACAATAACCTGGCCAGGACTGAGTGCGAGAGAATCTAGACACATTTTGCCGGTCAGGACTGAGTGTGATATCCTGGGGAGCCTAACTCTGTGAGTCCTGCAGGGGACCTTGATTTGTTAATTGGAACTTTGATTTTGCTGGGGGTATGCCCCCTACTTGGACATGCATTGTTTTGGAGTCATTTGTCTTTGTAACTGCCAAGATACCATAGATGGTTGTAGTGGCTTTGTTTTGTTTCGTTTTGTTTTGTAAAATTTGTCATGAGTCTTTTTTGTTTTGTCATTTGTTATGGTGCGCACAAATTTTGTTTTGAATTTGTCAAGTAGCATGCATGCGTTTGAAAGTTTAGGCGACCACACCTTGGGGTTCTCTTTACGGACACTACATCCCTGTCCCGTTTTTGCAGTCGTACAGGGGCTGATGCCTTTCTTTTTGTATTTGGTTTGTTAGTCTGTTTTGTTGTACTGATGCGCTGATCTGCTTCGCTGTCTGCTCGGAGGTCTGCTCGCTTAGCCTGTCAAAGACAGATGTGGGTCGACTCACATGGCGTTTTTGCCAACGGCCCTCCGACGCTTAAGTCAGTTATGATTCTGATATGAATAATAAATTACGTATGACAAAGTTTAGAGATGAGTGACCTACCAGGGTTCAGGAATCATTTTACCTTCTAGGGCTCGCTGTATGTTTGTACCTTTTTCTGCTAGTACGGGGCAGTCCTAAAACCTTTTCCTCTATAGGCTGGACTCCTGCGTACTACCATGTTGCTATCCTGGAGTCCTGTCCTGAACATCATATCCTCTTCTACTCTGATGTGTGCTAACGCTTTGGCCTGCACATCTTCAAAGGTCGCACAAGGGTATCGGGTTAGTTCAGTATAAAGTTCAGAATCTCTTACCAAGCCTTGCCGGAATGCTTCTATTGTTGTGCCGATATCACATCTCGGAATGGAAATTTTTTCTTTGTTCAAGCGGTACAGAAAATCTCTGAGGGATTCGTCCTCGTTCTGAATGATCCTGTACAGATCACTGGTCTGCTTCTCCAACATTCTCGCCGCGAATCAACATTGAAGAGGTTGATCAGATCCGCGAAGGTTTTGATACTCCTGTTCGGCAGGTTGATGTACCACTGCAGGGCTGGACCTGTCAGGGTAGAGCCAAAACTCTTACACATACAGGCTTCACGTTTCTCCACGGGAATAGCCGCATTGATCATTATTTGTTTATATTGTGCAACATGCTCCTGGGGTCAGTTGTCCCATCATAGAGTTTCAGGTTTGGCGGAGTATACTTTTTGGGCATCTCCACCATTGCTATGCAATCGTCAAAGGGCGAATCAGCGTAGCTTTACGCCTGGCGACTCTATTGGTGAAGCGATCCTGGAACTTTCCGCACCAACTCCGAAATTTTCTGTAACTCCTGTCCCATGAACTGCATGACCTGGGCCGCCGTTATCCCTTCTCGGGCCGTTTCCGCCGCTCGCCGTTTCGCCGACCATCTCCGCCCCCAGCATTTTCGTTCGGGATTCCTCCAGAAGTTCCAGGGTTGCCCTTTGATCCTGAACCAACAGAAAAAATAGAAAAGTCAATTTGTTTGATCACATCCGAGAATGGAGTACCTGGTTGGATCTGAGATCCTGAGGCTTTTTTCTTAGAAGGAGAGTCCAGTTGTTTCTTTAGCGCAGCCTCGGCTTCCTTTGAGCGTGCAGCTTCTGCCTGGGCATTCGCCGCAGCTTGCTGGGCTTCCAACGCAGCTTGCTGGGCTTCCAACGCTGCTTGCTTGGCATGTTCCAATTCTGCCTGGAGTTTCAAGAGAAGCTCGTTGTTCTGATCCGCCATCTTTGATTTTTTAGAGCGGTGTGAGGGTTGTTTTATGGATTAATAAAATAATATCCCCACAGACGGCGCCAAACTGTTCGGGGTGATTTTCTCACTCTATTCGTATTTGTATTGTGGGTTTATTAGTATTATCCTTTCTAAGTATTTTAGAATATCGTGGTTGATTATATGTGTCGGAAATAACGAAAGATTAAACAATGCAAATAAAGACAAGACACACGAAATTGTTTGCGTGGGAAAAACCCTTAGAAGTAAGTGAAAAACCACGGGCACCAAGCCAGGAGAGGATTTGCACTATGATTCGGACAGAACGCGCAGAACGCATGCAATCTGGCCGTAACTTCCAGACTACGAGTATACAATCGAGAGTTATTTAAATGAATTTAGAGTGTTGAGTATGAGTTTTTCAGTAGTTGATTCAAGTTGTGTTTTCCTTTGATGAGTGCTCTTTATATAGTGTTTCCAAATGCTTTCCAAGGGCTCTTTAATGGTAGTTAATGCTCTCCTTGATTTTAGCCTTGATTCTTGCCTTATTTATTGCTAGACATTAACTGCTCGTCCGTCAGGCCAGAATCTACCGGGAGTAATTATTGCTGCTGACTTCTTCTTCAATGTAGGAGATATGGTTGTTGACTTAGTCTATGCTTCCAACGTCACACTTTCTCCTTGCTTTTGGGCTTTTACTTCTTGGACCTTTCTTAACCTACTCTGACCATGACCTTCCTTGTTGACTTCGGCCTTTGACTTTGACCTTGTTTGACTGGGCTCCTCTCCTTGACTTGGGCCTATTTGTTTTGTATTCGGGTTTAGACCATGTGAATATTTTGGTCCCAACATAAACCAAGCATAACTCATTGTCAAAATTAGAATTTGATGAATGAAAAAATTTGAGTTTGAGTGTTTGCTCAAATATGTCTCTTTGCTTTGTGCTTGAGCTAAAAACTTAGGGTGTTTAGTGGCTTAGTGCTTAAACACTCGATCCTTCTATCCTTGGCTAAGTGCTTGGAAGAAGACTATCCCTTGTTTATCGTTTTTATTTCACTTAAATCACAAAATTACTCACAAAAAATACAAAAACAGCCGAGCCATTTTCCTTGTTTTCAAACCGAATTTGATTGAGTTTTGAGTGAACTTTGAGCCCTTGAAGTTTCACTCCAGTATCAGCTGGTTGTAGGTTTGCTTGGTGATCTCTAGGGCCTTGGGAAACAGGCCAAGAGTGCCCTGGGCCCGGTTTTGGGCCCGAAACCCGAAATTGAAAAATGGTGCATTTTGTAGTATATTTTGAAATGTGAAGGCCCGTGAAGCCGTATTTTGTTTTTGCAAATGCTAATAGGCGGTTTTAGCAACCGGGCCTAAATTTAGGAATTTAGGAGAATTGAATTGGGCCTTGTTAATGTAAAAGGGCCAATTGCGTTATGTGTTTGTGAAAGGGTGTGCGCATGCCGATTTGGATCTAGACTCGAGACAAGAAAGACTCTACGTGAACCAAAAGACATTTATTAGGAGTGATGACACCTAGTGACCTCATTTTGCATTTTAAGACGACTCAACTCGAATTCGACACAGTTAGTATCGTAAAAGCATGCATGTAAAAGTCCATTGTTACATCACTGGGTTTTGGTGGGAGGTACGGATACGGGTATCCACAGGAAGAACCAGAGTGTAGCCGTATCAGTCAATGCATAGAGATAAAGATAAGAAGAGCATTGATCCTAGTTTAGGATCGAAACCTACCTATTCGAGCGAGAATTGGCCAGAACTGTAGGTGCCGAGACCTTTACTAATTAACAATTAGTATAAATCAAATTATTCTAATTTGATGAGCAAGATCTATGTATTAACGAATTTACTTTGTAGATCAAGTTTATAGAAATTATACCTTCCAAAGGGATTAAAAAAAGGGCACAAAATAGAACTCCTTTCTCTTTCGTTTCTTGAACTTAAAAATTAGGATGATCCTCCAAAAATCGAGTTTCCAAAACAGGAAACCTTCTTCTTGTTGCATCCAAGAACTACTCCAAAACTATTAGTGATTTTAAGCTAGAAATCACTAATAGTAACTTGATAATATGTAATATTATTACTATACTTAGTAAAAATAACAACTTGTTTCTTATTAATTTTAGAGAGAGTTTTTTGGAGAGATGGAGAAGAGAATGCATGTATGAAATGATTTCTCTATGGCCTTGTTTTATAAGCAAACATTAAACAAAACAAGTGTGTTCAACACACTAAATGGCCGGCCAAAGACAGAGAGAGGATAGTGAAGAGTTTTTTCCTTGTTTAGAACAAAGACATGCATTGCAATGATTTGGTTGCATGCAAACAAGAAAGCTAGTAAAACAAAATGGAATAAGACAAGAAGGAATCTAATCCTCTATCTTGCCCCTTATTTGGACGGTCCATAAGGGCCTTATATGGGTCTATTTTGTTTTCAGTATTTGTCTTACAAATACTTATAATTTATCACTTAATCATCCAATAGGATAAAGTGTAAATTATTTAATTAAACTCTTAACTCTTCTTCAATATATATGTACACTTACATGGATATTAAAATTGCACTATTACTAATCGCATTAGTCAATTAGTTCACAATTAGTGAATTAACAATTAATCACTAATTCCCATCTCTTCAAATAATTTTATCGACATAAAATTTAATCATCCGAGTTCCCAACTCGATTTCTCTCTACATTGATTCACTGACTAACTATTAGTCGATATATCAAGTTACTAATTTAATTGTATCTCATACAATTAATTAGCTTATTTATTTGGAGTACGTTCCATTAGGTGTGACTCAAAGGGATCAACTAATTACCGCCGTCACATGACAATAACTTCAAACTCTACGCAGCCAATCGTTATTGATTTACGTTAATCAATTGACAATAATTCAGGATTATCCCCATGTATTCCTTAATTGAGATTTATTATGTAATCGCACTATTTGTGGAGGACATTTACTCCAACAATCTCCCACTTGTCCGAGACAAGTTGTGCATTACTAATTCTCATGTCCGTTTCACATCTCCTACTCAGTGCAAGGTGTCTTACAGGTCGTACTTGCATCCAAATTATATCATGAGTGGTTTCCTCGATATGGAGAATAGCTGTCTGACCGGAAAATCTACCATAGATCATTTCCGAGCGTGGCCACGCATTTCCAGCGACTACTCCTCGAGTGGCCCAAAGATGTTTTACCCTGACGAGGGTGGACAATTCCCTTCCACTCGGTTATACTATATAATGCAGATCCCCATGACCCCAAAGATGCCCTTAAAGCACAACATGGCTTAGGACAAAAATGAAAGTCACCTGGAAGCTGCACCGACTCATATAATCAGTTTCCAGTCAAAAAAATCGACTCATAGGAATACTATAGAAATTCCTGCCACGATCAGGCTTCAATCACATTGAAAAGAAATTCTATAAGCGTCACTGCCCGACAGTGTGTCTCACAGTCTGTCTATGAAAACGACAAGTCATCACTATGACCCTATGGTGTTGAACCTACCATCGATCGACTTGCAGTCTAGTCATCTCGAGACGTCATCTCTTTGAGAGACTAGGGACCAAACACTTATTTCATACCGTTCACTTGAATACGTTCAATGCTGTCACACAACTATTCGGATAAACAGAGTATGCATTCAAAATGACTTAATAGAGTAAATAAACTTTAAACAATGAATGTTATTTTCATAAATGAAATAAGATACATCATCCAATTACAGAGTACAAAATCTATAGGAAATCAGGCATACGCCTTAACCCCATGGCGGCGGTGTGTGCGTCATGCTTAGCCCTTGAAAGAGGCTTGGTTAAAGGATCAGTGAGATTGTCGTCTGTCCCAACCTTACAAAGATCTATTTCCTTTCTTTCCACATTGTCTCCAATAACATGGTATTTCCTCAAAACGTGTCTAGACTTATTACTAGACTTGGGCTCCTTAGCTTGAAATATGGCCCCACTATTATCACAATAAATAGTGACTGGATCTGCGGCGCTAGGGACTACTCTTAGTCCATCCAAGAACTGTCGAATCCACACAGCTTCCTTAGCAGCCTCCGACGCTGCCAAATATTCAGCTTCCGTTGTAGAATCCGCTGTGACACTTTGCTTGAAACTTTTCCAACAAACAGCTCCACCATTCAATATAAAGACATAGCCGGATTGAGATTTCAAATCAACCCCGTCGGTTTGGAAACTTGCGTCCGTGTAACCCTTTACACGCAACTCAGGTTCTCTTCCAAACACAAGAAACGAATCCTTAGTTCATCTCAAGTACTTAAGGATATTCTTCCCGGCTATCCAGTGACTCTCACCGGGGATGGCTTGATACCGACTCTTTATGCTCAAAGCGTATGCGACATTGGGACGAGTGCACATCATAGCATACATGATTGATCCCACAGCGAAAGCATAAGGGATCATCTTCATGCGTTCAATGTCCTCAGGTGTCGTGGGACATTGAGATTTTCTCAACGTTATTCCTACACCCATCGGTAGAATTCCTCTCTTAGAGTTTTTCATATTGAATCTATCAAGGATCTTATCAATATAAGCTTCTTGACTTAATGCTAGTATCCTTTTAGATCTATCTCTATAGATCCGGATACCCAAGATGCGTTGTGCCTCTCCCAAGTCCTTCATTTGGAAGTGATTCCCTAATTTCTGCTTTACCGAGTTTAAACTTGGAATATCATTCCCAATAAGTAGTATGTCATCCACATACAAGACAAGAAAGGTTACCTTGCTCCCACTAAATTTCATGTATAAACAAGGTTCTTCCGCACTTCGAGCAAAACCATTTTGTTTTATAACATGATCAAATCTATGATTCCAACTCCTTGATGCTTGCTTAAGACCATAAATGAATCTCTTAAGCGTGCATACTTTCTTAGGGTTGGATGTATCCACAAAACCTTCAGGTTATGTCATATAACTTCCTCTTCTAGAATCCCATTCAAGAAGGCGGTTTTGACATCCATTTGCTATATTTCATAATCATGAAATGCGGCAACCGCTAAGATTATCCTTATGAATCGAAGCATTGCAACTGGAGCAAAGGTTTCATCATAATGAATAACTTGGACTTCTGTAAAGCCCTTTGCCACCATTCTAGCTTTGTAAACATCGATCCACATGTTTATCTATGCCGAGTTTGATTTTAAAAATCCATTTACATTAAAGGGGTCTCACTCCTTCGGGTAAATCCACCAAGTCCCATACTTGGTTCTCGTACATAGAATCCATTTCGGATTTCATGGTCTCAAGCCATTTCTTGGAGTTGAAACTACTAACAGCCGCCTTGTAGGTTGTGGGTTTGTCGATTTCTAAAAGCAACAAATTACCCTCTTCGTCGATGTTACTGAGGTAACGGTCAGGTTGATGACTTATTCTTCTTCTCCTCCTAGGAACTACAACCGTTTCAGAAGATGAGAGAACGATTTCCTCATTTTCCTTCTCGGTTTGTGGCTCTTGAACTTCATCAAATTCAAATATTCTCCCACTCTGTCTTTTAGAAATGTATTCATTTTCTAGAAAGACAGCATCACGAGCCACAAACACTTTGTTCTCGTGAGAATTGTAGAAGTAATAACCACATGTGTCCTTAGGATAACCTACAAAAAGACATTTGTCAGACTTTGGTGCAAGATTATCGTCAGACTTTTTCTGAACAAATGCCTCACAACCCCAAACTCTCTTGAATGACAAATAGAGGACCTTCCCCGTCCATATCTCATATGGAGTCTTATTGGCCGCTTTAGTCAGACTTCGATTTAGTGAGAAAACAGCAGACAATAGTGGCAAAACCCCAAAATGATCCAGGAAGCTCACTTTGACTCATCATAGACCGAACCATATCTAATAAAGTTCGGTTTCTCCTTTCTGCAACACCATTAAACTGTGGTGTGCCTGGAGGAGTCCATTGTGACACTATGCCACAATTTTTCATATGTGAATCAAACTCATTACTTAGATATTCACCACCACGATCTGATTGCAGTGCTTTTATCTTCTTATCAAATTGATTCTCTACTTCAATTTGAAATTCTTTAAATTTCTCAAAGGCATCACTTTTATGTCTCATTAAGTAAACATAACCATATCTACTTAAGTCATCGGTAAAAATAATGAAGTAATGATATCCTCCTCTAGCGGTGATATTTAATGGACCACAGACATGTTGGAGTATGTGTCCTCCACAATAGTGCAATTACTTAATAAATCTCAATTAAGGAATACATGGGGATAATCCTGTATTATTGTCAATTGATTAACGTAAATCAATAACGGTTGGCTGACTAGAGTTTGACGTTATTGTCGTGAGAACGGCGGTAATCAATTGATCCCTTTAAGTCACACCTATAGAAACGTACTCCAAATATTTAAGCTAATTAATTGTATGAGATACGATTAAATTAGTAACTTGATAAATCGACTAACGGTTAGTCAATGTATTAATTTAGAGAGAAATCGAGTTGTGAACTCGGATGGTTTAATTTTATATCGATAAAATTATTAGAGGAGATGAGAATTAGTGATTAAACGTTAATTCACTAATCATGTATATCTTACTAATGAGATTAGTAAGAGTACATTTTAATATATGTGTAAGTGTACATATATATATTAAAGGAGAGTCAAGAGTTTAATTTGATAATTTATACTTTATCATATTAGATGATTAAGTGATAAATTATAAGTATTTGTGGGACAAATATTGAAAAACAAATTAGACTCATATGGCCCCCATATGGACCGTCCAAATTGAAGGAAAAGGGGATTGATTCCCTTTTTGTCTTATTTGCCTTGGTTTCTTGTTAATTGATTTAAGCATGCTAAACATTATCATTACATATGCATGCTATTGTTCTTCACAAGAAAAAGCAAGAAAAGACTCTTCCCTCCTTCTCTCCTCAATAGGCCGGCCCCCTTGTAGTGTGTCTAACACACTTGTTTTTCTCTTATTCTCTTATATAATAAGAAGGCTAAAGAGAGAGAATGTAAGCATGCATCTTTGATAACTTCTTCTCTCTCAAAACTCTCTAAAATAATAAGAAACTTGTTCTTATATCTTCTACTATATTACTAAGTGTTAGTAATAATTTTATTCACATATTATCAAGGTTTCTATTATTGATTTCTAGATCAAAATCATTAATAGATTTTGGAGTACTTCTTGGGTGCAACAAGAAGGAGGTTTCCTATTTAGGAAACTCGGGTTTTTGGAGGATCATCCTAAAACTTAAGCTCAAGAAACAAAACTAGAAAGGAGTTCTAGTTTTGTGCCCAACATTTCCCTTTGAGAAAGGTATAATATTTCTAAACTTGTAACAAAGTGAATTTATACTACAATAGATCTTGCTAAATCAAATTAGAATAATTTGATTTACACTAATATTTGATTAGTGATTGGGATGAGATCCCTACAAGTGGTATCAGAGCCAAGGCTTGTAGTTACAAATTTATTTTGTTGTTTTTGGAGTTTTATATATTTATTGAGAATAAATATGATAAAATCCAAAAATAGTGTTAAAAGTTGTTTTAACACGAGATTTTTATTGCATGCATAGTTTCTGGTCTCATGAAGTTACTGGTCAAATTTCGTAATTTTTGAAATTTGTTTGCTAATTAAAATGATTTTTATACAAAACCAAGTCAAAAAGTGTGTTTTTGGCTAAAATAATTACTATAAATAGTTATAGTTGGAATCTGGTCACGAAATTGTTACACAGTGATATTTCATATTTATATATTCTGCATGTAAAGTTTTAGAATCAGATCTTGAGTTTTGAATATTTATTCATTTTTTTTTTTAAATCGGTATGATATGCATTTTATGTCCAAAAATATAGTAAACGTTGTTTTATGGACATGAAATTTATACCAATATTTTTATACATTATGAGGATTCTCTCGTATAAATTTGGGATTTTTCCTCACTGTTTTAGACGTTTTCTTGATTTTATGAGATAAAATCGATGAAATCGTATGTTATTTTTTATAAAATAATTCGTAAATATTTTCTAACCAAACTTTTCATTTCTGATATTTTGGAAGTGTTCCAGAATATACAAATTTTTGTCAAAATAAAAATGATTTTATTTTATTTTATTTTGATTTTATAAAGCTTTATTCATAAATAGTTATGATTAAACCTAGAACTAATTAGCAAATGACCAAGTTTATGAACTAAAAACACCATGAATTAGGGAAAACTAATTTTGAGTGTTCTAAATCAGTTTAGAAGTTTTTAGTTCAAGCTTAAAAGGTGTTTTAAGAATTATTGATTAATATGAGATTAATCGATTAAAAATGAGATCGGTTTGAAACGATTTAATGCGTTTTTTGTTTAGGGCGATTTTGGCATGTTTTTATTTATAAGCTTTTCATTTTGCATGTTTGGATGAATGTTTATTATTGAATGAATGTTTGTTCTTACTAGTATGGCCATAGTTTGTTATATTTTTACCAATATTGCCCGTAATGAAAGGGAATATCGTGTGGTTTGTAATTAAATGCGATCTCGAATCGCCGGTTTGTAATTTAATAGTTTATTTCATTTACAAATGTATAATAGGATTGCTATGTATTCATTTGTAATTTAACTTGTAACTATTTGTAATCCGAAGACCGGCGATGGATCGAGATGGAGCCTTAGAAGTGTTCTAAAGCTAGCAAGGATGGGCCTTGGATGAAGCCCTTATGAAGAGGGACCAAAGGAGTTGGTTTCCAATTTGTAACTCCTTGTATTTTTAATTACTTTTAGGTGGCCATACTAGGTTTATGCTTGCTTGCTCATGCTTGTTTGATTGCTTATTTTCCGCACACATGCCAAAATCGCCATGCATGCCACGATATCCCACTATGATTGTCGTTTTTAGGTCGCCATTCTTAAAATTAGTTCACTTATAAAGAATATTATGACTAAAATCGACAAGATCACCCACATTTTTTATCAAAATGAATTGAGATTAAGCCTTTCCAAATGTAGCGACTATGAACCCCATGTTCGTGAGGACCTCCGCGACGTGGAACCTTGTTACCATGGGTAAGTAGTGGGAGGAAGTCCCATGCTAATTTGGTTTGGACTCAACCAAATAAGAGTTATTTGGGGCTAATGGATGCATTTTATAGAAAATCATCAACCAAGCATTCTAGTGTAGAATTAGTCAAGTGTTGACTTATCGTTTTTATATAAAAGGAAACATGAGATGTCTAATTTTATATGAAAAACGAGTCTTGGAATCATTTATATAATTTCGTGGGAGATCATTATATAAATGGACATTTGTTTTAAAAGGTGTTTTAGCAAATGTCATTAATGAACAATGAATGTTTATTTTTCCTCACATTTGTTGTAGAATTATTCATTTGAAATCGCAATGACAACTTTAACTCCCGCACCCATTTTGGGTAAATATTCATGGTTGAGAACCGTGATGGATAAGTGTATCCTAAAGGATGACGGTAGCAACTTTGTCGAATGCGATTCGACTATAAGGGGCGCTGCTCAATCCGACAATGTGCTTAAGAACCTTACCGAACCACCTCCCACCGAACCCGGACTTAGGGCCACCGCGGCGGCACGAGCCGCCTTACGATGAGCACCTAAAGGTTGACAATGACGTTAAAAATATATATTGATTTGGTCAATGTCAAATTCTCTCAAACTTCGCTTCGTTACTCACTAAAGTGCATATGAGATATTCACTAAAGTGACGACGATGTGCTTCGACCTAGATAGCACGAAAGTGAATGAGGATTGAGAGAAAAAGATGTTCTTTTAATGAGATTGAAGAACATAAACTTTGGGGTTAAGAAAGGGAAGGGAGCTTATAAAGCTCGGTTCAAGGAAGATAAGGGTAAGGGAAAGGCTATTGAGAATAGCAAATCCAAACCCGGTCGTTGGAAGCGCAATTGTCCCAAATTCTTGAAGGAAAAGAATGATGGATGTGCGACATCCAAAGAAATTGTTCCTTCTAGTCTTTATATGATTGACATAAATCATGCTTGCATTTCCACATGGGTAAAGGATACCGGATGTGGAACTCACCTTTGCAATCACTTGCAGGGGATGAGCACTAGCCAAGGGTGATGTAGATCTCCGCATGGGTAATGGAGCTAGTGTAACACTCGGCTGACTAAAGTAGAAATGTCATTCACGGTAGCTCGCCATTTGCGCGCATCGCCCCAAACCAATACGGGCCCTTTCCAGCGCCCTTTGTCCTCACTCGTGCGCATCCTGAGAAATCCCCAGGAGGTCACCCATCCTAAGACTACTCTCAGTGAGCACGCTTAACTGAAGAGTTCTTAAGATGAGCCACCAGAAAAGAAGATGCATCTTGTTGATATGAGTTGCACTTACAATCCTTTTAAGCACTAGGTCACTTGAGCTCATCACATGGACCACTTCAACAGGGAACCCGGCTCAAATAACCTCGGACAACACCGGGTGTTACACACCTCACACCCGGTGTTGTCCGAGGTTATTTGGGGCCGTTCCCGCTGAAGAGGTCCATATGATAAGCTCAAGTGACCTAGTGCTTAAAAAGATTATAAGTACTACTTATACGAACAAGATGCATCTTCTTTTCTAGTGGCTCGATCATCTAAAAAACTCTTTAGTTAAGCGTGCTTGCAGGAGAGTAATCTTAGGATGGGTGACCTCCTGGAAGTTCTCGAGATGCGCACGAGTGAGACAAAGTGCACCGAAAGGGCCCGTGTTGGTCTCATGCGATGTACGCACCTGGCGAGCTACCGTGAATGACATTTCGCCTTTAGTCAGCCCGGTGTTACAAATGGTATCAGAGCAACCCGGCGACCGTGTGGTCGAATCCTAGGTACGCACCTAGCCGTGTGGTCGAATCCTAGGTACGCACGTAGCTGGGGAGGATTCTGGAATGCTATATTGTAAGTAGCTACCAGGCGCAACGAGGACGTTGCGTTCTTCAAGTGGAGGTGTGTAACACCCGGTGTTGTCCGAGGTTATTTGGGCCGGGTTCCCCGTTGAAGTGGTCCATGTGATGAGATCAAGTGACCTAGTGCTTAAAAGGATTGTAAGTGCAACTCATATCAACAAGATGCATCTTCTTTTTTCTGGTGGCTCATCTTAAGAACTCTTCAGTTAAGCGTGCTTGCTGGAGAGTAGTCTTAGGATGGGTGACCTCCTGGTAAGTTCTCAGGATGCGCACGAGTGAGGACAAAGTGCACTGGAAAGGGCCCGTGTTGGTCTGTGGGCGGATGTACGCAGCCTGGCGAGCTACCGTGAATGACATTTCGGCCTTTAGTTGGGGCCGAGGTGTTACAGCTAGAGTAGCGGCCGTTTCCATGGGAAATTTTGTACTCACTCTAGCTAATGGTTTAGAGTTGTACTTGAATAACTGCTATTTTGTACCAACTCTAACCAAAAACATTATCTCCGTCTTCGTGGTGAAACCACTTCAATCGGAGGTATTTATGTTTTGAATGATGTCAATGATGTTTATCATATAGAGAACAAGAAGCTCAAAACTGATGAATCAAACAAATCCTACCTTTGGCATTATCGTTTAGGTCACATAAACGATAGACGCATAAAGAGACTTGTTGAGACCAAGGTTCTCAAATCATTTGATTGCGAATCATATGGTACGTGCGAGGCTTGCCTTTTAGGGAAGATGACTCGTGCACCCTTTAATGGTAAAGGGACACGAGCAAGTGAGGTTTTAGGACTCATACATACCGATGTGTGTGGTCCATTAAACATCACTGCTAGAGGAGGATATCATTACTTCATTACTTTTTCCGATGACTTAAGTAGATATGATTATGTCTACTTAACAAGGTATAAAAGTGATGCTTTTGAGAAATTTAAAGAATTTCAAAATGAGGTTGAGAACCAATTTGATAAGAAGATACAAGCACTACGATCGGATCGTGGTGGCGAATATCTAAGTAATGAGTTTTGATTCACAACTTAAGAATTGTGGTATAATATCACAATGGACTCCTCCGGGCACACCACGGATGAATGGTGTTGCAGAAAGGAGAAACCGAACTTTATAAGATATGGTTCGGTCTATGATGAGTCAAAGTGAGCTTCCTGGATATTTTGGGGGCTTTGCGCTACCGTCTGCCGTTTTCTCACTAAATCGAAGTCCGACTAAAGCAGCCAACAAGACTCCATATGAGATATGGATGGGAAAGGTTCCCTATTTGTCATTCATGAGAATTTGGGGTTGTGAGGCATTCGTTAAGAATATATCTGACGATAAACTCACACCAAGGTCTGACAAATGTCTTTTTGTAGGTTATCCTAAGGAAACGTGTGGTTATTACTTCTACAACCCTCACGAGAACAAAGAGTTTGTGGCTCGTGATGCTGTCTTTCTAGAAAATGAATACATTTCTAATAGACAGAGTGGGAGAAAATTTGAACTTGATGAAGTTCAAGAGCCACAAACCAAGGCAGAAAATGAGGAAACCGTTCCCTCGTCTTCTGACACGGTTGTAATCCCTAGGAGGTCAGGAAGAATTAGTCATCAACCCGACCGTTACCTCGGTAATATCGAGGAGGAGGGTGATTTGTTGTTATTCGAAAGCAACGAACCCTCAACCTAATATCGAGGAGGAGGGTGATTTGTTGTTATTCGAAAGCAACGAACCCTCAACCTACAAGGCAGCTATTAGTAGTCCCAACTCCGACCAATGGCTTGAGGCCATGCAATCCGAAATGGATTCTATGCACGAGAACCAAGTTAGGGACTTGGTAAATTTACCTGAAGGACTGAGACCTCTTCAGTGTAAATGGATATTCAAAATCAAACTCGGCATAGATAAACATATAGATGTTTACAAAGCTAGATTGGTGGCAAAGGGCTTTACACAAGTCCGGGGTATTCATTATGATGAAACCTTTGCACCGGTTGCTATGTTTCGATCCATAAGGATAATCTTAGCGGTTGCCGCATTTCATGACTATGAGATATGGCAAATGGATGTAAAAACCGCCTTCTTGAATGGGATTCTAGAAGAGGAAGTGTATATGACACAACCTGAAGGTTTTGTAGATACATCCAACCCTAAGAAAGTATGCAAGCTTAAGAGATCCATTTATGGTCTTAAGCTAGCATCAAGGAGTTGGATTTATAGATTCCATCATGTTATAAAACAAAAGGGTTTCGCTCGAAGTGCCGAGGAACCTTGTTTATACATGAAGTTTAGTGGGAGTAAGGTAACCTTCCTTGTTTTGTATGTGGATGACATACTACTAATTGGAAATGATATTCCAAGTTTGAATTCGGTAAAGGTGGAATTGGGAAACCCAAATGAAGGACTTGGGAGAGGCACAACGCATCTTGGGTATCCGGATCTATAGAGATAGATCTAAAAGGATACTAGCATTAAGTCAAGAAACTTATATTGATAAGATTCTTGATAGGTTCAATATGAAAGACTCCAAGAGAGACTTTCTTCCGATGAGTGTAGGAATAACGTTGAAGAAATCTCAATGTCCTACGACTCCTGCGGAAATTGAACGCATGAAATTGATCCCTTATGCTTCCTCTGTAAGATCAATCATGTATGCTATGATGTGCACTCGTCCCGATGTCGCTTTCGCTTTGAGCATGACGAGCCGGTATCAAGCCAATCCTGGTGAGAGTCACTGGATAGCTGTAAAGAACATCCTTATGTACTTGAGAAGAACTAAGGATTCGTTTCTAGTGTTTGGAGGAGAACTTGAGCTACGTGTAAAGGGTTACACGGATGCAAGTTTTCAAACCGATGGGGATTATCTGAAATCCCAATCCGGCTATGTCTTTATGGGGGTGCAGTTTGCTGGAAAAGTTTCGAACAAAGTGTCACTGCGGATTCTACAACAGAAGCTGAATATTTGGCAGCTTCGGAAGCAAGCTGTATGGATTCGGCAGTTCTTGGATGGGCTAAGAGTAGTCCCTAGTGCCGCAAATCCAATCACTATTTATTGTAATAATAGTGGGGCCATCTTTCTAGCGAAGAAGCCCAAGTCTAGTAATAAGTCTAGACACGTTTTGAGGAAATACCATGTTATAAGAGATAATGTGGAAATGAAGGAAATAGATATTTGTAAGGTTGGGACAGACGAAAACATCGCTGATCCTTTAACCAAGCCTCTTTCGAAGGCTAAGCATGACGCTCACACCGCCTACATGGGGTTGAGGTGTATGCCTGATTTCCTTTAGTTTTTGAGATATGTAATGGATAAAGTATCCTATTATATATATGAAAATAACATTCATTGTTTAGAGTATATTTACTCTTTTAAGTCATTTTGAATGCATACTTTGTTTATCCGAATAGTTGTGTGACAACATTGAACGTATTCAAGTGAACGGCATAAACTAAGTATTTGGTCCCTGGTCTCTTATAAGAGGTGACGTCTTGTAGAGACTGGATTGCAAGTCGATCGATGGTGGGTTCAACACCATAGGGTCATATGAGATGACTGATCGTTTGCATAGACAGACTGTGAAAATACTCTGTCGGGCAGTGACGCTTATAGAATTCCTTTTCAGTGAGATTGAAACCTGGTCGTGGTGGGAATTTCTATAGTATTCCTTTGAGTCGATTCTTTGACTGGAAACTGATTGTCTGAGTCGGTGCAGTTTCCGAGTGACTTTCATTTTTGTCCTAAGCCATGCCGTGAAAGGGGGTTATAAGGGCATCTTTGGGGTCATGGTGATCTGCATTATACTGATCTGATCGAGTGGAAGGGAAATGTCCACCCTCGTCAGGGTAAAACATCTTTGGGCCACTCGAGGAGTAGTCGCTGAAAATACGTGGCCACGCTCGGTAAGAATCTACGGTAGATTCCCCGGTCAGACAGCTACTCTCCATATCGAGGAAACCACTCATGATATATATCTCAGAATGCAAGTACGACCTGTAAGACACCTTGCATTGAGTGGGAGATGTGAAACGGACATGAGAATTGGTAATGCACAACTTGTCTCGGAGAAGTGGGAGATTGTTGGAGTATGTGTCCTCCACAATAGTGCAATTACTTAATAAATCTCAATTAAGGAATACATGGGGATAATCCTGTATTATTGTCAATTGATTAACGTAAATCAATAACGGTTGGCTGACTAGAGTTTGACGTTATTGTCGTGAGAATGGCGGTAATCAATTGATCCCTTTAAGTCACACCTATAGGAACGTACTCCAAATATTTAAGCTAATTAATTGTATGAGATACGATTAAATTAGTAACTTGATAAATCGACTAACGGTTAGTCAATGTAATAATTTAGAGAGAAATCGAGTTGTGAACTCGGATGGTTTAATTTTATATCGATAAAATTATTAGAGGAGATGAGAATTAGTGATTAAACGTTAATTCACTAATCATGTATATCTTACTAATGAGATTAGTAAGAGTACATTTTAATATATGTGTAAGTGTACATATATATATTAAAGGAGAGTCAAGAGTTTAATTTGATAATTTATACTTTATCATATTAGATGATTAAGTGATAAATTATAAGTATTTGTGGGACAAATATTGAAAAACAAATTAGACTCATATGGCCCCCATATGGACCGTCCAAATTGAAGGAAAAGGGGATTGATTCCCTTTTTGTCTTATTTGCCTTGGTTTCTTGTTAATTGATTTAAGCATGCTAAACATTATCATTACATATGCATGCTATTGTTCTTCACAAGAAAAAGCAAGAAAAGACTCTTCCCTCCTTCTCTCCTCAATAGGCCGGCCCCCTTGTAGTGTGTCTAACACACTTGTTTTTCTCTTATTCTCTTATATAATAAGAAGGCTAAAGAGAGAGAATGTAAGCATGCATCTTTGATAACTTCTTCTCTCTCAAAACTCTCTAAAATAATAAGAAACTTGTTCTTATATCTTCTACTATATTACTAAGTGTTAGTAATAATTTTATTCACATATTATCAAGGTTTCTATTATTGATTTCTAGATCAAAATCATTAATAGATTTTGGAGTACTTCTTGGGTGCAACAAGAAGTAGGTTTCCTATTTAGGAAACTCGGGTTTTTGGAGGATCATCCTAAAACTTAAGCTCAAGAAACAAAACTAGAAAGGAGTTCTAGTTTTGTGCCCAACATTTCCCTTTGAAAAAGGTATAATATTTCTAAACTTGTAACAAAGTGAATTTGTACTACAATAGATCTTGCTAAATCAAATTAGAGTAATTTGATTTACACTAATATTTGATTAGTGATTGGGATGAGATCCCTACAAGACATCGGTATGTATGAGTCCTAAAACCTCACTAGCTCGTGCCCCTTTACCACTAAACGGTGCATGAGTCATCTTGCCTAAGAGGCAAGCCTCGCATGTACCATATGATTCAAAATCAAATGGTTTAAGAACTTTGGTCTTAATAAGTCTCTTTATGCGCCTATCGTTTATGTGACCTAAACGACAATGCCAAAGGTAGGATTTGTTTGATTCATTTGTTTTGAGCTTCTTGTTCTCTACGTGATAAACATCATTGACTTCATTTAAAACATAAATACCTCCTATTGAAATGGTTTCACCATAAACCATATCATTAAATGAAAAAGTACATCGATTGTTCTTAATCATAAAGCAAAAGCCTTCCGCATCTAATACGGAAGTGGAGATAATGTTTTTGGTTAAAGTTGCTTGGTACAAAATAACAATTATTCAAATGCAACTCTAAACCACTAGCTAGAGTGAGTAAAAAAGTTCCCATGGAAACGGCTGCAACTCTAGCTCCATTGCCCATGCGGAGATCTACATCCCCCTTGGCCAGTGCTCGCACGTTTCTCATCCCCTGCAAGTGATTACAAAGGTGAGATCCACATCCGATATTTAATCCCCATGTAGAAATGCAAGCGTGATTGATGTCTATCATATAGAGATAAGAAGAAACAATACCTGTGGATGTCGAACATCCATCTTTCTTTTTCTTCAAGTACTTGGGACAATTGCGCTTCCAATGACCTACTTCACCACAATGGTTGCAAGTGTTATTTTGATGATTGCTTTTCCTACTCTTGGGTTTGGACTTGCTATTCACAATAGCCTTCCCATTTCCCTTATGTTTCTTGAATTGAGCCTTGTTAGCTCTCTTCCCTTTCTTAACCCCGAGAATCATGTTCTTCATTTTCATAGCAAGAACATCTTTCATCTCTATCTCATTCACTTCCATGTCTCTCTCGGCTAGAACCAAGATAGAGTGAAGCCCATGATAACTCTTATTCATGTTGTTCATATTATAGTTCACTCGGAAATGAGCAAACTTATTTGGAATCGAGTGGAGGATTCGGTTAATCGCAAGCTTTTTCGGAATAGCACATTCTTGACGCTTAAGAGTGTCTATGTACTCAATCATTTTGAGCACATGAGGACCAATCTTTAATTTTGACCCTTTTCAAGCTTAGCATCGAAAACCCGCACCGCGGCATCATAAAGCCTTATTTGCGGTGCCTTAGAGAACATTGTCGTCACTCTAGTGAATATCACTTTTGTGAGTTATGAAACGGAGTTTGAGAGTAGGTGACATTGACCAAATCAACACATTTTTCACGTCATTGTCAACCTTTAGGTTGTCCTCATAGGCGGTTCATGCCGCCGCGGAGGCCCTAGCCCCGGGTTCGTCGGGAGGTTGTTTGGTAAGGTACTTAAAAACATTGTCGGATTGAGCGGCGCCCCTTATATGCGAATCCCATTCGACAAAGTTGCTACCGTCATCTTTTAAGATACATTTATCCATCAAGGTTCTCAACCATGAATCTTTACCCAAAATGGGTGCGAGAGTGGATGTTGACATTGCGATTTCAAAATTAATTCTACAACAAAAATAAGAGGAAATATATAAGTATTCATTGTATTCAAAAACATTTGTTAAAACGCTTTTAAACAAATGCCCATTTCAATAATGATCTCCCACGAAATTATATAATTGATTCCGAGATTCGTTTTTAGATAAAATTAGATATCTCATGTTTCCTTTTATGTAAAAACGATAAGTCAACACTTGACTAATTCTATACTAGGACTCTCGGTTGATGATTTTCTATAAAATACATATTTTAGCCCCAAATAACTCTTATTTGGTTGAGTTCAAACCAATTTAGCATGAGACCACTTCTCACTACTTACCCATGGTAACGAGGTTCCACGTTGTAGAGGTCCTCATGAACATGGGGTTCATATTAGTTACAATTGGAAAGGCTTAACCTCAATTCATTTTAATAATGTGGGTGATCTTGTCAATTTAGTTATAAAACTCTTTATAAGTGAACTAATTTAAGAAACGTGACTTAAATCGACAATCATAGTGAGAGGTACGTAGCATGTATCGCGATTTTGGCATGAAAACAAACAAACAAGCAAACAAGTAAACACACAAGCATAAATCCTACTATAGCCACCTAAGAAAAGAAACAAAATTACAAGGAGTTACAAATTGGAAACCAACTCCTTTGGTCCCTCTTAAAATGGACTTCTTCCACGGCTCCTCCTTGTGTGCTTTTAGAACTCTTCCAAGGCACCATCACGGTCAATCGCTGGTCTTCGATTTACAAATAGTTACAAATTTAATTTACAAATGAATACATAGCAAAGCTATTATACATATATAAATGAAATAAACTAATTAAATTACAAGCCGGCGATACGAGATCGCAATTAATTACATTCCAACCAATATTCCCTTTCATTACGGGTAATATCGGCAAAAATAAAAGCAACTATGGCCATACTACGTAAAATAAACATTCATTCAAATGACATTCATCCATTCAAACAAACAAAACAAAATGCTTATGTATAAAATCATGCCAAAATCGCCCGAACTTATTTATTTATTTAACGGTTTAAATCTCGGTCTCACAATTTATCGATTATTGCCATAATAATCAATAAATAATTCTTAAAACACTTTTAAGCATAAAATAGAACTTCTAAACTGATTTAGAACACCCAAAAATTAGTCTCACTAATTTATGGTGATTTTAGTTCATTATTATGGTCATTTGCTAATTGTATTACCTTTAATCATAACCATTTATGAATAAAACATAAAATACATAATAAAATAAAATAAAACCATTTTTATTTTGGAAAATTTTTGTATATTTTAGAACACTTTCAGAATGTCCAAAATGCAAAGTTTGGTCAAATTTTTTTTACGAATTAATTTTGGAACAATAAAACTTCCATAACAGTATGTAAAAATGCCAAATTTACACCTTAGCATCCTCCAAATATATAAGAATATTAGTATAAATTTCATGTCCAGAAAACAACGTTTTCTATATTTTGGACATTAAAAATCATTATATACCGATTTTTATGAAATAAAAAAATAAATGTACAAAACTCAAAATCAAATTTTGAAAATTTATATGCAGAAATTATAAATAGCATATTTCATCGTGTAAAACGTTCGTGCCCAGATACAAACTATAACTATTTATAGTTAATATTTTAGCCAAAAACACACCTTTTTGACTCGTTGTATAAATATCATTATAATTAGTAAAATAAATCCAGAAATTACGAAATTTGACCAGTAGCTAAGTGAGACCAGTAACTATGCATGCTATAAAAATTTCGTGTTAAAACTTATTTTAACGCTATTTTCGGATTTTTACATATTTATTCTCAATAAATACATAAAAACTTCCTAAAGAACAAAATAAATTTGTTACTACAAGCTAGCTCTGATACCACTTTGTAGGTGCCGAGACCTTTACTAATTAAAAATTAGTATAAATCAAATTACTCTAATTTGATGAGCGAACAAGATCTATGTAGTAACGAATTTACTTTGTAGATCAAGTTTATAGAAATTATACCTTCCAAAGGGATTAAAAAATGGGCACAAAAGAGAACTCCTTTCTCTTTTGTTTTTTGAGCTTAAATGTTAGGATGATCCTTCAAAACCCGAGTTTTCAAAAGAGGAAATCTCCTTCTTGTTGCATCCAAGAACTACTACAAAACTATAAGTGATTTTGAGCTAGAAATCACTAATAGTAACTTGATAATATGTAATATTATTACTATACTTAGTAAAAATAATAACTTGTTTCTTATTAATTTTAGAGAGTTTTTTTGGAGAGATGCAGAAGAGAATGCATGTATGAAATAATTTCTCTATGGCCACGTTTTATAAGCAAAAATTAAACAAAACAAGTGTGTTCAACACACTAAATGGCCGGCCAAAGACAGAGAGAGGAGAGTGAAGAGTTTTGTTTTCTTGTTTAGAACAAAGACATGCATTGCAATGATTTGGTTGCATGCAAACAAGAAAGCTAGTAAAACAAAATGGAATAAGACAAGATGGAATGGACCGGCCTTATATGGGTCTATTTTGTTTTCAATATTTGTCTCACAAATACTTATAATTTATCACTTAATCATCCAATATGATAAAGTGTAAATTATTTAATTAAACTCTTAACTCTTATTTAATATATATTTACACTTACATGTATATTAAAATTGCACTATTACTAATCTCATTAGTTAATTAGTACACAATTAGTGAATTAACAATTAATCAGTAATTCCCATCTCTTCAAATAATTTTATCGACATAAAATTTAATCATCCGAATTCCCAACTCGATTTCTCTCTAAATTAATTCACTGACATAGTCGATTTATCAAGTTACTAATCTAATTGTATCTCATACAATTAATTAGCTTATTTATTTGGAGTACGTTCCTTTAGGTGTGACTCAAAGGGATCAATTGATTACCGCCGTCACACGACAATAACGTCAAACTCTAGTCAGCCAATTGTTATTGATTTATGTTAATCAATTGACAGTAATTCAGGATTATCCCCATTTATTCCTTAATTGAGATTTATTATGTAATCGCACTATTTGTGGAGGACACTTACTCCAACAAGAACTTCGTTACTTATTGTGGATACCCACATCCGTACCTCCCGCCAAAAACCCAGTGTTGTAACAATGGACTTTTATTGCATGCTTTTATGTTGACTTAAATGGTTCTAACTATGACGAATTCAAGTTAAATGTTTTAAAATGAAAAATGAGGTTTCTTTATGGGTCATCACTCTTAGTGTCCTTAGGTCTAGAGTCTAGCTTGTCTCAAGTTCAAGTTCTAATCGGCATGCGCACACCCTTTTACAAACACATAGTCTAATTGACCCTTTTGCATTAACAATGTAACACCCCGTGTTTTTGTAACACAATTTTATAAAAGAATTCATCCTTTTTCATTATAATAAAAATGCGACTGAATTTTTTTCGCCAAATAATACTAAATTTCTTAAGTCCTAATTTAAAATTTTTGAAAAATAAAGTATGTTGTATTATCTTTAGAATTCAAAAAGAAACACATTTCAAAATTTTATAAAAATCATCACAAAACTATTATCGCCTTCAAATTTCAAAATAGTTAAGTCATGTTTACTATTCACAAAAATAAAAGTAAAACCTTTTATTCATAAAATTCAATTTCGAACATTTTTGATTTTCGAATAAAAATGGACCCTTATATTTTTCCCGTCTTTGAAATTCAAGTCAACGATTTCAAACACGCAAATCAAAGTCAACCACCTTATCCTCTTCCACTTTTACTTATACAAAACTTCAACACTTAACATCAACTTTTGATTTAACTTTTAATCATTTTGATTATTATTTAATAAAACATATTATATTAATATCTAATTACTATTTCAATTCTATTAAACTAACATTTTCACAAAACATCGAAAATAACCATCTTAAACTGATAAACTTTTTGACGGTTGATTATAATTATTTAAATCGTTTACATTCAATGAAAAAAATAAGTATTTCGACCTAGTACAATTTTTATTCAAAGTTTCGAGGATTTAAAACCCAATTTTTGTTTTAGTCTCCTTTAGAAGTTTATTTTCATTTTTATTTTCGATCTTATTTCGAAACACTATTTTAAGATCGTATCTTTTATTTCGAGACTTTTCGCGTGCGCGCAAATCGAAAATTTCAAAAACGAAACCGAGCCCTATTTTTTCTAGGGTGGCCGACCTCTTTGTGGTCACTGTGACCAAGTTTAGTCTCTTCCTATACTCTTACACAAGCCACCCTATTAACTTTCACATCCTACATTTTCATCATCACACTAATTAGCTTACTTAAATTTAATGTTTATACATTTTTAATACTAAATACTTTACAAATACAATACTATCATTTCCATTTCTTTTCCACACAACACTTACTAATATTTCATAAAATCATTTTAAAATGCATTTCTAAAATAAAATGAAATGTAATAGTGTAATTCAATTTCTATAAAAATTATTTTTCTTACGATCGTTTAAAATCACTTTTAACTAAAACTTTCGTTTTGAAAATTTATCAACGTTCCTCAACTTTTAAATATTTTCTTCAATAGTAAATAAAATATTTTAGTCTTAGAATTCAAAAGTAGAAATATTTCGAAAAATCGTCAAACGCGCACACATTAACTTTTATCGCTTTTGACGCCCGACTTTTTAAACCCGATTTATTTCGTAAAAAGCATTTTAAAAGATCAAGGGGACAAAATCTACACCAAATAGTAATGTTGAAATGTGCAAGCAAGTATGATCATTTGGTTCCCTAATTTCCTTTAATTAAAACATTATTTTCATAAAAATCAAACTTTAATATCTAATTCATTTAACCTAATTTTTGTACAACTTTTTCCACAAGTTTTAAGGACCAAAATGAGCACCTAAACCTCCAAAATGTCGTGGCTTATACTCCCATTTTCTCTCATTTATTTTCTTCCATTTTTCTTCCAAAAACAATTAAAATAAAAACCTTAATATTATTCAAATAATTCCTAAGTGTTCTAAGTTCATTAGTGGGTTTTAGGAGCTAACTTGCATGGTTTATTTGGGTGAAGATAATGGGTTTTATGAGTGAAGAAATTTTCGATCTAAAATTTATTTTAGATCTCCGACGATTAACATCCAATTCAAGGTGACTAGTTATTTCTTATATTAGCCTCTTTGAAAATTAATTTGATTTTTATTATAAGTTTTATGAGTATGATTTTTATGTTAAAATATGTTAAACATCATTGATATGTGTTTGTATGTTATGTGGAGTATAATAAGATGATAATAAATAAGTAATATTGATAATAGTTAAAGTGTAGTAATATGTTAATATGTTTAGTTAAATTAGTTTCGAGTATTTTTGATTATGATTCATATGATTTTTATGTTTAATTATGTTTTAGTTATGTTGTAATTATATATAAAAATTATGTTAAATTTTAACAATGAGTTTAAAGTGATTAAAAATCGAAAACAAAATTATGTGTATTCTATAATTCCTCACGGCATTCCTCATTTTTTTTACTAAATTTTCACTTTTAATTTTTGTAAATAATTTGTTATGTTAAGTTAAGTTAAAATGGATATTATCATGTTAAAAGAATTAATTTAGGAAAATAAATTATAAATAGTTAATTGTGCAAATGTGTTCTTGACTTTATTATGGTGTTCATGTTGTTCTTAACATACTCAAGTTGATGTTCATGTTGAATTGCTTAAAGTAGCGCACTTTGATTTATAATGTTTTTATGTTTGTTGTTAATTTTTGTTTTAATTCACTAATAAGTTATTATAATACTAACTATATAAATTAAATGTAACACCCCGTGTTTTTATCACCAAATATTATGAAAGAATTTAATTCCTTAAATTAAATTCATCCTTTTTACTTATAATAAAAATGCGACTGAATTTTTTTCGTTAAACATGTAACACTTCATGTCAAGTTAAGTCTTTTATAATTGCGCAAGTCTTTAATTAAACAATCTCGCTCAATATTTTTCTAACACAATACGCTACAACTTTTCTCGCACCTAAACTAAAACCATTTTGAATTACTTTGAATCTGAACTTTATTCTTTCATATTCAAACTCGATAAATCAAACGATGAATCCTCGACAAGTTTCTCAACGACAAATTTTGGCACGCAAATCAAGGTCAAACTTTGACTAAATGGCCAAGCCACCTAAGTGTGATTAAGTCACCTAATCTTTTCTTAAATATACTTACTCATAATCCAAATCTAATTAAAGTAGTTTAAGCTTAATCATTTTGATTATTACTAACAAAACATATTATATTATTATCAAATTACTATTCTTTTTCCATTTAGTTAACACTTCCACAAAAACTCAATATATTGAGTCTCACTAAGTCAAAACTGATAAACTTTTTGACGTTTGAGCATAATGATTTAATTCGATAACATTCAACAAAAAAAAATATATATTTCGACCAAGTAAGATTTTATTTCAAAATTTCGAGAACCTAGTACCCAATTTTTTTTCTTTCGACTTCGTTTTGAGTTTTATTTTCATTCTTATTTTCGATCTTTCTTCTAAACATTATTCTAAGACTATATATTTTATTTTAGGACTTTTCGCATACGCGTAAATCGAAAAATCTGAGAAACAAAAATCGACCCAACTTGGTCCACTTGAGCCGAGATTAGTCAAGTTACAAGGCTCAAGGATGCTTTCCATTCTCTTCCTCATTTTACTACATTGTCTAATCCCTTGCCACCCTAGTTTAACATACATCATCCTAAGCTTGACCATTATGACTTGCTTTATACAACTTGTTTAAACCTTTGCTTTCACACTTCCTACATAATGCAAAACATACAACTACATTACTACTACTACAATTTACGTACAACACCAACACAACAACTACTACTACTTTATTACATTACACTACTTAAACTTACAACCAAAACAAACACAACTACTACCTTACTACATTCATACGTACTAACACACCCACAAACACCAAACATGTTTTAGTCTCCTCCTAGCTCCATGTGATGTTCTTGCTTTTTCTCCTACTACTTTAGTCAAGCCACCCTAATGTTTTTTACTACATTGTCAAGTCCTTGCCACCCTATATTATTACATCACACTTAGCTCCTTTGTATCTAAATGATAATGCAACTAAACCCTTATACATTCACACAACTAAACTACTTGATAAACAAAACTCAAACAACTACTACTACTACTACTTCCTACGGTTTACACCCAAACAACACAACACTTTTCATTTTTTTTCTAAGTCTTCAAACTTCCTTGCTCTCTAATAAACTCATACTCAAAATACTCTTGTAAGCCATCTTCATCTTCAAGCTCAAGATCCTCCATGATCTTCATCTTCTTCCTCTAGCTTTTCTTCTTTAAACTTTCATTTTTTTTTTGTTTATAAATTCACTAGAATACTTAAATAATTCCCCACCATTTATATTTAGTACTCATTTACTCTCTTTACATACAAATAAATATGAACCTAAATTTAAGTCAAAAAAAGAATTAAATCATCACCTAAACAATTAAAATGATACTACACTTTAAATTCTAGTTTAGATAGTTTAGTCTTAAAAAAATATTTACTAACTTTCTTATTGTTCTTTTATGTACTAATCTACTAAAGAAGAGGAGCAAGGTGGGAACATCGACTTGAGCCAATTCGATCATATCGTCGACCCCGACAATTGCTAGGAGCATTTCCATTTAACCTAACCTACTCAAGGTGCTTCCCGCACACTTATGTGATAAGCGCCTCGAATTTGTTTATATGTTATTGTTTTGATGAATGTATGATTTATTTTATCACCTAGTATTTCACATGTTAAATTAGGAGACAAAAATCGAAAAATAACATTAGTATGGCACATGTATACCACACGGCATCACCCTTAAATTTTGTTTAATTTTTCGTTTTAATTTTTGTAAATTGCATGCTTAGAATACTAGTAATGAAATGAACATGAAAATATAATTAATATATGTTTAGGACTTAAAATGAAATTGCTATGAAATTTGATTGTTTTTAAAGTATGGTGTTCTTGAAGTATTATTGTTATTCTTGTGTTGAAATGGTTTTCTTGTGTATGTTAATGTTTGTATATGATTTTTCACATATGTTAAATATATAAATGATATAGAGTAAATTAGTTATTGAATTAGAAGTATAAAAATCAAAAATAAAAATTGGAATATATATATAAATATACACGGCATAATCAATTTAAATGGACCAATTTTTAGTTTTAATTTTTCTAAATAACATATTATGATTAGTATAGTTAAATTAGACTTGTATGGAAAATTTGAGAAAAATATATAAACATATAAAAATTTGAGTTAAAAATGTACATATGAAAAATATTAGAGTTCATCATATATTCATGTGTTTTTCACTTAGGTGATTAGTTTGATTCATAATGTTTATAAAGTTAAAGTTAAATTGTGTTTAAATCCACTAGTAAATAATTACAATACTAAATATATAAGTTAAATAAGCTAAATCCTTAAAATACAAAAGTTAGAAATTTAAAGTGTGTGAAAACACTAGTCATAAATATAATAAAATACTTAATGAAATTTTAACTTAGTCTAAATTACTTTAGTATAATTTAAGTAATTAGTATATAAAAACTTTAAGTCAAAAACCGATAAACTAGAAAACGAAAATAAAATGAATTAGCATTATAAGGTGCCACGGTTTTAATGTCATTTTTGGACCTAAAATGATTTTATCACTTTTTGCTTTTATCACTTAAGTAATTTAAATTGTTAATGTATTAAATTATTAATAACAACATAAAAAGAAATAAATAACTAAACTAATTAGAGTGCCACAGTTTTCCTAATTAAAATGGGTCAATTTTGATCAAAATGAATTTATCACTTAGTCACTAAAGTTGAATAGTAATTAGGATTATATTAGATTGTATAATGAATCGTAAATAAAAAGAATCAACGAAACCGATAAAAATAAACGTTACACGTATTAAAATGAACAATGTCGAGTGTTACTACCTATGTTTAAATGTGGATTTGTACATACGGACTACTTAAAGTGAACTACGACAACGTCGCTAAAATTTGACACCGTTAAAATTTTAGTTAAGTATATGACTAAATTTAACCGAGTTCTACTTTGGTAATAACATTTTAAAATCACTAAGTACAAAATGAACTTAACAACTTTGAAAACTAGAATTTTATACTTAGGTTTAACCGAGTTTTGCATTTGAAATAATTTTTCAAAACACTAAATACGAAACGAACTTAACGACTTTAAAACTAGGTTTTTTGTACTTAGAGAATAAAGCTTGATTTGTACTTAAATCAAGTATCATAAATATAAGAATACTAAGTATAAAAAAAAAAAAAATATATATATATGCTAAAGTATAAAGTACATATACGTATAAAATACGAATAAAATACAAATAAAATACGAATAGAATACGAAGTATAAAAATACGCATACGTATAAAAATACGTACAAATACGAAATACTAAAATACAAATACGTATAAAAATACGGTGATTAGTAAATACGATGAATAGTAAATACGATGAATAGTAAATACGATGAATAGTAAATACGGTGAATAGTAAAATAATGAATAGTGAAAATATTTAAAATTTACGAATGGACTCAAAATAAATATTTAAGTATTTCTATGTGTTCTGTTTATCTGAAGAATTGCTAGAATTAAAATTTCATTATACAAAGTTCGACGATATATTTAAGTTTCAGAATTGTCATTCATTTAGATTGAACGAGGAAATAAGAATTGAGATAACGAGCTACATGAATAAAATACTTGGATTGTTCGCCATGTCGCGACTCTTGAAATTCGAAGTTAGCGAGGTAGCTGTATATGGGGACTTGGGCTCCCTCCCTGAGTTGCCCAAGGCGATTTAACGATTTAAGATTGTTATTTGGCACGGTATATACAACCCTAGGGATAGGGCATCCTTGATATTTCCGTGGGCCCATATATGGTAAGTGGAAAAGCCAGCCCCATCCGGGGGTACCCGTCTCTGGTGATAGTCGTATTATTAGGTGACTACTTACTCGATGGGCGAGTATGCTACGATCCTATCTATAGTGGTGTATGCATACATTAGACAAGGGATTGAATCGTCCTTATTACCTTAGATATCTCTAGCCTGTCAGCCATGTCCAAGTTATGTTGGCCCTGTCGGCTATTGCGCGGATGCTTATGAGGTCTGCATGATTCCGCCTTACTAACGAAGACTCATTAGTCAATATATGTTGAATGTATTTCCTTGTTTTGATTGATTTTGTCTAATGACTTGATTGTTTGAGTATCGAAGTACGACTTGTTGAGCATGATTGGTTATGAGTGATTGTGTGATATATATATTATTTGATTTATACTCATGTTTGAATCATCTTGATTTCTTTACGTGTTTTACCTGTTTACTTGCTAATTGTTTTTACTTATTTACTATTCATCATTTATACTGCATATTGCTTTAGAATTGCATGTATCGAAAGAGTGTGCGGGAAAATGATGAGAGTTTAATGCAGGTACCCCGAGACCAACGCTATTGAATACTGGGGAGAGTTTACCTTCTTTATTTTGTACGCGTGAGAGGATGTAATTGAATTTATACTCTGTTATTCTAAACTCGTACTATGTATTTAGAGTTTTATTACGATTAACAGCTGGTTTTGTAATATATAGACTTAATTAATTTTCCGCCTTAGTTTAATTAAAGTCACGAAAAACCAGGTTGTTACATTAAACAAACTAAATCTTCAAGATTAAAAAGATAGAAATTTAAAGTGTTGAAAAACACTATTCATAAATATAAATGAGATTTTTAGTAAAATTTTATTTTACTTTAAATCATTTTAGTATAATTAGAATAATTAAAATATAAAGACTTTAAGCTAAAAGAAAAATAATTGCAACTTTGAAATAAAATTAAAAAATCTCCTTTCTCTCTCTTTCCCATGGCGAAAAAGAAGAATGGAGCCTTCACTAAAAATCCGTCTAAGTCTCTTACAAAATCGAATTCGTCTTCTCTCAAAATTCCTTCTTTTCCTGCTCCGAGCAAGCACAAGTCCGTCGCCTCTTCTCAGGTGGTGGATATTCATCTCGATGATGTATCTTCGGCTGAATCTTTGGGTGAGCTAGATCTGGATGCGGAGATTGGTACGATCCCTGAGGAACCCAATATTCCGTGGACAGTGGTGGGAAAGACTGGTGAGTCTTCCATGTTGAAATTGTCTATTGATGATGTCTCTGATGAAATTAATTACTGGTCTTCGGCGATCTATGGATATGTTCTTGGTGCTAACCCCCCGGGGGAAGTGATCAAAGGCTTTGTCAATAGGGTGTGGGGACAGTATAAGGTTGAGAAAGTCTCATTTCTGAATAATGGGGTTTTTGTGGTGAAGTTTCCTTCTCTTGATCAGGTAGCTGCGGTTTTAAATGGAGGCTGTTATTTATTTGATAACAAGCCTGTGATTGTGCGAGCTTGGTCTCCTGATGCGAAACTTGAAAAAGAAGCTGTTGCTAAAGTTCCTGTTTGGGTTAAAATACATAAGTTGGATCTTAAATTTTGGGGTATTCGTTGCCTTGAGAAGATTGCAGAGTTGGTTGGTGATTTCATCAAGGTGGATGTGGCTACTGAGCAGAAGACCAGGCTGGGGTATGCTCGCATCTTGGTTGAATTACCACTGGGGAAGGAGTGTGCCAGCAAAGTGCAATTTCTGGATGAAAATGGAGTGTTGGTGACTTGTTTGGTTGAATCTGAATGGCTCCCAGTGCAGTGTTCTTCTTGTAAAGGGTATGGACATAGGGGAGAGCACTGTCGAAGGAAGGATGGTCCTAGGAAGGTGTGGAAGCCGAAGGCTCAGGTGAGGGTGCCTGTTAAGCCTGCGGTCCCAGCTCCTGTCCCAGCTCCTGTTCATGTTGAAAAGCGAATCCCTGTTGTTACTGTACCTGTGGCTACTCCAGCTAGGGTATTGAGTGGTATGAGTGCTTCTAGTAGTGTGATGCGCTCTCCTCCTAGGGGTTCATTTGTGGAGGTTTTGACTGCTGTTGTGCAAGGTCCTGGAAATGATGTTGGGGGAACTGTTCCACCTGATATTGTCAATGGATAAGCTTGGTTTTTGGAACGTGAGAGGTCTTAATAGACCTAATAAACAGTTAGAGGTTAATTGGTTTCTGAATCACAATAATGTCAGTTTGTTTGGCTTACTAGAGACGAAAATTTCTGCTTCTTCTTTGAATAAAGTAGTGTCTGTTTTCAATTCTAGATGGTCTATTTGTACTAATACCAGTACTCATAAAGGTGGGAGGATTTGGCTTCTCTGGGATCCTCATATTCTGGATGTGGATATTAAGTTGATTGATGCACAGTGTATTGTTGTTGAAGTGTGGGATAAAAGTCTGCACAGAGCATTGCAAGTAACTATGGTCTACGCTTTCAATGCTATTCATGAGAGATCTCGATTATGGTCTATTTTACAACAATTCAGTCACTATCCTGGTGCCTGGCTTGTGTGTGGGGACTTTAATAATGTGCTGAGGGCTAATGAGCGTTTGGGAGCAGAGGTTACAATTCAGGAGATGGCTCCTTTTCTCAATTGCCTAGGCTCTTGTGGGTTGAATGAGTTGACTACTCAAGGGGCTTTCTTCACTTGGTCTAACAAACAACTGGGTGCAGCTAGGGTTTGTAGCCGAATTGATAGAGTCCTGGTTAATGATACTTTCATTACTGATTTCCAACATGCTTCTGCTATTTTTCTTCCTGAAGGTTTATATGATCATTGCCCTTGCTTGATTCGTTTGGAGATGGAGACTGTTACCAGGCCTCCACGATTCAGATATTTCAATATGTGGAGCATGGACAGTGGCTTCATGGAAGGTGTACAGTCTGTTTGGAGCGAATTTGTTTTTGGAACTCCAATGTTTACAGTGGTTACTAGGTTGCAATGGATGAAACAGATGTTGAGAGGTCTCAATAAGAAAACCTTCTCTAACATTGAAAGTTCTGCTGAGATTGCTGTTAAGGCTCTTCATGATGTTCAGATGCAATTACAACGTACTCCTTTGGATGCTGGTCTCTTGCATTTGGAG
Organism: Dianthus caryophyllus; assembly: GCA_023091065.1. Taxonomy (NCBI): domain Eukaryota; kingdom Viridiplantae; phylum Streptophyta; class Magnoliopsida; order Caryophyllales; family Caryophyllaceae; genus Dianthus; species Dianthus caryophyllus. Next base: position 26,519,837 of record CM041524.1, read on the forward strand.
AGGCAGCTGGGCTCGGATGTCAAACTCCTTACTACTGCAAAAGACTCATATCTTAGGCAGAAAGCTAAAGCTCATTGGATGGCCCAGGGTGATAGGAATTCTTCTTACTTCCACAAGCAGATCAAAGCAAGGAGAATGCAAAATAGGGTTCATAGCCTAATGGATATGCATGGTGTTCGTCAAGACACTAAGGATGGTATTCAGCAGGCATTTACTGAGTATTTTCAGTCCATTTTGGGTTGCAGCAGGGAGGTGAATTCTGTTCATTTTGGGACAGTTAGGATGGGACCGTTGGTGAGGGAGGATGATTGGCCTCAATTGCTTACTATCCCTACTAAGGCGGAGATTAGGAGTACTATTTTTAGTATCCCAGATGATAAAGCACCTGGTCCGGATGGCTACACAAGCAAGTTTTTTAAGGATGCGTGGGAAGTGCTAGGTGATGATGTCTGCGCTGCTGTCCAATCCTTTTTTCGGACAGGGAAGCTCCTCAAACAAGTTAATGCTACTTTGATCACATTGATTCCTAAAGTTGCATGCCCTACGGCTGTGTCTGAGTACAGGCCTATAGCCTGTTGCAATATTTTGTCGAAATGTATTTCTAAGCTCCTGTGTAACAGAGTTGGGTTGGTACTTCCTTTGGTTATTAGCCCAACTCAGAGTGCCTTTGTGAGAGGCAGACAAATTGTGGAAAATGTGTTGATTTGCCAGGATCTTGTAAAGCTTTATACAAGGAAATCTTGCTCTCCTAGGTGTCTGCTAAAAATTGATTTGAAGAAAGCGTATGATTCAGTTGAATGGAGATTTGTAGAGGAGATGTTGAGGGCTCTCAATTTCCCACCTCATCTCATTCAGTTGATCATGGCCACTGTTACGAGTCCTTGGTACTCCTTAACAGTTAATGGAGAGTGTTTTGGTTTTTTTCAAGGAAAGAGGGGTTTGCGGCAAGGAGATCCTTTGTCTCCCTTGCTGTTTACTATTTGTATGGAGTACCTTTCACGAATCTTGCTGGTTGTGTCGAATAAGAGGGGTTTTCGTCACCATTCTTTGTGTGCAAAACTACGGCTGACCCATCTTTGTTTTGCTGACGATTTGCTTATGTTCTCAAGAGGGGATGAATTTTCAGTCCGTTCTATGCTTAGTGGTTTCCTAACTTTTTCAAAGGCCTCGGGTTTGGTCATGAATACTGCCAAGTCAGATTTGTATTGCAATGGTATTTCTCAAAATGTGCTTGCAAACATTTTACGCTTTTCTGGTTTTAAGAAAGGGGAACTCCCTTTCAAATACTTAGGAGTCCCCATCAGCTCCAAAAAGTTGTCCAGCAGAGATTGCTTTCTGCTGAGTGAAAGAATCTGTTCCAGAATACGAAGTTGGGGTGCAAGGAAGCTTTCTTATGCGGGTAGACTCGTTCTCGTCAATGCTGTTCTTAATAGCCTTCACACCTATTGGGCGTCAATTTTTCTCCTACCTGCTTCAGTTACGACAAAGGTAATCTCCATCTGTAGGAATTATCTTTGGGATGGAAGTGAGGAGTATCACAAGGCCCCTCTTGTCTCTTGGGATCGAGTATGTCAGAAGAAAGTTCATGGTGGCCTGGGTATTATCCATTGCCAGAAATGGAATGTCTCTGCTCTTGGAAAATACGTTTGGTGGATTGAAGCTAAGAAGGACCACCTGTGGGTCAAATGGGTCAATCATTTGTATCTGAAGGGTGCAACGTGGTTGGATTATCAACCACCTATTACCGCTAGTTGGGCTTGGAGACAGCTATGCAAGGTGAAGGACTGCTTCAAAACAGGTTATGTTGGAGGCAGGTGGAACAGTGCTGATGGCGTTTACACTGCTAAACTTGGTTACACTTGGTTAACTGGAGATCAACCTAAGGTGAGTTGGGCTCACTCTGTTTGGCACAGATTTAACGTGCCCAAATGGTCCTTTGTTGTGTGGCTCATGAGGCATAATAGGTTGTTGACCCTTGATAGGGTTAGTTCGTTTGGACTTATTACAAATGGACTCTGTTACTTGTGTGGAATGGGGCTGGAATCATGTTCCCATCTCTTTTTTGATTGCGGTTTCAGTTCTCATTGTCTATTGCTGTTGGAGTCTTGGCTTGGCTGGTCTTTTTCACGGGAAAGATGGTTACATTTGTCAAGAAGGCGGGGGTTTACTAAATTCCAGGCGAATGTGTGTGGTGCTGCTGTACATGGGCTGATTTATTCGATTTGGCATTGCCGGAATGTATGCCGTTTGGAGCTGCATGTTCCTCGGCCTGTGGTTGTGATCAATCAACTGAAGCAGCTCGTTCTACTACGAATTACAAGTTTGGATCTCGGACAGCTTAAGTCGCACGATGCTAGTTGGTTTAATTCTTTACGTAGTGTATGAATTAATCCTTTAATCCCCTTCTATGAGTATGGTATGTAATACAACTATAATGTAATGGTTTTATGGTTTTAATATAACTTACCTTTTACCAAAAAAAAAAGACTTTAAGCTAAAAACCGATAAAATCAAAAAAAAAAATGAAAATTAAGGACACCACCTACATACTCACGGCATTTCCATCTATTTTGGATCAAAAATCGTTTTTATCACTTTTTAGTTTATCTGTTTAAATAATTTAATTAGTAGTTAATAAATTGAATTAAGAAATTAAAAGAAATAAATCAATTTTGTCATATATATAAAACCACACGGCATTACTATATAAAATGGACCAAATTTGATCAAAATAAAATTATCAATAAGTCACTAAAGTTTAATAGTTTGTAGAATTGAATTTGAGTATAAATCGATTTAGTTATAAAAGAAATATTATAAACCGATAAAAATGAGTAACCGTAATAAGAATGAATTAAATTCGAGTGCTACTACCTTTGCTTAAATTTGGATGTGGATATACGGACTATTTTAAATGAACTTCGACAACCTCGCTAAAAATGAAAACCATTAAAATTTTAGTTGAGTATATGACTAAACTTAACCGAGTTTCGCTTTTAAAATGATATTTCAGATCACTAAATACAAAACGAACTTAACGACTTTGAAACTAGGATTTTGTACTTAGAAAATAAAAGTTGATTTTGTACCAAAGTAGAATATCTTAAGTATAAAAATACGTATAAGTATAAAATACGTAGATGTATAAAGTATAAAAATACAACGTATAAAAATACGTATAAATACGAAGTATAAGAATACGCATACGTATAAAAATACGTGTAAATACGAAATACGAAAATAAGAAGACGTATAAAAATAAGTACAAAATAATAAATAGTAAAATGATGAATAGTAAAATGATGAATAGTAAAAGGATGAATAGTAAAATAATGAATAGTGAAAATATTCAAAATTTACGAACGGACTCGAAATAAATATTTAAGTTTTTCTATGTGTTCTGCTTACCTGAAGAACTGCTAGAACTAAAATTTCATTATACAAAGTTCGACGATATTATTAAGTCTCAGAATTGTCACCTATTTTGAACGAACGAAAAAATAAGAAATTGAGAAAATGAATTACTTGATAAAATACTTGGATTGTTCGCCATGTCGCGACTCTTGAATTCGAAGTTAATGAGGTAGCTGTCTATTGGGACTTTAGCTCCCTCCCAGAGTTGCTAAAGGCGATCTAATAATTTTTAAAATTATTATTTCGGTGCGGGATATACAACCTCAGGGATGGGGCATACTTGATATCTCCGTGAGCCCATACTACGGTAATTGGAAAAGCCAGCCCCACCCGGGGGTACCCGTCTTTGGTGATAGTCGAATTATTAGGTGACTACTTACTTGAACAGCGAATATGATACGATCCTATCTATAGTGGTGTATGCATACATTAGACAAGGGATTTGGCCGTCCTTATTACCTTAGATATCTTTAGCCTGTCAGACACGTCCGCTTTGTTCGGCCCTGATCGCTATTGCACGGATGCTTATTAGGTGTGCATGCATCCGCCTTACTAACGAAGATTCTCTAGTTAACGTATGATGAATGTATTTCCTTGTTTTGATTGGTTATTGCCTGAATGACGTGGTCCTTGAGTTTGAAATTGCCATGTTGAGAATGATACTATATGTACGTCTATTAGCGATCTGATATCGCGTTGTAATCTTGTTGAATTATTGTGATACCATTGTTATGATATTATGTGTTATTTGCCTTCATAACTGAATATCATGCTTATATGATTTATCGCTTTAAACCGCATGCTTATTATGACTGATATGTCTTTATATGCTATTTGTAATAAGCATGTTTATGTTTTTATCATAATATTATAGTTATAAAGCGATAGTAATAAACCAAAGTAATTGAATTCGAGGGTAAGTATGTGTTGGAGTAGTTAGTGTCCTCCACAGACCACAGTTAGTGCAATAACATAAATAAATCTCTAAAGGTACACAGGGTACATTTTGTATTTAATCAGTTGATTAACGTTTATCGATAACGGTTGGCTTGCTAGATAAGTTTGACGTTATTGTCATATAGATGGCGGTGATCAACTGGTCCCTAAGAGTCACACCTAAAGGATGTGTTTGAGAGATGTGATTATTTGAGAAAATGATCATATCGATGCCTTACTTAATGACTAAACGGTTAGTCAGTGTTGTTGACTAAAAGGTTAGTCAAATGTGACTAAAATGTTAGTCAAGTGTGATGATGTTACTGGTTAGTCAGTGTAATGGTGGTACGGCTATTTAATACAGATTAAATAATATTAGCTGAGACGAATTAAATGTAATTCGTGAATTGAATATAAAATGTTATATTTAATTATTGTGTATAATGCAAGCTAATTAAATATAAACCGTTATAATTAATTAGCAAATTATGAATATAAGGATATATATAATATATTATAGTCGGTCCATACAGATGACACTAGGAATATAATGCATTATATAAAAAGCTAAAATGACCAAGAGAAAAGTGTCCAGATACATTTTAACCCGATACACTTTTCATCTTGATCAATAAGTTAAGTATTTGAGGAGAATAATATCTCCCCAAAATACAAAAAAGGCCGGCCACCATTAGGAGTATTAGAGGAGATTTGGTTCTTATATAATTCCTTAATTCATTCCTAATTCATTACTTCTTCTACAACACAAAAAAAACTTAAGAAAAGAAAATCAGTTTTCTCTCTAATTTTTCTAGCAATTCAAGGGCATTTCTTAGACTCATCTTGGGTGAGATAATTAGGAGATACCATCCTTTTGGTATTGTTCATAGGCCATTATTCAAGGATTAAAAGGTTAATTCTTGAATCTTTATACTTTATTATGCAATTTTATTTTATGACCTTAAATCTTATAAAGTTTTTCATTATAATCCTGTGATTTTAAAGGTCTATATACAGATATAAACCAACAAGTGGTATCAGAGCCTTAGGGCACATGAAATTTTTATAAGGTTTTCATAAAAATCGTTTTGTATAATTTTAAATCAAAAATTTTGATTTGGCCGAAATTTTTTCCTGTTGGCCGTGAGTTTTTATTCAATTTTTGGTTTGTTTTGCTCTTTTTGATTCATAATTATCGTTGTTTTAAGTTGTTAAAACTATCTCATATGAATTTGTATAAGTTTTGATTTAATACTGATTGAATTAAAACATAAAAGGACCAAATTTGTGTATGTTAATGAACATATCATGTTGTTAATCATTAGATCTACAAATTTAAGATGTTTAATCTAAAAAGTTATTTTGAATCTCTTAAGTCAATGTTTAATACGGATTAAAATTGAGTTTGTATTGATCTAATTATTAGCATAATCGAATTAAATCAGTTTAATTCGTTGTTTTTGAGTTGGCCGAATTATTTTAATTTTTGGTAAATTTTATTTATTTTATAATTGGCCGTGTATATTTCCAATTTAAAAAAAAAAAAAAAAAATTTATTTCGGTATTTTATGTTTTTGGCCGAAATTTTCAATGTTTTTTGGAAATTGTATGTTTTTGTAATATTTGTAATTTAGATTATGAATATTATGTTATTATGAAAAGGTTCATAATATTTGATACCAAATATTTTAAAGCAGTTTAAAATATTTTGAGATCTAATTTATGTTATACTGATAATATAAATTGATTTTGGATTATTTTTGATTAAAAGGTATTATGAACAATTAAGGAATTGTTGCATAATTTTAATCATTTAAAAGAGGTGGTTTGGATTTAATCAATTTGTATTCATTGGTTTTGTTTAGTTGATGTTATTTGTGAATGAATGTTTGAATGAATGGTTTATTTTTACGCATTAATTATGTACAAAAGGTTGTAATTTACTAGTGTGGCCTTAGAAGATTGTGTTTTCGTAATGAAGGAAACACAATTTTGGTTGTATTTTTGAGATCTCGAATCTCCCATCTTGTAATATTTTATTTTTGGCATATTTTGAATTAGAATGTAAATAGGTTCATTCTGTAATTCAAATGTAATTTTGAGAAGATTCAAGATTGAAGATTCAAGATGGATTCCCACTTAAAGCCCAAGATGAAGAATGAAGACAGCTTTAGGGTCCATGGATGGATTCCAATTTGTATTTGTCTTTATTTTCATAGGGATAGGCCACACTAAGTGTTTTTCATTTTTGCGTTTTCTTTACCGTTTTTCATTGCATTCACGTTAGATAGTAGCATCATATTCCGCCTAAACTAAACCAAATGATGAGTTAAAAATTACCGCAAGCGTACGGGTCAGTTGTAGCACTTACGAGTCGGTCTCAGGGAGGTCAGGGACTAAGTACTAGTGTTGTCTCGGATTACAAGTTATCTACGCAAATCGTAATAAGATTATTTATCTAATCTAATAAGTATAAACATAAACTTAAACTGAATAAAGACGCGAATAAAACGATAAAACGATAAATATAAGAAATACTAGGGCGAAGGTATCATAACCAATACGAATCAATCGACGCACTAACTCCGTTAACGACTTATCGAATTGTTTATTGGGGTTCTCTAAAGACGGAATTTGACTCTCGTACACAATTCCGACTTCGGTTCACACGAAAACATACAAGTTAAGACCCGACTCTCGTACGCGATCTCAAACAAATAATCAATCATATAAACCACAATCTACAAAATCATCAATAACGCACAACCCAACAACAATTGAATAAGTCGGAGTCAATTCAACAACTAACTCATATGGTTCAACCAAACCCTAGAATAAGACTACTACTCAAACATGAAATCAACAATAACAACAATAATCAAATTTAGAGGAAACATAAATAAATAATTAAAGAGAAATGATGAAGAACTTAACTTTTTATTGAAATTGCAAAGATTAACATAGTTGAAGTTGAGAAACAAGAGAGTAAAAAGCAGTAAAAATTCTCCAAAACCTAAACTAAAAGAACGTAAAACTAATGATAAAAAGAAGCAGTAGAAACTTGTTCTAAAACTAAAACCTAGAGAAAGTAAAGAACGTGAAAGTTGATGATCTAATCTTGTGTTTTTTAGTTGTTTATTTACAAGGCTTAATTACAAATTGGGCTTCATGATTATTTAGGCTCGAGCCCACTTGTTTAATCTTTAGTAACTCGGTCCTTGTTTTGCAATTGGATCGTCTTCGAGCTCGTTTTTATTTCGCGTCGGCATTTTCGACATAAAATACTCCGTCCTGCAAGAAATATAAAATATTCGCAGTAAACCGTACAAGGAGTAATAATAATATAAAATATAGCCAAAACGCCGAAAATGTATACAAAATAACGGGGAATAAGTATATAAAATATGTGTAAAATATCGACTCATCAAACTCCCCCATGCTGAACTTTTGCTCGTCCTCGAGCAACAAAGATCTGAGAAAATCAAAGTGTGGCAAATTTATCATGTTAGTATCTCGAACTTGACGACCTATACACAAAGACTTACCACCATAGTCTATTTCACCAAAGATAGAGCACGGATCTCAACCATTCACACCAACAAAACATTACTCGCTTCTCACGCTTTCGCAAAAATAATACTAACGATAAAGGATATTTAAATTCAAGCAAGGCCAACCATTCGAACCACTTTCCGTTCAACCATTCTTTCAACATTCCTTTTTTTTTTTTTTTTTTTTTTTTTTTTTTCAAATGTGAAGCATCCCTCGTATGTTATACCGTTTACCATGACATTTAATCGCTAAAGATCAAGCTCGAGTAAACATATTTCCTTAAGGGTTACATCATTGCTCATACTCTCGGTCACAGCCAAATTCATGGCCATTGTGGTTGCTTAACTCAATGAGTCCCCTCCGAGAGCATCGAAGCATTGCTCCAACATATATATCTTTCCAATCATACCACATTCCAACATTCCAAACATTCCACAACCCAATGCCTTACTTGAATACCAATATCGAAAGTAAAAAAAAAAAAAAAACAAAGAGCGATAAGAATTGAACAAATACATGTGGGTTAGTGTTTGAGATTCGCAATCTATTTCTAGGAAACAAAACCAATCGTGCAAGCTAAGGCAATAGATATTCAACTCAAAGATACTAAAGATCAAAATAAGCACACTAATAATTCCTCCAAAAATGAAAATTTCAACATTTTTCTCAAAAGTTCAGCACAAAATCAGTAAACAACGATCCAAACTCGACATAAGTCCCTCCCCCATGCTTAAACAAGACAATGTCCTCATTGTAATGAAAATGTGAATTATAAATCAATGGACTGAAATAAAGGGAGGAAACGAGCTCACCAAAGTATGTAGCAGACAAAATCATAGCCGGAGTAGGCGCGGTTAGCAACGAAACATCCAGCTAATTCAATTTTGAGCTCATATATCAAAAGCAGGTGCACCAAGTGAAGATACAATTAGCAAGAGTAACACTATTCAGCAAGAATAAGGTTGATATCCGCAAGTAAGCGCAATTATCATCCGATGGCCCAAAATTGCAACAAACTCGATCCTCTGTCACTAAGGACTCGACAAAGCAGAAATCGAGCAGATCTTGATCCAAAATTCCTCACCACAAAGTCATAAACAGCCAAAGTAACTCAACACATCAAAATAGCACGTAATACAACATGTCGAGTGTCAGAATAACCCATTCTGCTTAAAATCACAGCAAAACTCAACCCATTAGCACCAAAGACTCGAAGATAGGAGTCAAACACAATAACCAGCACGTCAGAGCTCCAAAATTGCTCTTGACATCAGCAAGTCGAGAAAGATGACCAAATTTATACTCAAAATTGAAGAAAACCAAGACCTAAGCAAAGATCCGGCAATAAAGACGCTAAACAGTCAAGTTTGAGCCATACGACAACAATGTTGCAGAGAACGTCATCTTGATTCAGAAGGAATCATCCTCTCACATATGCTCCTCAACTAAAAGGGCCCAAAACCAGTAGCACAACTCAAAATCGATGCCCAACATTTCAATTAAGCAAACGGATAGTACCAACAAAGCAGAGATGCCGCAACGCCAACCTATAAGTCGATTAAGTCGCCAAAGTTGCACCATATTTCGTGAATCTCAACCCATGTGCAAAATCAAACCAAAATCAGCAGCCAAGGGCCCATGTATTGCCCATGTATCACCACATAGTCGACTCACAAGCAGAAATAGTGACCCGAAACATCAAAAGAGCTCCGGTCCAGGACAGAAGGCAATGCAGCAGTTTGAAATATCAAGTGAAATAGCAACTACCCAATATTGACCGCCTAGAACCGACAAACCCCCAAATCGTAGCAGCACATATTTCCAGAATCAACTTAATAACGCAAGTCTTCAAATTCGCAGCAATATAGACAATAAAAGCTCGGAATAATTCGTGCAAAACTCGACCCAAATACACCCATCAATTGAGTTACAAGCAGAAGAAGTGACTCGATGCTACAAATGGATCTCGACGAAACAGAATTCGAGTCATATAACCACAACTACTGAAATTCAACAAACCAAAGGGTAGAACAACACATAAAACCTGATTTGCATTGAAGGAAACTTGAAAGTGCTTGAATCGAGTAACCAGGCCTTCAATTCGATGCAATTCGACCCCAAAAGCTACCCCCTTTTCACTGAAATAGTTGAACCCTAATTTTCAGTTCAAATCGATTTAGGGGTTTAGGGTTTATAGTAATAGAGGCTTTGTGGTGAAGACATGGGGTTTCGATGGTGTTGACGGTGTAGGTCGAGGTGGTGAGGATGGTGGCGATGAGGCGGCGGTGATGAGAGAGAACTCACCGGAGAGTGAGCAGTAAGGGCGGCCGCGGTGTGTGAGAGAGGGTAAAGGTGGCACTGAGGCTGAGACGTGGTGGTGGTGTGGGAGGAGGAAGACGGTGGTGGTTGATGAGTGAAAATGGTTTAGGGTGGAAGAATGAAGGGTGAAGCAGGTACAATGAATGAATGAAGGCTTGCTTTGCTTCTTTTTTTGTTCGTGTGGCAGAACATTTTGCCCTCTCGGGCTTAAATTTTCGCCCTGTCAGGCATTTTTATCTGTCTCATGCTTAAAATCAACCTTATTTTGCCACAGAATTGCCCTGGAGGGCATGAAAGCCGCCCTGTCATAGTGTGCAGGTCGTGAAAGTCACTTTTAATCCATCTAAAGGCACTCCTTGTCGTCTTGAGCTCAACTCATAAATTTAAGACATCCAACAATCTAAGAGCGGAACAACTCAACGCTCTCAAAAGACGGTCAAACAACCTAGCACAAAAGTCATAGAAGTGACAATAGAAGTTAGAAATTATGCAATAAAACTCAAAAACAATAGAGATAAAATCATAAATCACAATCTTTTCCGTCTCTCTATATTCACATACAACTTCCATGTCAAACTTAGACGGATTAGACGAATAAAACAAAGGATGAAAGTCGAGCTCATATATCTCATTGTATCCAAGGGAAACAACTCCAATTTCATCGTCGCAAGAATCAATCATAGTTTCCTCATGAGGTTCGTCTAAAACATAGAGAAATGCATCCCATTTTACTTCAAAACCATCATCAAAGAAACACTCAATTTCAACATTCAAAGGCTCCTCGAAAATCTCAACATCCTCAACAAAGTTCACATTCAAGCTTAAATCATCTTCAACGCTAACATCGAATGTCATGCACTCCAATTCACTCAAATACAACGTCGCATAATCAACATCTCCAAGAGAACAATTTGACTTCAACAAAGCACATTCATCATTAAAGCTCACTTCAAATTCCACGCATTCATACTCACTCAAATGAATACTCTTATCAAAATCATCAACACTCTTCAAACAATTTGATTCCAACAAAGAACATTCATTATCAAAATTCACATCAAACTTCACACACTCTAACTCACACAAAGACATCTTCTCAAAATCACTATCTCTACTCAAACAATTTAATTCAATAGAATCACATTCATCCTCAAAAAGCACGGCTTCCAACTTACTTCCATCACCTAAAGTTACGACATTAACATTCACATCAGGAAAAGGGGTGTCGATGGGCGAATTACAATCAAAGCTCTCATAAGATGGCGAGTTAACATCATTATTCCGTAAAACACAAGTTTCAAGCTCTCTCCTTGGTGAAACCCAATTAGAACCGACATAAGTATTAACGTTCGCCATGTTCTCAATTAACGCTCTAGCTTCATCGGCACTCAACTTATCAAATGCTCCCCTAGCTGATACAATCACCCAATGTCTCGTGGAAGGAAGCAAATTCTCAAAGAAAATCATAATCGTTAACGAATTGGGAATGCCGTGATGGGGACAAGCTCTCAATAATCCCTTATACCGCTCCCAAGTCTCACTCAAAGTCTCAAACTCATGTTGGAAAAAGCTGAAAATTTCACTTCTCCGTTTAGCGGTCTTAGAGGGAGGGTAGAATTTATCAAGAAAGGCTTGAGCTAAAGCATCCCAAGTACAAAAGGTATTCGGAGGGTGAGAATACAACCATTTTCTACCTCCATCTTTAAGGCTAAAGGGAAAGAGAATTAATTTAACAGTTTCATCGGACATCCCAGCCTTCTTTGTCAAAGCACATTTTTCATAAAAACTCTCAAGATGGTCAAAAGCTTCCTCACACTCTAAACCACGGAAAACATCTCGCTGAACTAAACCTATTAAATCAGGATCAAACTCGATCATACTCTAAGGCTTCAACAACTCCAAAATTGATAGGTGAACCAATAAACTTAAGGTTGGGTCCATTCAACTCAGCTAGTGTAGGCATATTAACGTGTACTCAACAAAACAATCGTCACAAGCAAGCGACAAATATCAAAGAAGCAAGCACATGAGCACACAAAGTAACAAGTAGCAAGTAACCAAAACGTAGTCTAACAAATCTAAGACTCTCCTAATATCAATCTGTTGATCTCCCCGGCAACGGCGCCAAAAACTTGATGAGTTAAAAATTACCGCAAGCGTACGGGTCAGTTGTAGCACTTACGAGTCGGTCTCAGGGAGGTCAGGGACTAAGTACTAGTGTTGTCTCGGATTACAAGTTATCTACGCAAATCGTAATAAGATTATTTATCTAATCTAATAAGTATAAACATAAACTTAAACTGAATAAAGACGCGAATAAAACGATAAAACGATAAATATAAGAAATACTAGGGCGAAGGTATCATAACCAATACGAATCAATCGACGCACTAACTCTGTTAACGACTTATCGAATTGTTTATTGGGGTTCTCTAAAGACGGAATTTGACTCTCAGACACACCCGACTTCGGTTCACACGAAAACATACAAGTTAAGACCCGACTCTCGTACGCGATCTCAAACAAATAATCAATCATATAAACCACAATCTACAAAATCGTCAATAACGCACAACCCAACAACAATTGAATAAGTCGGAGTCAATTCAACAACTAACTCATATGGTTCAACCAAACCCTAGAATAAGACTACTACTCAAACATGAAATCAACAATAACAACAATAATCAAATTTAGAGGAAACATAAATAAATAATTAAAGAGAAATGATGAAGAACTTAACTTTTTATTGAAATTGCAAAGATTAACATAGTTGAAGTTGAGAAACAAGAGAGTAAAAAGCAGTAAAAATTCTCCAAAACCTAAACTAAAAGAACGTAAAACTAATGATAAAAAGAAGCAGTAGAAACTTGTTCTAAAACTAAAACCTAGAGAAAGTAAAGAACGTGAAAGTTGATGATCTAATCTTGTGTTTTTTAGTTGTTTATTTACAAGGCTTAATTACAAATTGGGCTTCATGATTATTTAGGCTCGAGCCCACTTGTTTAATCTTTAGTAACTCGGTCCTTGTTTTGCAATTGGATCGTCTTCGAGCTCGTTTTTATTTCGCGTCGGCATTTTCGACATAAAATACTCCGTCCTGCAAGAAATATAAAATATTCGCAGTAAACCGTACAAGGAGTAATAATAATATAAAATATAGCCAAAACGCCGAAAATGTATACAAAATAACGGGGAATAAGTATATAAAATATGTGTAAAATATCGACTCATCAAACTCCTCCATGCTGAACTTTTGCTCGTCCTCGAGCAACAAAGATCTGAGAAAATCAAAGTGTGGCAAATTTATCATGTTAGTATCTCGAACTTGACGACCTATACACAAAGACTTACCACCATAGTCTATTTCACCAAAGATAGAGCACGGATCTCAACCATTCACACCAACAAAACATTACTCGCTTCTCACGCTTTCGCAAAAATAATACTAACGATAAAGGATATTTAAATTCAAGCAAGGCCAACCATTCGAACCACTTTCCGTTCAACCATTCTTTGCGCCAAAAACTTGATGAGTTAAAAATTACCGCAAGCGTACGGGTCAGTTGTAGCACTTACGAGTCGGTCTCAGGGAGGTCAGGGACTAAGTACTAGTGTTGTCTCGGATTACAAGTTATCTACGCAAATCATAATAAGAATATTTATCTAATCTAATAAGCATAAACATAAAACTTAAACTGAATAAAGACGTGAATAAAACGATAAAACGATAAATATAAGAAATACTAGGGCGAAGGTATCATAACCAAAACGAATCAATCGACACACTAACTCCGTTAACGACTTATCGAATTGCTTACTGGGGTTCTTTAAAGACGGAATTTGACTCTCGTACACAATCCCGACTTGGGTTCACACGAAAACTTACAAGTTAAGACCCGACTCTCGTACGCGATCTCAAACAAATAATCAATCATATAAACCACAATCAACGTAATCAACAATAACGCACAACCCAACAAGAAATTCAATAAGTCGGAGTCAATTTGACAACTAATTCATAATAGGTTCAACCAAACCCTAGTACAAAATTACTACTCAAACATGAAATCAACAATAACAACAATAATCAAATTTAGAGGAAACATAAATAAATAATTAAAGAGAAATGATGAAGAACTTAACTTTTTATTGAAATTGCAAAGATTAACATAGTTGAAGTTGAGAAACAAGAGAGTAAAAAGCAGTAAAAATTCTCCAAAACCTAAACTAAAAGAACGTAAAACTAATGATAAAAAGAAGCAGTAGAAACTTGTTCTAAAACTAAAACCTAGAGAAAGTAAAGAACGTGAAAGTTGATGATCTAATCTTGTGTTTTTTAGTTGTTTATTTACAAGGCTTAATTACAAATTGGGCTTCATGATTATTTAGGCTCGAGCCCACTTGTTTAATCTTTAGTAACTCGGTCCTTGTTTTGCAATTGGATCGTCTTCGAGCTCGTTTTTATTTCGCGTCGGCATTTTCGACATAAAATACTCCGTCCTGCAAGAAATATAAAATATTCGCAGTAAACCGTACAAGGAGTAATAATAATATAAAATATAGCCAAAACGCCGAAAATGTATACAAAATAACGGGGAATAAGTATATAAAATATGTGTAAAATATCGACTCATCACCAAACCACCTAATATGCATGAAAATGGATCATTAAGTTGCATTTTATATATCATGGACATACGGATGTCATTCGTTTAGGGCTATCACCTCAAATTAATCATTCACGTAAATGCTAGATATTTGTTCACTTAAAATGAATTAAAATGAGATGATGGGACCTTCCTCTATTTAAAATTGAGATTAGTCTTTATAGGAAGAACTGCTATGAGCCCCTTCTTCGACGGTAGGCATGTAGGACCTTACTCTCCACATGACCCCTTCTACGTTGGGTAAGTAGTACGTGTTGACCTATTTTACCTCAACATTATAGTTCGAGTAATATCTCGTAGTTATGATGGACTAATAGATAGGATTTACTGAAATCTATCGACCAAGAATTCTAACAGTAGAATTAGCCAAGAAGTTGGCTTATCAATTTAAAGAAATTGAGTCTTGGGATCGCTTATATAATTCTCGAGGGAGGTCGATTATATGAGTGCACGAGTCATTGCATTAAATCGTTATTGCTTACGACTTTAACCTTTAAAACGATGTTTTCTTATCTTCTCGCTTCTTCTATCTTTTTACAGTATCGAATTCGTTATATACAGATATAACTACTATAACAAATGGCTGTACGTACTGACGAACCAATGCCAAGTGCCACACTAACACGCGAATCATGGCTTAGAATTTTTATGGACAGCATGAATCAGTCCACTCGACTGAAGAGTGATGGGTCCAATTTTTCTGATTGGGAGGCCGCATTACGGAATGCCGCCATCGCTGACGGTAAGCTCAAGTACTTGACTGAGCCACTGCCGGCCGAACCAGCTCCCGAGGCAGGAGCAAATGAAGTCGTTGCTTATAGTGATTTCATGATGGAGGCGGGTGCGTTAAGGAACGTACTCATCTATGCAATGGAATCCAATTTGCAAAGACGATTCATTACCCAGGGTGCAAACAAGATTTTCACCACCCTAACCAAAGAGTTCTCGAAAGCACCGAGAATCAAGAGTTACGAGTATACCACTCGTTTCTTTGAAGCGAGACTCCAGAAGGGCCAACTGGTTGGTCCACACCTTCTCGACATGATCGAGAACGTTGAGAAACTGGAGGAGCTTGGTTGCAAGATCGATGAGAAGATCATCGTTGATCGAGTGCTCCACTCTCTTCATGATGGGTATGTTCTCTTTAGGGCAAACTATTACATGAATGACATGCAGAAAAGTCTGCATGAGCTTCACTCACTCCTCGTACAGACGGAGAGTGATCTGAAGTTGAGTGGGAGCATGAAACAAAATGTTCTCATGATAGGCAACAAGCACAAGGGCAAGGGTAAGGCTCCGGCTAACCTAACTGTAGGAAAGCCAAAGTTTAAAAAGCCAGTGATTACGAAGAGTGGGCCTGGTGAGTCTAGCGGTAGCTCACAAGGCAAGGCAAAAGCAAAGCAAAGCATGGAGTGCCACCATTGCCACAAGTCTGGGCATTGGAGGCGGAACTGTCCCGTGTATGTTGAGGACATAAAAGCAGGCCACGTCATTCCTGTTGGTATGTCTTCTTTTATTCATATGATTGAGATTAACCATGCAAGTTTCGGAACTTGGGTACTTGATACTGGTTGTGGTTCTCATCTGTGCGAGTGGGGAATGGAGCAAGAGTTGCTGCCGTTTTAGTAGGAAAATATGTAATCCAACTCCCGAGCGGATTTGAGTTATTACTGAATAACTGTTACTATGTACCTAGTTCATCCAAAACATTATTTCTGTATCCGTACTTGATAAAGACGGATTTTTGTTTTAAAGAATAATAGCTGTATTTTCTCTTTAAACGATATGATTTATGGTAAAGCAGTTTCCATGAACGAAATTTATGTTTTAGATCAAACCACAGATATAATGCATGTGAGTAACAAGAAAGCAAAGGTTGGTGACAAGATCAAACATATCTATGGCATTGCCGTATGGGACACATGAATGAGAAACACGTGGAAAAGCTCATTGATAATGGGACAATCGCCCCATTTGACTATGAAACTTTTGGCACATGTGCATCATGTCTCATAAGTAAAATGTCTCGAATTTCCTTCAAAGGTGTTGGGATGCGCGCTGTTGACCTATTAGGACTCATACATACTGATGTGTGTGGACCTATGTCAATCAACGCTGGAGATGGCTATAGGTATTTTATCACTTTCACGGACGATTTGAGTAGATATGGACATGTCTACTTAATGAAGCATAAAAGTGAGTCCTTTGACAAGTTCAAGGAATTCCAGAATAAGGTTGAGAACCAACTGGATAGAAAGATAAAAGCACTACGTTCAGATCGTGGTGGCGAATATCTTTCAACTGAGTTTGATCGACACCTGAAAGACCGCGGGATAGTATTACAGTTAACTCCACCCGGAACACCACAACTGAATGGTGTGTCCGAACGCAGGAATCGAACATTACTTGATATGGTTCGATCCATGATGAGTCACACGGTTGTACCTGACTCATTATGGGGCTATGCTCTTTTGTCAGCTGCTCTTATACTAAACCGAAGTCCGACTAAAGCTGTTGACAAGACTCCATACGAGTTATGGAAGGGAACGGTCCCTAACTTGCCCTTTATTCGCGTTTGGGGGTGCGAGGCTTATGTCAAGTAGTTGACACGAGGATAAGCTCGACCCGCGATCGGTCAAGACATACTTTATTGGTTATCCAAAAGGAATGTTTGGTCATTACTTCTATTCGCCTACCGAACACCGAGTTTTTGTTGCGGCTAGTGCGAAGTTCTTAGAGAAAGAGTTTCTCGAAGACAAGAGAAGTAATAGAACCTTCGATCTGTCGGAGATTCCTGTACCAACAACCGAGCACCCAATGGAGGAAACTGTTCTTTCTTCGTCTGCTGCGGTTAATATTCCCTTGGAACCCAGAAGGTCGGGTAGACTCTCCATTCCTCCAGATAGATACATCGGTATGGCTGAGGAGAATGGGAGAGACGACGTTTTACTACTTGAGGGTAACGAACCCGTAACATATAAAGGTGCCATGACGTGTTCTGACTCAAAGCTATGGCAAGAAGCCATGCAATCCGAGATGGACTCTATGTACGAGAACGATGTATGGGATCTGGTTGACTTACCTGATAAGGTTAGGCCTCTTCAGTAAAAATGGCTTTATGAGATAAAGCGATCTGTAGAAGGACAACCAGATATATACAAGGCACGACTAGTGGTAAAGGGTTTCACTCAAGTGCAAGGGTTGCACTGTGATGAGATCTTTGCACCCGTAGTCATGCTTCGTTCCATTCGGATTCTCTTAGCGATTGCCGCATTTCATGACTATGAAATTTGGCAAATGGATGTGAAAACCGCCTTCTTAAACGGTTATTTGGAGGAAGAGTTGTACATGGTACAAACCGAAGGTTACACTGATCCTGAAAATCCTAAGAAGGTTTGCAAGCTTAAGCGTTCCATCTATGGACTTAAGCAAGTTTCACGGAGTTGGAATCATCGCTTCGACCAAGTGATAAAGGAGAATGGATTCACTCGATCGGTCGAGGAACCATGTTTGTATATCAAGTCGAGTGGGAGCAAGATTGTCTTCCTAATACTGTATGTCGATGACATACTTTTGATTGGGAATGATATACCTCTCTTAACTTCGGTAAAAGTTTGGTTACAGAACCATTTCCAGATGAAATATCTGAGTGAGGCACAACGAATTTTGGAGATCCGTATCTATAGAGATAGATCACGACGGATGTTATCCCTCATTCAGGAGTCTTATATAGATAAGATTCTTGGGAGATTCAGTATGACCAAGTCGTGTTCCTTATACTTCGGCAGTAGGATGGATCATGTATGCCATTATATGCTCACGTGCAGACGTGGCATCTGAAATGGGTATTGACTTATGGAGGTGCTATAAGGCTATGGCAATCGATTCTTGTGACGCTAACTTCCACACGAATCGAGATGACTCGATATCTCACTCGGATTCGTCTTTACTCTTTATGGCAATCGCGTCAAAGAAACAGTTCCTAAATATAGTGTCATAGTAGATTCTACGACTGTGTCCAAGTACTATGCTATTTAGTTGCAGGGGAAGCTGTATGGATGCGTCAGTTCTTACAAGGACTAACTGTAGTTCCTAGTTCGAATGACACTATCACCATCTATTATATTAATAGAGGTGCCATCTTCCAGGCTAAAGAGCCTAAAGTCCAGCAACTAGTCTAGATATGTACGTCGGTATATGATAAGCATGAAGGGCACGTTATCTTCATGAGAATTGAACGTGTTCCTGGTTATAATAGTACTTGACATGGATTGGATAAATGTATCTTTTTCATATACTATTTCTAACATCATCGTTTTGTTTTATATATTGTTTTTCATGAGGGGTTGTGCAAACAACGTTGAACACCTCAAAGTGAACTGAATTGCTTTATATTTTGTTTGGTCCGTGATCGCCTACATGAGCTGATAATTCTGGCAATCATTTTGTGACGTCGATTGATGGTGGGTTCAACGAGCCATAAGTCAAACTGTTGACTGATCGATCACAGATGCGGTGTAACACCCCGTGTTAATTTAATTCAATATTTAGCCATCAATTCCTAATTTCAAATTATAAATCAAATCCTAACCTTTTATACTTCTAAAATCTCTATTTTTGCAAAACTTTCGTTTTGTAAAATTTATCGACTTCTTTAATACTTTTTAATATTTTTGAATAATGAAATAAATATTTTAGTCTTAGAATTCAAAAGTAGAAATATTTCGAAAAATAGTCAAACGCGCACACTTTAACTTTTATCGCTTTTGACACCCGACTTTTTAAAACTGATAAATTTCGTGGAAAATTTTAATTTGATCAAATATCTTAAGAAGCTTCTTATTTTGACACTAGTATGTCAAGTGGTGTTATGACTCATTATTTTCATTATAATTAAACTTTATTTACTAAATAAACAAACCTAAACCTAATTCATTTAACCTAAAAATCATACTAGTGTTCCCTTATATTTTCACAAGTGTAAAACTCTCATTTTCTTCTCCATTTGAGCCGTGCCTCTTCTCCCCATTTCTCCCTTTGTTTTTCTTTCATTTTTACTCTAAAACATCCTAAATAAAACCATAAATATTGCTCTAATAATTCCTAGTATTATTTAGCTACTTAGTGGATATAGAAGCTTACTACTTTGGGTATATTTTTGAAGGTGAAGACGAGGACTTGGGTGAAGACTTAAACCTAGATAATATAATTGACCCGGATAACCTCTAGCTCGCTAAATCGAGGTGACTAACTATGTCTTGTATTATCTTTTTAGTAAATTAATTTGTTTTGTTATTCTAATTTTATAATTATGATTTTTATGTTAAATATGTTAAACATCATGTTTATATGCTTGTATGTTTATGTGTTGAATAAATAATGATAATAACTAAATATATAGTTTACTAGTAATGTTATAGTAAAATGATATCATGTTTAGCTAAATTGATTTTGAGCATTTTTAATTATGTTTCATATGATTTTTATGTTTAGTTATGTTTTAATTAAGTAGTAGTGATATATAAAAATTATGTGAAATATTAAAAACGAGTTTAAAGTGATTAAAAATGAAAAATAAAAATATATACATACATGAGCATATACACGGCATTTCCCTTTTTATTTTAATAATTTTCACTTTTAATTTATGTAAATTACATTTTAAGTTAAGTTAGTATAAAATAGATGTTCCTATAAAAAAATAATTAAATTAGGAAAACAAATTATAAATTATTAAAATCGAAATTAGTGTTCTTGAGTTTATTTATGATCTTCATGAGTGTTCTTATTTTCTCCATGTTGATGTTCATCTTTATTACTCATTTTGATCTTGTTTTAAATTATGTTTGTTAATAATTTGTGTTTATGTTTAGTTATTGTTTTATATATTGTTAGTCATATTATATAAATCAACTTAAAACATTATAAATCATTTAGATTAAAAAGTTAGAAATTTAAAGTGTTGAAAAACACTATTCATAATTATAAATAAAAGTTTTAGTAAATTTCATTTTAGTTTAAATCGCTTTAGTATAATCGGAATAATGAAAATATAAAGACTTTAAGCTAAACCGATAAAATCGAAAAATGAAAATTTGGAAACTACTACTACCTACTCACGGCATTTTCACCATTTTTAGGTTAAAATTTACTTTTATCACTTTTTAGTTTAATTGTTAAAATAATTTAATTAGTAGTTAATAAGTAAGAATTAAGAAATTAAAAGAAATAAATGAATTTAGTTATATATATAAGTCACACGACATACTTGAATAAAAAGGACTAAATTTGACCAAAATGAAATTATCACTAAGTCACTAAAGTTAAATAGTAATTAGAATTGAATTTTAGTATAAATCGATTTAGTTATAAATGAAATATTATAAACCGAAAAAAATATGTAAATCAATTATAAAAATGAACTAAATCGTGTTATTCTTGCCTTTGCTATTTGGAATTTGTTGATCTTGGACTTACTGGACTATAAATGAATCATCCACGATACTATTATCTTTTAAAATGAAAATCGCTAAATTTAGTTAATAGGCGACTAAATTTAACTAAGTCTCAATTTAAAATGAATACCCTTATCACTATCTACAATTTGAACTTAACATTTTTAATACTAATATTTTAAAATGAAAATCATTATCACTTTATACAAAATGAACTTAACGTTTTTGAAACTAGATTTTTTAGATATTTTCATAAATGACTAAATACAAACCGAACTTAACATTTTTAAAACTAGAGTTTAGAATATTTTCAAAAATCGCCGAAGTACAAAACTAACCTAACGACTTTGAAACTAAAAATTTGTACTTAGGAAATAAAAACAAGATTAGTATTATACTAAAATACCTTAAGTATTAAAAAAATAATAATAATAAGTATAAGTATAAAAATACGTATAAAATACGGTGAATAGTAAATACAATGAATAGTAAATACAACGAATAGTAAATACGATGAATAGTAAATACAATGAATAGTAAATACGATGAATAGTAAAATACGATGAATAGTGAAAAGTGAATAGTGAAATACTGAAAATAATTGAAAATTTTACTAAGTATAGAAAATTTAAAATGAAAAAGTAAATGACCTAAAGTGATTGAAAAACACATAAATAAAATTGGACATACTAATAAACGTTTCAATTTAGAAACTTGAAAACGTTAATAATTAACAACACTTCAAATAATAAACGAACGTGTTATGTGATCATATGAAACCGAATACAAATACTTAAACGTTTGACGATGAGACTAGGAGAGTCTAGAAACATGTGATATGTAATATCAAATAAATAATAAATCATGAGTATGTTTAAATAAAAGGTCAAGCTTGGGCCTCAGATATGAAAACGTCAATCGTGAGTGAAGTGGGGTTAAGATAGTCTTGTAGCGGACGCCACTATCTCGGCCTTATTGCGATTGTCATCCCGAATAGTGTGGTATAGCCGTGATTATGCTTTGTGCATCCCGCCCATGCCATTCGCCTTAAGTCGTATAGCCTGTTCGCATAAGATAATGAAAAATTCAACTCTTAGTGGGTCGCCTTTAGGAAATAGTCGTTTTATCCCGAGTTAAGGTGCTCTATGAATAGCATAGCCTACTCTTAAATTGGATATTAGTGTGTGCATACTAGACTAGGGTTTTATTCCCTATTTCGCTAAAGTTATCGTAGGCCACCGTGACCTTATTGCGATTGTCATCTCACGGTTCTGTCTCCTTGCCGTGTTTCGTTCTTAGTGGGCGCGACACTAGCATTCGTTCTTGCCACATGTAAAGATCACTTGACGAGATTGTATCTGAAGTTCGAATCATTTCGAACACTAGAGGATGAGATGCAAGTATTATAGTATTCGGCGTGGTTTACGAGTCGAGTAAGCCTCTGCACTATGGAAGTGAGATGCAATCGATCAGTGTACAAAGGCCTACTCGATTAGTCGTGCTCGTAGCAGTATGTGTTGTTTGTTGTATGATTAATTGAGAACGAGTGTGTACCATCTTCGAAAATTAAAGACCACAATCTTCTGAATTGAATCGAGTCTGCATGACGAGAATGTTACAATACGTATGTTGTTGCGATCCGATATCGCTTTGTAATCCTGCTGTGTATCTATGATACAAATGATATGATATTATCTGTTATCTGCTTTCCTAATTGAATAGCATGCCTATATGATTTATCGTTTTAAATCGCATGTTTATTATGATTAATATGTCTTTACATGCTATATGTTTTAAGCATGTTTATCGTTTTATCATACTATTATAGTTATAAAGCGATAGTAATAAACCAAAGTAATTGAAATCGAGGGTAAGTATGAGCATAGCTAGTCACCGTCTGGCCAATGCATCCCCCCAATAGTTTATTGTGCAGGAAGATCGTGGACCGAGAGCTGGATTTTGGACGGGGCCACAAGACGTGTTTATACTTTACTTTTATTGTATTTCGAGAGATATGTAATATATAACACCATACTCTTTTAAATTCCGTATTTAGAGTTGTTTTATTCAACTCTTGAACGATGTTGTAATATTTTGGGTTTATGTATAATTAATGACGCTGGTTTAAGACTTAATTAATTTCCGCCTTAGTAATTAAAGTCGACTAAAAACCAGGTTATTCTGATTAGTATCGAGTGACTCGTGACCGTAACATGAATTGCCTGATGCGATTTATGCTTACCTAACGAGAGACACCTGGGCAGTACAAACATATTAATATGTTAAACTGCAAGACTACTAGGATCAAATAATAAATTAGATTTTTCTTTTATTAGATCACTTAAATAATAAACTTCAAATCGCTTTAAAGTGTGAGGATGGGTAGAAATCTTAAGGACTGACCATAGACTTAGGATTTTTAAATATAACAAACTACTTCCCTCAAAATAAAATACACTAACTCGCGTATGCTTGCTACTTGCTGAAGTGACTGATTTAAACTAACAACTATCCTCGGATATAAAATCAAAATAATAATTCAACTCCCGAGGATTGAAGCATCGAAAGAAGTACCAGACGGCACGGAGTGAAGACATCTGTTAAATTCATAAACAATTCCACAAAAATACACTCTCTACTTTCAACCTTTCTTCTGTCTGCTGCAGAAAATGTACCAGATGCATTTCAATGGAATAATATACCTAACCTCTGTGCTTACATGCATGACTGCTGTGATCACTTTTACCTCAAATAAATTCTGTCAATGTCAAACATGCTATCTAACACCTTGCAATGCTAATAAGTCTCTTCGCTTTCTAATTCTTTCAGAATGGCTGCACCTCCAATGACAGACGAGGAAAGACACCTCCTGGCCGAAGAATCTTTAATCCGTTTGGCTGAAATAGCCACGGACAACGCAAACCGCCAACACCATCCAAGCGCGTTTGATCGCATTTCCCGTCATCGTCCACCAACATACTCGGGTTCTAATGACCCTATCGACCTCACTAATTGGTTGGAGGAAATGAAGAAACTCATGGATCTGGCTAGAACGCCTCCAGAGGATAGAGTCAACATTGCCGCCTATTACCTAAAGGAAGAGGCAAATGACTGGTGGAACGTGGTCAGGACCAACGAACCTGACATTACGTTCACCTGGTACGAATTTGTTGAGAAGATTAAGGGGAAATACTTCGGGTATGAACTCCGGTGTCAGAAAGAAGAACAATTCATAAGTCTCAGGATGGAAGGCATGACACTCCAGGAGTATACTAAGGAGTTCCAAAAGCTGGCCAAATTCGGGGCTACGGTTGCTCCCAACGAGAGGGCAATGACTCAGAGGTATCTGCGCAACATGTCTAACAAAGATGCGCATTTCTACATGAGTACGGGCACCTACACTCATCAGAGCCGCAGCTGCGTATGAACGTCGTGCAGCGTGTGGGCATCATTAGAGTTGGAAAAGGTCAAGAAAAATGAGAAGAAGAAGGTGTTTGTGCCATCCGTGGCAGTCAAGCTATATTCGAGCCAGAACTACCAACGCCACGCCCATCAAAGGCCCAACTTTCCAAGGTCTGCGTTCGAGCAGGCTCCTGCGGAATAATGAGAGGGCTATGGTTGCAGGAAGGGCTCCTCAACCAAGAGTCTTACCGGGGACTTGTCGTATGTGCCGCAAGGCGTCACACGAAGGGAGACAGTGCAACGGTCTGCCGATTACATGCTACAAGTGTAAAGTGGTGGGGCATAAGTCTAATGTGTGTCCCAATAACCAGAACACGACACCTGTTGCAGGAATACCACAATCTGTAGTGGTACAGGGTCGAGTATATGTCCTCACCGGCCGAGGCGCAGGAGTCACCCGAGGCCGACGTCATCACCGTATTTTTCTTATAAACTCATGTATTTGTGGTTTTGTTTGACACTGGGGCATCATTGTCCTTTATATCTTCTAAATTTATTCATAAAGCTAATCTCACAAATTCCGAACCAATCCACGCAAATATTTCCTTACCAAACGGAAAAATTTTCAAATGCTCAAAAATTTTCAAAGGAACTCCAATCACAATTCATAAAACAATCTTTCTATCCGACCTGATTCTTTTCGACATGCCGGAGTTCGACGTCATACTGGGTATCGATTGGTTGACTAAATACCATGCAATGTTCGAATGCCGGGACCGAAAGATTCGCTTGAAACATCCTACTGGGAATAGAGTCACGTATCAGAAGACATCGCCAATTAAGGGGGCGAAGATCATATCTGTGCTACAACTTCAACGGTTAGAAAGAAAGAGACATCAAGTGTACCTATGCAGTGTCAACGAAGTAAAGGAAAGCGTGAAAATTGAAGATATTCACGTAGTACGGGAATTCCCTGACGTTTTTCCAGACGACTTACCAGGCTTGCCACCTGCACGTGACGTTGAATTCTCTATCGACCTTGTGCCAGGCACGGCCCCAATCTCAAAGGCACCCTATAGGATGGCACCGGTAGAACTACAGGAATTAAAGAAACAACTGGAAGAAATGATTGAAAAGGGTTTCATAAGACCGAGTGTCTCACCCTGGGGAGCACCAGTCCTCTTTGTGAAGAAGAAGGATGGCAGTATGAGACTCTGCATCGACTACAGGGAATTAAACAAGGTGACCATTAAGAATCGCTACCCTCTGCCAAGGATTGACGACCTTTTTGATCAGCTAAAAGGCGCGGGAGTATTTTCTAAGATCGACCTGAGGTCAGGTTATCATCAGATCGTTGTTAGGGAATCGGACATCCAGAAGACTGCTTTCAGAAGCAGATATGGTCATTACGAATTCAAGGTTATGCCTTTCGGTTTAACAAACGCACCAGCAGTGTTCATGGATCAAATGAACAGAACCTTCCACGAGTACCTAGACATATGCGTGGTGGTTTTCATTGACGATATCCTGATTTATTCCAAGACTGGGGCAGAACACGAGGAGCATCTTCGTATCATCTTGGGGATACTAAGGGAATATAAGTGGTATGCTAAATTTTCTAAGTGCGAATTTTGGCTCGAGAAGGTAGCATTCCTGGGTCACGTCATCTCAAAGGACGGAGTGATGGTAGATCCTGCAAAGATCGACGCAGTGAAAGAATGGAAGGCTCCCACAAATATAACTGAAATACGCAGCTTCCTAGGATTGGCAGGATACTACAGGAGGTTCGTTCCGGATTTCTCTAAGGTAGCACGACCAATGACAAAGCTGCTACAAAAAGAATCCAAATTCATATGGAGCGACGAGTGCGAGAATGCGTTTCAGGAACTCAAGACAAGGCTTACCACAGCGCCCGTCTTAGCTCTCCCTACAGATGGAGACAAGTATGAAGTCTACAGTGACGCCTCACTGAATGGCCTGGGTTGCGTACTGATGCAACAAGGGAAGGTCATTGCTTATGCGTCAAGGCAGTTAAAGGTTCATGAACGAAACTACCCAACTCATGACCTAGAATTAGCAGTTGTGGTGTTTGCCTTGAAAATCTGGCGTCATTACCTCTACGGAGTGAGTATCAAATTTTACACTGACCACAAAAGCCTAAAATATATCTTCACGCAGAAGGAACTCAACATGAGACAACGCCGGTGGTTAGAACTGATCAAGGACTATAAGATTGAACTACTGTACCATGAGGGTAAGGCGAACGTCGTTGCTGACGCTCTGAGTAGAAAGACTACGCATACCCTTGGCAACATTTGGGAAATTCCGGCTGGTATTGTCAGAGACTTCAAGAGAATGAACTTAGAGTTAGTTCAGTCTGACGATGCTGATTTGAACGCAATGATCGCAGAGCCGGAGTTATATCACGAGATTAGAGCTCTACAATGGGAGGATGAAGAACTCGTGAAAATCAGAAGGGAAATTCCTTCAGGAAACCGAGTAGGGTTTGAGATTAAACCTGACGGGAGTTTGAGATTCAAAGAAAGGTGGTGTGTGCCCGACGTACCAGTTTTAAAGAGAAGGATCCTCGACGAGGCACATAGTACACGATACTCCATACACCCAGGTTCTGATAAGATGTACCAAGATTTAAAGCTGAGGTTCTGGTGGGTAGGAATGAAAGCAGAGATTGCCGAGTACGTTGCAAAGTGCCTAATCTGCCAGAAGGTGAAATTCGAGCATCAACGCCCTGGGGGACTACTACAGCCCTTGGACATTCCATTGGGAAAGTGGGACTCCATTTCCATGGATTTCATAACGGGTTTACCCAGGACTCATAAGGGGAATAATGCAATATGGGTGATAGTGGACCGTTTAACAAAATCGGCCCATTTTCTACCAATCAAAGACACTTGGAGTCTTGAAGAGCTAGCTAAGGCTTATGAGAAGGAGGTGATTCGACTACACGGTGTACCACTAGACATTATCTCGGACAGGGATCCGAGATTCACCTCTCATTTTTGGGACAAGCTCCAAGCAGCATTGGGAAGCCAACTGAAGATGAGCACCGCTTTCCACCCTGCGACCGATGGTCAAACTGAGCGAACTATCCAAACGGTCGAGGACATGCTCAGGGCTTGTGCTTTAGAATTCAACGAGAACTGGGAGAAAAGTCTACCTTTGATTGAATTCTCCTACAACAATAGCTTCCATGCAAGCTTAGGTTGTGCCCCATTCGAGGCACTCTACGGGAGGAAGTGTCGTAGCCCAGTCTGTTGGGACGATGCTAGTGATAACGTGGCATCGGACCGGAGGTTATTCAAGACCAGATTGAACACATCAAAATCATCCGTGAACGACTACAAGCGGCCCAGGACCGCCAGAAGATGTATGCCAACAAACATCGCCGACCTATTGAGTTCGAAGTCGGCGATCATGTGTTCTTAAAAGTATCACCCATGAAGGGGGTCCGACGTTTCGGTTTGAAAGGAAAACTAAGTCCTAAGTACGTTGGACCATACGAAGTACTTGAAAGAATTGGTGAGGTAGCTTATCGCCTGGCACTACCCCCCAATTTATCCAGGGTTCACAACGTGTTCCACGTTTCTCAACTAAGGAGATACAGGAGTGACCCAAGTCATATCATTACCCCGGACGTGATAGCAGTTGAGCCTAACTTGCTATACTCAGAAAGGCCTGTCAAGATTCTAGCCCGAGAAACCAAAGTGTTGAGGAGGAAGACGGTTCCCTTAGTAAAGGTGCTATGGAAGGGTCAATTGACTGAACAAGCAACTTGGGAGACCGAAGCCTCTATGAAGGAGAAATACCCCGAGCTGTTTACCTCAGGTGAAAATCCTATTCTTCATTCAAGTTTCGGGACGAAACTTTTCTAAGGGGGGAGGTTTGTAACACCCCGTGTTAATTTAATTCAATATTTAGCCATCAATTCCTAATTTCAAATTATAAATCAAATCCTAACCTTTTATACTTCTAAAATCTCTATTTTTGCAAAACTTTCGTTTTGTAAAATTTATCGACTTCTTTAATACTTTTTAATATTTTTGAATAATGAAATAAATATTTTAGTCTTAGAATTCAAAAGTAGAAATATTTCGAAAAATAGTCAAACGCGCACACTTTAACTTTTATCGCTTTTGACACCCGACTTTTTAAAACTGATAAATTTCGTGGAAAATTTTAATTTGATCAAATATCTTAAGAAGCTTCTTATTTTGACACTAGTATGTCAAGTGGTGTTATGACTCATTATTTTCATTATAATTAAACTTTATTTACTAAATAAACAAACCTAAACCTAATTCATTTAACCTAAAAATCATACTAGTGTTCCCTTATATTTTCACAAGTGTAAAACTCTCATTTTCTTCTCCATTTGAGCCGTGCCTCTTTCTCCCCATTTCTCCCTTTGTTTTTCTTTCATTTTTACTCTAAAACATCCTAAATAAAACCATAAATATTGCTCTAATAATTCCTAGTATTATTTAGCTACTTAGTGGATATAGAAGCTACTACTTTGGGTATATTTTTGAAGGTGAAGACGAGGACTTGGGTGAAGACTTAAACCTAGATAATATAATTGACCCGGATAACCTCTAGCTCGCTAAATCGAGGTGACTAACTATGTCTTGTATTATCTTTTTAGTAAATTAATTTGTTTTGTTATTCTAATTTTATAATTATGATTTTTATGTTAAATATGTTAAACATCATGTTTATATGCTTGTATGTTTATGTGTTGAATAAATAATGATAATAACTAAATATATAGTTTACTAGTAATGTTATAGTAAAATGATATCATGTTTAGCTAAATTGATTTTGAGCATTTTTAATTATGTTTCATGTGATTTTTATGTTTAGTTATGTTTTAATTAAGTAGTAGTGATATATAAAAATTATGTGAAATATTAAAAACGAGTTTAAAGTGATTAAAAATGAAAAATAAAAATATATACATACATGAGCATATACACGGCATTTCCCTTTTTATTTTAATAATTTTCACTTTTAATTTATGTAAATTACATTTTAAGTTAAGTTAGTATAAAATAGATGTTCCTATAAAAAAATAATTAAATTAGGAAAACAAATTATAAATTATTAAAATCGAAATTAGTGTTCTTGAGTTTATTTATGATCTTCATGAGTGTTCTTATTTTCTCCATGTTGATGTTCATCTTTATTACTCATTTTGATCTTGTTTTAAATTATGTTTGTTAATAATTTGTGTTTATGTTTAGTTATTGTTTTATATATTGTTAGTCATATTATATAAATCAACTTAAAACATTATAAATCATTTAGATTAAAAAGTTAGAAATTTAAAGTGTTGAAAAACACTATTCATAATTATAAATAAAAGTTTTAGTAAATTTCATTTTAGTTTAAATCGTTTTAGTATAATTAGAATAATTAAAATATAAAGACTTTAAGCTAAAAACCGATAAAATCGAAAAATGAAAATTTGGAAACTACTACTACCTACTCACGGCATTTTCACCATTTTTAGGTTAAAATTTACTTTTATCACTTTTTAGTTTAATTGTTAAAATAATTTAATTAGTAGTTAATAAGTAAGAATTAAGAAATTAAAAGAAATAAATGAATTTAGTTATATATATAAGTCACACGACATACTTGAATAAAAAGGACTAAATTTGACCAAAATGAAATTATCACTAAGTCACTAAAGTTAAATAGTAATTAGAATTGAATTTTAGTATAAATCGATTTAGTTATAAATGAAATATTATAAACCGATAAAAATATGTAACCGTTATAAAAATGAACTAAATCGTGTGTTACTGCCTTTGCTATTTGGACTGTTGATCTTGGACTTACGGACTATAAATGAATCATCCACGATACTATTATCTTTTAAAATGAAAATCGCTAAATTTAGTTAATAGACGACTAAATTTAACTAAGTCTCAATTTAAAATGAATACCATTATCACTTTTTACAAATTGAACTTAACATTTTTAAAACTAATATTTTAAAATGAAAATCATTATCACTTTATACAAAATGAACTTAACGTTTTTGAAACTAGATTTTTTAGATATTTTCATAAATGACTAAATACAAACCGAACTTAACATTTTTAAAACTAGAGTTTAGAATATTTTCAAAAATCGCCTAAGTACAAAACGAACCTAACGACTTTGAAACTAAAAATTTGTACTTAGGAAATAAAAACAAGATTAGTATTATACTAAAATACCTTAAGTATTAAAAAAATAATAATAATAAGTATAAGTATAAAAATACGTATAAAATACGGTGAATAGTAAATACAATGAATAGTAAATACAACGAATAGTAAATACGATGAATAGTAAATACAATGAATAGTAAATACGATGAATAGTAAAATACGATGAATAGTGAAAAGTGAATAGTGAAATACTGAAAATAATTGAAAATTTTACTAAGTATAGAAAATTTAAAATGAAGAAGTAAATGACCTAAAGTGATTGAAAAACACATAAATAAAATTGGACATACTAATAAACGTTTCAATTTAGAAACTTGAAAACGTTAATAATTAACAACACTTCAAATAATAAACGATCGTGTTATGTGATCATATGATACCGAATACAAATACTTAAACGTTTGACGATGAGACTAGGAGAGTCTAGAAACATGTGATATGTAATATCAAATAAATAATAAATCATGAGTATGTTTAAATAAAAGGTCAAGCTTGGGCCTCAGATATGAAAACGTCAATCGTGAGTGAAGTGGGGTTAAGATAGTCTTGTAGCGGACGCCACTATCTCGGCCTTATTGCGATTGTCATCCCGAATAGTGTGGTATAGCCGGGAGTATTATGCTTTGTGCATCCTGCCCATGCCGTTACGCCTTAAGTCGTATAGCCTGTTCCGTACAAGATAATGAAAAATTCAACTCTTAGTGGGTCAGGCTTTAGGAAATAGTCGTTTTATCCTGAGTTAAGGTGCTCTATGAATAGCATAGCCTACTCTTAAATTGGATATTAGTGTGTGCATACTAGACTAGGGTTTTATTCCCCTATTTCGCTAAAGTTATCAGGGCCACCGTGACCTTATTGCGATTGTCATTTCACGGTTCTGTCTCCTTGCCGTGTTTCGTTCTTAGTGGCGCGACACTAGCATTCGTTCTTGCCACATGTAAAGATCACTTGGCGAGATTGTATCGAAGTTCGAATCATTTCAACACTAGAGGATGAGATGCAAGTATTATAGTATTCGGCGTGGTTTACGAGTCGAGTAAGCCTCTGCACTATGGAAGTGAGATGCAATCGATCAGTACAAAGGCCTACTCGGTGGTCGTGCTCGTAGCGGTATGTGTTGTTTGTTGTATGATTAATTGAGAACGAGTGTGTACCATCTTGAAAATTAAAGACCACAATCTTCTCAATTGAATCAGTGCATGACGAGAATGTTACAATACGTATGTTGTTGCGATCCGATATCGCTTTGTAATCCTCTTTGTGTATCTATGATACAAATGATATGATATTATCTCATTATCCGCTTTCCTAATTGAATAGCATGCCTATATGATTTATCGCTTTAAATCGCATGTTTATTATGATTAATATGTCTTTACATGCTATATGTTTTAAGCATGTTTATCGTTTTATCATACTATTATAGTTATAAAGCGATAGTAATAAACCAAAGTAATTGAAATCGAGGGTAAGTATGAGCGTAGCTTGTCACCTTTGTCCTCAATGGGCATCCCCCAATAGTTTATTGTGCAGGAAGATCGTGGACCGAGAGCTGGATTTTGGACGGGGCCACAAGACGTGTTTATACTTTACTTTTATTGTATTTCGAGAGATATGTAATATATAACACCATACTCTTTTAAATTCCGTATTTAGAGTTGTTTTATTCAACTCTTGAACGATGTTGTAATATTTTGGGTTTATGTATAATTAATGACGCTGGTTTAAGACTTAATTAATTTCCGCCTTAGTAATTAAAGTCGACTAAAAACCAGGTTGTTACATGCGGGTTTACTGAAATCGCGCAGGACAATTTTTGTGACGACTACATGGAGTCCTAAATGTTTCAGAACATTAGGTGCCGGGTCGTGGATAGGACATCCATAGTGTTCCTAGAGTCGATTCTTTTGACTATCGACTGTCTCTTGAGATTAAGGCAGATTTTGGGTGACTTTGGTTTCTTTCTCACGGTCGACCGTAACAGGAGGCCAAGTAGATTTTCACTGGGTCATTTCATGCTGCGCTTACATCTGCAGGATTCGAGTTGCAGAAAATATCCAACTTCTATCGAGTTATAATACTTTTCTCAAGGCCACTCGAGGAGCTGTAACTGAAAATGCATGGCCATGCTCGAATATTGATTCGTTTATCAGTTAGTTACTCTCTAGTCGGGGAAACCACTCTTGATTCTGATCGCTTGTGAACTACGACCTTTGAAAGTACGGACTTTGCAAATTGGTTTACATTGAGTGGGAGAAATTTATTATGGATATGAGAATCGGTTATCGCACCTACACTTGTACGGACAAGTGGGAGATTGTTGGAGTTAGTGTCCTCCACAGTTAGTGCAATAACATAAATAAATCTCTAAAGGTACACAGGGTACATTTTGTATTTAATCGCTTGATTAACGCTATCGATAACGGTTGGCTTGCTAGATAAGTTTGACGTTATTGTCATACAGATGGCGGTGATCAACTGGTCCCTAAGAGTCACACCTAAAGGATGTGTTTGAGAGATGTGATTATTTGAGAAAATGATCATATCGATGCCTTACTTAATGACTAAACGGTTAGTCAGTGTTGTTGACTAAAAGGTTAGTCAAATGTGACTAAAATGTTAGTCAAGTGTGATGATGTTACTGGTTAGTCAGTGTAATGGTGGTACGGCTATTTAATACAGATTAAATAATATTAGCTGAGACGAATTAAATGTAATTCGTGAATTGAATATAAAATGTTATATTTAATTATTGTGTATAATGCAAGCTAATTAAATATAAACCGTTATAATTAATTAGCAAATTATGAATATAAGGATATTTATAATATATTATAGTCGGTCCATACAGATGACACTAGGAATATAATGCATTATATAAAAAGCTAAAATGACCAAGAGAAAAGTGTCCAGATACATTCTGACCCGATACACTTTTCATCTTGATCAATAAGTTAAGTATTTGAGGAGAATAATATCTCCCCAAAATACAAAAGAGGCCGGCCACCATTAGGAGTATTAGAGGAGATTTGGTTCTTATATAATTCCTTAATTCATTCCTAATTCATTACTTTTCTACAACACAAAAAAAACTTAAGAAAAGAAAATCAGTTTTCTCTCTAATTTTTCTAGCAATTCAAGGGCATTTCTTAGACTCATCTTGGGTGAGATAATTAGGAGATACCATCCTTTTGGTATTGTTCATAGGCCATTATTCAAGGATTAAAAGGTTAATTCTTGAATCTTTATACTTTATTATGCAATTTTATTTTATGACCTTAAATCTTATAAAGTTTTTCATTATAATCCTGTGATTTTAAAGGTCTATATACCGATATAAACCAACAGTATGAGCATAGCTAGTCACTGTCCGCTCAGCGGGCACCCCCCATCAGTTTATTGTGCAGTACGTTCGTGGACCGGAAGCTGGATTTTGGACGGGGCCACGAGATGCTTTTATTTCTTACTTTTAGTTGTTTTCGAGAGATATGTAATATATACAACATTACTCTTTTAAATTTCCGTATTTAGAGTTGTTTTATTCAACTCTTGAACGATGTTATAACGTTTGGGTTTTTATGTATAATTAATGACACTGGTTTAAGACTTAATTAATTTCCGCCTTAGTAATTAAAGTCGACTAAAAAAACCAGGTTGTTACAAACAAGGTTCAATTCGATTCTCCTAAGTCTCTAAATTTAGGCCCAGTCACTAAAACCATCTTTTAGGATTGGCAAACACCCAGGATAGTCTGACGGATTACCCTATTTCACAATATACTACAAAATACACCCTTTTTACATTTTCAGGGCTCGGGCCCAGAACCGAGCCCAAACCCGTTCCTGGCCCGCTTCCCAAGGTCCAGGATAACCTAAACAAACGCTACAATCAGCCACAACAACGTATCTTAGAGCTCAAGCAAGAATATACCGTATATCCTAAAATATAACTTGGAAATATACGGAAAAAGGAGGATAATGCCCGCCCTACCAATCGCAAGGACCATTGCGATTAGGGCAGACAGCCGCAAGGGTCCT
The DNA here is from genome assembly GCA_023091065.1 of Dianthus caryophyllus. Lineage (NCBI taxonomy): Eukaryota > Viridiplantae > Streptophyta > Magnoliopsida > Caryophyllales > Caryophyllaceae > Dianthus > Dianthus caryophyllus. The sequence goes on from CM041524.1 coordinate 26,554,861, forward strand.
TGCGATTGCCACAGGCTATCGCAAGAGACCTTGCGATTCCTAAGTCCGGTTTTATCCTCTAGGGTTTCCTAATTCTTGACGAGCTCTACACTATAAATACAACCCTCTACCTACGTTCAAAACACATTCAATTCACAGCAGAATTTCACAACTCAAACCTCTCAAAGCCTCACGCATAAACATCTTTAGAATTCTTCATTTTCCTAGTGTTGAATTCTTCCCTTTGAAGCGAAGCGCTGCCGGTTTCCTGACTTGAGACAGGTAGGTCTTAATCCTAACATGGATTAAGGTTTTCTTTACTTCTTTGACTAGCAAAGGCCTACGTTAGGCTCACCCCGACTTTGGTACGCGAGTCTGCTTTTCATAAGGCGGCCATACACCTCGAATACACACCCTATTCGTAACACCTTTCCAAAGTCGCATAAACAACTGACCCTTTAAAATAAATCAATGGACAATTGAACTTTATCTTATTGTGTGCATTTAGCAAATCCTCATCTTGCATCTAAATCACTTAAAATGAATTCGTCATTAACTGAACTGTTTTTGTTAACAAGTTAAGCATGCTTAAATTAACTAAGGGTTTTAATCAATCTCTTTTTGCATTTGCATTATTTTCACAACTTATATCGCACTTGTACGTAACGAATTACTTAGGCTCATGTATGATAATTTGCATTGTTCTCAAGTCTAGTAGAGGCTATCTTTTGATAGGCTTTTCCAAAAGATCTTTCATACAAACATTATTTTGAATTATACTTTAGAAAAGTACCCTCACCCGAATCCGAATCTGGTTTCACAATAACCTTAGACGGATAGGTGTCGACGTGCCTTGAACTCTAAGACGTGTCTTTGAGCATGAGGACACGGAGGCGGGTTCTAAATTTCCCTCATAATTTAGTGGCGGCTCCAAAACAGTTTTTAAAGGTTTTTCGTACTTAATCTTTTTAACTTCTACGCCCTTAGCAAGACGTCGAGTGGTCCGATTTAACCCCGGTACCTACACTTATGCAAAAGGAGAATTCACCACAAAAAGATGATGAATTCGGAGCTTATGAGTGTTTTGTGAATTGTATGATGTAATTGTGTGAATGAATCTAATGTGTGGTGTAACACCCCGTGTTTTTATTAATACTAATTAATTATTTTAACAAAATTCTTAAATTAAAATTTATATAAATTAACTTTTATTCAATTACTTCAAAAACGCGGCTGAAAAATTTCGATTAAATAAACTTTCTCAAGATATTTCTAATTAAACTTTCTCGATTTTTATATTAATCTGTATTATATTTTTATTCTTAAAATACTTGTCAAACTAAAATCTTGATTCAATTGGTTTTATTAAACTTAATAAATTTGCGTTTTACTTTAAAAATTATTATTACTTGAATAAATATAGTTTTATTAAAACGTATCTTGCAAATAAACAAGCCGTTTGAAATTCTACGAGACCGTAATAGAAATCGTAACTGACAACTTTTATACTTTTATATTTTTGAACTATAAATTTTATAATATGAACAATGGAATTAAAATTTAAAACAAATAATTTAAAGTATAATATATTTTATAAAATATAAAGATTTATAAATAAGATCGAATGAAACAGAGCAAATCGGAAAAACAGACCCAAATACTCCTTGGCTTATGTCGACATACACCACCCACATACTTTTAGATATTTTTTTTAGGTCAAAACATCCACAACACACTCAAACTATCTCCCCCTTTTATTTCATTATACTCCCTCATTTTTGGTTTACTGCCTCCCTTTTTCTTCTTCATCTCCCTCATTCTTCTTCTTCTTCTTCTTCTTCTTCTTCTTCTTCTTCATTTTCATTTCTTCCAACACCAACAACAATAATGATAATAATAATAATAATAATAATAATAATAATAATAATAATAATAATAATAATAATAATAATAATAATAATAATAATAATAATAATAATAATAATAATAATAATAATAATAATAATAAGTAGCAGCAGCAAAAACAACAACACAAACAACAACAAACACGGCGGCAGCAACAACAACAACAAACAACCTAACGACGGCAGCAACGGCCACCACGGCCACCGTCGACGTCACCCCCATGGCTGCCACCGTCGACCTCACCGCCACGTGGTCCCTCTCTCCTCTGCCGTGCTCAGGCCACCGTGAGCACTCCTTTCTCGGCCCCTGTTTTGGTCCACCATGGCCGGAGCTCCGACCTTCGAGACCACCGGAGTTGTACAAGGCTGGTAAGCTCCATCTCCTCTCCTTTGATCTTTTTCGTTCTCCCCTTCTTTCTCTCTCGGTTCTCTGCTCACTACTTGCCTCTGTTTTATTTTTATTTTTTTTCGTCGCCGGAAACCGCCCTAATCACCGGAGACGCCACCTCAGACCACCATGGCCATCACCACCGCCGTCGTCCTCCTGCCCCACGTTGGCCACCTCCTCGTCTCCCCTGTTTTTTTTCCTCTCTCTTTCTCGGCCTCTCCTGCTTTCCTCTGTTTTCGGCTCGGTTTCGACTTCAACTTCGACCACCGGAGTTTCTCACGGTGAGCCTCCCTCTTTGCCTCGTCCTGGTTAACATCATAACCTCGACATCCTTCATATTTTCAGTCCGTATTCGTTCAGTTAATATTTTGTTATCGATTCTCATACTCTCATTTCTGTGTGGTTTGTTTGGTTTACTGTTGTTCACTGTGTCTTTATCGGCCTCCTCACATTCCCCTGTCTTGACTCGCCGGAAAAAGTCGTTGGAGCCACTACGGACTGACCGGGCTCGCTTGTTGGTTTATTTGTGGTCACGCTGTCGATTATGTCACGGGCTAATGAAGCTTGGAGCTGTACTTGGAGCTGCTATTCGTATGATGCTTGGAGCTGCTGTTCAATTCGACTTCACAACTATTTTGGGTCCATGAGAAATCGGATTTTTATTTGGACGCCCTCTGTTCGTGAGCCAAATTTAAGGTGCTCCCGCACACTATAATTGCTAAGCACTTACACTTGTTTGATTATATGTTATGTTTGAGTGTGTGTATGAATTTGTATGTCACATAGATATTGCATGATTAATTACAAGGCAAAAATCAAAAAAATAAAATTTGTGTAGTATTAAAAACCACACGGCCACCCTTAATTTTCTCACTAAATTTTTCGTTTTAATTTTTGTTAATTGCATGCTTAAAATACTAAGTATAAGATGTATATGGAAATATAATTAGTTTATGTTTAGGACTTAAAATGAATTTGTTTTGAAATATAAATGTTCTAAAATGTTTATGTGTGTTCTTGAAATATTGTTGTTATTGTGTTTGAAATGATTTTTACTTTTGTGTGTTAATGTTTGTATATGATTTTTACATATGTTAAATACATAAGTAATATTAAGTAAATTAGTTATTGAATTAGAGGTATAAAAATCAAAAATAAAAATATAGTGAACTATATTCATAAACACTCGCTTTATGGGTATAATTGGACCAATTTTTAATTTTAATTTTTCTAAATAACATATTATGATTAATCTAGGTAAATTAGACTTGCTATAAAAATTTGAGAAAATAAAACGATAATATAAAATTTGAGTTAAAAAGTGTTCTTTAGAAAATCATAAGTGTTCTTGAAAAATTCATGTGTTCTTCATTTATGTAACTAGTTTGATTCATAAATTTTATAAAGTTAAACTTAAATGTTGTTTTAATCCATTAGTGAATAAACACAATACTAAATATATAAGTTAAATAAGCTAAATCTTTAAAATAGAAAAGTTAGAAAATTAAAGTAAATAAATACACTACTCATAAATATAATAAAATATTTAGTGAAATTTCATTTTAGTTTAAATCACTTTGGTATAATTTAAATAATTAGTTTATAAAAACTTTAAGTCAAAAACCGATAAAATTAGAAAACGAAAATAAAAGCTAAATAAATAGAAGGCCACGGCCTTAGAGTATTTTTGGGCTAAAAATGATTTTGTCACTTTTTATTTTTACCACTTAAGTAAATTAATTAGTTAAAGTAATGATTTATTAATAAAAACAAAAAGAAAATAAATGTGTAACCTAGGTTGAGTACCACGGTTTTACTATTAAAAATGGGTCAATTTTGGTCAAAATGAATTTGTCACTTAGTCACTAAAATTGATTAGTAATTAGTTTTATATTTTATTGTATAATGAATCGTTAATAAAAAGAATCAACGAAACCGATAAAAATAGACGTGACATGTATTTAAAATGAATCATTTCAAAGCACTTTATGCTTAAATGTGGATGTGGAGATACGGACTATTTAAAATGAACTACGACAACCTCGCTAAGATTGAAACCGCTTAAATTTTAGTTAAGTATACGACTAAATTTAACCGAGTTTTGCTTTTGAAATACCATTTAAAATCACTAAGTACAAATGAACTTAACAACTTTGATTAAAATATATTTCAAAATCACTAAATACAAAATGAACTTAACGTTTTTAAAACTAGACTTTTAAATATTTTCAAAAATCGCTAAAGTACAAAACGAACCTAACGACTTTGAAACTAGAATTCTATACTTAGAAAATAAAACTTGATTTTTGTACTTAAGTAAAATATCATGAACATAAAGGATACTAAGTATTAAAAAAATATATACTAAGCATGGACAAAATACTAATAAATATAAAATACATGTACGTATAAATACGAAGTATAAGAATACGCATACGTATAAAAATACGTACAAATACGAAATACGAAAATACGAATACGAATAAAAATACGATGAATAGTAAAATACGATGAATAGTAAATACGATGAATAGTAAATACGGTGAATAGTAAAATAATGAATAGTGAAAATATTTAAAATTTACGAACGACTCAAAATAAATCATTAAGTCTTTATATGTGTTTTGTTTATCTGAAGAACTGCTAGAACTAAAATTTCATTATACCAAGTTAGACGATATATTTAAGTTACAGAATTGCCACCTATTTTGAATGAACGAGGAAATAAGAAATTGAGAAAATGAAATACTTGAATAAAATACTTGGATTGTTCGCCATGTCGCGACTCTTGAATTCGAAGTTAATGAGGTAGCCGTCTATGGGGACTTTAGCTCCCTCCCAGAGTTGCTAAAGGCGATCTAATATTTTTATATAAAGTATTATTTCGGTGCGGGATATACAACCTCAGGGATGGGGCATGATTGATATCTCCGTGAGCCCATACTACGGTAATTGGAAACTCCAGCCCCACCCGGGGGTACCCGTCTAAGGTGATAGTCGTATTATTAGGTGACTACTTACTCGAGGGCGAGTATGATCTGAACCTATCTATAGTTGTAACACCCCGTGTTTTATTAATACTAATTAATTATTTTAACTAAATTTTTAAATTAAAATTTATATATTTTAACTTTCATTCAATTGTTTTGAAAACGCGGCTGAAAAATTTCGATTAAATAAACTTTTTCAAGACTTTTCTAATTAAACTTTTTTTTGATTTTATGTTAATCTTTATTGTATTTTTATTTCTTAAATACTTGTCAAACTAAAGCTTCACTCTCTTTACCATTATTAAATTTTATAAAGTTGCATTATATTTTAAAAATCATTACTTTCATAAAATTTAGTTTTGATAAAGATATCTTTCAAATAAGCAGACCGTTTAAAAATTTGAGAGACCGTAATAAAATTTATAACTGTCAACTTTTATACTTTTATATTTTTGAACTATAGATTTTATAATATGAATAATAGAATTAAAATTTAAAATAAATAATTTAAAACATAATATATTTTATAAATTGTTTATTTTTATAAATAAGAGTAAATAAAACGGAGCAAACAAAATCAAACTGACCCATAAATATACTACCCTCGTTTCCCTCGCTTACTTTCTTTTTTTTTCTTTAACTAAAGCGACCGAAAGCGGCCGAAAGTAACAATAATAATTATAATAATAATTATAATAATTGTAATAATAATAATAAATAATAGTAGTAGTGATAAGAGTAGTGCTACTACTTATATACGGAGTACACCTTCATCATCATCACCAACACAAACGACATAACAACAACCAAACCAACAACATTAACGACGACGACAACCACAGCAGCACCACCATCAAAGACGGCCACCACCATCGACATCATCACCACCGTTCACAACCGCCATGCCGCCGCCTTGAACCACCACGTCAGCCACCTTCCTCGGCCTTCCTTCTTTCTCCCCCTGTTTTTCTTCCTCTCCTTCCTCTGCTCTCTTTCTCGGCCACGTGAACCACCACCTGTGGCTTGCTCTGCTTGCTGTCGTATTCTTATCGTCGGTAAGTGTCGTCGATTAAATCGTTTTCATTCATTAAGATATCGACTGTTGAATTGTCCCATTTTAATTGATTCTCTCTTTTCTCGTTCGTCGGAATACGAGCTCGCTGGAGCCGACATGGTAGCCGCTCCTACTCATTGCCGTACTCTCTTCCCATTCCTCGGCCTTGGTCACCACGGGACTGTGGTCTAGTCCCTGCTCACGTGGCCCTCGTTCACTTGTCGTAATATTCTAATCATCGCCAACCTCTGCCGCTTTCGAGTCGGGTTGGGTCGCACGTTGTCGTGCTTTGGAAATCAATTAAGTCGGGTTTTAATTGGAGGCCTCTGTTCGTGAGCCAAATTTAGGTGACTCGATTCTTCCTCAAAATCTCTAACTTTAACGTTTTGGTTTTATTATAATTAATTTGTTATTAAAAGTGAGCTAGTTATGCATTAGGCACTTATACCTCCCGTACCATTTTATTTAATAATTTTGTATGATTAGCTGTAGTATGAATTTGAGTGTTAATTTTAGTTATAATATATTGTTGAATTGAATTGTGAATTATGATATTTATATGATTTTGTGATAATATGTTTTGGGTGAAAAATGTGATGTTGAATTATTATTGATTTTATTTGTAATATTGTCAGGTTAAAATTAATTGTTTTGTGTAAATTAAAATATATAAAATTTATGTATCACAAGTATAATATGCGATTAAAATATTATTAAATAACTTAAGTAAATAAATTGAATTAATATAACTTACCTATCGTCACTAAAATGTTAAATCGAAATATAACTAAAAATAAAGAATTTAAGTTAAAAGAATATTAAGTTTAAATTAATATTAAATCATGCTAAAAGTAAAAATATAAATTAAGTTACTCATATTAAAGTTTCTAAAATAAATAATTATATAAAAAGTCATATCTCACAATTACTATAAAGATTACTTTGTTAAAACTCTAAAATTTACAATGAACTTAAAATATACTAAATAAGTATTTAGTTAAAATAATAAAAAGAAATAAAGTACTTCGGAATATAAAATAAACCTAAGTAAAGCTTTTATGGAATAAAGTTAGAAATCTGTATTATAAATATGTTTAACAAAAAGATAAAGTGTTAAAATGATAATCCTATAAAAAGATAAAGTAAAATGTTTTAGTAGAAAATTTTAAGTTATAAAAACTATAAAAAGAAATAATATGTAAGTGGAAGTATTATTATATAAAATTAATTTCTAAAAATTTACTTTTAGAAAAACTTATAAAATTGAATGCTATCATTAAAATTTGAAATATACTTTAAAGACGACGACTTCCTAAATAGTTGTTGTGTTATAAAATTTAAAGGTATAGAATATACGAATTTATAAATATGTTTAAATAATTAAAGAAATGAAAGAAAAGTAAATAATTAAATATTAATAAGATATAAAAATATACTCCGTATAAAATTCCACCATCGAGTTATCATTCACCTAAAAGAAATTTTACTAATTGTCAAAATATTTTATTTTATCAAGAATACTAAAATTTGTCGATTATCATTTAAGTAATATTTCTACGGTTAAAATAAATGTTATAAATATTAGGTCACTAAACACCTTCAATATTATTTATATTAATTATGAAAATGTCAAATAATTATTATATTAAACGAAACTTAGAATATTTATATCACTAATTGTAAACATACTTAAGTTGAAATTTAAATGAAACTAAATCATAATTAGACGAACTATTATTAATTACTAAAATATAAGTATAAAATAATGAGAAGTATAAACTATAAAAATACGTACTAAGTATAAAAATACGACACGTATAAAAATACGTACAAAATAATGAATAGTGAAAATGTTTAAAATCTTCGAACGGACTCACAATAAATATTTAAGTTTCCTATGTGTTTCTGCTTACTTGAAGAACTGCTAGAACTAATATTTCATTATACAAAGTTCGACGATATTTTTAAGATTTAGAATTTTCATTTGTTACGATTGAACGAGGAAATAAGAATTTGAGAAATGAACTACTTGAATAAAATACTTGGATTGTTCGCCATGTTGCGACTCTTGAAATTCAAGTTAATGAGGTAGCTATCTATGGGGACTTGGGCTCCCTATCAGAGTTGCCCAAGGCGAAATAACGATCTTAAGATTGCTACTCGACACGGTATATACAACCTCAGAGATGGGGCATCCTTGATATTTCCGTGGGCCCATATATTAGTAATTGAAACGCCATTGACCCCATCCGGTACCCTCTCGTGATAGTCGAACATTTTCTTGGAGAATACCTTTTGAATAGCAAATAAGTATGATCCTCGCTAGGTGGTGTATGCATACATTGGACATGGGATTGACTCGTCCTTATTACCTTAGATATCCTTAGCTTGTCACCATGTCCAAGTTATGTTGGCCCTGATGGCTATTGCGCGGATTATGTCTGCATGCTTCCGCCTTACTAACGAAGACTCATTAGTTATCACATGATGGATGTACTTCCTTGTTTTGTTTGATTATTGTCTGAATGGTTTGGTTTCCTGAATGTTGAAATACGACTTATTGAGAATGATTATTTATGAGTGTTGTACGTTATGTGATTGGATTTATACTCGTGTTTGAATCATCATGATTTCCTTGTATGTTTTTGCTTGCCTGGTTGCAATGGGTTTTATTTATTTATTTCCTATACTCTACATTACGTTTTATGAACTGCATGTTGTATGAGATTTAAATATCTATATGTGAGAACTGATATTATATGCTATTTGTCCAATTTTATTAACATAAGGTGACTACTGGAGTTATACGCGTTTAGTGCTGCCAAGTTACTTGTAATCATAGGTTAAATAAACCAAAACTGTGGTTTAGAGGTTGTTGGTCAGAACAGTCACTTCCCGCCTCTGAGCGGGAGATCCTCCTATTTTTGTTTTTGTCTCCGTTGCAGGCAAATTCTCGAGACTCAGGATTTATCGGGACGATTAGGATGTTTCGTTTGTTTTCTTTGAGAGATTGTAATATATATTTGTATCCTATGCCATTTGAGTGTAATTTATTTAACATCCGGCATGTATTAGACTTAATTAATTTTCCGCCTTAGTTTAATTAAGTCACGAAAAACCGGGTTATTCTGAGCTGGTATCAAAGTCGCTCTTGCGACCGTGAATAACTTAAAGTTATCTCATCTAGCGAGAAGACACCTGGGCCAGACATTCATATCGTATGTCAGGCATAGACTTATAGGATCAAATAATGAATTAGAAATCCTAGATCGCTAAAATAATAATCTTAGAACGCTTTAAAAGTGAGAATGGGTAGAAATATTAAGGATTGACCGACCGACCTAGATTCTAGAATTTTCGACCGTCATTCAACCTCGATAGATTTTTATTTCTCTTTTCTTACCTGCTAAGTGCTCTATGACTGATCTTTTTGATTAACAAGTCTTTTATACTAACATTACCAAAAATCGAGACGTATATATCGAAGTCAAGACCATAAGAAGGCAAGCACAACAAATGGACTCACCAAGACCTTTACACCTTGAGAAGACATTCAAGATTTGGAAAGCCTATTGACTTGGAGACTTCTACAACGATATCAAAGTCGTTCTTTCAAAATTATTATCGAAACTCTTTTCGACTTTCAAATATCCTAATCTTAAAATTACTAATATCTTCTTTAATCGCTAAACCCTTGCTCTTTTAAAGACTTGTGGATTCGATTATTTTCTCAGCCTTCGAAACTTATTGACTCCTTTTAAAACTCCTAACTTCCTAAGTCAATAATTCCTTATAGTCGACTTCTTTGTTAATTATCATCTCTTCTCTTTAATCTCCTAAAAACATTATCATTCTTACTTTTGAATTTCTTAAACTCCTTAATTTTTATAGTCAAAATTCACTTCGTACCTTTATATAAGCCGAATATTTTATATGAAACGAATTACAATCTAAAAATAATATCTATCAAGAAAATCGATTACTCCTGAAATCTCGGTGGCAATCTCCTCCAACTCCTGCTCAATCCTTTGAAGATTAGCTTCGAGTTCGTCAAGGCCGTCGTCAATTTCTTCAACCGCTACTATGTCACAGCCTCACAAATATAATCCTCGCCCACTTGAAATCGTCGATCCAAATATATACCTCCACTTAAGGTTATCGAAAGTACTACTGGTTCTGTAGAGGTTGTGATCGGTTAAAAAAATAGGCACGTATGTAATCAGACATTTTTTTTTTTTTTTTTTGATAAAGAAAAAAACGTTTAATTTTGGGGTATTTGATTTTAGGGTGTTTAGTTTGATGGTTGTGGCTGTTTAGGATGATTTTGAAATGGATGGTGATGGTGGAATGTTTGAAGGAGGTTAATATATATAGGGGAGTTGAAAAGAGATATGAGAGGGAAGTTGAAAAGAAATTATATTAGTTATCAGATTGAAATTTGATGTCTAAAATGCTAATAATTGAGGAACAAAATATTAAAAACATAGAAAGTATAATAACAAAGAACTGAAATATACTAGATTGAAAGTAACATAATCAGCTATTCAGAGTTTAACACAATACTTAATTGAAATTAAACAGACGTAATCAACCAAGACTCTTCCCTTCAAATGCACGTAACACTCTAGCAATTTCCCTTTTTGCCTTTGCAATTTCAAATTCAATGTTATAAAAACCTTCAAGATTGCGGTATATAACTTCATCCATCCTTTGTACCAACATGAAATTCTTGGACTGAACCCCCTTTCTTCGTTCCGACTTTGCTTGTTCAAGACGGTTAATATAATTCGGTTTGAAAGACTCCAACGATTCAATAAGCTCTCGCTTTTGCTTCACCGTATGCGTTGCGTAGTAAATAAGGTCGGCCTCAAGTCTTGCGAGGCGGTCAGTAGAGCTTGATGCCATTTCAGGGTTTAGATAGTTCGAGAAGAAATGGAAGAACCAAATTTAATTAATTGTTTATAGTTGAAGGAGATGAAGTTGGTTATTAATGGTAAAAGTGGTTAGGCTTGTGTGATAAATAAGAGCATTACTCAAAAGAACGGTTCTCATTTAAAGACAGCCACAGTAGCTCCAATTATCGAAGCCACTCAACCGACAAGCTCCTGTAGCCACTACCCAACTCATTCATCTCCCTTCTCACCTCCCTCATTTCCTCACCTTCTCGTTTCACTTCTGATAAAAAAAAAAATTCCATCTCTTTCCTCCTTTCTTCCTCTCTTTTCCCTTACTTTACTTCCCTCCATTAAAACAACATCACTAACAACAACACTCTTCAGTAACTATTCATCCTTCTAATCATCATGGAAACTAATAACCAGATTCATTTTTATGAAAAATTTGAGTTTGATGGTTCCCTGTCATTGGATGAACAATTACAAAGATCAACGCAAGTACCTTTCGAAACAAATGATTTGACGTATCATTCACCAAATAATTCTCTCATAGAATATCCTCCATCATTTTCTACACAAGAAAATTACAATAATAATCTTATGTATATACGTTTAAAACTTCTTAAGGGGGTAGGACAATAATTTGATATTAACATAATCATAATTATATCATAAAATTCCTTATTTCAACTTATTTTATGGTTAATATTTATTTTCAAATTTAAATAAATTGATTTAATTCTTAAAATGCTTATTATTTTTATTTAATTTAATTCCGTACAAAACTTCTAGGCCCTACCTTTTTGAAAATCTCTTTCTCGCTGATTTTGAAAATGACAAAGCAGCAACATTTAGATATTAATTTGAAAAAGAATTATTTATATTTTAATATTATTAAATGCTTCAATATTTCCTTTTGATAAAATCTTGCTCAATTAAAAGCAATGTTTATATTCCAGTTCCAAAAGTCTCATGATTATATTCAATTTCCAAAAGTATCGATGTCTTCACTAACTGTCTAGTTCTATCTCGACAGTTATCCATCCTATTCAAGTTTCGGGGACGAAACTTTTCTTAAGGGGGTAGGATTGTAACACCCCGTGTTTTATTAATACTAATTAATTATTTTAACTAAATTTTTAAATTAAAATTTATATATTTTAACTTTCATTCAATTGTTTTGAAAACGCGGCTGAAAAATTTCGATTAAATAAACTTTTTCAAGACTTTTCTAATTAAACTTTTTTTTGATTTTATGTTAATCTTTATTGTATTTTTATTTCTTAAATACTTGTCAAACTAAAGCTTCACTCTCTTTACCATTATTAAATTTTATAAAGTTGCATTATATTTTAAAAATCATTACTTTCATAAAATTTAGTTTTGATAAAGATATCTTTCAAATAAGCAGACCGTTTAAAAATTTGAGAGACCGTAATAAAATTTATAACTGTCAACTTTTATACTTTTATATTTTTGAACTATAGATTTTATAATATGAATAATAGAATTAAAATTTAAAATAAATAATTTAAAACATAATATATTTTATAAATTGTTTATTTTTATAAATAAGAGTAAATAAAACGGAGCAAACAAAATCAAACTGACCCATAAATATACTACCCTCGTTTCCCTCGCTTACTTTCTTTTTTTTTCTTTAACTAAAGCGACCGAAAGCGGCCGAAAGTAACAATAATAATTATAATAATAATTATAATAATTGTAATAATAATAATAAATAATAGTAGTAGTGATAAGAGTAGTGCTACTACTTATATACGGAGTACACCTTCATCATCATCACCAACACAAACGACATAACAACAACCAAACCAACAACATTAACGACGACGACAACCACAGCAGCACCACCATCAAAGACGGCCACCACCATCGACATCATCACCACCGTTCACAACCACCATGCCGCCGCCTTGAACCACCACGTCAGCCACCTTCCTCGGCCTTCCCTGTTTCTCCCCTGTTTTTCTTCCTCTCCTTCCTCTGCTCTCTTTCTCGGCCACGTGAACCACCACCTGTGGCTTGCTCTGCTTGCTGTCGTATTCTTATCGTCGGTAAGTGTCGTCGATTAAATCGTTTTCATTCATTAAGATATCGACTGTTGAATTGTCCCATTTTAATTGATTCTCTCTTTTCTCGTTCGTCGGAAAACGAGCTCGCCGGAGCCGTCATGGTAGCCGCTCCTACTCATTGCCGTACTCTCTTCCCATTCCTCGGCCTTGGTCACCACGGGACTGTGGTCTAGTCCCTGCTCACGTGGCCCTCGTTCACTTGTCGTAATATTCTAATCATCGCCAACCTCTGCCGCTTTCGAGTCGGGTTGGGTCGCACGTTGTCGTGCTTTGGAAATCAATTAAGTCGGGTTTTAATTGGAGGCCTCTGTTCGTGAGCCAAATTTAGGTGACTCGATTCTTCCTCAAAATCTCTAACTTTAACGTTTTGGTTTTATTATAATTAATTTGTTATTAAAAGTGAGCTAGTTATGCATTAGGCACTTATACCTCCCGTACCATTTTATTTAATAATTTTGTATGATTAGCTGTAGTATGAATTTGAGTGTTAATTTTAGTTATAATATATTGTTGAATTGAATTGTGAATTATGATATTTATATGATTTTGTGATAATATGTTTTGGGTGAAAAATGTGATGTTGAATTATTATTGATTTTATTTGTAATATTGTCAGGTTAAAATTAATTGTTTTGTGTAAATTAAAATATATAAAATTTATGTATCACAAGTATAATATGCGATTAAAATATTATTAAATAACTTAAGTAAATAAATTGAATTAATATAACTTACCTATCGTCACTAAAATGTTAAATCGAAATATAACTAAAAATAAAGAATTTAAGTTAAAAGAATATTAAGTTTAAATTAATATTAAATCATGCTAAAAGTAAAAATATAAATTAAGTTACTCATATTAAAGTTTCTAAAATAAATAATTATATAAAAAGTCATATCTCACAATTACTATAAAGATTACTTTGTTAAAACTCTAAAATTTACAATGAACTTAAAATATACTAAATAAGTATTTAGTTAAAATAATAAAAAGAAATAAAGTACTTCGGAATATAAAATAAACCTAAGTAAAGCTTTTATGGAATAAAGTTAGAAATCTGTATTATAAATATGTTTATCAAAAAGATAAAGTGTTAAAATGATACTCCTACTAATAGATAATGTAAAATGTTTTAGTAGAAAATTTTAAGTTATAAAAACTATAAAAAGAAATAATATGTAAGTGGAAGTATTATTATATAAAATTAATTTCTAAAAATTTACTTTTAGAAAAACTTATAAAATTGAATGCTATCATTAAAATTTGAAATATACTTTAAAGACGACGACTTCCTAAATAGTTGTTGTGTTATAAAATTTAAAGGTATAGAATATACGAATTTATAAATATGTTTAAATAATTAAAGAAATGAAAGAAAAGTAAATAATTAAATATTAATAAGATATAAAAATATACTCCGTATAAAATTCCACCATCGAGTTATCATTCACCTAAAAGAAATTTTACTAATTGTCAAAATATTTTATTTTATCAAGAATACTAAAATTTGTCGATTATCATTTAAGTAATATTTCTACGGTTAAAATAAATGTTATAAATATTAGGTCACTAAACACCTTCAATATTATTTATATTAATTATGAAAATGTCAAATAATTATTATATTAAACGAAACTTAGAATATTTATATCACTAATTGTAAACATACTTAAGTTGAAATTTAAATGAAACTAAATCATAATTAGACGAACTATTATTAATTACTAAAATATAAGTATAAAATACGTAGAAGTATAAACTATAAAAAT
Source organism: Dianthus caryophyllus (assembly GCA_023091065.1). Taxonomy (NCBI): domain Eukaryota; kingdom Viridiplantae; phylum Streptophyta; class Magnoliopsida; order Caryophyllales; family Caryophyllaceae; genus Dianthus; species Dianthus caryophyllus. The sequence goes on from CM041524.1 coordinate 26,569,937, forward strand.
ACGTACCAAGTATAAAAATACGCATACGTATAAAAATACGTACAAAATAATGAATAGTGAAAATGTTTAAAATCTACGAACGGACTCACAATAAATATTTAAGTTTCCTATGTGTTTCTGCTTACTTGAAGAACTGCTAGAACTAATATTTCATTATACAAAGTTCGACGATATTTTTAAGATTTAGAATTTTCATTTGTTACGATTGAACGAGGAAATAAGAATTTGAGAAATGAACTACTTGAATAAAATACTTGGATTGTTCGCCATGTTGCGACTCTTGAAATTCGAAGTTAATGAGGTAGCTATCTATGGGGACTTGGGCTCCCTATCAGAGTTGCCCAAGGCGAAATAACGATCTTAAGATTGCTACTCGACACGGTATATACAACCTCAGAGATGGGGCATCCTTGATATTTCCGTGGGCCCATATATTAGTAATTGGAAAGCGCCCACTCAAAGTACCCGTCTCTGGTGATAGTCGAACATTTTCTTGGAGAATACCTTTTGAATAGCGAATAAGTATGATCCTCGATAGGTGGTGTATGCATACATTAGACAAGGGATTGAATCGTCCTTATTACCTTAGATATCCTTAGCTTGTCAGTCATGTCCAAGTTATGTTGGCCCTGATGGCTATTGCGCGGATTATGTCTGCATGCTTCCGCCTTACTAACGAAGACTCATTAGTTATCACATGATGGATGTACTTCCTTGTTTTGTTTGATTATTGTCTGAATGGTTTGGTTTCCTGAATGTTGAAATACGACTTATTGAGAATGATTATTTATGAGTGTTGTACGTTATGTGATTGGATTTATACTCGTGTTTGAATCATCATGATTTCCTTGTATGTTTTTGCTTGCCTGGTTGCAATGGGTTTTATTTATTTATTTCCTATACTCTACATTACGTTTTATGAACTGCATGTTGTATGAGATTTAAATATCTATATGTGAGAACTGATATTATATGCTATTTGTCCAATTTTATTAACATAAGGTGACTACTGGAGTTATACGCGTTTAGTGCTGCCAAGTTACTTGTAATCATAGGTTAAATAAACCAAAACTGTGGTTTAGAGGTTGTTGGTCAGAACAGTCACTTCCCGCCTCTGAGCGGGAGATCCTCCTATTTTTGTTTTTGTCTCCGTTGCAGGCAAATTCTCGAGACTCAGGATTTATCGGGACGATTAGGATGTTTCGTTTGTTTTCTTTGAGAGATTGTAATATATATTTGTATCCTATGCCATTTGAGTGTAATTTATTTAACATCCGGCATGTATTAGACTTAATTAATTTTCCGCCTTAGTTTAATTAAGTCACGAAAAACCGGGTTGTTACAATAGTGGTGTATGCATACATTAGACTCGGGATTTGGCTGTCCTTATCGCTTTAGGTATCCTTAGCCTGTTCAGACACGTCCGCTTTGTTCGGCCCTGACCGCTATTGCGCGGACGTCTAGTATGTCAGCCACGTCCAATCTGTTTGGCCCTGTCCACTGTTGTCTAGTGTGTCAGACACGTCCAATCTGTTTGGCCCTGTCTACTATTGCGAAATTACGTCTGCATGCTTCCGCCTCGCTAATGAACATTCATTAGTTAACGTATGTTTGAATGTATTTCCTTGTCTTGATTGATTATTGTCTGAATGACTTGATTTCCTGAGAATTGAAGTACAATTTATTGAGAATGATTATCTATGAGTGTTGTTATGTTACGTGAATGGATTTATACTCATGTTTGAATCATCATGCTTTCCTTATGTGTTGCATGCCTAATTGCTATTTGTTTTTATTTATTTATTTCCTTTATATAATGCATATGTTTTAGAATTGCATGTGTCGAAAGAGTGTTGCGGGAAAATGATAATTTGTTAAACGCAGGTACCCCGAGGACTATTGTTACTTAATGCTGGGGATGGTTTACCTTCTTTTGTACTCCTTTTGAGAGATTGTAATCGAATACTCTGTTTTAGCTCTAAACTCGTATTATGTATACTGAGTTGTAAGACGATGACAGCTGGTTTTGTAATATATGTACTTAATTAATAATTCCGCCTTAGTTTAATTAAGTCACGAAAAACCGGTTATTACATAATTATCAAAGTCGTCTTGCGTAGTGAGTAACTTAATAGTTATTTCATCTAGCGAGAAGACACCTGGGCCAGACATACATATTAATATATATGTCAGGCATAGACTTATAGGATCAAATAATGAATTAGAAATCTTAGATCGCTAAAATAATAAACTTAGATCGCTTTAAAAGTGAGAATGGGTAGAAATATTAAGGATTGACCGACTGACCTAGATTTTAGAATCTTCAACCGTCATTCAACCTCGTTAGATTTTTATTTCTCTTTTCTTACCTGCTAAGTGCTTTATGACTGATCTTTTTGACTAACAAGTTTTTATACTAACATTACCAAAAAGCGAGACGTATAAATCGAGAACGAGACGACAAGGACTCAAGTATTTGCAAATGAACGCATCAAGGGTCGAACGATCTGAAAAGACGTTCTAGACCTCGAAGAATTCTATCGCCTTGAAGACCTCTATAACTTTCTCTAACACACATATTCATCTCTTCCTAACTTATTCAAAAAGAAAATTTTAATCGATCTATTTAAATTATTTTCTTCTTTTGAAGTAAAATTTTCCTAACTTAAACTCTTAGAATGAAATCTTCCTTTCGAAATTACCTCTTTTCATTTCTCGCAAATATAAGACTTGAAGACAAGACCGGAAGCGCGTGCAGAGAGACGTATCAAGGATCGTGCTATCTAAGACAACTTTCAAGACGTCGAAGATTTCTGAAGCATTGAAGATTTCTACAACCATATCAAAATCATTCTTTAAATTTAAATATTTTTAACTTAATTAGTTTTCAAAATCATACCCTTACTATCTCATTCTAAATATTTAAAATCGTAAATGATAATTTCTAACTACCTTCGAAAATTTACCTTAGTATTTCGTCTTAAAAACATCTTCGAAAATTATTTATTCGCTTCGCAAAGCTTTTATTTCGTCATTTGAAATATCTTTGATATTTAATTGTCTTAAATTGCTTATTCTTATTTCATCCACTTTCGAATCTTATTTTTGATTATCTTGAAAAATTTATTGTTACCTTCTTGTAAATTTTCATCCGATTTAAAACTTATAGTTTTCTACGTATTAATCATTAAATTGGATTTCATATTTTCAATTCCCTTCATAAATTCCCTACTTCTTAATTTTCGATACTTTTGAAACATATTTGTTTCGATCTCCTATATTTAAAATTCTTATCAATCTCTTAATATATTTCTAAGAATTTGTTTTCATACGTTCTCTATAAAAATACTTTTGAAAATTTATTGCTTGTTCCGTAAAATCTTTGTAACGTAATTTGAATTACTTTTGAAACTTCATGGTTCAAACTTTTCATTCCTTCATTTCTAAAATCATCGAAATTGTTTTATTTCTTCTATTTTAGAAATATATACATACAACAATGTTATTTTACGTCATCAATTATTATAAATTTTCAATCTTACCCGAAATATGATTTATAACATTTCCATTTCATCTAATAACATTATAATAAGAATTTTTAGAAAATGAGCTATATCAACAAGGTTATCCATAATTCTCTAAAATTTTACTTAATCATTCAACGATAGCCTATATTCTCGTAATTTCTTTAAAGCTCATATTTTCCTTGTGATCACTGCGACTTTTACATATTTTCCCTAAATGCCGTTTATTCTAAGGCTATATATCTTATGTATGTAATCATTAAAAGTAAAAATAATAATATTTTATAGATACGCTTAAAACTTCTTAAGGGGGGTAGGACTATAATTTGATTATATTAAAGCCCTAATTAAATTTTAAAAATTCTTATTTTAGCCTATTTTAAGGCTAACATTTATTCTCAAAAATTAAATAAATTGTTTTTATTCTTAAAACGCTTATAAATTTAATTTGATTTAATTCCGTACAAAACTTCTAGGCCCTACCTTTTTGAAAATCTCTTTTTCGCTGATTTTGAAAATGACAATGCAGCAACATTTAGATGTTAATTCGAAAAAGAATTATTTATATTAATAAGTTATTAAATTCTTCAACCTTTCCTTTTTAGAAAATTCAAACCCAATCAAGAGCAATATTAATATTCCAATTCCAAAAACATCAATGTTTTCTCCAACTGCTTTTTAATCTCGAACAATTAGCCGTCCTATACAAGTTTCGGGGACGAAACTTTTCTTAAGGGGGTAGGATTGTAACACACCGTGTTTTTATTAATACTAATTAATTATTTTAACAAAATTCTTAAATTAAAATTTATATAAATTAACTTTTATTCAATTACTTCAAAAACGCGGCTGAAAAATTTCGATTAAATAAACTTTCTCAAGATATTTCTAATTAAACTTTCTCGATTTTTATATTAATCTGTATTATATTTTTATTCTTAAAATACTTGTCAAACTAAAATCTTGATTCAATTGGTTTTATTAAACTTAATAAATTTGCGTTTTACTTTAAAAATTATTATTACTTGAATAAATATAGTTTTATTAAAACGTATCTTGCAAATAAACAAGCCGTTTGAAATTCTACGAGACCGTAATAGAAATCGTAACTGACAACTTTTATACTTTTATATTTTTGAACTATAAATTTTATAATATGAACAATGGAATTAAAATTTAAAACAAATAATTTAAAGTATAATATATTTTATAAAATATAAAGATTTATAAATAAGATCAAATGAAACAGAGCAAATCGGAAAAACAGACCCAAATACTCCTTGGCTTATGTCGACATACACCACCCACATACTTTTAGATATTTTTTTTTTTAGGTCAAAACATCCACAACACACTCAAACTATCTCCCCCTTTTATTTCATTATACTCCCTCATTTTTGGTTTACTGCCTCCCTTTTTCTTCTTCATCTCCCTCATTCTTCTTCTTCTTCTTCTTCTTCTTCTTCTTCTTCTTCTTCATTTTCATTTCTTCCAACACCAACAACAATAATGATGATGATAATAATAATAATAATAATAATAATAATAATAATAATAATAATAATAATAATAATAATAATAATAATAATAATAATAATAATAATAATAATAATAATAAGTAGCAGCAGCAAAAACAACAACACAAACAACAACAAACACGGCGGCAGCAACAACAACAACAAACAACCTAACGACGGCAGCAACGGCCACCACGGCCACCGTCGACGTCACCCCCATGGCTGCCACCGTCGACCTCACCGCCACGTGGTCCCTCTCTCCTCTGCCGTGCTCAGGCCACCGTGAGCACTCCTTTCTCGGCCCCTGTTTTAGTCCACCATGGCCGGAGCTCCGACCTTCGAGACCACCGGAGTTGTACAAGGCTGGTAAGCTCCATCTCCTCTCCTTTCATCTTTTTCGTTCTCCCCTTCTTTCTCTCTCGGTTCTCTGCTCACTACTTGCCTCTGTTTTATTTTTATTTTTTTTCGTCGCCGGAAACCGCCCTAATCACCGGAGACGCCACCTCAGACCACCATGGCCATCACCACCGCCGTCGTCCTCCTGCCCCACGTTGGCCACCTCCTCGTCTCCCCTGTTTTTTTTCCTCTCTCTTTCTCGGCCTCTCCTGCTTTCCTCTGTTTTCGGCTCGGTTTCGACTTCAACTTCGACCACCGGAGTTTCTCACGGTGAGCCTCCCTCTTTGCCTCGTCCTGGTTAACATCATAACCTCGACATCCTTCATATTTTCAGTCCGTATTCGTTCAGTTAATATTTTGTTATCGATTCTCATACTCTCATTTCTGTGTGGTTTGTTTGGTTTACTGTTGTTCACTGTGTCTTTATCGGCCTCCTCACATTTTCCTGTCTTGACTCGCCGGAAAAAGTCGTTGGAGCCACTACGGACTGACCGGGCTCGCTCGTTGGTTTATTTGTGGTCACGCTGTCGATTATGTCACGGGCTAATGAAGCTTGGAGTCAGACTTGAGCTGCTATTCGTATGATGCTTGGAGCTGCTGTTCAATTCGACTTCACAACTATTTTGGGTCCATGAGAAATCGGATTTTTATTTGGACGCCCTCTGTTCGTGAGCCAAATTTAAGGTGCTCCCGCACACTATAATTGCTAAGCACTTACACTTGTTTGATTATATGTTATGTTTGAGTGTGTGTATGAATTTGTATGTCACATAGATATTGCATGATTAATTACAAGGCAAAAATCAAAAAAATAAAATTTGTGTAGTATTAAAAACCACACGGCCACCCTTAATTTTCTCACTAAATTTTTCGTTTTAATTTTTGTTAATTGCATGCTTAAAATACTAAGTATAAGATGTATATGGAAATATAATTAGTTTATGTTTAGGACTTAAAATGAATTTGTTTTGAAATATAAATGTTCTAAAATGTTTATGTGTGTTCTTGAAATATTGTTGTTATTGTGTTTGAAATGATTTTTACTTTTGTGTGTTAATGTTTGTATATGATTTTTACATATGTTAAATACATAAGTAATATTAAGTAAATTAGTTATTGAATTAGAGGTATAAAAATCAAAAATAAAAATATAGTGAACTATATTCATATACACGGTTTTATGGGTATAATTGGACCAATTTTTAATTTTAATTTTTCTAAATAACATATTATGATTAATCTAGGTAAATTAGACTTGCTATAAAAATTTGAGAAAATAAAACGATAATATAAAATTTGAGTTAAAAAGTGTTCTTTAGAAAATCATAAGTGTTCTTGAAAAATTCATGTGTTCTTCATTTATGTAACTAGTTTGATTCATAAATTTTATAAAGTTAAACTTAAATGTTGTTTTAATCCATTAGTGAATAAACACAATACTAAATATATAAGTTAAATAAGCTAAATCTTTAAAATAGAAAAGTTAGAAAATTAAAGTAAATAAAAACACTACTCATAAATATAATAAAATATTTAGTGAAATTTCATTTTAGTTTAAATCACTTTGGTATAATTTAAATAATTAGTTTATAAAAACTTTAAGTCAAAAACCGATAAAATTAGAAAACGAAAATAAAAAGCTAAATAAATAGAAGGCCACGGCCTTAGAGTATTTTTGGGCTAAAAATGATTTTGTCACTTTTTATTTTTACCACTTAAGTAAATTAATTAGTTAAAGTAATGATTTATTAATAAAAACAAAAAGAAAATAAATGTGTAACCTAGGTTGAGTACCACGGTTTTACTATTAAAAATGGGTCAATTTTGGTCAAAATGAATTTGTCACTTAGTCACTAAAATTGATTAGTAATTAGTTTTATATTTTATTGTATAATGAATCGTTAATAAAAAGAATCAACGAAACCGATAAAAATAGACGTGACATGTATTTAAAATGAATCATTTCGAGTGCTACTGCCTATGCTTAAATGTGGATGTGGAGATACGGACTATTTAAAATGAACTACGACAACCTCGCTAAGATTGAAACCGCTTAAATTTTAGTTAAGTATACGACTAAATTTAACCGAGTTTTGCTTTTGAAATACCATTTAAAATCACTAAGTACAAATGAACTTAACAACTTTGATTAAAATATATTTCAAAATCACTAAATACAAAATGAACTTAACGTTTTTAAAACTAGACTTTTAAATATTTTCAAAAATCGCTAAAGTACAAAACGAACCTAACGACTTTGAAACTAGAATTCTATACTTAGAAAATAAAACTTGATTTTTGTACTTAAGTAAAATATCATGAACATAAAGGATACTAAGTACTAAAAAAATATATACTAAGCATGGACAAAATACTAATAAATATAAAATACATGTACGTATAAAAATACGTATAAATACGAAGTATAAGAATACGCATACGTATAAAAATACGTACAAATACGAAATACGAAAATACGAATACGAATAAAAATACGATGAATAGTAAAATACGATGAATAGTAAATACGATGAATAGTAAATACGGTGAATAGTAAAATAATGAATAGTGAAAATATTTAAAATTTACGAACGGACTCAAAATAAATCATTAAGTCTTTCTATGTGTTTTGTTTATCTGAAGAACTGCTAGAACTAAAATTTCATTATACCAAGTTAGACGATATATTTAAGTTACAGAATTGCCACCTATTTTGAATGAACGAGGAAATAAGAAATTGAGAAAATGAAATACTTGAATAAAATACTTGGATTGTTCGCCATGTCGCGACTCTTGAATTCGAAGTTAATGAGGTAGCTGTCTATGGGGACTTTGGCTCCTCCCGAGTTGCTAAAGGCGATCTAATATTTTTATATAAAGTATTATTTCGGTGCGGGATATACAACCTCGTGGATGGGGCATGATTGATATCTCCGTGAGCCCATACTACTGATTGGAAACTCCAGAATTTCACCCGGGGTACCCGCCTAAGGTGATAGTCGTATTATTAGGTGACTACTTACTCGAGGGCGAGTATGATCCGAACCTATCTATAGTGGTGTATGCATACATTAGACTCGGGATTTGGCCGTCCTTATCGCTTTAGGTATCCTTAGCCTGCTCGCACACGCCCGCTTTGTTCGTACCGACCGCTATTGCGCGGACGTCTAGTATGTCGCCCACGCCCAACTGCTTGGCCCTGGCTCCATCGTTGTCTAGTGTGTCGACACGCCCAACTGCTTGGCCTGTCTACTATTGCGAAATTACGCCTGCATGCTTCCGCCGCTAATGAACATTCATTAGTTAACGTATGTTTGAATGTATTTCCTTGTCTTGATTGATTATTGTCCTAATGACTTGATTTCCTGAGAATTGAAGTACAATTTATTGAGAATGATTATCTATGAGTGTTGTTATGTTACGTGAATGGATTTATACTCATGTTTGAATCATCATGCTTTCCTTATGTGTTGCATGCCTAATTGCTATTTGTTTTTATTTATTTATTTCCTTTATATAATGCATATGTTTTAGAATTGCATGTGTCGAAAGAGTGTTGCGGGAAAATGATAATTTGTTAAACGCAGGTACCCCGAGGACTATTGTTACTTAATGCTGGGGATGGTTTACCTTCTTTTGTACTCCTTTTGAGAGATTGTAATCGAATACTCTGTTTTAGCTCTAAACTCGTATTATGTATACTGAGTTGTAAGACGATGACAGCTGGTTTTGTAATATATGTACTTAATTAATAATTCCGCCTTAGTTTAATTAAGTCACGAAAAACCGGGTTGTTACATGTGGAACCTCAGGTAAGGGCTCGTATTTATAGGATTTTGTTAAAGCAACAGGGAGAACGACCAGAAGAGATGCGGCTAAAATCCTTCGCCGCATGTCCACTTGCGGTTAAGGGTGCTTGGTGTCTCCTAGATTACGAATTTTTCCAAGTTTCTTTTTGGAAATATACAGTATAATTCTGCTTGCTTGGCTTCCAAGGCACTCGGGGAAGAGCCTCTAAAAGGCTTTTCTAGATATTTTGTGAGAGCTTAGGGCCTTGTAAAGCGGGCCAAAAGCGGACTGGGCTCGGTTCTGGGTCCGAGACCCATAATGATGAAAGATGCCATTTTGAATGTAACTTGTGTGTTGAGCTTAGATGTGAGCTTGATTTTCATGTGCGAGGATGTTAAATGGTGGTTTTGGCCACCGGGCCTAAATTTAGGAATTTATAGGAGTTGGATTGGGCCTTTGTGATAAAAAGGGCTTATGCATAGTGCTCGGGACAATTGTATGAATTGGGCTTGAATTGTGTTTGCATGTGATGTAAGAGGTGATGAACTGGACCCTAAATGAAGCGAATGATGTTTACTAAACCATGTTAGCATTTCGACTCATTTAAAGCATTTACATTTAATTCAGTTTTTGACATTTTGTACCATTTAAGTCAAACTAAAGCATGCAAGTTAGAAATCCGTTACATCATTGGGTTTGCTTGGGTGGTGCGGATACGGCTATCCATAGATAGTCATAAGATGACCGAACCGCATATTAAAATTACAATGTACATAATTTGAAAGAGTTAATTTTGTCATAAAGTAACAAATATTTATCGCATATGTGAGAATGGTACATAATATTTTATTTTTCGTCAAACAATACCAAACATTTATACTTTTTTGTCGAAAGGTACCAAAAATAATTTCCGTCAAAAAAACCATCAAAAGTAACGTTAATTGTTGACGTGGTTTAATTTGTTTGTCCTCCTAATTTGACGGAAAGTCTTAAAATTTCCCTACAATTCTTAAATTTTTTCCTAATTTGATTCATTTCCGTCTTCCTTAATTATCTTATGTTTCTTCCCACTCTACATGTTAACTTAATTTACCCCACTAAAACTTTTGTTATCTCTTTCTCCCTTGTGCTTATAACCCTTTCATTCTCAACAACCATTACATTAAAACCACCTCTTTGAACTGAAACATTTATCCTATCTTTCTCTTTTCTTTTATAACTCGTCTATCCTCAATATCCTTTGCCTTACCAACACCTTTTTTAGCTGAATCTTTGCCTATGCACCTCCTCTTTAAACTAAATTTTTTGCCATTTCTTTCCCCTTTACCCTTGTAACCCTTTACCCTCAACAACTTGTCATTTGCACACCCTCTCTTCTTCGAATCTACTTACTTATTTAATCAAGTATATATTCATTTAAACACAAATGCCACAAATTAGGATTAAAGTAGAACACCATTACTCAAAATACAAACTTTTAAATTGAGATTAGGGTTATCAAAATTGGTATATTTAATGGAGACAAACACGACAACTAAACAATTTTGACTATATGCTCAACCAACTATGAAGCAAAAAAAGTAGCCAAAAAACGAACTTTGAAGCTACATATAAAATAATAATAATAATAATAATAATAATAATAATAATAATAATAATAATAATAATAATAATAATAATAATAATAATAATAAATAATAAATAATAAATAATAAAATAGAGCCTTACAATGTGGACAGAAGATTGCATACAAAACCTTAAAAGATTGGAGATGAATAAGTAATAAATTGAAAGGATACAAATGAGAATAAAGTAGTCAAGGGATAGAGCAAAAATAAAACAAAAGAAAATGAGTGTGAAACTGATAATGTAAAGCGAATTGAAAGGGGAGTAAAAATGATGTGGTCAAATGCTAATCGCGTCAGCAGCAATAGGTTGTCCACATAAGCAATCATCATTACTTTTAATGTTTTTTTTATAGAAATTGTTTTTCGTAGCTTTTGACAAAAATAATGTAAATGTTTGGTATTTTATGACAAAATAAATAAATAAATTTAAAGTTAGGTACCATTCCCACATATGCGATACATGTTTGTTGCCTTTTGACAAAAAATCCTAATGTAAATAATCCAATGTGCCGCTTAAGTTTTACTCTATATATAAACTCTTTTACTTATTAAATCGATATTCATCGAGCAAAATATATAGTCAACACAAACAAAAACGAGTTTTATATGTAGGATACTAAATTTCTATAGATTTTCTCTCATATAATGTTCACACCACGAATAATGTTGGACATGTTTGCACCATGATACATATATAGTCCTCAAACGTTATTATGAAAATTTATTTAGATGTATTTTGTAATATTTTAAATATTGAAATAAAATTTAAGAAATTTACATTAATATAAGTTCTCGAACATAATCTTAGTTAAATTCAGAAAATTAGTTTTATTTGCACAATAACATGTAATTAGGTACAAAGCAACGATCTAAAATGAAGCGTAAAATCATAAAGACAATCGTACGCGACTTAGCAAGCTATGAGAGGCATAAAATGCGCACATTCTCTTGCCATAAATGGCCGTGCTATACCCAGACGATCGTTTTATTTGACGTTACAGAGAAACAAAAATTACTATACAAATCAAGAAGTAGCGATGCATTCTTTGGGAAGACCCTGTGGAAACCTGCGAATGTCTGTGCAATAATCATAAATCATGTAATTTGTGTGCGCCCAAGAGAGTCTTGCCTGACTAGTCGTATCCAGGCCTTCCGAAAACCACGGACTAGTAGTTGACGTCGTGCTGGAGTTGCAGGTGGAATGACCATAGGACACAACACATGCACTGGCACTGAAGTTGGTGAATGATGCCGTGAATGGTGCACTTGACCAGTTTGTTTTTACTCGCCCGCCTTGTGTAGCCCAATCATCAGCGTTCCATAGGCTTGAGTACAGCCTCATTGGTTGGTTCTTTGGGAATGGAACTCCCTTTGATGGCTCGATGTTCTTGAATTCTCTGATGGGCGTGCCATCCACGTAAAATCTGGTATCATGTGAAGAAGTACGAACCCTTTATCACCAAGGTGTTCTTTTTATCAAAAATGAATAAATTCAACTTAGCATGATAGTGTGTCACCACTCACCCTTGTAATCCTTGTAATATATCAGGTTGTCCCTTGTCAATATAAAATTTCAAGCTTTATTTGTTGTTGATGAAATGGGTTTATCATAGGAGTAAGTTAATGACAAGTCAATTCAAGTTATAATATATAGGGTAAATTAAAAATAACACAGTAACACGTTTTATCACAATATACTCCTTATATGTTATATTTACAACATAACCCATTTTAAAACATATTCCAAGGTACTCCTCTTTCAAAGTGACAACCATCAATACCTAAAATATGTCGACACCACTTTAAAAATATCTATTTAAGCGTGTAAATATTTCATTTTGAGAAGCAAATTTCGATATTAGGTTTGACTTTGAACTAAAAAATATCTAAAATGAGTCATGTTGTTAAAAATACAAAACATAAAGAGGTAATTTTGAAAAATAGTGTTATAAAACAGATATGTTAATTGTACCTTTTAATTAACACAAGTAATTCTTGTGTAAGTCGGACCTTATAATAAATTATTGTAAGTCATCTCATTTCAACTCAATTATATAATTTTTGTATTATTTTAGTTATACTTATGATTAATTATCACAAAATATTTTAATACCCCTATAAGCGACTTTAGTAAATTTGTTTCATATTTTTGTATCATTTTAACAACATTTTGTACATTGGACTCACATTATTTTGATGTGACACCTGTCTCAAAGAATGCTTACTACTTCCTCCGTTTCAGTGAATTGTTTACAGTTTGACTTTTTTGTGAGGGGAAAAAAGTCAAACTGTAAACAAATGACTGAGACAGAGGGAGTAATTAATTAATGATTTCTACTTAAAGTTACAAATATATTTTATTTTGAAGTTTTTTTTATTAAATGTTACTCCAACTATCTCATTTTTACTCAGATCTATTCATTTTTATTTACGTCAAATTTACAATTGATTACGCGGTAGAGAAATGTTAAAAGTTCTTTGTTCATAATTACTCTCTCCATTCCAAATTAATTGTCCCTTTTTTATTTTGGGTGGATTTAAGGAATGGTAATGAAAATGAAAATATTTTGAAAATATTTTGTTAAAAGCTTCTATAAATATAAGGGGGACAATTAATTTGGAAAAAAATGTGATGGAAAGGGGACAATTAATTTGGGATGAAGGGAGTACTATAAATAAAAATGAGACATTTAATTTGAAAACACATAAAAAAATGAAATGAAGACATTTAAATTTGATACACGGAGTATAAGTTACTTATATTTATCTTAAGGATTAATAAAGAATTTGCGATATAATTATAAGGTCTACAACTATTTTTCTAATGTGTTTAATATAAAAAGTAAGAACAATAATAAAATGAGACAGATGGAGAGGCAATCAACAAGTACTTACATGATAGTTTGGGGATTCCATAGAACGGAATACGTGTGGAAATCGGTTGTTGGGTCGAACCAAAGTCGAAACTGTTGTTCCCTCCCACCTTGTCCTTGACTGAACAGGTTGGTGTGGAGAGTGTAAGGCTGACCCGAGACGTTTCCCAAGAACTCGAAATCAATCTCATCATGGTTAGTCCCTTGTGACGATAACTAAACACCCAAAAGGCAATAATCCGTAGCAAAAAGGATAAAATTATAAATACGTAATTTCAAATTAATGTTAGAATCATGTAACGAGCTTGGCCAAACCTGAGTGGAAGACAGCGAGTCCGCTTTACAAGTTTAAGGGTATCCACATTTCTCAAAATCAATTGATAATGAGAGGAGGACCCTTAGACTTTATATACCACACTACACACACTTCACAATCAATGTGGGACTATCTACATGTGGGCACTAAACTCCCCTCATATGTGAGGTCCCTCGGAAACTCAGGGCGAGACCATGGGAGCACACGGAGTGGTATAGACAACCCGAACTCACGAGGGCGACAATAACCCGAACCCAATCGGAGAGGCAAACCCTCAAAGAGGACCTCCTCCGGTGGCATAATTTTTAAGGGCCAATTTTAAACTTATCAAACCTAGGGCGAATCCGGGCTCTGATACCATGTTAGAATCATGTAACGGGCTTGGCCAAAGCTGAGTGGAAGAAAGCGAGCCCGCGTTACAAGTTCAAGAGTATCCACATTTCTCAACACCAATTGGCAATGAGAGGTGGACCATTGGACTTTATAAACCACACTACACTTACTTTCACAATTAATGTGGGAATCTCAACTTGTGGGCACTAAACTCCAACAATTAAGTACGTAAAAGAAAAAAAAAAAAAAAGCTTACGTAATAAGCTGTGACCGTGCCAGCAGAATCGCCATGGACAAGCTTGAGTTGCATATCAAATTTTCCAAACAAGTACTCGTTCTTAGACTGAAAGCCAGATCCAGAATCCTTATCAAGAGAGAGTGTCATAAGGCGGCCATTGTCTAGAATTTTAGCTCGGCCATTGCCCCAAGTGATGTCAAAGTCTTGGTAGAAGTTTCCGGCATAAGCGAGTGATATGGAAGACATGATAAGGAGAAGTACATTGTACGAAGGACGTGAAGTTCCCATAATATAGTTATTTGTGTGAAGGTTAAGTTTTTAAGTGTCCGACTTAGTACGTACACTATGACTTTGTGCGTAGAAATTAATTATACGGAGTAAAAGTTTGAGTTGTTATGTGAGATTAGTGGCATGCTTGGAAAGGGTTATATATAGCAATAATAGCATACGACGAGAGAAATGGTCGAGAGAGTTGGTGAATTGTTTTGGGTTGTTTGGTTGCCCTTTAAATTTATGAGAAGTCGAAATTCTCATAAATGAAAAATATTTTATTTGTTTAATTGTCCATTTCATAAAATTGTAACTTCCTATGAGAAGTAAATTTTTCTCTTACGTAGGAATTTACTTAACATGACCCCCCTAGATAAGTAAAACTTCCTACATGAAGTTACTTCCACCATTGCAATGAAACAATTTTCTACACTTCCCGTGATTTTTCAATTCCCGTAATTTTTAAGTTCCCGAAATGTTTAAATTTGTGCATCGAACCAGACGACCTCTTAGAATATACAACTGACACAAATGCTTTAAATGGTAGAGTTATGACGTATATCTACCTTTCTATATGTAGAACTTAATGAAGATTTCACTAACCTAAATATTAAGTAGGTCTCATGTGAGGTCTCACATTGAGACCTGCTACAATCAAGCTTGAATCCCTAACAAATAAAAAAGGTAACTGCTTTTTATAGGAGGTCTCACAATTAGTTTACAGTGTCTTTCTCCAACTAGAATTTGTAAACATATAAGTCCCTCTATTTCAGATCACAATTTTTTTTTTTTTTTTTTTTTTTTTTTTTTTTTTTCATATTACAATTAGTCTCCTATAAAACGGGTCAACCCGTTTTAAGTTAAGACGGATCAAATATGACCCGTTTTGGCCTCTTTTTTTTTTAGAATTTTTTTGAAGACCTTTTTTTTTTTTTTTAAAAAAAACTTAACTCAAATAACGAATAAAACACAAATTTTAAATGGTAACAATATTGATAAAAATGGTAACATACTATATTATATTGGTGACATATTCTCAAAAAATTAAAACATAATTAACCTATTTTGGTAACATATTATACAATTATGGTAACATATTACACAAATGTTATGACAATTTTTTATTTTCTATGTTTTATAATATGTTACAAATATAATATAATACTCCGTATGTGTTTAATGGTCTTAAATGAGAATTTGTGTTCAGATTAAGTCTTCCCTTTATTCATTAAGGTGGATTTAGAAGGCCTTAATGAAAATAATTATTATTTTTTTTGTTAAAACATACCATAAATAAAATGAAACACTTAATTTGGTAAAATTTTTGATATCAATGATGACACTTATTTTTGAATGGAGAAAAAAAAATAATATAATTATTTAAAGTATTACTTCTCCGTTTCAATAGATTCTGTACATTTATTATGTAGACATTTTTCATAAGTGAGTGAAATTTTTGTTATAACTTCTAACGTATAAAATAAACATATAGTCATGTGTGATATAGTTTTGATCGTCCTTTTGAGTAAATTTTTAATATCAATTTTTCATAATTTTTAGTAATATGTAGCTAACGATATGAAGAAAAAAAATTTGTATCGATATACGTACAAAATACATATAGAAATTAGTGAAATGAATGAAGTAATTCTTAACTCCCAACTTTTCTAAACTCAATTTTGAATTATATCACATTTTTTTTAATTCTCAACTTATATAAACAGTTTTCATAAAAACCCTCATCAAAACTTCATTTCACCATAATAAACATCTATTTTGAGTCATCGAAACATTAAATTCTCGTTTTATATTTTCACATTTTCAGTTATGATTGATGATAGACTACATTTGTGATAAATATATTTAAAAAAAAAAACTTCTTTCTTTTTAACAAAAAAATAAAATTGCATTTTTATGGGAGTTTTAAAAAAATATTTATAAAATCTGAAGTTTTTTAAAAAAATTACCAAAATTTTGAATTTTTAAATTGTGATTATAAAAGGTGAAAATTGTCAAATCATTCTTAGGGCCTGTTCTTTTCGTCTGAAGTTTTCTGAACCAATATTAAGTTTCTGAAATTTTCTGAATTTTTCTGAATTAATCTGAAGTTTTCTGAAGTTGCCTGAAGTTATCTGAAATTTTCTGAAGTTATCTGAAATTTTCTAAAGTTTTTGGAAATACATTATTATTATTATTATTATTATTATTATTATTATTATTATTATTATTATTATTATTATTATTATTATTATTATTATTATTATTATTATTATTATTATTATTATTATTATTATTATTATTATTATTTTTATTATTATTATTATTATTATTTTTATTATTATTATTATTTTTATTATTATTATTATTATTATTATTATTATTATTATTATTATTATTATTATTATTATTATTATTATTACGAGTGTTACTATTATTAGTGTTGTTACTATTATTACTATTATTACTATTATTACTATTATTACTATTATTATTATTATTATTATTATTATTATTATTATTATTATTATTATTATTATTATTATTATTATTATTATTATTATTATTATTATTATTATTATTATTATTATTATAATTACTATTATTATTATTATTTTTATTATTATTATTATTATTATTATTATTTTTATTATTATTACTATTATTATTATTACTATTACTAGTATTATTACTATTATTAGTATTATTAGTATTATTATTATTATTATTATTACTATTACTATTACTATTACTATTACTATTATTATTATTATTATTATTATTATTATTATTATTATTATTATTATTATTATTATTATTATTATTATTATTATTATTATTATTATTATTATTATTATTATTACTATTACTACTATTACTACTATTATTACTATTATTACTATTATTATTATTATTATTATTATTATTATTATTATTATTACTACTATTATTATTATTATGGTTATAATTACGGTTATTGTTATTATATTTGCTACTTTTATTTACTTTTATCCAATTCCCCCTAAATTTATTTTCTTTTAGAATTATTAACTTGAACTTTTTGTTTCATTTACGATAAATGTTGAGGATAATATTTCTAGTACCAAAATATTCAAATGTATATATATATATATATATATATATATATATATATATATATATATAGTCGCTTTTTCCACTAATATTTAAATAATATTTATGTTTATTTTGTTTGATTTGATATATAAATATTTATAATAACTTTATTAAAAGTCTATATATTTTATTTGATATAATTTTTTTATATATGATTTGCAATAAAATGATTTTGGATTGGCCTTATTTTTATTCAAATTATTATGATTATTATTATAATTATTATTGTTAAGAATATTATTATCCCTATTATTAATAACATCAATTTTATATATAATTTAGGTATTATTATTATTATTTGTTAATTAATTAATTAATTAATTTAAAAATCTAAAATTTTCTTAAGTAATCTGAAGTTTTCTGAAATAATCTGAAATTTTCGAAAATTATCTGAAATTTTCTGAAGTTATGTGAATGTTTTTGAAACAGATAAATACTTAAGATGAGGAGAACAGACCCTTATTTAAATATGATTATCTTTTATTTTAAAACATAATGACGACTTAGTCAGCAATTATATTGTAACCGTGATTAGTGAGAATAGCGATATACGGAAAGATAAATCACGTTTGGTTATTGGTGTGTTAGTGCCTTATGCCCTATCTCCACTATTCCACTAACTATGGTGAGCTGGCTATAATTTTAGCTTTCGGTTACTGGATTACATATAATTACTCCCATTGGACTTACACCTATTTTCTATATATTTACTATGTACGTACACATTAAAGAGAGACTGAACGACTTAATAATGGTTTACAATTTAACTGTCGAAATTTTATTTTTTGGTACGGAATATTAAACCAAACAATTTAGGCCCGACCACATCTTTGTGGATTAAATATGCAAAACCTTGTAATCTATCAAAACTAAGACTCCTAAAATCATAGAGATTGTTGGTGTTTGTTTCAAACTTATGGGTTATAAAGCTTACAAAGTCCCACGTAGGAAAAGCTAAGTGTGTTTTATTGGTTTATATAGAGGAGTATGTTGACATTGGTTAGATCTATTTGTGTGGAGACATGATTTCTGATGATTTTGGAGTGAAATAGATGGGTATATATAGTGTGTAAGATGAGTGTTAGAGGAGAAACCACCACACTGCGCACGTGTCACGAACACGAAGACGAGTCGGCTCCCACTTTTTTCTTTGGAGTGCACCAAAGTTAAGGAAGGCGTTAACCCTGGAGTCGGTGATCGGAGAGCCCAAGGTATCATAGTGGGGGTCTAGCTGACTTAAGGCAATATACTCACACGACGTCTCAATTAAACTGAGGAATCCAACAATCTAAGTTAGTTACGGTTGAATTCTTCTGTCCGATAAACAACTATGGTAGCCGAGACCAATAACAATGTCAACAATGTTCATGTCAACATTGTCGTCACTCCTGCTGTCCCGCCGTACGCTCTACAATTGAAAATTATCCCGGACCTCAGTAATATGGAGCCTCTAGACGTGAAAAATTATAAGAGATGGTTTGAAAAAAAAATTGTTTTATTTTCAACAATATGAAATTGATTATGTGTTGTACAACGCTAATAAAACGGCTAATAATTTTGAAAACGGTAATAAATCTAACGACAAAAAGGCCGGATAAATATAACACAACCATAAGAGGTGTCATATGGTTAATAATTTATTTGAAATATACAGTAAGTGCAAGACGAATAAAGAAATTTGCGACGCACTAGAAATTAATTATGGGTAGATGATGCCCGAACTGAAAAATATGTCATTGCTAGTTGGTTAAAAATCGAGATAGGCGATAACAAACGTATTATAAATCAGATTCACGAGTATTAAAACCTAGTGTCCGAGATTCCTACAAAAGGAATGGTGTTGTGTGAATTTATGCAGGCTAATGCGTAGATCGATAAGTTACCTTCACCTAGTTGGGATGAATATAAAAAACCTTAGGCACAAGAAGAAGGACATGAAGCTATAGGAATTGATCGATCATATATATCAAGATCGAGGACGCTTAATCTTCTATTACTAACTGATAGGCTAAAGTCGCACTCACCTAATCAAAAATAAACCTGACAAACCTATGGGTAGATAGGGTAAGTCGGGGTCTAGTCCACAAGGAGATGGTTGTATTTGTGGGTTACCTATGGAGCGATTCTAGTCTCGGTCGGTTCGATTGTTGGATGATTGCTATAGCTAAGCACAGGAAAAGGTTTCCCTTATAACACTACTAGAAAAACACCTTTTAGTGGCGGTTGTAAATAGCTTTTAGTGGCGGTTTTGAAGCGACGTGTATGTGGGGGTCGTATAGTTTTAGTGGCGGTTGTAAAAAATCGCCACCAAAAGGTCTCGCTTTTAGTGGCGGTTGTAGCTTAAAACCGCCACTAAAAGTCTAAAATATGTCACTTTTGAACAACTTTTAGTGGCGGGTTTACCTTCAAACCGCCACTAAAGGTCTTTCACCTAACCTTTTGTGTCGTTATTAGAAGAACCGCCACGATAACCTCGACACGATAGGGCTGTTTTGTACTAGTGTTATAAGGAGAAAAGTCTAGGAAGTCAGGTTAGGCACGGGATAAGCTAGGTCTAGGGATGATAATCAGATTGAGTAGGGAATCGCACTCGCTAAGGATATAGCTCGTCCTCTCGGTCTTAAGCTTTCTCTAGGTCTCGATAACGGGCTCTCACAACTTACTATCGAGGGTCCTAATGATTGTCTCGCGCCTCTCCTCGAACTAGGCTTTCGATCTTAAGTTCAAGGGTGCTAAAAATTTGCTAAAACTTGGCCAAAGATTCAACAAACACAATCAAGCAAAGACAATCAAAACAAGCGCAAAAACCCGACTCAAATGATCATAAAAAACAACCTAACTGAACACCCATGATTCACCCTTCTCCCTAGATTATAAAACTCTTCACACATGATAAAAACGATAACTAAAACAAAAGCAATGGATGAAAACTGTGGGAAAATATCTATATACATCCCATTTAATCATCCAGGATTATAATGAAATTCATACTATATGATTACTAGTCATAAAAGAAATTGAATAATTAAACAACCTTTAGTCCTTGCTTTAATGGCCTAAGATTGAATATCAAAAGTATGATATTTCCTAATTGTTGCACCCAAGATTGTTCAAGATATGCCTCGACTTTTGCTAGAAAACCTTTTAGAGAGAAAACTGCTTTTCTTAATTTAGTGTATTGTGAATTATGATGAGTGAATTAGAGAATTAGGTTGAGTCAAAATTCTCCCTTATATACTCCAAATTCACGGCCCCCCTATTATATTTTGGGAGAAATTTTTCTTTCCAAAATTTACTTTCCAAAATATAATACCTTGTTGACCAAGGAATCAAGGTGTATCTTGACTCTTTCCTCTTGTTTTCCTTTAGCTTTATAATATAATATTACCAGTGTCATAATTATGACCCACTATAATATATCAATAAATATAAATATCCATATATAATTTGCTAATTAATTATAACAGTTTATGTAACACCCCGGCCCCAACTAAAGGCCGAAATGTTACAAATGGTATCAGAGCAACCCGGTGACCGTGTGGTCGAATCCTATGTCTTGTTGGCCAGGTACGCACCTAGCTGGGGAGGATTCTGGAATGCTATATTGTAAGTAGCAACCAGGCGCAACGAGGACATTGCGTTCTTCAAGTGGGGGTGTGTAACACCCGGTGTTGTCCGAGGTTATTCGGGCCGGATACCCCGTTGAAGAGGTTCATGTGTTGGCTCAAGTGACATAGTGCTTAAAAGGATTGTAAGTACTACTCATATCAACAAGATGCATCTTCTTTTCTGGTGGCTCATCTTAAGAACTCTTTGGTTAAGCGTGCTTGCTGGAGAGTAGTCTTAGGATGGGTGAACTCCTGGGAAGTTCTTAGGATGTGCACGAGTGAGGGCAAAGTGCCCTGGAAAGGACCCGTGTTGATTTGTGGGCGATGTACGCAGCCTGGCGAGCTACCGTGAGTGACGTTTCGGCCTTTGGTTGGGGCCGGGGTGTTAGAAATGTCTAATTAGCTTATATTATATTCAATAATTAAATATAACATTTTATATTCAATTTACGAAATACATTTAATTCGTCTCAGCTAATATTATTTAATTCTTATTAAATGGCCGTATCATTATCACACTGACTAACATTTTAGTCAAAAACACCGACTAACCTTTTAGTCAATTAGTAAGGCATCAATATGATTATTTTCTCAAATAATCACATTTCTTAAACACAACCTTTAGGTGTGACTTTTAGGGACCAGTTGATCACCGCCATCTGTATGAAAATAACGTCAAACTTATCTAGCAAGCCATCCGTTATCGATAAACGTTAATCAACTGATTACAATACAAAATGTACCCTGTGAACCTATAGAGGTTTATTTATGTTATTGCACTAACTGTGGAGGACACTAACTCCAACAAAAACATGATCAAGAACAATATGAAATGAAATTGCAATTGAAATAGAGAAGAAAACAATACCAAATTCAAGCACAATCAAAAGAGAAAAGAATGAACAAGAGCAACAAAATCAAAATAGGATGATCAAACAACGAATTTGAGTCGGGAATTGAAAGTACAAAATATTCAAAGTATCTAACCCTAAGTTTTTGAGAGAATAAAGTTTAAAGAGTCCTAAAAACAATGTAAAAAGCATAAGTCACGAAAATGCCTCAAACCCCTTTAAAATAGACGAACAATTTAAGCACACGAGGAATCGGGAGCCGTCCCAGGGGGTCGGGATGGTGGTCGTGACCGGGACCAAGTGGTTGCAGCCTCCCAAGCACACGGCACAGCCATCCCGTGGAGTTCAGAATTTTTCAGCTTTTGGTGGTTGATTTCCTTTGCTTTGTTTGTCGTCCCAAGGCATAGGGACGAGGCCCAGGTCGTCCCAAGGGGTAGGAACAATATCTAAATTGATAATATGAGCCTCACACTCCGTCCCAAGGTCCCGGGACACCTTCAAACATCCAAACATGGCTCGTACGAAACCGAAACCATACGAAATCAACTCGAATTGCCACGTAGCGACTCCGGGACGCCTTAGCTTTGACTCGGCTATCGTCCATCCTCCTTAAATAAGTGTGTATCTACAAAATAGACACAAAAATACAACAGAAACATGCGGAGGCAAAATAGGAAGCGAAATGCAAACAAAAGCACTCGAAACGACGGAAATCGCTAGTGAACCGGGGGCTAAAAGTATATAAATATATGACACATCACTAACACTGTTAAGGCTAATGTTGTTGAATACAAGTATGCAGGTACAAACAAAAGGAGCCACGATCAATACGCCAATCAACAAGGCAAAGGAAAGCAGATGACCGATAATTGTTGGTGGTGTGACAAACCGGGTCATCCAGGTTGCAAGTGTCAGGCTATGAAAGCATATGATCAAAGGCAATAGAGTCAAGGTAACCGCAACCACGTTGGCGGATGCAAATAGTTCAATCACCAGGGTACCAGTCAACGTGGAGGTTTTGAAGGTAGAAGACCGAACAAACCGAACAAACCTCAAACTAACATTGTTGAGGAGTCCAGTGAAGGGGACACGATAATTGCTGTGATGGCGTCCGCGGTCAATTTGGCCGAGAGTATCGTAGAATGGGTGGTTGATACGTGAGGTACTCGACACATTTGCAGTAACAAAGACTTGTACAAGGAGCTTATGGATGTGGATGAAAAAGATTTTGTGTACGTTGGAAACTCAAGCAAGGTACCAGTTTGTGGCATAGGCAAGGTGCATCTAAAACTCACCTATGGAAATATTTTAGCTTTTGATAATCTTATGTATGTGCCCAATATGCGTAGGAACTTAATTTTTGGTGCTTTACTTGACAAGGCTGGTCTTAAGCTTACCTTGGAGTCTGATTAGTGATATGACGTAGTTAGTAGGTGTTTAGTGGGCGATTTTAGGTGACATTAAGACGATTAGGAAGGTGAATTACGCGGATTTTGGAGTTGTTTGGAGTTGTAATGATAAGAGGATTAAATGTGATTTTTAGAATATCTTGTTTATTTTAGTGTGTTTCCGATGATTTAGAAGTGCGTGCCAAGTTCGGAATGCGGAAAAAGAGAAACCCGAAAGAAGAATGTTGAAGCAAGGAGTGGAGCCTCAAAGAAGAAGCCAAAAGGGCTCTGTAGAGCCTATTGTCGTGTAAACAGCTCTACTGGAGCCTAATGTGGCTCTACTAAGGATGAGGAAGCTCTGCTGGAAGCCACTACTGGAGCCTATTTTCGAGTATAAGGCTCTACTGGCGCCTATGAAGGCTTTGCTGAGGATGCTGAGATTTACTGAAGGCTCTGCTGAGCCTACCAAGGCTCCAGTAAAGCTTTTCTATCCGAATTATGGAAATTATTAGACTTACTTTATTTTGTTTTTAGTTTTTGGAAAGCCTTCATATATAAGGTTTATTTTTCATTAGGAAATTATTATCAGGACTGCTACTTTTTATTATCATCTACTATTCGTTTTTAGACCTAGTTTCAGTTTTCCTTTCAAGGTTTTGGAGAATTCAAGATTGAAACTTTGAAGATTTTTGTAACCGTCGGTCATGAGTAGCTAACTCTCTTTTCTCAATTCAAGTGATTGAAACGGTTTGGCTTTAATTGTGAGTTTAAAAGTTCTTACCTTTATTCTTGATTATTAATTATTGCTTAATTATTATTGTTTAATTGCGAGATTGATTGTGATTTCTAGGTATACAACTAGTCCTCTTATTAATTGCGTAATTGTTAGTTTCGTTAATTTAACTGGATTGTGATTAACGTAACACTAGTAACAACCTAGGTTTAGTTATTGTACGGGATTCGTGATAATTATTCTTAGAAGCAATTTTCATAATACCTAAAACAAAACTGGATTGTATGTGTTATTTATTCCTTATCGATTCTCTCGTGATTAATGCTGCTAATTGATTAAATCTTTAACTGAATTGTGAGATTGTCTTTTAGTTAGGGTTAGTTAAAGAACGGGATACGTTTTAATTAACTAAACATACGGAGAATTGGAAGTTACATGATTCACGATAAGGTAGTCAAGAATATAAGTTTGAACCGGATAACTATGATCAATTGTCTGTGAACCGTGGATATTAACTTGAGTTGAGACCTTTAATCTCTTTGATTTCACTCTTTTATTTACTCTTCTTGCTTTATTATTTGATTTCCATTAGCTTAGTTTTTCAACACAAAAATCCCCCCATTTTAGTTACTTGTTACTTTGTTACTCTGTATTTGCTTTATAACTACGCTTAGCTTTGACTCGGTTAGCCTTATTCCCTGTGATTCGACCCCTTACTTCCACTTTACTATTTGTTTAGTATTAGGATTTAAGTGTTATAAATTGTTAATTTGCGGCATACGACTTAGGACCGTCAAATTTTGGCGCCGTTGCCGGGGAAATTTAGGCGTTAATTGATTTTCATTGTTTTAGTGTGGCTCATTCGGATTACTCGGACGAAAGCGATGAGATGGCTGCCCAAACAATTAAAGAACTCACAGCTCCGGATCTCACTATTCAACCCTTGTGCATCACCATCCCACCTCTTGCGGCTGGTGTGGCTCATTCATTTGTTACCCACATTCCATGGGTTGAACAACGAGCATCCAAACAAGCATTTGTCGGATTTTCACATTGTCTGTTCCAGCATGAAACCAGCTGGAGTTACTGATGAGCAACTGAAGCTAAGGGCCTTCCCGTTCTCACTGAAGGACGCTGCGAGGGATTGGCTCTATTATTTACCCACGGGTAGTATTAACACGTGGATTAAGATGAAGAGGGCGTTCCTAGAGAAGTACTTTCCCGCCTCTCGTTCCTCACAATTGAAGAAATAGATAAGTAATGCCGAACAACGAGACGGTGAGAGTATGTATGAGTATTGGGAACGTTTCAAGAAGCTATGTGGTACTTGTCCTTATCACGGGTACGAGGATCATGATTTAGTCATGTATTTCACGGGTGGTTTAAGCAAGGATTGTTGGGGTTAGTGTCCTCCACAGTGAGTGCAATAACATAAATAAATCTCTAAAGGTACACAGGGTACATTTCGTATTTAATCAGTTGATTAACGTTTATCAATAACGGTTGGCTTGCTAGATAAGTTTGACGTTATTGTCATACAGATGGCGGTGATCAACTGGTCCCTAAGAGTCACACCTAAAGGATGTGTTTGAGAGATGTGATTATTTGAGAAAATAATCATATCGATGCCTTACTTAATGACTAAATAGTTAGTCAGTGTTGTGGACTGAAAGGTCAGTCGGATATGACTAAGAGGTTAGTCAAATGTATTATTTAATAATGATTAAATAATATTAGATGAGAGGAATTAGCTGTAATTCGAGAATTGAATATAAAAGGTTATATTTAATTATTACGTATAATGTAGGCCAATTAATTTTAATCAGTTATAATTAATTAGTAAATTATAAATATAAAGATATTTATGATTAATTATAATATAAGGATATTATAAATTACATTATACATTAAAAGCTAAATAAGACTAATTATTGGGTTAACTTTTAATTAGTTTTTGGGCTTAAAAATTTAGAAGTGGGTGAGCCCACTTCACCTTATTTGGGACGTGTATTAGGTAGCTTGGGGAGGGAGTTTTGCTTCCTCTCTACTTAACCTAATGACTCTCCTAAATCTCATCTAACCTAATTACAATTCTACTTGCACACAACACAAAAATCCTCAAGAAAAGAAAAACAGTTTTCTCTCTAATTTTCTAGCAAATTCAAGGGCATATCTCAACACATCTTGGGTGAGATAATTAGGAGATACCATAATTTTGGTATTGTTCTTAGGCCAATTAACAAGGTTTTAAAGGTTAATTCTTGTTCTTTTATTCATGCTATGCAATTTCTTTTATGACTTTAAAATCTTATAAAGTTTTTCATTATAATCCTGTGGATTTTAAGGTCTATATACGGATATAAACCTACAAGTGGTATCAGAGCCTTAGGGCAAATGAAATTTTTTATAAGGTTTTCATAAAATCAATTTTGTATAAAATTTTAATCAATTTCACTTGTTGGCCGTATGTTTTGATTAATAATTGATTGATTTTGCAAAAATTTAAGTTGGCCGTATAAATATTGAATTGATTAAGTTGGCCGTATGAACAAATCTTAAGTATATGAATTGATTAAACCAAGTTTAGTTAATTGGACTTTTGTGTTGTTGTTTGGCCGTGTGTCTTTATTTATTTTTGGTCCATTTGATTCATAATTATCGATGTTTTAAGATGTTAAAACTATAATATATGATTTTGTATAGGTTTTGATTTAATACTGATTGAATTAAAACATGAAAGGACCAATTTTGTGTATGTTAATGAACATATCATGTTGTTATTCATTAGATCTATCAGTTTTAAGATGTTTAATCTAAAAGGTTAGTTTGAATCTCTTAAATCAATGTTTAATACGGATTAAAATTGAATTAGGATTGATCTAATTATAACATAATCGAATTAAATCAGTTTAATTCATTTATTTTGAGATTGGCCGAATTAAAAATTTTTTTGGGTAATTTTTTTTTTAATTTTGGCCGTAAATTCCATTATAAAAAAAAAAAAAAATAAAAAATTTTGATTTTCGGAATTTTTTGTGTTTGGCCGAAATTGCTTTTGATTTTTGGAAATTATATCTTGTGATATATTATTATATTTTGTTATATTATAAAGATAATATAATTTTGTGTTATTGTGAAGCAGTTCATAATAATTATGATACCTAATATTTTAAAAAGGTTTAAAATATTTTTATGATCTAATTTATGTTATACTGATAATATAAATTATTTCTTTTGGATTATTATTGGATTAAAAGATATTATGAACAATTAAGGAATTGTTGCATAATTTTAATCATTTAAAAAGGGTGGTTTGGATTAAAATCAATTCGTATGCATTGTTTTTATTTTGTTTAGTTGATGCTCTATTTTGTGTTTGAATGGTTTGAATGGTTTATTTTTACGCATTAAAAAATGTACAATCGGTTGTAATTTACTAGTGTGGCCTTAGAAAGTTGTGTTTTCGTAATGAAGGAAACACAATTTTGGTTGTTTTTTGAGATCTCGAATCTCCCATCTTGTAATATTTTTAATTTTGTGCATTTTTGAATTAGAATGTAAATAGGTTTATTTTTGTAATTCAAATATGTAATTTTGAGAAGATTCAAGATGAAGATTCAAGATGGACTCCCACTTAAAGCCCAAGATGAAGGATGAAGACTTGCTTAGGGTCCATGGATGGATTCCACTTTGTATTGTCTTTATTTTCATAGGGATAGGCCACACTAGGTGTTTTTCCTTTTTGCGTTTTTCTTTACCGTTTTTGCATTCATGTTAGATAGTAGCATCATATTCCGCCTAAACTAAACCAAACCACCTAATATGCATGAAAATGGATCATGTAGTTGCATCCTAGATCATAGACATACGGATGTCATTTGTTTAGAGCTATCACCTCAATTTAATCATTCACGATAATGCTAGATATTAGTTCACTTAAAATGAATTAAAATGAGTTGATGGGATCTTCCTCTAAAACTGAAATTGAGAATTAGTCTTTATAAGTCGAACCACTATGAATCCCTTCTTCGCTTGGTAGGCATAATATGACCCTTCTACGTTGGGTAAGTAGTGGTCATCGACTTAGTTTATCTCAACATTGTGGTTCGAGTAATATCTCGAAGGTATGGTGGACTAATAGATAGGATTTACTGAAATCTATCGACCAAGAATTCTAACAGTAGAATTAGCTAAGCAGTTGGCTTATCAATTTAAAGAAATTGAGTCTTGGGATCGCTTATGTAATTCTCGAGGGAGGTCGATTATATAAGTGCACGAGTCATTGCATTAAATCGTTATTGTTTTATGACTTAAACTTTTAAAACCATGATTTCTTATCTTTTCTCTTCTTCTTCTTTCTTTTCACAGTTTCGAATACGTTATATACAGATATAACTACTATAACAAATGGCTGTCCGTACAGACGAACCAATGCCAAGTGCCACACTAATGCGAGAATCATGGCTTAGAATTTTCATGGGCACCATGAATCAGTCAACTCGACTGAAAAGTGATGGGTCCAATTTTTCTAATTGGGAGGCCGCATTACGGAATGCTGCCATCGCTGACGATAAGCTCAAGTACTTGACTGAGCCACCACCGGCTCTACCAGCTCCCGATGCAGAAGAAGCTGAAACCTTTGCTTATAACGATTTCATGATGGAAGCGGGTGCGTTACAGAACGTACTCATCTATACAATGGAACCCAATTTGCAAAGACGTTTCATTACCCAAGGTGCAAACAAGATTTTCACCACCCTTATTAAGGAATTCTCGAAAGCTCCGAGAATTAAGAGTTACGAGTATACTACTCGTTTCTTTGAAGCTAGACTCCAAAAGGGCCAACCGGTTGGTCCACACCTTCTCGCCATGATCGAGAACGTTGAGAAATTGGAGGAGCTTGGTTGCACGATCGATGAGAAGATCATCATTGATCGAGTGCTTCACTCTCTTCATGATGGGTATGCCTTCTTTAGGGCAAACTACTACATGAATGACATGCAGAAAAGTCTGCATGAACTACATTCACTCCTCGTACAGACGGAGAGTGATCTGAAGTTGAGTGGGAGCACGAAGCAAGATGTTCTCATGATTGGGAACAAGAAGGGTAAGGGTAAGGCTCCGGCTAACCTAACTGTAGGGAAGCCGAAATTCAAGAAGCCGATGGTTGCTAAGAGTGGGCCTGGTGAGTCTAGCGGTAGCTCACAAGGCAAGGCAAAAGCAAAGCAGAGCATGGAGTGCCACCATTGCCACAAGTCTGGGCATTGGAGGCGTAACTGTCCCGTGTATGCTGAGGACATAAAATCAGGCCGCGTCGCTCCTGTTGGTATGTCTTCTTTTATTCATATGATTGAGATTAACCATGCAAGTTTCTAACTTGGGTACTAGATAATGGATGTGGTTCTCATCTCAGGCAATCATTTGCAGGCCTAAGAAGCATCAGAACTCTGGCAAGAGGTGATGTAGACCTGCGAGTGGGGAATGGAGCAAGAGTTGCTGCCGTTTCAGTAGGAACATATGTAATCCAACTCCCGAGCGGATTTGAGTTATTTCTAAATAACTGTTACTATGTACCTAGTTTATCCAAAAACATTATTTCTGTATCCGTTCTTGATAAAGAAGGATTTTCATTTTCAATAAAGAATAATAGCTGTATTTTCTCATTGAACGATATGATTTATGGTAAAGCAGTTTCCATGAACGGAATTTATGTTTTAGATCAAACCACAGAAATCATGCATGTGAGTAACAAGAAAGCAAAGGTTGGTGACAAGATCAAACATATCTATGGCATTGCCGTATGGGACACATGAATGAGAAACACGTGGAAAAGCTCATTGATAATGGGACAATAGCCCCATTTGACTATGAAACTTTTGGCACGTGCGAATCATGTCTTATAGGCAAAATGTCTCGAATTTCCTTCAAAGGTGTTGGAATGCGCGCTGCTGACCTATTAAGACTCATACATACTGATGTGTGCGGACCTATGTCAATCAACGCTAGAGACGGCTATAGGTATTTTATCACTTTCACGGACGATTTGAGTAGATATGGACATGTCTACTTAATGAAGCATAAAAGTGAGTCCTTTAACAAGTTCAAGGAATTCCAGAATAAGGTTGAGAACCAACTGGATAGAAAGATAAAAGAACTACGATCAGATCGTGGTGGCGAATATCTTTCAACTGAGTTTGATCGACACCTGAAAGACCGCGGGATAGTATTACAGTTAACTCCACCTGGAACACCACAACTGAATGGTGTGTCCGAACGCAGGAATCGAACATTACTTGATATGGTTCGATCCATGATGAGTCACACGGTTGTACCTGACTTATTATGGGGCTATGCTCTTTTGTCAGCTGCTCTAATACTTAACCGAAGTCCGTCTAAAGCTGTAGACAAGACTCCATACGAGTTATGGAAGGGAACGGTCCCTAACTTGTCCTTTATTCGGGTTTGGGGGTGCGAGGCTTATGTCAAGTGGAGACACGAGGATAAGCTCGGCCCGCGATCGGTCAAGACATACTTTATTGGTTATCCAAAAGGAATGTTTGGTCATTACTTCTATTCGCCTACCGAACACCGGTTTTTTGTTGCGGCTAGTGCGACGTTCTTAGAGAAAGAGTTTCTCGAAGACAAGAGCGGTAATAGAACCTTCGATCTGTCGGAGATTCCTGAACCAACAACCGAGCAACCAATGGAGGAAACTGCTCTTCTACGCCTGCGGTTAATGTCCCTTTGGAACCCGTAGGTCGGGTAGACTCTCCATTCCTCCAGATCGATATATCGGTATAGTCGAGGAGAATGGGAGAGACGACGTTTTACTCCTTGAGAGTAACGAACCCGTAACCTATAAAGGTGCCATGACGTGTTCTGACTCAAAGCTTTGGCAAGAAGCCATGCAATCCGAGATGGACTCGATGTACGAGAACAATGTATGGGATCTGGTTGACTTACCTGATAAGGCTAGGCCTCTTCAGTGCAAATGGCTTTACAAGATAAAGCGATCTGTAGAAGGACAACCAGATATATACAAGGCACGACTAGTGGCAAAGGGTTTCACTCAAGTGCAAGGGTTGCACTATGATGAGATTTTTGCACCCGTAGTCATGCTTCGTTCCATTCGGATTCTCTTAGCGATCGCCGCATTTCATGACTATGAAATTTGGCAAATGGATGTGAAAACCGCCTTCTTAAACGGTTATTTGGAGGAGGAGTTGTACATGGTACAACCCGAAGGTTACATTGATCCTGAACATCCTAAGAAAGTTTGCAAGCTTAAGCGTTCCATCTATGGACTTAAGCAAGCTTCACGGAGTTGGAATCATCGCTTCGACCAAGTGATAAAGGAGAATGGATTCACTCGATCGGTCGAGGAACCATGCCTATATATCAAGTCGAGTGGGAGCAAGATTGTCTTTCTAATACTGTACGTCGATGACATACTCTTGATTGGGAATGACATACCTCTCTTAACTTCGGTGAAAGTATGGTTAAAGAACCATTTCCGGATGAAAGATCTGGGTGAGACACAGCGAATTTTGGGGCTCCGTATCTATAGAGATAGATCACGACGGATGTTATCCCTCAGTCAGGAGTCTTATATAGATAAGATTCTTGAGAGGTTCAGCATGACCAACTCCAAAAGGGGGAACCTTCCAATGATCTCAGGGGTGCACTTGAGTAAAGCTCAAGCACCAAAGACATCGGAAGAGGTCGAGCGCATGAGTCGGATTCCATATGCTTCGGCAATAGGATCGATCATGTATGCCATGATATGTACACGTCCGGACGTGGCATATGCATTGAGTATGACGAGTCGATACCAAGGCAATCCAGGTGAAGCACACTGGATGGCCGTAAAGAACATTCTTAAGTACCTACGGAGGACCAAAGATTGGGTATTGACTTATGGTGGAGACAGGCTATGCGAACCTGCCACGCAGACGCTAGTTTCCAAACGGATCGAGATGACTCGAAATCTCAATCTGGATTCGTTTTTACTCTTAATGGCGCTGCGGTCAGCTGGAAAAGCTCCAAACAAACTGTTATAGCAGATTCAACGACTGAGTCCGAGTACTATGCTGCTTCAGAGGCTGCGAAGGAAGCTATATGGATGCGTCAGTTCTTACAAGGACTAATCAGAGTTCCTAGTTCGAATGACCCGATCACCATCTATTGTGACAATAGTGGTGCCATCTTCAGCGAAGGAGCCTAAGTCCAAAGAACAAGTCTCAAGACGCATAAAGGAAGGCTCACATGATCCGGGATTACGTGGAGCAGAAGGAGATAGTGATTGACAAGATTGCTACGGATGACAACATAGCAGATCCTCTCACTAAGCCGTTGAGACAAGATAAGCATGAAGGGCACGTTAAATCCATGGGAATTAAGCGTGTTCCTGAGTTGTATTAGTTGTTTTTGTATGGATTTGACACTTGTATTTCCCAAAACTTCTAATAAAATCATCGTTTTGTTATATATATTGTTTTTCATGAGGGTTGTGCAGACAACGTTGAACACCTCAAAGTGAACTGAATTGCTATATATTTTGTTTTGGTCCGTGGTCGCCTACACGAGCTGATAACTCTGGCAATCATTTTGTGACGTCGATTGATGGTGGGTTCAACGAGCCGTAAGTCAAACTGTTGACTGATCGATCACAGATGCGGGTTTACTGAAATCGCGCAGGACATTTTTGTGACGACTACATGAAGTCCTAAATGTTTCAGAACATTAGGTGCCTGGTCGTGGATAGGACATCCATAGTGTTCCTAGAGTCGATTCTTTTGACTATCGACTGTCTCTTGAGATTAAGGCAGATTTTGGGTGACTTTGGTTTCTTTCTCACGGTCGACCGTAACAGGAGGCCAAGCAGATTTTCACTGGGTCATTTCATGCTGCGCTTACATCTGCAGGATTCGAGTTAAGGGAAATATCCAAACTTCTATCGAGTTATAATATTTATTCTCAGGGCCACTCGAGGAGTCAGAATCGAAAATGCATGGCCATGCTCGAATATTGATTCGTTTATCGCTTAAGTTACTCTAGTCGGAAACCACTCTTGATCTTGTTAAGCTTGTGAACTACGACCTTTGAAAGTACGGACTTTGCAAATTGGTTTACATTGAGTGGGAGAAATTTATTATGGATATGAGAATCGGTTATCGCACCTACACTTGTACGGACAAGTGGGAGATTGTTGGGGTTAGTGTCCTCCACAGTGAGTGCAATAACATAAATAAATCTCTAAAGGTACACAGGGTACATTTCGTATTTAATCAGTTGATTAACGTTTATCAATAACGGTTGGCTTGCTAGATAAGTTTGACGTTATTGTCATACAGATGGCGGTGATCAACTGGTCCCTAAGAGTCACACCTAAAGGATGTGTTTGAGAGATGTGATTATTTGAGAAAATAATCATATCGATGCCTTACTTAATGACTAAATAGTTAGTCAGTGTTGTGGACTGAAAGGTCAGTCGGATATGACTAAGAGGTTAGTCAAATGTATTATTTAATAATGATTAAATAATATTAGATGAGAGGAATTAGCTGTAATTCGAGAATTGAATATAAAAGGTTATATTTAATTATTACGTATAATGTAGGCCAATTAATTTTAATCAGTTATAATTAATTAGTAAATAAATTATAAATATAAAGATATTTATGATTAATTATAATATAAGGATATTATAAATTACATTATACATTAAAAGCTAAATAAGACTAATTATTGGGTTAACTTTTAATTAGTTTTTGGGCTTAAAAAATTTAGAAGTGGGTGAGCCCACTTCACCTTATTTGGGACGTGTATTAGGTAGCTTGGGGAGGGAGTTTTGCTTCCTCTCTACTTAACCTAATGACTCTCCTAAATCTCATCTAACCTAATTACAATTCTACTTGCACACAACACAAAAATCCTCAAGAAAAGAAAAACAGTTTTCTCTCTAATTTTCTAGCAAATTTAAGGGCATATCTCAACACATCTTGGGTGAGATAATTAGGAGATACCATAATTTTGGTATTGTTCTTAGGCCAATTAACAAGGTTTTAAAGGTTAATTCTTGTTCTTTTATTCATGCTATGCAATTTCTTTTATGACTTTAAAATCTTATAAAGTTTTTCATTATAATCCTGTGGATTTGAAGGTCTATATACGGATATAAACCTACAAGGATGACGCTCGAATGCTCCACGCGGCAAGTGGAGGAGGTATTGCAAATAAAAACCCGAATGATGCGATAGCATTGATCACAGAGCTTGCTGAGAGCTCAAGAGACTTTGACTGGAAGACCCCACGATGGGGGGGTCAATGCAGTTGGCTCAAGTAACGGTTTAATTGAGGAGAAGGTTGATAGCTTGGCATCTTTAGTCAAGGACATGGTCGTAGGCAAGATGGCTTGTGGCATTTGCTCTTACGAGTCGCACTATAGTGAGAATTGCCCACAAATGAGGGAGGAATCACCTTATCAAGAGGTGAATGCTGCGGGTTATATGGAGTAGGGACAAAGGAACTGGGACCCTTATTCCAATACTTTCAATGCGGGATGGAGGGCTAATCCGGCCTTTAGATGGGGAAATACTCAAGGAAACCCCTCTCACTGTAACAACCTGGTTTTAGTCGACTTTAATTACTAAGGCGGAAATTAATAAGTCTTAAACCAGCGTCATTAATTATACAAATAACCCAAAATATTACATCATCGTTCAAGAGTTGAATAAAACAACTCTAAGTACGGAAATTTAAAAGAGTAGCGTTATATATATTACATCTCTCTTGAAAAACAAACTAAGGTAAACCATAAAATATAAGTTGGTCCCATCCCAAAATCCAAGCATCCGGTCCACGCTTTTCTTGCACAATAAACTGATGGGGGGATGCCCGCTGAGCAGGCAGTGACTAGCTATGCTCATACTTACCCTCGATTTCAATTACTTTGGTTTATTACTATCGCTTTATAATTATAACATTATGATAAAAACATAAACATGCTTATTACATATAGCATATAAAGACATGTAAGTCATATTAAGCATGCAGTTTAAAGCGATAAATCATATAAGCATGATATTCAATTATGAAAGCAAATAACAGATAATATCATAGCAATAGTGTCACAGCATTTCAGCAGGATTACAAAGCGATATCAGATCGCAAATAAACATAAATATTGTATCATTCACATCATGCAGACTCGATTCACTTCAGAAATTTGTGGTCTTTAGTTTTCAAAGATGGTACACTCATTCTCATTTAATCAAACAACAGACAACACATACTGCTTACGAGCCTGACCACTGAGTAGGCCATCGTACTATAGTCGCTTGCATCTCACTACCATAGTGCAGCGGCTTACTCGACTCGTAAACCACGTCGAATACTATAGTACTTGCATCTCATCTTCTAGTGTTCGAAATGATTCGAACTTCAGATACAATCTCGTCAAGTGATCTGTACATGTGGTAAGAGCGAATGCAAGTGTCGCGCCCACTAAGAACGAAACACGGCAAGGAGACAGAACCGCGAGATGCGCTAAGCATATAATGTCACGGTGGCCCTGGTAACATTAGCGAAATAGGGGAATAAAACCCTAGTCTAGTATGCATACACTAATATTCACTTTAAGAATAGGCTATGCTATTCATAGAGCACCTTAACTCTGAATAAAACGACTATTTCCTAATGTCTGACCCAAAAGAGTTGGCATATTCCTTATCTTGTAGGGCTTAGGCTATACGACTTAAGGCGTAACGGCATGGGCAGGATGCACAAAGCATATAATGCTGCCGGCTAAACCACACTAACCGGGATGACCAGCGTCAGAGACCGAGATAGTGGTGTCCGTACAAGACTATCTTAACCCCACTTCACTCACGATTGACGTTTTCATATCCAAGGCTCAAGCGTTTGACCTTTTATTTAACTTACTCAATATTCATTATTTATTTGATATTAAATATCTCATGTTACTAGACTCTCCTAGTCTCATCGTCAAACGTTTAAGTATTTTATTTTCGGTTTCATATGATCACATAACACGTTCGTTTATTATTTGAAGTGTTGTTAATTATTAACGTTTTCAAGTTTCTATATTGAAACGTTTATTAGTATGTCCAATTTTATTTAAGTGTTTTTCAAAACACTTTAAGTTATTTACTTATTCATTTTCAATTTTATATACTTAGTAAATTTTCAATTATTTTCAATATTTCAAATTTTGAAATTTGAAATATTTTGGAATTTTGAGACGTAACTTGTTTTACAAGTTTCGTGAATTTTTCACTATTCACGTCTCGGGATTTGAAAAGATAACTCGTTCAACAAGTTACCTTAAATTCCATTAAAATAGGTTTTGGGACATTACTTGTTCAACAAGTTTCGTCCCGGGTACTATTCACCGTTTTGAAATTTGGGACGTTACTTGCTTAACAAGTTTCGTCCCGAATTACTATTCATCGACACTATTCATCAATAACTATTCATCAATCACTATTCACTTGTCACTATTCATCTCAATCAATATTCATCGGTCACTATTCATATCAGTCACTATTCATCGATCACTATTCAACGTTAAGTTCAGTTTGTAAAAAGTGATAATGATATTTATTTTAAAACTGAGACTTAGTTAAATTTAGTCGTCTATTTACTAAATTTAGCGATTTTCACTTTTAATAAAAACAGTGTCGTGGATGGTTCATTTTAGTCCATAAGTCCAAGTCCAACAGTCCAGAATTGCAAAGGCAGTAGCACACGATTTAATTCATTTTTTAAACGGTTATTCATTTTTATCGGTTTATTATATTTCTTTTATAACGAACTCGATTTATACAAAAATTCAATTCTACTAACTATTTAACTTTAGTGACTTAGTGATATTTTCATTTTGATCAAATTTATCCCATTTTATATATAAATGCCGTGTGGTTTTAACCAATGTCACAATTCATTTATTTCTTTTAATTTCTTAATTCTAACTTATTAATTAATAATTAAATTATTTTAACAATAAACTAAAAGTGATAAAAGATAAATTTTAACCCTAAAAACTTAGAAATGCCGTGGCTATGTAGGTGGTTGTTCTAAATTTCATTTTTCGATTTTTATCGGTTTCTAGCTTAAAGTCTTTATATTTTAATTATTCTAAATATACTAAAAACGATTTAAACTAAAATGAAATTTTACTAAAAATTTCATTAGACAAAAATTTGAGCTAAAATATAAAGTTAAAATTTCTAAAAGTTTTTCTAAATAT
The DNA here is from genome assembly GCA_023091065.1 of Dianthus caryophyllus. Taxonomy (NCBI): domain Eukaryota; kingdom Viridiplantae; phylum Streptophyta; class Magnoliopsida; order Caryophyllales; family Caryophyllaceae; genus Dianthus; species Dianthus caryophyllus. The sequence continues at coordinate 26,607,803 of CM041524.1, forward strand.
GTAAGTTGATTTAGGTGATGTTATTAGCATGATATAAACTAAAACTTAAACAAAAACCAAAATTAATAACAAATATAAACTAAAACAAAATCAAAGTAAGCAAAAAAGATGAACATCACATGAACAACATATGAACTTCAAGAACACAAAAATTAAAGTTAAGAACACAATTGCATATTTAACAATTTATGATTTATTTTTCCAAATTAATTTTTATAACATAATAACATCCATTTTATACTAACTTATCATAACATATTATTTACAAAAATTAAAAGTGAAAATTTATTTAAAAAGAAGGGGAAAACCGTGAGCTAGAAGACACACACATGAATTTTTATTTTCGATTTTTAATAACTTTAAACTCATTGTCAATATTTCACATAATTTTTGTATAAGATTACTACTTAACAAAAACATAAATAAACATATAAATCATATGAACAATAATCAAAAATGCTCAAAATAAATCAAACTAAACATATTACTCCCTCTATTCAATTCCATTGGCATCCCTTCCTTTTTCACATTTGTCGAGACGCATTTTGTAACGACAATATCTATAGTTCTAAATTGTATAAAAATATAAAAATTTGATATTAATGTTGGACATATGAAAACGAATAAAACAAGATCTCACATGACTATATTTTTATTTATACATTACGAGTTATATCGAAGATTCTTCACCTATGTGAATAGTGTCAAAAAAGAAGGGATGTTAATGGAAATGAATGGAGGGAGTATCATTTTACTACAACATAACTATTTAACACATTATTTATTTATTATCATTACTTATACTTCACAATAACAAATAAGCACAAAGCAAGTGATGTTTAACATATTTTCACATAAGAATCATACTTCTAAAATTATAATAAAAATCTAATTAATTTATAAACGAGGTTAAAATGAGATATAACTAGTCACTTTGATTTGGCAAGCTAGAGGTTATCCGGATCAACTATGTTATCTAGGTTAAGTTCTTCACCCGTATACCCGTATTCACCTTCAAAAACCCGAAATAAGTAAGCTTCAAAATACCAAAGATAGCTAGGAATACTAGTGAATTATTAGAGTAATATTAGGGTTTTAATTTAGAGTGTTTTAGGAGAAAAATGAAAGAAAAATAAAGGGAGAAAAGGGGAGGAGTGGCTCGGCTGTTTTTGGAGGTAATGACGCTGAGTTTTTCACTTGTGAATTATAAGAACAAGTTAGGATGACTTTAGGTTAAATGAATTAGGTTAAAGTTTGATTTATTTAGTAAATAAATCTTAATTAAAATGAATTAGGAGACCAAATAAATCAAGTGGCACACTTGACTCTTACATTACTATTTGTGTTTAGAAAATGTTTATTATGTGTTTTAAAATGTTTTTCACGAAATTGGTCAGTTTTAAAAAGTCGGGCGTCAAAAGCGATAAAAGTTAAAGTGTGCGCGTTTGACGATTTTTCGAAATATTTCTACTTTTGAATTCTAAGACTAAAATATTTATTTCATTATTCAAAACTTTTCAAAAGTTTTAAAGAAGTAGATAAATTTTACAAAACGAAAGTTTTGCAAAAATAGAGATTTTGTAAGGCTAAAAGGTTAAGATTAGGTTTAAGATTTGAAATTAGTATTAGATGGCTAATTATTGATTTAAATTAACACGGGGTGTTACAAACCTCCCCCCTTAGAAAAGTTTCGTCCCGAAACTTGAATGTAGAAAGGATTTTCACCTGAGTTAAACAGCTCGGGATATTTCTCCTTCATTGAGGCCTCGGTCTCCCAAGTTGCTTGTTCGGTCAATTGACCCTACCATAGCACCTTCACTAAGGGAACCGTCTTCTGCCTCAACACCTTGGTTTCTCGCGCTAGAATCTTGACAGGTCTTTCGGAGTATAGTAGGTTAGGCTCAACTGCGATCACGTCAGGAGTAATGATGTGACTTGGGTCACTCCTGTATCTCCTCAGTTGAGAAACGTGGAACACGTTGTGAACTTTGGATAAGTTGGGGGTAGCGTTAGGCGATAGGATACCTCACCAATCCTTTCAAGTACCTCGTACGGCCCAACGTACTTAGGACTCAGTTTTCCTTTTAGACCGAAACGTCGAACCCCCTTCATGGGTGATACTTTCAAGAAGACATGATCACCGACTTCGAACTCAATAGGTCGGCGATGTTTGTTGGCATACATCTTCTGACGGTCTTGGGCCGCTTGTAGCCGTTCACGAATGATTTTGATGTGCTCGATCTGGTCTTGAATAACCTGTGGTCCAGTGCCCACGTTGTCACTAGCATCGTCCCAACAGACTGGCCTATGACACTTTCTCCCGTAGAGTGCCTCGAATGGGGCACAACCCAAACTTGCATGGAAGCTATTGTTGTAGTAGAATTCAATCAAAGGTAGACTTTTCTGCCAATTCTCGTTGAATTCTAAAGCACATGCCCAGAGCATGTCTTCGAGCGTTTGGATGGTTCGCTCAGTTTGACCATCGGTCGCAGGATGGAAAGCGGTGTTCATCTTCAGTTGGCTTCCCAATGCTGCTTGAAGTCTTTCTCAAAAATGAGAGGTGAATCTCGGATCCCTATCCGAAATAATGTCCAGCGGTACGCCGTGTAATCGGATCACCTCCTTCCCATAAGCCTTAGCTAGATCTTCAAGGCTCCAAGTGTCTTTGATTGGTAGGAAATGGGCCGACTTTGTCAAGCGGTCCACTATCACCCAAATTGCATTATTCCCTCAGTGAGTCCTTGGTAATCCTGTTATGAAATCCATGGAAATGGAGTCCCATTTCCCCAATGGGATGTCCAAAGGTTGTAGTAGTCCTCCGGGTCGTTGATGTTCGAACTTTACGTTCTGGCAGATTAGGCACTTTGCAACGTACTCGGCAATCTCTGCTTTTATTTCTACCCACCAGAACCTCAGTTTTAAGTCTTGGTACATTTTATCGGATCCTGGATGTATGGAGTATCGTGTACTATGTGCCTCGTCAAGGATCCTTCTCTTTAATACTGGTATGTCGGGCACACACCACCTCCCTTTGAATTTTAAGCTTCCGTCAGGCTTTATCTCAAAACCTTCTCGGTTTCCTGAGTGAATCTCTCTCCTGATCTTCACGAGTTCCTCATCTTCCCATTGTAGAGCTCTAATCTCGTGAAATAACTCCGGTTCAGCGATCATTGCGTTTAAGTCGGCATCATCAAACTGAACCAACTCTAAATTCATTCTTTTGAAGTCTCTGACGATACCAGCCGGAATTTCCCAAATGTTGTTCAGGGTATGCGTAGTCTTTCTACTCAGAGCGTCAGCAACGACGTTCGCCTTACCCTCATGGTACAGCAGCTCAATCTTGTAGTCTTTGATCAGTTCTAACCACCGGCGTTGTCTCATGTTGAGTTCCTTCTGTGTGAAGATATATTTCAGGCTTTTTTGGTCTGTGTAGAACTTGATACTTACTCCGTAGAGGTAATGACGCCAGATTTTCAAAGCAAACACTACGGCTGCTAATTCTAGGTCATGAGTTGGGTAGTTTCGTTCATGAACCTTTAACTGCCTTGATGCATAAGCAATGACCTTCCCTTGTTGCATCAATATGCAACCCAGGCCATTCAGGGAGGCGTCACTGTAGACTTCATACTCGTCTCCATCCGTAGGAAGAGCTAGGACTGGTGCTGTGGTAAGCCGTGTCTTGAGTTCTTGGAATGCATTCTCGCACTCTTCGCTCCATATGAACTTAGATTCCTTCTGTAGCAGCTTCGTCATCGGTCGTGCAACCTTAGAGAAATCTGGAACGAATCTCCTGTAGTATCCAGCCAATCCTAGAAAGCTGCGTATTTCAGTTATATTTGTAGGTGCTTTCCATTCTTTTACTGCGTCTATCTTTGCAGGATCTACCATCACTCCATCCTTCGAGATGACGTGACCCAGGAATGCTACTTTCTCGAGCCAAAACTCGCATTTGGACAGTTTAGCATACCACTTATATTTCCTCAGTATTCCCAGAATAATACGGAGGTGTTCCTCGTGTTCTGCTCCAGTCTTTGAGTAAATCAGGATGTCGTCAATGAATACAACCACGCATATGTCCAAGTACTCGTGGAAGGTTCTGTTCATTTGATCCATGAACACTGCTGGTGCATTTGTCAAACCAAAAGGCATGACCTTAAATTCATAATGACCGTATCTGCTCCTGAAAGCAGTCTTCTGGATGTCATCTTCTCTCACAGCGATCTGATGATAGCCTGACCTTAGGTCGATCTTAGAAAACACTCCCGCGCCTTTTAGTTGATCAAAGAGATCGTCGATTCTGGGTAAAGGGTAGCGGTTCTTAATCGTTACTTTGTTCAATTCTCTGTAGTCGATGCAGAGTCTCATGCTGCCGTCCTTCTTTTTCACAAAGAGAACCGGTGCTCCCCAAGGTAAGACACTCGGTCTTATGAAACCCTTCTCAATCATTTCCTCCAGTTGTTTCTTCAACTCTTGCAGCTCTACTGGTGCCATCCTGTAAGGTGCCTTTGAGATTGGTGCCGTGCCTGGCGCAAGGTCGATAAAGAACTCAACGTCACGCGCAGGTGACAATGCGGGAAAAGCGAGCCCTTGTTGCACAGGCCCCACCACCGAGTACCAATGCGAAAGTTTCTGATAAGCGATCCCTTGAAAAGCAGAAGCAGGCGCTGCCTTCTACGGCCCCAGTCCCCCCTGCACGTGTTCCTGACTACTCGGGTCGCGTTGGTTTGACTAGTGCGGAGAAAGCCAAATATGTTAAGCTTAATGTTGATAACCGAAAGGTGTTGGTTACTAAATTCCTGCACGTTTCCACTCTTGCTGACTTGGGAATTGAGTGCGTTGTACGTCAATTGCTAGAGAATTGTGGTTTAGGCGGGCTTTTTACCGAGTCTGCGGAGACTTATCGTGAGTACACTCTTGAATTTCTCTCCACATTAACTTAGGAGCTGTCACCTACGGGAGAACCCATTATTAAATTCCGATTGTTTCAACAACGCTTCACCATGACGTACATTGAGCTTCGATGCGCTCTTGGGATCACAAAGCCCTCTAATGGAAAATTTACTCTTCTCCCTCAGCCACGCTCGAAACAGATCTGGTCCGACATCACTGGCCTACCTGGCCGCACCCGCAACGACAAGAGTAGTCTTATAGTGCATCCCCCGCTTCGTTTAGTGCACCGTTTCCATGCGATGACCTTTCTTGGTCAAGGCAGCCCTAACAATGTCACTTGTGCGAGCTTAAGTTATTTGTGGTGCACTATTCCTGATAGTGTCGGCATTCCAGATTTGGCCGAGGTCTTTGTGTCTTCGTGTCTCGCTCAACATACGAAACAGAAAGCGACGAAAAAAGGCAAGAAGAAGGGGACGAAGACGGGATCGTCACGGGACGTTGCAGGAGGATGTCTACCTATGGGTGGAATGATATCATTGATTGTGAGATTTAAGGGCGTCGAAACACAACCCGGTGTTCCCCCATTGCTTGGTAGTATCGTTTATGATGAGGCGGGTTTAAAAGCTGTCGATATGTTCACTTGTTCTGCACCCAACTTTTATGGCTGCTACTGGCTCTATGGTCCTAACAAGGATAAGTATATGCGACTTCCTCGGGCTGCGAATAACCCCCTCCCTTGCGGGCGTCAGGCTCGTGATTTCTTTGTTCCTCCTGATGCTACCATTCCCACTGTACTTGCTCCCATTTCCGATCCTCCACTTGCACTTGAGGGGCCAAGTGATGCTGACACGGAGGATGCCGATGAGAGTGATGATGACGGTGGTGACCTTACACCCCCACCCGAGCCGGCATTGGGTACCTCTTCCACCGCTACAGCTAGTGCTCCTATTACTCGGCCGACATCGGTCGCCTCGGCGTGGGAGAAGTTTCGCGATGATACATTGGCTTGGCAAGCACATCAGGAGGCCGTGACTGCGAAGGTCGCAGCTGATTCTGCTGGGTCGGTATTGTATTTGAGAGCTATGAATCACTTCTTCCTCACTCACTATCCTAATGAGTACATACCCCCTTCTAGTGACGAGGTCGCTCCATTTTTGGCTCGCGACCTAACTTGCCGAGGTGCCTCTGGTGCTCCTCCTTCTTCTTCGGACCACGATTGTGGTGGTCCCTCGACTTCACCCTGAGGTTTGTTTGCTTTTCTCTCCCTTTTCTCCTATTGTGTCCTCTTTTTCTTCACATTGAGGACAATGTGACGTTCAAGTGTGGGGGAGAAACGCTTGTGATGTGTATATATTTTCATTTGTAAGCTTGTGTTTGTTTTATTTCCTTTAAAAAAAAAAACTGAACAAAGAAAAAGAAAAAAAAAAGACGAATAAAGTGAATCCCGGCTAGGTGAAAACTCGAAAGGGCGCCTAGGCAAAATTGGGATATGTGGCCGAGGGCGGAGTGAAACCCACAAGGGTGGGCACTCCGAGTAAAATGAAGAAACGAGTTGCGTGCCACGAGCGTAGAAGTGAGGTGGAAAAGCTAGAGTGAAACCCGCAAGGGCGGGCACTCTAGGCAAAATGAAAGATTTAGGAAATTTTTTTTCTAATACTTCATATTTTACCGGCGTGGCGACATAAGAAGGGTGACAAAGAAGGTCAGAAGGGTAGGTTAGTGGCTATGGTGAGGAGAAATCGCGGTGCACGGAGTCGTAGGTACCTCTCTTGCGATTGGGTTCCGTTTGATTTGCGGAGTAGAGGAGGCTAGGTGCTCGCTTGTGTGGGTTGTATGTGTGTGTGACATATGCTATTTGTCACGGGAGAACATTAGTAGCACAAGTGAGCGGGCTAGGTTAGAGAAATAAGGGGCGTAGCTTGTTTTGTCATGTTTTCACTTACATGTCGTCGGTCGACGGGTATTTGGTTCCTAAATGTCGAGAGTTGTTGATATTTGATGTGAACTTGAGTGTGTAGTGGCTAATGCTAAGCCACTAGAGGGAGTAGGGAGTATTTTATGAGGTTTGCCTTGTGTTGATCCGCCATGTTTTGAACAAGTGTTGGTTTCGATATGTATTGTGTTATTCGAGTTTACTCGAGGACGATTAAAAGTTCAAGTGTGGGGGAATTTGATATGACGTAGTTAGTAGGTGTTTAGTGGGCGATTTTAGGTGACATTAAGACGATTAGGAAGGTGAATTACGCGGATTTTGGAGTAGTTTGGAGTTGTAATGATAAGAGGATTAAATGTGATTTTTAGAATATCTTGTTTATTTTAGTGTGTTTCTGATGATTTAGAAGTGCGTGCCAAGTTCGGAATGCGGAAAAAGAGAAACCCGAAAGAAGAATGTTGAAGCAAGGAGTGGAGCCTCAAAGAAGAAGCCAAAAGGGCTCTGTAGTGCCTATTGTCGTGTAAACAGCTCTACTGGAGCCTAATGTGGCTCTACTAAGGATGAGGAAGCTCTGCTGGAAGACACTACTGGAGCCTATTTTCGAGTATAAGGCTCTACTTGCGCCTATGAAGGCTCTGCTGAGGATGCTGAGATTTACTGAAGGCTCTGTTGAGCCTACCAAGGCTCCAGTAAAGCTTTTCTATCCGAATTATGGAAATTATTAGACTTACTTTATTTTATTTTTAGTTTTTGGGAAGCCTTCATATATAAGGTTTATTTTTCATTAGGAAATTATTATCAGGACTGCTACTTTTTATTATCATCTATTATTAGTTTTTAGACGTAGTTTTAGTTTTCCTTTCAAGGTTTTGGAGAATTCTAGATTGAAACTTTGAAGATTTTTGTAACCGTCGGTCATGAGTAGCTAACTCTCTTTTCTCAATTCAAGTGATTGAAACGGTTTGGCTTTAATTGTGAGTTTGAAAGTTCTTACCTTTATTCTTGATTATTGATTATTGCTTAATTACTATTGTTTAATTGCGAGATTGATTGTGATTTCTAGGTGTACAACAAGTCTTCTTACTAATCGCGTAATTGTTAGTTTCGTTAATTTAACTGGATTGTGATTAACGTAACACTAGTAACAACCTAGGTTTAGTTATTGTACGGGATTCGTGATAATTATTCTTAGAAGCAATTTTCATAATACCTAAAACACAACTGGATTGTATGTGTTATTTATTCCTTATCGATTCTCTCGTGATTAAAGCTGCTAATTGATTAAATCTTCAACTGGATTGTGAGATTGTCTTTTAGTTAGGGTTAGTTAAAGAACGAGATACGTTTTAATTAACTAAACATACGGAGAACTGGAAGTTACATGATTCACGATAAGGTAGTCAAGAATATAAGTTTGAACCGGATAACTATGATCAATAGTCTTTGAACCGTGGATATTAACTTGAGTTGAGACTTTTAATCTCTTTGATTTCACACTTTATTTTATTTACTCTTCTTGCTTTATTATTTGATTTCGATTAGCTTAGTTTTTCAACACAAAAATCCCCCAATTTTAGTTACTTGTTACTTTGTTACTCTGTATTTGCTTTATAACTACGCTTAGCTTACACTCAGTTAGCCTTATTCCCTGTGGTTCGACCCCTTACTTCCACTTTACTATTTGTTTAGTATTAGGATTTAAGTGTTATAAATTGTTAATTTGCGGCATACGACTTAGGACCGTCAATAAGCTAGTCATGTCTAAAAGCGGCTAGTTTGTTTGCAAAGGCTTTTGTTGTGGTGGTCTATTTGTTCTTGATGTTGAAATAAATGGTTCATCCTGTTTTTCTTATCTAGCTGAGTCATTTGATATTTGGCATTCTAGGCTTGGTCATGTTAACATAGAGTCAATCAAACAGATGAGAACCATGAACCTTACCCCGAACCTTAGTAAATTTGACATGGATAGGTGTCAGATTTGTGTGGAAGCTAAATATTCGAAAAACCCTTTAAAGAAGTGACTAAGAGGCAAACTGAGTTATTAGACCTCATTTATACTGATTTAGCCGACTTTAAAAGTTGTGAAAGCAAAGAGGGAAAAGGTACTATATTACCTTTGTGGACGATTACTCTAGGTACATGAAAGTCTTTGTTTTGAGGAATAAGAGTGAAGCCGAGAACATGTTTATGGTTTATTATGGCCGAGGTAGAAAACCAACTTGGACAGGAAAATAAAGAGAGTGAGATCTGATCTTGGCAGTGAGTATGAGACTAATTCTTTATTAGAGTTTGTTAGAGAAATAGGAATATCCATGAGTTTTCAGCCCCCTATACTCCTGAAGAAAATGGTGTAGCCGAAAGGAAAAATGGAACCTTGGAAGACATGATGACTGCTTTGTTGTTATCGTCTGGGTTGTCTGACTTTATGTGGAGGGAAGTAATTCTTTCAGCATGTTGAGTCTTAAACCGTGTCCCACGTAAGAAACTTGATGTGACTCCATATGAGGTTTGGAAGGGCTGTCCACCGAATTTGAGGTTTACGAAGGTTTGAGATTGCTTAGCTAAGTTACCTTTACCAGCTTATAGGAGATAAAAGATTGGTGCTAAAACCATAGCAGATACAATTTTTTGGGATATGCCTCTTATTGTGCAGCATATAGGTTTATGACTAAGGATGCTAGCTCGAGCCACTTAGGACTAGACCTGGAAAAATGAAACCGAACCCGATAAAACGACTGAAATTGTTGGAATCGACATCCAACCAAACATCTGAAAAGTTTAACTTTAACTTAATCTATAACCTGATATGACTTGAACTGAGCTGCAACTGAACGAAATTGAACACATATCTGAAAAGACACATAATCGAATAAACTTGAACTGTTTTAAATTCGAATTTATTTCACTCGAACTCGAAGACAATTGAACCGAGAAATAATTGATTCGAACCAAACCAAAAAAAATATTTACCTCATATATAAATATATATTAAAGGCTAATTTATATGACAATAGTCATACATGTTCAAAATCAACTTGTTAACTCTTTAATCAAGTGTTTATGAGTATTAATTATTTTGATAATTGAAACTAATGAAGATAACTCCTATTTATAACATATTATCACTTCATCTCTAGGTAATCTTTCGATGTGGGATATTGTAATTATTTATACCAAATTCATCACATTTACATTCTTATTTTTTCAATGTGGGACCAACAATAGAACAAGAGTATTCCAAATTAAAGTCGCATTTTAAAGATAATATTATAATTTAATAAGAGACGGATAAATTCATCAAAACACGATGTTGTAAAATAATATAAAATCTAAGACCTTTAAACTTTTATTCCGCATTTTGCAACATATTTATTGTTTCACATAACTTTTATATGCGAATAATTTAGAGGCACACAAGTGGATTCAAAATGATATCAAAATTGACGACGATACAACTATTTCATATCTTATCCGAACGTGACCCGATTTGAATAATATCTGACCTAATATATCTCGACTCGATTATCAACTGATCTGACATTAATGTGACTTGAACCCGAATTGAACCAAAGTTATCTACAACCGATTGAAACTCGTAATAGAAACAAAATCGAATTGAACTGAATTGAAATCGAAAACACAAATAAAGCAAATGAAATCAATCTGAAACAAACTGATCTGAAACCGATCGAAATGACCTGTTTGCCGCCTCTACTTAGGACCTATTATTGAGTCTAGAGATGCCGTATTCTTTGAGGATATCTTTCCCTGAAAGTCAAATGTTCCTATGAGTGTGCCTAGTAATGCCTTTGTCCCTACTCCCGATAAAACTCTCGAGGATCATGTACCCAGCTCTATCGCTAGTGAACCCACACCAGAACTTAGAAGGAGTAAAAGGGCTAGAGCAGAGAAAACCTTAAGTTCAGATTTTATCACATAGTATGACAACCTAGTAAACGAGGGTTTAGCCACCTTTCTAGTTGAGGATGATCGAAAAACCTATGATGAGACTATGAGATCAATGGATGCAGCCTTATGGAAGGAAGCTATAGATAGTGAGATCGAGTTTATCATGTCAAACCATACTTGGGAGATGGTTGATTTACCTAGGGGCTTTAAACCTATAAGATGTAAATTAGGTTTTTGGAAGAAACTCAAACCGACGGTGTAACACCTCGACTTATTTTATATATTTTATAATTCATTTCTTTAGTATTCATAATTTATTTCATGTGATTTTCTCATTTTTAGCCTGAGAAAGTCATTTTCCTTAGCTCGCGAGTCGTATCGTGTAGTCGATGTTGCATGTGTCGGGGTGGTTGTCAAGTGTGTGAATGTGTGGAGAGTGTGGGGTGAGTAAGTAGATGTTAGAGGTGGTTTAGGAGGTGTGGCAATCTAGGGACGAGCAAGGGGCGAAAGGTAGTGTTCGCGGGAAGGAGAAAGCGTAGCAAATTTTGGGTAGAGCGTAATCCGCGGACAACAGGCGTTCAGTGGGCGGACAATAGGCGTTCCACAGGCAGTCAGGGCGCGGGCGTGATGTTTGTGCTTTGCTCCGTGTTTGATTGTAACTCAATTCCTATGACTTCTCCTAAGCCCTAATTACATCATTATACTCCTAATTCATCACCCTAAAACAAAAACCCTCTCGTCTCTCTCCTAATTGCTCATCAAATCATCTCACAGAACTTCATTGAAATTCATCAAGTTTCACTCTTTCTATCCCTAATTTCATCCATTTCATTCTTCTTCGGTAATCCTCCGTTCTTTCTTCGTTCTTAGTTTAATTTTGATACTTTAGTTATTATTCTTTATATTAGGGTTTGTTCCTTATATCTTTGTGTGTGTTTTGTGTGCTTAATCAAAGGAGAAGGAGAATTCGAGAGGAAAAACACCGTCCATGTCGAGGAAGAAGGCTATGCTCTGGTTTTGTGCGCTTTGTAAGTGTTTGGAATCGCTAGGGAGTGCTCATGTAGTTGCTTTTGTGTATATTTGGCTTCCGCAGGGGATGGAGGAATAATGATGATTCGCTGGGGAGGTGCATGTGTAATAGCGGCCCACTGGGGAAAGTGTGATATGCTGGGGAATGTAAGATGATGTATAGATCCGCTGGGGATGTAAAGCGATGTAGTGATCCGCTAGGAATGTGAAGTGTTCATGTATATGCTTTGAACCTCATGGGAAATGTAGGAGTGCTTAAATGCTTTAGTTTGAAACTCGCGAAGGAGTCCTTATGCTTATGCTTCTATTTTCCGTACTAAATGTTAATACGCGTGTGGCGGATTGTAGGTGACGCCTTTTACTCTAAAGGTGCATATGCATAAGAAGAAACGTGTTTTGGGCCAAAATAAATTACTAATCCAAATGTAGGCCCAAAAGTGAAGAAAAACGCTTGAAAATAGGGGCAGAAAACCGCTAGGGCCCATACTGTTTTTGAGGCCCGACCAAGATCGTTGTTTAAGTAACTGAAAAAAAACAAGGAAGAGCTCATTTAACTCGTGTGATTTTATACCTCCAAAACATCGATTCTCGTGTGACTTTCACCAAAATTCTTTCGTTCTCCGTGCGCTGTGTTTGCTTGTTATAGTGCTTGATATTTTCTTTATGCTTTGAACTCATTTTTGAGTGCTTGGATGCTTTACGCTTTAGTGTTTGAACCCATGCTCCGGTGCTTGAACCCATGTTCAGGTGCTTGAACTCATTGTTGGAGTGCTACGATATTTGCATAGTTGTGGATACCCATATCCGTACCCTCCCAAACAAAACCCTGTGATGTAACACGGACTTTATTACGCATGCTTTAACGTTGACTTAAACGGTTCTAACTATGTCGAATGGATTTTGAGTCGTTTTGAAATGCTAAAATGATTTAGGTCGCTTCACATCGCTTTAAATAAATGTTCATTTTGTCCATTTAGGGTCTAGCTTGGTCCACGTCCTGCTTCATTTGGCATGAGCTTCGCATTTGCACTACAATTAGCCCTTTTACATTAACAAGGTCTAATTCAACATTCCTAAATTCCTAAATTTAGGCCCGGTGGCTAGATCTTCCCTTTAGCCTCCTCTTACACAAAATATAGCCTCACGGGTTACCCTATTTCACAAAATCTATGCAAATACACCTTTTTCATTTTTCCAGGTCTCAGGCCCAAAACCGAGCCCAAACCCAGCCTTTGGCCCGCACTCCAAAGCCCTTAACACCATAAATATCTCAGAAATATCCCAGGTGTTTTCTTGACGTGCAAGGTTAAGATTATACCGTATCTTTCCAAGATATAATCAAACCGAAACTAGGAAACTATAATAAAAGCCACACCCTCAAACCGCATAAGCTTATGCGGTTTATGGGTCAAACCGCATAAGCCTATGCGGTTACCATGAAAACCGCATAGTGTTATGCGGTTTCCTGGCTTGTTTTTATCCCCGGATTTCCTTATTTCTCCGAGATTTTTAATATATATACACCCCTATACCCGACCTCATAACACATCTTTTACACACAATTTCTCACAGCATACACACTTCAAAACTCCCTCAAAGTCTCAAGCACTCAAATCCTTGAGTTCAACACATCCTCCCGTGTTGAATTCATCCTCCTTTTAAGTTCAAGAAGCGAAGCTTTGCCCAGATCTGAAGCGTCAGGACAAGGTAGGTACCGATCCACCTGGATCAAAGCTTTTTCTTATTTTCTATGGACTAACAAAGGGGACTACCCTTTAGCCCCCCCCCCCCCCCCCCCCCCCCCCCCCGGCTTTGGCACCGAGCGCGCTTGCATTCCAAGTGTTCTTATTACTTCGGGTACACTCCATATCCGATGACACGCCAAAGTCGCATATGCAACCGACCCTTATAAAATAAACCTATGGATAATTGAACTTTATTTTATTTGCATGCATCTTCCACCTTCTTATTTTGCATTAAAATCAACTGAAACAATGAATTCGACCTTTAACTGAACCGTTTTCATTAACAAGTTAAACATGCTAAACTGAGGGTTTTAATCAATCTTTTTGCATTTGCATCTGCATTCTTTTACAAATCTTTTCGCACTTGTACGTAGCGATAACATTAACTCAAATATCATCTTACACGGATTGTTTTAGGTCAGTAGAGGCTATTTTTACATAGGCCTTTCTAAAATGTTTTCATAAATCATTAATTGAATTACTCTTTTTCTAAAGTACCCTCACCCCGAATTCATTCTGGTTTCACAAGCCTTAGATCTAGGGGTGTCGGCGTGCTCCAAAATCTAGGATATGTCTTTAGCTTAGGACATGATAGCAGGTTCCTAATTTCCGTGATAATTAGGTGGCGACTCCAAAACAGTTTTAAAGGTTTTTCTAAATTAGTCTTTTAAACTTAAAGCGCCCTTACGCAAGACGCCGAGTTGGGTCCCTCGTCCGATCCCGGGTTCCACAGTTTGGCGACTCCGCTGAGGAAATTTTATTTTTAAAACTTAAAACTAGCTTTTTCTTTTTAAAAATAAAGAGGTGAAAGTTGAAAGCCTTGAACAATCCATGCATACATATTTGAGCTATGCACATTCGTTTAGAGTCCATTCCTTTTGGAATCTAGGCACCCTTTGCACCCTCGAGAGGTGGTTCCCACATGCAGGCTTGTCCACTCGATAAAGCACATGCTGGACTAGCTTTCCTCTCGCCCCTCCCCGACTTGCCGTAAACGACTATCTTGACCGCCCCAGTGCTCCCTTTAGAAAACCTATCGCTCCGGCGTAAGGAAATAAAGGGGTTATGTATCTGCCAAAGCGTACTCAAGATAGTTGGAGGTGTACCCGACTTGACCCTACCCTTTGAGTCGAGTCATACGTACAAGTTCGAGGCTATGCACTCCATGGTCTTTTTCAAAATAAGCATTTGCATTCATATCTTCGAAAACTCTCCTAAACGTTTCAAAGATAAATGAACCTAACATCTAACAAACTAACACCTTTTCAAACAAAACTATCGCGAATTTTTGAAACAAGCTTTTTTAAAATTCTCCTTTTTCACTAACAAGCAAAAACCCGAGCAAGGACTAAAACCCGAGCTCGCGGATTTCAATCCCCTAGGTCACACGGCCTAGGCTCCACTTTTAGCATCCTCGACTTGACTCGCTAACCACTCTCAAGTCGAATCCTTTCTCTTTTACACATCCGAACTCGAGCTCACCTCGGCAAATTACCGATATCAGTTCGACGGGTGCAAAGCAAAACATTTTAACATCGAGACGAGATGTGCACACGCATCCTCGCCTCAAAAGCTTCCTTTAGCTAAAACCTTTTCGAAAATCTCCTTTTTCAAAACATAAAAGGTCTTTCTAAACAAAGAAATGAGCTAAAAGTGAATGCTTAGAATGTTTGTGAGTCCAGTAGGTCAGGTCGAGTCGTGTCACTAATATCGAAGTGAAATGCAGGCCTCAGCTGGATACTCGCCCTACTAAGCATCGTGTAATAATCCCATACAAAAAACGAACCTACACCCGCAAAATGGCCGGCAATGACGAAGTTACCGCACTCCGTGAGCAAGTCTCAAAGCTGACCGCCGACCTCGAAGGCCTTTTGACCCATCATGCCACTGAAGTGGAACGTATGGAACTCAAGATCAAGGAAGAGGCCGATAGGCACGCTAAGAAACTCCAAGCCATGGAGGAAAGGCTCTATGTCTCGAGCACTTACTCTATCCACAAGGAGAATGAAAACGTACCTGCTAGCATTAAGGATGAGCTCCCTATCAAGCTCGCCCTTAGTGATCTTCCTATCTGTCAAGGACATGAAAGCCCGATCATTCACATCCGAGCTTTCAAGTCCCAAATGGCCATAAAGGGGGTCGACTCCAAGCATTGGCTAACTCTCTTCCCGCACTCTCTAGCAGCAATGCCGAAGACATGGTTCTACTCGCTTGACCCACAACGGGTCCCTACTTTCGAAGAACTCACAGTCGAGTTCGATCGACAATATCGAGACAATGAAGACACCCAAGTCTCGATCCGCACCCTGGAAGTCCTCGCTCAAAAGGACAATGAAGGCTTCACCGACTATCTCACTCGTTGGAAGAAGCTAAGTGCTCAAATCCCCAATCGTCCCCGCGAGGACGAGCTCGTACCGAAGTTCATAAATAACTTGCGACTCATGTATCAATTCTACATGAGGTACAGCAACATTCAGAACTTCAAAGAGCTAACTAAAGTCGACACTCAAATCGAAGACGATCTTAGGACTGGCACAATGGCCAACTACACCGGCCATGCTTATCAAGGGAGCTCCTCAAAGTCTTCCCGCGCAGTCAAAAGCGAAGAAAACCGCACCGTCGGCAACCTCGACGATGATAGCCTTGACGCCTTCGCAACTACCTTCTCACCGCCTCCTAAGGCCAAGAGAAACTTCGACCCTCTCTTTATGACCTACTCCAAGGCATTCCAAAGGTTGATCGAAAAGAACTAGTTACAACCAATCGGGCCTACTAGCGAGCCACCCGAGGACAAAAAGCCTAAATCTTGGAACCCCAATGCCTTCTGTGCATACCACCGAGGTAAGGGGCATGACACCGATAACTGCTTTAGGCTTAAGAACCCATCCAAGATCTCATTGATCAAGGAAAGCTCAGCAAACCATCTCAACCCACCAAGCCATCAAACAGTGACAATCCACTCGGCAATCACGCTATCTTCGTAGGGTCAATCCCTATATTAGATTGCTCCTATCTTATCACACCCACTGATGACCAAATCAACGCAATTTGGTCTAGCGATGACGACGATGAAGACTGGCTGCCCACCGACGAAGTGATAGCCCACATCAATCGACTCGCTAAAGACATCGACAACCTGAAGGCCCTACATCGGACCGAGGTCGAACGTTTGGAACGACGCATTAAGAAAGTGGCCAACAACCCAGCCTCGCTTGATATGCTCGAGGCCTTTCGTCAAAAAGACGACGAAGACTTCATTGAATATCTCGCCCAGTGGAGGAACTTACTCGCTCAAATCCCGAATCACCCGCATGAGGACGAGCTTATACCTACTTTCCTCTACAGCTTACGACCCGTTTGGCGATATTACTTTCACTTTTGTGACATTCGGAATTTCTAACATCTTGTTGAAATCGGCACCCGCATTGAACAGGATCTTACATCTAGCTACGACGATCCTACTTATCAAGACAACTCTCCAAGGCATGCTCGTACAAACAAAAACCGAAAAAGCCGCACCGCGAACGACTCTGCAAGGAATTTCGACAAACTCTACATGCCATACGCTATAGCATTGCAGAAATTAATCGAAAAGGACTACCTTGAACCAATCGGCCCCATAAATGAGCCACCCATAAGTAAGAAATCGAAGTCATGGGATCCCAACGCCTTCTGTGCATACCATCGAGGCATGGGACACAGCACTGAAATTTGCCTCAAACTCAAACACGCCGTCCAAGATCTCATCGATCAAGGAAAAATCAAGAAGCCTAGGATCAAAAATGCGCTGCCCAACAAAGGCAGCTCCTCAGCAAAGCATACGGTCTCCGCCGAACCAAGGGATTATCAAAACAATAGTCCCTCCTTCAGCAACAAGAAGAAAAGGTGGTTTCGGCTTAGGCACAACCAAAACAACGATACAACCAAAACAACGATACAATCTACCTCACCGTTTCGTCACCAACCTCAAGGACAAGGACGAAAGCGACACGAGCTCAAGCAACTCCAGCAGCGATGAAGACAGCGAGGAAGAAGAAGAGATTCTATTAGCTTCTAATGCTCTTAGCGTCGGGTCATCTGTCGACC
This sequence comes from Dianthus caryophyllus, assembly GCA_023091065.1. Classification (NCBI taxonomy): domain Eukaryota; kingdom Viridiplantae; phylum Streptophyta; class Magnoliopsida; order Caryophyllales; family Caryophyllaceae; genus Dianthus; species Dianthus caryophyllus. The sequence continues at coordinate 26,625,395 of CM041524.1, forward strand.
CATCTATCCTAGATTCTAGCTTTAGCTTAGATTTTCTTTTTACAGAGGCTAGCTCCAAGCAATTTTCCGAATTGTCGAATAATTCTTTTCAAAATAATGAAATGAACAAGTTTGCTTACGTCTTGTCTCAAGCTAAAACAAACAACAAAGAACAAACAATTACAAATCAACAAACAACAAACAAATCACAAAATGCAAAAGACACTAACTCATGCGATGAAAATGAACAAACAAATGAATCCCTAAACAAATACATTGCAAACAATGTCTCTCCAAAAACATAAGACCTTATCATCGAGGAAACCATAACCATAAACGTGGGAACCCCCGAAGAACCAAGGGAATTACAACGAGGTGCCTCACTGAACGAAAATGAGCGCGCCCAATTTACACAACTCCTAAGCGAATTCAAGGACGTATTCACATGGTCATACAAGGATATGCCCGGAATCGAACGAAGCATCGCCGAACATCACATCCCCATTAAACCTGGTTACAAACCAATCAAGTAAAAGCTAAGGAGACTACGTCCCGAATGGTCCCTTATGGTAAAGGAAGAAATCGAGAAACAACTACAAGCCGGCTTCATCCAGGTCATCGAATATCCTGAATGGGTCTCAACCATGGTCCCAGTCTTGAAGAAGAATGGCAAAATTCGAGTATGCGTTGACTTTCGCGACTTGAACAAAGCCAGTCCCAAAGATGACTTCCCGTTACCCCATGTGGACGTCCTAGTCGACAACACCGCCGACCACGCCCTTCTATCCTTCATGGACGGCTACGCAGGCTACAATCAAATCAAAATGTCTTGCGAAGACATGGCAAAGACGGCCTTCATTACACCGTGGGGCACATACTCCTACACGGTCATGCCTTTCGGCCTAATCAATGCCGGTGCTACATACCAATGCACCGCCACAACCCTCTTACATGGCATGATGCACAAAGATGTCGAAGTCTACGTCGACGACATGATCGTGAAGTCAAAGGAGAGAAGTGGTCATATCACTAACCTCCGCAAGTTTTTCACTCGCCTACGGCAATACAAGATGCGTTTGAATCCCCAAAAATGTACTTTTGGAGTCAAATTCGGTAAAGTACTAGGACACGTAGTGAGCCAAAGAGGCATCGAGGTCGACCCCTCGAAAGTCAAAGCAATTCTCGAAATGCAACCCCCGAAGAACCTCGACGAAATTCGAAGTTTCTTAGGCCAAATTCAATACATCTCACGCTTCATTAGCAAGCTCACCATGATATGTGAACCAGTTTTCAAGAAACTCAAGAAAACCGACCACATTGAAAGGGACGAAGAATGTCAAAAAGCATTTGACAAGGTCAAAGAATTGCTAACCAACCCGCCAGTTCTACGACCACCCCAAAGGGATTTGCCACTATCCTTATACCTCACAACAACCCCTACCGCCATGGGCGACATGCTCGCTCAAGAAATAAATGGTGAAGAACACGCAATCTATTACATAAGCAAGAAGTTTCTCGATTACAAAACTCGATATTCACCCGTCGAGAAGAGTTGTCTAGCTTTAGTATGGTCATCCAAGAAACTCCGTCACTATATGTTAGCACATCAAACGAAGGTCTACTCCAGAATGGACCCCGTAAAGTACCTTTTCGAGAAACCTGTGCTTAACGGACGAATCGCCAGATGGACTTTGCTCCTAGCCGAATTCGACCTTAAGTACGTACCCCTCAAAGCAATCAAGGGACGAGCAGTTTCTGATTTCCTAGCTGAAAATGCAATCGTCGAAGAACCAATCATCGACACAACATCCCTTCCCGACGACGGGATTTACAACATCGACCAAGAAAAGTGGGAGTTATACTTCGATGGCTCCTCCAACTATCGAGGTTGTGGAGTAGGGATACTTCTCATATCCCCAAATGGCGAACACACACCCTTATCCATCAAACTAGATTTCGATGTAACTAACAATGCCGCCGAATACGAAGCATGCTTGCACGGTCTCCAAGCAGCGCTTGTACTCAACGCCCGCAACGTACGGGTCTACGGGGACTCTTCCCTCATAATCAACCAACTATCCGGAGCATGGAAGATACTTAATGAAAACCTAGCACTATACCAAAACAAGATACAAGAACTCAACAACGAATTCTATCACGTAGAGCTCATACACCTCCCACGCGAAGAAATCCAATTCGCTGACGCGTTATCCAAACTCGCGTCACTAATCAACATACCCCCGGGAATGGAAAGACTACCCATTGTCGTGGAACGACGAAACGAACCCGCTTACATCTGTGACATCGAAACCGAGGAAGAGCAAACCGATCCTTGGTACCAAGCAATCATCAATTACAAAACAAACGGCGAATACCCACCGAACATCGACAAGAGGGGCAAACGAGCCCTACGCCTATTATCGTCACAATTCGCGATGGAAATGGGCAAACTACTCAAAAAGACGCCTCAAGGTACACTACTCTTGTGCGTCGACTACAAAAAAGGACAAGAAATCATGTCCCAAGTACACGATGGCGAGTGCGGACCACACATGAACGCACGAGCGATGTGCAAACAAATCATAAGGCTAGGATGGTATTGGACCACCATGGAAGCCGATTGCGTAAAATATGTCAAACACTGCCACAATTGTCAAATCTTTGCAAATGTACAACACATACCTCCTTCACCACTATACAGTTTAACCTCGCCATGGCCTTTCTCAACTTGGGGAATTGACGTCATCGGCAAGGTCCAACCTCATGCGCAAAAGAGGGCCTTGGCCCGTTCTTCTCCCTCCTCCTCTGGTTCTCCCGCTCCCTAGGATCATTGGAACGATACCACCGCGTATAGAAATCCGTGACACGAGTAGACTCTATATGCGCCGGAACCACCCAAGTGACACGATCCGACCACCCCCGGATCCATGCATTGATGGCTTGGTTGTTTAGAACTACAACCCCTCCAACCCGAGTATCCTGCTCGGGAATGGTCTGAGCAAGCCCGATTTGCCTCTTCAAGCGAAGAGGGTGAATCCACACCCCTCGTTCAAAGCCACAAAACATCAACCCATGAGCCGCATTCGCCACGGACGGCGCTGTAATCGCCGTAATATACCACCATGACACATACCAACGAATGGTGCTCTCCTTCACAAACCCCCGGAAGTAGTTGAGTGAACGCTCCCGAGGGTTAACCCAATCCGTCTTCCGTGACGTCGTCGCCGCCGCCTTGAAGACACCGTCAAGGGGAGGAGCAGCATAAACACTAAGCCTCTCCATGAGCCAAATATTGAGAATCCTAGCGCAACCTCGGTACGAGCTCAGACGATTAGCACAACGGTCGTCTAAGCCCAGTATGGTCTCCGCTAGGATCAAGGCAGAAGGATCGTATCCCCTTTCCATCTCTTCGACAACACGAGCATATCTCGCGTCCCCGAACACCTCATCCGGCATTGACCCCGCGAAAGCATAGCGGTGAATCAAGCAAAAAGCAAGGGCCCTCCGCCTCGAACGGTCCGAAATGCTAGTGTCGGCCCGATTCATGTATCTTTGGCACAAAAGTAGCATGTTAACCTTTCCTCCTTCAAACAAACCTGCAGCATGAGCATTTGTCATCCCAAGGAAGTTCCGCAACCTCCCGTTGTAGCAAAGCTCACTCCTTACAACCACCGGAGTTGTTCGCTTCGATCATCCTTCAATGGCCGCGAACTCCTCCATCAAAGGGCATACCTCCCCTCCTGGAAATCGAAACACATGCAAGCTAGGGTCCAAGTAATCCAAGCATGCGTCAAGGAAGTCAAGCTCGACTTTCATTTGGCGAAAGCCAATGAAAACGCCCGCACCATCATCATACACTGCCTTCTTCATCGCCGGACTTAATGAAGAAGTCCACCTCTTCAAAAGAGCATCAAAATGCTCAACCATTTTTCTTAAGTACAAAAACTTTTGTAAATATACCTAATATATTTATGAGAGCAAAAACTTGAAATATAAGAAAAGAGAGAAGTGTTTTTGAATGAATATGATGGCACGCACCCCCTCTCCTTATATAGAAAAAACATATCCGAAATATGGAAATACAGCGTTACCAGCCAAGCCACCAAACCGCATAGCCTTATGCGGTTTGCACCCCAAACCGCATAAGCCTATGCGGTTTGCACCCCAAACCGCATAGAGCTATGCGGTTTCAGGGGCTGGCTTTTCTCACAGCTTTCCTAATTTCGTCTTTCCTAAACACTACAACCTACATTATACTACGACATTCTTTTGTTGTTCCCCATACAGCAACACTACATTTCGTTTTAGCAAATACGATTCCTACCACGAGTCAAAGCACAACATTTTCAACATTCACTTAAGCTCATTTCGCATTTAAAATGAACTTTTCGCAAAACATTTTCACAAACTAATTCAACATCAAAACATCCCACTCGGGAATAATTTCGTTTTTCGAACAAGCTTACTAGCACAACAGGTTCACAATATACAAACGACGATCAAGTTCAAGCTACAAAGACATGTAAACAAAGGTTCATACAATCTTTATTACACAAACTCAATCATGATAACGACGACGATACTCGTCCAATTCACGTCGTATCTGAGCCGTCTCAGCACGACTCTGACACAAATGAGCCGCCTGCTCAGCCCAGGCCATCCTCCACCTGTTAGCTGTCCTCCACAGCTTCTTGTGCACCTCCTTGGCCACCTGCAACACATGACACACGTTACAGTTTTCTCCATTTTGCCTTAATTTCACTCAAATTAAGCCAAACTTAGGGGGAAATTTCAAAAACAAACGCAATCAACCCCACTTTGCCTTAATTTCACTCAAATTAAGACAAACTCGAGGGGGTAACCAGAAAACACGGCTCTCACTAGTTTGATCACCGCTATATTCTATACCTCGATCAAACTGGGGGCTCACACATATACAAAGACGAAGATACATACCCTCTTCACCTTGCCGCTCCAGCTGTCCATACCCGCGTCAGTGGTCACCGGCAAGTACGTCGGCAACGTAAAAGTACGACGGACGCCCGAGTCATCCCACTTGACAGTAGTAGGAAAGTCACCCGGCTGCTCCGCCATCTCAGCTAAAAAACAAATACAAAACTCACACGTCAGGGAAATTTCTCCAAAATTTTCGCAACAATTATCTTATGCACCCTCAAAACGAAGCAAACATACCTCAACCGGTCCACAAGCAAGCCGAGACTGAGCGAACTGGCCGTAGTCTTCCCCAGGACAAAGAAGACTCCCCGACTGTCCCTCTCCATACAGCGTCACGCGATCCTGTGCTGAAACTCCCCTCTCAAAAAGGACTCTCGGCGGGTCCTTAGGCACTACTGGAGCTGGCCACCCTGCCTGGTATACCAGACGCTCTCCGAGATACCAAACCGGCCCATACGGCGTCGCCAAGTACAAATGCTGGGTATCACGCAACGCAAACCGCGCCCTGATGCCCTCAGGAATACCCGTGTACTGGCCCCACGGAAATGGCACGAACTGCAACAAGAACAAACATTCATAAATACAATCATTTTAAGTACGCTCTATTTAAAATGGTTCAAAAACAAACCTGATCAAACTCCATAAGGTTCAGACGCACCCGAACCTCATCATACGACCAGTCAAAAGCCGCACGGTTACACGTGCCCCAAGTACGCACCGCCGGATACTCCCTCGCGATCGTCACGGCATGCGCAGGCAGCAGGAAAGGGAAGTGACTGAAGATCCACGACTGCACATAGAAAAACGCGTTACAAAGACAACCAAATCAAATAACAATACACCCAAAATAAAAACAAAATCAATGCGTACCTCCATCACAAATCCGGGCGAGACTAAGGACAGTCTCGATCCTCGTTGCATGACCCGCGGCCTCACCGCGTCCATGCAAAAGCGAATGCACAAACCCAAGGACGGCGGCACCCAGTCGAGTGTCCCAATCGCACCCCAGTCTATGAAATGCATAAGGACCGACGTTGTCGCCCGCTCACCCTTATCGCCGAAGTACACGGCGCTAACAAACCACCACAGCCACATACGAGCGTTCTGCTCGTCACTCCAGTCAGAGGGGCCTCGCTCGATTTTCCCCTCGAAATACTCCAAGATGTAGCTCGTCTTGATAACATAAGGTGGTTTACCCTCATAATCCACCTCCAAACCACCGCCAATCGCAGTAGTCACCACCTCGTCCACAATGGACGACGCAAACCCAAAACTCATGTCACGGTCACCAAACGGCAACCCCATCATGACCGCATACCCTAACAAAGTAATGCCGGCCTCAAAGCCGGGCATGTGAAATGTCGTAGTAGTGTCCCAGTACCTGTCAAGGAAGGCCCTGATCAACATCAGGTTCGCCGTCAGCCTCGACCTCGCGATCGCCCTCCAGTGTGTTGGAGTAAGTGTCCTCCACAATAGTGCGATTACTTAATAAATCTCAATTAAGGAATACATGGGGATAATCCTGTATTATTGTCAATTGATTAACGTAAATCAATAACGGTTGGCTGACTAGAGTTTGACGTTATTGTCGTGTAACGGCGGTAATCAATTGATCCCTTTAAGTCACACCTATAGGAATGTACTCCAAATATGAAGCTAATTAATTGTATGTGATACGATTAGATTAGTAACTTGATAAATCGACTAACGGTTAGTCAGTGAATTAATTTAGAGAGAAATCGAGTTGTGAACTCGGATGATTGAATTTTATATCGATAAAATTATTTGAGGAGATGGGAATTAGTGATTAACTGTTAATTCACTAATCATGTATATTTTACTAATGAGATTAGTAAAAGTACAATTTTAATATATGTGTAAGTGTGCATGTATATTAAGGAAGAGTTTAATTAATTTACACTTTATTATATTAGATAATTAAGTGATAAATTATAAGTATTTGTGGGACAAATATTGAAAAACAAAATAGACCCAAAAGGTCCATATGGACCATCCAAATTAGAAGGGAGAAAGATTCCCTTATCTTATTTGGTTTGTCTTATTTGTTTGTTCTTTTTGCTTTAGACAAAGCATGCCAAACACCATTATGAGCATGCAACAATTTGTTCTAAACAAGACAAAAACTCTTCTCCTCTCCCTCCTTCATGTTGGCTGATTTTTGGTGTCTTGGACACACTTTGTGTTGCTTGTTTTTCTTATTAAAAACACAAGGCAAAAGAAAGAGCATGTATTCATGCATCTTTACATTATCTCTCAACTTTTCTCTCTAAAACCTTCTCTAATATTATAAGTAACAAGTACTTATATTTTCATAAATACTACTAAGTGTTAGTAGTAATAATATTCACATATTATCAAGTGTTTACTAAGTGATTTCTAGATCAAAATCACTAGTAGTTTTGGAGTACTTCTTGGGTGCAACTAAGAGGAGGTTTCCTAATTTGGAAACTCGGTTTTGGAGGATCATCCTAAACTATAGCTCAAGAAACAAAACTAGAAATGAGTTCTAGTTTTGTGCCCAATATTTCCCTTTGTGAAAGGTATAACATTTCTAAACTTGTAACAAAGTAAATTTGTACTACATAGATCTTGATAAATCAAATTAGAGTAATTTGATTTACACTAATATTTGATTAGTGAATGGGATGAGATCCCTACAAGTGGTATCAGAGCCAAGGCTTGTAGTTACAAATTTATTTTGCTGTTTTTGGAGTTTTATATATTTATTGAGAATAAATATGATAAAATCCGAAAATAGTGTTAAAAATGGTTTTAACACGATATTTTTATAGCATGTAAAGTTTCTGGTCTCTTTTAGCTTCTGGTCAAATTTCGTAATTTTTGGAATTTGTTTGCTAATTAAAATGATTTTTATACAAAACTGAGTCAAAAAATGAGTTTTTGGCTAAAATAATTACTATAAATAGTTATAGTTGGAATCTGGTCACGAAATGTTTACACAGTGATATTTCATATTTATACATTCTGCATGTAAATTTTCAGAATCAGATCTTGAGTTTTGAATATTTATTCACATTTTTGTTTAAAATTGGTATGATATGCATTTTATGTCCAAAAATATAGGAAACGTTGTTTTCTGGACATGAAATTTATACCAATAGTTTTATACATTATGAGGATGCTCTCGTATAAATTTGGGATTTTTCCTCACTGTTTTAGACGTTTTCTTGATTTTATGAGATAAAATCGATGAAATCGTATGTTATTTATTATAAAATAATTCGTAAATATTTTCTGACCAAACTTTTCTTTTCTGATATTTTGGAAGTGTTCCAGAATATACAATTTTTTGTCAAAATAAAAATGATTTTTTTTTTTTTTTATTTTGATTTTATAAAGCTTTATTCATAAATAGTTATGATTAAAGCTAGAACTAATTAGCAAATGACCAAGTTTATGAACTAAAAGCACCATGAATTAGTGAAAACTAATTTTGGGTGTTCTAAATCAGTTTAGAAGTTTTAGTTCAAGCTTAAAAGGTGTTTTAAGCATTATTGATTAATATAAGATTAATCGATTAAAAATGAGATCGGTTTGAAACGAATAAATGCGATTATTGTTTAGGGCGATTTTGGCATGTTTTTATTTATAAGCTATTCATTATGCATATTTGGATGAATGTTTATTGTTGAATTAATGTTTGTTTTTACTAGTATGGCCATAGTTTGTTATATTTTTACCGATATTACCCGTAATGTAAGGGAATATCGTGTGGGTTTGTAATTAAATGCGATCTCGTATCGCCGGTTTGTAATTTTTAATAGTTTATTTCATTTATAAATGTATAATTGGATTGCTATGTATTCGATCATTTGTAATTCATACTTGTAACTATTTGTAAAATCAAAGACCGGCGATGGAGATCGACAAGGAGCCTTAGAAGTGTTATAAAGCTTGCAAGGAGGAGCTTGGATGAAGTCCTTATGAAGAGGGACCAAGGAGTTGGTTTCCAATTTGTAACTCCTTGTATTTTTAATTACTTTTAGGTGGCCATACTAGGTTTATGCTTGCTTGCTCATGCTTGTTTGATTGCTTATTTTCCGCACACATGCCAAAATCGCCATGCATGCCTCGATATCCCACTATGATTGTCATTTTAGGTCGCCATTCTTAAATTAGTTCACTTATAAAGAATTTTTATGACTAAAATTGACAAGATCACCCACATTTTTTAACAAATGAATTGAGATTAAGCCTTTCCAAATGTAGCGACTATGAACCCCATGTTCGTGAGGACCTCCGCAACGTGGAACCTTGTTACCATGGGTAAGTAGTGGAAGGAAGTCCCATGCTAATTTGGTTTGAACTCAACCAAATAAGAGTTATTTGGGGCTTAAGGATGCATTTTAAAGAAAATCATCAACCAAGCATTCTAGTGTAGAATTAGTCAAGTGTTGACTTATCGTTTTTATATAAAAGGAAACATGAGATGTCTAATTTTATATGAGAACGAGTCTTGGAATCATTTATATAATTTCGTGGGAGATCGTTATATAAATGGACATTTGTTTTTAAAAAGAGTTTTAGCAAATGTCATTAATGTACAATGAATGTTAATTTCCTCATATTTGTTGTAGAGTAATTTATTTGAAATCGCAATGACAACCTCAACTCTCGCACCCATTTTGGGTAAATATTCATGGTTGAGAACCGTGATGGATAAATGTATCCTAAAAGATGACGGTAGCAACCTTGTCGAATAGGATTCGACTATAAGGGGCGCCGCTCAATCCGACAATGTGCTTAAGTACCTTACCGAACAACTTCCCGCCGAACCCGGACTTAGGGCCACCGCTGCGGCACGAGCCGCCTACGATGAGCATCTAAAGGTGGACAATGACTTGAAAAATGTGTTGATTTGGTCAATGTCACCTGCTCTCAAACTTCGCTTCGTTACTCACAAAAGTGCATATGAGATATTCACTAGAGTGACGATGATGTGCTTTAACCAAGAGAGCATCAAAGTAAATGAGATTGAGAGAAAAGATGTTCTTTCAATGAGATTGAAGAACATAAACATTGGGGTCAAGAAAGGGAAGGGGGCTAATAAAGCTCGGTTCAAGGAAGATAAGGGTAAGGGAATGCTATTGAGAATAGCAAGCCCAAACCCGGTCGTTGGAAGCGCTATTGTCCCAAATTCTTGAAGGAAAAGAATGATGGATGTGCGACATCCAAAGATATTGTTCCTTCTAGTCTTTATATGATTGACATAAATCATGCTTGCATTTCTACATGGGTATAGGATACCGGATGTGGATCTCATCTTTGCAATCATTTGCAGGGGATAAGAAACGTGCGAGCTCTAGCCAAGGGTGATGTAGATCTCCGCATGGGCAATGGAGCTAGAGTAGCGGCCGTTTCCGTGGGAAATTTTGTACTCACTCTAGCTAGTGGTTTATAGTTGTACTTGAATAACTGTTATTTTGTACCAACTCTAACCAAAAACATTATCTCCGTCTCCGTGTTAGATACGGAAGGCTTTTGTTTTATGATTAAGTACAATCGGTGTACTTTTTCATTTAATGAAATGGTTTATGGTGAAACCATTTCAATTGGAGGTATTTATGTTTTGAATGATGTTAATGATGTTTATCATATAGAGAACAAGAAGCTCAAAACGAATGAATCAAACAAATCCTACCTTTGGCATTGTCGTTTAAGTCATATAAACGATGGACGCATAAAGAGACTTGTTGAGGCCAAGGTTCTCAAACCATTTCATTGCGAATCATATGGTACATGCGAGGCTTGCCTTTTAGGCAAGATGACTCGTGCACCCTTTACTAGTAAAGGGACACGAGCTAGTGAGTTTTTAGGACTCATACATACCGATGTGTGTGGTCCATTAAACTTCACCGCTAGAGGTGGATATCATTACTTCATTACTTTTGCCGATGACTTAAGTAGATATGGTAATGTCTACTTAATAAGGCATAAAAGTGATGCTTTTGAGAAATTTAAAGAATTTCAAAATGAGGTTGAGAACCAATTTGATAAGAAGATAAAAGCACTACGATCGGATCGTGGTGGCGAATATCTAAGTAATGAGTTTGATTCACATCTTAAGAATTGTGGTATAATATCACAATGGACTCCTCCGGGCACACCACAGTTGAATGGTGTTGCAGAAAGGAGAAACCGAACCTTGCTTGACATGGTTCGGTCTATGATGAGTCAAACTGAGCTTCCTGGTTCATTTTGGGGCTTTGCACTGTTATCTGCTGTTTTCTCACTAAATCGAAGTCCGACTAAAGCGGCCAATAAGACTCCATATATATGAGATATGGACGGGAACGGTTCCCTATTTGTCATTCATGAAAATTTGGGGATGTGAGGCATTCGTCAAGAATAAAACTGACGATAAACTCGCTCCAAGGTCTGACAAATGTCTATTTGTAGGTTATCCTAAGGAAACCTGTGGTTATTACTTCTACAACCCTCACGAGAACAAAGTGTTTGTGGCTCGTGATGCTGTTTTTCTAGAAAATGAGTTTATTTCTAAAAAACAGAGTGGGAGAAAATTTGAACTTGATGAAGTTCAAGAGCCACAAACCGAGACAGAAAATGAGGAAACTGTTCCCTCGTCTTCTGACACGGTGATAATGCCTAGGAGGTCAGGAAGAATTAGTCATCAACCTGACCGTTACCTCGGTAACATCGAGGAGGAGGGTGATTTGTTGTTATTCGAAAGCAACGAACCCTCAACCTACAAGGCAGCTATTGGTAGCCCCAACTCCGACCAATGGCTAGAGGCCATGAAATCCGAAATGGATTCTATGTACGAGAACCAAGTTTAGGACTTGGTAGATTTACCTGAAGGGGTGAGACCCCTTCAGTGTAAATGGATATTCAAAATCAAACTCGGCATAGATAAACATATTGATGTTTACAAAGCTAGATTGGTGGCAAAAGGGCTTTTCACAAGTCCAAGGTATTCATTATGATGAAACCTTTACACCGGTTGCTATGCTTCGATCCATAAGGATAATCTTAGCGGTTGCCGCATTTCATGACTATGAGATATGGCAAATGGATGTAAAAACCGCCTTCTTGAATGAGATTCTAGAAGAGGAAGTGTATATGACACAACCTGAAGGTTTTATAGATACATCTAACCCTAAGAAAGTATGCAAGCTTAAGAGATCCATTTATGGTCTTAAGCAAGCATCAAGGAGTTGGAATCACAGATTCGATCATGTTATCAAACAAAAGGGATTCACTCGTAGTACCGAGGAACCTTGTTTATACATGAAGTTTAGTGGGAGTAAAGTAACTTTCCTTGTTTTGTATGTGGATGACATACTACTAATTGGAAATGATATTCCAAGTCTAAACTCGGTAAAGGAGGAATTGGGAAACCATTTCCAAATGAAGGATTTGGGAGAGGCACAACGCATCTTGGGTATCCGGATCTATAGAGATAGATCCAAAAGGATACTAGCATTAAGTCAAGAAACTTATATCAATAAGATTCTTGATAGGTTCAATTTGAAAGACTCCAAGAGTGGCTTTCTTCCGACGAGTGTAGGAATAACATTGAAGAAATTTCAATGTCCTACGACTCCTGAGGAAATTGAACGCATGAAATTGATCCCTTATGCTTCCGCTGTTGGATCAATCATGTATGCTATGATGTGCACTCGTCCCGATGTCGCTTTCGCCTTGAGCATGACGACTCGGTATTAAGCCAATCCCGGTGAGAGTCACTGGATAGCCGTGAAGAACATCTTTAAGTACTTGAGAAGAACTAAGGATTCGTTTCTAGGGTTTGGAGGAGAACTTGAGCTGCGTGTAAAGGGTTACACGGATGCAAGTTTCCAAACCGATGGGGATGATTTGAAATCCCAATACGGCTATGTCTTTATGTTGAATGGGGGTGCTATTTGCTGAAAAGGTTTCAAGCAAAGTGTCACTGCGGATTCTACAAATGTAAGTCGAATATTTGGCGACTTAAGTCGCTAGGAAGTCGTATGGATTAGCTCTTGAATGGACTAACAGTAGTCCCTAGTGCCGCAGATCCAATCACTATTTATTGTGATAATAGTGGGGCTATCTTTCATGCAAAGGAGCCCAAGTCTAGTATTAAGTCTAGACACGTTTTGAGGAAATACCATGTTATAAGAGATAATGTGGAAATGAAGGAAATAGATATTTGTAAGGTTGGGACAGACGATAATATCGCTGATCCTTTAACCAAGCCTCTTTCGAGGGCTAAGCATGACGCTCACACCGCCTCTATGGGGTTGAGGCGTATGCTTGATTTCCTTTAGTTTTTGAGATATGTAATGGATAAAGTATCCTATTACATATATGAAAATAACATTCATTGTTTAGAGTATATTTACTCTTTTAAGTCATTTTGAATGCATACTCTGTTTATCCGAATAGTTGTGCGACAACTTTGAACATATTCAAGTGAACGGCATAAACTTAGTATTTGGTCCCTGGTCTCTCATAAGAGGTGACGTCTCGAAGAGACTAGATTGCAAGTCGATCGATGGTGGGTTCAACACCATGGGGTCATAAAGTGATGACTGATCGTTTGCATAGACAGGCTGTGAAACACTCTGTCGGACTGTGACGCTTATAGAATTCCTTTTCAATGAGATTGAAACCTGGTCGTGGTGGGAATTTCTATAGTATTCCTTTGAGTCAATTCTTTGACTGGAAACTGATTGTCTGAGTCAATGCAGTTTCCGAGTGACTTTCATTTTTGTCCTAAACCATGCCGTGAAAGGGGGTTATAAGGGCATCTTTGGGGTCATGGTGATCTGCATTATACAGTACAATCGAGTGGAAGGGAAATGTCCACCCTTGTCGGGGTAAAACATCTTTGGGCCACTCGAGGAGTAGTCGCTGAAAATGCGTGGCCACGCTCGGTAAGAATCTACGGTAGATTCCCCGGTCAGACAGCTACTCTCCTTATCGAGGAAACCACTCATGATATATATCTTTTGAATGCAAGTACGACCTGTAAGACACCTTGCATTGAGTGGGAGATGTGAAACGGACATGAGAATTGGTAATGCACAACTTGTCTCGGACAAGTGGGAGATTGTTGGAGTAAGTGTCCTCCACAATAGTGCGATTACTTAATAAATCTCAATTAAGGAATACATGGGGATAATCCTGTATTATTGTCAATTGATTAACGTAAATCAATAACGGTTGGCTGACTAGAGTTTGACGTTATTGTCGTGTAACGGCGGTAATCAATTGATCCCTTTAAGTCACACCTATAGGAATGTACTCCAAATATGAAGCTAATTAATTGTATGTGATACGATTAGATTAGTAACTTGATAAATCGACTAACGGTTAGTCAGTGAATTAATTTAGAGAGAAATCGAGTTGTGAACTCGGATGATTGAATTTTATATCGATAAAATTATTTGAGGAGATGGGAATTAGTGATTAACTGTTAATTCACTAATCATGTATATTTTACTAATGAGATTAGTAAAAGTACAATTTTAATATATGTGTAAGTGTGCATGTATATTAAGGAAGAGTTTAATTAATTTACACTTTATTATATTAGATAATTAAGTGATAAATTATAAGTATTTGTGGGACAAATATTGAAAAACAAAATAGACCCAAAAGGTCCATATGGACCATCCAAATTAGAAGGGAGAAAGATTCCCTTATCTTATTTGGTTTGTCTTATTTGTTTGTTCTTTTTGCTTTAGACAAAGCATGCCAAACACCATTATGAGCATGCAACAATTTGTTCTAAACAAGACTAAAACTCTTCTCCTCTCCCTCCTTCATGTTGGCTGATTTTTGGTGTCTTGGACACACTTTGTGTTGCTTGTTTTTCTTATTAAAAACACAATGCAAAAGAAAGAGCATGTATTCATGCATCTTTACATTATCTCTCAACTTTTCTCTCTAAAACCTTCTCTAATATTATAAGTAACAAGTACTTATATTTTCATAAATACTACTAAGTGTTAGTAGTAATAATATTCACATATTATCAAGTGTTTACTAAGTGATTTCTAGATCAAAATCACTAGTAGTTTTGGAGTACTTCTTGGGTGCAACTAAGAGGAGGTTTCCTAATTTGGAAACTCGGTTTTGGAGGATCATCCTAAACTATAGCTCAAGAAACAAAACTAGAAAGGAGTTCTAGTTTTGTGCCCAATATTTCCCTTTGTGAAAGGTATAACATTTCTAAACTTGTAACAAAGTAAATTTGTACTACATAGATCTTGCTAAATCAAATTAGAGTAATTTGATTTACACTAATATTTGATTAGTGAATGGGATGAGATCCCTACACAGTGCTCGACCAAAGGACCAAAAGCACAACGCAACACGCAAGCCTTCGCCCCCTACGAAAGCTTCTCCTCAAAAGCACACATCACGGACGAGACGCCCGAGAAAGTCCTCATCGGACCCTTCTGCCAACCCATCGTCGCCCGATAGGAAACATGTCTCTCCGGAGCCAGCAAAAGGTTATGGCCGTCCCAGCCCTTGGCAAACGACCTGTTCACACGCGACTTTCGCGGCCTAGAGCTACTCGCCCTAGGCACAGCCTCCTCGGCCTCCTCGGCCTCCTCGGCCTCCTCCTCAACATCCATCTCAGCCTCCAGCTCATCTACCAGCTCAAGAGCAAGCTCCTCATCCTCCTCCTCAGCGTTAGGCCTAGGGTTATGCCTCGCACGACCCCTGCCCCGTGACTGACCACGCCTCGTGGGCAAGTCACGAGGGTCAGCCTCCCTTTCACTGTATGAACGCCTCATATGACTACTCGAGCTAGGGGCTCCCTCAGTCCTCGAACCTGTACTCTTACGAGCTTTCGACCTCGTCACACGACCAGAACCTTCTCCTGCAACCAACACGACCAATACATACAACTACAAACACACACACATACAAACATGACAAACATACACATAATACACATATAACACGTGTACACATACACATATAACACAGAGCATTGTTAGGCCTAATTCATAATTAAGCCGAAAACCGTTCTCTACATTTCAAGATCCCAACTTTATGGTTTCTATACGCCATAATAGTCCCCATCAACAACCCATTACAAGCAATTGCATTTTGGTCACCCCGATCAAAAACCTCCAATTTACGAAGAACACTCATGTTCAATCACGAAAAATCGTCGAATTGAAAGCCTTAACTCGACATTTTCGCAAAATTAAAGCTATAGGCATGCTATACACACTATGGGCATCCTACACCGAAGTTTAATTGAAATTCCGGGTCGGAAAATCCGTGCTCGTTTTCGGGCCCGAACCCTAATTCACACTTTTTTGGGCTATACACGGTCCAAATCATAATCAATTCACACATACATGTTCACATGGCATAATGCAATACAATGACGTCAATTTCAAGCATTCAAACGGCAAATTTCAAGCAAAACTCGGATTTTCATTCAAAACCCGTCTTTTCAACATTTCTAGCTAAAACTAGCTAATTACAACAACAAATAACGTAAAAGCAAGTTAAAACGGAGCATTACCTGGTTCCATAGCAAGGCAACGCAAGAAAAACGAGCAAAATCGGTTGAGAAATCGAATTTTAGTGTTTTTTAGAGTGAAGAACCGAAAACAACAACAATGGCTAACTCACGGCTGTTTTCGCGCTTTATAAGCATTATCAGCCAGCAAGGGAAACCGCATAGCCTTATGCGGTTTGCCCCACAAACCGCATAAGCTTATGCGGTTTGCCCCTTTGGCTTTTCTCGAATTTTTCTCGTTTTGGACTTACTTTTGAATTCCTAATTCATCTTGGCCCTAATGCAACTCCAAGTACGTCCCGTGCTTGGGTTAAGGCGTCACCTACAGTCGGCCATACGCGTATATTAAGCATTTAATGTACGGTACAGAAGCAGAAGCACGAACGCTCTTCACGAGCATTTACATCATTTTCCTCTTCAACGGAAGGCAATCATACGCAATTACAACCACATAAACACTCCTCGGCGAGCTCAAGCATGGACGCTATACCCAATTTCAAGCATTTTACTCTACATAGACGCTCCTCGGCGAGTTCAAACACAAGCAACCTACAAAACACATCCTAACACAAGCATTGCAACCCTTACGCATTGCAAGCTCTACACATACGCTCCTACACGAGATTAGTCACACATTACGCCTTTGCACATGCACTCTTTCACGAGAATGTTACACTACAAGCAGCAGCACTAAGCATATACAACAGCACATTACACGACAACGCAGCAAGCATAACGAAGGCATCCAGCAGGCCGGCAGGCCCTTACAATATGCACGGACCGTCATGTCCTTAAACATGTACGCCCCTCCCCGTTTAGCCCAGTACGAAGTCCTCGTCTCACCCTTGGACACATGCTTCGTCCCGCTGACTATATCGAGACTGTAATGGTCCGGATATGGTCGTGGAGTTTGACTAACGCTCTAGTCCGAGCTCAGTCAAACTGGGGCTCTGTGGATACCCATATCCGTACCCTCCCAAACAAAACCATGTGATGTAACACGGACTTTATTATGCATGCTTTAACGTTGACTTAAACGGTTCTAACTATGTCAAATTCATTTTGAGTCGTTTTGAAATGCTAAAATGATTTAGGTCGCTTCACATCGCTTTAAATAAATGTTCATTTTGTCCATTTAAGGTCTAGCTTGGTCCACGTCCTGCTTCATTTAGCATGAGCTTCGCATTTGCACTACAATTAGCCCTTTTACATTAACAAGGTCTAATTCAGCATTCCTAAATTCCTAAATTTAGGCCCGGTGGCTAGATCTTCCCTTTAGCCTCCTCTTACACAAAATATAGCCTCACGGGTTACCCTATTTCACAAAATCTATGCAAATACATCTTTTTCATTTTTCCGGGTCTCGGGCCCAAAACCGAGCCCAAACCCAGCCTTTGGCCCGCACTCCAAAGCCCTGAACACCATAAATATCTCAGAAATATCCCCGGTGTTTTCTTGATGTGCAAGGTTGAGATTATACCGTATCCTTCCAAGATATAATCAAACAGAAACTAGGAAACTAGAATAAAAGCCACACCCTCAAACCGCATAAGCTTATGCCGTTTATGGGTCAAACCGCAAAAGCCTATGCGATTTCCCATGCAAACCGACTAGTGCTATGCGGTTTCCTGGCTTGTTTTTATCCCCGGATTTCCTAATTTCTCAGAGGTTTTTAGTAATACACCCCTATACCCGACCTCATAACACATCTTTTACACACAATTTCTCACAGCATACACACTTCAAAACTCCCTCAAAGCCTCAAGCACTCAAATCCTTGAGTTCAACACACCATCCCGTGTTGAATTCATCCTCCTTTTAAGTTCAAGAAGCGAAGCTCTGCCCAGATCTGAAGCGTCAGGACAAGGTAGGTACCGATCCACTTGGATCAAAGCTTTTTCTTATTTTCTATGGACTAACAAAGAGGACTAGACTTTAGCGCCCCCCCTCCCCCCCGGATTTGGCACCGAGCGCGCTTGTATTCCAAGTGTTCTTATTATTTCGTGTACTGTGGAACCCGGGAATCGAGACGAGGGACCCAACTCGGCGTCTTGCTTAAGGGCGGATTAAGTTAAAAAGACTAATTTAGAAAAACCTTTAAAACTGTTTTGGAATGGCCACCTAATTATCGCGAAAATTAGGAACCTGCTATCATGTCCTAAGCCTAAAGACATGTCCTAGATTTTGGAGCACGCCGACACCCCTAGATCTAAGGCTTGTGAAACCAGAATGGATTCGGGGTGAGGGTACTTTAGAAAAAGAGTTAATTCAATTAATGATTTATGAAAACCTTTTAGAAAAGCCTATGTAAAAATAGCCTCTACTGACCTAGAACAATCCATGTAAGATGATATTTTAACTAATGTTATCGCTACGTACAAGTGCAATAAGTTTGTAAAAGAATGCAGATGCATATGCAAAAAGATTGATTAAAACCCTCAGTTTAGCATGTTTAACTTATTAACAAAAACGGTTCAGTTAAAGGTCGAATTCATTGTTTAAGTTGATTTTAATGCAAAATAAGAAGGTGCAAGATGCATGCAAATAAAATAAAATTCAATTGTCCATTGGTTTATTTTATAAAGGTCGGTTGCTTATGCGACTTTGTCGTGTCATCGGATATGGAGTGTACCCGAAGTAAATAGAACACTTGGAGTGCAAGCGCGCTGGGTGCCAAAGCTTGGGCGCTAGAGTGTAGTCCCATTTGTTAGTCCATAGAAAATAAGAAAAAGTTTTGATCCAAGTGGATCGGTACCTACCTTATCTTGACGCTTCAGATCTGGGCAGAGATTCGTTTCTTGAACTTAAAAGGAGGATGAATTCATGAATTCAACACGGGATGGTGTGTTGAACTCAAGGATTTGAGTGCTTGAGGCTTTGAGAGAGTTTTGTAGTGTGTTTGCTGTGAAAATTGGTTGTGAATTGTCTTGTTCGAGGTCAGGTATAGGGGTGTATATATACTAAAACCTCGGAGAAATTAGGAAACCCGGGGATAAAAGCAAGCCAGGAAACCGCATAGCCTTATGCGGTTGCCCAGGCAAACCGCATAGGCTTATGCGGTTGCCACCCCGAACCGCATAAGACTATGCGGTTTGAAGGCGTGGTTTTTAGCGTAGTTTCCTAGTTCCGGTTTGATTATATCTCGAAAAGATTTAGTATAATCCTTGCTTGTACGTCAAGGAAAAGGCCTAGGATATTTCTGAGATATTTTGATGTTCAGGGCTTTGGAGTGCGGGCCAAAGGCTGGGTTTGGGCTCGGTTTCGGGCCCGAGACCCGGAAAAATGAAAAGGGTGTATTTGCATAGATTTTGTGAAATAAGGTAAGACGTGAGGTTGTATTTTGTCTAAGAGGAGGCTAAATGGAAGATCTAGCCACCGGGCCTAAATTTAGGGATTTAGGAATGCTGAATTAGACCTTGTTAATGTAAAAGGGCTAATTGTAGTGCAAATACGAAGCTCATGCCAAATGAAGCAGGACAAAGACCTAGCTAGACTCCAAATGGACAAAATGAACGTTTATTTAAAGCGATGTAAAGCGACCTAAAACATTTTAACATTTAAAACGACTCAAAAATGAATTCGACATTAGTTAGAACCGTTTAAGTCAACGTTAAAGCATGCGTAATAAAAGTCCGTGTTACATCACAGGGTTTTGTTTGGGAGGGTACGGATATGGGTATCCACAGAGCCCCCAGTTTGACTGAGCTCGGACTAGAGCGCTAGTCAAACTCTACGACCATATCCGGACCATTACAGTCTCGATCTGATCGGCCAATGGAGCAAGCATGTGTCCATGGGTGAGACGAGGACTTGACCCAAGCTAAGCGGGGAGGGCGTACATGTTTAAGGCGTGACGGTCCATGCATGCTATAAAGAACTGCCGCCATGAAAGTGTCTTAAATCGTGCTTGTTGTACTGTCGTTGTCGGTGCCTTCGTATATGCTTGGTATCGTCGGATGCTTGGTGCTGCTACTTGTAATGTCTTCATGTTGCATGTGTTGAAATGTAAAAGGGGCTACAGTGCAGGGGTGCATGTGCTTGTAAGATTGTGGATACCCATATCCGTACCCTCCCAGCAAAAACCCTGTGATGTAACACGGACTTTTATTACGCATGCTTTAACGTTGACTTATACGGTTCTAACTAATGTCGAATTCATTTTGAGTCGTTTTGAAATGTTAAAATGGTTTAGGTCGCGTCACATCGCACTTAAATAACGTTCATTTTGTCCATTTGGAGTCTAGCTAGGTCCTTGTCCTGCTTCATTTGGCATGAGCTTCGCATTTGCATTACAATTGGCCCTTTTACTTTAACAAGGTCTAATTCAGCATTCCTAAATCCCTAAATTTAGGCCCGGTAGCTAAAACCGCTATTTAGCACCCTCTCACACAAAATACAGCTTCACGTCTTAGCTTATTTCACAAATCTATACAAATACACCCTTTTTCATTTTTCCGGGTCTCGGGCCCGAAACCGAGCCCAAACCCAAGCCTTTGGCCCGCACTCCAAAGCCCTGAACACCACAAAATATCTCAGAAATATCCTAGCTGTTTTCTTGAGCTTCACGCACGAAATTATACTGTATCTTTCAAAGATTTTATGCAACCGAAACTTGGAAATTACACAAAAACCAGACCCTCAAACCGCATAACCCTATGCGGTTTGGGTAGGCAACCGCATAAGGCTATGCGGTTTGCCCAAGCAACCGCATAAGCCTATGCGGTTCCTTGGCCTGTTTTTATCCCCGGTTTCCTAATTTCTCCGAGGTTTTTAGTATATATACACCCCTATACCCTGACCTCGAAAACACAATTTACAATCAGAATACACCTCTCTCTCTCACAAAACATCTTTCACACACAATTCACAACACACAAATCCCCTTTGCATCCACAAAAGCCTCAAGCACTCAAATCCTTGAGTTCAACACACCATCCCGTGTTGAATTCATCCTCCTTTCTAGTTCAAGAAGCGAAGCTCCCCAGAACTGATGCGTCAGGACAAGGTAGGTACCGATCCACTTGGATCAAAGCTTTTTCTTATTTTCTATGGACTAACAAAGGGGTCTACACTTTAGCGCCCCCCCCGGCTTTGGCACCGAGCGGGCTTGCATTCCAAGTCTTCTTATTACTTCGGGTACACTCCATATCCGATGACACGCCAAAGTCGCATAAGCAACCGACCTTATAAAATAAACCAATGGACAATTGAACTTTATTTTATTTGCATGCATCTTGCACCCTTTCTGTCTTGCATTAAAATCAACTTAAACAATGAATTCGACCTTTAACTGAACCGTATTCGTTAACAAGTTAAACATGCTAAACTGAGGGTTTTAATCAATCTTTTTGCATCTGCATCTGCATTCTTTTACAAACTTATCGCACTTGTACGTAGCGATAACATTAGCTCAAATATCATCCTACAAGGATTGTTCTGGGTCAGTAGAGGCTATTTTTACATAGGCTTTTCTAAAAGGTTTTCATAAATCATTATTTGAATAACTCTTTTTCTAAAGTACCCTCACCCCGAATCCAATCTGGTTTCACAAGCCTTAGATCTAGGGGTGTCGGCGTGCTCCAAAATCTAAGAACATGTTTTTAACTTAGAACATGGTAGCAGGTTCCTATTTTCCGCGATAAATAGGTGGCGACTCCAAACAGTTCTTAAAGGTTTTTCCAACTTAATCTTTTTTAACTTTAAAATCCGCCCTTAAGCAAGACGCCGAGTTGGGTCCGATCCCGGGTTCCACAAAGATGTTTGGCGACTCCGCTGGGGAGATCTTATTTTTAAAACCAAAAACTAGCTTTTTCTTTTTAAAAATAAAGAGGTGAAACTTGAAAGCCTTGAACAATCCAAGTATACATATTTGAGCTATGCACATTCGTTTAGAGTCCATTCCTTTTGGAATCTAGGCACCCTTTACACCCTTGAGAGGTGGTTCCAACACGCAGGCTTGTCCACTCGATAAAGCACGTGCAGGACTAACTTTCCTCTCTCCCCTCCACGGCTTGCCGTAAACGATTATCTCGACCGCCCCAGTGCTCCCTCTAGAAAACCTATCGCTCCGGCGTAAGGAAATAGAGGGGTTAAGTATCTGCCAAAGCGTACTCGAGGTAGTTGGAGGTGTACCCGACTGACCCTTTTTCACCCTTTTTTTGAGTCATACGTACAAGTTCGAGGCCATGCACTCCATGGTCTTTTTCAAAACAAGCATATGCATTCATATCTTCGAAAACTCGCTTAAAACGTTTCAAAGATAAATGAACCTAACACCTAACATCTAACACCTTTTCAAACAAAACTATCGCGAATTTTTGAAATAAACTTTTTCAAAATTTCCTTTTTCACTAACAAGCAAAAACCCGAGCAAGGAATAAAACCCGAGCTCGCGGATTTCAATCCTCTAGGTCACACGGCCTAGACTCCACTTTTAACATTCTCGACTCGACTTGTTAACCACTCTCGAGTCGAATCCTCTTCTTTTACACATCCGACTCGAGCTCACCTCGGCAAATCACCGATATCAGTTCGACGGATGCAAAGCAAAACCTTTTAACATCGAGACGAGATGTGCGCACACATCCTCGTCTCAAAAGCTTTCCTTTAGCTAAAACTTTTTCGAAAACCTCCTTTTTCAAGCTTAAAAAGAGTTTTCTTAACAAAGAAATGAGCTAGAATGAACACTTAAAATGAACGTTGGTCTAGTCACGTCACTAACGTGCAAATTTAACCCACACAACCTAATCCATTCTCAACACGCTCGACTCGCCTAGCTAATCGCTCTCGAGTCGAATCCTTCTCGCCCATCTAGGCTCGAGCCCTTAACGATGAACCGTTAGGTGGGCTCGACAAAGCTAACACCTTTTAACATCGAGACGAGATGTGCACACGCATTCTCGTCTCAAAAGCTTCCTTTTAGCCAAACCTTGTCTAAAGTCTCCTTTTTCAAGCTTAAAGGGTCTTCCTAAACAAAAAAAAATGAGTTAAAAATGAACGCTTAAAATGAACGTTGAATCTAATAGGACTAACTAGATACACGTCACACAAACCAATCCATTCTCAACATCCTCGACTCGACTAGCTAACCGTTCACGAGTCGAATCCTTTCCATGCATCTAGGCTCGAGCCCTTAACGATGAACCGTTAACATGGGCTCGACGAATGCAAATCAAACACATTTCAACGTTGAGACAAGATCCGCACACGCGTTCTTGCCTCAAAGACTTCTTAAGGCACAACATTGCTCCTAAAGCAATACACTCTCATTTTTGAAACAAGCTCTCTTCAAAAAAATCTCCTCACTTTTACAAAACAAGCAACACACTCTCATTTTTGAAATAAATTCTTTTCAAAATCTTCTTATTTTTACAAACCAAGCAAAACACACCCGCTTTTGAAATGAGCTCTTTTCAAAAATCTCCTCACTCCTGCAAAACAAATAACGACATTCTCTTTACAAATCTCTTTGGGCCAAACGGTCCAAAGTCGACTCGTTTCAGCAAAAATCGTCTTTTTCAAGCAAACAAAACCCGAGAATGGTCAAGCCCAATCTCGCGGACTTTTCATGACCAAATGATTCATAACCATCTTGGCCCAAATCCTCTTACAAACTACTTTCACAAAATCCTCATCACGTTTTTGAAATAACCTTTTTCAAAAATCCTTCCTTCGAACCGAATGGCCTATAGTCATGACGGTTTGACCTAGACAAACAATCTCTTCAAAACACCTGAGAATAATCACTTTATTCTCGTGACACTCCCAAAACATAAATGAACTACATGACCCGCACTCATTGTAACCCATTGATTACCAAACATTTTCAAACCCGAGAATGGACCTTTTCTTGAAAACAAATCCAGCAAAATAAACATTTTCGAAATCCATGATTCAAAATGGCCTACCGCCATTTTAATCCAAACATCTCTTTTCACAAGACAACAAAACCTAGGAATGAACTAGCATCATCCCGCAAATCCTTCACGGTTAGACCAAGTGGCTCATAGTCGCTTTAATCTAACCCTCCTTCAAACCGAATGTATGAAAACGAGTATAACCGTCTTCATCACATCTTCAAACACCCTTGGTTCGGATAGCCTATCGCCACTCCGAATCGATTCACACTTTCACCGACAAGCCACTAACACGAGCTTATCGGATTTGATTTCAAAACGCCTTTTACATCGAGCCAAAATGTGACAACGCAGTTTTGCTCAACAAAACATCCTGCTTTTCGCCGAAAACAAAACTTTTGCAAAATCAAAGACAAATCTAAGTATGCATGAGCCAAGTCCCGACGCGAGCATCAACCCCATCCGAGACACGTGCGTCTCGAGCACCCAGCGAAGAATCCATCAAGGCGCCACCAACGATCTCACGGATCTCCTCAAGAAATTCGAGTCTTTTCAATACGGGTCGAGTTTTTAAACATTGAGTCAATATCTGACAGTCTAGGGCAATCGAGTCTCCGACGTATGACATTTTTAACAAATCGATAAAGGAATAAGTTTGCCTACAGCCCAGCTTCCTTTTTACACACTTTTCCCATAAAAAACACAATTCTACACCAACATACATTGCGTCCCAGGAACAACTATCCTAGGGAGATCTAGGCCGGGTACGAAGGTCCAAGTCAACAACTAAATCAAGGACACGAAGACAAGAAAGCTTCCGACGACTAAACACCTAAGGTTCACTAGTCTGCTTGTGGTCTACTACTCCGCTGCTTTTGGAGGAGGATCCATTAATTTGGAGCTCCACAGTGATCATGAATTTGATCGTCCTCCGCATACTCGATCGCGTGCCTAATAAGCAAACGAACTTGTCAGAGGAGCCCGGCGTGATAGACACACGATCACAAGCGACCACCGAGCCACAGGGTTTGGCAAGGTCCAAGCTCAAGCCAAAGCCATACAGGGCCTGGGATATTCTCAAACCAAACGGGAATACATGGTACAAAGGTCAAAAACCAAAGTCACCAAAAAGCAAAAGTCTCAAAAGCTCCGGAACAAGGGGCAAAACAACTAAGCAAAAGCTTAAGAAGTCAAAAGCTTAAGAAGTCAAAAGCTCAAAAAGTCAAAAAGCTTAAGAAGTCAAAAAGCTTAGAAGTCAACAAGCTTAGAAATCAATAAGCAAGGGGCCGAAACCCCAAAAGCAAGAAGTACCAAAGCCCAGAAACGAGTGGCCAGGTCCTTGAAATTCCAAATTGAAGACAATACAAAAGTAGCAAGCAACCAGCCTAGATCAACTAAGGAGAACCCACCCTTAGGATGCAATGTATCAAGGTCAAACACATAAACACCCCTTGGACCGGCGGGCCGTTAAACACGCACCTCTTTACAAAACACAATACACCTCTTGGACCGGCGAGTCCTTAAACACGCACCTTTTTACAAAAACACCCTTTGGACCGGCGGGTCCCTAAACACGCACCTTTCCACAAAAACAAACCCACCTCCCAGACCGGTGGATCCTTAAACACGCACCTTTCCACATAAACACCTCATGCACGCCCTTAAACACCCTTTTCGGAACTACGCTAGGTTTGATTCCGTACCCACGGATACGTAGGCCGCTCGCCCGAGCTCAACCAACCTTTTTACAAAAATCCACAAAACATTCTTCCGTCCAAAGCTCCCCAAGCTAAGGATATGTCCACAAAAATCCACAAAACATTCTCCGTCCAAAGCTTTCCATGCTAAGGATGTGTCCACAAAAATTCACAAAGTTCAAAGGCAAACTATTTCTTTATCGAGGCGACTAAAACGAATTCGTCAAGGCAAAGTTGTCATAGACTTAGGAGTAGTACTCTGCTTTTTGGTCTAACACTGTTTTGCAGGAACAACAGCATCCCACCGCAGACAAGCAAGCACCACTGGGGGCTCCACCAACGCACGTGTTCCCGAATATGGCATCCATGCAACCGTCGAGTCTCAAATCACGCATACGATTCGTCTCTATTTTGCAAACTTTTCGGCATTTTAAGCATCGACTCACATGTCGAGTCAATCCTCTTCCAATCAAACAATTTAGCGACATTTAAACCGCTCCTTTCAAAAACTATCCAGTTTTCAAAACGCTCCCACGGAACGACGCGCTTTTTCAAACTTACACGAGGCAATGCATCCTCAAAATAGCTAATCACCCTTCAAAATTAACTCAATCTTGCACTTCACACACCCTTTCGCAAACAAAATGTACCTTTCGAAAATGCATCTCAAATCCTTGAAATGCATCTCGAATCTTCGAAGTCTAAACTTTTCCAAAAATTTAACTCACCACTCGAGTTAACATACATTTTGAGAAACAGCATTCTTCGAATTTAACTCAACACTTGAGTTAACACATTTTGAGCGAAATCTCTATCGAACTACGCCGGTTTGATTCCACATTCGTGGATACGTAGGCAGCTTGCGCAAAGCACAACCGAATCTTGCACGACATCCCGCTCCGTGTTGTTATGAGACTCCCCCGAATTCTCATCCTCGACAACTGGGGGCTTTTCAACCTTCGCACCTAAATGACCCTCCACGGTCTTCACAGCTCTAGCTTGAACCTACAACGTCAAAACGCTTTTTCATCTTGCATGAGGCCTTACAACCGACATTTCTAGCATTCATTTTTAAAGCTCATTTCGACAACTAAAATGAATCTTTTACAAAAATGATTTTTCAACAAAAACATTTTAATCCAAACATCCCAATCGGGAATCATTTCACTTTCAAATCCAAGCCTACTAACTACGCAGGTCCACGGAAGCACACTACAGCATGGAAGCGAAAGACGACGAAAGCAACTACAAGCCCAAGCCAAGCTACAACAACAAGTCATGTAATGTAGGGTTTACACAATCCTTATTACACAAGATCACCTAGACAACTAAGGGCGAAGACGACGGTAATCCAAACACCATGCTCTTCACTTTGACTCAGTTTTCACCCAAAACTAAGTCAAACGCGAGGGGGTAATCCAAAAACTCCTCCTCCTAATGCACATCCTACACTTCACTTTGCCTCATGTTTCAATCAAACTGAGACAAACTCGAGAGGGTAACCCAAAAACACCCTCCCCTAAAGCAAGGACATTCCCCGCCATTTCGACTTAGTTTTCATACAAAACTTAGTCAAACTCGAGGGGGAAACCCAAAAACAACTTCTCCCAAACACATCCTTCCTTACATTTTCACTTAGTTTTCACACAAAACTTAGTCAAACTCAAGGGGGTAATCCAAACACACCTTTATCCTAATGCAACCCATAGCCTTTTACATAGTTTGACTATCGTTATATACCATAACTCAGTCAAACTGGGGGCTCACATACACCGACACCATAACTCAGTCAAACTGGGGGCTGACGCTTCCTATCAAGAATTAAACCTTTACAACGAAAAATGGGATAATTTTTCGTATTATTTTTCGTATTTTCGAAGACACCCTTGCTAATACCCACATCAACATAAGCATCTACGGTTGAGCGACACCTCCAGAACCGATACGAACACGAGCATGCACGCTAAAAGCATAACACTTCCAAGTGTGCATCAGACAAGCAACACCCGAACGTAGGTCCAAGCACCAAGCACCCTAACATATCCAAGAAACATCCCAAGCACCATGCATTCCAAGTCCAAGAGACATGTATCATACGAATCCAAACGAATCACCAGATACCACGTTTCATGGTCGAAGCAAGCGAAATTGAAGATCTCGAAAGGAAAATCGCGAGTTCGAATTTTTCCGGGTTCGAAACCGCGACATGTGCGAACGAGTTCACGCTTGAAGTCGCCAATTGATAAGAGATTCCCCGGAAGAATCACTAGTCAACAAGACAATTTCTGAGGCGTGTTTTGTTCCACGTTGTCTCTCCATATTAGGCTCGTCAAGCCTAAGTATTTTTCTTCATGCACGCAAGCTTTCATGGTTAAGGCGTCACCTACAGTCCGCCACAAGCACTAGCACATACATTATGCGCTATGCCTTGGTTAAGGCGTCACCTACAGTCCGCCATACTCGTGTGCTAAGCATTTAATACACGGTACAGAAGCAGAAACACGAACACTCTTCACGAGTCCTTACACCCTCTTACACGTCGCTGTGGAGTATCGCTTCCTCCCCATAGAGTCCACACACCTATACAGACATTTCCTACGGAGTCCAAGACATGCCCTTCGACTTCCCCAGCAAATCACTAACATAAACACCAAGCGTCTACATCAGCACGTTCAGCACATCCAAGCAATTACACGAAGCCGTACACTTGAGCACATACACCTTCCTTGGACCATAATCCCGGCAAATATACACCTGCACCCCTAACAAGACGAAACACTATCACTCTCCCAAACAACCACAACTACACCTACGCTCCTCGGCGAGACCATACATATACACCCTTCCCTAGCAAACTAGTACTTCTCCAGCAAATACTACACTAAGCACCTGCGCTCCTCGGCGAGACCCAGTTCAACATCAGCAACGACATCAGCAAAGGCATCAGCAACGACAACGGCACTACCTTCTCCTCAACGAAAAGCAACCATATGCAACCACGACTACATAGACACTCCTCGGCGAGCCCAAGCACAAGCATTCTACAATATACTCAACTACAAGCACTCTACTCTGCATAGACACTCCTCGGCGAGTTCAAGCATTACATGGACGCTCTTTCACGAGACCTACATCTACATGAACACCCTACTCAATTATACACCTCACGCATACCCAAACATCTTACAAGCACATGCACCCCTGCACTTTAGCCCCCACGCATTGCAGCACATGCGCTCTTTCACGAGACCATACGAAGACGCTACAAGCAGCAGCACTATACGATACCCAACATATACAAGACAACGACATCAACATCAGCAAAGGCATTAGCAATAAAGACGATTTAAGGCACTCTGCAGGCCGGCAGGCCCTTATAGCATGCACGGACCGCCAAGTCCTTAAAATGCGCGCGCCCCTCCCCGTTTAGCCCGGTTCGAAGTCCTCGTCTCACCCATGGACACATGCTTCGTTCGTGATCATATCGAGGCGTAATGGTCCTGATATGGTCGTGGAGTTTGACTAGCGCTCTAGTCAGAGCTCGATCAAGCGGGGGCTCTGTGGATACCCATATCCGTACCCTCCCAGCAAAAACCCTGTGATGTAACACGGACTTTTATTACGCATGCTTTAACGTTGACTTATACGGTTCTAACTAATGTCGAATTCATTTTGAGTCGTTTTGAAATGTTAAAATGGTTTAGGTCGTGTCACATCGCACTTAAATAACGTTCATTTTGTCCATTTGGAGTCTAGCTAGGTCCTTGTCCTGCTTCATTTGGCATGAGCTTCGCATTTGCATTACAATTGGCCCTTTTACTTTAACAAGGTCTAATTCAGCATTCCTAAATCCCTAAATTTAGGCCCGGTAGCTAAAACCGCTATTTAGCACCCTCTCACACAAAATACAGCTTCACGTCTTAGCTTATTTCACAAATCTATACAAATACACCCTTTTTCATTTTTCCGGGTCTCGGGCAGAAACCGAGCCCAAACCCAAGCCTTTGGCCCGCAATCCAAAGCCCTGAACACCACAAAATATCTCAGGAATATCCTAGCTGTTTTCTTGAGCTTCACGCACGAAGTTATACTGTATATTTCAAAGATTTTATGCAACCGAAACTTGGAAACTACACAAAAACCAGACCCTCAAACCGCATAACCCTATGCGGTTTGGGTAGGCAACCGCATAAGGCTATGCGGTTTGCCCAAGCAACCGCATAAGCCTATGCGGTTCCTTGGCCTGTTTTTCTCCGTGGTTTCGTAATTTCTCCGAGGTTTTTAGTATATATACACCCCTATACCCTGACCTCGAAATCACAATTTACAATCAGAATACACCTCTCTCTCTCACAAAACATCTTTCACACACAATTCACAACACACAAATCCCTTTGCATCCACAAAAGCCTCAAGCACTCAAATCCTTGAGTTCAACACACCATCCCGTGTTGAATTCATCCTCCTTTCTAGTTCAAGAAGCGAAGCTCTGCCCAGATCTGAGGCGTCAGGACAAGGTAGGTACCGATCCACTTGGATCAAAGCTTTTTCTTATTTTCTATGGACTAACAAAGGGGTCTACACTTTAGCGCCCAGGCTTTGGCCGAGCGGGCTTGCATTCCAAGTCTTCTTATTACTTCGGGTACACTCCATATCCGATGACACGCCAAAGTCGCATAAGCAACCGACCTTATAAAATAAACCAATGGACAATTGAACTTTATTTTATTTGCATGCATCTTGCACCCTTTCTGTCTTGCATTAAAATCAACTTAAACAATGAATTCGACCTTTAACCGAACCGTATTCGTTAACAAGTTAAACATGCTAAACTGAGGGTTTTAATCAATCTTTTTGCATCTGCATCTGCATTCTTTTACAAACTTATCGCACTTGTACGTAGCGATAACATTAGCTCAAATATCATCCTACAAGGATTGTTCTGGGTCAGTAGAGGCTATTTTTACATAGGCTTTTCTAAAAGGTTTTCATAAATCATTATTTGAGTAACTCTTTTTCTAAAGTACCCTCACTTGAATCCAATCTGGTTTCACAAGCCTTAGATCTAGGGGTGTCGGCGTGCTCCAAAATCTAAGAACATGTTTTTAACTTAGAACATGGTAGCAGGTTCCTATTTTCCGCGATAAATAGGTGGCGACTCCAAACAGTTCTTAAAGGTTTTTCCAACTTAATCTTTTTTAACTTTAAAATCCGCCCTTAAGCAAGACGCCGAGTTGGGTCCGATCCCGGGTTCCACAAAGATGTTTGGGTATGCGTGAGGTGTATAATGGAGTAGGGGTGTTCATGTAGGTGTTAGTGTAGGTCTCGTGAAAGAGCGTCCGTGTAATGCTTGTGCTTGAACTCACCGAGGAGCGTCTATGTAGAGTGAAATGCTTGGAGTTAGGGAATATTGAGAGTGCTTGTGCTTGGGCTCGCCGAGGAGTGTCTATGTAGTCGTAATTGCATATGATTGCCTTCCGTTGAGGAGAAAATGATGTAATGCTCGTGAAGAGCGTTAGTATACCTTACATGCAGTGTATTAAATGCTTAATATACGCGCATGGCGGACTGTAGGTGACGCCTTAACCCAAGCACGGGACGTACTTGGAGTTGTACTAGGGCCAAAATGAGTTAGGAATTCAAAAGTAGGCGTAAAATGAGAAAAATCCGAGAAGAACCACAGGCAGAAACCTCATAGCCTTATGCGGTTCGTGGTGCAAACCGCATAAGGCTATGCGGTTTGCCATGCTGGCTGTAGGGGGCTTATATAACACGAGTTACACCGTGTTGTTGCTCATTATACTCATTTCGGTTTTTCACTCTAAAAAACACCAAAATTCGATTTCTCAACCGTTGTTGCTCGTTTTTGTTGCGTTGTCTTGCTATGGCATCAGGTAATGCTCCATTTTAACTTGCTTTTACGTTATGTGTCGTTATAATTAGCTAGTTTTGCCTTGAAATGTCGAAAAGACGGGTTTTGGATGAAAAGCCGATTTTTGCTTGAAATTTGCCGTTTGAATGCTTGAAATTGACGTCATTGTGTTGCATTATGCCATGTGAATGTGTATGTGTGAATTGATTGTGATTGGACCGTCTTTGTGTGAAAAACGTCCAAATTAGGTTTCCGACCCGAAAACGAACCCGGATTTTCCGACCCGGAATTTTAATTAAAATTCGGTGTAGGATGCCCATAGTGTGTATAGCATGCCTATAGCGTTAGTTTTGTGAAAATGTCGAGCTAAGGCTTTCAAATCGCCGTCTTAAGTCGTAGTTATACGGAGTATTTAAGGCGATTTGGGGGTTTTTGATCAGGGTGACCAAAATGCAAGTGCTTGTAATGGTTTGTTGTTGGGGACTATTATGGCGCGTAGAAACCATAAAGTTGTAATTTTGAGGTGTAGAGAACGGTTTTCGGCTTAATTATGAATTAGGCCTAAAAATGCTCTGTGAAGTGTATAGTGCAAGGTGTTAAGGGATGTTTATGTATTATGTGCGTATTATTTGTGTGTATTTGTGTATGTGTATGCCAAGTTGTATGCTTGTATGTATTATAGCTGTATGTATTGGTTGTGTTTGGTTGCAGGAGAGGGTTTTGGTCGTATTACGAGATCAAAATCTCGTAAGAGTACTAGCTCGAGGACTGAGGGAGCCTCTAGTTCGAATAGTTTGAGGCGTTCGCGTAGTGAGAGGGACGCTGACCCTCGGGACCTGCCCACGAGACGTGGTCAGTCACGAGGCAGGGGTCAGGGTCATGCGAGGCGTGACCCTGTGCCTGATCCTGAGGAGGAGGAGGTGGATGCGCTTGCTCTGGTTGACGAGATAGAGGCTGGGATGGATGTTGAGGAGGAGGCCGAGGAGGCTGCGCCTAGGGCGAGTAGCTCTAGGCCGCGAAAGTCACGTTCGAACAAGGCATTCGCCAAGGGCTGGGATGGCCATGACCTTCTACTTGCTCCGGAGAGACACGTTTCCTATCGGGCGATGATGGGTTGGCGGAAAGGTCTGATGAGGACTTTCTCGGGCGTCTCGTCCGTGATGTATGCTTTTGAGAAGAAGCTTTCGGAGGGTGCGCAAGCTTGGGTGCTGCGCAGTGCTTTTGGTCCTCTAGTTGAGCACTGGAGGGCGATTGCGAGGTCGAAGTTGACGGCGAACCTGATGCTGATCAGGGCCTTCCTTGACAGGTATTGGGATACCACGACGACGTTTCACATGCCCGGCTTTGAGGCCGACATTACTTTGTCAGGGTACGCGGTCATGACGGGGCTTCCGTTCGGGGACCGCGACATGAGTTTTGGATTTGTGCCGTCCATTGAGGACGAGGTGGTGACTGCCGCGATTGGCGGTGGTTTGGAGGTGGAGTATGAGGGTAACCCACCTTATGTGATCAAGACTAGCTTCATCTTGGAGTACTTTGAGGGGAAGACCGAGCGAGGCCCTACGAGTGGGTAGCAGCGAGCGGCTCGTTTGTGGTTGTGGTGGTTCGTTAGCGCGTGTACTTGGCGATAAGGGTGAAGAAGCGGCGGCGTCGGTCTTGATGCATCACGTAGATTGGGGTGCGATCGGGACGCTTGACTGGGTGGCGCCATCCTTGGGCTTGTGCATCCGGTCTGCATGGGCCTTGATGGTAGCCGCGGGTCATGAACGGAGGATCGAGACTGTCCTTAGTCTCGCCTGGGTTTGTGATGGAGGTATGCATTGATTTTGTTTTTGTTTTAGATGCATTGTTATTCGTCTTTGTTGTCTTGTAATGTGTTTTTGTATGTGCAGCCGTGGATCTTCGGGCCACTTCTTTTCGCCGCTTCGCATGCCGCGGATTTATTCCGCGGTGTATCCGTGGCAGATTTGGGCACGTGTAACCGCGGCGCTTTTTGACTGGTCGTATGACGAGGTTCGGGACCGTCTGAACCGGATGCAGTTTGATCAGGTTTGTGTTTGAACCATTTTAAATAGAGTGTACTTAAGATGATTGTATTTATGAATGTTTGAACCATTTTAGATAGGGTGTACTTAAAATGATTGTGCTTATGAGTGTTTGTCCTTGTTGCAGTTCGTGCCGTTCCCGTGGGGCCAGTATGCGGGCATTCCGGAAGGTATCGGGGCGCGGTTTGCATTGCGTGACACCCAGCGTCTGTACTTGGCGACGCCGTATGGGCCGGTTTGGTACCTTGGAGAGCGTTTGGTCTTTTAGGCAGGGTGGCCAGCTCCTGTGGTGCCTAAGGACCCGCCGAGGGTCCTGTTTGAGCGAGGGGTTTCCGCTCAGGATCGGATGGCGTTATACGGGGAAGGAGAGTCAGTGAGTCTTCTCTGTCCTGGGGAAGATTATGGCCAGTTTGCTCAGTCTCGGCTTGTTTGTGGGCCGATTGAGGTATGCTTGCTTCTTTTGAGGGTGCGTAAGGTAATTTTTGCGAAAAATTTCCCTGACGTGTGCTGACGTGTGCTTTTTGTAGTTGTTTGATCCTGAGATGGCGGAGCAGCCTGGCGACTTTCCTACCACCGTTGAGTACGACGAGTCGGGTGTCCGTCGTACCTTCACTTTGCCGACGTACTTGTCGGTGACTACTGACGCGGGTATGGACAGCTGGGCGGGCAAGGTGAAGAAGGTATGTATCTTTGTCTTTGTATATGTGAGTGAGCCCCCAGTTTGATCGAGTTATGAGTTATAGTGATGATCAAACTTGTGAGAGTCGTGTTTTTGTGTTACGCCCTCGAGTTTGTCTTAATTTGAGTGAAATTAAGGCAAAGTGGGGTTGACTGCTTTTGTCTTGAAATTTCCCCCTAAGTTTGACTTAATTTGAGTGAAATTAAGGCAAAATGGAGAAAATGCACTTTGTTTTTGAAATTTCCCCCTAAGTTTGGCTTAATTTGAGCGAAATTAAGGCAAAGTGGGGTTGACTGCTTTTGTTTTTGAAATTTCCCCCTAAGTTTGGCTTAATTTGAGTGAAATTAAGGCAAAATGGAGAAGAATGTGAAATGTTTATGTGTTTTGTATCGCAGGTGGCTAAGGAAGCTCATAAGAAGCTATGGCGGATAGCCAATAGGTGGAGGATGGCTTGGGCTGAGCAGGCAGCTCAGTTGTGTCAGAGCCGGGCTGAGACGGCTCAGATTCGACGTGAGTTTGACGAGTATCGTCGTCGTCATCCTGAGTGAACTTGTGTAACATAGATTGTATGAACCTCTAGTGTACATGTCTTTGCAGCTTGAACTTGAACTTGATTGTCGTTGTGAACCTGTTTGGTAAGCTTGTTTGAAAGATGAATGATTCCCGAGTGGGATGCTTTGATGTTGAATTAGCTTGTGAAAATGTTTTTGCAAAAAGTTCATTTTAAATGCGAAATGAGCTTGCATGAATGTCGAAAATGTTATGTTTTGGCTTGTGGTAGGAATCGTGGTTGCTAAAGCGAAATGTAATGTTGCGGCGTGGGGAACAACAAAAGAATGTCGTAGCCTAATGTAGATTGTAGTGTTTAGGAAAGACGAAATTAGGAAAGTT
The DNA here is from genome assembly GCA_023091065.1 of Dianthus caryophyllus. NCBI lineage: Eukaryota > Viridiplantae > Streptophyta > Magnoliopsida > Caryophyllales > Caryophyllaceae > Dianthus > Dianthus caryophyllus. Next base: position 26,660,906 of record CM041524.1, read on the forward strand.
GCGAGAAAACCCGCCCCTAGAACCGCATAGCCTTATGTGGTTTAGGGGTCAAACCGCATAAGCTTATGCGGTTTGGGGTGCAAACCGCATAGGGCTATGCGGTTTGGCGGCTTGGCTGGTAACGCTGTGTTTCCATATTTCGTATCATGTTTTCGTATATAAGGAGGGGGGGTGCGTGCCATAATCTTCATTCACAATCACTTCTTTTCTTTTCTTTTAGTACAAGTTTTTGCTCTCATAAATATTTTAGGCATATTTACAAAAGTTTTTTTTTTTGTATTCAAGAAAATGGTTGAGCATTTTGATGCTCTTTTGAAGAGGTGGACTTCCTCACTAAGTCCGGCGATGAAGAGGGCGGTGTATGATGATGGTACGGGTGTTTTCATTGGCTTTCGCCAAATGAAAGTCGATCTAGACTTCCTGGATGCGTGCTTAGATTATTGGGATCCTAGCTTGCACGTGTTTAGGTTTCCCGGGGGAGAGGTGTGTCCTTTGATGGAGGAGTTCGCGACCATTGCGGGGTGGTCGAAACGGACTACTCCGGTGGTTGTAAGGAGTGAGCTGTGCTATAACGGGATGTTGCGAAACTCCCTTGGGATGACAAATGCTCAGGCTGCAGGTTTGTTTGAAGGAGGTAAGGTGAATATGCTTCTTTTGTGTCAATGGTACATGAATAAGGTAGACACCAGTATTTCGGACCGTTCTAGGCGGAGGGCCCTTGCCTTTTGTTTGGTCCATCGTTATACTTTTGCGGGGTCCATGCCAGATGGGGTGTTCAGGAGCGCGACGTATGCTCGCGTTGTCGAAGAGATGGAAAGGGGATATGATCCTTCTGCCTTGATTTTAGCGGAGACCATACTGGGCTTAGACGACCGTTATGCTAACCGTCTGAGATCGTACAGGGGTTGCGCTAGGATTCTCAACATTTGGCTCATGGAGAGGCTAAGTGTGTATAAAACGCTTCCCCTTGGTGGTGTCTTCAAGGCTGCGGCGACGACGTCGCGAAAGATGGAGTGGGCTAACCCTCGGGAGCGTTCACCAAACTACTTCCGGGGGTTCGTGAAGGAGAGCACCATTCGTTGGTCTGTGTCATGGTGGCATATTACGGCGATTACGGCGCCGTCTGTTGCGAATGCGGCTTGTGGGTTGATGTTTTGTGGCTTTGAACGAGGGGTGTGGATTCACCCTCTTCGGTTGAAGAGGCAAATCGGGCTTGCTCAAACCATCCCTGAGCAGGATACTCAGGTTGGAGGGGTTGTTGTCCTAAACAACCAGATGATTGATGCTTGGATCCGAGGATGGTCGGATCGTGTCACTTGGGCTGTTCCGGTGCATATAGAGTCTACTCGTGTTACAGACTTCTACACGCGGTGGTATCGTTCCAATGATCCTCAGGAGCGGGAGAACTAGAGGAGGAGGGAGAAGAATGGTCCAAGGCCCTCCTTGGCGTATGAGGTGGTGCGCGAAAGGAGGGACTATGGTGATCTTTGTGTTGTTAGTGCGGATGCTTCTACTTCGAAGCCGGCGCGGGAAAGACTTGGGCCAAAGGTGACTGTAAAGGATCGTCCAGGGCCAAGGATCGAGGAGCCCCCAGTCGAGCAGGACGAGGATCCGATCGAGCCCCCAGGATTTGAGAGGACTGCTCCCGTGATCAGTTCGAAGATTATGGCGGATCGGCTTCTTGAAGATGAAGAGACTAATCCAAAGCGACAGAGGATGGCTTAGTTTGTTTTGCTTTATTTAGAAGGTTTTCTGTATTCAAATACATGTTCTAGATTCGAATAAAGGGTTAAGGAGGCTTGTTCCTAACTCATTTCTAAATTGCGAAAAATTCTAAATAAAGTAATAAAATAGAATTAATTTGCTTTTGCCTTGTCTCGTTGGTTTCTTTTGTTTTGCTTTGAAATGTTGTCGACCTTTTTAAGCTTCGAACACTCGTATTTTTGTCTTAAAATCCTCGACCTTTTTAAGCTTTGGATTTGTTTGTTTGATTTGTTTGTTCTTAAGCCCTCGACCTTTTTAAGCTTCGGACTTGGATTTTTTTTTTGTGTTGACTGTGCTCTCGACCTTTTTAAGCTTTGAGCGTGTCTTTTTGTGAGTGCATCGCCCTTGACCTTTTTAAGCTTTGGGCTTGCGTGCTAGGAAGTTCGGTTGTGCTTTTGACAAGCTGCCTACGTATCCGCGTTTCACGGAATCAAACCGGCGTAGTTCGTGTGATTCGATTGAGCTCTTTGAGTCGCTTACGTATCCACAAAGGTCGTGGAATCAAACCGAGCGTAGTTCACCCATGCGAGTGAGTTTTTTGTTTTGAAATACATTGCAAATTTGTTTGTGTTCAGAGGTAGTATTTCTTGAGTTGAACAAGATTTGTTGGCAAACGGAAGTCCTGGCCGTCAAGGTCAGTTAACTTCACGGCTCCTCCAGGGAGGATTTCCTTGACCAAGTACGGTCCGGCCCAATTGGGTTTGAATTTTCCTCTTGGGTCGACTGGTAATGGTGCTCGGACTGATTTGAGTACTAGGTCGCCCACTTTGATATTTCGTGGCTTGACCCGTTTGTTGTAGGCGCGTTGTAGGCGAGATTGGTACGTTCGGACTGTACTTAGTGAATGTAACCGTCTTTCGTCTAAAAGGATGAGTTGCTCGTATCGTTCGCGTGCCCATTCGGCTTCAGGAATGTCTGCTTCCGTGAGAATTCGAAGGGATTGCATTTCGATTTCTACGGGTTGAACGGCTTCCATCCCGTAGGTAAGAAGTAGGGTGTCATTCCTGTGGGTGTGCGGATCGTGGTGCGATATCCCCATAATGCGAATGGGATTTTGTTGGGCCAGTCGTGGCAGGTGTCGATCATCTTTTTGAGGATTGATACGACGGTTTTGTTTGCTGCCTCGACCGCGCCGTTAGTTTGTGGTCGATAGGGTGATGATTTATGTCGTTGTATCTTGTATTTGACAAGAAGTGGTTCGACTTCTCCTTGAAAGTGCGTGCCTTGGTCGCTTATGAACTCGTGGGGCATGCCGTAGCGACAAATGATGTTGTTTTGTATGAATTTCGCAACTTCTTTTGTGCCCAGCGTACGGTATGATGCGGCTTCGACCCATTTGGTGAAATAGTCGATGGCCACGAGGATGAAGCAGTGTCCTCCTGCTCCTACGGGTTGAACTTTGCCGATGACGTCAATTCCCCAAGTTGAGAATGGCCATGGCGAGGTTTGGCTGTATAGTGGTGAAGGGGGTATGTGTTGCACATTTGCGAAAATTTGGCAATTATGGCAGTGTTTGACATATTTTGCGCAATCGGCTTCCATGGTGGTCCAGTACCATCCTAGCCTTATGATTTGTTTGCACATGGCTCGTGCGTTCATGTGTGGTCCGCACTCACCATCGTGTACTTGGGACATGATTTCGTTTCCCTTTTTGTGGTCGACGCACAAGAGTAGTGTGCCTTGAGGCGTCTTTTTGAGTAGTTTGCCCATTTCCATTACGAATTGTGATGATAATAGGCGTAGGGCTCTTTTGGCTCGTTTGTCGATGTTTGGCGGGTATTCACCGTTTGTTTTGTAGTTGATGATTGCTTGGTACCAAGGGTCGGTTTGTTCTTCCTCGGTTTCAATGTCACAGATGTAGGCGGGTTCGTTCCGTCGTTCCACGACAATGGGTAGTGTTTCCATCCCCGGGGGTATGTTGATTAGTGACGCGAGCTTGGATAACGCGTCGGCGAATTGATTTTCTTCGCGAGGGAGGTGTATGAATTCTACGTGATAGAATTCGTTTATGAGCTCGTGTATTTTGTTTTGGTATAGTGCTAGGTTTTCGTTGAGTATCTTCCATGCTCCGGATACTTGGTTGATTATGAGGGAGGAGTCCCCATAGACTCTTATGTTGCGGGCGTTGAGTACAAACGCTGCTTGGAGACCGTGCAAGCACGCTTCGTATTCTGCGGCGTTGTTTGTTACGTCAAAATCCAGTTTGATGGATAAGGGGGTATGTTCGCCATTCGGGGATATGAGAAGTATTCCTACTCCACATCCTCGATAGTTGGAGGAGCCGTCGAAGTATAACTCCCATTGTTCTTGGTTGATATTGTAAATCCCATCGTCTGGAAGGGATGTCGTGTCGATGATTGGCTCTTCGTTGATTGCGTTTTCGGCTAGGAAATCAGAGACTGCTCGTCCCTTGATTGCTTTGATGGGTACGTACTTAAGGTCGAATTCGGCTAGGAGCAGTGTCCATCTGGCCATTCGTCCAGATTAAGCGCGAGTTTCTCGAAAAGGTACTTTACGGGGTCCTTTTTTGAGTAGACCTTCGTTTGCTGTGCTAGCATGTAGTGACGGAGTTTTTTGGATGACCATACCAATGCTAGGCAGCTCTTCTCGACGGGTGAATATCGAGTTTCGTAATCGAGAAATTTCTTGCTTATGTAATAGATTGCGTGTTCTTCGCAGTTTATCTCTTGAGCGAGCATGGCGCCCATGGCGGTAGGGGTTGTTGTGAGGTACAAGGATAGTGGTAAATCCTTTTGGGGTGGTCGTAGAACTGGCGGGTTGGTTAGTAATTCTTTGACCTTGTCAAATGCCTTTTGACATTCTTCGTCCCATTCAACGTGGTCGGTTTTCTTGAGTTTCTTGAAAACTGGTTCACATATCATGGTGAGTTTGCTAATGAAGCGCGAGATGTATTGGATTTGGCCCAAGAAACTTCGAATTTCGTCGAGGTTCTTCGGGGGTTGCATTTCTAGGATTGCTTTGACTTTCGAGGGGTCGACCTCGATGCCTCTTTGGCTCACTACGTGTCCTAGTAGTTTACCGGATTTGACTCCAAAAGTACATTTTTGTGGATTGAGGCGCATTTTGTATTGCAGTAGACGGGTGAAGAACTTGCGGAGGTTAGTGATGTGACCACTCCTCTCTTTTGACTTCACGATCATATCGTCGACGTAGACTTCGACTTCTTTGTGCATCATGTCATGTAAAAGGGTTGTGGCGGTGCGTTGGTATGTAGCACTGGCATTGATTAGGCCGAAAGGCATGACCGTGTAGCAGTATGTGCCCCACGGTGTAATGAAGGCCGTTTTTGCCATGTCTTCGCAGGACATTTTGATTTGGTTATAGCCTGCGTAGCCGTCCATGAAGGATAGGAGGGCGTGATCGGCGGTGTTGTCGACTAGGACGTCCACATGGGGTAATGGAAAGTCATCTTTGGGACTAGCTTTGTTCAAGTCGCGAAAGTCAACGCATACTCGAATCTTGCCATTCTTTTTCAAGACTGGGACCATGTTTGAGACCCATTCAGGATACTCGATGACTTGGATGAAACCGGCTTGCAGTTGCTTCTCGATTTCTTCCTTAACCATAAGGGACCACTCGGGGCGTAGTCTCCTTAGCTTTTGTTTGATGGGTTTGTAACCGGGTTTAATGGGGATGCGGTGCTCGGCTATGCATCGTTCGATTCCGGGCATATCTTTGTACGACCAAGCGTATACGTCCTTGAATTCGCTCAGGAGTTGTGTGAATTGGGTGCGCTCGTGTTCTTCTAGTGAGGCACCTAGTTGTAGTTCTCTTGGCTCTTCGGGGGTTCCCACGTTTATGGTTATGGTTTCCTAGATGATTGGGTCTTGCGTTTTTGGGTGAACAATGTTTGCAATGTATTTGTTTAATGATTAATTTGTTTGTTCATTTTCATCGCATGAGTTAGTGTCTTTTGTATTTTGCGTTTTGTTTGTTGCTTGTTGATTTTTGTTTGTTTGTATTTTGTTGTTTGTTTTAGCTTGAGACAAGACGTAAGCAAATTTATTCATTTCATTATTTTGAAGAGAATTATTCGACAAATCGGAAAATTGCTTGGAGCTAGCCTCCGTAAAAAGGAAATCTAAACTAAAGCTAGAGTCTAGGATAGATGGGTCGACAGATGACCCGACACTAAGAGCATTAGAAGCTAAAAGAATCTCTTCTTCTTCTTCGTCGTCTTCTGTGCCGTTGGAGCTGCTTGAGCTGCTTGAGTTGCTTGAGTTGCGATGTAGATTGCGTCGTGGCTGGAGGAAAGTGTGGTTTTCCTCCGAGGTTTCTTGATTCTTCCTTGATCGATGAGATCTTGGATGGCGCGTTTGAGTTTGAGACAACTCTCAGTGCTATGCCCCATGCCCCGATGGTATGCACAGAAGGCATTGGGGTCCCATGATTTGGATTTCTTCTTCATGGGCGGTTCATTGATAGGTCCGACCGGTTGAAGGTAATCCTTTTCGACCAATTTTTGTAGTGCTACGGCGTAAGGCATGTAAAGTTTGTCGAAATTCCTTGTAGAGTTGTTCGAGCTGAGCCTGTTTCGGCTTTTGATCCTGTGGGCATGTTCTCGATAAGCGGGATCTCGTAGCTAGACGTGAGATCCTTCTCGATGTGAGTGCCAATTTCGACGAGATGTTCAAAATTTCGAGCATTGCAGAAGTGGAAGTAATATCGCTAGGCGGGTCGTAAACTGAAAAGGAAGGTGTGTATGAGCTCGTCCTCGTGTGGGTGGTCCGGCACTCGGGCAAGTAGTTTCCTCCATCGGACGAGATGTTTGACGAAGCCTTCGTTATCCTTTTGATGAAGAGCTTCGAGGGCATCAAGAGAGGTTGGGTTGGCTTGTTCTTTCTTGATGCGTCGTTCCAAACGTTCGACTTCGGTTCGATGCAAAGCCTTTAGGTGATTGATGTCTTTTGCAAGTTGATTGATGTGGCTAATCACCTCGTCGGTGGGTAGCCAGTATTCGTCGTCTTCATTATCACTAGACCAAATCGCATTGATTTGGTCATCCGAGGGTGTGATGAGGTAAGAGCAGTCTAGTATAGGGATTGACCCCACGAAGATTGCATGATTGCCAAGCGGGTTTTCGTTGTTTGAAGGCTTGGTGGGTTGAGATGGTTTGCTAAGCTTTCCTTGATCAATGAGATCTTGGATAGCGTTTTTGAGCCTAAAGCAGTTCTCGGTGTCATGCCCCTTGCCTCGGTGGTATGCACAGAAGGCGTTGGGGTTCCAAGATTTAGGCTTCTTGTCGTCGGGCGGCTCGCTTGTAGGCCCAATTGGTTGCAGGTAGTTCTTCTCGACTAACCTTTGGAATGCCTTGGAGTAAGACATAAAGAGAGGGTCGAAGTTTCTCTTGGCCTTGGGAGGCGGCGAGAAGGTAGTTGCAAAGGCGCCGAGGGTGTCATCGTCGAGGTTACCGACGGTGCGGTTTTCGTCGTTCTTGACCGTGCGGGAAGACTTAAAGGAGCTCCCTTGATAAGCATGGCCGGTGTATTTAGCCATGGTGCTAGTCCTAAGGTCATCTTCGATTTGAGTGCCGACCTTAGTTAGTTCTTTGAAGTTCTGAATGTTGATGTACCTCATGTAGAATTGATACACGGGTCGCAGGTTATTTATGAACTTCGGTACGAGCTCGTCCTCGCGGGGACGGTTGGGGATTTGAGCGCTTAACTTCTTCCAACGAGTGAGATAGTCGGTGAAGCCTTCATTGTCCTTTTGAGATAGGACTTCTAGGGTGCGAATTGAGACTTGAGTGTCTTCGTTGTCTCGATACTGTCGGTCGAACTCGACTGTGAGTTCCTCGAAGGTGGGGACCCGCTGTGGGTCGAGTGAGTAGAACCATGTCTTCGGCACTACTGCAAGAGAGTGCGGGAAGAGAGTGAGCCAATGTTTGGAGTCGACCCCCTTGATGGCCATTTGGGACTTGAAAGCTCGGATGTGAATGATCGGGCTTTCATGTCCTTGAAAGATAGGAAGATCACTAAGGGCGAGCTTGTTTGGGAGCTCGTCCTTAATGCTAGTAGGCACGTTCTCATTCTCCTTGTGGTTAGAGTAAGTGCTCGAGACATAGAGCCTTTCCTCCATAGCTTGGAGTTTCTTAGCATGCCTATCAACTTCCTCCTTAATCTTGAGTTCCATACGTTCCACCTCGACTCTATGGTGGGTCAAAAGGCCCTCAAGGTCAGCGGTCAGCTTTGCAACTTGGTCACGGAGTGCGTTGACTTCTTCGTTGTTGCCGGCCATTTTGCGGGTGTAGGTTCGTTTCTTGTACGGGATTATTACACGGTGTTTGGTGCGGCGAGTATCCAGCTGAGGCCTGCATTTCACTTCGTATATTAGGGACACGACTCGACCCACTAGACTCACATTCATTTTTAAGCATTCATTTTAGCTCATTTCTTTGTTTAGAAAGACCTTTGTTTTGAAAAGAGGAGATTTTCGAAAAGGTTTTAGCTAAAGGAAGCTTTTGAGACGAGGATGTGTGCGCACATCTCGCCTCGATGTTAAAACGTTTTGCTTTGCACCCGTCGAACTAGTATCGGTGATTTGCCGAGGTGAGCTCGAGTTCGGATGTGTAAAAGAGAAAGGATTCGACTCGAGAGTGGTTAGCAAATCGAGTCGAGGATGTTAAAAGTGGAGTCTAGGCCGTATGACCTAGAGGATTGAAATCCGCGAGCTCGGGTTTTATTCCTTGCTCGGGTTTTTGCTTGTTAGTGAAAAAGGAGAATTTTGAGAAAGCTTGTTTCAAAAATTCGCGATAGTTTTGTTTGAAAAGTGTTAGTTTGTTAGATGTTAGGTTCATTTATCTTTGAAACGTTTAAGCGAGTTTTCGAAGATATGAATGCAAATGCTTGTTTTGAAAAAGACCATGGAGTGCATAGCCTTGAACTTATACGTATGACTCAAAAAGGGTGAAAATGAGTCGGTCGGGTACACCTCCAACTACCTCGAGTACGCTTTGGCAGATACCTTCATTTCCTTACGCCGGAGCGATAGGTTTTCTGAAGGGAGCACTGGGGCGGTCGAGATAGCCGTTTACGGCAAGCCGTGGAGGGGCGAGAGGAAAGCTAGTCCGGCATGTGCTTTATCGAGTGGACAAGCCTGCATGTGGGAACCACCTCTTGAGGGTGCAAAGGGTGCCTAGATTTCAAAAGGAATGGACTCTAAACGAATGTGCATATCTCAATTATGTATACATGGATTGTTCAAGGCTTTCAAGTTTCACCTCTTTATTTTTAAAAAGAAAAAGCTAGTTTTAAGTTTTAAAAAATAAAATTTCCCCAGCGGAGTCGCCAAACTGTGGAACCCGGGAATCGAGACGAGGGACCCAACTCGGCGTCTTGCTTAAGGGCGGATTAAGTTAAAAAGACTAATTTAGAAAAACCTTTAAAACTGTTTAGGAGTCGCCACCTAATTATCGCGGAAATTAGGAACCTGCTATCATGTCCTAAGCCTAAAGACATGTCCTAGATTTTGGAGCACGCCGACACCCCTAGATCTAAGGCTTGTGAAACCAGAATGGATTCGGGGTGAGGGTACTTTAGAAAAAGAGTTAATTCAATTAATGATTTATGAAAACCTTTTAGAAAAGCCTATGTAAAAATAGCTTCTACTGACCTAGAACAATCCATGTAAGATGATATTTGAGCTAATGTTATCGCTACGTACAAGGGCGATAAGTTTGTAAAAGAATGCAGATGCATATGCAAAAAGATTGATTAAAACCCTCAGTTTAGCATGTTTGACTTATTAACAAAAACGGTTCAGTTAAAGGTCGAATTCATTGTTTAAGTTGATTTTAATACAAAATAAGAAGGTGCAAGATGCATGCAAATAAAATAAAATTCAATTGTCCATTGGTTTATTTTATAAGGGTCGGTTGCTTATGCGACTTTGGCGTGTCATCGGATATGGAGTGTGCAAGTAAATAGAACACTTGGAGTGCAAGCGCGCTGGGTGCCAAAGCCGGGGGGGCGCTAGAGTGTAGTCCCCTTTGTTAGTCCATAGAAAATAAGAAAAAGCTTTGATCCAAGTGGATCGGTACCTACCTTGTCTTGACGCTTCAGATCTGGGCAGAGCTTCGCTTCTTGAACTTAAAAGGAGGATGAATTCAACACGGGAGGGTGTGTTGAACTCAAGGATTTGAGTGCTTGAGGATTTGAGAGAGTTTTGTAGTGTGTTTGCTGTGAAAACTGGTTGTGAATTGTCTTTTTCGAGGTCAGGTATAGGGGTGTATATATACTAAAAACCTCGGAGAAATTAGGAAACCCGGGGATAAAAGCAAGCCAGGAAACCGCATAGCCTTATGCGGTTGCCCAGGCAAACCGCATAGGCTTATGCGGTTGCCACCCCAAACCGCATAAGACTATGCGGTTTGAAGGCGTGGTTTTTAGCGTAGTTTCCTAGTTCCGGTTTGATTATATCTCGAAAAGATTTAGTATAATCCTTGCTTGTACGTCAAGGAAAAGGCCTAGGATATTTTTGAGATATTTTGATGTTCAGGGCTTTGGAGTGCGGGCCAAAGGCTGGGTTTGGGCTCGGTTTTGGGCCCGAGACCCGGCAAAATGAAAAGGGTGTATTTGCATAGATTTTGTGAAATAAGGTAAGACGTGAGGTTGTATTTTGTGTAAGAGGAGGCTAAAGGGAAGATCTAGCCACCGGGCTTAAATTTAGGGATTTAGGAATGCTGAATTAGACCTTGTTAATGTAAAAGGGCTAATTGTAGTGCAAATGCGAAGCTCATGCCAAATGAAGCAGGACAAAGACCTAGCTAGACTCCAAATGGACAAAATGAACGTTTATTTAAAGCGATGTAAAGCGACCTAAAACATTTTAACATTTAAAACGACTCAAAAATGAATTCGACATTAGTTAGAACCGTTTAAGTCAACGTTAAAGCATGCGTAATAAAAGTCCGTGTTACATCACAGGGTTTTGTTTGGGAGGGTACGGATATGGGTATCCACAGGTACACTCCATATCCGATGACACGCCAAAGTCGCATAAGCAACCGACCCTTATAAAATAAACCAATGGACAATTGAACTTTATTTTATTTGCATGCATCTTGCACCTTCTTATTTTGCATTAAAATCAACTTAAACAATGAATTCGAACTTTAACTGAACCGTTTTCGTTAATTAACAAGTTAAACATGCTAAACTGAGGGTTTTAATCAATCTTTTTGCATTTGCATCTGCATTCTTTTACAAATCTTTTCGCACTTGTACGTAGCGATAACATTAGCTCAAATATCATCTTGCACGGATTGTTTTAGGTCAGTAGAGGCTATTTTTACATACGCTTTTCTAAAAGGTTTTCATAAATCATTAATTGAATTACTCTTTTTCTAAAGTACCCTCACCCCGAATCCATTATGGTTTCACAAGCCTTAGATCTAGGGGTGTCGGCGTGCTCCAAAATCTAGGATATGTCTTTAGCTTAGGACATGATAGTAGGTTCCTAATTTCCGCGATAATTAGGTGGCGACTCCAAAACAGTTTTAAAGGTTTTTCTAAATTAGTCATTTAAACTTAAAGCGCCCTTACGCAAGACGCCGAGTTGGGTCCCTCGTCCGATCCTGGGTTCCACAATAGTGCTTTTGTTATATATGTTTATGCTTATGGCGGTTCTGCAGGTGTCGCCGAAACGTAGGTGTTTGCGTTTATGCTAGCGCTCTTGTCCTTTTAGGTGCCATTTTTGCGAAAAATGACCCCATTTTTCGTTGGAGTGTAAGGGTGAGAGCCCCCATTTGACCGAATTAGTATGTATAACGATGGTCAAACTTAGTGAAAGAGCTGCTTGGGAGAACGATTTATTGTATTTCCCCCTCGTGTTTGACTGAGTTTAGTATGAAACTGAGTTAAAATGAAGAGTATATGTTTTGTTTTTGAAATTTCCCCCCGTAGTTTCGTGAAGTTTTAGTGTAAAACTAAGTCAAAGTGTTGTTTGTTTTTGATTTCGCAGTATACGTTTTAGTGTAAAAATAAAGTCAAAGTTGTGACTATGCTTTTAATTTTGCCACCTTAGCTTGGCTAAGTTTTGGTGTAAAATCTGAGTCAAACTTGAGACTGTGCTTTCGTCTTTACTTTGTATGGTGTGAATTTTTTTTTTTTTTAGCGAATGTCGGTTGTGCCTTTTGCTAACCTGCCTACGTACCCACGTATATGGAATCAAACCGGCATAGTTCGGTATTTCCACGTTTAAGGGCATGCCGGCTCGATAAATGCTTGAGCTAAATCAAATTTTTAATTAGACTAGCTTTTGCTTGTAGGGTGTTGGTTTTTTTTAGGGTTGTTTGGTGTTATTTCGTATGAATTACGAGGCGTCTTGCGAAAAGACAGTTATTCGCACAATACGAGTCCGTGGTCTTCTTGTTTCAAAATATACAATCAAATGCACTATTTACACATTTTCGGATCTTAGCACAAAAGCCTAGCCAGGCCCGTTCTCGGCCCGCTTCCCAAGACCCAAAGCTCTTAAAAAATAACTTGGTTAGCTCCTAGAAGGATTATCCTCGGTATTCTTGAGGTCCAAGTAAGAGATTTCCAAAATACGTTAAACCGGATTTAGGAAAATATGCAACTCTGTCCGACCCCCTAACCTTTAGAGTCCTTGCAGTTTGAAGGTAAAACCGCAACCTAGCTTGCGGTTTGGAGGGCATACCGCATGATGCCTTGCGGTTTGCCTGCATGATTTTTTTTTCGGGTTTTTCGTAATTTTCTCGTAATCTCTACTATAAATACTCGCAACCCCAAACACTATTGATCATCAATTCTCACGCTTTTTACAGCAATGCACACTCACAACACACAAAAGCCTCACACACTAAATCCTTGAATTCGGCACATATCTCGTGTTGAATTCCTCTCCTTTTGTGGAAGCGAAGCTCTACCGGTTTTGAAGCTCGAGACAGGTATGTCTTGATCCTAACATGGTCCAAGGTTTTGTTTTGTTTTAGACTAATAAAGAGTCTACATTACTGCCCAACTCGGCTTTGGTTTGCGAGCCCGTTTTCCATAAGGCGGTCTTGCAACTCGAATGCATTCCATTCGTTTTATACCTTCACAAAGTCGCATAAGCAACGTCCCCTTAAAATAAACCAAACGGGCTTTAATTTAAGTTTATGCGTTAGAATTCCTCATCTTGCATTGAGTCAACTTAACAATGAATTCAACATTAACTGTACCGTTTTCATTAACAAGTTTAAACATGCTTAACTGAGGATTTTCATTAATAATCGTTTTGCATATCCATTCATACATTCTTTTTTGCATTCACTACAGCAGTGGTACGTAGCGAATTACTTTAGCTCAAATATCAACAATGGGTTGTTCTTAGTCTAGTAGTGGCTATTTTTCTAAATAGGTTTTTCTAAAAGGTTTTAATAAAACAAATTGAATTAATATTTAGGAGAGTAACCTCACCTCGAATCTGAATCTAGTTTCACAATAGCATTAGACAGATGGGTGTCAACGTGCCCTGAACTCTAAGACGTGTCTTAGAGCTCAAGACACGTACGCGGGCTCCAAATTACCGCATAATTTGGTGGCGACTCCAAAGCAGTTTTAAAGGTTTTTCTAACTTATTCTTTTTAACTTAAGTGCCTCCTCATTATTCGTAAAAACACCTAAAGCAAGACGTCGAGTGGTCTCCGCGCCCCGGGTTCCACACCAGGACATGCAACAAACATGTCAAGATAAGGGTCTTTAGAACATGCGACTTTGTCCACAAAAAAGTATTCTAGAACATCAGGGATTCTTCTGTAGGTAAGCTGGCCTTATCCTGGGACGGACCCTACCTTATCGATTCAGTGTTAGGTAGGGGTGCCTACAGGTTGCAAACCCTGGATGGTAAGATGATTCCAAGGTCATGGAACGCCACCCATCTCAAACTCTATCACATGTAATTCATTTCTTACAAGATCATTACTAACTTGAGCGTCGGAGGGCTGCTGGCAAAACGCCAACGGCCCGTTCTGACCATTATATGTGTAGACAGGACAAGCAGGAGAAGAAGACACAACAAGACAGACGCACCAAAACAAAAACAGGGCAGCAGTCCCCAACACGACTACAACGACGAGCCAGGGTCGAATCAGCTAAGGAGCCCAAAGTATAAGTCCCTTAAATTTTTAAAGTCATGCATGCAACATACAAAGACACATAACAAAACCAACGCAAAGTCATATGCATCATATCAATAGCAGTCCACATCTACGCAAAACAAAAACTAAAGATCAACAATGCGTAATGCCACTATGGCTGCCCATAGTGACAAAAGTCAAACAGCCTACCAGGCCGGAAAATTCATTTAGAAAACAAAAAAACAGAAAACATCCCACCTTTAGCAAAAAAAGAATTGTTCAAAGATTCCAAAACGACAAAACAAATTTAAACTTAAACCATACCACCATCACCAGATTCACCAACTCTTTACTGATTTTCCTCTGCAGGTTCACCTACGGCGGTGGCTCTAGTCTCCTCAGGTTGCGCAGATCCCTCGCTCTGCTCCTGGACAGCCGTCTATTCCTGACCAGCAGAAACAGCAGATGTGACCTCATCCTCTTCAAGATGTTCCCCTGGGAACATATTTTTGAAGGTCGCCACTTCAGCGCCTAAGTTCTAGTTCGTCCGCTCCTTAGGACTAGCAGACAGCATGTCAATCCTGGCCCGGAGAGTCCAATAGGCACTCAGATCAACAACAACGGCGTCGTATTTTGCTGCAACAACCCTAAGTTCTTTGATCTCCTCTAGCAGCTTGGCCACAAAGTTGTCTTGTTCCTGGATCCTCTTGTAGTTCGCCTTCTCCAGGGTAGCAAGCTTGTCATTACAAAAGAACGAAGTTGTTCCAGCTCAATCTTATTAACCTCTAGCGAAGAACGAAGTGCCTCGCACTCAGACTAAGCCTTGCTCCTACCACTCTCCAGCATAGGGATAGTGTAGGGATCGGATCCCTTTCATTAATCAAGTATTAGTGTAAATCAAATTACTCTAATTTGATTTAGCAAGATCTATGTAGTACCACTACTACAAATCTGAGCAAAAACAACACAAATTAGCCAGGCCGTTGTTTTTAATATTATAAACAACGACAAAAAATTTTCCGTTGTTTAATCTATAGGCGCCAAATCTAACTCATAACTAAAAACAACGAAAAACAATTATAAACAACGGTTAAACTATAAAAAACGGTTATTTACAAAAATGTGTTGTTTTTAGTTAGACTTTAAATAACGGTTGCGTAATTAAAAAAGCGTTATATTTAATTAACATTAAAAAAAACGGTTATTTGTTAAAAACCGTTTTTTTTGTATATTATAAAAAACGGTTTTTACACTAAAAACCGTTTTATTTGACTTAAATTCGTAATTTTGTAATTTTTTTTTTTTTGAAAAAAATTGAATTTTTTATAACGGTTTTTTAAAAAAAACCGTTTTTTTAATAATTATTAAAAAAACGGTTTTTACAAAAAACCGTTTTTTTTAATGTTTTAAAACGGGTTTTTAAAAAAACCGTTTTTTTTAATGTTTCATATTTTTTTTAAAATTTGGCGCTGCTAGGAAGTTCAAACGTTTTTTATTTTTGCCGTACTATTTAAAACGGTATATATATATCACTGTTATTAAAAATGAATATAAATAGCGGTTTATATAAAAAAACCCGTTATTTATAGTTTATTTTAGAGTAATTTTAAGTTGGCGCTGAATATTTTTTTTAATAGGTAGTTTAAACGTTTTTTTTCTCTTTACTACTCTCATACTCCATCTTCCACCTTCGTATGTTTTCTCTTTCATCAAAAAAAAAAAAATTCATTCTTGTACTCAATTATTTTCGTTCCAATTCCATATATATCAACACTACAATTATATTCAATTATTTCACGAATTAGTTTTCTTCATTCCTAAGTTCTTGTTACTCTATTCAAAATTTGCCAAAACCCTAATCTATATTTCTTATAAGAGGTACGTTTTTTTTTTCATTTTTATACCCTATTTGATGATGTTGTTGTTGTTACGTTTTTGTTGTTGTTGTTGTTCTTCTTCTTCTTCTTCTTCTTATTCTTCTTCTTCTTCTTCTTCTTCTTCTTCTTCTTCTTCTTCTTCTTCTTCGTTGTTGTTGTTGTTGTTGTTGTTGTTGTTGTTGTTGCATGTTGTTGTTGTTGTTGTTGTTGTTGTTGTTGTTGTTGTTGTTCTTCTTCTTCTTCTTCTTCTTCTTCTTCTTCTTCTTCTTCTTCTTCTTCTTCTTCTTCTTATTCTTATTCTTCTTCTTCTTCTTCTTCTTCTTCTTCTTGTTGAGCACTTGTTGTTGTTATGTTGTTGTTGTTGTTGTTGTTGTTGTTGTTGTTGTTGTTGTTGTTGTTGTTGTTGTTGTTGTTGTTGTTGTTAATTAAGGGTTAGGGACACGGTGGGGACAAGGGTGGGGACACACGGTGGGGACAAGGGTGGGGCTGGGTGGGGCACGGTGGGTGGGGCACGGTGGGTGGGGCAGATCTCGGATGTGCCCGTTGTCGTTGGTGTTACGTATGTTCGTTGTAGTTGTAGTTGCATAGTAGTTGTAGTTGTAGATGTTGTTGTTGTATGAGGGTGAGGGAGTGTGTAGACGGAGTAATAATACTTAGTAATACGGAGTAATAATACGTGATAAACGAAGTAATAATACGTGATAAACAAAGTAATAATACGTACTAATACGGAGTAATAAGTCATATGTCCTAATATGAAGGAGTAATACGGAGTTGTTGATGGACGATATTTAGTATTGGAGGTTTGTTTGCGTCGTAAAACTTTAAAAGGGCCAAAACACCCTTTTAGAGGCATTTTTTTGAAAAATTATTCGGACGTCATTGCCCATTCGGGCAAGCCCATTGCGTAGATCTCGAAAAGTTAAGCAGTTTGAAAAAAAAAATTGCCCCAATCGGACACTCTGGCGCAAAGTTATGGCCGTTTGAAGTTTTGACAAACGATAACCTCCTACCAACTTTGACGGCTCATTACTTGGTCACCGCCAATCGGAATGCAAATCCGTTTTCACCTACAAAAAGATCCCGCTGCACTCTACCATACTTAGGTGTTCAAAGGATGGTGGGTCCGCCGATAGCGTTGGTTCCGACGGCTTGAACTACGATGGTTAAATTAAGCTTTTAAGTATCTATTTTATTATTACGCACTAAGATAATTATATTTTTTTTTTCTTTTTGTAGTTTATCGCTAAAAATCAACCTGGAACATCATATACGGCGCAAGAAATTGACGAGAAACGAGATATGCGGGGAAAATTTGTATTTAGCTATATAAAAAGGCAAGTATCTTAGCTTTTATAAACGATTTATATAATTGTATTTTGATAATTTATATTATTGTATTTTGATAATTTATATAAATTGTATAATTGTATTTTGATAATTTATATAATTGTATTTTGATAATTTATATTAATTGTATTTTGATAATTTATATAAATTGTATTTTGATAATTTATATGTAATTATAGCAATTTCGTAATTTTTTTTTTTAAAAAAAAATTGAATTTTTTAAAACGGTTTTTTAAAAAAACCGTTTTTTTTATAAATATTATTTAAAACGGTTTTTTAAAATAACCGTTTTTTTTAATAATTAAAAAAAACGGTTTTTTTAAAAAAACCGTTTTTTTTAGTTATTAAAAAAACGGTTATTTTACAAAACCGTTTTTTTTTAATAAAATCCGCCAAATTTATATAAAATGTTATTTTTGATATAAAAAACGGTTTCGTATATTTTTTTTGCGTTGTTTTTGATTATAAACAACGGCCCTGGAAACAACGGTTGGATTTTTTATATAAAACGGGTTTCTTGCGTTTTTTTTGCTTAATTTTCGGGTAGTGTACAAATTCACTTTGTTAACAAGATTAGTAAGTTATACCTTTCTCAAAAAGGAAAAATGGGCACAAAACTAGAACTCCTTTCTAGTTTTGTTTCTTGAGTTTTAGCTTAGGATGATCCTCCAAAAACCCGAGTTTTCAAAGTAGAAAACCTCCTAAAAGATGCACCCAAGGACACTCCAAAAATACTAAGTATTTTGATCTAGAAATAACTTAGTATCACTTGATAATATGTGATATATTAGTACTAACTCTTAGTATAATATTAGGATGAATATTTAGAGAGAATAGTTTTGAGAGATAAGTAAAACAACGAATGAATGACTTTGCTCTCTTTATCACATGATAATATAATGGAACAAGCAACAATTGAAGTGTCCAAGACACTCAAAGTGGCCGGCCCCTATGGTGAAGAGAGGAGAGAAGAAGTCTTTTTCTTGGGTAGAAAAATAGCATGCAATGTGATGATTATGTTTGATATGCATTTACAAATACAAGAAAACAAAACAAATAAAAACAAATGGAAGCTCTTCCACTTGCTCTATTTGGACGGTCCAAGTGACCCCATTTGGGTCCATTTTGTTTTCAATATTTGTCCCACAAAAGATATAATTTATCACTTAATTATCTAATATAATAAAGTGTAAATTAATTAAACTCTTCCTTAATATACATGTACACTTACACATATATTAAAATGTACTTTTACTAATCTCATTAGTAAAATATACACAATTAGTGAATTAACACTTAATCACTAATTCTGGTCTCCTCTAATTATTTTATCGATATAAAATTCAAACGTCCGAGTTCACAACTCGATTTCTCTCTAAATCAATACACTGACTAACCGTTAGTCATTTTATCAAGTTACTAATATAATCGTATCTCATACAATTAATTAGCTTAAATATTTGGAGTACGTTCCTATAGGTGTGACTTAAAGGGATCAATTGATTACCGCCGTTCTCACGACAATAACGTCAAACTCTAGTCAGCCAACCGTTATTGATTTATGTTAATCAATTGACAATAATACAGGATTATCCCCACGTATTCCTTAATTGAGATTTATTAAGTAATCGCACTATTGTGGAGGACACTTACTCCAACAATCTCCCACTTGTCTGAGACAAGTTGTGCATTACCAATTCTCATGTCCGTTTCACATCTCCCACTCGATGCAAGGTGTCTTACAGGTCGTACTTGCATCCTGAGATATATATCGTGAGTGGTTTCCTCGATAAGGAGAGTAGCTGTCTGACCGGGGAATCTACCGTAGATTCTTACCGAGCGTGGCCACGCATTTTCAGCGACTACTCCTCGAAAGTGAGCAAACTTATTAGGAAGAGAGTGAAGGATGCGGTTAATCGCAAGAGCTTTCGGTATAGCACACTCTTGACGCTCAAGAGTGTCTATTTGCTCAATCATTTTGAGCACATGAGGACCAACTTTTTGGTTCCTCTCAAGCTATGCATCGAAAAAGCATCTGCGGCTTCATAAAGCCTAATTTGCGGTGCTTTGGAGAACATAGTAGTCACTCAGTGAATATCGCATATGCACTTTTTGAGTGACAAATCGGAGTTTGAGAGCGGGTGCCATGGACCAAATTAAGGCGTTTTCACGTCATTGTCCACTTTCATAAACTCATCATAGGCGGCTCGTGCCACGGATCGAAGTGGGTTCGGGTGGTTGATCGGTAAGGTGCTTGAGCACATTGTCGGATGTCGCGGCGCCCTTCATTGTCGAATCCCATTCGACGAAGTTGCTACCGTCATCCTTGAGGATACACTTATCCATCACGGTTCGCAACCATGAATCTTTGCCCAAAATGGGCGCGGGAGTTGATGATGATGATGCCATTGCGATTTGAAATAAATGATTCTACAACAAATATGAGGAAATATGTAAGCATTCATTGTTCATTTATAACATTTGCTAAACGGTTTTAAAACAAATGTCCATTTATATAACGATCTCCCACGAAATTATATAAATGATTCCAAAACTCGTTTTCCATATAAAATTAGACATCTCATGTTTCCTTTTATATAAAAACGATAAGTCAACACTTGACTAATTCTACACTAGAATGCTTGGTTGATGATTTTCTTTAAAATGCATCGATTAGCCCCAAATAACTCTTATTCGGTTGAGTCCAAACCAAATTAGCAAGGGACTTCCTCCCACTACTTACCCATGGTAACAAGGTTCCACGTTGCGGAGGTCCTCACGAACATGGGGTTCATAGTCGCTACATTTGGAAAGGCTTAATCTCAATTCATTTGTTAAAATGTGGGTGATCTTGTCAATTTTTAGTCATTTCAATTCTTTATAAGTGAACTAATTTAAGAATGGCGACCTAAAAACGACAATCATAGTGGGATAACGTGGCATGCATGGCGATTTTGGCATGTGAGCGGAAAATAAGCAAACACACAAGCATCAAGCAAACATAAACCTAGTATGGCCACCTAAAGTAATTAAAATACAAGGAGTTACAAATTGAAAACCAACTCCTTTGGTCCCTCTTCATATGGATCCCATCCAAGCTCATCCTTGCAAGCTTTAGAACACTTCTAAGGCTCAGTTGATCTCCATCACCTGTCTTGATGTACAAATAGTTACAAGTATGATTTACAAATGAATACATAGCAATCCTATTATACATTTATAAATGAAATAAACTATTAAATTACAAACCGCGTCTGAGATCGCATTTAACTCTGAAACCCACACGATATTCCCTTTCATTACGGGCAATATCGGTAAAAATATAACAACTATGGCCATACTAGTAAGAATAAACATTCATTCAACAATAAACATTCATCCAAACATGCATAATGTAAAGCTTATAAATAAAAACATGCCAAAATCGCCCTAAACAATAATCGCATTAATTCGTTTAAAACCGATCTCATTTTTAATTGATTAATCTCATATTAATCAATAATGCTTAAAACACCTTTTAAGCTTGAACCAAAACTTCTAAACTGATTTAGAACACCCAAAATTAGTTCATACTAACTTATGGTGATTTTAGTTCATAAACTTGGTCATTTGCTAATTAGATGTACTTTAATCATAACCCTTTTATGAATAAAGCTTTATAAAATCAAAATAAAATAAAATAAAACCATTTTTATTTTGACAAAATTTTGTATATTCTGGAACACTTCCAAAATATCAGAAATGAAAAGTTTGGTCAGAAAATATTTACGAATTATTTTATATAAAATAACATACGATTTTATCGATTTTATCTCATAAAATCAATAAAACGTCTAACACAGTGAGGAAAAATCCCAAATTTATACGAGAGCATCCTCATAATGTGTAAAAATATTGGTATAAATTTCATGTCCAGAAAACAACGTTTACTATATTTTTGGACATAAAATGCATTTCATACCGATTTTAAACAAAAATATGAATAAATAATCAAAACTCAAAATCTGACTTTGAAAATTTACATGCAGAATGTATAAATATGAAATATCACTGTGTAAAGATTTCGTGACTAGATTCGAACTATAACTATTTATAGTAATTATTTTAGCCAAAAACACACTTTTTGACTCGGTTTTGTATAAAAATCATTTAAATTAGCAAACAAATTTCAAAAAATACGAAATTTGACCAGTAACTTCACGAGACCAGAAACTTTGCATGCAATAAAAATCTCGTGTTAAAACCATTTTTAACACTATTTTCGGATTTTATCATATTTATTCTCAATAAATATATAAAACTCCAAAAATAACAAAATAAATTTGTAACTACAAGCCTTGGCTCTGATACCACTTGTAGGGATCGGATCCCTTTCACTAATCAAGTATTAGTGTAAATCAAATTACTCTAATTTGATTTAGCAAGATCTATGTAGTACAAATTCACTTTGTTAACAAGATTAGTAAGTTATACCTTTCTCAAAAAGGAAAAATGGGCACAAAACTAGAACTCCTTTCTAGTTTTGTTTCTTGAGTTTTAGCTTAGGATGATCCTCCAAAAACTCGAGTTTTCAAAGTAGAAAACCTCCTAAGAGATGCACCCAAGAACACTCCAAAAATACTAAGTATTTTGATCTAGAAATAACTTAGTATCACTTGATAATATGTGATATATTAGTACTAACTCTTAGTATAATATTAGGATGAATATTTAGAGAGAATAGTTTTGAGAGATAAGTAAAACAACGAATGAATGACTTTGCTCTCTTTATCACATGATAATATAATGGAACAAGCAACAATTGAAGTGTCCAAGACACTCAAAGTGGCCGGCCCCTATGGTCAAGAGAGGAGAGAAGAAGTCTTTTTCTTGGGTAGAAAAATAGCATGCAATGTGATGATTATGTTTGACATGCATTTACAAATACAAGAAAACAAAACAAATAAAAACAAATGGAAGCTCTTCCACTTGCTCTATTTGGACGGTCCAAGTGACCCCATTTGGGTCCATTTTGTTTTCAATATTTGTCCCACAAAAGATATAATTTATCACTTAATTATCTAATATAATAAAGTGTAAATTAATTAAACTCTTCCTTAATATACATGTACACTTACACATATATTAAAATGTACTTTTACTAATCTCATTAGTAAAATATACACAATTAGTGAATTAACACTTAATCACTAATTCTCGTCTCCTCTAATTATTTTATCGATATAAAATTCAAACGTCCGAGTTCACAACTCGATTTCTCTCTAAATCAATACACTGACTAACCGTTAGTCATTTTATCAAGTTACTAATATAATCGTATCTCATACAATTAATTAGCTTAAATATTTGGAGTACGTTCCTATAGGTGTGACTTAAAGGGATCAATTGATTACCGCCGTTCTCACGACAATAACGTCAAACTCTAGTCAGCCAACCGTTATTGATTTACGTTAATCAATTGACAATAATACAGGATTATCCCCACGTATTCCTTAATTGAGATTTATTAAGTAATCGCACTATTGTGGAGGACACTTACTCCAACAGATAGTAGAGCCCGAACTTTAAAACATGGTCAGAAACTATATACAGTAACAAAATAGGATCACAACAAGGATATGAACAAAGTTTGGATAATTTAAATGAAGCACAGAAAAAACAGACCAGGGCACTGATACATGTCATTTATATAGCTTTTATGCCCCCGTTATAGTTGCATTTTGCTCGCATTTGCTCGATTTCATTATTGTTTTAGTAGCTATTTGCTTTATATTGCGATACTATCGTTCCTCGTCTATATTTTGCAGGTTTTGGCGGTCCTGAGCTAAAAACCTGAGACAAATGGAGCACTTACGAGTATCGCGACGTCAAGACGAAGCTCGAGAGTTGATTTGAAGTCAATACGACAATATGGGACGTCAAACCTATAGGTTCAGAGCAAACCTATAGGTTCAAGATGAGTGAATTAGGCCAAAGTTGCTGGAAATCCTTAGAACCTATTGGTTCAGGGCAAACCTATCGGTCCAGAGTTCGTGCCAAAGAGAAAAGTTGCTGGAAAATGTTTGTGAGCTTAGAACCGAGCGGTTCACATCCAAACCGATCGGTTCCCACCCTGAACCGATCGGTTCAGACCCCGAACCGATAGGTTTGAACCCCTGTTTCTCCGGATATTCGTAGGCCTATAAATACAACTCGAAGTTAGGGTTTTGACGATGTTTTTTAGATTATATTTTCAGCCTTAGTTTTATAATTACTTTTCTCTCAATTTAAAACTCCTTCAAAAACACTTTAGTTTAGATTAAATCCTTTGCAAGTTTCGATCTTTACTTAAATTCTCCAGAATTACTCCGGGTTTATTTTCAGTTTTTATCATCTCTAGTTTAGTTTGAGGATTTGATTTCATTGTAACCGTCGCTACTCGATTTGTTTCAAGGTTTGATTTCAATTTCTTTTCATTCATTATGTTTTATTATTGTTATTGTATTGCTTTGAATTCATCCCCAATCATGCATAGCTAATCCCATCCTAGGGTTTTATGGGGATCGATGATTGATTCTTAGGCTTAATTTCTGATTTTGGTTATCTTTTGGTTGCTTGTTGATAATCTAATCTCATGCCCTAATTCCTCACTCTATTGATCAAAGGCCACGATCGTTTGTGTGACCTACGAAGCCTAAACCTAAGATCGAAAACCGGGTTAAGGTGAGCCTTGTGTGAGAGTTAGTAGAGCGAAACTAATACGTAGCGAGAACCCGTTAGTTGAGCTTTAGGTTTGACTTTGATCCGAGAGGACTTGTCCTAATCCATTAACACGAACCATCATTAGTATCCTTATTCAGTGACAATCTTAGTTGAAATCATCGTGAACCTGTGACCCTAGATTTCTCCCTTATCATCTTTTAAGCCTTTGGTTTTAGTCTACCCTTAGTTTATAGTTCAAACCCGGCCAATCCTTTTTCATACCTTGAGATTGACCTTTCTTAGCTGAGCATCTCTTTGACTACACCATCTCCCTGTGGATTCGATCCTGCTTACCACTAGCTTCTGTTAGTTGTTTGTCTAGGTTTATTTTGATTAGGCGTGACGACTTTAGCCTCATCAATTTTGGCGCCGTTGCCGGGGAGACGGTTAGCTAGTTATAGTGTTTTTGCTTAGTTTAGGTTTTTCTCTCTTGTCTCAAGGAACCTAGTTCCTTGAGACTGTTTCTCATTGTTTTCGTGTAGTTGTGTTTATGCGCAGGTCACCTCGGACTCTAGTTCCATTTGAGCCCGAACCTGAACGAGCACTACATAGGCTACGTAAGAAAGCAATACAAATAGTCAATCTTGATTTTGAGGAAGCGTCGCAAGAGGAGTCTAGTGCAACCCAATCGTCCTACGAAGAGGACACACCTTCGTTTACTCCATTATCTCCACCGCCAGTGACTATGCCAAAACTCTACAATCACTCGGTGCCTAAGCCGGAATCCATTCCGAATGGATTCACGATGCCCGCTACTCTGCAGGGCAACTTCGAGATCCGCCCTGCCTTCTTAAATTTGGTGGAGCGGAACCAGTTTGGTGGTTATCCCACCGAGGATCCTGGTCGGCATATGCAAGTGTTTACCGACTATTGTTCGACAATAAAGCAGGCCGGGATCACCCAAGAACAAATAAGGGAAATGCTGTTCCCTTTCTCATTGAAGGATCGAGCCCGTGAATGGATCACGGACCTCGACAAGGAGGCCGCAGGTATCACTGATTGGAGGGGGTTAGCTCTCGCTTTTTACTCAAAGTTTTACCCTCCCGAGCGTACTAACCAAATGAGAAGTCAAATTCAAGGCTTCAAGCAAACATTTGATGAATCTTTAGCTGAAACTTGGGAGCGGTACAAAAAGCTCATCCGTGATTGTCCTCACCACGGGTTAAACGATTGGTTGGTGATCATGACATTCTACAACGGGTTGTATGCTGAGAGCCGGGCTATCCTTGATTCTGCCGCAGAGGGACATGTCGCTAATAACGTCGACGACGACAAGGGTTGGGGCTTGATTGAGGAAATGGCTATCCATTCATCTCAGTTTGGGAAGCCGCGGGGTAATTCACGGTCGGCTCACCAAGACCGTGATAAGGAGAGCATTAGCGAGCTCACTAGTCAGGTTGCCGCGCTAACCACGACGATTGATATGCTGCATAGAGGTGTTTCTTCTAGTGCCCACGTGAATGCTGTTATGGGGCACGATATGGGTTATTCTACGGGGTATGCTGCGCCCCACGAGCAAGTTCATGCTTACCAATCCTACTCACAGAACTTGCCTTACCAAAATCAACCCGGTTATGATCGATCGCTTCTCTCCTATCGTAACCAAAACGTGTTGAACCCGACCACCCCACCTCCACAAAACACCCCATACATCCCTCCCCACAAAAATTACCAACCACCTCCACCCAACTACCAAAAACCCACCTACACTCCACCTCAACCTACCCGTGCACGATCCTTGGTGAAACCAAGGCTATGATGTTGCAAATGCAACAAATGATGTTAGTCTGCAGGTCGCAGGAGACGATGATGCAACATATGCAGAAGAGTGATCAGGCTAAGGACGCAGCGATCAAGATGCTAGAGAATCAAGTGGCACAGCTCGCCGCTTCGCAGGCGTCACGTCAGCAGGGTACTCTACCACCCCAAGGTAATCCTCCTAACCCTCCTCATGATACAGCATGCGCTATTACTTTGCGTAGTGGTACAGTTTATGATGCCCCAAAGCATCCAGAGGAAGAGGAGAAGAGTGGGGCCGACAACACGGTTAAGTCGTGTGATGTTGCTGTTAAAGATAAGCCGCCGGCGATTCAAATGAAGCTTCCTTTTCCCGGTCGTGTCCGCCCGGCTAACGTGGACCCTCAGCTTAGTAAGTTCTTTGAGATTCTCAAAACTTTGTAGGTAAATCTTCCTTTCATTGATTTGGTTAAGCAAGTTCCGGCATATGCTAAGTTTCTAAAGGAGGTCATATCTAGGAAGGGGACCATAGACGGGGTTGAGACCATTGCTTTCTTGGGGGAGGGCAGTGCTCTTTTGCAGGGTAGTTCACCTCCGAAGTTGAGTGACCCCGGGACCTTTTCTATCCCTTGCTCTATAGGGAAGTATGTGGTTGCGAACGCCTTGTGTGACCTCGGGGCTAGTGTCAGCGTCATTCCCTACTCCATCTGTCGGAAACTTAATATGACTATGCTAGGAGTTACCTCCATGACTCTACAGATGGCCGACCGTACTGTGCAGAGACCTTTAGGTGTCCTAGAGGACGTCCCGGTTAAGGTAGGGAAGTTTTATATACCCGTAGACTTCGTGGTCCTAGACATTCCCGTGGACCCCCACATCCCGATCATTCTAGGGAGACCTTTCCTGCACACTGCAGGTGCTGTAATCGATGTGGGGAATAAGACCTTGATGTTCTCGGAAGGGGGAAAAAGCTTACCTACACGAAGTCCAGTATCCTTCGCTCCCCTATGCAGCCTGAGCCTGTTGCTGCTATTGACATTGCCCCTCCGTCTCACTCTACTGGAGACACTTTGGAGGTTGTTTCTTCTGCTTTGTCTTGTGCAGGTCCTACGCAGGTTGGCTACGATTCTGGTTTGGGGAACGGAAGGCTACAAAGGCGGATGTCTATGCTCCTAGTGATGGAGGTGGAGACCCACAGTTTGCGGTGCGTGGTGCACGAAGTTGTTATGGCGAGCCCTTCCGCGATGGAATCCCATGCGTGATGGACTATGCTGCTCTTCCTCGAGGTGGTCGAGTTTTATGGCGAACAGATGCTATTTCGCCAAGTGAAAGTGTTGCTAGTGGCCAACGTCCTTGGCCTAATTGGACTTGATGATGAGTTTGACGACGGTCGTGCGGGACCATTATAAACCAGCGCTTTCCGGGAGGCAACCCGTTGACATTTTGTAATTAGTTATACTTTGTTTTGGTTTGTTCGCTTTTGATGACTTTTTAGACTTTTGTTGAGCGCGTGAGGACGAGGGATTTATTACTGCTTTAGCACGCAGGTACTTAAGGACTCTTTGTCCTTAGTATTTTTGAGCAAGCCTCTACGTAGGCTTTGGCCGGCCCCTGCTGTTCGGCCCCACCTTCTCTCGCGTGTTGCTCCGAAGTACTTCATAGCTGGACTGAAATGGACGCATATTCGTGGATCATAAGCCGCACTCCATGCTTCGCTTCGGTTTGGGGGAGCTCCGACTTGATATTGTGAGCTTTCTTACTCCTTTTCCCTCGTTTCCTCGCTTTACTTTTCCTACCCCCGTCTTTATTTGTCCTTCTGTGCTTGTGGTTGTACTGTTTTCCACATTGAGGGCAATGTGTGATTCTGGTTTAGGGGAGGAAAGCACTTTCGCGCTTTTCATTTGCATTTCTCTTTTCTTTGCGTGCATTATTTCAAAACTCCATAAAAATTAAAATTTTGAAAATTCCAAACTTTTTCTGGTTCGAATTGTCAAGTTTGGAGATTGATTAGTGTCCTTATTTTGATCTTTGGCATCTCCGAGTTGAAAATCCATCGTCGTAGCTTGCACTATATGTTTGTTTCCTATTAATAGATTGCGAGTCTCAAACGCTAGCCCACTTGTTTTTGCTTAATTCTTATCGCTTTTCGTTCTTTTACTTTCGATATTGGTATTCTTGCGAGGCAACGGTTTGTGGAATGTATGGAAAGTTGGCTTGTGGAATGAAATGGATGGATGTCAATAATGATGGAGCAATGCTTCGATGCTCTCGGAGGGGACTCATTGAATTGAGTAACCACAATGGCCATGAATTTGGCTGTGACAGGGAGTATGAGCAATGATGTAACCCTTAAGGAAATATGTGTACCCGAGCGCGATCTTTACCGAGTGAATGTCAAGCTAAACGGTATAACATACGAGGGATGCTCCACATTTGAAAAGGAAAAAAAAAACAAAAGAAAGAAAAGAAAAGGGAAAAAATGGATTGATGTGGAAAGAAAGGCGGAATGGAAAGTGGACCGAATGGTTGGCCTTGTTTGAATTCAATTATCGTAAGTTTTATTTTTGCGAAAGCGTTAGAGGCTAGTAATACGATGTTGGTGTGAATGGTTGAGACTTGTGCTCTATTTTCAGTGAAATAGACTATGGTTTGTTCGTTTATGTGCATGGGTCGTCCACTTTGAGATGCGAGCGTGATTAATTTGGATACTTTGATTTTCTCCGACGCTTTTTGCTTGAGGACAAGCAAAGGTTTGGTTTGGGGGAGTTTGATACATGTCATTTATAAAGATTTTATGCCCCCATTATAGTTGCATTTAGCTCGCATTTGCTCGATTTCATTATTGTTTTAGTAGCTATTTGCTTTATATTGCGATACTGTCGTTCCTCGTTTATATTTTGCAGGTTTTGGCGGTCCTGAGCTAAAACCTGAGTCAAATAATGGAGCATTTCCGAGTATCGTGACGTCAAGACGAAGCTCGAGAGTTGATTTGAAGTCAATACGACAATATGGGACATCAAACCAATAGGTTCAGAGCAAACCTATAGGTTCAAGATGAGTGAATTAGGCCAAAGTTGCTGGAAATCCTTAGAACCTATAGGTTCAGGGCAAACCTATCGGTCCAGAGCTCGTGCCAAAGAGAAAAGTTGCTGGAAAATGTTTGTGAGCTTAGAACCGAGCGGTTCACATCCAAACCGATCGGTTCCCACCCTGAACCGATCGGTTCAGACCCCGAACCGATAGGTTTGAACCCCTGTTTCTCCGGATTTTCGTAGGCCTATAAATACAACTCGAAGTTAGGGTTTTGACGATGTTTTTTAGATTATATTTTCAGCCTTAGTTTTAGAATTACTTTTCTCTCAATTTAAAACTCCTTCAAAAACACTTTAGTTTAGATTAAATCCTTTGCAAGTTTCGATCTTTACTTAAATTCTCCAGAATTACTCCGGGTTTATTTTCAGTTTTTATCATCTCTAGTTTAGTTTGAGGATTTGATTTCATTGTAACCGTCGGTACTCGATTTGTTTCAAGGTTTGATTTCAATTGCTTTTCATTCATTATGTTTTATTATTGTTATTGTATTACTTTGAATTCATCCCCAATCATGCATAGCTAATCCCATCCTAGGGTTTTATGGGGATCGATGATTGATTCTTAGGCTTAATTTCTGATTTTGGTTATCTTTTGGTTGCTTGTTGTTAATATAATCTCATGCCCTAATTCCTCACTCAATTGATCAAAGGCCACGATCAATTGTGTGACCTAGGAAGCCTAAACCTAAGATCGAAAGCCGGGTTAAGGTGAGCCTTGTGTGAGAGTTAGTAGAGCGAAACTAACACGTAGCGAGAGCCCGTTAGTTGAGCTTTAGGTTTGACTTTGATCCGAGAGGACTTGTCCTAATCCATTAACACGAACCATCATTAGTATCCTTATTCAGTGACAATCTTAGTTGAAATCATCGTGAACCTGTGACCCTAGATTTCTCCCTTATCATCTTTTAAGCCTTTGATTTTAGTCTACCCTTAGTTTATAGTTCAAACCCAATCCTTTTTCATACCTTGAGATTGACCTTTCTTAACTGAGCATCTCTTTGACTACACCATCTCCCTGTGGATTCGATCCTGCTTACCACTAGCTTCTGTTAGTTGTTTGTCTAGATTTATTTTGATTAGGCGTGACGACTTTAGCCTCATCAGGCACAACACCCACCATATTGTGGGCAAGACGTCTAGGATTGAGCGTAGTAAGAGCAGAAGACAGGGAGGCAAAAGATTCACTCAAGCTTTTACCCAGGGACCTAAACTCACTCTGGCTTTGGGCATGTAGAGGCACTCGCGGCTCAGGATTCATCAGGGGAGATTTTCCTTTTTTTCCTTTTCTTATGCTCAGAACCGATACGAGCCTCCCCTCTTCCTCATCGTCCTCATCATCATCATCCACAATTTCTACCGGGGTGTTCTCTTCAACACCATCATCGCCAGTAGTGTACATGTTGGATGGCCACACTCTCTTGATCGTGGGGAGTTTCAGAAAAGCCTCAATTTGTCTCTTAGAGCTGGAATCATCGGGATTGGGGATCCAGTAAAACACTATTACAAAACAAGGACAAATGTATAAACTACACAAAGTGCGAAACATGCAAAAAAACAAAAACAAAATGAAATTTGACCAAAAGTACCAGCTTCCTTCAAAGAATACTCAGGCGCATGAAGGTCAAGGCCTACAGAGTCAATCTTCAAAAACTTATAGCCCAGCCTTTGTATCCTCGACGTCTAGACGGGTGATGAGTTGCTTGCACTTGTCCCTCACACGCTGCAACACCTTTTCTTTCTTGTGCATCCGCAAATGATAGCAGTTCCTCAGATCCGCCAGTTGGATATCTATCTCATACTTTCTGCATAGAGAATCAATCCCATGGATTAGTCTCACGACAAAAGGCATGACCTGACAGGGGGCCACCTGAACCGTTCTGATGAACGTATGCATTAGGGGACAAAAAGGGAAAGAAGCTCCAAAATTAAACGTCGCATCATATATATAGAACCAACTAGGGCAAACCCAGTCAATTCTCACGTCCTTGGTATCAGGAGCCAAGACAACCGTGCCGGCAGGAATCTTTCCCTCATCTTTCAATCGCCTCTCAACTTCCTGACCCAATTGGTTATGGTATATGTTTGCTTCAGGAATCACGTTAATGGGGAGGAACATGAAACCGTCATAATGGAAGAAAGTAGCAGAGGGAGGACCAACCTCAACTTGGGGAGCCATTATTATAGCAAGAAATACAAAAAGGTTAGGGTTTAAGGCGAAAATTGATTTGGGGTTTTTTCTATTTTCGGAATTGCAAAAGAGGAGGAGATGAGAAATTAAGAGAGAAGGTGAATTTATAGGAGGGTGCGAGGAGTTTAATTCAAGTACAAATTTCGAAAAAGTAGTGGTGGAAGCTGTGAGATCCCGACCCGGAACCTCAAAATTCCGATTTTAATTGTGAAAAGTATTTTTATTAGGTGGGGGTAGTAGGAGTCGCCAGTCCGTTTTATATAAAAAAAACGTACAAAAAGTTAATTTTAAAAATGCAACGAAAAAGCTCCGTTTGATCCCTGGTGTAGGGACTGATCCGTAACTCCGGCGTAAACCAAAGAATGCGGATTCGGGGGTAAAGGTACGACCAGGGAAGGTGTTAGGCACCCGGACCGCCCGTCGAACTGACGGCCTCTACTACTTATTTATAATATTATATATTCGACGAAATATGAAAACACTAAAGAAAAAGTTAGCAAAACAACGAATAAATCGATAAATAAAATCAAGCAAAATAAAAGAAATAAATAAAAGAGATTAAAAAAGAGAAGAAAAACCGATTATCGATTTGAATATGGGACCTTCAGGCTAGTCGTAATCTCGAATTCAGATGAATCTTGAAAATATCGTAAATCGGCGGCTCTTTGGCACTTATATGAAAATCTCTGTTTTTGAATGTGAAAAGAAGGATTGAAATTGAGTTTGGAGAGTTTCTGTAATTTTAGGAAGTTTATCTGTGAATTTTTGGAGGTTTGTCTATGAATTTCTAAAGGTTTGTCTGTGAATTTCTGAAGGCTTGTCTGTGAATTTCTGGAGACTTGTTTGTGTAATTCTGGAGGTATGGAATGAATGAAACAGAGCTATATTTATAGGAAAACAGAGGGTCTCGGGCCCAAAGGTGTCGGTCAAGGAGATAAGCCGCTGAATTCTCGAATCAAGTTTCAAATCGGTCTTCACTCTAAGGCCAAGCAAATGGATTTTCAAATCAGATTTAGACCGATCTTTACTCCTAATTTTCAAGCTGACCTCTAAATCAATCATTCGAGTTCTTAAAAAGAAAATTTTCAAAATCATGCGTTTAAAATTTTGCATTCAAAATAAAATTTTGCACCCTCATTTGCAAAACAAAGTTTTGCTTCGTTTGTGAAATAAAATTTCGCCGATTTTCAAGTCAGCTTTTGCAAAATAAAATTTTGCACCCTCGTTTGTTTTGCAAACGAGGGTGCAAAATTTGAATTTCTGGAGACTTGTTTGTGTATTTCTGGAGGTATGGAATGAATAAAATAGAACTATATTTATAGGGAAACAGGGGGTCTCGGGCCCAAAGGTGTCGGTCAACGAGATAAAGCCGACAAGGTGCTTCGGTCAGATAAGGGAGGCCGACCAAAACCTCTGCCTGATAGTGTAGACCGATAGGACCCTCGGGCTTGTGGATGAGGCCGACCAACACCTCGGCATTATCTCCCTAGCCGACCAAATCTGTCGGCCAAAGTGACCTGGCCGACAGCTTGGTCATTTCCTGATTTTTATGGTCAACTTGAAATAGCTATATCTTTTGATCTAGAGCTTCGTTTTAGGCGTGTAATATATCGTTGGAAAGGTATTTGAGTGTAGTTTCTAATGCAACTGGTTTCACTCAAAATATTGAGTAGATTTTGAGATATGCTCAAAAGAGTGAGAAAGTGTTGGTTTTAGGCCGACTTTAGCAAACGACTCATACCTCCTTCATTCCTAATCGGATTTGGCTTCATGAGATATCATTAGAAAGGTATTTCAAAGACCTAACAAATCAAATAAGTTTCACTTTGACTATGTGAGATTTGGATACTGAAAAGAACCGTCAAAGTAGACTTATTAACAAACGGAGCATTTCGAGGTGGTTTTGTGCCACTTTTAGTATTTTTATTGAGAATAAGCGTAAAGAGCCATCAAATACATCATTTTCAATGTCCATATTAATTACTAGCGTTAGCCTCATCATCGGGTACACCAAAGGCTTGTTGACAAGTTTCAGGTGTCAACAGAAGCCCCCACTTTGACCGAGTCTGAGTAAGACGAAGGTCAAAGTACTCCAGCCGGGGCAAGTAATGGTTAAGAAACATACCTGGGCCTCTAACAATACCTGTTTGGAGACTGGAGACTGGAAACTGGAATCTGGATCTGGAATAGCCAAACTTTGTTTAGCTTTTGGGTGATGCTGTAAAATCTGATTTTACAAGCTCAGGTGCATGTCAGGCTCCGCCGGCCAAAGAGTTTTCAAAATTTATATTTTGGAAGGAATTAGAACGTAAAATTAGATTTTACAACCTAGGATGCGTGTCAGGGCCCGCCGACCAAAAGATTTGAAATGTGCAAAATTTTATTTTGCAAAAAGGAGGTAAGTTTCAAAAATTTTATTCTAAAACTCAAATACGTATTCGGGCCTGCCGACCAAAATATTTGGAATACCTGCAAAATTTTATTTCGCAAGATGAAGAAAGTTCGAAAAAAAATTTTTTTAAGAACTCAAATGCGTGTCAGGGCCCGCCGACCAAGGAATTTTCAAAATAGCAAAATTTTATTTTGCAAAAGATACTTGAACGTAAAATTTGATTTTACGGATAGAAATGCGTGTCAGGGCCCGCCGACCAAAAGATTTGAAAATAGCAAAATTTTATTTTGCAAAAGAAACTTGAACGTAAAATTTGATTTTACGGACATAAATGCGTGCCAGGGCCCGTCGACCAAAGGATTTGAAAATAGCAAAATTTTATTTTGCAAGAGAAACTTGAACGTAAAATTTGATTTTACGGACAGAAATGCGTGTCAGGGCCCGCCGACCAAAAGGACTCGAAATTTACAAAATTTTATTTTGTAAAATGTGTGTTTTGTAAAATGTGTGTTTTAAAATTCGTGAATTTTATTTCACGAAGGAAGCAAAACAAAGGGGTGCAAAATTTGTTTGCAAAAGGTGATTTTTAATATCCGTGAATTTTATTTCTCGAAGGAAGCAAAACTTTGTTTTGCGAAACGGTGCAAAATTTCATTTTGCAAAAGGTGATTTTGAAAATTCGTGAAATTTTATTTCACGAAGGAAGCAAAACTTTGTTCAGCGAAACTATGCAAAATTTTATTTTGAAAAAAGGCGATTTTGAAAATCTGTGAAATTTTATTTCACGAAAAAAAGCAAAACTTTGTTTTGCAAACGAGGGTGCAAAATTTAATTTTGCAAAGTTGACTTGAAAATCGGCGAAATTTTATTTCATAAACGAAGCAAAACTTTGTTTTGCAAATGAGGGTGCAAAATTTTATTTTGAATGCAAAATTTTAAACGCATGATTTTGAAATAGCTCTTTTTAAGAACTCGAATGATTGATTTAGAGGCTTGCTTGAAATTTCGGAGTAAAGATCGGTCTAAATCTGATTTGAAAATCCATTTGCTTGGCCTTTAGACTGAAGACCCATTTGAAACTTGATTCGAGAATTCAGCGGCTTGGCCTTTGGTGCGAAGACCACTTTGATGCTTGATTTGAAAATTCAGTCACTAGGGCTTTGGTGTGAAGACCGCTTTGAAAATTATTTCATTACTGGAGAAGCGCCCACTTTGGCTGAGTTTGATTAAAATGATGGCCAAAGTATGTTGCAACTTGTTTTGTCTTTGGAGTGAATACCGGTTTGAAATTTGATTAAAAGTGGAGGAACCTTCGTTAGGCAAAGTATCTTAAAACTTGTTTGATCATTGGAGTAAAGACCGATTTGGATCTTAATATGATAATTCAATTTTTTGTGACCTTGGAGTGAGGACCAGTTCGATGTAAAAATCAATTTGCTTGCCTTTGGAATGAAGGCCTGTTTGAATTGAAACTCTTTTATTATTGGATGAGCCCCCACTTTGGGCGAGTCTGAGTGAGACGATGGCCACAGTATTTAAGACACCTGCACAAGTAGCAAACACATGCAAGCAAGCAAACATTTCTAGTTTGAACATTTTATAAACACAGCTTGTAAGCCACTGGTCAAGGTGAACCTTATCGGTTACCCAGATCAATATAATGAACCTTATACCGAGAGTCTAATTTGAGCAATAGTAAAATCCATTTAGCGTGAAAGGGCATGGTAGACACCGAAATGCTTGCTCTATACTATGTTCTAATATGACTCTAAAAACTAGATGTTATTGTACAGAAGTACTTACATAATATACAATCCTTTTCTTTCTCTTCTTTTTTTTGCAAAATTTTGAAGAAAAATCTTTGAAATCTGTTTTGATTTTTTAAATTAAATTCTCTTAAAAAAGATAGGGTCTGGCTCAATTGTGATAATCCAAGTAGAATTACTGGACAAAAGGACTTTGAAATGATTTACAACAATTTCTCTAGGATGGAGAAATGAAATTTTGGGAGTTGTGTCAATGAATTAGAGATTCACCACTTTTTCATCCAAATAGATGAGTGTTAACCCTCCATTAGTGACAAGTTTGACAATTTACCCAAAACTAGTACTGTAGAAATGAATCACTTTGTGACCGTATCAATCCAGTATACCTCAAGTGAGCTTTTCAATACTAAAAAAGGGTGAAAATAATCCGAAATATAAGTATCTGTAGGGTTATAAGACACTGTAGATCTATGTATCTCCCTCACTCATCTAAATGAATGAAAGGATCGTCCCAAAAGACGTGAAGACCATGTAAGTGTGGGTCGACTCATCCATGATTAAATCGAGTAACTCTTTGATTGCTTGTGACGTTTTCTTCTCTCGACTTTTTTTGTTTCCTCTTTTTTTTTTTTCTTCTTTTTGATTTGATTGTGATCCATGTATTCTATGAGCTCATATTGGTACTTAGACTCACGTCCAAAGTTCAACTCAAGGGACTAGTGACCAGCTCTCCTGTTTTAACAGCGTGGAGCACATCCATATTCTAGTTTTGATATTTAATATTTGATTTTTCAGACATGGAGTACTGGGAATCTGGTTTGACCCTCGAGTGAGCTAATTCTATAGCACCAACAATTAGAGAATATAATACAGGATTGGATCTTTTATCGTCACATTTTTTTTCCTTTTTTTCTGATTCTGATTTTGTTATCGATGGATGAATCGAGTTGAAAGATTAGGTCTTCAACCTAGAGGTCACCTAGAGACACGATGATCAAGGAATTTTCATACCACGAGAGACGATATTATGGGTCAAATGCACGGTCTCGATTAGATTTAAAGCTCAATTAATTTACACTAAAGAAATACGCCCTAAAGTGTCTCGAGCCTATTTTATTAGGAATGGGTAAAAAGTAAAACAAATGACTAAATGGATTGGCATGTGCACTCTTTCTTTTTTCAGATGACTCGAGAAGGACTGGAGTGGTCCTATTTCTTTTTTTGTAAGACATGACTCAAAGAAGATTGGAACGACTTTATTTCTTTTTTTTATTCTTACCCTTTTTTTATTCATGACTCAATGAGGACTGGAGTGGTCCTTTCGTTTATTAAAATTCTATTTCCACAAGTTTATTTATATTGAACTGAGACAAAATCAAGTATGTACACGGGTTCTCGCTTAAATGACTCTAATGTAAGTTATACAGACTAAGGATGGCTCTAGTTTTAGTGATAGAACATGACTCATACGTGGTTTCTTTTTTTTATTAATTTTTTATGTATCACAAATGAGTGTTTTTATTTACAAATTGATGTAAAAATAAAAATAAAAATAAGGAAAATAAATAGAATAAATTGAAAATCAAAAGTTAAAAAGGACCCCGTTTTCGAACTTTTAAAAAAAAAAAAATGAAATGAAAGTAAAAATATATGTACAAGTTTTCTATTTACTAGGAAAGAAAATAAATAATTAAAATAGAAAATCTAAAAAATCTAATCTAAATGACCTTATTTGTAAAAAAAAAATTTTTTTATTTTTTTTTGAACTGGAAAAATAAATGATATACTTCCTCCATTCCAATCAATTCTATACATTTGCTTTTTGCACGTACGTCGATGCACGTTTTCTTTTGTTTATATCTTTAGTTACATAATTCTGAAAAATATGAAATTTGAATATTAATAATGCTCTTGAAAAGGCGATTAAAACAAGATCTTACATGACTATTTTTTATTTCATATATTAGACGATATATCGAAGATTCTCCTCACTTTTGAATAGTGTACAAAAAGTAAATGTATAGAATTGATTGGAATGGAGGAAGTATATACAAAGAATTTTGAGAAACTTAAATTTATGTACAGTATTTATTTTTAATTTTTTTAAGAGATGAGATAAATAAAAGATATATTTTTATCTAAATGACTATATTTACGAGAGGAATTCTATTTACAATATAATTCTTGCAAAAATAAAATCCTATATGCACGTTTTTTTTTTGTTTTTTTAAGATAAGAAAAGAAAAATTAGGATAAAAAAAGCTAATCTACCTAATTTATTAAAAAAAAAAAAAGAATAAAATAAAATATACAATGTTAAAATAAAAAAAAAAAAAAACAAAAAAAAAACTAATTACATAGGCATCGGTTCTAGTTCTCTACTCTATTGGTTAGGTTTAGGGTTTATATAAGGTCACTTACGGCATTAAAACACCATTACGTCCGCGGTGCGAGCGCGCGACGAGCCGAGGGTGTTTTTGTCTCTTGTGTGTTTGTCGAGTGGACGTGCCGAGTGGGCCAAGAGACGACGGCGTAAGGTGGAAAATAGTTGTAAGGCTTAGTTGGTCGAGTGGACTTCTAAGTATACAATGTATTTTACCGAGGGTGAAATTTAGGTAGAAATAAAGGTGAATTGTTGGCTAACGCGGAGCCTACACCATTGTAAATAAAATAAAATAAAAGCTACACTAACCATATGAAAATAGCCAAAGCAAAATAAGAGCAGCTCATAAGAACCGAAATAGGCTAATAAAATCATCATGCACTCATAAATTATAATCAAGAGAAATTAAGTTTGGAAAAGCTACTGTAACAAGCACACAATAAACTACTCCTAGCGAATTAGCAGAAAACGTAGCCAAATTATTATACGGAAAGAAGAAAACAAAAGTCAAACACATATTATTATAATTTAATTTCAAGTGTTACCCTCTTAAAACGTCCCCAGCGGAGTCGCCACTGTGAGATCCTGATCCGAAACCTCAAAATTCCGATTTTAATTGTGAAAAGTATTTTTATTTAGGTGGGGTAGTAGGAGTCGCCAGTCCGTTTTATATAAAAAAACATACAAAAGTTAATTTTAAAAATGCAACGGAAAAGCCCCTTTTGATCCCTGGTGTGGGGACTGATCCGTAACTCCGGCCTAAACCAAAGAATGCGGATTCGGGGGTAAAGGTACGGTCAGGGTAGGTGTTAGGCACCCGGACCGCCCGTCGAACTGACGACCTCAACTACTTATTTATAATATTATATATTCGACGAAATATGAAAACACTAAAGAAAAAGTTAGTAATACAACGAATAAATCGATAAAGAAAATCAAGCAAAATAAAAGAAATAAATAAAAGAGATTAAATAAGAGAAGAAAAACCGATTATCGATTTGAATCTGGGACCCTCAGGCTAGTCGTAAATTAATATCGTAAATCAGCGGCTCTTTGGCACTTATCGTAAATTCTCGGTTTTTGAATGTGAAAAGGAGGATTGAAATTGAGTTTGGAGAGTTTCTGTAATTTTAGGATGTTTATCTGTGAATTTCTGGAGGTTTGTCTGTGAATTTCTGAAGGTTTGTCTGTGAATTTCTGGAGACTTGTTTGTGTATTTCTGGAGGTATGGAATGAATGAAACAGAGCTATATTTATAGGGAAACAGGGGGTCTCGGGTCCAAAGGTGTCGGTCAAGGAGATAAAGCCGACAAGGTGCTTCGGTCAGATAAGGGAGGCCGACCAAAACCTCGGCCTGATAGTGTAGACCGACAGGACCCTTGGGCTTGTGGATGAGGCCGACCAACTCCTAGGCATTATCTCCCTAGCCGACCAAATCTGTCGGCCAAAGTGACCTAGCCGACAGCGTGGTCATTTCCAGATTTTTATGGTCAACTTGAAATAGTTGTATCTTTTGATTAGAGCTTCGTTTTAGACGTGTAATATACCGTTGGAAAGGTATTTGAGTGTAGTTTCTAATGCAACTAGTTTCACTCTAAAATATTGAGTATATTTTGAGATACGCGCAAAAGAGTGAGAAGGTGTCGGTTTTAGGCCGACTTTTGCAAACGACTCATACCTCCTTCATTCCTAATCGGATTTGGGCTCATGAGATATCATTAGTTAAGTATTTCAAAGACCTAACAAATCAAATAAGTTTTACTTTGACTAAGTGAGATTTGGATACTGAAAAGAACCGTCAAAGTAGACTTATTAACAAACGGAGCATTTTGAGGTGGTTTTGTGTCACTTTTAGTAGTTTTATTAAGAATAAGCGTAAAGAGCCATCAATGTAACACCCCGTGTTATTATAGCATAAAATTATAAAAGAAATTAATTCCTTTAATTAAATTCATCCTTTTTCCTTTTAATAAAAATGCGTCTGAATTTTTTTCGCCAAAGTATACTAAATTTTCCTAAGTCCAAATATAAAATTTTTGAAAAATAAAGTTTGTTGCATTATATTCAGAATTCAAAAAGAAACACATTTCAAAATTTTATAAAAGTCAACACAAAACTTGTATCGTCTTTCAAATTTTGAAATGGTCAAAGCATGTTTACTATTCACAAAAATAAAAGTAAAACCTTTTGTTCATAAAATTCAATTTCGAGCACTTTTGATTTTTATTTATAAATCTTATTATATTAATATCAAATTACTATTTCATTTTGATTTAACTAACACTTTCACTAAAACTCGATATATTGAGTTACACTAAGCCTAAACTGGTAAAATTTTTGACGTTTAAGCATAATGATTTAATTCGATAACATTCAACGAAAAAAATATATATTTCGATCGAATAAAATTTTATTTCAAAGTTGCGAGGAAAACTAGTACCCAATTTTTGTTTGAATTCGTTTTGAGGTTTATTTTCATTTTTATTTTCGATCTTACTTCTAAACATTATTCCAAGACTATATATTTCATTTCGAGACTTTTCACGTCTTGTAAATCGAAAATTTCAAAAGCT
Source organism: Dianthus caryophyllus (assembly GCA_023091065.1). Lineage (NCBI taxonomy): Eukaryota > Viridiplantae > Streptophyta > Magnoliopsida > Caryophyllales > Caryophyllaceae > Dianthus > Dianthus caryophyllus. The sequence continues at coordinate 26,700,869 of CM041524.1, forward strand.
AAAAATCGGACCAACTTGGTCCATGTTGGTAAAATTTGAGCATGCTCTAGCATGCACTTGTCTTCTCTTTTCTTCCTTTCTCTTACACACACCTTACATGTCTTACACCCATGCTTCTTCACTTGTACAAGCATGCTCCTACCCTTCTTACACACATCAAATCCTCTTACAACATGCCTTACACATCCATGATTTTGATCATCACTTGGTTGAGCTTAGTTGCTTCACTTGTTAGCTCTCCATCCATACCCAAACATACTCTAACTACAAGGCACACACACCCTACATTACCAAGTATACACTTACCACAACCTTCACACATTACTTAACATACTACAAAAAAAAAAACAAAACACAACTACTACATACTACTACTCGGTTTTTCTATCACACACATAACAAACACTTCAACTTATTTTTCTCTCTAATAAACTCACCCAAAAACATTGTAAGCTTGTTCATCCTCAAGAACCTAAGATCTTCATCTTCTTCCTCCTCATTTTCTTTCCTTAAACTTCTTTTTATTGTTTTAAATTCACTAGAACATTTTAATTAATTCCTCACCATTTATATTTAGTACTAATTTTTTTTTAAAACTTATGAATGAGCATGAACATAAATCAATTTAGTGAAGAATTTAAAACAACACCTAAACCTAAAATACTACTACACATAAAAAAGTTCTAGTATGGTTAGTTTAGTTTTAAAATAAATTACTAACTTGTTATTTATATTCTTATGTACCTGTCCTAACCAAAGACGAGGAGCAAGGTGGAGGTGTCGACTTGAGCCAATTCGATCATATCATCGACCCCGACAATTGCTAGCAGCATTTTCATTAACCTAACCTAAGGTGCTTCCCGCACACTTATGTGATAAGCGCCTCGAATTTGATTTTATGTTATTTTTCCTAAGTGATGTTTTGATTTGTATGTATGATTTTATGTCACCCAAGTATCACATGTTAAATTAGAAGACAAAAATCGAAAAATAAAATATATTGTCCATATATAATCTACACGGCCTAACCCTAATTTTTCGTTTAATTTTTCGTTTTAATTTTTGTAAATTGCATGCTTAAAATACTTGTGGTGAAATGAACATGAAAATATAATTAGTTTATGTTTAGGACTTAAAATGAATTTGTTATGAATTTAAATGTTTTAATGTGTTTATGTGTGTTCTTGAACTTTTATGGTTATTCATGTGTTTAAATGATTTTTAGTTATGTGTGTTAATATTTGTATATGATTTTCACATATGTTAAATACATAAATAACATAAAGTAAATTAGTTATTGAATTAGAAGTATAAAAATCAAAAATCAAAAATCAAAATTTATGGGTATATATACATATACACGGTTTTCCCCTTAAATTTGGACCAATTTTTAGTTTTAATTTTTCTAAATAACATATTATGATTAGTTTAGTTAAATTAGACTTGTATGGAAAATTTGAGAAAATTATATAAATATATAAAAATTTGACTAAGTTGAGTTCATATGAAAAATACTAAAGTTCATCATACATTCATGTGTTCTTCTTTTAGGTGACTAGTTTGATCCAAATTAATTATAAGTTTTATTTTATTTGTTGTTTAAATCCACTAGTAAACAAATAAGATACTAATTATATAAGTTAAATAAGCTAAATCTCAATAATGAAAAAGATAGAAATTTAAAGTGAGTAAAAACACTATTCATAAATGAGATAAAATATTTAGTGAAAATCGTAAACTAGATAAATCGCTTTAGTATAATTTAAATAATTAGTATATAAAAACTTTAAGTCAAAAACCGATTAAATTGGAAAAACGAAAATAAATTGCTAAGTATATGAAGTCCACGGCCTTAGGAGTATTTTTGGACCAAAATGATTTTGTCATTTTTTTTTTTATTTTTATCACTTAAGTAATTAAATTAGTTAAACTAATGAATTATTAATAAAAACAAAAAAAGAAACAAATAGCTAATGTAAATAAAGGCCACGACATTTCACCCTATTTTTGGTCAATTTTGGTCAAAATGAATTTATCACTTAATCACTAAAGTTGATTTGTAATTAGGATTACATTAAATTGTATAATGAATCATTAATAAAAAGAATCAACGAAACCGATTAAAATAAATGTTACATATATTAAAATGAATTAAATCGAGTGTTACTACCCTTGCTTAAATTTGGATTTGGACATACGGACTATTTAAAATGAACTACGACAACCTCGCTAAAAATAGAAACCGTTAAAAGAAATTTAGCTAAGTATATGACTAAACATAACCGAGTTTCGCTTTTAAAATAATATTTCAAATCACTAAATACAAAACGAACCTAACGACTTTAAAACTAGAAATTATACTTAGAAAATAAAAATAGAACTTTACACTTAGATTAAAAAGTCTAGATACTTTTTAGATATTTTTAGAAAAGCTAAGTATAAAAAAATTAAAAAGAAACTAAATAATTAGAAAATCTAGTTACATTAACTAAATCACTTAACTTAATCAAATAAAATATCTTAAGGTATAAAAATACTAAGTATAAAAATATAATAATAAATACTAAGTATAGAAAATACACTAAGTATAAGAATACATGTACGTATAAAATACGAATAAAATACGAAGTATAAAAATACGCATACGTATAAAAATACGTACAAATACTGAAATACTAAAATACGGATCACGTATAAAAATACGATTGAATAGTAAATACGATGAATAGTAAATACGATGAATAGTAAATACGATGAATAGTAAAATAATGAATAGTGAAAATATTTAAATTTTACGAACGGACTCAAAATAAATAATTAAGCTTTTCTATGTGTTCTGTTTTACCTGAAGAACTGCTGTTACTAAAATTTCATTATACGAAGTTAGACGATATATTTAAGTTACAGAATTGTCACCTATTTGGAATGAACGAGGGAATAAGAAATTGAGAAAATGAGCTACTTGAATAAAATACTTGGATTGTTCGCCATGTTGCGACTCTTGAAATTCGATGTTAATGAGGTAGCTGTCTATGGGGACTTGGGCTCCCTACCAGAGTTGCCCAAGGCTTATAACGATCTTAAGATTGCTATTCGGCACGGTATATACAACCTCAGGGATGGGGCAACATTGATATTTCCGTGGGCCCATAGATAGTAATTGGAAACTCCAGCCCCAACCGGGGGTACCCGTCTAAGGTGATAGTCGTATTTTTAAATCGGTGATACCTTTTGAATAGCGAATCCGTATGATCCTCGATTAGATGGTGTATGCATACATTAGACAAGGATTTAGCTGTCCTTATTACCTTAGGTATCCTTAGCCTGTCAGCCATGTCCAAGTTATGTTGGCCCTGTCGGCTATTGCGCGGACGTCTAGTATGTCAGCCATGTCCAAGTTATGTTGGCCCTGTCTACTATAGCGCGATTTACGTCTGCATGCTTCCGCCTTACTAACGAAGACTCATTTGTTATCACATGTTGAATGCATTTCCTTGTTTGTTTGATGATTATCTGAATGACCTGGCTGAGTATTGGAATGCGATTTATTGAGTATGATTATTTGTGAGCGTGGTGTGTTATTTGATTGTGTTATACTCATGTTTGAATCATCATAAATTCCTTACGTGTTTTACTTGCTACTTGCTCTTCATTTTTGTTTATTTATTATTTATACCGCATATTGCTTTAGAATTGCATGTGTCGAAAGAGTGTGGGGAAAATGATGAGAGTTTAATGCAGTACCAGAGTCTTGACCGTTGACCTATCAGGGGATTGAAGGGCTTATTTTGTAATCTATGCAGAGAGAACTTGTAATCTAAATACTCTGCTTTATCTCTAACCTCGTATTATGTATACTGAGTTTGTAAGACGATAATAGCTGGTTTTGTAATATATAGACTTAATTAATTTTCCGCCTTAGTTTAATTAAAGTCACGAAAAACCAGGTTATTCTGATTGGTATCAAAGTCGTCTTGCGGACCAGTGAATAACTTAAAGTTATCTCATCTAGCGAGACGACACCTGGGCCAGACATACATATTAATATATATGTCAGGCATAGACTTATAGGATCAAATAATGAATTAGAAATCTTAGACCGCTAAAATAATAACTTAGAACGCTTTAAAAGTGAGAATGGGTAGAAACCTTAAGGACCGACCTTTGTAAATAAACGAACTACTACCCTAAAAATAAAATACGCTAACCATCGTATGCTTGCTACTTGCTGATGTGACTGACTGAAACTAACAACTATCCTCGGATATAAAAATCGAAATAATAAACTTAACTCTCGAGAGGTGAAATGCTAAAGAAGTACCAAACTATACGAAGTGAGGGCATCTACTAAATCCTTAACCAATTTCACTAATGAAATTCTTAAACCTTTTGATCCTGTTTTTGTTCGATCAAAAATTTATATTCTCTTAATAGCCATTTTATTTCGTTCAAACAATATTTTTGCTGTTTGACTCCTTTCCTTAAAATCCCTCGTAGATGTCATCAACCGGCGATGCACCAACATGTGGAGACGGAAGGAATCATCGTTCGATCAACTGGAAGAAGAGCGCTCTCCGTGCCATTCCTGTACGTCCTGTTACTCCTGGGCTTGGACGAAGTACCCATGACAGAGTTGCGGCCTACAGGAAAGTCTTAGGAAACCCTCCGCGCAAATTCGCAGGAGACCGCGATACTTGCGTGAGTTGGATACATGAGATGGAAGCAAAGTTCGTTGAGGCAGGAGTTCATGAAGAGTGGAAAGTACGTCTGACCGAGAGATTCCTTAGAGGCGAAGCTTCCCATTGGTGGTTTACGGTACGCCACATGTCTACCGTTGGAGGAGGAAAGTTTCACGGGTGGATTTCCTTCAAATGCGGCCTCATACTCGCATGCCGTGCCATTACTGAGGGACACACCTTCGATGATGAAGAAGCGAGGAAGTCGGCGATGCGAGTCTTCAAATGGGCTCTAGATCCGATTAGCCCTATTAACTACTAGTTAGGACAACTTTTGTAAAATCTTTAGTTTTTTTAGCTACCTAACCTCGGTGATTCTGTATGACACTATTAGGAATCGTTATCCCTACCTTCTACATTCAGTTATTGCCTATGAAATGTATTAGATGCATTTTACTACTCTAAATTGATGTAACCAACTTCTATCTTGCATTATATAATGTACCTCTTTTAGAACTATTCAAATTCACACAGTTTAATATTTTCAGAATGGCTGCAAACGGTATTCCTGACAATGACCTCGACCCTCAATTCTTAGAAGAAGAGGCACGGAGGAAAGGTTTTGAAGATGCAATCACCAAGATTGCTCAAGGCATGTACCAACACCAGGGTGGCGGAAACAACCAGTCCGCATTTGAGAGGTTCTCAAAACACAGACCTCAACCATACTCAGTTCGGCCAACCCTACCGCTCGATCGAATGGATCGAAGAAATGGAGAAGCTGTTAGAGCTCAGTAAGACACCACCTACAGAGAAGGTGAATGTGGTAGCTTACTATCTGAAGGGAGAAGCCAACAGCTGGTGGCGCTTGATCAGGTCCACCTTTCCCCTGAGGATATACAATTGGAGCGAGTTCAAACTGCTACTGGAGAACAAGTACTTCGGGGAAGAGCTAAGATGGGAGATGGAAGAGAAATTCAGGAACTTAGATCAAGGTGATATGTCTCTGCAGGCATACACCGAAAAGTATCAGGAGCTATCGAAGTTTGCTCCTAGAATATTAACTAACGAGGAGGAACTCGCAACTCGTTATGTAAGGGGCATGACTAATGATCTGAGGATAAACATGAGCGGGTTCAACTGTAAGAACTTTGCTGAGGCCTACGAAAAGGCAACAAGTATCTGGCGTCAATCCGTATGAGAAGCCGAGGAGAAAAAGAAAAAGAAGGTTTTTACTCCTCTTGTGGCGAGCGCTAGCTTTATCCATAAGCCACTTTTCGGTCGTTCGAGTTTCCAGAATCAAGACAACCGTAACAGAAACCATAACAGACCCCATTACCCCATTCAAAACCCCACCGCGAACGTCGCGAAAACCAACCAACCACTATTAGGGAATCCGCCTTTCCGAGCAAATCAATGCCGGTTCTGTCGACAGCCAAATCACCCGGGGAAACGTTGCAATGGAGAACCAGTAGTGTGCTTCACCTGTAAAGTAGTGGGGCACAAGTCTAACGAATGCCCAACGAGGGGTACCACTGCTAAGGCGAACACGGGACCACTGCCAGCCGTCCGGGTTCAGGGACGTGTGTACGTTCTAACCGAAACCGATGAAGGGTTCGAAGAATGTATCGATGTTGACGTCATCCAGGGTAAATTTCTAGTTAAATCTGTATCAGCTCTTACTTTATTCGATACAGGAGTTTAGTGTCATTTAGTTTTCTCAGAATTAATCAAACAATCCAAAATTACAAACTCCGAACTTGTCAAAACTAATATACCTCCACCGATGGGTAAAAATACCTCTTGTCCATCAAAATGCAATAATGTACGAATTACAATTCACCAAACAAATTTCCTTTTCAACTTCCTAGATTTTAAATTTTTATCGATCTCATTTATATACTTAACATCGTGGTTCGAACTTTTCATTCTTTCTTTATCGAAATTGTTTTATTTCCACTAATTCTTCTATTTTAGAGATATATAAAACAAAGTTACTTTACGCCATCACTTATTTTAAATTTTCAATTTTACACGAAGTATGGCTCATAACATTCCCGTTTCAGTTAGTAACATTATAATAATAATTTTTAAGAAAATGAGCTATGTCGACAAGGTTATCTATAATTCTCTAAAATTTTTAGTTTACCCATTCAATGATAACCTATATTCTTTTAATCTCATTAAAGCTCACATATTCCTTACGATCACTATGACTTTTACCTACCTTCCCTAATTACCAATTTTCATAAGGCCATACACCTCATAATGATCATTAAAAATAACCATAATAGTATTATTATGTATATACGTTTAAAATTTCTTAAGGGGGTAGGATAATAATTTAACTATACCCCAACTCTAATTTATTTCTAAAAGTTCTTACTTCAGCCTACTTTTAGGTTAACATTATTTCTGAAATTTAAATAAACGAGTTTTATTCCTAAAACACTTATTATTTTAATTTCATTTAATTCCGTACAAAACTTCTAGACCCTATCTTTTTGCGATTCTCTTTCGCGTCATTTTCAAAAATAACATTCTAGTAACATTTCTATGTTTATTTAAATATCTCATTAATAAAACAAACGCGATTTTGTTCCTCAATACTTTCACTCTATCCGACGTCCTTATATTAGTTAGGAAACTCAAACTTTTCCCAAAAAGTCTTATTCCAGCAAAACCAAATATTACTATCCAAATTCCTAAAATCTCAATATTCTCTCTAGTTGCCTTGTTTAACCTCGAGCAATTATCCACTCTATCCAAGTTTGGGGGACGAAACTTTTCTTAAGGGGGTAGGATTGTAACACCCCGTGTTATTATAGCATAAAATTATAAAAGAAATTAATTCCTTTAATTAAATTCATCCTTTTTCCTTTTAATAAAAATGCGTCTGAATTTTTTTCGCCAAAGTATACTAAATTTTCTTAAGTCCCAGTATAAAATTTTTGAAAAATAAAGTTTGTTGCATTATATTGAAGTCAAAAAGAAACACATTTCAAAATTTTATAAAAGTCAACACAAAACTTGTATCGTCTTTCAAATTTTGAAATGGTCAAAGCATGTTTACTATTCACAAAAATAAAAGTAAAACCTTTTGTTCATAAAATTCAATTTCGAGCACTTTTGATTTTTATTTATAAATCTTATTATATTAATATCAAATTACTATTTCATTTTGATTTAACTAACACTTTCACTAAAACTCGATATATTGAGTTACACTAAGCCTAAACTGGTAAAATTTTTGACGTTTAAGCATAATGATTTAATTCGATAACATTCAACGAAAAAAATATATATTTCGATCGAATAAAATTTTATTTCAAAGTTGCGAGGAAAACTAGTACCCAATTTTTGTTTGAATTCGTTTTGAGGTTTATTTTCATTTTTATTTTCGATCTTACTTCTAAACATTATTCCAAGACTATATATTTCATTTCGAGACTTTTCACGTGCGCGCAAATCGAAAATTTCAAAAACGAAAAATCGGACCAACTTGGTCCATGTTGGCCGAAAATTTGAGCATGCTCTAGCATGCACTTGTCTTCTCTTTTTCTTCCTTTCTCTTACACACACCTTACATGTCTTACACCCATGCTTCTTCACTTGTACAAGCATGCTCCTACCCTTCTTACACACATCAAATCCTCTTACAACATGCCTTACACATCCATGATTTTGATCATCACTTGGTTGAGCTTAGTTGCTTCACTTGTTAGCTCTCCATCCATACCCAAACATACTCTAACTACAAGGCACACACACCCTACATTACCAAGTATACACTTACCACAACCTTCACACATTACTTAACATACTACAAAAAAGAAAACAAAACACAACTACTACATACTACTACTCGGTTTTTCTATCACACACATAACAAACACTTCAACTTATTTTTCTCTCTAATAAACTCACCCAAAAACATTGTAAGCTTGTTCATCCTCAAGAACCTAAGATCTTCATCTTCTTCCTCCTCATTTTCTTTCCTTAAACTTCTTTTTATTGTTTTAAATTCACTAGAACATTTTAATTAATTCCTCACCATTTATATTTAGTACTCATTTTTTTTTAAAACTTATGAATGAGCATGAACATAAATCAATTTAGTGAAGAATTTAAAACAACACCTAAACCTAAAATACTACTACACATAAAAAAGTTCTAGTATGGTTAGTTTAGTTTTAAAATAAATTACTAACTTGTTATTTATATTCTTATGTACCTATCCTAACCAAAGACGAGGAGCAAGGTGGAGGTGTCGACTTGAGCCAATTCGATCATATCATCGACCCCGACAATTGCTAGCAGCATTTTCATTAACCTAACCTAAGGTGCTTCCCGCACACTTATGTGATAAGCGCCTCGAATTTGATTTTATGTTATTTTTCCTAAGTGATGTTTTGATTTGTATGTATGATTTTATGTCACCCAAGTATCACATGTTAAATTAGAAGACAAAAATCGAAAAATAAAATATATTGTCCATATATAATCTACACGGCCTAACCCTAATTTTTCGTTTAATTTTTCGTTTTAATTTTTGTAAATTGCATGCTTAAAATACTTGTGGTGAAATGAACATGAAAATATAATTAGTTTATGTTTAGGACTTAAAATGAATTTGTTATGAATTTAAATGTTTTAATGTGTTTATGTGTGTTCTTGAACTTTTATGGTTATTCATGTGTTTAAATGATTTTTAGTTATGTGTGTTAATATTTGTATATGATTTTAACATATGTTAAATACATAAATAACATAAAGTAAATTAGTTATTGAATTAGAAGTATAAAAATCAAAAATCAAAATTTATGGGTATATATACATATACACGGTTTTCCCCTTAAATTTGGACCAATTTTTAGTTTTAATTTTTCTAAATAACATATTATGATTAGTTTAGTTAAATTAGACTTGTATGGAAAATTTGAGAAAATTATATAAATATATAAAAATTTGACTAAGTTGAGTTCATATGAAAAATACTAAAGTTCATCATACATTCATGTGTTCTTCTTTTAGGTGACTAGTTTGATCCAAATTAATTATAAGTTTTATTTTATTTGTTGTTTAAATCCACTAGTAAACAAATAAGATACTAATTATATAAGTTAAATAAGCTAAATCTCAATAATGAAAAAGATAGAAATTTAAAGTGAGTAAAAACACTATTCATAAATGAGATAAAATATTTAGTGAAAATCGTAAACTAGATAAATCGCTTTAGTATAATTTAAATAATTAGTATATAAAAACTTTAAGTCAAAAACCGATTAAATTGGAAAAACGAAAATAAATTGCTAAGTATATGAAGTCCACGGCCTTAGGAGTATTTTTGGACCAAAATGATTTTGTCATATTCTATTTTTATATTTATCACTTAAGTAATTAAATTAGTTAAAGTAATGAATTATTAATAAAAACAAAAAAAGAAACAAATAGCTAATGTAAATAAAGGCCACGGCATTTCACCCTATTTTTGGTCAATTTTGGTCAAAATGAATTTATCACTTAATCACTAAAGTTGATTTGTAATTAGGATTACATTAAATTGTATAATGAATCATTAATAAAAAGAATCAACGAAACCGATTAAAATAAATGTTACATATATTAAAATGAATTAAATCGAGTGTTACTACCCTTGCTTAAATTTGGATTTGGACATACGGACTATTTAAAATGAACTACGACAACCTCGCTAAAAATAGAAACCGTTAAAAGAAATTTAGCTAAGTATATGACTAAACATAACCGAGTTTCGCTTTTAAAATAATATTTCAAATCACTAAATACAAAACGAACCTAACGACTTTAAAACTAGAAATTATACTTAGAAAATAAAAATAGAACTTTACACTTAGATTAAAAAGTCTAGATACTTTTTAGATATTTTTAGAAAAGCTAAGTATAAAAATTAAAAAGAAACTAAATAATTAGAAAATCTAGTTACATTAACTAAATCACTTAACTTAATCAAATAAAATATCTTAAGGTATAAAAATACTAAGTATAAAAATATAATAATAAATACTAAGTATAGAAAATACACTAAGTATAAGAATACATGTACGTATAAAATACGAATAAAATACGAAGTATAAAAATACGCATACGTATAAAAATACGTACAAATACGAAATACTAAAATACGGATACGTATAAAAATACGGTGAATAGTAAATACGATGAATAGTAAATACGATGAATAGTAAATACGATGAATAGTAAAATAATGAATAGTGAAAATATTTAAATTTTACGAACGGACTCAAAATAAATAATTAAGCTTTTCTATGTGTTCTGTTTTACCTGAAGAACTGCTGTTACTAAAATTTCATTATACGAAGTTAGACGATATATTTAAGTTACAGAATTGTCACCTATTTGGAATGAACGAGGGAATAAGAAATTGAGAAAATGAGCTACTTGAATAAAATACTTGGATTGTTCGCCATGTTGCGACTCTTGAAATTCGATGTTAATGAGGTAGCTGTCTATGGGGACTTGGGCTCCCTACCAGAGTTGCCCAAGGCTTATAACGATCTTAAGATTGCTATTCGGCACGGTATATACAACCTCAGGGATGGGGCAACATTGATATTTCCGTGGGCCCATAGATAGTAATTGGAAACTCCAGCCCCAACCGGGGGTACCCGTCTAAGGTGATAGTCGTATTTTTCGTCGGTGATACCTTTTGAATAGCGAATACGTATGATCCTCGATTAGATGGTGTATGCATACATTAGACAAGGATTTAGCTGTCCTTATTACCTTAGGTATCCTTAGCCTGTCAGCCATGTCCAAGTTATGTTGGCCCTGTCGGCTATTGCGCGGACGTCTAGTATGTCAGCCATGTCCAAGTTATGTTGGCCCTGTCTACTATAGCGCGATTTACGTCTGCATGCTTCCGCCTTACTAACGAAGACTCATTTGTTATCACATGTTGAATGCATTTCCTTGTTTGTTTGATGATTATCTGAATGACCTGGCTGAGTATTGGAATGCGATTTATTGAGTATGATTATTTGTGAGCGTGGTGTGTTATTTGATTGTGTTATACTCATGTTGAATCATCATAAATTCCTTACGTGTTTTACTTGCTACTTGCTCTTCATTTTTGTTTATTTATTATTTATACCGCATATTGCTTTAGAATTGCATGTGTCGAAAGAGTGTGCGGGAAAATGATGAGAGTTTAATGCAGGTACCCCGAGTCTTGACCGTTGATCTATCAGGGGATTGAAGGCCTTATTTTGTAATCTATTCTGAGAGAACTTGTAATCTAAATACTCTGCTTTATCTCTAAACTCGTATTATGTATACTGAGTTTGTAAGACGATAACAGCTGGTTTTGTAATATATAGACTTAATTAATTTTCCGCCTTAGTTTAATTAAAGTCACGAAAAACCAGGTTGTTACAGTTGGTATCAAAGCTGTCTTGCGACCGTGAATAACTTAAAGTTATCTCATCTAGCGAGACGACACCTGGGCCAGACATACATATTAATATATATGTCAGGCATAGACTTATAGGATCAAATAATGAATTAGAAATCTTAGACCGCTAAAATAATAACTTAGAACGCTTTAAAAGTGAGAATGGGTAGAAACCTTAAGGACCGACCTTTGTAAATAAACGAACTACTACCCTAAAAATAAAATACGCTAACCATCGTATGCTTGCTACTTGCTGATGTGACTGACTGAAACTAACAACTATCCTCGGATATAAAAATCGAAATAATAAACTTAACTCTCGAGAGGTGAAATGCTAAAGAAGTACCAAACTATACGAAGTGAGGGCATCTACTAAATCCTTAACCAATTTCACTAATGAAATTCTTAAACCTTTTGATCCTGTTTTTGTTCGATCAAAAATTTATATTCTCTTAATAGCCATTTTATTTCGTTCAAACAATATTTTTGCTGTTTGACTCCTTTCCTTAAAATCCCTCGTAGATGTCATCAACCGGCGATGCACCAGCATGTGGAGACGGAAGGAATCATCGTTCGATCAACTGGAAGAAGAGCGCTCTCTGTGCCATTCCTGTGCGTTCTGTTACTCCTGGGCTTGGACGAAGTACCCATGACAGAGTTGCGGCCTACAGGAAAGTCTTAGGAAATCCTCCGCGCAAATTCGCAGGAGACCGCGACACTTGCGTGAGTTGGATACATGAGATGGAAGCGAAGTTCGTTGAGGCAGGAGTTCATGAAGAGTGGAAAGTACGTCTGACCGAGAGATTCCTTAGAGGCGAAGCTTCCCATTGGTGGTTTACGGTACGCCACATGTCTACCGTTGGAGGAGGAAAGTTTCACGGGTGGATTTCCTTCAAATGCGGCCTCATACTCGCATGCCGTGCCATTACTGAGGGACACACCTTCGATGAAGAAGAAGCAGAAGTCAGCGATGCGGAGTCTTCAAATGGGCTCTAGATCCAGTTAGCCCTATTAACTACTAGTTCGGACAACTTTTTGTAAAATCTTTAGTTTTTTTAGCTACCTAACCTCGGTGATTCTGTATGACACTATTAGGAATCGTTATCCCTACCTTCTACATTCAGTTATTGCCTATGAAATGTATTAGATGCATTTTACTACTCTAAATTGATGTAACCAACTTCTATCTTGCATTATATAATGTACCTCTTTTAGAACTATTCAAATTCACACAGTTTAATATTTTCAGAATGGCTGCAAACGGTATTCCTGACAATGACCTCGACCCTCAATTCTTAGAAGAAGAGGCACGGAGGAAAGGTTTTGAAGATGCAATCACCAAGATTGCTCAAGGCATGTACCAACACCAGGGTGGCGGAAACAACCAGTCCGCATTTGAGAGGTTCTCAAAACACGCACCTCAACCATACTCAGGCTCAAAATCAACCCTACCGCTCGATGAATGGATCGAAGAAATGGAGAAGTCTGTTAGAGCTCGGAAGACACCACCTCTACAGAGAAGGTGAATGTGGTAGCTTACTATCTGAAGGAGAAGCCAACGGTGGTGGCGCTTGATCGAGTCCACCTTTCCCGAGGATATACAATTGGAGAGCGAGTTCAAAGCGCTCTTTGGAGAACAAGTACTTGAGGAAGAGCTAAGATGGGAGATGGAAGAGAAATTCAGAACTTAGATCAAGGTGATATGTCTCTGCAGCATACAAGAAAAGTATCGAGGAGCTATCGAAGTTTGCTCCTAGAATATTAACTAACGAGGAGGAACTGCAACTCGTTATGTAAGGGCATGACTAATGATCCGAGGATAAACATGAGCGGGTTCAATCAGTAAGAACTTTGCTTTGAGGCCTACGAAAAGGCAACAAGTATCTGGGCGTCAATCCAGAAGGGAGAAGCCGAGGAGAAAAAGAAAAAGAAGGTTTTTACTCCTCTTGTGGCGAGCGCTAGCTTTATCCATAAGCCACTTTTCGGTCGTTCGAGTTTCCAGAATCAAGACAACCGTAACAGAAACCATAACAGACCCCATTACCCCATTCAAAACCCCACCGCGAACGTCGCGAAAACCAACCAACCACTATTAGGGAATCCGCCTTTCCGAGCAAATCAATGCCGGTTCTGTCGACAGCCAAATCACCCGGGGAAACGTTGCAATGGAGAACCAGTAGTGTGCTTCACCTGTAAAGTAGTGGGGCACAAGTCTAACGAATGCCCAACGAGGGGTACCATCGCTAAAGGCGAACACGGACCACCGCCACCGTCCGGTTCAGGGCGTGTGTATGCGTTCTAACCGAAACCGATGAAGGGTTCAAGAATGTATCGATGTTGACGCGTCATCCAGGGTAAATTTCTAGTTAAATCAGATCGCTCTTACTTTATTCGATACAGGAGTTTAGTGTCATTTAGTTTTCTCAGAATTAATCAAACAATCCAAAATTACAAACTCCGAACTTGTCAAAACTAATATACCTCCACCGATGGGTAAAAATACCTCTTGTCCATCAAAATGCAATAATGTACGAATTACAATTCACCAAACAAATTTCCTTTTCAACTTCCTAGATTTTAAATTTTTATCGATCTCATTTATATACTTAACATCGTGGTTCGAACTTTTCATTCTTTCTTTATCGAAATTGTTTTATTTCCACTAATTCTTCTATTTTAGAGATATATAAAACAAAGTTACTTTACGCCATCACTTATTTTAAATTTTCAATTTTACACGAAGTATGGCTCATAACATTCCCGTTTCAGTTAGTAACATTATAATAATAATTTTTAAGAAAATGAGCTATGTCGACAAGGTTATCTATAATTCTCTAAAATTTTTAGTTTACCCATTCAATGATAACCTATATTCTTTTAATCTCATTAAAGCTCACATATTCCTTACGATCACTATGACTTTTACCTACCTTCCCTAATTACCAATTTTCATAAGGCCATACACCTCATAATGATCATTAAAAATAACCATAATAGTATTATTATGTATATACGTTTAAAATTTCTTAAGGGGGTAGGATAATAATTTAACTATACCCCAACTCTAATTTATTTCTAAAAGTTCTTACTTCAGCCTACTTTTAGGTTAACATTATTTCTGAAATTTAAATAAACGAGTTTTATTCCTAAAACACTTATTATTTTAATTTCATTTAATTCCGTACAAAACTTCTAGACCCTATCTTTTTGCGATTCTCTTTCGCGTCATTTTCAAAAATAACATTCTAGTAACATTTCTATGTTTATTTAAATATCTCATTAATAAAACAAACGCGATTTTGTTCCTCAATACTTTCACTCTATCCGACGTCCTTATATTAGTTAGGAAACTCAAACTTTTCCCAAAAAGTCTTATTCCAGCAAAACCAAATATTACTATCCAAATTCCTAAAATCTCAATATTCTCTCTAGTTGCCTTGTTTAACCTCGAGCAATTATCCACTCTATCCAAGTTTCGGGGACGAAACTTTTCTTAAGGGGGTAGGATTGTAACACCCCGTGTTATTATAGCATAAAATTATAAAAGAAATTAATTCCTTTAATTAAATTCATCCTTTTTCCTTTTAATAAAAATGCGTCTGAATTTTTTTCGCCAAAGTATACTAAATTTTCCTAAGTCCAAATATAAAATTTTTGAAAAATAAAGTTTGTTGCATTATATTCAGAATTCAAAAAGAAACACATTTCAAAATTTTATAAAAGTCAACACAAAACTTGTATCGTCTTTCAAATTTTGAAATGGTCAAAGCATGTTTACTATTCACAAAAATAAAAGTAAAACCTTTTGTTCATAAAATTCAATTTCGAGCACTTTTGATTTTTATTTATAAATCTTATTATATTAATATCAAATTACTATTTCATTTTGATTTAACTAACACTTTCACTAAAACTCGATATATTGAGTTACACTAAGCCTAAACTGGTAAAATTTTTGACGTTTAAGCATAATGATTTAATTCGATAACATTCAACGAAAAAAATATATATTTCGATCGAATAAAATTTTATTTCAAAGTTGCGAGGAAAACTAGTACCCAATTTTTGTTTGAATTCGTTTTGAGGTTTATTTTCATTTTTATTTTCGATCTTACTTCTAAACATTATTCCAAGACTATATATTTCATTTCGAGACTTTTCACGTGCGCGCAAATCGAAAATTTCAAAAACGAAAAATCGGACCAACTTGGTCCATGTTGGCCGAAAATTTGAGCATGCTCTAGCATGCACTTGTCTTCTCTTTTTCTTCCTTTCTCTTACACACACCTTACATGTCTTACACCCATGCTTCTTCACTTGTACAAGCATGCTCCTACCCTTCTTACACACATCAAATCCTCTTACAACATGCCTTACACATCCATGATTTTGATCATCACTTGGTTGAGCTTAGTTGCTTCACTTGTTAGCTCTCCATCCATACCCAAACATACTCTAACTACAAGGCACACACACCCTACATTACCAAGTATACACTTACCACAACCTTCACACATTACTTAACATACTACAAAAAAGAAAACAAAACACAACTACTACATACTACTACTCGGTTTTTCTATCACACACATAACAAACACTTCAACTTATTTTTCTCTCTAATAAACTCACCTAAAAACATTGTAAGCTTGTTCATCCTCAAGAACCTAAGATCTTCATCTTCTTCCTCCTCATTTTCTTTCCTTAAACTTCTTTTTATTGTTTTAAATTCACTAGAACATTTTAATTAATTCCTCACCATTTATATTTAGTACTCATTTTTTTTTTAAAACTTATGAATGAGCATGAACATAAATCAATTTAGTGAAGAATTTAAAACAACACCTAAACCTAAAATACTACTACACATAAAAAAGTTCTAGTATGGTTAGTTTAGTTTTAAAATAAATTACTAACTTGTTATTTATATTCTTATGTACCTATCCTAACCAAAGACGAGGAGCAAGGTGGAGGTGTCGACTTGAGCCAATTCGATCATATCATCGACCCCGACAATTGCTAGGAGCATTTTCATTAACCTAACCTAAGGTGCTTCCCGCACACTTATGTGATAAGCGCCTCGAATTTGATTTTATGTTATTTTTCCTAAGTGATGTTTTGATTTGTATGTATGATTTTATGTCACCCAAGTATCACATGTTAAATTAGAAGACAAAAATCGAAAAATAAAATATATTGTCCATATATAATCTACACGGCCTAACCCTAATTTTTCGTTTAATTTTTCGTTTTAATTTTTGTAAATTGCATGCTTAAAATACTTGTGGTGAAATGAACATGAAAATATAATTAGTTTATGTTTAGGACTTAAAATGAATTTGTTATGAATTTAAATGTTTTAATGTGTTTATGTGTGTTCTTAAACTTTTATGGTTATTCATGTGTTTAAATGATTTTTTGTTATGTGTGTTAATATTTGTATATGATTTTCACATATGTTAAATACATAAATAACATAAAGTAAATTAGTTATTGAATTAGAAGTATAAAAATCAAAAATCAAAATTTATGGGTATATATACATATACAGTTTTCCCCTTAAATTTGGACCAATTTTTAGTTTTAATTTTTCTAAATAACATATTATGATTAGTTTAGTTAAATTAGACTTGTATGGAAAATTTGAGAAAATTATATAAATATATAAAAATTTGACTAAGTTGAGTTCATATGAAAAATACTAAAGTTCATCATACATTCATGTGTTCTTCTTTTAGGTGACTAGTTTGATCCAAATTAATTATAAGTTTTATTTTATTTGTTGTTTAAATCCACTAGTAAACAAATAAGATACTAATTATATAAGTTAAATAAGCTAAATCTCAATAATGAAAAAGATAGAAATTTAAAGTGAGTAAAAACACTATTCATAAATGAGATAAAATATTTAGTGAAAATCGTAAACTAGATAAATCGCTTTAGTATAATTTAAATAATTAGTATATAAAAACTTTAAGTCAAAAACCGATTAAATTGGAAAAACGAAAATAAATTGCTAAGTATATGAAGTCCACGGCCTTAGGAGTATTTTTGGACCAAAATGATTTTGTCATTTTTATTTTTATTTATATCACTTAAGTAATTAAATTAGTTAAAGTAATGAATTATTAATAAAAACAAAAAAAGAAACAAATAGCTAATGTAAATAAAGGCCACGGCATTTCACCCTATTTTTGGTCAATTTTGGTCAAAATGAATTTATCACTTAATCACTAAAGTTGATTTGTAATTAGGATTACATTAAATTGTATAATGAATCATTAATAAAAAGAATCAACGAAACCGATTAAAATAAATGTTACATATATTAAAATGAATTAAATCGAGTGTTACTACCCTTGCTTAAATTTGGATTTGGACATACGGACTATTTAAAATGAACTACGACAACCTCGCTAAAAATAGAAACCGTTAAAAGAAATTTAGCTAAGTATATGACTAAACATAACCGAGTTTCGCTTTTAAAATAATATTTCAAATCACTAAATACAAAACGAACCTAACGACTTTAAAACTAGAAATTATACTTAGAAAATAAAAATAGAACTTTACACTTAGATTAAAAAGTCTAGATACTTTTTAGATATTTTTAGAAAAGCTAAGTATAAAAAAATTAAAAAGAAACTAAATAATTAGAAAATCTAGTTACATTAACTAAATCACTTAACTTAATCAAATAAAATATCTTAAGGTATAAAAATACTAAGTATAAAAATATAATAATAAATACTAAGTATAGAAAATACACTAAGTATAAGAATACATGTACGTATAAAATACTTAATAAAATACTTAAGTCTAAAAATACGCATACGTATAAAAATACGTACAAATACGAAATACTAAAATACGGATACGTATAAAAATACGGTGAATAGTAAATACGATGAATAGTAAATACGATGAATAGTAAATACGATGAATAGTAAAATAATGAATAGTGAAAATATTTAAATTTTACGAACGGACTCAAAATAAATAATTAAGCTTTTCTATGTGTTCTGTTTTACCTGAAGAACTGCTGTTACTAAAATTTCATTATACGAAGTTAGACGATATATTTAAGTTACAGAATTGTCACCTATTTGGAATGAACGAGGGAATAAGAAATTGAGAAAATGAGCTACTTGAATAAAATACTTGGATTGTTCGCCATGTTGCGACTCTTGAAATTCGATGTTAATGAGGTAGTCGTTTATGGGGACTTGGGCTCCTACCGTAGTTGCCCAAGGCTTATAACGATCTTAAGATCGCTATTCGACTCAGATATACAACCTCGGGGATGGGGCAACATTGATATTTCCGTGGGCCCATAGATAGTAATTGGAAACTCCAGCCCAACCTGGGTACCCGCCTAAGGTGATAGTCGTATTTTTAAGTCGGTGATACCTTTTGAATAGCGAATACGTATGATCCTCGATTAGATGGTGTATGCATACATTAGACAAGGATTTAGTCAGTCCATATTACCTTAGGTATCCTTAGCCCGTCGACCATGTCCAAGTTATGTTGGCCCCGCTTATTATTGCGGACGTCTAGTATGTCGACCATGTCCAAGTTATGTTGGCCCGTCTACTATAAGCGCGATTTACGTCTGCATGCTTCCGCCTTACTAACGAAGACTCATTTGTTATCACATGTTGAATGCATTTCCTTGTTTGTTTGATGATTATCTGAATGACCTGGCTGAGTATTGGAATGCGATTTATTGAGTATGATTATTTGTGAGCGTGGTGTGTTATTTGATTGTGTTATACTCATGTTGAATCATCATAAATTCCTTACGTGTTTTACTTGCTACTTGCTCTTCATTTTTGTTTATTTATTATTTATACCGCATATTGCTTTAGAATTGCATGTGTCGAAAGAGTGTGCGGGAAAATGATGAGAGTTTAATGCAGGTACCCCGAGTCTTTACCGTTGATCTATCAGGGGATTGAAGGCCTTATTTTGTAATCTATTCTGAGAAAACTTGTAATCTAAATACTCTGCTTTATCTCTAAACTCGTATTATGTATACTGAGTTTGTAAGACGATAACAGCTGGTTTTGTAATATATAGACTTAATTAATTTTCCGCCTTAGTTTAATTAAAGTCACGAAAAACCAGGTTGTTACAGTTGGTATCAAAGCTGTCTTGCGACCGTGAATAACTTAAAGTTATCTCATCTAGCGAGACGACACCTGGGCCAGACATACATATTAATATATATGTCAGGCATAGACTTATAGGATCAAATAATGAATTAGAAATCTTAGACCGCTAAAATAATAACTTAGAACGCTTTAAAAGTGAGAATGGGTAGAAACCTTAAGGACCGACCTTTGTAAATAAACGAACTACTACCCTAAAAATAAAATACGCTAACCATCGTATGCTTGCTACTTGTCAATGTGGTATTGATCAAACTAACAACTATCCTCGGATATAAAAATCGAAATAATAAACTTAACTCTCGAGAGGTGAAATGCTAAAGAAGTACCAAACTATACGAAGTGAGGGCATCTACTAAATCCTTAACCAATTTCACTAATGAAATTCTTAAACCTTTTGATGCTGTTTTTGTTCGATCAAAAATTTATATTCTCTTAATAGCCATTTTATTTCGTTCAAACAATATTTTTGCTGTTTGACTCCTTTCCTTAAAATCCCTCGTAGATGTCATCAACCGGCGATGCACCAACATGTGGAGACGGAAGGAATCATCGTTCGATCAACTGGAAGAAGAGCGCTCTCCGTGCCATTCCTGTACGTCCTGTTACTCCTGGGCTTGGACGAAGTACCCATGACAGAGTTGCGGCCTACAGGAAAGTCTTAGGAAACCCTCCGCGCAAATTCGCAGGAGACCGCGATACTTGCGTGAGTTGGATACATGAGATGGAAGCAAAGTTCGTTGAGGCAGGAGTTCATGAAGAGTGGAAAGTACGTCTGACCGAGAGATTCCTTAGAGGCGAAGCTTCCCATTGGTGGTTTACGGTACGCCACATGTCTACCGTTGGAGGAGGAAAGTTTCACGGGTGGATTTCCTTCAAATGCGGCCTCATACTCGCATGCCGTGCCATTACTGAGGGACACACCTTCGATGATGAAGAGCAGGAAGTCAGCGATGCGGAGTCTTCAAATGGGCTCTAGATCCAGTTAGCCCTATTAACTACTAGTTCGGACAACTTTTTGTAAAATCTTTAGTTTTTTTAGCTACCTAACCTCGGTGATTCTGTATGACACTATTAGGAATCGTTATCCCTACCTTCTACATTCAGTTATTGCCTATGAAATGTATTAGATGCATTTTACTACTCTAAATTGATGTAACCAACTTCTATCTTGCATTATATAATGTACCTCTTTTAGAACTATTCAAATTCACACAGTTTAATATTTTCAGAATGGCTGCAAACGGTATTCCTGACAATGACCTCGACCCTCAATTCTTAGAAGAAGAGGCACGGAGGAAAGGTTTTGAAGATGCAATCACCAAGATTGCTCAAGGCATGTACCAACACCAGGGTGGCGGAAACAACCAGTCCGCATTTGAGAGGTTCTCAAAACACAGACCTCAACCATACTCAGGCTCCGTCAACCCTACCGTTCTGACTGAATGGATCGAAGAAATGGAGAAGCTGTTAGAGCTCGATGAAGACACCACCTACGAGAAGGTGAATGTGGTAGCTTACTATCCGAAGGGAGAAGCCAACACCGTGGCGCTGATCAGTCCACCTTTCCCTGACGATATACAATTGGAGGCGAGTTCAAATCGCCATCGAGAACAAGTACTTCGGGAAGAGCTAAGATGGGAGATGGAAGAGAAATTCAGAACTTAGATCAAGGTGATATGTCTCTGCAGCATACACCAAAAGTATCGTGAGCTATCGGTTTGCTCCTAGAATATTAACTAACGAGGAGGAACTCGCAACTCGTTATGTAAGGGGCATGACTAATGATCTGAGGATAAACATGAGCGGGTTCAACTGTAAGAACTTTGCTGAGGCCTACGAAAAGGCAACAAGTATCTGGGCGTCAATCCAGAAGGGAGAAGCCGAGGAGAAAAAGAAAAAGAAGGTTTTTACTCCTCTTGTGGCGAGCGCTAGCTTTATCCATAAGCCACTTTTCGGTCGGTCGAAGTTTCGTAATCAAGACAACCGTAACAGAAACCATAACAGACCCCATTACCCCATTCAAAACCCCACCGCGAACGTCGCGAAAACCAACCAACCACTATTAGGGAATCCGCCTTTCCGAGCAAATCAATGCCGGTTCTGTCGACAGCCAAATCACCCGGGGAAACGTTGCAATGGAGAACCAGTAGTGTGCTTCACCTGTAAAGTAGTGGGGCACAAGTCTAACGAATGCCCAACGAGGGGTACCACTGCTAAGGCGAACACGGGACCACTGCCAGCCGTCCGGGTTCAGGGACGTGTGTACGTTCTAACCGAAACCGATGAAGGGTTCGAAGAATGTATCGATGTTGACGTCATCCAGGGTAAATTTCTAGTTAAATCTGTATCAGCTCTTACTTTATTCGATACAGGAGTTTAGTGTCATTTAGTTTTCTCAGAATTAATCAAACAATCCAAAATTACAAACTCCGAACTTGTCAAAACTAATATACCTCCACCGATGGGTAAAAATACCTCTTGTCCATCAAAATGCAATAATGTACGAATTACAATTCACCAAACAAATTTCCTTTTCAACTTCCTAGATTTTAAATTTTTATCGATCTCATTTATATACTTAACATCGTGGTTCGAACTTTTCATTCTTTCTTTATCGAAATTGTTTTATTTCCACTAATTCTTCTATTTTAGAGATATATACAACAAAGTTACTTTACGCCATCACTTATTTTAAATTTTCAATTTTACACGAAGTATGGCTCATAACATTCTGCTTGATTAGTAACATTATAATAATAATTTTTAAGAAAATGAGCTATGTCGACAAGGTTATCTATAATTCTCTAAAATTTTTAGTTTACCCATTCAATGATAACCTATATTCTTTTAATCTCATTAAAGCTCACATATTCCTTACGATCACTATGACTTTTACCTACCTTCCCTAATTACCAATTTTCATAAGGCCATACACCTCATAATGATCATTAAAAATAACCATAATAGTATTATTATGTATATACGTTTAAAATTTCTTAAGGGGGTAGGATAATAATTTAACTATACCCCAACTCTAATTTATTTCTAAAAGTTCTTACTTCAGCCTACTTTTAGGTTAACATTATTTCTGAAATTTAAATAAACGAGTTTTATTCCTAAAACACTTATTATTTTAATTTCATTTAATTCCGTACAAAACTTCTAGACCCTATCTTTTTGCGATTCTCTTTCGCGTCATTTTCAAAAATAACATTCTAGTAACATTTCTATGTTTATTTAAATATCTCATTAATAAAACAAACGCGATTTTGTTCCTCAATACTTTCACTCTATCCGACGTCCTTATATTAGTTAGGAAACTCAAACTTTTCCCAAAAAGTCTTATTCCAGCAAAACCAAATATTACTATCCAAATTCCTAAAATCTCAATATTCTCTCTAGTTGCCTTGTTTAACCTCGAGCAATTATCCACTCTATCCAAGTTTCGAGGACGAAACTTTTCTTAAGGGGGTAGGATTGTAACACTGTAACAACCTGGTTTTTCGTGACTTTAATTAAACTAAGGCGGAAAATTAATTAAGTCTATATATTACAAAACCAGCTGTTATCGTCATAAAACTCTGTATACATAATACGAGTTTAAGATAAAGCAGAGTTATTCGATTACATTCTCTCAAAATAGATCACAAAAATAAGGCCTTCAATCCCCTGATAGATCAACGGTCAAGACTCGGGGTACCTGCATTAACATCTCATCATTTTCCCGCACACTCTTTCGATACATGCAGTTTCTAAAGCAATATGCAGTATAAATAATGAATAATAAATAAACAAGGAAAACAAATAGCAAGTATGCAATTAAAGCACATAAGGAGATCATGATGATTCAATACGAGTATAAACCAATCAAATAACAACCCACGCTCACAAACAATCATACTCAACAAAATCACATTCCAATACTCAACCAAGTCATTCCGATAATCATCAAACAAACAAGGAAATATATTCAACATATGTTAACTAGTGAAAGTTCATTAGCGAGGCGGAAGCATGCAGACGTAATTTCGCAATAGTAGACAGGGCCAAACAGGTTGGACGTGTCTGACACACTAAATCCTAGTGGACAGGGCCAAACAGGTTGGACGTGGCTGACATACTAGACGTCCGCGCAATAGCGGTCAGGGCCGAACAAAGCGGACGTGTCTGAACAGGCTAAGGATACCTAAAGCGATAAGGACAGCCAAATCCCGAGTCTAATGTATGCATACACCACTATAGATAGGTTCAGATCATACTCGCCCTCGAGTAAGTAGTCACCTAATAATACGACTATCACCTTAGACGGGTACCGGGTGGGGCCGAGTTTCCAATTACCGTAGTATGGGCTCACGGAGATATCAATCATGCCCCATCCCTGAGGTTGTATATCCCGCACCGAAATAATACTTTATATAAAAATATTAGATCGCCTTTAGCAACTCTGGGAGGGAGCCAAAGTCCCCATAGACGGCTACCTCATTAACTTCGAATTCAAGAGTCGCGACATGGCGAACAATCCAAGTATTTTATTCAAGTAGTTCATTTCTTAATTTCTTATTTCCTCGTTCATTCAAAGTAGGTGACAATTCTGTAACTTAAATATATCGTCTAACTTTGTATAATGAAATTTTAGTTCTAGCAGTTCTTCAGGTAAACAAAACACATAGAAAGACTTAGTTAATTATTTGGAGTCCGATTGTAAATTTTAACTATTTTTTACTATTCATTATTTTACTATTCATCGTATTTACTATTCACCGTATTTACTATTCATCGTATTTACTATTCACCGTATTTACTATTCCTCGTATTTACTATTCCTCGTATTTGTACGTATTTTTATACGTTTGCGTATTTTTATACTTCGTATTCTATTCGTATTTTATACGTATGCGTATTCCTATACTTAGTATTTATTATTATATTTCCTTTATACTTAGTATTTTTATTTTATTTCCTTATACTTAGTATTTTCCTTTTATACTTAGTTTTCTTATACCTTACAACTATTTTTATACTTAGGATATTTTTAGGTTTTACAAAACCAACCTTTATTTTTCTAAGTATATAATTCTAGTTTTAAAGACGTTAGGTTCGTTTTGTACTTAGTGATTTTAAATAATAATACGGAAGTAAAACTCAATATAATCTAAGTATAAAATTCTAGGGTCAAAGTTGTTAAGTTCATTTTGTACTTGGTGACTTTAAATAACATTTTAAAAGTAAAACTCGGTTTTATTTAGTCATATACTTAACTAATCTTTTAGCGGTTTCCATTTTTAGCGAGGTTGTCGTAGTTCATTTTAAATAGTTCGTATGTCCACATCCAAATTTAAGCAAAGGCAGTAACACTCGACACTAATTCATTTTAATACGTGTAACGATTATTTTTATCGGTTTAGTTGATTCTTTTTATTAAAGATTCATTATACAATCTAATATAATCCTAATTATTAATCAACTTTAGTGACTAAGTGATAAATTCATTTTGACCAAAATTGACCAAAAATAATGGTGGATGCCGTGAGCCTTTATTCATTATAGTTATTTATTTCTTTTTTTGTTTTTATTAATAATTCATTACTTTAACTAATTAAATTACTAAAGTGATAAAAATAAAAAGTGACAAAAACATTTTTGGTCCAAAAATGACCCCAAGGCCGTGTACCCTTATACTTGTACCATTTATTTTCATTTTCTAATTTTATCTGTTTTTGACTTAACGCTTTTATACACTAATTATTCAATTCATCCTAAAGTGATTTAAACTAGTACATAAACAATAAATAACCAAAACTTATAAAAATTATGAATCAAACTAATTATATAAATGAAGAACACATGATTATTTGAAGAACCCTAATATTTTTCATATGATTGTTAATTAGTCAAATTTTCATATCTTTATATAATTTCCTCAAATTTTTATAGCAAGTCCATTTTACCTAAACTAATCTTAAAATGTTATTTAGAAAAATTAAAACTAAAAATTGGTCCAAATAAATCAAAAATGCCGTGTATATATATGTATGTCCATGATTTTTGATTTTTGATTTTTATACTTCTAATTCAATAACTAATTTACTTTATATCATTTATATGTTTAACATAAGTGAAAAACATATACAAACATTAACACACATAAATAAAAATCATTCAAACACAAGAATAACAACAAATATTCAAGAACACACATAACACTTTAAAACATTTAAATTTCATAACAAATTCATTTTAAGTCCTAAACACTAACTAATTATATTTTCATGTTCATCTTATTAAGAGTATTTTAAGCATGCAATTTACAAAAATTAAAGCAGAAATATTTAGTGAAAAATAAGGTGGTGGTAGTGTGGTGTATATATGTTCAACAAATTTTATTTTTCGATTTTTGTCTTCTAATTTAACATATGATACTAGGTGACATAAAACATCATGCATACAAATCAAAAACATAAAATCAATTACGAGGCGCTTATCACATAAGTGTCTGGGAAGCACCTTAGTTAGGTTAATGAAAATGATCTTAGCAGTTGTCGGGATCAATGATATGATCAAACCTGCTCAAGTCTACGCCTCCTCCTTGCTCCTCGTCTTTGGTTAGGATTAGTACATAAGAAATGAAATAAGCAAGTTAGTAATTTTATTTAAGCTAGACTAACTAAAATGAAAGTTTAAAGTGTAGAAGTATTTTATGTTTAGGTGACATTTGTGTTTTATATAATTTGATTCACTTTCTTAAATAAATATAAGCATGAAGAGTATGTGATTAACAAACTAATTGGTGAATGATTTATTTATGTGCTTAAAAGATTTAAAGTGTAAGAAATAAATGATTTAAAGAAGAAGAAGAAATGGAAGGATGGTGTTCTTCATGTTCTTGATGAGGATGAAGATAGCTTACAAATTCTTGAGTATGAGTTTATTTAGAGAGAAAAGCCTTAGAATATTTTTGGTGTTTGTGTATGTGTGTATGTCGTGTGGTAGTAGTAGGGTGATTGTAGTTGTGAGTCTTGTATTATGTAGTAAGTTTAAGTAAGGAAATGTAATGTAATGTGTGAATGCATTAGTGATTAAATTTTGTGTTCTCACTTAAACTAGAAGAGGCTATATGTAATGATGAATTTAAGTAGATGTGTAAGGTAGATTGGACATGGTAGTAAAGGGGACATGGTGGTGTAAGAGGAAAAGAAGAATGGAAGAAGATAAGCTAAGACCATGGAGAGTCCAAGAATTTCGACCATACATGCATGTACCATGGCTCGATTTTTCGTTTTGAAATTTTCGATTCTTGCGTCTGAAAAGTCCCAAAATAAAATATATAGTCTTAAAATAATGTTTTGAAGTAAGATCGAAAATAAAAATGAGGAAAATCGTAGAAGGGTGATCAAAACAAAAATTGGCCTTAGGATCCTCGAAACTTTGAAATAAAATCTTGTTGGATCGAAATGTATATTTTTTTTTGTGGAATGTTCTTGAATTAAATCATTATGCTTAAACGTCAAAAATTTTACCGCTTTAGGCTTAGTGTAACTCAATATATCGAGTTTTAGCGAAAGTGTTAGTTAAATCAAAATGAAATAGTAATTTGATATTATTATTATATGTTTTGTTAGTAATAATCAAAATGATTAAGCTTAACTAGTTTTTAATTAGGTTAGGATTATGAGTAAGTATATTTAAGAAAAGATTAGGTGACTTAATCACATTTAGGTGGCTTGGCCATTTGGTCAACGTTTGACCTCGATTTGCGTGCCAAAATTTGTCGTTGAGAAAATTGTCGAGGATTCTTTGTTTGATTTATCGAGTTTGAAAATGTAAAAATAAAGTTCAAATTCAAAGTAATTCAAAACGGTTTTAATTTAGGTGCAAAATAACTTGTAGTATAATGTGTTAGAAAAATATTGAGCGAGATTGTTAAATTAAAGACTTGCGCAATTATAAATAGGCTTAACTTGACATGGAGTGTTACAAGTTTAGCGAAAAAAAATTCAGTCGCATTTTTATTATAAGGAAAAAGGTTGAATTTAATTTAAGGGATTAAATTCTTTCATAATATTTTGCTATAAAAACACGGGGTGTTACAATCCTACCCCCTTAAGAAAAGTTTCGTCCCCGAAACTTGGAAAGAGTGGATAACTGCTCGAGGTTAAACAAGGCAGTTAGAGAGAATATTGAGATTTACGCCTTTGGATAATAATATTTGGTTTTATTGGGATAAGACTTGTTGAAAAGTTTGAGTTTTCAAATTAATATCAAGGCGTCGGGTAGAGGGAAAATATTGGAGAATAAAATCGTGCTTGTTTTATAAATGGGGTATTTAAATAAGTATAGCAATGTTACTAGAATGTTATTTCTGAAAATGACATGAAAGAGGTTCACAAAAAGGTAGGGTCTAGAAGTTTTGTACGGATTTAAATGAAGTTAAAATATTAAGAGTCTTAGGAATAAAAATAACTTATTTAGTTTTGAGAATACGTGTTAACCATAAAATAGTTTGAAAATAAGAAATTTCAGATTTTAGTAGGACTTTAATATAGTCAAAAGATAGGCCTACCCCCTTAAGAAGTTTTAAACGTATATATCTAATATTATTATTGTTACCTTTAATGACCACTTAAATAAAATATATAGCCTTAGGAAAAGGGACGACAATGAGGGAAAATGGATAGAAGTCGCAGTGATCATAAGGAGGATATGAGCTTTATTAAATTTAAGAGGAATATTGGTTATCGTGGAATGGTTAAATGAAATGTTTAAGGGATTATGGATAACCTTGTTGATATAGCTCATTTTCTTAAAATTGTTATTATAATGTTAATAGATGAAGCGGGGATGTTAAAATCATGTTTCGGTTGAGATTGAAATTTATAATAATGGATGACGTAAGAATCTAAAATTTTTGTATATATATATTTCTAAAATAGAGGAAATAGTAGAAAACAATTTCAAGGATTTTAGAAATAAAGGAAATAAGATTTTGAACCATGAAGTTTCAAAAATGTTTCGAATTACGATACAAAGATTTGACGGAACAGCAAAAATTTTCAAGGATATTTTTATAGAGAACGTATGAAAACAATTTTTAGAAGCAAATATTTAAGAGGTTGATAAGAATCTTAAATATAGGGGGTCAAAAACAAAATGAGGTCGTAAAGGAAATTTGTGTGATGGATTGTAATTTGTACATTATCGTATTTTGAAAAACGAGACATATCTTGCCCTTCGGTAGGGGTAGATTGGTTTTGATTTGCTTGTGACTTGTGAGTTTGATTTGTTTAATAAAATTGGAGGAAACAAAATATAGTGAGTCTCCTTTATTGAGTAAAATAAAAGTAAGTATAGAGTTAACTAGGACTTTTACCAGTGATGTTGTCAACATCGATAACGTCTTCAGCACCCTCTTCCGATTCGGTCAAAATGTACACACGCCCTTGGACCTTCACTACCGGTGCCGTGGTCCCGCGTTTGCCTTTGTAATCGTACCCTTCTTTGGGCATTCATTTGACTTGTGCCCCACTACATTGCAGGAAAAACACACTACTGGTTCTCCATTACATTGTTTTCCTGGGTGAATCGGTTGTCGGCAGCGACGACACTGGCTTGGCTGTAAGGTCGAAGCCTCAGGAATTTGTTGATTGTTCCTTGGAACGTATGTGGTGGGGTTTCGGTTAAAAATCTGATCTGCCCTGGTTCTTATTACGGTTGTCTGAACCCTGATAACTCGAGCGGCCATAAAGTGGTTTCTGAATGAAGCTAGCACTTGTCACAGGAGGAGTAAAAACCTTCTTTTTCTTTTTCTCCTCGGCTTCTCCCTTCTGGATTGACGCCCAGATACTTGTTGCCTTTTCGTAGGCCTCAGCAAAGTTCTTACAGTTGAACCCGCTCATGTTAATCCTCAGATCATTAGTCATGCCCCTTACATAACGAGTTGCGAGTTCCTCCTCGTTAGTTAATATTCTAGGAGCAAACTTAGATAGCTCCTGATACTTTTCGGTGTATGCCTGCAGAGACATATCACCTTGATCTAAGTTCCTGAATTTCTCTTCCATCTCCCATTTTAGCTCTTCCCCGAAGTACTTGTTTTCTAGCAGCAGTTTGAACTCGCTCCAGTTATAGATCCTTAGGGAACGTGGATCCGATCGAGCGCCACCAATATTGGCCTCCCTTTCAAGTAGTACGCTACTACATTCACCTTTTCATTAGGTGGCGTCTTGCTCGATTCTAATAGTTTTTCCATCTCTTCAATCCATTCTGTCAAGACAAGAGGGTTGACGGAACTGTGTATGGTTGAGGTCTGTGTTTCGAGAACCTCTCAAATGCGGACTGGTTGTTTCCGCCACCCTGGTGTTGGTACATGCCTTGAGCAATCTTGGTGATTGCATCTTCAAACCCCTTTCTCCTTGCCTCTTCCTCAAGAAATTGTTGGTTGAGGTCATTGTCAGGAATATCATTTGCAGCCATTCTGAAAATTACCAAAATCCAAAAGTTACAAAGCTTCCTAATTTCTTCTCGATGAAGTGAACTATGACGGAGGGTTAGAAACCAAGCTCAGAAAATAACATAAGAGTTCAGGTATATGCTCGAGGGATATGGAGTTGAGTCTGAGAATTGACAAAAGTGAGGAAGAAGTTTATGAAATCGTAGAGTAAGGTTGAAACCATTCTACTAAATTGAGGGAAAAGAAGATCAGTTTACGAAGGGAATCACTGATTTAGAATATCAATCGTTTCTAAGAATTAAAAAATTTACGAGATTGATAAATCATTGAGTTGACTCTATCTTAAAATCATGGAAAGATTAGATGTCAGGAAATTTTTATGATTTAGAAAATGAGAATTGAAAAGCGTTGAAATGATGGTGACAATTCAAGAACGGTTTGATATGGTTGTAGAAACACTTTTAGTTCAACAGAACTCTTCAAGTCTTGAATGTCTTCTCGTTCCACATAAATCCTGTTGCGTCCATTTGTTGCACTTGAATTCTCGTCGTCTTGACTTTGATTTATACGACTCGTTTTTGAAGTAACGTTAGCATAAGAGATTAGTTAGTCAAACAGGTTAGCCATAGAGCAATTAGCAGGTAAAAGAATTATAAAAGTACGATTCTAACGCTCGCCTAACTAGCTTATTACTCTTAGGTCGGTCCTTAAGATTCTACCCCTTCTCACATTTTTAATGATCTAAGTTATTATTTTTAGTGATCTTGTAACACCCCGTGTTAATTTAAGCTAATTATAATTAGGAAATCAATAATTAATCATCCTCGCTCACTGAATTTCCTAAAACAATACACTACAATCATTTTTGCACCTAAACTAAAACCATTTTGAATTACTTTGAATTTGAACTTTATGTTTACATTTTCAAACTCGATAAATCAAATGGAGAATCCTCGACAATTTTCTCAACGGCAAATTTTGGCACGCAAATCGAGGTCAAACATTGACTAAAGGGCCAAGCCACCTAAATGTGATTTAGTCACCTAACCCTTTATTAAATATAATTACTCATAATCCAAACCTAATTAAAGTAGCTTAAGCTTAATCATATTGATTATTACTAACACAACATATAATAATAATATCAAATTACTATTCCACTTTGATTTAACTAACACTTTCACTAAAACTCGATATATTGAGTTACACTAAGCCTAAACTGATAAACTTTTTGACGTTTGAGGATAATGATTTAATTCGATAACATTCAACAAAAAAAATATATTTCGATCGAATAAAATTTTATTTCAAAGTTGAGACAAACTAGTACCCAAATTTTGTTTGAATTCGTTTGAGGTTTATTTTCATTTTTATTTTCGATCTCACTTCTAAACATTATTTCAAGACTATATATTTCATTTTGAGACTTTTCGCGTACGCGTAAATCGAAAATTTCAAAAACGAAAAATCGGGCCAAGTGATCCATGTTGGCCGAGATTTTGGAGCTACCAAGCTCAACATTGTCTTCCTTTTTCCTTTTGCTTTTCCTACACAATTGTTCCCTTGTCTCAAGCATGCATTCCTTCCTCTTACAAGCATGCCTTACCCCTCTTACACACATGTGTCTCCTTGTCTCAAGCATGCCCTTATTTTCCTTACACAAGTTTACAACTTACATACTACAAACTTACATACTACAAAAAAATAAAACAACTACTACTACATACTACACACACACGACACAAACACAAGCACAACACACAAACACTTAACTCTTTTTCTCTCTAAATAATTCATACTCAAAGAACTTGTAAGCTTAAACTCATCTCCAACCTCAAGAACACCTCTTGAATCTTCATCCTCTTTAATTCATTTCTTCCTTAAAACTTTCATTTCATTTGCTTAAATTTATTAGCATACTTAAATAAATCCTCACCATTTATATTTAGTACTCACTCCTTATCTTTACATGCAAATTAAAAATGAACATAAATCAAAATCACTTAAAATACAAACATCACCTAAACTAAAAAAAAACAATACTACACATAAAACTTTTAGTATAGTTTAACTAGCTTAAATAAATTACTAACTTGTGTATTTCATTTTTATGTACTCTCCTAATCAAAGACGAGGAGCAAGGTGGTGGAGTTGATCTTAGCCAATTCGATCATATCATTGATCCCGACAACTGCTAAGCTATTTCACTCATAACCTAACTAAGGTGCTTCCCGCACATTTATATGATAAGCGCCTCGAATTTGATTATGTGTTATTGTTTTTGATGCATGTATGATTTATTTTATCACCTAGTATTTCACATGTTAAATTAGGAGACAAAAATCGAAAAATAAAATATATTGTCCATATGTACATCACACGACCTAACCCTCAATTTTTGTCTAACTTTTCGACTTAATTTTTGTAAATTGCATGCTTAAAATACTTATAATGAAATGAACATGAGGATATAATTAGTTTTTGTTTAGGATTTAAAATGAATTTGTTATGAATTTTTAAGTGTTTTAATGTATTATGTGTGTTCTTGAATGTTTATGTTATTCTTGTGTTTTGAATGATTTTATTTATGTGTGTTAATGTTTTGTTATGTTTTCTACTTATGATTAAATACATAAATAATATAAGATAAATTAGTTATTGAATTAGAAGTATAAAAATCAAAAATCAAAATTTATGGACATATATATATATACACGGCCAAATTGATTTATATGGACCAATTTTTAGTTTTAATTTTTCTAAATAACATATTATGATTAGTATAGTTAAATTAGACTTGTATGAAAAATTTGAGAAAATTATATAAACATATAAAAATTTGACTAAATAATGTTCATATTAAAAACATTAGAGTTCATCACATCTTCATTGTGTTCTTCATCATATGACTAAGTTTTGATTTATAAATTTTTATAAGTTTTAGTATTTATCGTTTTTGTTTACTAGTTTAAATCACCTTAGATTAATTTGATTAATTAGTATATAAAAACTTTAAATCAAAAACCGATAAAATTAGAAAACAAAAATAAATGGTGTAAGTATAATAGGCCACGGTTTTGGGTTGAATTTTAGACCTAAAATGGATTTGTCACTTTTTATTTTTACCACTTAAGAAATTAAAATAGTTAAAGTAGTGATTTATTAATAAAAACAACAAAAGAAATAAATAGCTAAATAAATAAAGGCTCACGGCATTAGGGTTATTTTTGGGTCAATTTTGGTCAAAATGAATTTATCACTTAGTCACTAAAATTGATTTATAAGTAGGATTATATTAGATTGTAAAATGAACCGTTAATAAAAAGAATCAACTAAACCGATAAAAATAAACGTTACCCGTATTAAAATGAATCTTGTCGAGTGCTACTACCTATGCTTAAATTTGGATGTGGACTTACGGACTATTTAAAATGAACTACGACAACCTCGCTAAAAATGGAAACCGCTAAAAGATTAGTTAAGTATACGACTAAATAAAACCGAGTTTCACTTCTAAAATGTTATTTAAAATCGCCAAGTACAAAATGAACTTAACAACTTTGACCCTAGAATTTTGTACTTAGATTATATTAAGTTTTACTTCCGAAATCATTTTTCAAATCACTAAATACAAAACGAACCTAACGACTTTAAAACTAGAATTTTACACTTAGAAAATAAAACGCTTAGTTTTATTTTCTAAAATATCCTTCGTATAAAAAAATGTATAAGAGTATAAAGATACTAAGTATAAATAAAGTCAAATAATAAATACTAAAGTATAAAGAAAATAAAATAAAAATACTAAAGTATAAAGAAAATAAAATAAAAATACTAAGTATAAAGAAAATAAAATAATAAATACTAAGTATAAGAATACATATACGTATAAAATACGAATAAAATACGAAGTATAAAAATACGTACAAATACGGAATACGAAAATACGAATACGTATAAATACGAGGAATAGTAAATACGAGGAATAGTAAATACGATGAATAGTAAATACGGTGAATAGTAAAATAATGAATAGTGAAAAATATTTAAAAGTTACGAACTGACTCAAATAAATAATTTAGTCTTTTTATGTGTTCTGTTTTACCTGAAGAACTGTTGTTACTAAAGTTTCATTATACAAGTTTGACGTTATATTTATGATACAAGTTTGTCATTATTGTTATTTATGAGCAAGAGAATGAGAAGTTAAGAAAACGAGTACTTGAATAAAAGACTAGGATTGTTCGCCATGTTGCGACTCTTGAAATTGGGTTAACGAGGTAGTCAGATATGGGGACTTGGGCTCCCTCCCAGAGTTGCCCAAGGCGATTAACAATCTTAAGATTTCTTTTCGGCGCGGAGTATCAACCTCAGGGATGGGGCATACTTGATATTACCGTGGGCCCATATATCGATTGGAACGCCAACCCCATCCGGGGGTACCCGTCTCTGGTGATAGTCGAACATTTTCTTGGTGAATACCTTTTGATTAGCGAATAAGTATGATCCTCGATAGGTGGTGTATGCATACATTAGACAAGGGATTAGGCCGTCCTTATTACCTTAGATATCTTTAGCATATTCAGTTACGTCCGATTTCGTTCGGCCCTGGCTGCTACTGCGCGGATTATGTCTGCATGCTTCCGCCTTACTAACGAAGATTCATTTGTTATCACATGTTGAATGCATTTCCTGGTTTGTTTGATGATTATCTGAATGATTTGGTTGAGTATTGGAATGTGATTTGTTGAGTATGTTTATCTGTGAGCGTGGTATGTTATTTGGTTGGTTTATACTCGCATTAAATCATCATGATCTCCTTATGTGTTTTTGCTTGCATACTTGCTATTTGTTTTCCTTGTTTATTTATTATTCATATCGCATATTGCTTTAGAATTGCCTGTGTCGAAAGAGTGTGCGGGAAAATGATGAGAGTTTAATGCTTTTGAGTCTTGACCGTTGATCTATCGAGGATTTGAAGGCCTTATTTTGTAATCTATTTTGAGAGGACTTGTAATCTAAATACTGCTTTTATCTATAAACTCGTATTATGTATACCGAAGTTTGTTAAACGATAACAATTTGGTTTTGTAATATATAGACTTAATTAATTTTCCGCCTTAGTTTAATTAAAGTCACGAAAAACCAGGTTATTACGATTAATTATCGAGTCGCCTTTGACCGTGAATGACTTAAAGTTATCTCACATAGCGAGACGACACCTGGGCCAGACATTCATATCATATGTCAGGCATAGACTTATAGGATAAAATAATAAACTAGGAATCTCTAGATCGCTAAAATAATAACTTAGATCAGTTTAAAATGTGAGAAAAGGGTAGAATCTTAAGGACCGACCAAATAATAATGAACTAGTTAGATGAGCGTTAGAATCTTAACTTTATGATTCTTTACTTGCTATTTGCTCTATGGCTAACTCTAGTTTGACAAAGGCCCTTAGGATGACGTCCTTCAGTTACTCCCGTAACAATTTACCACGACGTCCACCAATGATGCCACTAGATGCATATATAAGTGGCCAGTCCCACGTCATAGAGCAATACGTGGAAGCCAATGGGATCACAACGAGCAGACCCTACCACACAAAGGGCATTGGCATAGGCCTGACGCTGATTGAGAGCTTCCACCCATACGACGAATTTTGGGCACCTCTAGGATGGCGACTTCTCTTGGATTACGATCTATATATGGATCGCATGTATCACCCCGACCCACTCTTGAGGGAGATGCAACCACCAGGGTGGATGGAACACGAGGTACTACTTGAGGACTTGATGGAGCAAGAATATAAACACGACTATCCTCCACCTCCACCCGATGCCATCATACCTCCAATCATATGGGAGAGAGATTTCACCTCTGGAAGACTCTTGAGGGTTGCGAATCATATTTAGGGTCATTTGACTCCAGTTTGTAAAATATATGTAACGGACTTTTAACCATCCTAAGAACGATCTTAATATCGTCTTCTTTTCCTACGGCTATGGATGTTATGTTCGGATGTGACGTTTGGTGAACTTATGTATTATATTCCTTTGAAATGTAATATTTTACCCATGTATATGTTTATATATATGGAGACGTTATGTTACTACCTAGTCTTGTGCTTTTCCTAATTCATTATTTTAAAATTTTACATACATGTTGTACTTCCAAATCTCATTTAAATTACCTTATCTAAATTGATTTCAGATGAGACTACCGTGCGGTAAGAAGTACTCCGAATGGACCCCAAAAGAGAAGGCCCGCAAAAAGGCCATCGAGGCCTACGCGCGACGTCAACAATTGAAGTCATGGAAGAGATCACAGGACTCGAGCAATGCGGAAGTCGACTGGAAGACTAGGGCACTTAAGACTCCGTATATGGAACATCGAATTCCTGATCATCTTCGCCGATCCTCAGAATATACAGATGTGATCGAAGCGTTCATGCAGGGAAAACCTGAGACATTTGAGGGGATCAGTGGGACACTATACCCATGGATCAGGAGTATGAATGCGAGGTTCCTGGAACACTCCGTTAGAGAGGAATGGAAAACCTCCCTAGCAGCTGCGTGCCTTGACGAGGAGGCCAAAGCATGGTGGAGGCGACTACGCTCCCCAGCTATACTTGAGGGTGAGTACTACCTGAGCTGGGAGGATTTCAAACTTGGCTTGAGCGACATGACTTATGCTGTTAAGTATAAGTATAGCTTCATGAGGAGGAGGAGCATCGCTACTCGAAATTTGCATAGGACCTAGGGCTAATCTTTTGTCATTCTCGATCAAATTTTATATCTCATGAGGATGTATCTAAACTTTTATGTTATTTTGTCAACTTATAACTAAGTTTTCACCTTAGTTCATTTCATAGAGAATGTATTAGGAGGCTTGTAACGTTTTGATGTAAACCTTTTACATTATCAATGAAATGTCTTTTACCTTGCATTTTATATTATGTCTATCTTTTGGATCTACTCAAAATTCATACAAGGTAATATTTTGAATGGATGCAAACAACTTAAACAACATGGACAACCCGAACTTCGCTCAACATTTCTTTGAAGAAGAAGCAAGGAGGAAAGGTTTCAAGATGCAATTACAAAAATTGCTCAAAATATGTATCAACATCGTAGTGAAACAATCAGTCAGCATTTGAGAAGTTCTCCAAGCACCGACCCCAAACTTTTTTCGCTCTGTCGACCCCACAGTCTTGACAGAGTGGATCGAAGAGATGGAAAAGTTACTAGAACTGAGCAAGACACCACCTAACGAAATGGTGAACGTGGTAGCGTACTACCTGAAAGGAGAAGCAAATAGTTGGTGGCGCCTGATCAAAGCCCAATTTCCCCTAAGGCTCTATAACTGGAGTGAGTTTAAGACCATGTTGGAAAACAAGTACTTTGGGGAAGAGTTGAAGTGGGAAAAAGAAGAAGAGTTCAGGAATCTAACCCAGGGTGAAATGTCCCTACAAGCTTACACAGAAAAATATCAGGAACTGTCCAAGTTTGCTCCTAAGATATTGACTAGCGAGGAGGAACTCGCAACTCGTTACGTACGAGGCATGGACAATGACCTGAGGATAAACATGAGCGGATTCTACCGTAAGAACTTCATTTGTAGCCTACGAAAAGGCAACGTGTATCTGGGCACCCATCCAGAAGAGGGAAGCTGAGGAGAAGAAGAAGAAGAAGACGTTCACGCCCCCTGTGGCGAGTGCCAGTTTTATCCATAAACCCATGTTTGGTCGCCCGGGTTATCAGAATCAAGACAGCCGCAATAAGAACCAAGGCAAGACTCATTTCTACAACCGCAACACCACTCCGTACGTTGCAAAGAGTACCCAACAACCGCTTCCCAAAGCTCCGACCGTACAAGCAGGTCATTGTCACTTACGACAACCGAATCATCCAGGGAAGCGTTACGGAGAGCCGGTGGTGTGCTACTTCTGTAAGGTAGTTGGGCACAAATCGAATGAATGCCCAAAGAGGGGTATTTCTGCAAAGGCAAATGCGGGACCACCGCCAGCCGTCAGGGTTCAGGGACGTGTATACGTCTTGACAGAAGCGGAAGAAGGGGCTGATGATATTATCGATGTCGACGTTATCACCGGTAAATTTCTGGTTAACTCTGTGCCTGCTTTCATTTTATTTGATACAGGAGCTTCCCTATCTTTTATATCCTCAAAATTTATCAAACAATCCAAACTCACAAACCCTGAACAAATCAGAACTAACATATCACTACCAGATGGTAAAAACATTCCTTGTTCTTCAAAATACAATAACGTAAAAATCTCGATTCACAAAACAGAATTCCTGTCAGACCTTGTATTGTTTGACCTTCCCGAGTTCGATGTAATACTGGGAATGAACTGGCTAGCTCGTCATAACGCAACATTTAAATGCCACGACCAGAAAATCACTTTGAAAACTAACCAAGGGAAGGAAGTGTCATACCAGAGTTTTAAGAGGAAAGGAGGAGTGAAGTTAGTATCTGTACTGAAGCTTCAGAGTATGGAGAGGAAAGGGCACCAGGTATATTTTTGCAGCATTACTAAGGTCGAGGACACTCTACGCATTGAAGATATCCCAATCGTGAATGAATACCCCGATGTTTTTCCAGACGTATTACCAGGTATGCCTCCTGCACGAGATGTTGAATTCTCGATCGACCTCATACCGGGCACGTCACCTATATCAAAGGCACCATACAGGATGGCGCCTGTCGAACTCCAAGAACTCAAGAAACAGTTGGAGGAGATGATTGAATTGGGATTCATAAGACCGAGTGTTTCACCTTGGGGTGCACCGGTACTCTTTGTAAAGAAGAAGGATGGGAGTATGAGGCTTTGCATTGACTACAGAGAACTGAACAAGGTGACAATCAAAAATCGTTATCCTTTGCCTAGGATAGACGATCTCTTTGACCAGCTCAAAGGAGCAGGAGTGTTCTCCAAGATTGACCTAAGGTCAGGATACCATCAGATTGCGGTCCGCAAAGAGGATATACAAAAGACTGCTTTCAGATCAAGGTACGGACATTACGAGTTCAAAGTAATGCCGTTCGGCCTTACCAACGCTCCAGCAGTATTTATGGACCAAATGAACAGGACCTTTCATGAATATCTCGACATCTGCGTGGTCGTGTTCATTGACGACATCCTGATCTACTCCAAGGATAAAGAAGAACACGCAGAGCACCTACACATTATCCTAAGTATCTTGAGAGACCATAAATGGTATGCCAAATTTTCAAAGTGTGAATTTTGGTTAGGCCAAGTGGCGTTCCTAGGCCATGTAATCTCCAAGGAGGGAGTAATGGTAGATCCAGCAAAGATCGAAGCTGTCAAAGAATGGATAGCACCAAAAACAGTCACGGAAGTCAGAAGCTTCCTAGGATTGGCTGGCTATTATCGAAGGTTTGTTCCTGATTTCTCGAAGGTAGCCCGCCCAATGACTAAACTGCTACAAAAGGAATCAAAGTTCTTATGGAGCGACGATTGTGAGAAGGCGTTCCAAGAACTTAAGAAAAGGCTTACCATCGCTCCGGTTTAACCTTGCCAATGGATGGAGACGAATATGAAGTGTCATGTGGCGTCATTGAATGGTTTGGGTTGCGTACTGATGCAACAAGGGAAAGTAATAGCGTACGCATCCAGACAACTTAAAGTACACGAAAGAAATTACCCAACTCACGACCTGGAACTTGCTGCAGTCGTATTTGCACTGAAGATTTGGCGTCATTATCTCTATGGGGTCAGCATCAAATTCTACACCGACCACAAGAGCTTAAAGTACATCTTTACCCAGAGGAATTGAACATGAGGCAGCGTAGGTGGTTAGAATTGATCAAGGATTACAAAATCGAGTTATTGTACCACGAAGGAAAGGCCAACGTAGTTGCTGACGCACTGAGTCGTAAGGCAATACATACTCTGAACAACATTTGGGAAATACCCTCGGATATTACCCAAGACCTGAAAAGGCTGAGCTTGGATCTGGTACAGTCAGATGACGTTGACCTAAATGCAATGGTGGTAGAACCAGATTTATTCCATGATATACGAGCACTACAGTGGGAAGACCCAGCCTTGTTAGAAATCAGAGAAAGGGTTCCATCAGAGGGAACAGAAGGGTTTGAGATCTACACTGATGGAAGTCTACGCTTCAACGGCAGGTGGTGCATACCTAACAATGAAGATTTGAAACGCAAAATCCTTGACGAAGCACATAGTACCCGCTACTCGGTACATCCTGGCTCAGACAAGATGTACAAGGACCTGAAATTACGCTTCTGGTGGATAAGAATGAAGGCGGAGATAGCCGAATATGTAGCCAGATGTATGATTTGCCAGAAGGTAAAATTTGAACACCAGAGACCAGGAGGACTACTCCAACCGTTGGAGATTCCTCAAGGGAAGTGGGATTCCATATCCATGGATTTTATCATGGGGTTACCAAGGACAGCAGGTGGCAAGGATGCGATATGGGTTATTGTAGATCGTCTAACTAAAGCAGCTCACTTCGTCCCGATCAAGGAGACTTGGGGATTGGAAGAACTGGCCAAAGCTTACGAAAAGGAAATAATACGACTCCATGGCGTTCCCCTCGACATCATATCGCAGAGGACGCAAGATTTACATCGCATTTCTGGAAGAAATTGCAAGAGGCTTTGGGTAGTAAATTGAAAATGAGTACGGCTTTTCATCCAAAGAATCGACGGTCAGGCGAGGCGAACTATCCGTTCTTGGAAGACATGTTAAGGGCTTGTTCGATGGAATTCAACGTGAACTGGGAAAAGAGCTTACCTCTCGTTGAATTTTTATACAACAATAGCCATCATGCTAGTCTAGGGTGTGCTCCTTTTGAGGCACTGTATGGCAGAAAGTGTCGCAGTCCGGTTTGTTGGAGCAGCTAGTGATAATGTGGGTCTGGACCCCAGGTTATACAGATCGATTGAACACATAAAGGTTATTCGGGAGGCGACTACAAGCGGCTCAAGATCGCCAAAAGAAATATGCAAGCGAGCACCGTCGACCTATTGAGTTCAACGATTGGAGATAAGGTCTTCTTAAAGGTCTCACCCATGAAAGGGTAAGGCGTTTGATGAAGGGGAAGCTTAGTCCAAAGTACATCGGACCCTACGAAATACTTGAACGAATTGGCGAGGTGGCATACCGACTCGCCTTACCGCCAAACTTATCCAAAGTGCACGATGTATTCCACGTATCTCAGCTCAGGAGATACAGAAGCGACCCGAGCCACAATGTTACGCCCCATGGGATCGCCATCGAGCCTAACATGCTTTACTCACGAAAAACGGTGGAAATTCTCGCCAGAGAGACCAAGCTCTTCTGACGCAAGTCGATACCCTTAGTCAAGGTTCTCCTGGAGGGGACGGAAGACCGAACAAGCAACATGGGAGGCCAGAGGCGTTGATGAAGGAAAAGTACCGAGGAGTGTTTAGCTTACAGTAACTTTAACCACCCAGAGTACTTTAAGTTTCGGGGACGAAACTTCTTTAAGGGGGGAGGATTGTAACACCCCGTGTTAATTTAAGCTAATTATAATTAGGAAATCAATAATTAATCATCCTCGCTCACTGAATTTCCTAAAACAATACACTACAATCATTTTTGCACCTAAACTAAAACCATTTTGAATTACTTTGAATTTGAACTTTATGTTTACATTTTCAAACTCGATAAATCAAATGGAGAATCCTCGACAATTTTCTCAACGGCAAATTTTGGCACGCAAATCGAGGTCAAACATTGACTAAAGGGCCAAGCCACCTAAATGTGATTTAGTCACCTAACCCTTTATTAAATATAATTACTCATAATCCAAACCTAATTAAAGTAGCTTAAGCTTAATCATATTGATTATTACTAACACAACATATAATAATAATATCAAATTACTATTCCACTTTGATTTAACTAACACTTTCACTAAAACTCGATATATTGAGTTACACTAAGCCTAAACTGATAAACTTTTTGACGTTTGAGGATAATGATTTAATTCGATAACATTCAACAAAAAAAAATATATATTTCGATCGAATAAAATTTTATTTCAAAGTTGCGAGACAAACTAGTACCCAAATTTTGTTTGAATTCGTTTTGAGGTTTATTTTCATTTTTATTTTCGATCTCACTTCTAAACATTATTTCAAGACTATATATTTCATTTTGAGACTTTTCGCGTACGCGTAAATCGAAAATTTCAAAAACGAAAAATCGGGCCAAGTGATCCATGTTGGCCGAGATTTTGGAGCTTCCAAACTCAACATTGTCTTCCCTTTTTCCTTTTGCTTTTCCTACACAATTGTTCCCTTGTCTCAAGCATGCATTCCTTCCTCTTACAAGCATGCCTTACCCCTCTTACACACATGTGTCTCCTTGTCTCAAGCATGCCCTTATTTTCCTTACACAAGTTTACAACTTACATACTACAAACTTACATACTACAAAAAAATAAAACAACTACTACTACATACTACACACACACGACACAAACACAAGCACAACACACAAACACTTAACTCTTTTTCTCTCTAAATAATTCATACTCAAAGAACTTGTAAGCTTAAACTCATCTCCAACCTCAAGAACACCTCTTGAATCTTCATCCTCTTTAATTCATTTCTTCCTTAAAACTTTCATTTCATTTGCTTAAATTTATTAGCATACTTAAATAAATCCTCACCATTTATATTTAGTACTCACTCCTTATCTTTACATGCAAATTAAAAATGAACATAAATCAAAATCACTTAAAATACAAACATCACCTAAACTAAAAAAAAAACAATACTACACATAAAACTTTTAGTATAGTTTAACTAGCTTAAATAAATTACTAACTTGTGTATTTCATTTTTATGTACTCTCCTAATCAAAGACGAGGAGCAAGGTGGTGGAGTTGATCTTAGCCAATTCGATCATATCATTGATCCCGACAACTGCTAAGCTATTTCACTCATAACCTAACTAAGGTGCTTCCCGCACATTTATATGATAAGCGCCTCGAATTTGATTATGTGTTATTGTTTTTGATGCATGTATGATTTATTTTATCACCTAGTATTTCACATGTTAAATTAGGAGACAAAAATCGAAAAATAAAATATATTGTCCATATGTACATCACACGGCCTAACCCTTAATTTTTGTCTAATTTTTCGTTTTAATTTTTGTAAATTGCATGCTTAAAATACTTATAATGAAATGAACATGAGGATATAATTAGTTTTTGTTTAGGATTTAAAATGAATTTGTTATGAATTTTTAAGTGTTTTAATGTATTATGTGTGTTCTTGAATGTTTATGTTATTCTTGTGTTTTGAATGATTTTATTTATGTGTGTTAATGTTTTGTTATGTTTTCTACTTATGATTAAATACATAAATAATATAAGATAAATTAGTTATTGAATTAGAAGTATAAAAATCAAAAATTAAAATTTATGGACATATATATATATACACGGCCAAATTGATTTATATGGACCA
Source organism: Dianthus caryophyllus (assembly GCA_023091065.1). Classification (NCBI taxonomy): domain Eukaryota; kingdom Viridiplantae; phylum Streptophyta; class Magnoliopsida; order Caryophyllales; family Caryophyllaceae; genus Dianthus; species Dianthus caryophyllus. The sequence continues at coordinate 26,745,140 of CM041524.1, forward strand.
ATTTTTAGTTTTAATTTTTCTAAATAACATATTATGATTAGTATAGTTAAATTAGACTTGTATGAAAAATTTGAGAAAATTATATAAACATATAAAAATTTGACTAAATAATGTTCATATTAAAAACATTAGAGTTCATCACATCTTCATTGTGTTCTTCATCATATGACTAAGTTTTGATTTATAAATTTTTATAAGTTTTAGTATTTATCGTTTTTGTTTACTAGTTTAAATCACCTTAGATTAATTTGATTAATTAGTATATAAAAACTTTAAATCAAAACCGATAAATTTAGAAAACAAAAATAATTGGTGTAAGTATAATAGACCACGGTTTTGGGTTGAATTTTAGACCTAAAATGAATTTGTCACTTTTTATTTTTACCACTTAAGAAATTAAAATAGTTAAAGTAGTAATTTATTAATAAAAACAACAAAAGAAATAAATAGCTAAATAAATAAAGGCTCACGGCATTAGGGTTATTTTGGGTCAATTTTGGTCAAAATGAATTTATCACTTAGTCACTAAAATTGATTTATAAGTAGGATTATATTAGATTGTAAAATGAGCAGATTAATAAAAAGAATCAACTAAACCGATAAAAATAAACGTTACGTATTAAAATGAATCTTGTCGAGTGCTACTACCTATGCTTAAATTTGGATGTGGACTTACGGACTATTTAAAATGAACTACGACAACCTCGCTAAAAATGGAAACCGCTAAAAGATTAGTTAAGTATACGACTAAATAAAACCGAGTTTCACTTCTAAAATGTTATTTAAAATCGCCAAGTACAAAATGAACTTAACAACTTTGACCCTAGAATTTTGTACTTAGATTATATTAAGTTTTACTTCCGAAATCATTTTTCAAATCACTAAATACAAAACGAACCTAACGACTTTAAAACTAGAATTTTACACTTAGAAAATAAAAAGGCTTAGTTTTATTTTCTAAAATATCCTTAGTATAACAAAAATGTATAAGAGTATAAAGATACTAAGTATAAATAAAGTCAAATAATAAATACTAAAGTATAAAGAAAATAAAATAAAAATACTAAAGTATAAAGAAAATAAAATAAAAATACTAAGTATAAAGAAAATAAAATAATAAATACTAAGTATAAGAATACATATACGTATAAAATACGAATAAAATACGAAGTATAAAATACGTACAAATACGGAATACGAAAATACGAATACGTATAAATACGAGGAATAGTAAATACGAGGAATAGTAAATACGATGAATAGTAAATACGGTGAATAGTAAAATAATGAATAGTGAAAAATATTTAAAAGTTACGAACTGACTCAAATAAATAATTTAGTCTTTTTATGTGTTCTGTTTTACCTGAAGAACTGTTGTTACTAAAGTTTCATTATACAAGTTTGACGTTATATTTATGATACAAGTTTGTCATTATTGTTATTTATGAGCAAGAGAATGAGAAGTTAAGAAAACGAGTACTTGAATAAAAGACTAGGATTGTTCGCCATGTTGCGACTCTTGAAATTCGAAGTTAACGAGGTAGTCAGATATGGGGCCTTGGGCTCCCCCCCAGAGTTGCCCAAGGCGATTAACAATCTTAAGATTTCTTTTCGGCGCGGAGTATCAACCTCAGGGATGGGGCATACTTGATATTACCGTGGGCCCATATATCAGTAATTGGAAACGCCAACCCCATCCGGGGGTACCCGTCTCTGGTGATAGTCGAACATTTTCTTGGTGAATACCTCTTGATTAGCGGATAAGTATGATCCTCGATAGGTGGTGTATGCATACAATGGACAAGGGATTAGGCCGCCCTTATTACCTTAGATATCTTTAGCATATTGATTCACGTCCGATTTCGTTACGCCCTGGCCGCTATCAAGCGGATTATGTCTGCATGCTTCCGCCTTACTACTAACGAAGATTCATTTGTTATCACATGTTGAATGCATTTCCTGGTTTGTTTGATGATTATCTGAATGATTTGGTTGAGTATTGGAATGTGATTTGTTGAGTATGTTTATCTGTGAGCGTGGTATGTTATTTGGTTGGTTTATACTCGCATTAAATCATCATGATCTCCTTATGTGTTTTTGCTTGCATACTTGCTATTTGTTTTCCTTGTTTATTTATTATTCATATCGCATATTGCTTTAGAATTGCCTGTGTCGAAAGAGTGTGCGGGAAAATGATGAGAGTTTAATGCAGGTACCCCGAGTCTTGACCGTTGATCTATCAGGGGATTTGAAGGCCTTATTTTGTAATCTATTTTGAGAGGACTTGTAATCTAAATACTCTGTTTTATCTATAAACTCGTATTATGTATACTGAGTTTGTTAAACGATAACAGCTGGTTTTGTAATATATAGACTTAATTAATTTTCCGCCTTAGTTTAATTAAAGTCACGAAAAACCAGGTTGTTACAGATCTAGAGATTTCTAATTTATTATTTGATCCTATAAGTCTATGCCTGACATACGATATGAATGTCTGGCCCAGGTGTCGTCTCGCTATGTGAGATAACTTTAAGTCATTCACGGTCGCAAGACAGCTTTGATACCAATCAGAATAACCTGGTTTTTCGTGACTTTAATTAAACTAAGGCGGAAAATTAATTAAGTCTATATATTACAAAACCAGCTGTTATCGTCATAAAACTCTGTATACATAATACGAGTTTAAGATAAAGCAGAGTTATTCGATTACATTCTCTCAAAATAGATCACAAAAATAAGGCCTTCAATCCCCTGATAGATCAACGGTCAAGACTCGGGGTACCTACATTAACATCTCATCATTTTCCCGCACACTCTTTCGATACATGCAGTTTCTAAAGCAATATGCAGTATAAATAATGAATAATAAATAAACAAGGAAAACAAATAGCAAGTATGCAATTAAAGCACATAAGGAGATCATGATGATTCAATACGAGTATAAACCAATCAAATAACAACCCACGCTCACAAACAATCATACTCAACAAAATCACATTCCAATACTCAACCAAGTCATTCCGATAATCATCAAACAAACAAGGAAATATATTCAACATATGTTAACTAGTGAAAGTTCATTAGCGAGGCGGAAGCATGCAGACGTAATTTCGCAATAGTAAACGAGGGGCCAAAGCAGGTTGGGCGTGTCGACACACTAAATCTAGTGGGAGGGCCAATCAGTTTGGACGTGGCTGACATACTAGACGTCCGCGCAATAGCGGTCAGGGCCGAACAAAGCGGACGTGTCTGAACAGGCTAAGGATACCTAAAGCGATAAGGACAGCCAAATCCCGAGTCTAATGTATGCATACACCACTATAGATAGGTTCAAATCATACTCGCCCTCGAGTAAGTAGTCACCTAATAATACGACTATCACCTTAGACTTACTCCCAGGGCCGGAGTTTCCAATTACCGTAGTATGGGCTCACGGAGATATCAATCATGCCCCATCCCTGAGGTTGTATATCCCGCACCGAAATAATACTTTATATAAAAATATTAGATCGCTTTAGCAACTCGGGAGGAGCCAAAGTCCCCATAGACGGCTACCTCATTACCTTCGAATCCAAGAGTCGCGACATGGCGAACAATCCAAGTATTTTATTCAAGTAGTTCATTTCTTAATTTCTTATTTCCTCGTTCATTCAAAGTAGGTGACAATTCTGTAACTTAAATATATCGTCTAACTTTGTATAATGAAATTTTAGTTCTAGCAGTTCTTCAGGTAAACAAAACACATAGAAAGACTTAGTTAATTATTTGGAGTCCGATTGTAAATTTTAACTATTTTTTACTATTCATTATTTTACTATTCATCGTATTTACTATTCACCGTATTTACTATTCATCGTATTTACTATTCACCGTATTTACTATTCCTCGTATTTACTATTCCTCGTATTTGTACGTATTTTTATACGTTTGCGTATTTTTATACTTCGTATTCTATTCGTATTTTATACGTATGCGTATTCCTATACTTAGTATTTATTATTATATTTCCTTTATACTTAGTATTTTTATTTTATTTCCTTATACTTAGTATTTTCCTTTTATACTTAGTTTTCTTATACCTTACAACTATTTTTATACTTAGGATATTTTTAGGTTTTACAAAACCAACCTTTATTTTTCTAAGTATATAATTCTAGTTTTAAAGACGTTAGGTTCGTTTTGTACTTAGTGATTTTAAATAATAATACGGAAGTAAACCTCAATATAATCTAAGTATAAAATTCTAGGTCAAAGTTGTTAAGTTCATTTTGTACTTGGTGACTTTAAATAACATTTTAAAAGTAAAACTCGGTTTTATTTAGTCATATACTTAACTAATCTTTTAGCGGTTTCCATTTTTAGCGAGGTTGTCGTAGTTCATTTTAAATAGTTCGTATGTCCACATCCAAATTTAAGCAAAGGCAGTAACACTCGACACTAATTCATTTTAATACGTAACGATTATTTTTATCGGTTTAGTTGATTCTTTTTATTAAAGATTCATTATACAATCTAATATAATCCTAATTATTAATCAACTTTAGTGACTAAGTGATAAATTCATTTTGACCAAAATTGACCAAAAATAATGGTGGATGCCGTGAGCCTTTATTCATTATAGTTATTTATTTCTTTTTTTTGTTTTTATTAATAATTCATTACTTTAACTAATTAAATTACTAAAGTGTTAAAAATAAAAGTGACAAAAACATTTTGGTCCAAAATGACCCCAAGGCCGTGTACCCTTATACTTGTACCATTTATTTTCATTTTCTAATTTTATCGGTTTTTGACTTAACGTTTTTATACACTAATTATTCAATTCATCCTAAAGTGATTTAAACTAGTACATAAACAATAAATAACCAAAACTTATAAAAATTATGAATCAAACTAATTATATAAATGAAGAACACATGATTATTTGAAGAACCCTAATATTTTTCATATGATTGTTAATTAGTCAAATTTTCATATCTTTATATAATTTCCTCAAATTTTTATAGCAAGTCCATTTTACCTAAACTAATCTTAAAATGTTTTTTAGAAAATCTAAAACTAAAAATTGGTCCAAATAAATCAAAAATGCCGTGTATATATATGTATGTCCATGATTTTTGATTTTTGATTTTTATACTTCTAATTCAATAACTAATTTACTTTATATCATTTATATGTTTAACATAAGTGAAAAACATATACAAACATTAACACACATAAATAAAAATCATTCAAACACAAGAATAACAACAAATATTCAAGAACACACATAACACTTTAAAACATTTAAATTTCATAACAAATTCATTTTAAGTCCTAAACACGAACTAATTATATTTTCATGTTCATCTTATTAAGAGTATTTTAAGCATGCAATTTACAAAAATTAAAACGAAATATTTAGTGAAAAATAAGGTGGTGGCCGTGTGGTGTATATATGTTCAACAAATTTTATTTTTCGATTTTTGTCTTCTAATTTAACATATGATACTAGGTGACATAAAACATCATGCATACAAATCAAAAACATAAAATCAATTACGAGGCGCTTATCACATAAGTGTGCGGGAAGCACCTTAGTTAGGTTAATGAAAATGATCTTAGCAGTTGTCGGGATCAATGATATGATCAAACTGGCTCAAGTCTACGCCTCCTCCTTGCTCCTCGTCTTTGGTTAGGATTAGTACATAAGAAATGAAATAAGCAAGTTAGTAATTTTATTTAAGCTAGACTAACTAAAATGAAAGTTTAAAGTGTAGAAGTATTTTATGTTTAGGTGACATTTGTGTTTTATATAATTTGATTCATTTTCTTAAATAAATATAAGCATGAAGAGTATGTGATTAACAAACTAATTGGTGAATGATTTATTTATGTGCTTAAAAGATTTAAAGTGTAAGAAATAAATGATTTAAAGAAGAAGAAGAAATGGAAGGATGGTGTTCTTCATGTTCTTGATGAGGATGAAGATAGCTTACAAATTCTTGAGTATGAGTTTATTTAGAGAGAAAAGCCTTAGAATATTTTTGGTGTTTGTGTATGTGTGTATGTCGTGTGGTAGTAGTAGGGTGATTGTAGTTGTGAGTCTTGTATTATGTAGTAAGTTTAAGTAAGGAAATGTAATGTAATGTGTGAATGCATTAGTGATTAAATTTTGTGTTCTCACTTAAACTAGAAGAGGCTATATGTAATGATGAATTTAAGTAGATGTGTAAGGTAGATTGGACATGGTAGTAAAGGGACATGGTGGTGTAAGAGGAAAAGAAGAATGGAAGAAGATAAGCTAAGACCATGGAGAGTCCAAGAATTTCGGCCATACATGCATGTACCATGGCTCGATTTTTCGTTTTGAAATTTTCGATTTTGCGTCTGTAAAAGTCTCAAAATAAAATATATAGTCTTAAAATAATGTTTTGAAGTAAGATCGAAAATAAAAATGAGGAAAATCGTAGAAGGGTGATCAAAACAAAAATTGGCCTTAGGATCCTCGAAACTTTGAAATAAAATCTTGTTGGATCGAAATGTATATTTTTTTTTGTGGAATGTTCTTGAATTAAATCATTATGCTTAAACGTCAAAAATTTTACCGATTTAGGCTTAGTGTAACTCAATATATCGAGTTTTAGCGAAAGTGTTAGTTAAATCAAAATGAAATAGTAATTTGATATTATTATTATATGTTTTGTTAGTAATAATCAAAATGATTAAGCTTAACTAGTTTTTAATTAGGTTAGGATTATGAGTAAGTATATTTAAGAAAAGATTAGGTGACTTAATCACATTTAGGTGGCTTGGCCATTTGGTCAACGTTTGACCTCGATTTGCGTGCCAAAATTTGTCGTTGAGAAAATTGTCGAGGATTCTTTGTTTGATTTATCGAGTTTGAAAATGTAAAAATAAAGTTCAAATTCAAAGTAATTCAAAACGGTTTTAATTTAGGTGCAAAATAACTTGTAGTATAATGTGTTAGAAAAATATTGAGCGAGATTGTTAAATTAAAGACTTGCGCAATTATAAATAGGCTTAACTTGACATGGAGTGTTACAAGTTTAGCGAAAAAAAATTCAGTCGCATTTTTATTATAAGGAAAAAGGTTGAATTTAATTTAAGGGATTAAATTCTTTCATAATATTTTGCTATAAAAACACGGGGTGTTACAAACACCCCGTGTTATTATAGCATAAAATTATAAAAGAAATTAATTCCTTTAATTAAATTCATCCTTTTTCCTTTTAATAAAAATGCGTCTGAATTTTTTTCGCCAAAGTATACTAAATTTTCCTAAGTCCAAATATAAAATTTTTGAAAAATAAAGTTTGTTGCATTATATTCAGAATTCAAAAAGAAACACATTTCAAAATTTTATAAAAGTCAACACAAAACTTGTATCGTCTTTCAAATTTTGAAATGGTCAAAGCATGTTTACTATTCACAAAAATAAAAGTAAAACCTTTTGTTCATAAAATTCAATTTCGAGCACTTTTGATTTTTATTTATAAATCTTATTATATTAATATCAAATTACTATTTCATTTTGATTTAACTAACACTTTCACTAAAACTCGATATATTGAGTTACACTAAGCCTAAACTGTAAAATTTTTGACGTTTAAGCATAATGATTTAATTCGATAACATTCAATCTAAAAATATATATTTCGAACGTATAAAATTTTATTTCAAAGTTGCGAGGAAAACTAGTACCCAATTTTTGTTTGAATTCGTTTTGAGGTTTATTTTCATTTTTATTTTCGATCTTACTTCTAAACATTATTCCAAGATCAGATATTTCATTTCGAGACTTTTCACGCAAGGCCAAGAAATCGAAAATTTCAAAAGCGAAAAATCGGACCAACTTGGTCCATGTTGGTCGAAAATTTGAGCATGCTCTAGCATGCACTTGTCTTCTTTTTCTTCCTTTCTCTTACACACACCTTACATGTCTTACACCCATGCTTCTTCACTTGTACAAGCATGCTCCTACCCTTCTTACACACATCAAATCCTCTTACAACATGCCTTACACATCCATGATTTTGATCATCACTTGGTTGAGCTTAGTTGCTTCACTTGTTAGCTCTCCATCCATACCCAAACATACTCTAACTACAAGGCACACACACCCTACATTACCAAGTATACACTTACCACAACCTTCACACATTACTTAACATACTACAAAAAAGAAAACAAAACACAACTACTACATACTACTACTCGGTTTTTCTATCACACACATAACAAACACTTCAACTTATTTTTCTCTCTAATAAACTCACCCAAAAACATTGTAAGCTTGTTCATCCTCAAGAACCTAAGATCTTCATCTTCTTCCTCCTCATTTTCTTTCCTTAAACTTCTTTTTATTGTTTTAAATTCACTAGAACATTTTAATTAATTCCTCACCATTTATATTTAGTACTCATTTTTTTTTTTTTAAACTTATGAATGAGCATGAACATAAATCAATTTAGTGAAGAATTTAAAACAACACCTAAACCTAAAATACTACTACACATAAAAAAGTTCTAGTATGGTTAGTTTAGTTTTAAAATAAATTACTAACTTGTTATTTATATTCTTATGTACCTATCCTAACCAAAGACGAGGAGCAAGGTGGAGGTGTCGACTTGAGCCAATTCGATCATATCATCGACCCCGACAATTGCTAGGAGCATTTTCATTAACCTAACCCAAGGTGCTTCCCGCACACTTATGTGATAAGCGCCTCGAATTTGATTTTATGTTATTTTTCCTAAGTGATGTTTTGATTTGTATGTATGATTTTATGTCACCCAAGTATCACATGTTAAATTAGAAGACAAAAATCGAAAAATAAAATATATTGTCCATATATAATCTACACGGCCTAACCCTAATTTTTCGTTTAATTTTTCGTTTTAATTTTTGTAAATTGCATGCTTAAAATACTTGTGGTGAAATGAACATGAAAATATAATTAGTTTATGTTTAGGACTTAAAATGAATTTGTTATGAATTTAAATGTTTTAATGTGTTTATGTGTGTTCTTGAACTTTTATGGTTATTCATGTGTTTAAATGATTTTTTGTTATGTGTGTTAATATTTGTATATGATTTTCACATATGTTAAATACATAAATAACATAAAGTAAATTAGTTATTGAATTAGAAGTATAAAAATCAAAAATCAAAATTTATGGGTATATATACATATACACGGTTTTCCCCTTAAATTTGGACCAATTTTTAGTTTTAATTTTTCTAAATAACATATTATGATTAGTTTAGTTAAATTAGACTTGTATGGAAAATTTGAGAAAATTATATAAATATATAAAAATTTGACTAAGTTGAGTTCATATGAAAAATACTAAAGTTCATCATACATTCATGTGTTCTTCTTTTAGGTGACTAGTTTGATCCAAATTAATTATAAGTTTTATTTTATTTGTTGTTTAAATCCACTAGTAAACAAATAAGATACTAATTATATAAGTTAAATAAGCTAAATCTCAATAATGAAAAAGATAGAAATTTAAAGTGAGTAAAAACACTATTCATAAATGAGATAAAATATTTAGTGAAAATCGTAAACTAGATAAATCGCTTTAGTATAATTTAAATAATTAGTATATAAAAACTTTAAGTCAAAAACCGATTAAATTGGAAAAACGAAAATAAATTGCTAAGTATATGAAGTCCACGGCCTTAGGAGTATTTTTGGACCAAAATGATTTTGTCATTTTTTATTTTTATTTTTATCACTTAAGTAATTAAATTAGTTAAAGTAATGAATTATTAATAAAAACAAAAAAAGAAACAAATAGCTAATGTAAATAAAGGCCACGGCATTTCACCCTATTTTTGGTCAATTTTGGTCAAAATGAATTTATCACTTAATCACTAAAGTTGATTTGTAATTAGGATTACATTAAATTGTATAATGAATCATTAATAAAAAGAATCAACGAAACCGATTAAAATAAATGTTACATATATTAAAATGAATTAAATCGAGTGTTACTACCCTTGCTTAAATTTGGATTTGGACATACGGACTATTTAAAATGAACTACGACAACCTCGCTAAAAATAGAAACCGTTAAAAGAAATTTAGCTAAGTATATGACTAAACATAACCGAGTTTCGCTTTTAAAATAATATTTCAAATCACTAAATACAAAACGAACCTAACGACTTTAAAACTAGAAATTATACTTAGAAAATAAAAATAGAACTTTACACTTAGATTAAAAAGTCTAGATACTTTTTAGATATTTTTAGAAAAGCTAAGTATAAAAAAATTAAAAAGAAACTAAATAATTAGAAAATCTAGTTACATTAACTAAATCACTTAACTTAATCAAATAAAATATCTTAAGGTATAAAAATACTAAGTATAAAAATATAATAATAAATACTAAGTATAGAAAATACACTAAGTATAAGAATACATGTACGTATAAAATACGAATAAAATACGAAGTATAAAAATACGCATACGTATAAAAATACGTACAAATACGAAATACTAAAATACGGATACGTATAAAAATACGGTGAATAGTAAATACGATGAATAGTAAATACGATGAATAGTAAATACGATGAATAGTAAAATAATGAATAGTGAAAATATTTAAATTTTACGAACGGACTCAAAATAAATAATTAAGCTTTTCTATGTGTTCTGTTTTACCTGAAGAACTGCTGTTACTAAAATTTCATTATACGAAGTTAGACGATATATTTAAGTTACAGAATTGTCACCTATTTGGAATGAACGAGGGAATAAGAAAATTGAGAAAATGAGCTACTTGAATAAAATACTTGGATTGTTCGCCATGTTGCGACTCTTGAAATTCGATGTTAATGAGGTAGCTGTCTATGGGGACTTGGGCTCCCTACCAGAGTTGCCCAAGGCTTATAACGATCTTAAGATTGCTATTCGGCACGGTATATACAACCTCAGGGATGGGGCAACATTGATATTTCCGTGGGCCCATAGATAGTAATTGGAAACTCCAGCCCCAACCGGGGGTACCCGTCTAAGGTGATAGTCGTATTTTTCGTCGGTGATACCTTTTGAATAGCGAATACGTATGATCCTCGATTAGATGGTGTATGCATACATTAGACAAGGATTTAGCTGTCCTTATTACCTTAGGTATCCTTAGCCTGTCAGCCATGTCCAAGTTATGTTGGCCCTGTCGGCTATTGCGCGGACGTCTAGTATGCCGCCCATGTCCAAGTTATGTTGGCCCTGTCTACTATAGCGCGATTTACGTCTGCATGCTTCCGCCTTACTAACGAAGACTCATTTGTTATCACATGTTGAATGCATTTCCTTGTTTGTTTGATGATTATCTGAATGACCTGGCTGAGTATTGGAATGCGATTTATTGAGTATGATTATTTGTGAGCGTGGTGTGTTATTTGATTGTGTTATACTCATGTTGAATCATCATAAATTCCTTACGTGTTTTACTTGCTACTTGCTCTTCATTTTTGTTTATTTATTATTTATACCGCATATTGCTTTAGAATTGCATGTGTCGAAAGAGTGTGCGGGAAAATGATGAGAGTTTAATGCAGGTACCCCGAGTCTTGACCGTTGATCTATCAGGGGATTGAAGGCCTTATTTTGTAATCTATTCTGAGAGAACTTGTAATCTAAATACTCTGCTTTATCTCTAAACTCGTATTATGTATACTGAGTTTGTAAGACGATAACAGCTGGTTTTGTAATATATAGACTTAATTAATTTTCCGCCTTAGTTTAATTAAAGTCACGAAAAACCAGGTTGTTACAATCAAATACATCATTTTTAATGTCCATATTAATTACTAGCGTTAGCCTCATCATCGGGTACACCAAAGGCTTGTTGACAAGTTTTAGGTGTCAACAGAAGCGACGTGATGTGATACGTGACTAACGTGCGTAGTCCTTGAGCGCCAAAATATTGGCGCGATTTTTCACAAAAGTTTGCGAAAGACCAACCCTATTAATTACAGAGCAAAGGCTTCAAGGTTGACAATCAATCTTGCACTAGACAAGCATCAGGGCCAGCCCTAGGCTGGAACAGCAAAAGAAGCATTTCCTTACATCTGGACCAGTCATAGGGAGTAAGGAAATGGGGGACAAGTGTTACAGTCGTATTCCATATTGGCGCAAAATCTTAAAACACAAAACAAAGGCCCAAGTCAAGAAAGGCAAGCCTAGGAAGGGTTGAGCCCAAAAGGAGGAGGAAACTCATGGATCAAAATCAGAAGACAATAAACCCTAAACCCCGAAGAAGGAGTCAAAAGGCAGTTGAAGTAGCCCATAGAAATTGGAGGATGAATGTGGACTAAAGGAGCAGCAAAAGAAGAACGTTAGAGAGAAAGAAGGGGAGCCAATCCTAGAAGCAGCCTACGGAAGAGGGATATGATCGTTGTGCACCGATACACAAGGGAGGACGTTGAGTGTCTCTTCCAATATAAAAGGGAACCATTCATCACACAAGGAGGCCAATCAATCTTCAGCAATCATCACTGCATATAAAATATACTCTCATACGACAAAAGGCTTTTACGTAGTAATTGTATCCTGAATTCTGTACTTTCTGTCCCACATATAGTGAAATCCTCTCCTAGCTTGGCGCCCGTAGTTTTTCCCTATCAACATAGGTTTTTCCCACTTACCGAAATTGTGTTGTCTTTTGTTTGATCATTTTCTTTACTCGTTACTCGTTCACTAAAGCTGGGTAATTTCTCTTAAAAAGGCTCAAAAAGAAAATACTATTCGACCCATTACACATTCGTACGTTGTGAGAAAATCACCCGAAACAGTTCTCTCAACCTTTGTAACACCCCGTGTTATTTTAACACCATATTATAATAGGATTTAATTCCTTAAATTAAATTTGTCAATTTTCCTTATAATAAAAATACGTTTGAAATTTTTTTCGCCAAATAATACTAAATTTCTTAAGTCCAAATTTAAAATTTTTGAAAAATAAAATTGTAACAACCCGGTTTTTCGTGACTTAATTAAACTAAGGCGGAAAATTAATTAAGTCTAATACATGCCGGATGTTAAATAAATTACACTCAAATGGCATAGGATACAAATATATATTACAATCTCTCAAAGAAAACAAACGAAACATCCTAATCATCCCGATAATCCTGAGTCTCGAGAATTGCCTGCAACAGAGACAAAAACACAAAATAGGAGGATCTTCCGCTCAGAGGCGGGAAGTGACTGTTCTAACCAACAACCTCTAAACCAAAGTTTTGGTTTATTTAACCTATGATTAAAAGTAACTTGGCAAAGACTAAACGCTGCAGATAACTACCGCAACCCCTTATGTTAATAAAATTGGACAAATAGCATATAATATCAGTTCTCACATATAGATATTTAAATCTCATACAACATGATAAACAAAACTCAACACATTTCAATTTATAGAACACGATATATAAACTTAATTATCATCTCAATTTAAATAACATCGTAATATATATAAAACTTAAATCATAGCAATCAAGATATATGCATACGTCGTAATCAATTCAATAAACACATAGTCGTGAACAATCATGCAATATCTCATATAGCATGAGGGATAGTCGACCCTTTTCAAATCATATATCAATAAAACTCACGAGTCTTGACTATAGAGCGGCTCGTGTACTTTCATAGTCAGTTACCCATATAATTTCCTATCAAAGTGCACTAGTTACTCAAGCTCGTAGATCAGATCAAACACTAAGTAGCAAATATTATAACTACCTAATATCCAACGCAATATGGATAATCTAAGATGAAACCCACTATGAGCCAACAAACCAGTAAGGATGGAAACATGCAGACCTAATAAGCGTCCGCGCAATAGCGTGCCCGTCACATTAACGGACTTTAAATTGCTAAAGATATCAAGCAGGTAATAAGGAGGATCAATCCCTTGTCTTTTGTATGCATACACCACCCTATTGGTGCGACTATTACACTACGACAGATTCCCCGGATGGGAATGGTCATTTTCCATTACCTCATATGGGCCCGTGAACGAATCGCTACCCAGGGCGAAAATCACGTTAAATAACGACTAGGAGAGCCATTAAATGTACCACTAGCACCAAATAGCGATGATAGTGTCTCCATATGCGGCTACCTTACCAACCCTGACCCTATAGCGTTTAACATCGCAGACACCCGAGTACTAATCATACAACGTTATAATCGAAGGGTTTAATCTCATGTCAGGCCGTGCCTTTGAACTCCAATCCTAAGTTTTCGAAGGAATATCGAGTATGAGGAATAACTCGCTCATTATCGGATTCAACCCAAACAACCGCAGAGAGTCTAAGGGTTCCCAAGTTAGAGCGGACGGTCAAAGTGAAGTCAATAATAGGTGAATTCACAAGGGTGGCGCGACAATTATTCTAAATATGTGACGAGGGTTTACTCTAAGTATTTAACTCTTAATTCATTATTTCTTTTATCGTTCAAAACTTAGGTGACAATTCTTACTAATTATATCATCGTCGAACTTGTATAATGAAAATTCAATTCCAGCAGTTCTTCAGGTAAACGGAAGCACATGGAAAACTTAAATAATTATTTTGAGTCCGTTCGTAAATTTTAAATATTTTCACTATTCATTATTTTACTATTCATCATTTTCTTTTAAATATTAATTCTCGTTACGTAGTTTACTTTAAAATTCTTTATTTCGAATAACTTAAATAGGTTTTAGTAACTAATTTATTTTATTCAAGGGTAAGTATCTTATTTGATTAAGTTAAATGATTTAGTTTCGTTTTAAAATTAAGTAAGGTATTGATTTTAAATTTTCTAAACTTCATTTTCAATTTATAATCATTACCTAACTAATTTAATTAGTGAGGTTGGTTAGTTATATGAATCTTATAATATTCATTTTCACTTATAAATATTATTTAACGATACTTGACATATTTTAGTATTCTTGATAAAATATAATTAACTTACATTTAGTTAAATTTCTTTTAGGTGGTTTAATTCCTTAATACAACTTTGTAATATAATTTTAACTTATTCGATTAACGTGAAAGTATAAGTTGATCGTAGAATTTTATTTAAGTTGGTATAACTTAGAAATCTTTTCTACATTACTTTTATGAAATCATTCGTATTTTTTTATAATGTCTTACGTTTTATATGTTTTATTTTTATTATACGACCTACATTTATTTAGTGAGTTATCGGCTTTAAGATGAATTCTTAATTTTTAAAGATATTGTTTAAATTTGTGAGCTTTGCTTTAACTTAATATTTTCATATAAAATATTATATTTACTAAGTTATTCATATGATTTGATAATTTTTTTGATCCTTACATTTTTATACTTAGTAAATTTTTGACAATTTATTTTTATCCTTATTTATATTTGCAACGTTAGTTCTTAAATTTCTTTTTACGCGGCTTCGCCTAGCTTCAATTTAGTTTCAAAAATATTGTTAGTGATATTAATTTTTAACTTTATTCAATAATAGATTTACTTAGGTTTATTATAAATTTCAAGTTACTTAATTTCTTTTTATTATTTTAACTAGATACTTATTTAGTATATTTTAAGTTCCTTGTAAACTTTATAGTTTTTAAATAAGGTGATATTTATATTAAATGTGATACAGTACATTTTATATAACTATTTATCTTAGAAATTTTATACGAGTAGCAATCAATTTATATTTTTACCTTTTAATTTATTTAATACTAATTTAAAATTTTACTTTTTTTATTTAACTCTTAATTTTTAGTTGTGTTTTATTTAAACCTTTTTAGTGCCGATAAATATTTTATTTCCATAAATATTTTATATTAGTTTAATTTATTTACTTTAGTTATTTTAGTAATATTTATTTCCATAAATATTTTATATTAGTTTAATTTTTAGTTGTGTTAACGAGGTAGCTGCCTATGGGGACTTGGGCTTCCTCCCAGAGTTGCCCAAGGCGTTATAAGGTTCTTGAGACTTTATTCGGTACGGGGTATCCACCTCAGGGATGGGGCATACTGGATATCACCGTGAGCCCATAGTACAGTAATTGGAAACGCCAGCCCCACCCGGGGGTACCCGTCTCTGGTGATAGTCGAACATTTTCTTGGTGAATACCTTTTGATTAGCGAATAAGTATGATCCTCGATAGGTGGTGTATGCATACATTAGACAAGGGATTAGGCCGTCCTTATTACCTTAGATATCTTTAGCATATTCAGTTACGTCCGATTTCGTTCGGCCCTGACTGCTACTGCGCGGATTATGTCTGCATGCTTCCGCCTTACTAACGAAGACTCAATTGTTATCACATGTTGAATGTATTTCCTTGTTTGTTTGATGATTATCTGAATGACCTGGCTGAGTATTGGAATGCGATTTGTTGAGTATGATTATTTGTGAGCGTGGTATGTTATTGGATTGGTTTATACTCGTATTGAATCATCATGACCTTCTTATGTGTTTTACTTGCATGCTTGCTATTTGTTTTCCTTGTTTATTTAATATTCATATTGCATATTGTTTTAGAATTGCATGTATCGAAAGAGTGTCTTGGGAAAATGATGAGAGTTTAATGCAGTACCCAGAGTCTTGACCGTTGATCTATCGAGGGATTGAAGGCCTTATTTTGTAATCTGCTTTGAGAGGACTTGTAATCTAAATACTGCTGTTTATCTCTAAACTCGTATTATGTATACTGAGTTTGTTGAACGATAACAGCTGGTTTTGTAATATATAGACTTAATTAATTTTCCGCCTTAGTTTAATTAAAGTCACGAAAAACCAGGTTGTTACAACGTTAATGTTAGAGATTTGGAGGAAGAAATCGAGTCACCTAAAATTGGCTCACGAACAGAGGCCTCCGAATAAAACCCGACTTAAATGGTTTCCAAAACACGACAAGGTCATGCCCAACCCGACTCGAAAGTGGTAGGACTTTGGCAATAGAACACGACAGACCAAGGGAAGAGCAGGGGAGAGAGGACGCAGGACAAGAGAGCAGAGGGCCTTGGTGGCGAAGCGAACTCCGGTGACGGCTCCGGTGGTCGGAAATTCAGGACAGAAAAGAGGAGGTGCAGGGGAGAAAGAAAAATGAATTAGAATGAGCGAAATCAAATGACGATAATATTCATGGACAGAAAACGATTTAATTAATGTTACTTACCGACGATTAGAGTACGACGGCAAGAGTAAGCAGGGCATAGCAAGGCCACGGTGGGCAGGAGCCCCGTGGTTCACGGTGGCAGAGAAGGAGAAGGCAGAGGCGAGAGAGAGAGGGAGGCAGGGGAAAACAGGGGAGAGCAGGGGCGTGAGAGAGAGAGAGAGAGAGAGAGAGAGAGAGAGAACGACGGTGGTGGTGATGGCCATGGTGGTCTGAGGTGGCGTTTCTGGTGGTGGTGCACGGTGGTGGTGTTGGCCGAGGAAGGGGGCAGAAAACAGGGGAGAAAGGGACCACGAAAAGAGAGAGAAGAGGAGGACGGTGGTGGTGCTGGGTGACTGGGCTCGAGCTCGCCATTAATGGCGGCTTGATGACCATGGCCATGGTGGCCGAGGTGGCTCCTGTTGTTGTCGTTGTGTTGTCGGTTGTTGGCTGTTGTTGTTGTTATCGTTTTTGTTGCTGTTTTTGTTGTTGTTTTTGTTGTTGCTGCTGTCATTTGTTGTTGTTGTTTGTTGTGTTGTTTTAGCTTGTTTGATTTAAAGAGAAGCAAAGAATGAAGAAGAAGAAGAAGAAGAAGAAGAAGAAGAAGAAGAAGAAGAAGAAGGAGGCAGTAAAGAGATGAGGGAGTTAGGGTTTGAGTGGGTTAAAAATAATATCCCAAAATCAAGTGGGTATAGGGTATGTAGAGTTGTCGACATGTGAGGGAGTATAGTGGGTCTGTTTCATTTTGTTTGTTCCGTTTTATTCGCTCTTATTTATAAATCTTTATATTTTACAAAATATATTATGTTGAAAATTATTTAGTTATAATTTTATTTTTATTATTTATATCATAAAACTTATATTTTAAAACTAAACGAGGTATAAAAATATTAGTTACAAATTCTATTACGGTCTCACATATTTTCAAAAGGTCTGTTTGTTTAACGAAAACATTTCAAAACAATCATATTATATTCAAGTTATAATAATTTTTAAAGTAAGACGCAAATTTATTAAGTTTAATAAAACCAACTGAATCAAGGTTTTAGTTTGACAGGTATTTTAGGAATAAAAATATAATACAGATTAGTATAAAAATCGAGAAAGTTTAACTAAAATATCTTGAGAACGTTTATTTAATCGAAATTTTTCAGCCGCGTTTTTAAAGTAATTGAATAGAAGTTAAATTATATAAATTTTAATTTAAGAATTTTGTTAAAATAATTAATTAGTATTAATAAAAACACGGGGTGTTACAATCCTACCCCCTTAAGAAAAGTTTCGTCCCCGAAACTTGAATAGGATGGATAACTGTCGAGATAGAACTACACAGTTAGTGAAAACATCGAGATTTTTGGAATTAGGATATTAACATTGCTCTTGATTGGGTATGAATTTTCTACAAAGGAAAGATTGATGAATTTAATAGTTTTAAAGTATAAATAATTCTTTTTCGAATTAATATCTAAATGTTCTTTCTTGCTATTTTCAAACCTACAGAAAGAGGTTTTCAAAATAGTAGGGCCTAGAAGTTTTGTACGGAATTAAATTAAATAAAAATAATAAGCGTTTTAAGAATTAAAACAATTTATTTAAATTTGAAAATAAAAGTTAACCTTAAAATAGGTTGAAATAAGGGTTTTTAATATTTAATTAGGATTGTGATATAATCCAATTATTGTCCTACCCCCTTAAGAAGTTTTAAGCGTATCCATATAATATTATTATTGTTACTTTAATGACCACATACATAAGATATATAGCCTTTGAAAAAACGGCATTTAGGGAAAATATGTAAAAGTCGTAGTGATCATAAGGGAAATATGAGCATTAATGAAATTAAGGAAATACAGGTTATCGTTGAATTATTAAATAAAATTTTAGAGATTTATGGATAACCTTGTTGACATAGCCCATTTTCATAAAATTATTATTATAATGCTATTTGGTGAAACAGAAATGTTATAAATCATATTTAGGATATGATTCGAAATTTATAATAAGGGGTTATATAAAAAGACAAAGAAAGTGATATATGTGTATATATACTTCAAAGAGATATAATTATAACGGATTAGGACAAGTTCAAAAGTTATTTAAAATATAAAGAAAAGAATTTCAGAAATGAAGGCAATAGACGAAACTTCATCGTATAAGGTTAATAAGTACTTCGTAGGAATTATAATTTAAGAGTTCAAACATTTTATAACAAGGAAGTACGTTTAAGAGGTTGAATAAAAAGTTAACGAAATTACAAAGGAAATATAAAGTCATTTTTATTTGAGATTGAAGAGAACAAATGAAAATTAACTTTATGAATTCAATTAGTAAGTTTTATAGATAGATTTCAAGATTAGAAATTTTAGAAACTAAAATTAATTGTAAGGGGTCAAAAGAATGAAACTAATCAAGTTCGAATGTAGAGTATAAAGATTAAGGAGTTTATGAATTTCGAAAACAAAAATGGTATAATTTTTACGAGATTAAAGGAAGAGATGAAAATTTATTGAGAAGACAATTATTAAGAATTATTGATTTAGGAAGTTAGAAGTTTTAAAAGGAGTTAATAAGTTTAGAAGGTTGAAAAAAATAATCGAGTGAGATTAAATATTAGGAATTTGATTAGGAAATCTGAAAATTTATAAACGTTGAAATGATGGTGATCATTAGAGATCGATTTTGATATAGCTTTAGAAATCTTCAATGCTAAAGAAATCTTCGACGTCTTGAAAATTGTCTTGGATAGCGTGATTCTTGATACGTCTCTTCGCATGCGCTTCTGTTCTTGTCTTCAAATCTTATATTTGCGAGGAAATGAAAAGAGATAAAAATCCATTTTATGAAGTCGTTAGAAGAGTATAAGTTAGGAAAGTTTTATTTTAGAAAACAAAAATGAGTTAAATAGATTTAAACTTTATTAGAGGGGAAAATGATAATTTATTTAATAAGGACGTTAGAGAAAGTTATAGACGTCTTCAAAGCAATAGATTTCTTCGAGGTCTAGAACGTCTTTTCAGATCGTTCGACTCTTGATGCGTCCATTTCCATGTGCTTGAGTTCTTGTCGTCTTGTCTTCACTTCATACGTCTCGCTTTTTTTGGTAAGGTTAGCATATGAGACTTGTTAGTCAAAAAGATTAGTCATAGAGCACTTAGCAGGCAAGAAAAGAGAAATAAAAATCTATCGAGGTTGAATAACGGTCGAAAATTCTAAAATCTAGGTCAGTCGGTCAATCCTTAATATTTCTACCCATTCTCACATTTAAAGCGTTCTAAGATTATTATTTTATCGATCTAGGATTTCTAATTTCATTATTTGATCCTATAAGTCTATGCCTGACATACGATATGAATGCCTGGCCCAGGTGTCGTCTCGCTAGATGAAATAACTTTAAGTCATTCACGGTCGCAAGACAGCTCTGATACCAACTGTAACAACCCGGTTTTTCGTGACTTAATTAAACTAAGGCGGAAAATTAATTAAGTCTAATACATGCCGGATGTTAATTAAATTACATTCAAATGGCATAGGATACAAATATATATTACAATCTCTCGAGGAAAACAAACGAAACATCCTAATCATCCCGAAAAACCTGAGTCTCGAGAATTGCCTGCAACGGAGACAAAAACACAAAATAGGAGGATCTCCCGCTCAGAGGCGGGAAGTGACTGTTCTAACCAACAACCTCTAAACCAAAGTTTTGGTTTATTTAACCTATGATTAAAAGTAACTTGGCAGCACTAAACGCGTATAACTCCAGCAGCCGCATATTTCAATAAAATTGGACAATTAGCATATAATATCAGTTCTCACATATAGATATTTAAATCTCATACAACATGCAGTTCATAAAACGTAACGTAGAATATAGAAAATAAATAAATAAAAACACATTGCAATTAGGCAAGCAAAACACATAAGGAAATCATGATGATTTAATCACGAGTATACATCCAATCACATAACGTACAACACTCATAAATAATCATTCTCAATAAGTAGTATTTCAACACTCAGAAACCAAGTCATTCGTGACAATACTCAATCAAAACAAGGAAAATACATTCAACATGTGATAACAAATGAGTCTTCGTTAGTAAGGCGGAAGCATGCGAGACATAATCCGCAGCGATGCGGCCAGGTAGTTAAAACGGACAAGTCTGGATATGCTAAAGATACCTAAGGTAATAAGGACGATTCAATCCCTTGTCTAATGTATGCATACACTACCTATCGAGGATCATACTTATTCGCTATTCAAAAGGTATCACCGACCAAAAAGTTCGACTATCACCAGAGACTGCACTCTGATGGGGTTGGCGTTTCCAATTACTATTCTATGGGCCCGCGGAAGTATCAAGTATGCCCCATCCCTGAGGTTGATACCACACGTCAAACAGCAATCTTAAGATCGTTGAATAGCCTTGGGCAACTCTGGGAGGGAGCCCAAGTCCCCATAGACAGCTACCTCGTTAACTTCGAATTTCAAGAGTCGCAACATGGCGAACAATCCAAGTATTATATCACGTAGTTCATTTTCTCAATTTCTTATTTCCTCGTTTATTCAACTCAAGTGACAATTCTGAAACTTAAATAATATCGTCAAACTTTGTATAATGAAATTTTAGTTCAAGCAGTTCATCAGGTAAGCAGAACACATAGGAAAACTTGATGATTTATTTTGAGTCCGTTCGTAACTTTTAAATATTTTCATTATTCATTATTTTGTACGTATTTTTATACTGTTGCGTATTTTTATACTTTGTATGTATGTTTATACTTATACGTATTCTTATTTTGTATTTTAGTAATCTAATGATAGTTCGATTAAGTATGATTTAGTTTCATTTAAACTTTAAGTAAATTAAAGTAGATTAGTGATTAGTAATATAAATAATTGAATTGCATTATAACCCACATTTATTACCTCCTTTTATTTAAATTGTAAAGTGTTTAGCGATTTAGTAGTTTTAACATTTATTTTAACTTGTAAAAGTATCTTAATGATACTTAGCAAACTTTAGTATTTTTAATAAAATCTAATATTCGTTTAGGTGGCCTAATTTAAGATTGATTTTATTTATGTAACTTTTACGTAGTCGTATTAGGTGACTTAATACGTGAGATTATTAATATTTATATTTTAGTACCATTCACTTAAGTTTAATTTATTTAATTATTTATAACTTTTTATAATGTCATACACTTTATAGTTTAAATTTTAGTTAGGTTTTATATTTATATATATAAATATATCATTCATAATTTTTATATAACTTTACTTAGTTAATTTTTAGACAATCTATATATGATCATAACAATTCACCTTTTGTAAATTCTTATTTGTGATATTAATTATTAACTTTATTCAATAATAGTTTTACTTAGATTCATTTTAAGTTTTAAAGTACCCAATTTCTTTTTATTATTTTAACCAAATACTTATTTAGTATATTTTAAGTCCATTGTAAACTTTATAATTTTAATAAAGTAATCTTTATATTAAATGTGATATATGACATTTTATATAATTATTTATCTTGGAAATTTTCATACAGTGGCAATTAATTTATATTTTTACCTTTGAATTTATTTAATACTAATTTAAACTTAATACCCTTTTTATTTAACTCTCAATTTTTAGTTGTGTTTTATTTAAACCTTTTTTTAGTGCCGATAATTATTTTATTTCCATAAATATTTTATATTAATTTAATTTGTTTACTTAAGTTATTTTAGTAATATTTTTAGTCTTATTTTATAATTGTGATCCTTATACTTTATATATTTTAATTTACACATAACAAATAATATTAACATGATAATATTACATATAATTCAACAATAATTCACAACACATTTTCACCCAAAATATAATTTCACAAAATCATATAAATATCATATTTCACAATTCAATTCAACATTATATTATAACTAAAATTAACACCCAATTTCATATTATAGCGAATCATACAAAGTTATCAAATTAAACTGAAACGGGACTCATACGTGTCTAATGCATAACTAGCTCACTTTTAATAACAGATTAATTAAAGTAAAACCAAAACGTTTGTAACACCCCGTGTTAATTTAAGCTAATTATGATTAAGAAATCAATAATTAATCATCCTCGCTCACTTAATTTCTAAAACAATACTCTACAAACTATGCTCGCACCTAAACTAAAACCATTTTGAATTACTTTGAATTTGAACTTTATTTTTACTTTTTCAAACTCGATAAATCAAACAAAGAATCTACGACAATTTTCTCAACGACAAATTTTGGCACGCAAATCGAGGTCAAACGTTGACTAAATGGCCAAGCCACCTAAATGTGATTAAGTCACCTAATCCTTTCTTAAATATAATTACTCATAATCCAAATCAAATTAAAGTAGCTTAAGTTTAATCATATTGATTATTACTAACAAAACATGTAATAATAATATCAAATTACTATTCCACTTTGATTTAACTAACACATTCACTAAAACTCGATATATTGAGTTACAATAAGCCTAAACTGATAAACTTTTTGACGTTTGAGGTTAATGATTTAATTCGATAACATTCAACGAAAAAAATATATATTCCGATCGAATAAAATTTTATTTCAAAGTTGCGAGGAAAACTAGTACCCAATTTTTGTTTGAATTCGTTAGGAGGTTTATTCTCATTTTTATTTTCGATCTCACTCCTAAACATTATTTCAAGACTATATATTTCATTTCGAGACTTGTCACGTGCGCGCAAATCAAAAATTTCAAAAACGAAAAAAAATCGGGCCAAGTGACCCATAGTGGCCGAGAATTTTGAGCTAACAAGCTCAACATTGTCTTCCCTTTTTCCTTTTGCTTTTCCTACACACTTGTCTCCCTTGTCTCAAGCATGCCTTCCTTCTCCTTACACACACCTTACCTCTCTTACACACATGCTTCCACTCTTACACAAGCATGCTTCCTTTTCCTTACACACCCTACATTATCAAGTATGTAAATTACTTTACAAAAACAAAACACAATCACTATACTACTACTACACTACACGGTCCAAAACAAACACACACACAACAAATTTTCCTAACACTTTTCTCTCTAAATAAACCAACTCAAGAAACTTGTAAGAACATATTCATCTTCAACCTCAAGCTCCCCTTTGAATCTTCACCTTCTTCCTTGCATTTTCTTCTTTAAGCTTTTTATTTTCATGTCTATAATTCACTTAAGCTCTTCACAAGCTCCTCCACTACTTATATTTATTAATCACTACATCTTTTAGCTTATAAATACATATGAACATAAATCGAAATCTTGAAAATTAAATCATCACCTAAACTAAAAACAATACTACACTTAAATTTTGTTAGTATAGTTTAGCTAGCTAAATGATTTACTAACTTACTCATTTCGATTTTATGTACCATCTCTAATCAAAGAAGAGGAGCAAGGGGGAGGAGTCGATCTTAGCCAATTCGATCATATCATTGATCCCTATTAACTGCTAAGCTATTTCACTCATAACCTAACTAAGGTGCTTCCCGCACACTTATGTGATAAGCGCCTCGAATTTGATTTTATGTTATTTTTCCTAAGTGATGTTTTGATTTGTATGTATGATTTTATGTCACCCAAGTATCACATGTTAAATTAGAAGACAAAAATCGAAAAATAAAATATATTGTCCACATACATGTACACGGCATTCACCCTATTTTTC
Source organism: Dianthus caryophyllus (assembly GCA_023091065.1). Classification (NCBI taxonomy): domain Eukaryota; kingdom Viridiplantae; phylum Streptophyta; class Magnoliopsida; order Caryophyllales; family Caryophyllaceae; genus Dianthus; species Dianthus caryophyllus. The sequence goes on from CM041524.1 coordinate 26,770,017, forward strand.
ACTAAATTTTTCGTTTTAATTTTTGTAAATTGCATGCTTAAAATACTTGTGGTGAAATGAACATGAAAATATAATTAGTTTATGTTTAGGACTTAAAATGAATTTGTTATGAATTTTAAATGTTTAATGTGTTTATGTGTGTTCTTGAACTTTTATGGTTATTCATGTGTTTAAATGATTTTTAGTTATGTGTGTTAATGTTTGTATATGATTTTTACATATGTTAAATACATAAGTAATATTAAGTAAATTAGTTGTTGAATTAGAAGTATAAAAATCAAAAATAAAATTTTGAACATATACATACATGGCCACGGTTTTCTCCTTAAATTTGGACCAATTTTTAGTTTTAATTTTTCTAAATAACATATTATGATTAGTTTAGTTAAATTAGACTTGTATGGAAAATTTGAGAAAATTATATAAATATATAGAAATTTGACTATGATGAGTTCATATGAAAAATACTAAAGTTCATCATACATTCATGTGTTCTTCTTTTAAGTGACTAGTTTGATCCAAAATAATTATAGGTTTTATTTTATTTGTTGTTTAAATCCACTAGTAAACAAATAAGATACTAATTATATAAGTTAAATGAGCTAAATCTCAATGATGAAAAAGATAGAAATTTAAAGTGTCACAAAATCACTATTCATAAATGAAATAAAATAATTAGTGAAAATCGTAAATTAGTTAAATCGCTTTAGTATAATTTAAATAATTAGTATATAAAAACTTTAAGTCAAAAACCGATTAAATTAGAAAACGAAAATAAATTGCTAAGTATAGAGGGCCACGGTTTAGGGGTCATTTTTAGACCTAAAATGAATTTGTCACTTTTTAATTTTATCACTTAAGAAATTAAAATAGTTAAAGTAATGATTTATTAATAAAAACAACAAAAGAAATAAATAGCTTATATAAATAAAGGCACTCGGCATTTACCTTATTTTTGGGTCAATTTTGGTCAAAATGAATTTACCACTTAGTCACTAAAATTGATTTATAAGTAGGATTATATTAGATTGTATAATTGTAACAACCTGGTTTTTCGTGACTTTAATTAAACTAAGGCGGAAAATTAATTAAGTCTATATATTACAAAACCAGCTGTTAATCGTAATAAAACTCTGTATACATAGTACGAGTTTAGAATAACAGAGTACAAGTTTGATTACATTCTCTCAAAACAGATTACAAAAAAATAAGGCCTTGATCACGATAGATCAACAATACTAATACTTTTTGCATTAAACTCTCATCATTTTCCCGCACACTCCTTCGAGTTTCGACACATGCAATTTCTAAAGCAATATGCAGTATAATAATGAATAACAAGGGAAAACAGATAGCAAGTATGCAAGCAAAAACACATAAGGAGATCATAATGATTTGATACGAGTATAAACTATCCAAATAACGTACCACGCTCACAGACAAACATACATACTCAACAATCACATTTCAATACTCAACCAAATCATTCAGATAATCATCAAACAAACCAGAAATACATTCAACATGTGATAACAAATGAATCTTCGTTAGTAAGGCTAAGCATGCGCACATAATCCGCAAGAGATGGCGGTAGGGCCACCATAACTTGGACATGACTACCAGGCTTAAAGATATCTAAGGTAATAAGGATGATTCAATCCCTTGTCTAATGTATGCATACACTACCTATCGAGGATCTTACTTATTCGCTATTCAAAAGGTATCACCGACTAAAAAGTTCGACTATCACCAGAGACTCGTACCCGGATGGGGTTGGCGTTTCCAATTACTATTCTATGGGCCCGCTGAAGTATCAAGTATGCCCCATCCCCGAGGTTGATACCACACGTCAAACAAAGAATCTTAAGATCGTTGAATAGCCTTGGGCAACTCGTAGGGAGCCCAAGTCCCCATAGACAACTACCTTGTTAACTTCAATTTCAAGAGTCGCAACATGGCGAACAATCCTAGTATTTTATTCAAGTACTCGCTTTCTTAATTTCTCATTCTCTCGCTCATAAATAATAATAATAATGACTAACTTGTAATATAAATATAACGTCGAACTTGTATAATGAAATTTTAGTAACAACAGCTTCTTGAGTAAAATGTAACACATAGAAAAACTTAATTATTTATTTGAGTCCTGTTCGTAATTTTTAAATATTTTTCACTATTCATTATTCTACTATTCACCGTATTTACTATTCAATCGTATTTACTATTCATCGATTTACTATTCATCGTATTTACTATTCCTCGTATTTATACGTATTCGTATTTTCGTATTCGTATTTGTACGTATTTTTATACTTAAGTATTTTATTCAGTATTTCATACGTATATGTATTCTTATACTTAGCATTTATTATTTTATTTTCTTTATACTTAGTATTTTTATTTTATTTTCTTTATACTTTAGTATTTATTATTTGACCTTATTTATACTTAGTATTTTTGGTACTCTTATACATTTTGATATACTAAGGATATTTTGGAAATAAAACTAAGCTTTTTATTTACTAAGTGTAAAATTCTAGTTTTAAAGTCGTTAGGTTCGTTTTGTATTTAGTGATTTGAAAAATGATTTCGGAAGTAAAATTTAATATAATCTAAGTACAAAATTCTAGAGTCAAAGTTGTTAAGTTCATTTTGTACTTGGTCAATTTTAATAACATTTCAAAAGTAAAACTCGGTTAAATTTAGTCGTATACTTAACTAATCTTTTAGCGGTTTCCATTTTTAGCGAGGTTGTCGTAGTTCATTTTAAATAGTCCGTATGTCTACATCCAAATTTAAGCATAGGTAGTAGCACTCGACAAGATTCATTTTAATACGTGTAACGTTTATTTTTATCGGTTCGATGATTCTTTTTATTAACGATTTAATACATAAACAAATATAAACCTAATTACTATTCAATTTTAGTGACTAAGTGATAAATTCATTTTGACCAAAATTGACCCAAAATTAACCCTAATGCCGTGAGCCTTTATTTATTTAGCTATTTATTTCTTTTGTTGTTTTTATTAATAAATCATTACTTTAACTATTTTAATTACTTAAGTGATAAAATTAAAAAGTGACAAATTCATTTTAAGTCTAAAATTGATCCCTAAACCGTGGCCTTATACTACCTAGCAATTTATTTTCGCTTTGTAATTTTATCGGTTTTTGACTTAAAGTTTTTATATACTAATTATTTAGTTTATGCTAAAATGATTTAACTTAGTACTTGAAAACAATAAATAACTAAAACTTATAAAATTTATGAATCAAATTAATCAACTAAGTGAAGAACACATGAATGTGTGATGAATTTTAATGTTTTTCATATGAACATTATTTAGTCAAAATTTTATATGTTTATGAAATTTTCTCAAATTTTTCCTACATGTCTATTTTAACTAGTCTAATCATAATATGTTATTTAGAAAAATTAAAACTAAAATTTGGTCCAAATAAGGCAAAAATGCCGTGTGTATGTATGTATGTATATGATTTTTTGATTTTTGATTATTATACTCCTAATTCAAATACTAAATTACTTTATATCATTTATACATTTGACATATGTGAAAACATAAGTAAACATTATCATACATAAATGAAAATCATTTAACACATGAATAAATATAAAAGTTCAAGAACACTCATAAACACATTATAACATTTAAATTCATAACAAATTCATTTTAATTCCTAAACATAAACTAATTATATTTTCATGTTTATTTTATTACAAGTATTTTAAGCATGCAATTTACAAAAATTAAAACGAAAAATTAGGCAAAAATAAGGGTAATGCCGTGAGGTTTACTAGGGTTACACAAATGTTATTTTTCGATTTTTGTCTTCTAATTTAACATATGAATACTAGGTGATAAAATAAACTAAACATGCATCAAAACATCATCTAGGAAAACATAAATCATTTACGAGGCGCTTATCACATAAATGTGCTGAAGCACCTTGATTAGGTTAAGTTAGTTGAAATGCTCCTAGCAATTGTCGGGGTCGACGATGTGATCGAATTGGCTCAAGTCGATGTTCCCACCTTGCTCCTCTTCTTTGGTAGATTAGTACATAAAAGAAAAAAATGAGAAGTTAGTAAATATTATCAAGACTAGACTAGTTAACTAAGGGTTTAAAATGTATATGTAGTTTTAGGTTTAGGTTATGTTTTAACTTTTCACTAATTCGATTTTATGTTCATGCTCATTTATAAGATTAAAAGGAGAAATGAGTACTAAAATATAATGGTGAGGAATTAATTAAAATGTTCAAGTGAATTTAAGACAATAAAAGAAAGTATAAGGGAAGAAAATGAGGAGGAAGAAGATGGAGTTCATGTGTTCATGAGGATGAACTAGCTTACTAAGTTTCTTGAGGATGAGTTTTGATTTAGAGAGAAAAGGAATTTAAGACTTAGAAAAATTTTATGTGTTTTGTGTTGTTGTTGTTTGGACCGTATGGAGTAGTAGTAGTAGGAGTTTGTTTGTGTTTTGTTTATCAAGTAGTTTAGTGTGTGAATGCATGTGTATGTGTAAGGAAAATGCATGCATGCTTGAGACAAGGAGACCAAGGGTGTAAGAGAAGAAGCATGGGTGTAAGAGTGGCATGCATGCTTGAGACAAGGGAACAAGAGTGTGTAAGAAAAGCAAAAGGAAAAAGGAAGGCAAGGTTGAGCATGGAGAGCTCAAAATCTCGGCCAACATGCATGGTCACTTGGCCCGATTTTTGCTTTTGAAATTTTCGATTTGGCCAAGACGTGAAAAGTCTCGAAATGAAATATATATTCTTGAAATAATGTTTAGAAGTGAGATCGAAAATAAAAATGAAAATAAACCTCAAAACGAATTCAAACAAAATTTGGGTACTAGTTTGTCTCGCAACTTTGAAATAAAATTTTATTCGATCGAAATATATATTTTTTGTTGAGTGTTATCGAATTAAATCATTACCCTCAAACGCCAAAAATTTTATCGATTTGAGCTTAGTGTAACTCAATATATCGAGTCTTAGTGAAAGTGTTAGTTAAATCAAAGTGGAATAGTAATTTGATATTATTATTATATGTTGTGTTAGTAATAATCAATATGATTAAGCTTAAGCTACTTTAATTAGGTTTGGATTATGAGTAATTACATTTGAAAAGATTAGGTGACTTAATCATATTTAGGTGGCTTGGCCATTTAGTCAACGTTTGACCTCGATTTATGTACAAAATTTGTCGTTGAGAAATTTGTCGGTGTGCTTCATTTGATTTATCAAGTCCAAAATGTAAACATAAAGTTCAAATTCAAAGTAATTCAAAATGGTTTTAGTTTAGGTGCAAAAATGATTGTAGTGTATTGTTTTAGGAAATTCAGTGAGCGAGGATGATTATTTATTGATTTCCTAATTATAATTAGCTTAAATTAACACGGGGTGTTACAATCCTCCCTTAAAGAAGTTTCGTCCCCAAACTTAAAGTACTGGGTGGTTAAGGTTACCTGTGCTAAACAAATCTGGGTACTTTTCCTTCATCGACGCCTCTCGGTTTCCCATGTTGCTTGTTCGCCTTGTCCCTCCGGAGAACCTTGTCTAAGGGTATCGACTTGCGTCGTAAGAACTTGGTCTCTCTGGCGAGAATTTCCACTGGTTTTTCAGAGTAAAGCATGTTAGGCTCGATGGCGATCACATCGGGCGTAACAATGTGGCTCGGGTCGCTTCTGTATCTCCTGAGCTGAGATACGTGGAATACATCGTGCACTTTGGATAAGTTTGGCGGTAAGGCGAGTCGGTATGCCACCTCGCCAATTCGTTCAAGTATTTCGTAGGGGCCGATGTACTTTGGACTAAGTTTCCTTTCATCCAAACGCCTTACCCTTTCATGGGTGAGACCTTTAAGAAGACCTTATCTCCACCGTTGAACTCAATAGGTCGACGGTGCTCGCTTGCATATTTCTTTTGGCGATCTTGAGTCGCTTGTAGTCGTTTCTCGAATAATCTTTATGTGTTCAATCTGGTCCTGTATAACTTGGGGTCCAGTACCCACATTATCACTAGCGTCGTCCCAACAAACCGGACTGCGACACTTTCTGCCATACAGTGCCTCAAAAGGAGCACACCCTAGACTAGCATGATGGCTATTGTTGTATGAGAATTCAACGAGAGGTAAGCTCTTTTCCCAGTTCACGTTGAATTCCATCGTGCATGCCCTCAACATGTCTTCCAGTGTCTGGATAGTTCGCTCTGTCTGACCGTCAGTTGCTGGATGAAAAGCCGTACTCATTTTCAAATTACTACCCAAAGCCTCTTGCAATTTCTTCCAGAAATGCGATGTAAATCTTGCGTCCCTATCTGATATGATGTCGAGGGGAACGCCGTGGAGTCGTATTATTTCCTTTTCGTAAGCTTTGGCCAGTTCTTCCAATCCCCAAGTCTCCTTGATCGGACGGTGAGTGATTTAGTTAGGCGGTCCACAATAACCCATATAGCATCCTTGCCACTGCCGCCCTTGGTAACCCCATGATAAAATCCATGGATATGGAATCCCACTTCCTTGAGGAATTTCCAACCGGTTGGAGTAGTCCTCCTGGTCTCTGGTGTTCAAATTTTACCTTCTGGCAAATCATGCATCTAGCCACGTACTCGGCGATCTCTGCCTTCATCCTTATCCACCAGAAACGTAATTTCAGGTCCTTGTACATCTTGTCTGAGCCAGGATGTACCGAGTAGCGGGTACTATGTGCTTCGTCAAGGATTTTGCGTTTCAAATCTTCATTGTTAGGTATGCACCACCTGCCGTTGAAGCGTAGACTACCATCAGTGTAGATCTCAAACCCTTCTGTTCCTTCTGATGGAATTCTTTCCCTAATCTCCAACAATGCCGGGTCTTCCCATTGTAGCACTCGGATGTCATGATATAATTCTGGTTCAACCGCCATTGCATTTAGGTCTGTGTCATCTGATTGTACCAGGTCTAAGCTCAGTCTTTTTAGATCCTGGACGATGTCTGAGGGAATCTCCCAAATGTTGTTCAGAGTGTGTATTGTCTTACGACTCAGTGCGTCGGCAACTACATTAGCCTTTCCCTCGTGGTAAAGTAACTCAATCTTGTAATCTTTGATCAATTCTAACCATCTTCGTTGCCTCATGTTCAAATCTCTTTGGGTGAAGATGTACTTCAAGCTTTTGTGATCAGTGTAGAACTTAATGTCGACCAGTAGAGATAATGACGCCAAATCTTTAGTGCAAACACAACAGCGGCAAGTTCTAGGTCGTGAATTGGGTAATTCTTTTCATGCACCTTAAGTTGTCTGGATGCGTATGCTATTACTTTTCCCTGTTGCATCAAGACGCAACCCAAACCGTTTAGTGATGCGTCCATCAGACACCTCATATTCATCCCCATCGGTTGGCAAGGTTAAAATCGGGCCGTAGTAAGCCTTGTCTTCGTTCTTGAAGCGCTTTCTCACAGTCGTCGCTCCATATGAACTTTGATTCCTTTTGTAGCAGTTTGGTCATTGGGCGGGCTACCTTCGAGAAATCAGGAACAAACCTTCGATAATAGCCAGCCAATCCTAGGGAGCTCCTGACTTCCGTGGATCGCTTTTGGTGCTATCCATTCTTTGTGACTTGATCTTTCTTTGGATCTACCATTACTCCCTCCTTGGAGATTACATGGCCTAGGAACGCCACTTGGCCTAACCAAAATTCACACTTTGAAAATTTGGCATACCATTTATGGTCTCTCAAGATACTCAGGATAATGTGTAGGTGCTCTGCGTGTTCTTCTTTATTCTTGGAGTAGATCAGATGTCGCCAATGAACACGACCACGCAGATGTCGAGATATTCATGAAAGGTCCTGCTCATTTGGTCCATAAATACCGGCGTTGGTAAGGCGAACGGCATTACTTTGAACTCGTAATGTCCGTACCTTGATCTAAAAGCGCCTTTGTATATCTTCTTTACGAACCGCGATCTGATGGTATCCTGATCTCAGGTCAATCTTGGAGAAAACTCCTGCTCCCTTAAGCTGGTCGAAGAGATCGTCTATCCTAGGCAGAGGATAACGATTCTTGATCGTCACCTTGTTCAGTTCCCTGTAATCGATGCAGAGCCTCATGCTCCCATCCTTCTTCTTTACGAAGAGTACCGGTGCACCCCAAGGTGAAACACTCGGTCTTATAAATCCCAACTCAATCATTTCCTCCAATTGTTTCTTGAGTTCTTGAAGTTCGACAGCGCCATTCTCAGATGGTGCCTTTGATATAGGTGTGCCGTGTCTGTGATGAGGTCAATCGAGAATTCAACATCTCGTGCAGGAGGCATGCCTGGTAATACGTCTGGGAAAACATCGGGGTATTCACTCACGATTGGGATATCTTCGATGCGTAGGGTGTCCTCGACCTTAGTAATCTTTGCAAAAATACACCCGGTGCCCCTTTCTCTCCATACTCTGAAGCTTCAGTACAGATACTAACTTCACTCCTCCTTTCCTTTTAAAACTCTGGTATGATACCTCCTTCCCTTGGTTAGTTTTCAAAGTGATCTTCTGGTCGTGGCATTTGAACGTTGCATTATGACGGGCTAGCCAATTCATTCCCAGTATTACATCGAACTCAGGAAGATCAAACAATATAAGGTCTGACAAGAACTCTGTGTTGTGAATTGAGATTTTTACATTATTGTATTTTGACGAACAAGGGATGTTTTTACCATCTGGTAGTGATATATTAGTTTTAATTTGTGCAGGATTTGTGAGTTTGGATTGTTTGATAAATTTTGAGGAGATAAACGATAAGGATGCTCCGGTATCAAATAAAATGAAAGCAGGTACAGAATTAACCAAAAATTTACCGGTGAGGACGTCGACATCGATAATGTCGTCAGCACTTTCCTCAGCTTCTGACAGGACGTAGACACGCCCCTGAACTCTGACGGCTGGCGGTGGTCCCGCATTTGCCTTATTACCAGCATTCCTCTTAGGGCATTCATTAGCTTTGTGCCCTACAACTTTGCACAGGAAGCACACCACGGGTTCCCCATTACAACGCTTTCCCGGGTGACTAGGTTGTCGGCAGAAACGACACTGATTTGCTTGGAAGGCCGGTGGTCCGGGAATTTGGGAATTACTCTTTGCAACGTAAGGAGTGGTATTGCGGTTGGAGAACTGAGACCTGCCCTGGTTCCTATTGCGGTTATCTTGATTCTGATAACCCGGGCGACCAAACATGGGTTTATGGATAAAACTGGCACTCGCCACAGGGGGCGTGAACGTCTTCTTCTTCTTCTTCTCCTCAGCTTCTCTCTTCTGGATGGGTGCCCAGATACACGTTGCCTTTTCGTAGGCTTCAAAGTTCTTACATGATTAATCCGCTCATGTTTATTCTCAGGTTATTGTCCATTCCTCGTACGTAACGAGTTGCGAGTTCTTCTTCGCTAGTCAATATCTTAGGAGCAAACTTGGACAGCTCCTGATATTTTTCTGTGTAAGCTTGTAGGGACATTTCACCCTGGGTTAGATTCCTGAACTCTTCTTCTTTATCCCACTTCAACTCTTCCCCAAAGTACTTGTTTTCCAACAAGGTCTTAAATTCACTCCAGTTATAGAGCCTTAGGGGAAATTGGGCTTTGATCAGGCGCCACCAACTATTTGCCTCTCCTTTCAGGTAGTACGCTACCACGTTCACCATTTCGTTCGGTGGTGTCTTGCTCAGTTCCAGTAATTTTTCCATCTCTTCGATCCACTCTGTCAAGACTGTGGGGTCGACAGAGCCAGAATATGTTTGGGGTCGGTGTTTGGAGAATTTCTCAAATGCAGACTGATTGTTTCACGCCTTGATGTTGATACATATTTTGAGCAATTTTTGTAATTGCATCCTCGAACCCTTTTCTCCTTGCTTCTTCTTCAAAGAAATGTTGGGCGAAGTTCAAGTTACCCATGTTGTTTAAGTTGGTTGCATCCATTCTGAAAATAAAATAAAATAACGACAAGGCTGTATAAATTTTGAGTGGTTCAAAGATAGACATCATATAACATGCAAGGTAAAAGACATTTCATTGATAATGTAAAAGGTTTACATCAAAACGTTACAAGCCTCCTAATACATTCTCTATGAAATGAACTAAGGTGAAAACTTAGACATAAGTTCAGCAAAATAACATAAAAGTTTAGATACATTCTCAAGAGATATGAAATTGGATCGAGAATGACAAAAGATTTGCTCCAGATCTTAAGCAAATTTTGAGTAGGGATGCTCCTCCTCCAAGTCGCATTTATACTTAACAGCATAAGTCATGTCGCTCAAGCCAAGTTTGAAATCCTCCCAGCTCAGGTAGTACTCACCCTCAAGTATAGCTGGGGAGCGTAGTCGCCTCCACCATGCTTTGGCCTCCTCGTCAAGGCACGCAGCTGCTAGGGAGGTTTTCCATTCCTCTCTAACGGAGTGTTCCAGGAACCTCGCATTCATACTCCTGATCCATGGGTATAGTGTCCCACTGATCCCCTCAAATGTCTCAGGTTTTCCCTGCATGAACGCTTCGATCACATCTGTATATTCGAGGATCGGCGGAGATGATCAGGAATTCGATGTTCCATATACGGAGTCTTAAGTGCCCTGGTCTTCCAGTCGATCTCCGCATTGCTCGAGTCCTGTGATCTCTTCCAGGACTTCAATTGTTGACGTCGCGCGTAGGCCTCGATGGCTTTCTTGCGGGCCTTCTCTTTTGGTGTCCATTCAGAATACTTCTTACCGCAAGGTAGTCTCATCTGAAATCAATTTAGATAAGGTAATTTAAATGAGATTTGGAAGTATAACATGTATGTAAAATTTTAAAATAATGAATTAAGAAAGCACATGACCAGGTAGTAACATAACGTCTCCATATATATAAACATATACATGGGTAAAATATTACATTTCAAGGAACATAATACATAAGTTCACAAAACGTCACATCCGAAATAACACCCATAGCCGTAGGAAAAGAAGACGATATTAAAATCGTTCTTAGGATAGTTTAAAGTCGGTTACATATATTTTACAAACCGGAGTCGCATGACCCTGAATTATTATTTGCGTGCCTGAAGAGTCTCCCACATCGGCATCTTTCCCGCATCGAAGTAATTCCACCGGGTAATGGAGGTTAGAGGTGCTTATATTCTTGATCCATCAGGTTCTCGAGTAGTTCCTCGTGCTCCATCCACCCTGGTGGTTGCATCTCTCTTAGAAGTGGATCTGGGTGACACATGCGATCCATGTGTAGCTCGTAATCCAGGAGTAGTTGCCAACCTAGTGGAGTCCAGAACTCGTCGTACGGGTGGAAGCTCTCGATCAGTGACAGGCCTAAGCCAATGCCCCTAGTGTGATAGGGTCTGGTCGTCGTGATCCCATTGGCTTCCACGTATTGCTCTATGACGTGGGACTGGTTACTTATATATGCATCCAGTGGCATCATCGGTGGACGTTGTGGTAAGTTGTTACGGGAGTAACTGAAAGACGTCATCCTAAGGGCCTTTGTCAAACTAGAGTTAGTCACAGAGCAAATAGCAAGTAACCGAATTATAAACGTAAGGATTCTAACGCTCATCTAACTAGTTTATTATTTATTAGGTCGGTCCTTAAGATTCTACCCTTCTCACATTTTAAAACTGATCTAAGTTATTATTTTAGCGATCTAGAGATTTCTAATTCATTATTTGATCCTATAAGTCTATGCCTGACATATGATATGAATGTCCGCCCAGTGTCGCCTCGCTATGTGAGATAACTCTAAGTCATTCACTGCATAAGACGACTCGATACCAATCAGAATAACCTGGTTTTTCGTGACTTTAATTAAACTAAGGCGGAAAATTAATTAAGTCTATATATTACAAAACCAGCTGTTAATCGTAATAAAACTCTGTATACATAGTACGAGTTTAGAATAACAGAGTACAAGTTTGATTACATTCTCTCAAAACAGATTACAAAAAAATAAGGCCTTCAATCCCCTGATAGATCAACAGTCAATACTCGGGGTACCTGCATTAAACTCTCATCATTTTCCCGCACACTCCTTCGAGTTTCGACACATGCAATTTCTAAAGCAATATGCAGTATAATAATGAATAACAAGGGAAAACAGATAGCAAGTATGCAAGCAAAAACACATAAGGAGATCATAATGATTTGATACGAGTATAAACTATCCAAATAACGTACCACGCTCACAGACAAACATACTCAACAATCACATTTCAATACTCAACCAAATCATTCAGATAATCATCAAACAAACCAGGAAATACATTCAACATGTGATAACAAATGAATCTTCGTTAGTAAAGGCTAAGCATCTGAGACATAATCACAAAGATGGCCGGTGAGGGCCAACATAACTTGGACATGACTACCAGGCTTAAAGATATCTAAGGTAATAAGGATGATTCAATCCCTTGTCTAATGTATGCATACACTACCTATCGAGGATCATACTTATTCGCTATTCAAAAGGTATCACCGACGAAAAAGTTCGACTATCACCAGAGACGGGTACCCCCGGATGGGGTTGGCGTTTCCAATTACTATTCTATGGGCCCGCGGAAGTATCAAGTATGCCCCATCCCTGAGGTTGATACCACACGTCAAACAGCAATCTTAAGATCGTTGAATAGCCTTGGGCAACTCAGGTAGGGAGCCCAAGTCCCCATAGACAGCTACCTTGTTAACTTCGAATTTCAAGAGTCGCAACATGGCGAACAATCCTAGTATTTTATTCAAGTACTCGCTTTCTTAATTTCTCATTCTCTCGTTCATAAATAATAATAATAATGACTAACTTGTAATATAAATATAACGTCGAACTTGTATAATGAAATTTTAGTAACAACAGTTCTTCAGGTAAAACAGAACACATAGAAAAACTTAATTATTTATTTGAGTCCTGTTCGTAATTTTTAAATATTTTTCACTATTCATTATTCTACTATTCACCGTATTTACTATTCACCGTATTTACTATTCATCGTATTTACTATTCATCGTATTTACTATTCCTCGTATTTATACGTATTCGTATTTTCGTATTCCGTATTTGTACGTATTTTTATACTTCGTATTTTATTCGTATTTCATACGTATATGTATTCTTATACTTAGCATTTATTATTTTATTTTCTTTATACTTAGTATTTTTATTTTATTTTCTTTATACTTTAGTATTTATTATTTGACCTTATTTATACTTAGTATTTTTGGTACTCTTATACATTTTGATATACTAAGGATATTTTGGAAATAAAACTAAGCTTTTTATTTACTAAGTGTAAAATTCTAGTTTTAAAGTCGTTAGGTTCGTTTTGTATTTAGTGATTTGAAAAATGATTTCGGAAGTAAAATTTAATATAATCTAAGTACAAAATTCTAGAGTCAAAGTTGTTAAGTTCATTTTGTACTTGGTCAATTTTAATAACATTTCAAAAGTAAAACTCGGTTAAATTTAGTCGTATACTTAACTAATCTTTTAGCGGTTTCCATTTTTAGCGAGGTTGTCGTAGTTCATTTTAAATAGTCCGTATGTCTACATCCAAATTTAAGCATAGGTAGTAGCACTCGACAAGATTCATTTTAATACGTGTAACGTTTATTTTTATCGGTTTCGTTGATTCTTTTTATTAACGATTTAATACATAAACAAATATAAACCTAATTACTATTCAATTTTAGTGACTAAGTGATAAATTCATTTTGACCAAAATTGACCCAAAATTAACCCTAATGCCGTGAGCCTTTATTTATTTAGCTATTTATTTCTTTTGTTGTTTTTATTAATAAATCATTACTTTAACTATTTTAATTACTTAAGTGATAAAATTAAAAAGTGACAAATTCATTTTAAGTCTAAAATTGATCCCTAAACCGTGGCCTTATACTACCTAGCAATTTATTTTCGTTTTGTAATTTTATCGGTTTTTGACTTAAAGTTTTTATATACTAATTATTTAGTTTATGCTAAAATGATTTAACTTAGTACTTGAAAACAATAAATAACTAAAACTTATAAAATTTATGAATCAAATTAATCAACTAAGTGAAGAACACATGAATGTGTGATGAATTTTAATGTTTTTCATATGAACATTATTTAGTCAAAATTTTATATGTTTATGAAATTTTCTCAAATTTTTCCTACATGTCTATTTTAACTAGTCTAATCATAATATGTTATTTAGAAAAATTAAAACTAAAATTTGGTCCAAATAAGGCAAAAATGCCGTGTGTATGTATGTATGTATATGATTTTTGATTTTTGATTTTTATACTCCTAATTCAAATACTAAATTACTTTATATCATTTATACATTTGACATATGTGAAAACATAAGTAAACATTATCATACATAAATGAAAATCATTTAACACATGAATAAATATAAAAGTTCAAGAACACTCATAAACACATTATAACATTTAAATTCATAACAAATTCATTTTAATTCCTAAACATAAACTAATTATATTTTCATGTTTATTTTATTACAAGTATTTTAAGCATGCAATTTACAAAAATTAAAACGAAAAATTAGGCAAAAATAAGGGGTAATGCCGTGAGGTTTACTAGGGTTACACAAATGTTATTTTTCGATTTTTGTCTTCTAATTTAACATATGAATACTAGGTGATAAAATAAACTAAACATGCATCAAAACATCATCTAGGAAAACATAAATCATTTACGAGGCGCTTAATCACATAAATGTGCGGGAAGCACCTTGATTAGGTTAAGTTAGTTGAAATGCTCCTAGCAATTGTCGGGGTCGACGATGTGATCGAATTGGCTCAAGTCGATGTTCCCACCTTGCTCCTCTTCTTTGGTAGATTAGTACATAAAAGAAAAAAATGAGAAGTTAGTAAATATTATCAAGACTAGACTAGTTAACTAAGGGTTTAAAATGTATATGTAGTTTTAGGTTTAGGTTATGTTTTAACTTTTCACTAATTCGATTTTATGTTCATGCTCATTTATAAGATTAAAAGGAGAAATGAGTACTAAAATATAATGGTGAGGAATTAATTAAAATGTTCAAGTGAATTTAAGACAATAAAAGAAAGTATAAGGGAAGAAAATGAGGAGGAAGAAGATGGAGTTCATGTGTTCATGAGGATGAACTAGCTTACTAAGTTTCTTGAGGATGAGTTTTGATTTAGAGAGAAAAGGAATTTAAGACTTAGAAAAATTTTATGTGTTTTGTGTTGTTGTTGTTTGGACCGTATGGAGTAGTAGTAGTAGGAGTTTGTTTGTGTTTTGTTTATCAAGTAGTTTAGTGTGTGAATGCATGTGTATGTGTAAGGAAAATGCATGCATGCTTGAGACAAGGAGACCAAGGGTGTAAGAGAAGAAGCATGGGTGTAAGAGTGGCATGCATGCTTGAGACAAGGGAACAAGAGTGTGTAAGAAAAGCAAAAGGAAAAAGGAAGGCAAGGTTGAGCATGGAGAGCTCAAAATCTCGGCCAACATGCATGGTCACTTGGCCCGATTTTTCGTTTTGAAATTTTCGATTTCTTGCCAAGACGTGAAAAGTCTCGAAATGAAATATATATTCTTGAAATAATGTTTAGAAGTGAGATCGAAAATAAAAATGAAAATAAACCTCAAAACGAATTCAAACAAAATTTGGGTACTAGTTTGTCTCGCAACTTTGAAATAAAATTTTATTCGATCGAAATATATATTTTTTGTTGAGTGTTATCGAATTAAATCATTACCCTCAAACGTCAAAAAGTTTATCAGTTTGGGCTTAGTGTAACTCAATATATCGAGTCTTAGTGAAAGTGTTAGTTAAATCAAAGTGGAATAGTAATTTGATATTATTATTATATGTTGTGTTAGTAATAATCAATATGATTAAGCTTAAGCTACTTTAATTAGGTTTGGATTATGAGTAATTACATTTCAGAAAAGATTAGGTGACTTAATCATATTTAGGTGGCTTGGCCATTTAGTCAACGTTTGACCTCGATTTGCGTGCCAAAATTTGTCGTTGAGAAATTTGTCGGGTGTGCTTCATTTGATTTATCAAGTCTGAAAATGTAAACATAAAGTTCAAATTCAAAGTAATTCAAAATGGTTTTAGTTTAGGTGCAAAAATGATTGTAGTGTATTGTTTTAGGAAATTCAGTGAGCGAGGATGATTATTTATTGATTTCCTAATTATAATTAGCTTAAATTAACACGGGGTGTTACAATAATGAACCGTTAATAAAAAGAATCAACTAAACCGATAAAAATAAACGTTACACGTATTAAAAATAAATGAAATCGAGTGTTACTACCTATGCTTAAATTTGATTGTGGACATACGGACTATTTAAAATGAACTATAACAACCTCGCTAAAAATGGAAACCGCTAAAAGATTAGTTAAGTATACGACTAAATAAAACCGAGTTTCACTTCTAAAATGTTATTTAAAATCACCAAGTACAAAATGAACTTAACAACTTTGACTCTAGAATTTTGTACTTAGATTATATTAAGTTTTGTTTCCGAAATCATTTTTCAAATCACTAAATACAAAACGAACCTAACGACTTTAAAACTAGAATTTTACACTTAGTAAATAAAAAGCTTAGTTTTATTTTCTAAAATATCCTTAGTATAAAAAATGTATAGGAGTATAAAAATACTAAGTATAAATAAAGTCAAGTAATGAATACTAAGTATAAAGAAAATAAAATAATAAATACTAAGTATAAGAATACATATACGTATAAAATACTTAATAAAATACTTTAAGTATAAAAATACGTACAAATACGGAATACGAAAATACGAATACGTACAAATACGAGGAATAGTAAATACGATGAATAGTAAATACGGTGAATAGTAAATACGATGAATAGTAAATACGATGAATAGTAAATACGGTGAATAGTAAATACGATGAATAGTAAAATGATGAATAGTGAGAAATATTTAAAAATTTACGTACGGACTCAAAATAAATAATTAAGTTTTTCTGTGTGTAATGTTTTACTTGAAGAACTGCTGTTACTAAAATTTCATTATACAAGTTTGACGTTATATTTATGTTACAAGTTTGTCATTATTAATATTTGTGAGCAGTGAATGAGAAGTTAAGAAAACGAGTACTTGAATAAAATACTTGGATTGTTCGCCATGTTGCGACTCTTGAAATTCGATGTTAACGAGGTAGTCGTTTATGGGGACTTGGGCTTCCTCCCGAGTTGCCCAAGGCGTTATAAGGGTCTTGAGACTTTATTCAGATGCAGGTATCCACCTCGGGATGGGGCATACCGATATCACCGTGAGCCCATAGTACAAGAATTGGAAACGCCATGACCCGGTACCCGTCTCTGGTGATAGTCGAACATTTTCTTGGTGAATACCTTTTGATTAGCGAATAAGTATGATCCTCGATAGGTGGTGTATGCATACATTAGACAAGGGATTAGGCCGTCCTTATTACCTTAGATATCTTTAGCATATTCAGTTACGTCCGATTTCGTTCGGCCCTGACTGCTACTGCGCGGATTATGTCTGCATGCTTCCGCCTTACTAACGAAGACTCAATTGTTATCACATGTTGAATGTATTTCCTTGTTTGTTTGATGATTATCTGAATGACCTGGCTGAGTATTGGAATGCGATTTGTTGAGTATGATTATTTGTGAGCGTGGTATGTTATTGGATTGGTTTATACTCGTATTGAATCATCATGACCTTCTTATGTGTTTTACTTGCATGCTTGCTATTTGTTTTCCTTGTTTATTTAATATTCATATTGCATATTGTTTTAGAATTGCATGTATCGAAAGAGTGTGCGGGAAAATGATGAGAGTTTAATGCAGTACCCAGAGTCTTGACCAGATTGATCTATCGTGATTCAAGGCCTTATTTTGTAATCTGTTTTGAGAGGACTTGTAATCTAAATACTCTGTTTTATCTCTAAACTCGTATTATGTATACTGAGTTTGTTGAACGATAACAGCTGGTTTTGTAATATATAGACTTAATTAATTTTCCGCCTTAGTTTAATTAAAGTCACGAAAAATCAGGTTGTGGGAGTTCATATGAAAAATACTAAAGTTCATCATACATTCATGTGTTCTTCTTTTAAGTGACTAGTTTGATCCAAAATAATTATAGGTTTTATTTTATTTGTTGTTTAAATCCACTAGTAAACAAATAAGATACTAATTATATAAGTTAAATGAGCTAAATCTCAATGATGAAAAAGATAGAAATTTAATGTGTCACAAAATCACTATTCATAAATGAAATAAAATAATTAGTGAAAATCGTAAATTAGTTAAATCGCTTTAGTATAATTTAAATAATTAGTATATAAAAACTTTAAGTCAAAAACCGATTAAATTAGAAAACGAAAATAAATTGCTAAGTATAGAGGGCCACGGTTTAGGGGTCATTTTTAGACCTAAAATGAATTTGTCACTTTTTAATTTTATCACTTAAGAAATTAAAATAGTTAAAGTAATGATTTATTAATAAAAACAACAAAAGAAATAAATAGCTTATATAAATAAAGGCACTCGGCATTTACCTTATTTTTGGGTCAATTTTGGTCAAAATGAATTTACCACTTAGTCACTAAAATTGATTTATAAGTAGGATTATATTAGATTGTATAATGAACCGTTAATAAAAAGAATCAACTAAACCGATAAAAATAAACGTTACACGTATTAAAAATAAATGAAATCGAGTGTTACTACCTATGCTTAAATTTGATTGTGGACATACGGACTATTTAAAATGAACTATAACAACCTCGCTAAAAATGGAAACCGCTAAAAGATTAGTTAAGTATACGACTAAATAAAACCGAGTTTCACTTCTAAAATGTTATTTAAAATCACCAAGTACAAAATGAACTTAACAACTTTGACTCTAGAATTTTGTACTTAGATTATATTAAGTTTTGTTTCCGAAATCATTTTTCAAATCACTAAATACAAAACGAACCTAACGACTTTAAAACTAGAATTTTACACTTAGTAAATAAAAAGCTTAGTTTTATTTTCTAAAATATCCTTAGTATAAAAAATGTATAGGAGTATAAAAATACTAAGTATAAATAAAGTCAAGTAATGAATACTAAGTATAAAGAAAATAAAATAATAAATACTAAGTATAAGAATACATATACGTATAAAATACGAATAAAATACGAAGTATAAAAATACGTACAAATACGGAATACGAAAATACGAATACGTACAAATACGAGGAATAGTAAATACGATGAATAGTAAATACGATGAATAGTAAATACGGTGAATAGTAAATACGATGAATAGTAAATACGGTGAATAGTAAATACGGTGAATAGTAAAATAATGAATAGTGAGAAATATTTAAAAATTTACGAACGGACTCAAAATAAATAATTAAGTTTTTCTATGTGTTATGTTTTACCCAAGAATCATTGTTACTAAAATTTCATTATACAAGTTTGACGTTATATTTATGTTACAAGTTTGTCATTATTAATATTTGTGAACGAGTGAATGAGAAGTTAAGAAAACGAGTACTTGAATAAAATACTTGGATTGTTCGCCATGTTGCGACTCTTGAAATTCGATGTTAACGAGGTAGCTGTCTATGGGGACTTGGGCTTCCTCCCAGAGTTGCCCAAGGCGTTATAAGGGTCTTGAGACTTTATTGATGCAGGGTATCCACCTCAGGGATGGGGCATACTGGATATCACCGTGAGCCCATAGTACAGTAATTGGAAACGCCAGCCCCACCCGGGGGTACCCGTCTCTGGTGATAGTCGAACATTTTCTTGGTGAATACCTTTTGATTAGCGAATAAGTATGATCCTCGATAGGTGGTGTATGCATACATTAGACAAGGGATTAGGCCGTCCTTATTACCTTAGATATCTTTAGCATATTCAGTTACGTCCGATTTCGTTCGGCCCTGACTGCTACTGCGCGGATTATGTCTGCATGCTTCCGCCTTACTAACGAAGACTCAATTGTTATCACATGTTGAATGTATTTCCTTGTTTGTTTGATGATTATCTGAATGACCTGGCTGAGTATTGGAATGCGATTTGTTGAGTATGATTATTTGTGAGCGTGGTATGTTATTGGATTGGTTTATACTCGTATTGAAACATCATGACCTTCTTATGTGTTTTACTTGCATGCTTGCTATTTGTTTTCCTTGTTTATTTAATATTCATATTGCATATTGTTTTAGAATTGCATGTATCGAAAGAGTGTGCGGGAAAATGATGAGAGTTTAATGCAGGTACCCCGAGTCTTGACCGTTGATCTATCAGGGGATTGAAGGCCTTATTTTGTAATCTGTTTTGAGAGGACTTGTAATCTAAATACTCTGTTTTATCTCTAAACTCGTATTATGTATACTGAGTTTGTTGAATGATAACAGCTGGTTTTGTAATATATAGACTTAATTAATTTTCCGCCTTAGTTTAATTAAAGTCACGAAAAACCAGGTTGTGGGAGTTCATATGAAAAATACTAAAGTTCATCATACATTCATGTGTTCTTCTTTTAAGTGACTAGTTTGATCCAAAATAATTATAGGTTTTATTTTATTTGTTGTTTAAATCCACTAGTAAACAAATAAGATACTAATTATATAAGTTAAATGAGCTAAATCTCAATGATGAAAAAGATAGAAATTTAATGTGTCACAAAATCACTATTCATAAATGAAATAAAATAATTAGTGAAAATCGTAAATTAGTTAAATCGCTTTAGTATAATTTAAATAATTAGTATATAAAAACTTTAAGTCAAAAACCGATTAAATTAGAAAACGAAAATAAATTGCTAAGTATAGAGGGCCACGGTTTAGGGGTCATTTTTAGACCTAAAATGAATTTGTCACATTTTAATTTTATCACTTAAGAAATTAAAATAGTTAAAGTAATGATTTATTAATAAAAACAACAAAAGAAATAAATAGCTTATATAAATAAAGGCACTCGGCATTTACCTTATTTTTGGGTCAATTTTGGTCAAAATGAATTTACCACTTAGTCACTAAAATTGATTTATAAGTAGGATTATATTAGATTGTATAATGAACCGTTAATAAAAAGAATCAACTAAACCGATAAAAATAAACGTTACACGTATTAAAAATAAATGAAATCGAGTGTTACTACCTATGCTTAAATTTGATTGTGGACATACGGACTATTTAAAATGAACTATAACAACCTCGCTAAAAATGGAAACCGCTAAAAGATTAGTTAAGTATACGACTAAATAAAACCGAGTTTCACTTCTAAAATGTTATTTAAAATCACCAAGTACAAAATGAACTTAACAACTTTGACTCTAGAATTTTGTACTTAGATTATATTAAGTTTTGTTTCCGAAATCATTTTTCAAATCACTAAATACAAAACGAACCTAACGACTTTAAAACTAGAATTTTACACTTAGTAAATAAAAAGCTTAGTTTTATTTTCTAAAATATCCTTAGTATAAAAAATGTATAGGAGTATAAAAATACTAAGTATAAATAAAGTCAAATAATGAATACTAAGTATAAAGAAAATAAAATAATAAATACTAAGTATAAGAATACATATACGTATAAAATACGAATAAAATACGAAGTATAAAAATACGTACAAATACGGAATACGAAAATACGAATACGTACAAATACGAGGAATAGTAAATACGATGAATAGTAAATACGGTGAATAGTAAATACGATGAATAGTAAATATGGTGAATAGTAAATACGGTGAATAGTAAATACGGTGAATAGTAAAACAATGAATAGTGAGAAATATTTAAAAATTTACGAACGGACTCAAAATAAATAATTAAGTTTTTCTATGTGTTATGTTTTACCTGAAGAACTGCTGTTACTAAAATTTCATTATACAAGTTTGACGTTATATTTATGTTACAAGTTTGTCATTATTAATATTTGTGAACGAGTGAATGAGAAGTTAAGAAAACGAGTACTTGAATAAAATACTTGGATTGTTCGCCATGTTGCGACTCTTGAAATTCGATGTTAACGAGGTAGCTGTCTATGGGGACTTGGGCTTCCTCCCAGAGTTGCCCAAGGCGTTATAAGGGTCTTGAGACTTTATTCGGTACGGTATCCACCTCGGGGATGGGGCATACTTGGATATCACCGTGAGCCCATAGTACAAGAATGGTGGAAACGCCATGACCCCGGGGTACCGCCTCTGGTGATAGTCGAACATTTTCTTGGTGAATACCTTTTGATTAGCGAATAAGTATGATCCTCGATAGGTGGTGTATGCATACATTAGACAAGGGATTAGGCCGTCCTTATTACCTTAGATATCTTTAGCATATTCAGTTACGTCCGATTTCGTTCGGCCCTGACTGCTACTGCGCGGATTATGTCTGCATGCTTCCGCCTTACTAACGAAGACTCAATTGTTATCACATGTTGAATGTATTTCCTTGTTTGTTTGATGATTATCTGAATGACCTGGCTGAGTATTGGAATGCGATTTGTTGAGTATGATTATTTGTGAGCGTGGTATGTTATTGGATTGGTTTATACTCGTATTGAATCATCATGACCTTCTTATGTGTTTTACTTGCATGCTTGCTATTTGTTTTCCTTGTTTATTTAATATTCATATTGCATATTGTTTTAGAATTGCATGTATCGAAAGAGTGTGCGGGAAAATGATGAGAGTTTAATGCAGGTACCCCGAGTCTTGACCGTTGATCTATCAGGGGATTGAAGGCCTTATTTTGTAATCTGTTTTGAGAGGACTTGTAATCTAAATACTCTGTTTTATCTCTAAACTCGTATTATGTATACTGAGTTTGTTGAACGATAACAGCTGGTTTTGTAATATATAGACTTAATTAATTTTCCGCCTTAGTTTAATTAAAGTCACGAAAAACCAGGTTATTCTGATTAATTATCGAAGTATCTTCATGACCGTGAATGACTTAAAGTTATCTCACATAGCGGCGACACAGGCCAGACATTCATATCGTATGTCAGGCATAGACTTATAGGATAAAATAATAAACTAGGAATCTCTGGATCGCTAAAATAATAACTTAGATCAGTTTAAAATGGGAGAAAGGGTAGAATCTTAAGGACCGACCTAATAATAATAAACTAGTTAGATGAGCGATAGAATCTTAACTTCATGATTGTTTACTTGCTATTTGCTCTATGGCTAACTCTAGTTTGACAAAGGCCCTTAGGATGACGTACTACAGTTTCTCCCGTAACAATCTACCACAACGTCCACCGATGATGCCACGAGATGCATATATATGTAGCCATTCCCACGTCATAGAACAATACGTGGAAACTAATGGGATCACGACGACCAGACCCTACCACACTAGGGGCATTGGCTTAGGCCTGACGCTGATTGAGAGCTTCCACCCGTACGACGAGTTTTGGACACCACTAGGATGGAAACTCCTCCTGGATTACGATCGATATATGGATCGCATGTGTCACCCCGACCCACTTCTGAGGGAGATGCAACCACCAGGGTGGATGGAGCACGAGGAACTACTTGAGAACTTGATGTATCAAGAATTAAGGCACGACTATCCTCCATTGCCAGTTGAACTACTCCCGATGCAGGAGAGGATCTCTCTATCGTGAGACTCTTCAGTGGTCGCAAATCATATTTAGGGTCATTCGACTCCAGTTTGTAAAATATTTGTAACTTAGTATTTTAACTATCCTAAGAACGAGCTTTATGTCGTCATTTTTCCTACACTATGGGTTTTATTTTTCGAACATGACGTTGTGTGGACTTATGCATTATATTTTCTCAATGTAATATTTTACCCATATATATTTATATATATGGAGACGTTATGTTACAACCTTGTAGTATACATTTATGAGCATCATTTTAAAATTTTTCAGTACATATCTGAAAATTTCAATTCTCATTTAAATTTTTCCCCCACTTATTTCAGATATGACTACTTCGCGACAGGGGACACGAGGAGTGAACCTGGAGGAAAAGGCTCGTAAAAGAGCTGTCCAAGCGTATGCACGTCGTCAGCAGAGGAAGGCGTGGAAGAAAATGCACAACTTGGAGAATTCAAGGGTTGACTGGAAGACCAGGGCACTCAAGACTCCATACGTGGAGCATCGAACTCCTGATCACCTCCGCCAATCTTCGAGGAAGACCGACGCGGTCGAGGCATTCATGAGGAGTGACCCCGACGCCTTTGAGGGAGATAGAGATACCTTGTACACTTGGACCAGGCACATGAATGCAAAGTTCCAAGAATACTCGGTCCCGGAGGAATGGAAGACCCACTTTGCTGTTGTCTGCCTTGACGGAGAAGCCATAGCTTGGTGGCTACGACTTCGATCCCCAGCTATACGCGAGGGCGAATACTACCTTAGTTGGGAGGATTTCAAGCTGGGTTTGAGCGACATGTCTTATCTTTGTTAAGTATAAGTACCGCTTCTCGTAGAAGGAGTTTCATTACTCATACTTCGCTAAATCGCAGCTAACTTTTGGCATTCTCGATCTAATTTCATATCACTAGAGAATGTATCTAAACTCCTATGTTATTTTCTTTGAACTTTGTATCTAAGTTCTTACCTTAGTTCATTTCATAGGGAATGTATTAGGAGGCTTTGTAACTTTTGATGTAACCCTTTTACATTATCAATGAAATGTGTTTTACCTTGTACTCTATAATGTGTCACATTTGGGAACTACTCAAAACTCATATGACCTAATATTTTTTCAGAATGGATGCAAACAACTTAAACAACATGGATGACCGAACTTAGCCCAACATTTCTTTGAAGAAGAAGCAAGGAGGAAAGGGTTCAAGATGCAATTACAAAATTGCTCAAAATATGTATCAACATCAAAGCGGCGGAAACAATCAGTCCGCATTTGAGAAGTTCTCCAAACAGGCCCCAAACATATTACGGCTCTGTCGACCCCACAGTCTTGTGAGTGGATCGAAGAGATGGAAAAGTTGCTGGAACTGAGCAAGACACCACCTAACGAAATGGTGAACGTGGTAGCGTACTACCTGAAAGGAGAGGCAAATAGTTGGTGGCGCCTAATCAAAGCCCAATTTCCCCTAAGACTCTATAACTGGAGCGAGTTTAAGACACTATTAGAAAACAAGTACTTTGGGGAAGAGTTGAAGTGGGAAAAAGAAGAAGAGTTTAGGAATCTAACCCAGGGTGAAATGACCCTACAAGCTTACACAGAAAAATATCAGGAGCTGTCCAAGTTTGCTCCTAAGATATTGACTAGCGAGGAGGAACTCGCAACTCGTTACGTACGAGGCATGGACAATAACCTGAGGATAAACATGAGCGGGTTCGGCTGTAAGAACTTCGCTGAAGCCTACGAAAAGGCAACGTGTATCTGGGCACCCATCCAGAAGAGGGAAGCTGAGGAGAAGAAGAAGAAGAAGACGTTCACGCCCCCTGTGGCGAGTGCCAGTTTTATCCATAAACCCATGTTTGGTCGCCCGGGTTTTCCAAATCAAGACAATCGTAGCAGAAACCAGGGCAAGTCCCGGTTCTACAACCGCAACACCACTCCGTACGTTGCAAAGAATACCCAACAACCACTTCCCAAAGCTCCGACCGTACAAACAGGTCATTGTCACTTCTGTCGACAACCGAATCATCCAGGGAAGCGTTGCAACGGAGAGCCGGTGGTGTGCTACTTCTGTAAAGTAGTTGGGCACAAATCGAATGAATGCCCAAAGAGGGGTATTTCTGCTAAGGCAAATGCGGGACCACCGCCAGCCGTCAGGGTTCAGGGACGTGTATACGTCTTGACAGAAGCTGAAGGAGGGGCTGATGATATTATCGATGTCGACGTTATCACCGGTAAATTTCTGGTTAACTCTGTGCCTGCTTTCATTTTATTTGATACAGGAGCTTCCCTATCTTTTATATCCTCAAAATTTATCAAACAATCCAAACTCACAAACCCTGAACAAATCAGAACTAACATATCACTACCAGATGGTAAAAACATTCCTTGTTCTTCAAAATACAATAACGTAAAAATCTCGATTCACAACACAGAATTCCTGTCAGATCATGTATTGTTTGACCTTCCCGAGTTCGATGTAATTCTGGGAATGAACTGGCTAGCTCGTCATAACGCAACATTTAAATGCCACGACCAGAAAATCACTTTGAAAACTAACCAAGGGAAGGAAGTGTCATACCAGAGTTTTAAAAGGAAAGGAGGAGTGAAGTTAGTATCTGTACTGAAACTTCAGAGTATGGAGAGGAAGGGGCACCAGGTGTATTTTTGCAGCATTACTAAGGTCGAGGACACTCTACGCATTGAAGATATCCCGATCGTGAATGAATACCCCGATGTTTTCCCAGACGTATTACCAGGTATGCCTCCTGCACGAGATGTTGAATTCTCGATCGACCTCGTACCAGGCACCTCACCTATATCGAAAGCACCATACAGGATGGCTCCTGTCGAACTCCAGGAACTTAAGAAACAGTTGGAGGAGATGATTGAATTGGGATTTATAAGACCGAGTGTTTCGCCTTGGGGTGCACCGGTACTCTTTGTAAAGAAAAAGGATGGAAGTATGAGGCTCTGCATTGATTATAGAGAACTGAACAAGGTGACAATCAAGAATCGCTATCCTCTACCTAGGATAGACGATCTCTTTGACCAGCTCAAAGGAGCAGGAGTCTTCTCCAAGATTGACCTGCGGTCAGGATACCATCAAATCGCGGTTCGTAAGGAAGATATACAAAAGACTGCATTCAGATCAAGGTACGGACATTACGAGTTCAAAGTAATGCCGTTCGGCCTCACCAACGCTCCAGCAGTATTTATGGACCAAATGAACAGGACCTTTCACGAATATCTCGACATCTGTGTTGTCGTGTTCATTGACGACATCCTAATCTACTCCAAGGATAAAGAGGAACACGCAGAACACCTACACATTATCCTGAGCATCTTGAGAGATCATAAGTGGTATGCTAAATTTTCAAAGTGTGAATTTTGGCTAGACCAAGTGGCATTCCTAGGCCACGTAATCTCCAAAGAAGGGGTAATGGTGGATCCAACCAAGATTGAAGCTGTCAAGGAATGGGTAGCACCAAAAACAGTCACCGATGTAACACCCCGTGTTTTTATATCACAATTTTATAAAAGAATTTAATTCCTTAAATTAAATTCATCCTTTTTCCTTATAATAAAAATGCGACTGAATTTTTTTTTTTTTCGCTAAACAAGTAACACCCCATATTAATTTAAACCAATTATAAATGCGCAACCTTTAATTAAACAATCTCGCTCAATATTTTTCTAACACAATGCGTACAACTTTTCTCGCACCTAAACTAAAACCATTTTGAATTACTTTGAATTTGAACTTTATTCTTTCATATTCAAACTCGATAAATCAAACGACGAATCCTCGACAAATTTCTCAACGACAAATTTTGGCACGCAAATCAAGGTCAAACTTTGACTAAATGGCCAAGCCACCTAAGTATGATTAAGTCACCTAATCTTTTCTTAAATCTACTTACTCATAATCTAAAGCTAACAAAGGTTAGTTAAGACTTAATCATTTTGATTATTACTAACAAAACCTATTATAATACTATCAAGATACTATTCCTTTTTGATTTAACTAACACTTTAGGTAAAACTCGAAATAATGAGCCTCACTCATTCAAAACTGATAAATGTTTTGACGTTTGAACATAATGATTTAATTCGATAACACTCAACCAAAAAAATATATTTTTCGAGCAAATAAAATTTTATTTCAAAATTTCGAGGAGCTAGTACCCAATTTTTGTTTTGATTTCGTTTTGACTTGTATTTTCATTTCTATTTTCGATCTTTCTCCTAAACATTATTTTAAGACCATATATTTAAAGTCGAGACTTTTCGCGTACGCGTAAATCGAAAAACTTAAGAAAACAAAAACGACCCAACTTGATCTCCTTTGAGCCGTGATATTCAAGGTGCATGGCTCAAGGTTTGCTTTTCCATTTTCTTCCTTGCTTTACTCCTTGGTCAAGTCTTAAGCCACCCTAAAATGCATCATCAATTCTATGCTTGACTTAAGGACTTACTTTATTACATCTTGATTCATTGCATTCACATACTACACTAATTAACATCCTACATATTACAAAACATACAAACTATATTACTACTACTACACTTGTACGTACAAAACACACATACAACATCAACAATGCTAGTCTCCTTTTCTCTTACACATTATACATTACTTTACTAAGTTGTCAAAGACACTTACCATCACATACTCCATCACATGCTAGTTTGATTTAGCTTAATAAATTATTACAACTTGATAAACCCTTATACATTCACACAACTAAACTACTTGATAAACAAAACACAAACAACCATTACTACTACTACAAAACATACGTACTACACACACAACAAAACACAACACAATCTACTACTTCACTACTACTACTCGGTTTTCCTTGCTCACAAAAACAACCAACACTTAAACTCTTTTCCTCTCTAAATAAATCAAACACAAGAACACAAGTAAGCCAAGTTCATCTTCAACCTCAAGATCTTCATCGTCTTCCTTACACTTGCTTCCTTAAAACTTCTATTTTCATGTTTATAATTCACCTAAACTATTAACATGCTTCTCCACATTTATGTTATTTAATCACAACTTCTTTTAAGCTTATAAATGAGCATGAAATATAAAATCGAATTAGTGAAAAATTAAAACATCACCTAAACCTAAAACTACATATACATTTTAAACCCTTAGTTAACTAGTCTAGTCTTGATAATATTTACTAACTTTCTTATTTTCCTTTTATGTACTAATCTACTAAAGAAGAGGAGCAAGGAGGGAACATCGACTTGAGCCAATTCGATCACATCGTCGACCCCGACAATTGCTAGGAGCATTTCAACTAACTTAACCTAATCAAGGTGCTCCCACCACTATATTTGCTAAGCACCTACACCTAATTGATTATATGTTATGTGTATCACTTTAGTATTGCATGACTAATTACAAGGCAAAAATCAAAAAAATAAAAATTGTGTAGCTATTAAAAACCACACGGCTTTACCCCTTTTATTTGCTTAATTTTTCGTTTTAATTTTTGTAAATTGCATGCTTAAAATACTAAGACTAAGATGTATATGAAAATATAATTAGTTTGTGTTTTAGACTTGAAATGAAATTGTTATGAAATTTAAGTGTTTTAAAGCATTTATTGTGTGTTCTTGAAATATGGTTGTTATTGTATTTGAAATGATTTTTACTTTTGTTAGTTAATGTTTTGTTATGTTCTTCACTCATGATTAAATACATAAATAATATAAGGGAAATTGTTATTGAATTAGAAGTATAAAAATCGAAAATAGAAATTTTGAACAACATATGGAGGCTCACGGTTTTGCTCTTATATTTGGACCAATTTTTAGTTTTAATTTTTCTAAATAACATTTTATGATTAGTTTAGTTAAATTAGACTTGCTATAAAAATTTGAGAAAATAAAACGATAACATAAAAATTTGAGTTAAAAGTGTGCTTTAGAAAATCATAAGTGTTCTTAAAGAAAATTCATAAGTGTTCTTCATTTTAGCTAGTTTTGATTTATTCGTCTTTATAAGTTTTGTTTAGTTGTTGTTTTAAGTCTCTAATAAATAAATTCAATACTAAAACATATAAGTTAATTAAGCTAAATCTTTAAAATATAAGAGTTAGAAAATTTAAAGTGAGTAAGAACACTATTCATAAATGAAATAAAGTATTTAATGAAAATCGTAAACTTGTTAAATCGCTTTAGTATAATTTGATTAATTAGTATATAAAAAGTTTAAGTCGAAAACCGATAAATTAGAAAAAAAAAATAAATTGGGTAATATAGATGAAGGCTACGGCCTCTTCATTATTTTTGGACCAAAATTGGTTTTGTCACTTTTTATTTTTATCACTTAGATAAATTAATTAGTTAAAGTAATGAATGTTTAATAAAAACAAGAAAAAGAAATAAATAGCTATATATAAAAGGGACTACGGTATTTACACTAAAAATGGACCTAAATTTGGTCAAAATGAATTTATCACTTAGTCACTAAAATTGATTTGTAATTAGGATTATATTAGATTGTATAATGAATCATTAATAAAAAGAATCAACCAAACCGATTAAAATGAACGTTACATGTATTAAAATTAACTTTGTCGAGTGATACTACCTATGCTTAAATCTGGGTGTGGACATACGGACTATTTAAAATGAACTACGACAATCTCGCTAAAAAAATGGAAACGCTTAAATGTTAGTTAAGTATATGACTAAACGTAACCGACTTTTACTTTCAAAATAAATTCTCAAATCACTAAATACAAAACGAACCTAACGACTTTGAAATTAGAATTCTATACTTAGAAAATAAACTTGATTTTGTACCAAAATAAAATATCTTAAGGTATAAAAATACTAAGTATAAAAATATAATAATAAATACTAAAGTATAGAAAATATACTAAGTATAAGAATACATGTACGTATAAAATACGAATAAAATACAGAGTATAAAAATACGCATATGAATAGTAAATACGATGAATAGTAAATACGATGAATAGTAAATACGATGAATAGTAAATACAGTGAATAGTAAAATAATGAATAGTGAAAAAAATATTTTACTTAACGGACTCAAAATAAATCATTAAGTCTTTCTATGTGTTTTGTTTACCTAAAGAACTGCTAGAACTAAAATTTCTTTATACAAAGTTCGACGATATAATTAAGTTACAGTATAATTATTTGCTACGTTTGAATAAGGAAATAAGAAATTGAGAAAATAAGCTACTTGAATAAAATACTTGGATTGTTCGCCATGTCGCGACTCTTGAATTCGAAGTTAATGAGGTAGCCGTCTATGGGGACTTTAGCTCCCTCCCTGTGTTGCTAAAGGCGATCTAATATTTTTCTAAAGTATTATTTCGGTGCGGGATATACAACCTCAGGGATGGGGCATACTTGATATCTCCGTGAGCCCATACTACGGTAATTGGAAAATCCAGCCCCACCCGGGGGTACCCGTCTAAGGTGATAGTCGTATTATTAGGTGACTACTTACTCGAGGGCGAGTATGATACGATCCTATCTATAGTGGTGTATGCATACATTAGACTCGGGATTTGGCTGTCCTTATCGCTTTAGGTATCTTTAGCCTGTCAGACACGTCCGCTTTGTTCGGCCCTGATCGCTTCTGCGCGGACGTCTAGTATGTCAGCCACGTCCGCTCTGTTCGGCCCTGTCTACTATTGCGTTTTACGTCTGCATGCTTCCGCCTCGCTAACGAACAATCATTAGTTAACGTATGAAGAATGTATTTTCCTTGTTTGATTGATTATTGTCTGAATGACTTGATTGTCCGAGTATCGAAGTATGAATTGTTGAGAATGATCATTGACGAGGGTTGTGTGTTATATGATTTGAATTTTTTCTCATGTTTGAATCATCAGGATTCTCTTATGTGTTATATGCCTACTTGCTAGTTGTTCTTTTTCCTTATTTATTATATATACCGCATATGTTTTAGAATTGCATGTATCGAAAGAGTGTTGCGGGAAAATGATAATTGGTTAAACGCAGGTACCCCGAGGACTATTGTTATTCAATGATGGGGCTGGTTTATCTTCTTTTGTACTCCTTTTGAGAGATTGTAATCGAATAACTCTGTTAATCTTAAACTCATATTATGCATATGGAGTTTGTAATACGATAACAGCTGGTTTTGTAATATTTAGACTTAATTAATTTTCCGCCTTAGTTTAATTAAAGTCATGAAAAACCAGGTTGTTACAGTTGGTATCAGAGCTGTCTTGCGACCGTGAATAACTTAAAGTTATCTCATCTAGCGAGACGACACCTGGGCCAGACATACATATTGATATATATGTCAGGCATAGACTTATAGGATCAAATAATGAATTAGAAATCTTAGATCGCTAAAATAAGTAACTTAGATCACATTAAAGTGTGAGGATGGGTAGAAACTCTAAGTACCGACCATACGCTAAAATCTTCTAAATAAACGAACTACTACCCTAAAATAATATACGCTAACCATCGTATGCTGGCTACTTGCTGTTGTGACTGACTAAAACTAACAACCATCCTCGGATATAAAATCGAAATAATAAACTTAACTCTCGAGAAGTGAAATACTGAAGGAGTACCAAGCTGTACGAAGTGAGGACGTCTACTAAATCCTTAACCAATTCCACTAATAAAATTCTTCAACCTTTTTAACTCTATTTTTGGTCGATCAAAAAAATTTATATCCTCTTAATAACCATTTTACTCTCATTCAAACAATATTTTTGGTTGTTTGACTCCTTTCCTTAAAATCCCTTGTAGATGTCATCGACCGACGATTCACCAGCATGCGGAGACGGAAAGAGCAATCGTTCGATTAAGCAACGCGCCCTACGTGCCTTCATGCCTGCACTTTCGGATACCCCAGAGCTGGTATGGACTGACCCTGCCAGGATTGATGCTTACAGGAATTTCTTAGGAAATCCCCCGCGCACATTCACAGGAGACCATGACACCTGCTTTAGTTGGATACACGAAGTGGAAGCAAAGTTCATTGAGGCGGAGGTCCACGAAGAATGGAAAATGCAGCTTAGCCCGGAGGTACCTCGAGGTGAAGCTTTCCATTGGTGGTTTACCGTGCCACCGTCTCACGACGAGGAGGAAAGTTTCACGGGTGGAACTTCTTCAAATGCGGCCTCAGACTCGCATGTCGTGCCATTGCTCAGGGACACACCTTTGACGATGAAGAGGAAGTCAGTGATGCGGAGTCCTCAAACGGGCTCTAAGTCCTTTTTAGCCCTATTAAATACTAGTACGGATAACATTTTGTAAAATCTCTAGATTTTAACTACCTAACCTCAGTGATTTTGTATGACACTATTAGGAGTCGTTATCCCTACCTTCTACTTTCAGTTATCTTCCTAGGAAATGTATTAGATGCTTTTGCTACGCAAAATCTATGTAACCAACTCTTACCTTTTATTCTATAATATGCCTCTTTTGGGAACTACTCAAATTCATATAGTCCAATATTTTTCAGAATGGATGCAAACAACTTAAACAACATGGCTGACCCAAACTTCGCCCAACATTTTGCTGAGGAAGAGGCAAGGAGAAAAGGATTCGAAGATGCAATTACAAAAATTGCTCAAAATATGTATCAACATCAAGGTGGCGGAAACAACCAGTCTGCATTTGAGAGGTTCTCAAAACACAGACCTCAGCCATACTCGGGCTCCGTCAACCCCACCATCTTGACCGAATGGATTGAGGAAATGGAGAAGTTGTTAGAGCTAAGCAAGACACCACCCAACGAAATGGTGAATGTGGTAGCGTACTACCTGAAAGGAGAGGCGAATAGTTGGTGGCGCCTGATCAAAGCCCAATTCCCCCTAAGGCTCTATAATCGGGTGAAGTTTAAGACCATGTTGGAAAACAAGTACTTTGGGGAAGAGTTGAAGTGGAAAAAAGAAGAAGAGTTCAGGAATCTAATCCAGGGTGAAATGTCCCTACAAGCTTACACAGAAAAATATCAGGAGCTGTCCAAGTTTGCTCCTAAGATATTGACTAGCGAGGAGGAACTCGCAACTCGTTACGTACGAGGCATGGACAATAACCTGAGGATAAACATGAGCGGGTTCGGCTGTAAGAGCTTCGCTGAAGCCTACGAAAAGGCAACGTGTATCTGGGCACCCATCCAGAAGAGGGAAGCGGAGGAGAAGAAGAAGAAGAAGACGTTCACGCCACCTGTGGCGAGTGCTAGCTTTATCCGCAAACCACTTTTCAATCGCCCGAGTTATCGTGGTTCGCATAACCGTAACAAGAACCAGGGCGGATCCCAGAACTTCAATCGAAACCCCACAACTTTCGTCGCAAGGAACAATCCACAAATTCCTGAGGGTCCAAGCCAGTGTCGCAGATGCCGACAACCGAATCACCCAGGGAAACAATGTAATGGAGAACCGGTAGTATGTTTTTCCTGCAAAATAGTGGGGCACAAGTCAAATGAATTCCCAAAAAGGGGTACGGTTGCGAAGACAAACGCGGGACCACTGCCAGCCGTGAAGGTTCAAGGGCGTGTGTACGTTCTAACGGAATCAGAGGAAGGTGCGGATGATATTATCGATGTCGACGTCATCACCGGTAAATTCCTAGTCAGCTCTACTTCCGCTTTTATTTTATTTAAATACAAGAGCATCTATGGTGCTTATCTCCTCAAGATTCATCAAACAATCCATCACACCAATTTCCTTGTCGACCTCCTATATTTAAAATCCTTATCAATCTCTTACATATATTCCTAAAAATTTGTTTTCATACGTTCTCTATAAAAATATACTTTTGAAAATTTATTACTAGCGCCGAAAAATCTTTGTAACGTAATTTGAACTACTTTTGAAACCCCATGGTTCAAACTTTTCATTTCCTTTATTCCTAAAATCATCGAAATTGTTTTATTTCTTCCATTTTAGAAATATATACAACAATGTTATTTTACGTCATCAATTATTATAAATTTTCAATCTTACCCGAAGTATGATTTATAACATTTCCCTTTCATCTAATAACATTATAATAATAATTTTAAGAAAATGAGCTATATCAACAAGGTTATCCATAATTCTCGAAAAATTTTATTTTATCATTCAACGATAACCTATATTTCCTTAATTTCAGTGAAGCTCATATTCTCCTTATGATCACTATGACTTTTACCTATTTTTCCCTAAATGCGGATTTTCCTAAGGCTATATATCTTATTTAAGTGGTCATTAAAAATAACAATAATAATATTAGGTATATACGTTTGAAACTTCTTAAGGGGGTAGGACTATATTTTGACTATGATAAAGTCCTACTAAAATCTGAAATTTCTTATTTTCAAACCATTTTATGGTTAACTTGTATTCTCAAAACTAAATAAATTATTTTTGTTCCTAAGACTCTTATTATTTTGATTTCATTTGAATCCGTACAAAACTTCTAGGCCCTACCTTTTTGTGGACCTCTTTCGAGTCGTTTTCAAAAATAACATTCGGGTAACATTTCTATATTTATTTAAAATATCTCATTAATAAAACAAACGCGATTTTGTTCTCCTTTATTTACACTATATCCGACGTTCCATATTTATTAGAAAACTCAAACTTTTCAAAAAAGTCTTATTTCCTACAAAACCAAATATTAGTATCCAAACTTGTAAAATCTCAATATTTTCTCTAACTGCCTTATTTAACCTCGAGCAGTTATCCACTCTATCCAAGTTTCGGGGACGAAACTTTTCTTAAGGGGGTAGGATTGTAACACCCCGTGTTTTTATATCACAATTTTATAAAAGAATTTAATTCCTTAAATTAAATTCATCCTTTTTCCTTATAATAAAAATGCGACTGAATTTTTTTTTTTTTTCGCTAAACAAGTAACACCCCATATTAATTTAAACCAATTATAAATGCGCAACCTTTAATTAAACAATCTCGCTCAATATTTTTCTAACACAATGCGTACAACTTTTCTCGCACCTAAACTAAAACCATTTTGAATTACTTTGAATTTGAACTTTATTCTTTCATATTCAAACTCGATAAATCAAACGACGAATCCTCGACAAATTTCTCAACGACAAATTTTGGCACGCAAATCAAGGTCAAACTTTGACTAAATGGCCAAGCCACCTAAGTATGATTAAGTCACCTAATCTTTTCTTAAATCTACTTACTCATAATCTAAAGCTAACAAAGGTTAGTTAAGACTTAATCATTTTGATTATTACTAACAAAACCTATTATAATACTATCAAGATACTATTCCTTTTTGATTTAACTAACACTTTAGGTAAAACTCGAAATAATGAGCCTCACTCATTCAAAACTGATAAATGTTTTGACGTTTGAACATAATGATTTAATTCGATAACACTCAACCAAAAAAATATATTTTTCGAGCAAATAAAATTTTATTTCAAAATTTCGAGGAGCTAGTACCCAATTTTTGTTTTGATTTCGTTTTGACTTGTATTTTCATTTCTATTTTCGATCTTTCTCCTAAACATTATTTTAAGACCATATATTTAAAGTCGAGACTTTTCGCGTACGCGTAAATCGAAAAACTTAAGAAAACAAAAACGACCCAACTTGATCTCCTTTGAGCCGTGATATTCAAGGTGCATGGCTCAAGGTTTGCTTTTCCATTTTCTTCCTTGCTTTACTCCTTGGTCAAGTCTTAAGCCACCCTAAAATGCATCATCAATTCTATGCTTGACTTAAGGACTTACTTTATTACATCTTGATTCATTGCATTCACATACTACACTAATTAACATCCTACATATTACAAAACATACAAACTATATTACTACTACTACACTTGTAATGCATACAAAACACACAACCAACATCAACAATGCTAGTCTCCTTTTCTCTTACACATTATACATTACTTTACTAAGTTGTCAAAGACACTTACCATCACATACTCCATCACATGCTAGTTTGATTTAGCTTAATAAATTATTACAACTTGATAAACCCTTATACATTCACACAACTAAACTACTTGATAAACAAAACACAAACAACCATTACTACTACTACAAAACATACGTACTACACACACAACAAAACACAACACAATCTACTACTTCACTACTACTACTCGGTTTTCCTTGCTCACAAAAACAACCAACACTTAAACTCTTTTCCTCTCTAAATAAATCAAACACAAGAACACAAGTAAGCCAAGTTCATCTTCAACCTCAAGATCTTCATCGTCTTCCTTACACTTGCTTCCTTAAAACTTCTATTTTCATGTTTATAATTCACCTAAACTATTAACATGCTTCTCCACATTTATGTTATTTAATCACAACTTCTTTTAAGCTTATAAATGAGCATGAAATATAAAATCGAATTAGTGAAAAATTAAAACATCACCTAAACCTAAAACTACATATACATTTTAAACCCTTAGTTAACTAGTCTAGTCTTGATAATATTTACTAACTTTCTTATTTTCCTTTTATGTACTAATCTACTAAAGAAGAGGAGCAAGGAGGGAACATCGACTTGAGCCAATTCGATCACATCGTCGACCCCGTCAATTGCTAGGAGCATTTCAACTAACTTAACCTAATCAAGGTGCTCCCGCACACTATATTTGCTAAGCACCTACACCTAATTGATTATATGTTATGTGTATCACTTTAGTATTGCATGACTAATTACAAGGCAAAAATCAAAAAAATAAAAATTGTGTAGCTATTAAAAACCACACGGCTTTACCCCTTTTATTTGCTTAATTTTTCGTTTTAATTTTTGTAAATTGCATGCTTAAAATACTAAGACTAAGATGTATATGAAAATATAATTAGTTTGTGTTTTAGACTTGAAATGAAATTGTTATGAAATTTAAGTGTTTTAAAGCATTTATTGTGTGTTCTTGAAATATGGTTGTTATTGTATTTGAAATGATTTTTACTTTTGTTAGTTAATGTTTTGTTATGTTCTTCACTCATGATTAAATACATAAATAATATAAGGGAAATTGTTATTGAATTAGAAGTATAAAAATCGAAAATAGAAATTTTGAACAACATATGGAGGCTCACGGTTTTGCTCTTATATTTGGACCAATTTTTAGTTTTAATTTTTCTAAATAACATTTTATGATTAGTTTAGTTAAATTAGACTTGCTATAAAAATTTGAGAAAATAAAACGATAACATAAAAATTTGAGTTAAAAGTGTGCTTTAGAAAATCATAAGTGTTCTTAAAGAAAATTCATAAGTGTTCTTCATTTTAGCTAGTTTTGATTTATTCGTCTTTATAAGTTTTGTTTAGTTGTTGTTTTAAGTCTCTAATAAATAAATTCAATACTAAAACATATAAGTTAATTAAGCTAAATCTTTAAAATATAAGAGTTAGAAAATTTAAAGTGAGTAAGAACACTATTCATAAATGAAATAAAGTATTTAATGAAAATCGTAAACTTGTTAAATCGCTTTAGTATAATTTGATTAATTAGTATATAAAAAGTTTAAGTCGAAAACCGATAAATTAGAAAAAAAAATAAATTGGGTAATATAGATGAAGGCTACGGCCTCTTCATTATTTTTGGACCAAAATTGGTTTTGTCACTTTTTATTTTTATCACTTAGATAAATTAATTAGTTAAAGTAATGAATGTTTAATAAAAACAAGAAAAAGAAATAAATAGCTATATATAAAAGGGACTACGGTATTTACACTAAAAATGGACCTAAATTTGGTCAAAATGAATTTATCACTTAGTCACTAAAATTGATTTGTAATTAGGATTATATTAGATTGTATAATGAATCATTAATAAAAAGAATCAACCAAACCGATTAAAATGAACGTTACATGTATTAAAATTAACTTTGTCGAGTGATACTACCTATGCTTAAATCTGGGTGTGGACATACGGACTATTTAAAATGAACTACGACAATCTCGCTAAAAAAATGGAAACGCTTAAATGTTAGTTAAGTATATGACTAAAGCATGCTTGAGCTTTTACTTTCAAAATAAATTCTCAAATCACTAAATACAAAACGAACCTAACGACTTTGAAATTAGAATTCTATACTTAGAAAATAAACTTGATTTTGTACCAAAATAAAATATCTTAAGGTATAAAAATACTAAGTATAAAAATATAATAATAAATACTAAAGTATAGAAAATATACTAAGTATAAGAATACATGTACGTATAAAATACGAATAAAATACAGAGTATAAAAATACGCATATGAATAGTAAATACGATGAATAGTAAATACGATGAATAGTAAATACGATGAATAGTAAATACAGTGAATAGTAAAATAATGAATAGTGAAAAAAATATATTTTACGAACGGACTCAAAATAAATCATTAAGTCTTTCTATGTGTTTTGTTTACCTAAAGAACTGCTAGAACTAAAATTTCTTTATACAAAGTTCGACGATATAATTAAGTTACAGTATAATTATTTGCTACGTTTGAATAAGGAAATAAGAAATTGAGAAAATAAGCTACTTGAATAAAATACTTGGATTGTTCGCCATGTCGCGACTCTTGAATTCGAAGTTAATGAGGTAGCCGTCTATGGGGACTTTAGCTCCCTCCCTGTGTTGCTAAAGGCGATCTAATATTTTTCTAAAGTATTATTTCGGTGCGGGATATACAACCTCAGGGATGGGGCATACTTGATATCTCCGTGAGCCCATACTACGGTAATTGGAAAATCCAGCCCCACCCGGGGGTACCCGTCTAAGGTGATAGTCGTATTATTAGGTGACTACTTACTCGAGGGCGAGTATGATACGATCCTATCTATAGTGGTGTATGCATACATTAGACTCGGGATTTGGCTGTCCTTATCGCTTTAGGTATCTTTAGCTTTGTCGGACACGTCCGCTTTGTTCGGCCTGATAAACCTGGCGGACGTCTAGTATGTCGACCACGCCCGCTCTGTTCGCCCCTGTCTACTATTGCGTTTACGTGGCATGCTTCCGCCTCGCTAACGAACAATCATTAGTTAACGTATGAAGAATGTATTTTCCTTGTTTGATTGATTATTGTCTGAATGACTTGATTGTCCGAGTATCGAAGTATGAATTGTTGAGAATGATCATTGACGAGGGTTGTGTGTTATATGATTTGAATTTTTTCTCATGTTTGAATCATCAGGATTCTCTTATGTGTTATATGCCTACTTGCTAGTTGTTCTTTTTCCTTATTTATTATATATACCGCATATGTTTTAGAATTGCATGTATCGAAAGAGTGTTGCGGGAAAATGATAATTGGTTAAACGCAGGTACCCCGAGGACTATTGTTATTCAATGATGGGGCTGGTTTATCTTCTTTTGTACTCCTTTTGAGAGATTGTAATCGAATAACTCTGTTAATCTTAAACTCATATTATGCATATGGAGTTTGTAATACGATAACAGCTGGTTTTGTAATATTTAGACTTAATTAATTTTCCGCCTTAGTTTAATTAAAGTCATGAAAAACCAGGTTGTTACAACCGAAGTCAGGAGTTTCCTAGGATTGGCCGGCTATTATAGAAGATTTGTTCCTGACTTCTCAAAAATAGCCCGCCCAATGACTAAACTGCTACAAAAGGAATCAAAGTTCTTATGGAGCGACGATTGTGAAAAGGCGTTCCAAGAACTTAAGAAAAGGCTTACTACTGCTCCAGTTTTAACCTTACCAACAGACGGGGATGAATATGAAGTGTACAGTGACGCGTCATTAAATGGTTTGGGATGCGTGCTTATGCAACAAGGGAAAGTAATAGCGTACGCATCCAGACAACTTAAGGTACATGAAAGAAATTACCCAACTCACGACCTAGAACTTGCTGCAGTCGTGTTTGCACTGAAGATTTGGCGTCATTATCTCTATGGAGTCAGCATCAAATTCTACACCGACCACAAGAGCTTAAAGTACATCTTTACCCAGAGGGAATTGAACATGAGGCAGCGTAGGTGGTTAGAATTGATCAAGGATTACAAAATCGAGTTATTTTACCACGAGGGAAAGGCCAGCGTAGTTCTTGGACGCTGAGTCGTAAGGCAATACATACTC
Organism: Dianthus caryophyllus; assembly: GCA_023091065.1. Classification (NCBI taxonomy): domain Eukaryota; kingdom Viridiplantae; phylum Streptophyta; class Magnoliopsida; order Caryophyllales; family Caryophyllaceae; genus Dianthus; species Dianthus caryophyllus. Next base: position 26,810,729 of record CM041524.1, read on the forward strand.
TGAACAACATTTGGGAAATACCCTCGGACATTACCCAAGACCTGAAAAGGCTGAGCTTGGATCTGGTACAGTCAGATGACGTTGACCTAAATGCAATGGTGGTAGAACCAGATTTATTCCATGACATACGAGCACTACAGTGGGAAGACCCAGCCTTGTTAGAAATCAGAGAAAAGATTCCATCAGAGGGAACAGAAGGGTTTGAGATCTTCACAGATGGAAGTCTACGCTTCAACGGCAGATGGTGCATACCTAACAATGAAGATTTGAAAGCATAAAATCCTTGACGAAGCACATAGTACGCTACTCGGTACATCCTGGCTCGCACAAGATGTACAAGGACACAAATTACGCTCGGTGGATAAGGATGAAGGCGGAGATAGCCGAATATGTAGCTAGATGTATGATTTGCCAGAAGGTAAAATTTGAACACCAGAGACCAGGAGGACTACTCCAACCGTTGGAGATTCCTCAAGGGAAGTGGGATTCCATATCCATGGATTTTATCATGGGGTTACCAAGGGCAGCAGGTGGCAAGGATGCGATATGGGTTATTGTAGATCGTCTAACTAAAGCAGCTCACTTCGTTCCGATCAAGGAGACTTGGGGATTGGAAGAACTGGCCAAAGCTTACGAAAAGGAAATAATACGACTCCATGGCGTTCCCCTCGACATCATATCAGACAGGGACGCAAGATTTACATCGCATTTACGGAAGAAAGTGCAAGAGGCCTTGGGTAGTAAATTGAAAATGAGTACGGCTTTTCATCCAAAGAATCGACGGTCGACAGGCGAACTATCCGTTCTTTGGAAGACATGTTGACGGCTTGCGATGGAATTCGGCGTGAATTGGGAAAAGAGCTTACCTCTCGTTGAATTCCCATACAACAATAGCCATCATGCTAGTCTAGGGTGTGCTCCTTTTGAGGCACTGTATGGCAGGAAGTGTCGCAGTCCGGTTTGTTGGGACGACGCTAGTGATAATGTGGGTCTTTGGACCCCGGGTTATACAGATCAGTTGAACACATAAAAATTATTCGAGAACGACTACAAGCGGCTCAAGATCGCCAAAGAAATATGCAAGCGAGCACCGTCGACCTATTGAGTTCGACGGTGGAGATAAGGTCTTCTTAAAGGTCTCACCCATGAAAGGGTAAGACGCTTGGACTAAAGGGAAGCTTAGTCCAAAGTACATCGGACCCTACGAAATACTTGAGCAATTGGCGAGGTGGCATACCGACTCGCCTTCTGTAAACTTATCCAAAGTGCACGATGTATTTCATGTATCTCAGCTCAGAAGATACAGAAGCGACCCGAGTCACATTGTTACGCCCGATGTGATCGCCATAGAGCCTAACATGCTTTACTCTGTGAAACCAGTGGAAATTCTCGCCAGAGAGACCAAGTTCTTACGTCGCAAGACGATACGCTTAGTCAAGGGTCTCTGGAGGCGTAAGGCGAACAAGCAACGTGGGAGGCAAGGCGTCGATGAAGGAAAAATACCGAGTTTGTTTAGCAGGTAACCTTAACCACCCAGATTACTATAAGTTTCGGGGACGAAACTTCTTTAAGGGGGGAGGATTGTAACACCCCGTGTTAATTTAAGCTAATTATGATTAAGAAATCAATAATTAATCATCCTCGCTCACTTAATTTCTAAAACAATACTCTACAAACTATGCTCGCACCTAAACTAAAACCATTTTGAATTACTTTGAATTTGAACTTTATTTTTACTTTTTCAAACTCGATAAATCAAACAAAGAATCTACGACAATTTTCTCAACGACAAATTTTGTACGCAAATCGAGGCCAAACGTTGACTAAATGGCCAAGCCACCTAAATGTGATTAAGTCACCTAATCCTTTCTTAAATATAATTACTCATAATCCAAATCAAATTAAAGTAGCTTAAGTTTAATCATATTGATTATTACTAACAAAACATGTAATAATAATATCAAATTACTATTCCACTTTGATTTAACTAACACATTCACTAAAACTCGATATATTGAGTTACACTAAGCCTAAAGCGATAAACTTTTTGGCGTTTGAGGTTAATGATTTATTTCGATAACATTCAACGAAAAAAATATATATTCCGATCGAATAAAATTTTATTTCAAAGTTGCGAGGAAAACTAGTACCCAATTTTTGTTTGAATTCGTTAGGAGGTTTATTCTCATTTTTATTTTCGATCTCACTCCTAAACATTATTTCAAGACTATATATTTCATTTCGAGACTTGTCACGTGCGCGCAAATCGAAAATTTCAAAAACGAAAAAAAATCGGGCCAAGTGACCCATAGTGGCCGAGAATTTTGAGCTAACAAGCTCAACATTGTCTTCCCTTTTTCCTTTTGCTTTTCCTACACACTTGTCTCCCTTGTCTCAAGCATGCCTTCCTTCTCCTTACACACACCTTACCTCTCTTACACACATGCTTCCACTCTTACACAAGCATGCTTCCTTTTCCTTACACACCCTACATTATCAAGTATGTAAATTACTTTACAAAAACAAAACACAATCACTATACTACTACTACACTACACGGTCCAAAACAAACACACACACAACAAATTTTCCTAACACTTTTCTCTCTAAATAAACCAACTCAAGAAACTTGTAAGAACATATTCATCTTCAACCTCAAGCTCCCCTTTGAATCTTCACCTTCTTCCTTGCATTTTCTTCTTTAAGCTTTTTATTTTCATGTCTATAATTCACTTAAGCTCTTCACAAGCTCCTCCACTACTTATATTTATTAATCACTACATCTTTTAGCTTATAAATACATATGAACATAAATCGAAATCTTGAAAATTAAATCATCACCTAAACTAAAAACAATACTACACTTAAATTTTGTTAGTATAGTTTAGCTAGCTAAATGATTTACTAACTTACTCATTTCGTTTTTATGTACCATCTCTAATCAAAGAAGAGGAGCAAGGTGGAGGAGTCGATCTTAGCCAATTCGATCATATCATTGATCCCGACAACTGCTAAGCTATTTCACTCATAACCTAACTAAGGTGCTTCCCGCACACTTATGTGATAAGCGCCTCGAATTTGATTTTATGTTATTTTTCCTAAGTGATGTTTTGATTTGTATGTATGATTTTATGTCACCCAAGTATCACATGTTAAATTAGAAGACAAAAATCGAAAAATAAAATATATTGTCCACATACATGTACACGGCATTCACCCCTATTTTTCACTAAATTTTTCGTTTTAATTTTTGTAAATTGCATGCTTAAAATACTTGTGGTGAAATGAACATGAAAATATAATTAGTTTATGTTTAGGACTTAAAATGAATTTGTTATGAATTTTAAATGTTTAATGTGTTTATGTGTGTTCTTGAACTTTTATGGTTATTCATGTGTTTAAATGATTTTTAGTTATGTGTGTTAATGTTTGTATATGATTTTTACATATGTTAAATACATAAGTAATATTAAGTAAATTAGTTGTTGAATTAGAAGTATAAAAATCAAAAAGAAAATTTTGAACATATACATACATGGCCACGGTTTTCTCCTTAAATTTGGACCAATTTTTAGTTTTAATTTTTCTAAATAACATATTATGATTAGTTTAGTTAAATTAGACTTGTATGGAAAATTTGAGAAAATTATATAAATATATAGAAATTTGACTATGATGAGTTCATATGAAAAATACTAAAGTTCATCATACATTCATGTGTTCTTCTTTTAAGTGACTAGTTGTAACACCCCGTGTTTTTATCACCAAATATTATGAAAGAATTTAATTCCTTAAATTAAATTCATCCTTTTTACTTATAATAAAAATGCGACTGAATTTTTTTTTCGTTAAACATGTAACACTCCATGTTAAGTTAAGCCTTTATAATTGCGCAAATCATTAATTAAACATCCTCGCTCACTTATTTCCCTAACACATTATACTACAAGTTATTTTGCACCTAAATTAAAACCGTTTTGAATTACTTTGAATTTGAACTTTATTCTTTCATATTCAAACTCGATAAATCAAATGAAGCACACACGCCAAATTTCTCAACGACAAATTTTGGCACGCAAATCGAGGTCAAACGTTGACTAAATGGTCAAGCCACCTAAATGTGATTAAGTCACCTAATCTTTTCTTAAATATAATTACTCATAATCCAAACCTAATTAAAGTAGCTTAGGCTTAATCATATTGATTATTACTAACACAACATATAGTAATAATACCAAATTACTATTCCATTTTGATTTAACTAACACTTTCGCTAAAACTCGACATATTGAGTTACACTAAGCCTAAACTGGTAAAATTTTTAACGTTTAAGCATAATGATTTAATTCAGTAACATTCCACAAAAAAAAAAATATATATTTCGATCAAATAAGATTTTATTTCAAAGTTACGAGGAGCTAGTACCCAATTTTTATTTTGATTTCGTTTTGAGTTTTATTTTCACTTTTATTTTCGATCTTACTTCTAAACATTATTCTAAGACTATATAATTCAATTCGGGACTTTTCACGTGCGCGTAAATCGAAGATTTCAAAAACGAAAAATCGAGCCCACTTGAATCAAGTTGGCCGAGATTCTTGAGCCATGCTTTAGCATGCTCTTGTCTTCTCTTTTCTTCCCTTCTCTTACACAACATGCTCTACTTTACTACCATGTAAATTCATCTTACACTCCTATATTTTACATCATCATTCTAGTTTCCTTTGATTTAATGTTTAATACAACTAAATACATTATTACTTTACTAGTACACAAATCACTTACTACACAATTCACTTCACACAAACAAAACACAAACACTACTACACTACCCCTTTTGTACGTATGAACACACACACACACAAACACCAAGCATGTTTTAGTCTTCTCCTAGGCTCTTACACAAGCCACCCTAATCCCATGCTCATGTACTTCTCTTCCTACTTTGTCTTCACTTTAGCACCTTGTCAAATCTCCAAGCCACCCTATTTTGCCATCATCACTTCTTAGTCTATTTTCATTTAAATGATAATACAATTAAACCAACAAATACATTCACACACATTACATTACATTTCTAAAAACAAAACACAACAATTATACAACTACTACTACTACTACACGGTTCACTTCACAACAACACAACACACATCATTTTTTTTTTTTTTTTCTCTAAGTCTTCAACTTCTTTTCTCTCTAATAAACTCATACTCTAAAACCCTTGTAAGCTTATCTTCATGTCCAAGCTCAAGATCCTACATGATCTTCATCCTCTTCCTCTAGTTTTCTTCTTTAAATTTTCACTTCTTGTTTGTAAATTTCACTAGAACATTTAAATGATTTCCTCACCATTTATAATTAGTATTCACTCACTCTTTTTACATACAAATAAATATGAACATGAAACCAAATCATGAAAAATTTAAACATCACCTAAACTAAAAACAATACTACACTTAAGTTTTATTAGTGTAGTTTAGCTAGTTAAATGAATTCACTAACTTGCTTATTTCATTCTTATGTACCATCCTAACCAAAGACGAGGAGCAAGGTGGAGGCGTCGACTTGAGCCAATTTGACCACATAGTGGATCCCAGACAATTGCTAAGCACTTTTCATTAGCCTAATTAAGGTGCTTCCGCACTTATGTGATAAAGCGCCTCGTACTTGATTTTATTATTTTTGATGCATGTATGATTCATTTTATCACCTAGTATTTCACATGTTAAATTAGGAGACAAAAATCGAAAAATAATATTAGTGTAACACACTAACATACCCACTGACATTCCCCTTTGTTTTAGTTAAATTTTTCGTTTTAATTTTTGTTAATTGCATGCTTAAAATACTTGTAGTAAAATGAACATGAAAATATAATTAGTTTATGTTTAGGACTTGAAATGAAATTGTTATGAAATTTGATTGTTTTAATGTATTTGTGTTCTTGAATGTATTGTCGTTGTTCTTGTATGTTAAATGATTTACTTTTGTATGTTAATGTTTGCATATGATTTTTCACTTAGTTAAATACATAAATGATATAAGATAAATTAGTTGTTGAATTTGAAGTGTAAAAATCAAAAATAAAACTTAAAACATACACATACAACTCACGGCAATTTCAATATTTTATGGACCAATTTTTAGTTTTAATTTTTCTAAATAACATATTATGATTAATTTAATTAAAATAGACTTGTAGGAAAAATTTGAGAAGATTTCATAAACATATAAAAATTTGACTAATAAATTGTTCATATGGAAAATATAAAAGCTCCTTAACATATTCAAGTGTTCTTCATGAAAAATGACTAGTTTGATTCAAATAGTTAAAGGTTATTTTATTTTTAGCTTAAAGTCATTAATGAAAGATTACAATAACCGTTATATAAGTTAAATAGACTAAATCATCAAATTATAAAAAGTTAGAAATTTAAAGTGAGTAAAATCACTATTCATAAATAAAATAAAATGTTAGTGAAACTTGTAAACTAGTTAAATCACTTTAGTATAACTTAAATAATAAGTATATAAAAACTTTAAGTCAAAACCGATAAATTAGAAAACGAAAATAAAAAGCTAAGTGAAATGAAGGCCACGGCCTTAGGTAAATTTTTGGTCAAAAAAATGATTTGTCACTTTTTATTTTTATCACTTAAGTAATCAAAATAGTTAAAGTAATGAATTATTAACAAAAACAACAAAAGAAATAATTAGCTATTGTAAATAAAGGCTCACGGCATCCACCCTTATTTTTGGTCAATTTTGGTCAAAATGAATTTATCACTTAGTCACTAAAATTGATTAGTAATTAGGATTATATTAGATTGTATAATGAATCGTTAATAAAAAGAATCAACAAAACCGATAAAAATAAACGTTACACGTATTAAAATGAATACTGTCGAGTGATACTGCCTTTGCTTAAATGTGGATTGGACATGCGGACTACTTAAAATGAACTACGACAATCTCGCTAAAATTTGAAACCGCTTAAATTTTAATTAAGTATACGACTAAATCTAACCGAGTTTTTACTTTTGAAATATTATCCAAAATCACTAAATATAAAATGAACTTAACAACTTTGATATTAGAATTCTATACTTAGAAAATAAATTGGTTTTGCACATAAGTCAAATATCATGAATATAAGAATACTAAGTATAAAAAAATATATATATATGCTAAAGTATAAAGTACATATACGTATAAAATACGAATAAAATACAAATAAAATACGAATAAAATACGAAGTATAAAAATACGCATACGTATAAAAATACGTACAAATACGAAATACTAAAATACAAATAAGGATAAAAATACGGAGAATAGTAAACACGATGAATAGAAAATACGATGAATAGTAAATACTATTGAATAGTAAAATAATGAATAGTGAAAATATTTAAAATTTACGAATGGACTCAAAATAAATATTTAAGTATTTCTATGTGTTCTGTTTATCTGAAGAATTGCTAGAATTAAAATTTCATTATACAAAGTTCGACGATATATTTAAGTTTCAGAATTGTCATTCATTTAGATTGAACGAGGAAATAAGAATTGAGATAACGAGCTACATGAATAAAATACTTGGATTGTTCGCCATGTCGCGACTCTTGAAATTCGAAGTTAGCGAGGTAGCTGTATATGGGGACTTGGGCTCCCTCCCTGAGTTGCCCAAGGCGATTTAACGATTTAAGATTGTTATTTGGCACGGTATATACAACCCTAGGGATAGGGCATCCTTGATATTTCCGTGGGCCCATATATGGTAAGTGGAAAAGCCACCCATCAGAGTGCAGTCTCTGGTGATAGTCGTATTATTAGGTGACTACTTACTCGCTGGGCGGGTATGCTACGATCCTATCTATAGTGGTGTATGTATACATTTGATAAGGGACTGTATCCTCCCTATTACCTTAGATATCTACGCACTTGTCGACCATGTCCAAGTTATGTTGGCCCTGTTTGCTATTCTTGCGCGGATGCTTATGAGGTCTGCATGATTCCGCCTTACTAACGAAGATTCATTTGTTATCACATGTTGAATTTATTTCCTTGTCTTGTTTGATTGATTATTGTTTGATGATTTGAGTTTATGAGTATTAGAATACGACTGCTGAGAATGGTTATTTGAGAGTGTTGTACAATATATGATTTGATTGATACTCATGTTTGAATAATCTTAATTTCTTTATGTGCTTTACCTGTTTTACTTGCTAATTGTTTTTACTCATTCATTATTCCTTATTTATACTGCATATTGCTTTAGAATTGCATGTGTCGTAAGAGTGTGCGGGAAAATGATGAGATGTTAAATCTGCAGTACCAAGACCATCACTAGTGATTGCTGGGGGAGAGTTTACCTTATTTTGTATGTATCTGAGAGAATTTGTAATCTAAATACTCTATTCTATCTCTAAACTCGTATTATGTATACTGAGTTTGTAAGACGATAACAGCTGGTTTGTAATATATAGACTTAATTAATTTTCCGCCTTAGTTTAATTAAAGTCACGAAAAACCAGGTTATTCTGATTAATTATCAGCATCTTGCGGCCAGTGAATGACTTAAAGTTATCTCACATAGCGAGGCGACACCTGGGCCAGACATTCATATCGTATGTCAGGCATAGGCTTATAGGATCAAATAATGAATTAGAAATCTTAGATCGCTAAAATGAATAACTTAGATCACTTTAAAGTGTGAGGATGGGTAGAAACTTTAAGTACCGACCATACGCTAAAATCTTTTTAAATAAACGAGCTACTACCCTGAAATAAAATACGCTAACCATCGTATGCTTGCTACTTGCTGATGTGACTGACTAAAACTAACAACTATCCTCGGATATAAAATCGAGTTAATAAACTTAACTCTCGAGAAGTGAAATGCTAAAGAAGTACCAAACTATACGAAGTGAGGGCATCTACTAAATCCTTAACCAATTTCACTAATGAAATTCTTAAACCTTTCGATCCTATTTTTGTTCGATCAAAATTTATATTCTCTTAATAGCCATTTTATTTCGTTCAAACAATATTTTTGTTGTTTGACTCCTTTCCTTAAAATCCCTCGTAGATGTCATCAACCGGCGATGCACCAGCTTGTGGAGACGGAAGGAATCACCGTTCGATCAACTGGAAGAAGAGCGCTCTCCGTGCCATCCCTGTGCGTTCTGTTACCCCTGGGCTTGGACGAAATAACCATGACAGAGTTGTGGCCTACAGGAAAGTCTTAGGAAATACCCCGCGCAAATTCGCAGGAGACCGCGACACTTGCGTGAGTTGGATACATGAGATGGAAGCGGAGTTCGTTGACGCAGGAGTTCATGAAGAGTGGAAAGTACGTCTGTCCGAGTGATTCCTCGAGGCGAAGCGCTTTATTGGTGGCTTACGGTGCGCCACACATCTACAGTTGGAGAAGGAAAGTTTCACGGGTGGATTCCCTTCAAATGCGGCCTCATACTCGCATGCCGTGCCATTACTGAGGGACACACCTTTGATGATGATGAGCAGGAAGTCAGCGATGCGGAGTCTTCAAATGGGCTCTAGATCCAGTTAGCCCTATTAACTACTAGATCGGACAACATTTTGGAAAATCTTTAGATTTTAATTACCTAACATCAGTGTATCTGTAGCACTATTAGAGGCGTGGTCCCTACATTCTACTTTCAGTTACCTTCCTATGAAATGTATTAGTTGCATTTTGCTACTCTAAGTCGATGTAACCAATTTCTATCTTGTATTATATAATATGCTTCTTTTGGAACTACTCAATTTCATACGGTTTAACATTTTTCAGAATGGATGCAAACGGTATTCCTAACCATGACCTCAACCAACAATTCCTCGAAGAGGAGGCAAGAAGGAGAGGTTTCGAGGATGCAATAATGAAAATCGCTCAGAATACACACCAATATCAGGGTGGCGGGAATAACCAATCCGCATTTGAGAGATTCTCCAAACATAGACCCCAACCATATACTGGCTCTGTCAACCCCACGGTCTTGTCAGCATGCATCGAGGAGATGGAGAAATTGCTAGAATTAAGCAAGACACCACCTAACGAAATGGTGAACGTGGTAGCGTACTATTTGAAGGGAGAGGCAAATAGTTGGTGGCGCCTAATCAAAGCCCAATTTCCCCTAAGACTCTATAACTGGAGCGAGTTTAAGACACTATTAGAAAACAAGTACTTTGGGGAAGAGTTGAAGTGGGAAAAAGAAGAAGAGTTTAGGAATCTAACCCAGGGTGAAATGACCCTACAAGCTTACACAGAAAAATATCAGGAGCTGTCCAAGTTTGCTCCTAAGATATTGACTAGCGAGGAGGAACTCGCAACTCGTTACGTACGAGGCATGGACAATAACCTGAGGATAAACATGAGCGGGTTCGGCTGTAAGAACTTCGCTGAAGCCTACGAAAAGGCAACGTGTATCTGGGCACCCATCCAGAGGAGAGAAGCTGAGGAGAAGAAGAAGAAGAAGACGTTCACGCCTCCTGTGGCAAATGCCAGCTTCATACACAAACCACTTTTTGGTCGCCCAGGTTTCCAAACTCAAGACAACCGCAATAGAAACCAAGGCAGACCCATGTACCACAACCGCAACCCTACACCGTCCGTCGCAAAGACTAACCAACAACTTCTCGGGAATCCGCCTTTTCAAGCGAATCAGTGTCGTTACTGCCGACAGCCTAGTCACCCGGGAACACGTTGTAACGGAGGACCAGTAGTGTGCTACTTTTGTAAGGTAGAGGGGCACAAGGCAAACGAATGCCCGGAGAGGGGTACTGGTGGCAAGGCAAACGCGGGACCACCGCCAGCCGTGAAGGTTCAAGGACGAGTGTACGTCTTGACTGAGTCTGAAGAGTGCGCCGAAGATTGTATCGATGTTGACGCCATTACCGGTAATCTTCTAGTTAGCACTGTACCAGTATTTACTTTGTTTGATACATGAGCTTCGTTATCGTTTATATTTTTCAAATTTCATCAAACAGTCCAAATTCACTAACTCCGGACAAATCAATACTAATACATCTCTACCGAAGAGTAAAAATATTTCTTGTGCATCAAAATACAATAATGTACGAATTACAATCCGTCAAACAAAGTTCCTTTTTGACCTCCTATATTTAAAATTCGTATCAATCTCTTTGAAACACTTTTGAAACTTCGTGGTTCAAACTTTTCATTCCCTTATTTCTAAAATCTTTGAAATTGTTTCGTTTCTACCATTTCCTCTATTTTAGAAATATATACAAAATTTTATATTTTTACGTCATCCATTATTATAAATTTTCAATCTTACCCAAAATATGATTTATAACATTTCCGTTTCATCTAATAACATTATAATAATAAACTTAAGAAAACGAGCTATGTCAACAAGGTTATCCATAATTCTCTAAAAATTTTATTTAACCATTCAACGATAACCAGAATTTCCTTAATTTCAATAAGGCTCATATTTTCCTTACGATCACTACGATTTTTACATATTTTCCCTAAATGCCGCTTTTCCTAAGACTATATATCTTATGTATGTGATCATTAAAAATAACCATAATAACATTATTCATATACGTTTAAAACTTCTTAAGGGGGTAGGACAATAATTTGATACGATCAACATCCTAATTATATCTTAAAATTTCTTATTTCAATTTATTTTATGGTTAATACCTATTTTCAAATTTAAATAAATTGATTTAATTCTTAAAATGCCTATTATTTTTGTTTTAATTTAAGTCCGTACAAAACTTCCAGGCCCTACCTTTTTGTGAGCCTCCTTCGTGTCATTTTCGGAAATAACATTCTAGTAACATTTCTATACCTATTTAAATATCTCATTGATAAATCAAACGCGATTTTGTTCTCCAATATTTTACCTCTAACCGACGTTTCTAGATTAATACGAAAACTCAAACTTTTCGAAAAGTCTTGTTCCAACAAAACCAAATGTTAGTAGCCAAATTTGTAAAATCTCGATATTCTCTCTAGCTGCCTTGTTTAACCTCGAGCAATTACCCACCCTTCCCAAGTTTCGGGACTAAACTTTTCTTAGAGGTAGGATTGTAACACCCCGTGTTTTTATCACCAAATATTATGAAAGAATTTAATTCCTTAAATTAAATTCATCCTTTTTACTTATAATAAAAATGCGACTGAATTTTTTTCGTTAAACATGTAACACTCCATGTTAAGTTAAGCCTTTATAATTGCGCAAATCATTAATTAAACATCCTCGCTCACTTATTTCCCTAACACATTATACTACAAGTTATTTTGCACCTAAATTAAAACCGTTTTGAATTACTTTGAATTTGAACTTTATTCTTTCATATTCAAACTCGATAAATCAAATGAAGCACACACGCCAAATTTCTCAACGACAAATTTTGGCACGCAAATCGAGGTCAAACGTTGACTAAATGGTCAAGCCACCTAAATGTGATTAAGTCACCTAATCTTTTCTTAAATATAATTACTCATAATCCAAACCTAATTAAAGTAGCTTAGGCTTAATCATATTGATTATTACTAACACAACATATACTAATAATACCAAATTACTATTCCATTTTGATTTAACTAACACTTTCGCTAAAACTCGACATATTGAGTTACACTAAGCCTAAACTGGTAAAATTTTTGACGTTTAAGCATAATGATTTAATTCAGTAACATTCCACAAAAAAAATATATATTTCGATCAAATAAGATTTTATTTCAAAGTTACGAGGAGCTAGTACCCAATTTTTATTTTGATTTCGTTTTGAGTTTTATTTTCACTTTTATTTTCGATCTTACTTCTAAACATTATTCTAAGACTATATAATTCAATTCGGGACTTTTCACGTGCGCGTAAATCGAAGATTTCAAAAACGAAAAATCGAGCCCACTTGGATCAAGTTGGCCGAGATTCTTGAGCCATGCTTTAGCATGCTCTTGTCTTCTCTTTTCTTCCCTTCTCTTACACAACATGCTCTACTTTACTACCATGTAAATTCATCTTACACTCCTATATTTTACATCATCATTCTAGTTTCCTTTGATTTAATGTTTAATACAACTAAATACATTATTACTTTACTAGTACACAAATCACTTACTACACAATTCACTTCACACAAACAAAACACAAACACTACTACACTACCCCTTTTGTACGTATGAACACACACACACACAAACACCAAGCATGTTTTAGTCTTCTCCTAGGCTCTTACACAAGCAACCCTAATCCCATGCTCATGTACTTCTCTTCCTACTTTGTCTTCACTTTAGCACCTTGTCAAATCTCCAAGCCACCCTATTTTGCCATCATCACTTCTTAGTCTATTTTCATTTAAATGATAATACAATTAAACCAACAAATACATTCACACACATTACATTACATTTCTAAAAACAAAACACAACAATTATACAACTACTACTACTACTACACGGTTCACTTCACAACAACACAACACACATCATTTTTTTTTTTTTCTCTAAGTCTTCAACTTCTTTTCTCTCTAATAAACTCATACTCTAAAACCCTTGTAAGCTTATCTTCATGTCCAAGCTCAAGATCCTACATGATCTTCATCCTCTTCCTCTAGTTTTCTTCTTTAAATTTTCACTTCTTGTTTGTAAATTTCACTAGAACATTTAAATGATTTCCTCACCATTTATAATTAGTATTCACTCACTCTTTTTACATACAAATAAATATGAACATGAAACCAAATCATGAAAAATTTAAACATCACCTAAACTAAAAACAATACTACACTTAAGTTTTATTAGTGTAGTTTAGCTAGTTAAATGAATTCACTAACTTGCTTATTTCATTCTTATGTACCATCCTAACCAAAGACGAGGAGCAAGGTGGAGGCGTCGACTTGAGCCAATTTGACCACATAGTGGATCCCGACAATTGCTAAGCACTTTTCATTAGCCTAATTAAGGTGCTTCCCGCACACTTATGTGATAAGCGCCTCGTACTTGATTTTATTATTTTTGATGCATGTATGATTCATTTTATCACCTAGTATTTCACATGTTAAATTAGGAGACAAAAATCGAAAAATAATATTAGTGTAACACACTAACATACCCACGGCATTCCCCTTTGTTTTAGTTAAATTTTTCGTTTTAATTTTTGTTAATTGCATGCTTAAAATACTTGTAGTAAAATGAACATGAAAATATAATTAGTTTATGTTTAGGACTTGAAATGAAATTGTTATGAAATTTGATTGTTTTAATGTATTTGTGTTCTTGAATGTATTGTCGTTGTTCTTGTATGTTAAATGATTTACTTTTGTATGTTAATGTTTGCATATGATTTTTCACTTAGTTAAATACATAAATGATATAAGATAAATTAGTTGTTGAATTTGAAGTGTAAAAATCAAAAATAAAACTTAAAACATACACATACAACTCACGGCAATTTCAATATTTTATGGACCAATTTTTAGTTTTAATTTTTCTAAATAACATATTATGATTAATTTAATTAAAATAGACTTGTAGGAAAAATTTGAGAAGATTTCATAAACATATAAAAATTTGACTAATAAATTGTTCATATGGAAAATATAAAAGCTCCTTAACATATTCAAGTGTTCTTCATGAAAAATGACTAGTTTGATTCAAATAGTTAAAGGTTATTTTATTTTTAGCTTAAAGTCATTAATGAAAGATTACAATAACCGTTATATAAGTTAAATAGACTAAATCATCAAATTATAAAAAGTTAGAAATTTAAAGTGAGTAAAATCACTATTCATAAATAAAATAAAATGTTAGTGAAACTTGTAAACTAGTTAAATCACTTTAGTATAACTTAAATAATAAGTATATAAAAACTTTAAGTCAAAACCGATAAATTAGAAAACGAAAATAAAAAGCTAAGTGAAATGAAGGCCACGGCCTTAGGTAAATTTTTGGTCAAAAAAATGATTTGTCACTTTTTATTTTTATCACTTAAGTAATCAAAATAGTTAAAGTAATGAATTATTAACAAAAACAACAAAAGAAATAATTAGCTATTGTAAATAAAGGCTCACGGCATCCACCCTTATTTTTGGTCAATTTTGGTCAAAATGAATTTATCACTTAGTCACTAAAATTGATTAGTAATTAGGATTATATTAGATTGTATAATGAATCGTTAATAAAAAGAATCAACAAAACCGATAAAAATAAACGTTACACGTATTAAAATGAATACTGTCGAGTGATACTGCCTTTGCTTAAATGTGGATTGGACATGCGGACTACTTAAAATGAACTACGACAATCTCGCTAAAATTTGAAACCGCTTAAATTTTAATTAAGTATACGACTAAATCTAACCGAGTTTTTACTTTTGAAATATTATCCAAAATCACTAAATATAAAATGAACTTAACAACTTTGATATTAGAATTCTATACTTAGAAAATAAATTGGTTTTGCACATAAGTCAAATATCATGAATATAAGAATACTAAGTATAAAAAAATATATATATATGCTAAAGTATAAAGTACATATACGTATAAAATACGAATAAAATACAAATAAAATACGAATAAAATACGAAGTATAAAAATACGCATACGTATAAAAATACGTACAAATACGAAATACTAAAATACAAATACGTATAAAAATACGGTGAATAGTAAATACGATGAATAGTAAATACGATGAATAGTAAATACGGTGAATAGTAAAATAATGAATAGTGAAAATATTTAAAATTTACGAATGGACTCAAAATAAATATTTAAGTATTTCTATGTGTTCTGTTTATCTGAAGAATTGCTAGAATTAAAATTTCATTATACAAAGTTCGACGATATATTTAAGTTTCAGAATTGTCATTCATTTAGATTGAACGAGGAAATAAGAATTGAGATAACGAGCTACATGAATAAAATACTTGGATTGTTCGCCATGTCGCGACTCTTGAAATTCGAAGTTAGCGAGGTAGTCAGATATGGGGACTTGGGCTCCTCACTGAGTTGCCCAAGGCGATTTAACGATTTAAGATTGTTATTTGGCACGGTATATACAACCCTAGGGATAGGGCATCCTTGATATTTCCGTGGGCCCATATATGGTAAGTGGAAAAGCTGACCATCCAGAGTACCGCCTCTGGTGATAGTCGTATTATTAGGTGACTACTTACTCGATGGGCGAGTATGCTACGATCCTATCTATAGTGGTGTATGCATACATTAGACAAGGGATTGAATCATCCTTATTACCTTAGATATCTCTAGCCTGTCAGCCATGTCCAAGTTATGTTGGCCCTGTCGGCTATTGCGCGGATGCTTATGAGGTCTGCATGATTCCGCCTTACTAACGAAGATTCATTTGTTATCACATGTTGAATTTATTTCCTTGTCTTGTTTGATTGATTATTGTTTGATGATTTGAGTTTATGAGTATTAGAATACGACTGCTGAGAATGGTTATTTGAGAGTGTTGTACAATATATGATTTGATTGATACTCATGTTTGAATAATCTTAATTTCTTTATGTGCTTTACCTGTTTTACTTGCTAATTGTTTTTACTCATTCATTATTCCTTATTTATACTGCATATTGCTTTAGAATTGCATGTGTCGTAAGAGTGTGCGGGAAAATGATGAGATGTTAAATGCAGGTACCCCGAGACCAACACTATTGAATGCTGGGGGAGAGTTTACCTTATTTTGTATGTATCTGAGAGAATTTGTAATCTAAATACTCTATTCTATCTCTAAACTCGTATTATGTATACTGAGTTTGTAAGACGATAACAGCTGGTTTGTAATATATAGACTTAATTAATTTTCCGCCTTAGTTTAATTAAAGTCACGAAAAACCAGGTTGTTACACTAGTTTGATCCAAAATAATTATAGGTTTTATTTTATTTTTGTTTAAATCCACTAGTAAACAAATAAGATACTAATTATATAAGTTAAATGAGCTAAATCTCAATGATGAAAAAGATAGAAATTTAAAGTGTCACAAAATCACTATTCATAAATGAAATAAAATAATTAGTGAAAATCGTAAATTAGTTAAATCGCTTTAGTATAATTTAAATAATTAGTATATAAAAACTTTAAGTCCAAAACCGATTAAATTAGAAAACGAAAATAAATTGCTAAGTATAGAGGGCCACGGTTTAGGGGTCATTTTTAGACCTAAAATGAATTTGTCACTTTTTAATTTTATCACTTAAGAAATTAAAATAGTTAAAGTAATGATTTATTAATAAAAACAACAAAAGAAATAAATAGCTTATATAAATAAAGGCACTTGGCATTTACCTTATTTTTGGGTCAATTTTGGTCAAAATGAATTTACCACTTAGTCACTAAAATTGATTTATAAGTAGGATTATATTAGATTGTATAATGAGCAGATTAATAAAAAGAATCAACTAAACCGATAAAAATAAACGTTACACGTATTAAAAATAAATGAAATCGAGTGTTACTACCTATGCTTAAATTTGATTGTGGACATACGGACTATTTAAAATGAACTATAACAACCTCGCTAAAAATGGAAACCGCTAAAAGATTAGTTAAGTATACGACTAAATAAAACCGAGTTTCACTTCTAAAATGTTATTTAAAATCACCAAGTACAAAATGAACTTAACAACTTTGACTCTAGAATTTTGTACTTAGATTATATTAAGTTTTGTTTCCGAAATCATTTTTCAAATCACTAAATACAAAACGAACCTAACGACTTTAAAACTAGAATTTTTCACTTAGTAAATAAAAAGCTTAGTTTTATTTTCTAAAATATCCTTAGTATAAAAAATGTATAGGAGTATAAAAATACTAAGTATAAATAAAGTCAAGTAATGAATACTAAGTATAAAGAAAATAAAATAATAAATACTAAGTATAAGAATACATATACGTATAAAATACGAATAAAATACGAATAATAAAATACGTATAAAAATACGTACAAATACGGAATACGAAAATACGAATACGTACAAATACGAGGAATAGTAAATACGATGAATAGTAAATACGATGAATAGTAAATACGGTGAATAGTAAATACGATGAATAGTAAATACGGTGAATAGTAAATACGGTGAATAGTAAAATAATGAATAGTGAGAAATATTTAAAAATTTACGAACGGACTCAAAATAAATAATTAAGTTTTTCTATGTGTTATGTTTTACCTGAAGAACTGCTGTTACTAAAATTTCATTATACAAGTTTGACGTTATATTTATGTTACAAGTTTGTCATTATTAATATTTGTGAACGAGTGAATGAGAAGTTAAGAAAACGAGTACTTGAATAAAATACTTGGATTGTTCGCCATGTTGCGACTCTTGAAATTCGATGTTAACGAGGTAGCTGTCTATGGGGACTTGGGCTTCCTCCCAGAGTTGCCCAAGGCGTTATAAGGGTCTTGAGACTTTATTCGGTACGGGGTATCCACCTCAGGGATGGGGCATACTGGATATCACCGTGAGCCCATTGTAACAACCTGGTTTTTCGTGACTTTAATTAAACTAAGGCGGAAAATTAATTAAGTCTATATATTACAAACCAGCTGTTATCGTATTAAAACTCTAAATACATAGTACGAGTTTTAGGATAAAACAGAGTATATATTCTATTACGAATCTCTCCAAAAACAACGGAGTACAAAATAAGGTAAACCATCCCCAGCATTTGATAAATATAAGCCCTCGGGGTACCTGCAGTTCATCTCGTATTAGTGTTTTCTCCCCCAACACAATGTAAACGCATCCAATAAATCATGTAGTACAGCAATTATAGACATGCGCAACATACATGATAATTAAATAAAACAGATGGCAAACAAGCAAGCAAAGCACATAATAAAATCATGATGATCCAAACACGAGTATAAACCAAACAATATATCATGTAACACTTATAACCAATCATACTCAACAAAACATTACCATCTCAATCATAATCGGGGTAGTCGACCCTTTTCTATTATTCATATAGTAACATAACTCGCGAGTCTTGACTACAGAGCGGCTTGTGTACTCTCATAGATGATTATCAAAGTGCACTAGCTGCTCAGACTCGTACATCAGATCAAACACTAAGTAGCGTACGTGATAACTACCTAATATCCAATACAACATGGATAATCTATCATACGTTGTCCTATGAACCACAACCAGACAGGATGGAAGCATGCAAAACCCTACAAAAGCAAGGCCTGCTCATAAGCTGCCGGGTACATCAACGGACTTTAATGCTAGTATACCACTAGGTAAGAGGGACGATTCAATCCCTTATCTTATGTGTGCACACACTTTCACTTAGAAACGACACAGTCCTCGCTACTCGAGAGAGTATGCTTTTCCTAACCAAAACGATTAATACCTAACGACAAGGTCCCCGGGTGGGATGGTCATTTTCCGTTACCTCGTATGGACCGCAAAACGCAACAATTATGCCCATTCAAGGGTTGTATACGCCTGCTTGCCTAAAGACTATGAGAGTCATTAGAACGCCTCAGTCAGCACTGAGAGTGAAAGAGTCCCCATACGCGGCTACCTTTCCAACCATGGCACAATAGATTCGCAACATGACAGACACCCGAGTATTTAACAAGTACTTCACTTCTTATTTTCTTATTCTCAATTATTCTAGTGACAGTTCATTGTAATAGTATCGTCAAACTTGTAAAATGAGAATTTAGTCTAAGCATTTCTTCAAGTAAACGGAAACACACAGAAAACTTAAATAATTTATTTGAAGTCCAATCGTAAATTTTAAATATTTTTACTATTCACGTATTTACTATTCATCGTATTTACTATTCACCGTATTTACTATTCATCGTATTTACTATTCATCGTATTTACTATTCCTCGTATTTATACGTATTCGTATTTTCGTATTCCGTATTTGTACGTATTTTTATACTTCGTATTCTATTCGTATTTTATACGTGTATGAATTCTTATACTTAGTATTTATTATTTTATTTTCTTTATACTTAGTATTTATTATTTGACTTTATGTATACTTAGTATTTTTATACTTTTATACATTTTCTAAACTAAGGATAATTTAGAAAATAAAACTAAGCTTTTTATTTACTAAGTATAAAATTCTAGTTTTAAAATCGTTAGGTTCGTTTTGTACTTAGTGATTTTTGGAAATATTTTAGGAGTCTAATTTTAAAGTTGTTAAGTTTATTTTGCATTTAGCGGTTTTGAAATATATTTTAATCAAACTCGTTAAGTTCATTTTGTATTTAGTGATTTTGAAACATATTTAAATCAAAGTGGTTAAGTTTATTTTATACTTGGTGATTTAAATGATATTTCAAAAGTAAAACTCGGTTTAGATTTAGTCGTATACTTAGCTAAAATTTAAGCGGTTTCAAATTTTAGCGAGGTTGTCGTAGTTCATTTTAAATAGTCCGTATCTCCACATCCACAATTAAGCATAGGTAGTAACACACGATATGATTCATTTTAATATATGTAACGTTTATTTTTATCGGTTTCGTTGATTCTTTTTATTAACGATTCTTTTTACAATAAAATATAAAGCTAATTACTAATCAATTTTAGTGATTAAGTGATAAATTCATTTTGACCAAAATTGACCCAATTATAATGGAAATGCCGTGGCCCCTTTTATACACTACTCCATTTATATTTTTTTGTTTTTACTAATAAATCAATACTTTAACTAATTTAAATTACCTAAATGATAAAAATAAAAAGTGACAAATTCATTTTTAGTCAAAAATGGACCTAAATGCCGTGGCCCTTTATACATGACGATTTATTTTTATTTTCTAATTTTATCGGTTTTTGACTTAAAGTTTTTATATACTAATTATTTAGTTTATGCTAAAGTGACTTAAACTAGTAAACAAAAACGATAAATACTAAAACTTATAAAAATTTATAAATCAAACTTAGTTATAAAATGAAGAACACAATGAAGATGTGAAGAACTTTAATACTTTTCATAAGAACATTATTTAGTCAAATTTTTATATGTTTATATAATTTTCTCAAATTTTTCATACAAGTCTAATTTAACTAGACTAATCGTAATATGTTATTTAGAAAAATTAAAACTAAAAATTGGTCCAAAAATAAAGGGAAAACCGTGTGGTATATATGTATGTTCTAAAATTTGATTTTTGATTTTTATACTTCTAATTCAACAACTAATTTATTCCATATCATATATATACTTAATCATGAGTGAACAACAACTACAAACATTAACACACAAAAGAAAAATCATTATAACATAAGGATAACAATAATACTTCAAGAACACAATAAAACATTTCAATACATTTAAATTCATAACAAATTCATTTTAAGTCCTAAACAAAAACTAATTGTATATTCATGTACATATTAGCCTTAGTATTTTAAGCATGCAATTTACAAAAATTAAAACGAAAAATTAAGCCAAAAATAGGGGTGATGCCGTGTGGGTTTTAGGTGGTCACACAAGTTTTATTTTTCGATTTTTGTCTCCTAATTTAACATATGAATGCTAAGTGATCATAAGCACAATAAATATAACACATAAACATTGATAGCATACGATTAACAAAATTAAAACCTAGTGTGCGGGGGCACCTTAATTAGGTTAGTAGCAAATTTGTTTAGCAGTTGTCGGGATCGACAATATGATCAAACCGGCTCAAGTCGTCTTCACCACCTTGCTCCTCGTCTTTGATTAGGAGAGTACATAAAAATGAAAATAAGAAAGTTAGTAATTTATTTTACTAAGCTAGCTAAACATTACTAATAAAATTGTAAGTGTAGTATTGTTTTTAGTTTAGGTGATGTTTATATTTTATATATTTTGATTTATGTTCATATTTTAATTGTATGTAAAAAGAGTAAGTGATTACTAAATATAAATGGTGAGGAGTTTATTTAAGTGTGCTAATTTATTTAAGCAATTAAAATGAAAGATTAAAGAAGGAAAAGAATTAAAGAGGAGGAAAAATGGATGTGTTCTTGAGCTTGCATGAAGAACAAGGCTTACTTTGTTCTTGAGTGTATGAGTTTATTAGAGAGAAATAAGTTGAAGTGTTTTGTTGTTTGTGTGTAAAATGAATTGTAGTAGAAGAGATCAAATGTATACTAGTAACTTGTATAAACTTGTGTATTTGTTTTGTATTTGTAATGTATAATCTTTATTTTTATTTAAGCTAGAAGTGATGATGAAAATATAGGAGGTGTAAGTGGATTAGACATGGTGCAATAAGCAAGGAAAAGTGGTGTAAGAGGAAGGAAGAAAAGTGAGCCAAGAGCATGCATGCATGCTCAAAAATCTCGGCCACTTTGGCCAACTTGGTCCGATTTTTGCGTTTTTGAAATTTTCGATTTACGCGCACGCGAAAAGTCTCGAAATAAAATATATAGTCTTAAAATGATGGTTCGAAGTAAGGTCAAAAATTAAAATGAAGAAAAACGTAGAAGAGTAATAAAATTGAAAAATAGCCTTAGGATCCTCGAAACTTTGAAATAAAATCTTACTTGACCGAAATACATATTTTTTTCATTGAATGTTATCTAATTAATTCATTATGATCAAACGTCAAAAAGTTTATCAGTTTTGGATAAGGGTGGCTCATTATATCGAGTTTTAGCGAAAGTGCTAGTTAAATCAAAAGGAATAGTAATCTTATATGATTATAATATGTTTTGTTAGTATAATCTAAATTGATTAAGTCTTAATCATTCTTTGTTAGATTAGGATTAGGAGTAAGTGAATTTGAAAGAGATTAGGTGATTTAAATCACTCTAAGTGGCTTGGCCACTTTGGTCAAGATTGACCTCGATTTGCGTGCCAAAATTTGTCGTTGAGAAATTTGTAGTATAGTCTTCATTTGATTTATCGAGTTTGAAAATGATGGAATAAAGTTCAAATTCAAGGTAATTCAAAATGGTTTTAGTTTAGGTATGAAAATGACTTGTAGTGTATTGTATTAGGAATTTAATGAGCGAGGATGATTAATTATTGATTTCCTAAATATAATTAGCTTAAATTAACACGGGGTGTTACAATCCTCCCCCCTTAAAGAAGTTTCGTCCCCGAAACTTAAAGTTAACTAGGTGATTAAGGTTACCTGCGCTGAACAGCTCTGGGTACTTCTCCTTCATTGACGCCTCGGTTTCCCAAGTGGCTTGTTCGGTTTTATGACCCCTCCAAAGGACTTTAATTAAGGGTATTGCCTTTCGTCTCAGGGTCTTGGTTTCCCGTGCCAAAATTTCCACCGGTTTCTCAGAGTATAACATATTAGGCTCGATCTCGATGACATCGGGCGAAACGATGTGGCTTGGATCAGATCGATACCTCCGTAGTTGAGATACGTGGAAAACATTGTGTACTCTTGATAGGTTAGGCGGTAGAGCAAGTCGATACGCCACCTCCCCGATTCGTTCTAGTATTTCATAGGGTCCTATATACTTCGGGCTTAGCTTCCCTTTTAAGCCGAATCGTTTTACCCCTTTCATGGGCGACACTTTCAGAAATACTTTGTTACCTTCCTGGAATTCAATAGGCTTACGATGTTGATCAGCATATTTCCTTTGTCGATCTTGGGCCGCTAGTAGTCTTTCTCGGATGATCTTAATGTGCTCGATTTGGTCCTGAATAGCTTGGGGTCCGGTACCCACATTGTCACTAGCGTCGTCCCAACACACTGGGCTTCGACACTTCCTTCCATATAGAGCTTCAAAAGGGGCACATTTGAGGCTAGCATGATAACTGTTGTTGTAGGAGAACTCGATCAAAGGTAAACTCTTTTCCCAGTTAGCGTTAAACTCCATCGTGCAAGCTCTCAACATGTCCTCTAAGGTTTGAATGGTTCGTTCAGTCTGGCCATCTGTAGCCGGGTGAAATGCGGTGCTCATTTTCAATCGCTACCTAAGGCTTTCTGCAACTTCTTCCGTAAATGGGAAGTAAACCTTGCGCCCCTATCGTAAATGATATCGAGGGGCTCGCCATGCAGTCTGATCCCTTCTTTTCCATAGGCCTTTGCTAAATCATCCAGTCCCCATGTCTCCCGTATCGGAATAAAGTGGGCAGACTTCGTTAATCGATCCACAATGACCCAGATTGCATCTTTACCGCTCGAGGTCCTCGGTAGTCCCATAATGAAGTCCATTGAGATTGAGACCCATTTCCCTCGTGGTATTTCTAATCGGTTGTAGGAGTCCTCCTGCCTCGATGTTCAATTTCACCTTCGACAAATCAAGCATTTAGCCACGTGTTCTGGCTATCTCTTTTTCATCCCAATCCACCGTAATCGTAATTTCAAATCTTGGTACATCTTATCGACCCAGATGTACTGGAATATCGAGTCTTTGTGTGCTTGCCTAAAATTCTGCGTTTAGCGCCTCATTGTTTGGTATACACCATCTCTCTTTGAACCGAAGGCTCGTCGAGTAAATTTTAAATCCTTCAGTCCCTTCTGACGGAATCCTCCCTCGAATCGTTACTAGTTCAGGGTCTTCCCATTGTAGTGCTCGGATGTCATGGAGTATCTCGGGTACCACTACCATTGCATTTAACTCAGTATCATCTGACCGCATTTAAGTCCAAATCCAATCTTCTCAAATCCCAACGAGGTCGGATGGAATCTCCCAGATATTATTCAAGGAGCGTGGATTCTTACGACTTAAAGCGTGCTACGACGTTTGCTTTTCCCTCGTGATAGAGCAAATGATCTTGTAGTCTTTGATTAGTTCTAGCCACCTCCTTTGTCTCATTTTCTGCTCTTCCTGCGTGAATATGTACTTCAAACTCTTGTGGTCGGTGTAGAACTTTATGCTGACTCCATAAAGATAATGTCGCCAAATCTTCAAAGCGAACACAACTGCTGCGAGTTCAAGATCATGGGTTGGATAGTTCTTTTCATGCACCTTGAGTTGTCGAGATGCATAAGCGATCACCTTGCCCTGCTGCATTAGTACACATCCTAGTCCATTTAAGGACGCATCACTATACACCTCGTATTCATCCCCGCTTGGTTGGTAGGGCAAGGACAAAGCGGTAGCCAGCCTTGTTTTGAGTTCTAGGAACGCCTTTTCACAGTCTTCATTCCATACAAATTTGGAGTCCTTCTGTAGGAGTTTAGTCATTGGGCGTGCTACCTTTGAAAAGTCGGGTACGAATCGTCTGTAGTAACCAGCCAAGCCTAGAAAGCTCCGAACCTCTGTGACGGTCTTTGGTGCGACCCACTCCTTCACGGCTTCTATCTTTACTGGGTCTACCATTACTCCTTCCTTCGAAATCACGTGGCCCAGGAATGCCACTTCACTCAACCAGAATTCGCACTTAGAGAATTTTGCATACCATTTATCCTTCCTCAGAATCTCCAATATAGTGCCTTGAGATGTTCTACGTGTTCCTGCTCCGTCTTTGAGTAGATTAGGATGTCATCTATGAATACGACCACGCAAACGTCCAGATATTCGTGGAAGGTTCTGTTCATCTGATCCATGAACACTGCAGGTGCGTTGGTGAGGCCAAAAGGCATCACTTTGAACTCATAGTGGCCGTATCTAGATCGGAACGCAGTCTTCTGTATGTCCTCCTTTCGTACACCTATCTGATGGTAACCCGATCTTAAATCAATTTTGGAGAAAACACCTGCTCCCTTGAGTTGATCGAAAAGGTCGTCTATCCTTGGCAAAGGGTAACGATTTTTGATTGTAACCTTGTTGAGTTCACGGTAGTCGATGCATAGGCGCATACTCCCGTCCTTTTTCTTAACAAAAAGTATAGGAGCGCCCCAAGGCGAGACACTAGGTCTGATGAAGCCTCGATCTATCAACTCCTCCAATTGTTTCTTAAGTTCCTGGAGTTCAACTGGTGCCATTCGGTAGGGTGCCTTTGAGATTGGTGCGGTGCCTGGCAGTAAGTCGATTGAGAACTCTACGTCTCGTGCAGGCGGCAGGCCTGGCAGTTCATCAGGAAACACATCCGGGTATTCATTTACGATGTGAATGTTCTCAATCTTTTTCTCGTCCTCTATTTTGTTGATGCTGCACAGAAATACTTGATGTCCCTTTCTCCCCATGCTCTGAATTTTCATGGCAGAAACGAATCGCACTTTTTCCTTTGAAAGCGGATTTTGGTAAGTCACCACCGTTCCATTAGGACCCTTCAATGTAATTCTCCGGTCTCGGCATTTGAACGTAGCATGGTGACGAGTTAACCAATCCATTCCCAAAATTATATCGAATTCAGGAAGGTCGAATAGAATCAGGTCGGAAAGAAAGTTCGTGTGGTGAATCATAATTTGTACGTTATTATACTTTGCAGAACAAGATATATTTTTGCCATTTGGTAGCGATATGTTAGTGCGTATTTGTTCAGGTTTCGTAAGTTTGGATTTTACTAGAAATTTTGTTGAGATAAAAGATAAGGATGCACCCGTATCGAACAAAATAAAGGCAGGTACAGAGTTAACCAAAAATTTACCAGTGACGACGTCTACATCCTGACAGTCCTCAGCATCACCATCATTCTCTGACAGCACATATACCCTCCCCTGAACTCTTACGGCTGGCGGTGGTCCCGTGTTCACTCTACCCATTGTCCCCTTTTTAGGGCAGACGTTGGCCTTATGGCCTACTTCCCTGCATATGAAGCACGTGATTGGTGCGCCATTGCATTGTTTTCCCGGGTGTAGTCGTTGTAGGCAGGAACGACACTTATCGGCCTCGTATACTGGTGGAGGCCCTGGTGGGTTGGGGGTAAACCTTGGCTTGTTCTGGGTGGTGTTCTGAGCGAAGTTTGTAGGTTTCTGGTAACTCCTGATTGCTGGATTAGGCCTCGGTAGAAAAGGTCGTTGGTAGTTAGGCTTCTGGATGAAGCTGGCGCTCGCCACAGAAGGCGTAAACACTCTCTTCTTCCCTTTCTCCTCTGCTTCGTTCTTCTGAATTGACGCCCAGATACCCGTTGCCTTCTCATAGGCTTCAGCAAAGTTTCGGCAATTGAACCCGCTCATGATCAACTGTAAACTGTATGTCATTCCCCGAACATATCGATTGGCGAGTTCTTCCTCATCGATCGTTATCTTGGGAGCAAATTTTGACAGCTCCTGGAACTTTTCGGTATATGCCTGCAGTTGCATATTACCCTGTTTCAAATTCCTGAATTCTTCCTCTTTGTTCCACCTGAGCTCCTGCCCGAAATACTTGCTCTCCAAAAGCGTTTTGAACTCACTCCAGTTGTAGATTCTGAGTGGGAAATTAGACCTGATTAGGCGCCACCAACTGTTCGCCTCTCCCTTTAAGTAATAGGCCACCACATTCACCATTTCTGTGGGGGGTATCCTGCTGAGTTCCAGCAGTTTCTCCATTTCTTCGATCCATTCAGTCAGGACCACAGGATCGACGGATCCAGAGTATGTTAAAGGACGGTGTTTGGAGAATCTTTCAAATGCTGACTGATTGTTTCCGCCACCCTGGTATTGGTGGACATTCTGAGCCATTTTCATTATAGCATCCTCAAAACCTTTCCTCCTTGCCTCCTCCTCCGCAAAATGTTGGGCGAAGTTTGGGTTAGCCATGTTGTTTAAGTTGTTTGCATCCATTCTGAAAAATATTAGGCCATATGAGTTTTGAGTAGTTCCCAAATGAGACACATTATAGAGTACAAGGTAAAACACATTTCATTGATAATGTAAAAGGGTTACATCAAAAAGTTACAAAGCCTCCTAATACATTCTCTATGAAATGAACTAAGGTGAAAACTTAGATACAAGTTCAGCAAAATAACATAAAAAGTTTAGATACATTCTCAAGGGATACGAAATTGGATCGAGAATGACAAAAGATTAGCCCTAGATCCTAGGCAAATTTTGAGTAGCGATGCTCCTCCTCCATGAAGCTATGCTTATACTTAACAGCATAAGTCATGTCGCTCAAACCAAGCTTGAAATCCTCCCAGCTTAGGTAGTACTCACCCTCAAGTATAGCTGGGGAGCGTAGTCGTCTCCACCATGCTTTGGCCTCCTCGTCAAGGCACGCAGCTGCCAGGGAGGTTTTCCACTCTTCTCTAACGGAGTGTTCCAGGAACCTCGCGTTCATACTCCTGATCCATGGGTATAGTGTTCCACTGATTCCCTCAAAAGTCTCAGGTTTTCCCTGCATGAATGCTTCGATAACATCTGTATATTCTGAGGATCGGCGGAGATGATCGGGAATTCGATGTTCCATATACGGAGTCTTAAGTGCCCTTGTCTTCCAGTCGACTTCCGAATTGCTCCGGTCCTGTGATCTCTTCCAGGACTTCAGTTGTTGACGTCGCGCGTAGGCCTCGATGGCTTTCTTGCGGGCTTTCTCTTTTGGTGTCCACTCAGAGTACCTCTTACCGCACGGTAGTCTCATCTGAAATCAATTTGGATAAAATAATTTAAATGAGATTTTGGAGGTATAAATATGTATGTAAAGTTAAAATAATGCGTTTAAGAAAAGCACATGACTAGGTAGTAACATAACGTCTCCATATATATAAACATATACATGGGTAAAATATTACATTTCAAGGAATATAATACATAAGTTCACACAACGTTACATCCGAAAGGAAAATCCATAGCCGTTAAGAAAAAGTGACGACATTTAGGTCGTTCTTAAGATAGTTTAAAGTCGGTTACATATATTTTACAACCCGGAGTCGCATGACCCTGAATTATTATTTGCGTGCCTGAAGAGTCTCCCACATCGGCATCTTTCCCAGACTGGAAGTGATTCGACCGGTATTGGAGGATAGAGGTGTTTATACTCTTGATCCTTCAGGTTGTCGAGCAGCTCCTCGTGCTCCATCCACCCTGGTGGTTGTATCTCCCTCAGGAGTGGGTCTGGGTGACACATGCGATCCATGTGTAGATCGTAATCCAGGAGTAGTTGCCAACCTAGTGGAGTCCAGAACTCGTCGTACGGGTGGAAGCTCTCAATCAGCGTCAGGCCCAAGCCAATGCCCTTTGTGTGGTAGGGTCTGCTTGTTGGGATTCCATTGGCTTTCACATATTGCTCGATGTCGTAGGACTGGCGACATATATAAGTATCTAGTGGCATCATCGGTGGACGTCGTGGTAAATTGTTACGGGAGTAACTGAAGGACGTCATCCTAAGGGCCTTTGTCAAACTAGAGTTAGCCACAGAGCAAATAGCAAGTAAAGATTCATAAAGTTCAGATTCTATCGCTCGTCTAACTAGTTTATTATTATTAGGTCGGTCCTTAAGATTCTACCCTTTCTCACATTTTAAAATGATCTAATTTGTTATTTTAGCGATCTAGAGATTTCTAATTTATTATTTGGTCCTAGAAGTCTATGCTAGACATACAATATGAATGTCTGGCCCAGGTGTCGTCTCGCTATATGAAATAACTTTAAGTTATTCACGGTCGCAAGACAGCTTTGATACCAACTGTAACAACCTGGTTTTTCGTGACTTTAATTAAACTAAGGCGGAAAATTAATTAAGTCTATATATTACAAACCAGCTGTTATCGTATTAAAACTCTAAATACATAGTACGAGTTTTAGGATAAAACAGAGTATATATTCTATTACGAATCTCTCCAAAAACAACGGAGTACAAAATAAGGTAAACCATCCCCAGCATTTGATAAATATAAGCCCTCGGGGTACCTGCAGTTCATCTCGTATTAGTGTTTTCTCCCCCAACACAATGTAAACGCATCCAATAAATCATGTAGTACAGCAATTATAGACATGCGCAACATACATGATAATTAAATAAAACAGATGGCAAACAAGCAAGCAAAGCACATAATAAAATCATGATGATCCAAACACGAGTATAAACCAAACAATATATCATGTAACACTTATAACCAATCATACTCAACAAAACATTACCATCTCAATCATAATCGGGGTAGTCGACCCTTTTCTATTATTCATATAGTAACATAACTCGCGAGTCTTGACTACAGAGCGGCTTGTGTACTCTCATAGATGATTATCAAAGTGCACTAGCTGCTCAGACTCGTACATCAGATCAAACACTAAGTAGCGTACGTGATAACTACCTAATATCCAATACAACATGGATAATCTATCATACGTTGTCCTATGAACCACAACCAGTCAGGATGGAAGCATGCAAAACCCTACAAAAGCAAGGCCTGCTCATAAGCTGCCGGGTACATCAACGGACTTTAATGCTAGTATACCACTAGGTAAGAGGGACGATTCAATCCCTTATCTTATGTGTGCACACACTTTCACTTAGAAACGACACAGTCCTCGCTACTCGAGAGAGTATGCTTTTCCTAACCAAAACGATTAATACCTAACGACAAGGTCCCCGGGTGGGATGGTCATTTTCCGTTACCTCGTATGGACCGCAAAACGCAACAATTATGCCCATTCAAGGGTTGTATACGCCTGCTTGCCTAAAGACTATGAGAGTCATTAGAACGCCTCAGTCAGCACTGAGAGTGAAAGAGTCCCCATCTGTGACTACCTTTCCAACCATGGCACAATAGGTTCGCAACGTGACAGACACCCGAGTATTTAACAAGTACTTCACTTCTTATTTTCTTATTCTCAATTATTCTAGTGACAGTTCATTGTAATAGTATCGTCAAACTTGTAAAATGAGAATTTAGTCTAAGCATTTCTTCAAGTAAACGGAAACACACAGAAAACTTAAATAATTTATTTGAAGTCCAATCGTAAATTTTAAATATTTTTACTATTCACGTATTTACTATTCATCGTATTTACTATTCACCGTATTTACTATTCATCGTATTTACTATTCATCGTATTTACTATTCCTCGTATTTATACGTATTCGTATTTTCGTATTCCGTATTTGTACGTATTTTTATACTTCGTATTCTATTCGTATTTTATACGTGTATGAATTCTTATACTTAGTATTTATTATTTTATTTTCTTTATACTTAGTATTTATTATTTGACTTTATGTATACTTAGTATTTTTATACTTTTATACATTTTCTAAACTAAGGATAATTTAGAAAATAAAACTAAGCTTTTTATTTACTAAGTATAAAATTCTAGTTTTAAAATCGTTAGGTTCGTTTTGTACTTAGTGATTTTTGGAAATATTTTAGGAGTCTAATTTTAAAGTTGTTAAGTTTATTTTGCATTTAGCGGTTTTGAAATATATTTTAATCAAACTCGTTAAGTTCATTTTGTATTTAGTGATTTTGAAACATATTTAAATCAAAGTGGTTAAGTTTATTTTATACTTGGTGATTTAAATGATATTTCAAAAGTAAAACTCGGTTTAGATTTAGTCGTATACTTAGCTAAAATTTAAGCGGTTTCAAATTTTAGCGAGGTTGTCGTAGTTCATTTTAAATAGTCCGTATCTCCACATCCACAATTAAGCATAGGTAGTAACACACGATATGATTCATTTTAATATATGTAACGTTTATTTTTATCGGTTTCGTTGATTCTTTTTATTAACGATTCTTTTTACAATAAAATATAAAGCTAATTACAAATCAATTTTAGTGATTAAGTGATAAATTCATTTTGACCAAAATTGACCCAATTATAATGGAAATGCCGTGGCCCCTTTTATACACTACTCCATTTATATTTTTTTGTTTTTACTAATAAATCAATACTTTAACTAATTTAAATTACCTAAATGATAAAAATAAAAAGTGACAAATTCATTTTTAGTCAAAAATGGACCTAAATGCCGTGGCCCTTTATACATGACGATTTATTTTTATTTTCTAATTTTATCGGTTTTTGACTTAAAGTTTTTATATACTAATTATTTAGTTTATGCTAAAGTGACTTAAACTAGTAAACAAAAACGATAAATACTAAAACTTATAAAAATTTATAAATCAAACTTAGTTATAAAATGAAGAACACAATGAAGATGTGAAGAACTTTAATACTTTTCATAAGAACATTATTTAGTCAAATTTTTATATGTTTATATAATTTTCTCAAATTTTTCATACAAGTCTAATTTAACTAGACTAATCGTAATATGTTATTTAGAAAAATTAAAACTAAAAATTGGTCCAAAAATAAAGGAAATCCGTGTGGTATATATGTATGTTCTAAAATTTGATTTTTGATTTTTATACTTCTAATTCAACAACTAATTTATTCCATATCATATATATACTTAATCATGAGTGAACAACAACTACAAACATTAACACACAAAAGAAAAATCATTATAACATAAGGATAACAATAATACTTCAAGAACACAATAAAACATTTCAATACATTTAAATTCATAACAAATTCATTTTAAGTCCTAAACAAAAACTAATTGTATATTCATGTACATATTAGCCTTAGTATTTTAAGCATGCAATTTACAAAAATTAAAACGAAAAATTAAGCCAAAAATAGGGGTGATGCCGTGTGGGTTTTAGGTGGTCACACAAGTTTTATTTTTCGATTTTTGTCTCCTAATTTAACATATGAATGCTAAGTGATCATAAGCACAATAAATATAACACATAAACATTGATAGCATACGATTAACAAAATTAAAACCTAGTGTGCGGGGGCACCTTAATTAGGTTAGTAGCAAATTTGTTTAGCAGTTGTCGGGATCGACAATATGATCAAACCGGCTCAAGTCGTCTTCACCACCTTGCTCCTCGTCTTTGATTAGGAGAGTACATAAAAATGAAAATAAGAAAGTTAGTAATTTATTTTACTAAGCTAGCTAAACATTACTAATAAAATTGTAAGTGTAGTATTGTTTTTAGTTTAGGTGATGTTTATATTTTATATATTTTGATTTATGTTCATATTTTAATTGTATGTAAAAAGAGTAAGTGATTACTAAATATAAATGGTGAGGAGTTTATTTAAGTGTGCTAATTTATTTAAGCAATTAAAATGAAAGATTAAAGAAGGAAAAGAATTAAAGAGGAGGAAAAATGGATGTGTTCTTGAGCTTGCATGAAGAACAAGGCTTACTTTGTTCTTGAGTGTATGAGTTTATTAGAGAGAAATAAGTTGAAGTGTTTTGTTGTTTGTGTGTAAAATGAATTGTAGTAGAAGAGATCAAATGTATACTAGTAACTTGTATAAACTTGTGTATTTGTTTTGTATTTGTAATGTATAATCTTTATTTTTATTTAAGCTAGAAGTGATGATGAAAATATAGGAGGTGTAAGTGGATTAGACATGGTGCAATAAGCAAGGAAAAGTGGTGTAAGAGGAAGGAAGAAAAGTGAGCCAAGAGCATGCATGCATGCTCAAAAATCTCGGCCACTTTGGCCAACTTGGTCCGATTTTTGCGTTTTTGAAATTTTCGATTTACGCGCACGCGAAAAGTCTCGAAATAAAATATATAGTCTTAAAATGATGGTTCGAAGTAAGGTCAAAAATTAAAATGAAGAAAAACGTAGAAGAGTAATAAAATTGAAAAATGGCCTTAGGATCCTCGAAACTTTGAAATAAAATCTTACTTGACCGAAATACATATTTTTTTCATTGAATGTTATCTAATTAATTCATTATGATCAAACGTC
This sequence comes from Dianthus caryophyllus, assembly GCA_023091065.1. Lineage (NCBI taxonomy): Eukaryota > Viridiplantae > Streptophyta > Magnoliopsida > Caryophyllales > Caryophyllaceae > Dianthus > Dianthus caryophyllus. The sequence continues at coordinate 26,844,292 of CM041524.1, forward strand.
AAAAAGTTTATCAGTTTTGGATAAGGGTGGCTCATTATATCGAGTTTTAGCGAAAGTGCTAGTTAAATCAAAAGGAATAGTAATCTTATATGATTATAATATGTTTTGTTAGTATAATCTAAATTGATTAAGTCTTAATCATTCTTTGTTAGATTAGGATTAGGAGTAAGTGAATTTGAAAGAGATTAGGTGATTTAAATCACTCTAAGTGGCTTGGCCACTTTGGTCAAGATTGACCTCGATTTGCGTGCCAAAATTTGTCGTTGAGAAATTTGTAGTATAGTCTTCATTTGATTTATCGAGTTTGAAAATGATGGAATAAAGTTCAAATTCAAGGTAATTCAAAATGGTTTTAGTTTAGGTATGAAAATGACTTGTAGTGTATTGTATTAGGAATTTAATGAGCGAGGATGATTAATTATTGATTTCCTAAATATAATTAGCTTAAATTAACACGGGGTGTTACACCCATAGTACAGTAATTGGAAACGCCAGCCCCACCCGGGGGTACCCGTCTCTGGTGATAGTCGAACATTTTCTTGGTGAATACCTTTTGATTAGCGAATAAGTATGATCCTCGATAGGTGGTGTATGCATACATTAGACAAGGGATTAGGCCGTCCTTATTACCTTAGATATCTTTAGCATATTCAGTTACGTCCGATTTCGTTCGGCCCTGACTGCTACTGCGCGGATTATGTCTGCATGCTTCCGCCTTACTAACGAAGACTCAATTGTTATCACATGTTGAATGTATTTCCTTGTTTGTTTGATGATTATCTGAATGACCTGGCTGAGTATTGGAATGCGATTTGTTGAGTATGATTATTTGTGAGCGTGGTATGTTATTGGATTGGTTTATACTCGTATTGAATCATCATGACCTTCTTATGTGTTTTACTTGCATGCTTGCTATTTGTTTTCCTTGTTTATTTAATATTCATATTGCATATTGTTTTAGAATTGCATGTATCGAAAGAGTGTGCGGGAAAATGATGAGAGTTTAATGCAGGTACCCCGAGTCTTGACCGTTGATCTATCAGGGGATTGAAGGCCTTATTTTGTAATCTGTTTTGAGAGGACTTGTAATCTAAATACTCTGTTTTATCTCTAAACTCGTATTATGTATACTGAGTTTGTTGAACGATAACAGCTGGTTTTGTAATATATAGACTTAATTAATTTTCCGCCTTAGTTTAATTAACGTCACGAAAAACCAGGTTGTTACAACGTTAATGTTAGAGATTTGGAGGAAGAAATCGAGTCACCTAAAATTGGCTCACGAACAGAGGCCTCCGAATAAAACCCGACTTAAATGGTTTCCAAAACACGACAAGGTCATGCCCAACCCGACTCGAAAGTGGTAGGACTTTGGCAATAGAACACGACAGACCAAGGGAAGAGCAGGGGAGAGAGGACGCAGGACAAGAGAGCAGAGGGCCTTGGTGGCGAAGCGAACTCCGGTGACGGTTCCGGTGGTCGGAAATTCAGGACAGAAAAGAGGAGGTGCAGGGGAGAAAGAAAAATGAATTAGAATGAGCGAAATCAAATGACGATAATATTCATGAATGACGATTTAATTAATGTTACTTCTGAAGCGAGTAGAGTACGACGGCAAGAGTAAGCAGGGCATAGCAAGGCCACGGTGGGCAGGAGCCCCGTGGTTCACGGTGGCAGAGAAGGAGAAGGCAGAGGCGAGAGAGAGAGGGAGGCAGGGGAAAACAGGGGAGAGCAGGGGCGTGAGAGAGAGAGAGAGAGAGAGAGAGAGAGAGAGAGAGAGAACGACGGTGGTGGTGATGGCCATGGTGGTCTGAGGTGGCGTTTCTGGTGGTGGTGCACGGTGGTGGTGTTGGCCGAGGAAGGGGGCAGAAAACAGGGGAGAAAGGGACCACGAAAAGAGAGAGAAGAGGAGGACGGTGGTGGTGCTGGGTGACTGGGCTCGAGCTCGCCATTAATGGCGGCTTGATGACCATGGCCATGGTGGCCGAGGTGGCTCCTGTTGTTGTCGTTGTGTTGTCGGTTGTTGGCTGTTGTTGTTGTTATCGTTTTTGTTGCTGTTTTTGTTGTTGTTTTTGTTGTTGCTGCTGTCATTTGTTGTTGTTGTTTGTTGTGTTGTTTTAGCTTGTTTGATTTAAAGAGAAGCAAAGAATGAAGAAGAAGAAGAAGAAGAAGAAGAAGAAGAAGAAGAAGAAGAAGAAGAAGAAGAAGAAGAAGGAGGCAGTAAAGAGATGAGGGAGTTAGGGTTTGAGTGGGTTAAAAATAATATCCCAAAATCAAGTGGGTATAGGGTATGTAGAGTTGTCGACATGAGAGGGAGTATAGTGGAGTGCATTTCATTTTGTTTGTTAGTTTTATTCGCTCTTACTTATAAATCTTTATATTTTACATAAAATATTATGTTGAAAATTATTTAGTTATAATTTTATTTTTATTATTTATATCATAAAACTTATATTTTAAAACTAAACGAGGTATAAAAATATTAGTTACAAATTCTATTACGGTCTCACATATTTTCAAAAGGTCTGTTTGTTTAACGAAAACATTTCAAAACAATCATATTATATTCAAGTTATAATAAATTTTAAAGTAAGGCATAAATTTATTATGTTTAATAAAACCAATTGAATCAAGGTTTTAGTTTGACAGGTATTTTAGGAATAAAAATATAATACAGATTAGTATAAAAATCGAGAAAGTTTAACTAAAATATCTTGAGAACGTTTATTTAATCGAAATTTTTCAGCCGCGTTTTTAAAGTAATTGAATAGAAGTTAAATTATATAAATTTTAATTTAAGAATTTTGTTAAAATAATTAATTAGTATTAATAAAAACACGGGGTGTTCTGATCCTACCCTTAAGAAAAGTTTAGTCCAGAAACTTGAATAGGATGGATAAGCTGTCGAGATAGAACTACAGTTAGTGAAAACATCGAGATTTTTGGAATTAGGATATTAACATTGCTCTTGATTGGGTATGAATTTTCTACAAAGGAAAGATTGATGAATTTAATAGTTTTAAAGTATAAATAATTCTTTTTCGAATTAATATCTAAATGTTGCTGCACTGCTATTTTCAAAACCGGCGAGAAAGAGGTTTTCAAAATAGTAGGGCCTAGAAGTTTTGTACGGAATTAAATTAAATAAAAATAATAAGCGTTTTAAGAATTAAAACAATTTATTTAAATTTGAAAATAAAAGTTAACCTTAAAATAGGTTGAAATAAGGGTTTTAATATTTAATTAGGATTGTGATATAATCCAATTATTGTCCTACCCCCTTAAGAAGTTTTAAGCGTATCCATATAATATTATTATTGTTACTTTAATGACCACATACATAAGATATATAGCCTTTGAAAAAACGGCATTTAGGGAAAATATGTAAAAGTCGTAGTGATCATAAGGGAAATATGAGCATTAATGAAATTAAGGAAATACAGGTTATCGTTGAATGATTAAATAAAGTTTTAGAGGATTGTGGATAACCTTATTGATATAGCTCATTTTCTTAAAAATTATCATTATAATGTTATTAGATGAAACGAAAATGTTATAAATCATATTTAGGATAAGATTCGAAATTTATAATAAGGGTTTCTATAAAAAGAAAAAGAAAGTGATATATGTGTATATATACTTCGAAGAGAGATAATTATAACAGATAGGACAAGTTCAAAAGATATTTAAAATTTAAAGAAAAGAATTTCTGAAATGAAGGCAATAGACGAAACTTCATCGTATAAGGTTAATAAGTACTTCGTAGGAACTATAATTTAAGAGTTCAAACATATTATAACAAGGAAGTACGTTTAAGAGGTTGAATAAAAAGTTAACGAAATTACAAAGGAAATATAAAGTCATTTTTATTTGAGATTGAAGAGAACAAATGAAAATTAACTTTATGAATTCAACAAGTAAGTTTTATAGATAGATTTCAAGATTAGAAATTTTAGAAACTAAAATTAATTGAAAGGAGTCAAAAAGAATGAAACTAATCAAGTTCGAATGTAGAGTATAAAGATTAAGGAGTTTATGAATTTCGAAAACAAAAATGGTATAATTTTTACGAGATTAAAGGAAGAGATGAAAATTTATTGAGAAGACAATTATTAAGAATTATTGATTTAGGAAGTTAGAAGTTTTTTTTTTTAAAAGAGTCAATAAGTTTAGAAGGTTGAAAAATAATCGAGTGAGATTAAATATTAGGAATTTGATTAGAAAATCTGAAAATTGATAAGCGTTGAAATGATGGTGATCATTAGAGATCGATTTTGATATAGCTTTAGAAATCTTCAATGCTAAAGAAATCTTCGACGTCTTGAAAATTGTCTTGGATAGCGTGATTCTTGATACGTCTCTTCGCATGCGCTTCTGTTCTTGTCTTCAAATCTTATATTTGCGAGGAAATGAAAAGAGATAAAAATCCATTTTATGAAGTCGTTAGAAGAGTATAAGTTAGGAAAGTTTTATTTTAGAAAACAAAAATGAGTTAAATAGATTTAAACTTTATTAGAGGGGAAAATGATAATTTATTTAATAAGGACGTTAGAAAGTTATAGACGTCTTCAAAGCAATAGATTTCTTCGAGGTCTAGAACGTCTTTTCAGATCGTTCGACTCTTGATGCGTCCATTTCCATGTGCTTGAGTTCTTGTCGTCTTGTCTTCACTTCATACGTCTCGCTTTTTTTTGGTAAGGTTAGCATATGAGACTTGTTAGTCAAAAAGATTAGTCATAGAGCACTTAGCAGGCAAGAAAAGAGAAATAAAAATCTATCGAGGTTGAATAACGGTCGAAAATTCTAAAATCTAGGTCAGTCGGTCAATCCTTAATATTTCTACCCATTCTCACATTTAAAGCGTTCTAAGATTATTATTTTATCGATCTAGGATTTCTAATTTCATTATTTGATCCTATAAGTCTATGCCTGACATACGATATGAATGCCTGGCCCAGGTGTCGTCTCGCTAGATGAAATAACTTTAAGTCATTCACGGTCGCAAGACAGCTCTGATACCAACTGTAACAACCCGGTTTTTCGTGACTTAATTAAACTAAGGCGGAAAATTAATTAAGTCTAATACATGCCGGATGTTAATTAAATTACATTCAAATGGCATAGGATACAAATATATATTACAATCTCTCGAGGAAAACAAACGAAACATCCTAATCATCCCGAAAATCCTGAGTCTCGAGAATTGCACCAGCGGAGACAAAAACACAACATAGGAGGATCTTCCGCTCAGAGGCGGGAAGTGACTGATCTAACCAACAACCTCTAAACCAAAGTTTTGGTTTATTTAACCTATGATTAAAAGTAACTTGGCAAAGACTAAACGCAGATAACTCCAAAGAATGCATATTTCAATAAAATTGGACAATTAGCATATAATATCGGTTCTCACATATAGATATTTAAATCTCATACAACATGCAGTTCATAAAAGCGTAACGTAGAATATAGAAAATAAATAAATAAAAACACATTGCAATTAGGCAAGCAAAACACATAAGGAAATCATGATGATTTAATCACGAGTATACATCCAATCACATAACGCATTACAACACTCATAAATAATCATTCTCAATAAGTAGTATTTCAACACTCAGAAACCAAGTCATTGGACAATACTCAATCAAAACAAGGAAAATACATTCAACATGTGATAACAAATGAGTCTTCGTTAGTAAAGGCGGAAGCATGCGAACATAATCCGTATGATAGCGGCCAGGCGTTAAAGCGGACAAGTCCGGATATGCTAAAGATATCTAAGGTAATAAGGACGATTCAATCCCTTGTCTAATGTATGCATACACTACCTATCGAGGATCATACTTATTCGCTATTCAAAAGGTATCACCGACGAAAAAGTTCGACTATCACCAGAGACGGGTACCCCCGGATGGGGTTGGCGTTTCCAATTACTATTCTATGGGCCCGCGGAAGTATCAAGTATGCCCCATCCCTGAGGTTGATACCACACGTCAAACAAAGAATCTTAAGATCGTTGAATAGCCTTGGGCAACTCTGGGAGGGAGCCCAAGTCCCCATAGACAGCTACCTCGTTAACTTCGAATTTCAAGAGTCGCAACATGGCGAACAATCCAAGTATTATATCACGTAGTTCATTTTCTCAATTTCTTATTTCCTCGTTTATTCAACTCAAGTGACAATTCTGAAACTTAAATAATATCGTCAAACTTTGTATAATGAAATTTTAGTTCTAGCAGTTCATCAGGTAAGCAGAACACATAGGAAAACTTGATGATTTATTTTGAGTCCGTTCGTAACTTTTAAATATTTTCATTATTCATTATTTTGTACGTATTTTTATACGTATGCGTATTTTTATACTTTGTATGTATGTTTATACTTATACGTATTCTTATTTTGTATTTTAGTAATCTAATGATAGTTCGATTAAGTATGATTTAGTTTCATTTAAACTTTAAGTAAATTAAAGTAGATTAGTGATTAGTAATATAAATAATTGAATTGCATTATAACCCACATTTATTACCTCCTTTTATTTAAATTGTAAAGTGTTTAGCGATTTAGTAGTTTTAACATTTATTTTAACTTGTAAAAGTATCTTAATGATACTTAGCAAACTTTAGTATTTTTAATAAAATCTAATATTCGTTTAGGTGGCCTAATTTCTGAATTGATTTTATTTATGTAACTTTTACGTAGTCGTATTAGGTGACTTAATACGTGAGATTATTAATATTTATATTTTAGTACCATTCACTTAAGTTTAATTTATTTAATTATTTATAACTTTTTATAATGTCATACACTTTATAGTTTAAATTTTAGTTAGGTTTTATATTTATATATATAAATATATCATTCATAATTTTTATATAACTTTACTTAGTAAATTTTTAGTCGATCTTTATATGATCTTAACAATTCACCTTTTGTAAATGCTTATGAGTGATATTAATTATTAACTTTATTCAATAATAGTTTTACTTAGATTCATTTTAAGTTTTAAAGTACCCAATTTCTTTTTATTATTTTAACCAAATACTTATTTAGTATATTTTAAGTCCATTGTAAACTTTATAATTTTAATAAAGTAATCTTTATATTAAATGTGATATATGACATTTTATATAATTATTTATCTTGGAAAGTTTCATACAGTGGCAATTAATTTATATTTTTACCTTTGAATTTATTTAATACTAATTTAAACTTAATACCCTTTTTATTTAACTCTCAATTTTTAGTTGTGTTTTTTTTACACCTTTTTCTAGTGCTGATAATTATTTTATTTCCATAAATATTTTATATTAATTTAATTTGTTTACTTAAGTTATTTTAGTAATATTTTTAGTCTTATTTTATAATTGTGATCCTTATACTTTATATATTTTAATTTACACATAACAAATAATATTAACATGATAATATTACATATAATTCAACAATAATTCACAACACATTTTCACCCAAAATATAATTTCACAAAATCATATAAATATCATATTTCACAATTCAATTCAACATTATATTATAACTAAAATTAACACCCAATTTCATATTATAGCGAATCATACAAAGTTATCAAATTAAACTGAAACGGGACTCATACGTGTCTAATGCATAACTAGCTCACTTTTAATAACAGATTAATTAAAGTAAAACCAAAACGTTAATGTTAGAGATTTGGAGGAAGAAATCGAGTCACCTAAAATTGGCTCACGAACAGAGGCCTCCGAATAAAACCCGACTTAAATGGTTTCCAAAACACGACAAGGTCATGCCCAACCCGACTCGAAAGTGGTAGGACTTTGGCAATAGAACACGACAGACCAAGGGAAGAGCAGGGGAGAGAGGACGCAGGACAAGAGAGCAGAGGGCCTTGGTGGCGAAGCGAACTCCGGTGACGGCTCCGGTGGTCGGAAGTCGGAGACGAGAAAGAGGAGGTGCAGGGGAGAAAGAAAAATGAATTAGAATGAGCGAAATCAAATGACGATAATATTCATGGACAGAAAACGATTTAATTAATGTTACTTACCGACGATTAGAGTACGACGGCAAGAGTAAGCAGGGCATAGCAAGGCCACGGTGGGCAGGAGCCCCGTGGTTCACGGTGGCAGAGAAGGAGAAGGCAGAGGCGAGAGAGAGAGAGGGAGGCAGGGGAAAACAGGGGAGAGCAGGGGCGTGAGAGAGAGATAGAGAGAGAGAGAGAGAGAGAGAACGACGGTGGTGGTGATGGCCATGTGTTGGAGTATGTGTCCTCCACAATAGTGCGATTACTTAATAAATCTCAATTAAGGAATACGTGGGGATAATCCTAGATTATTGTCAATTGATTAACGTAAATCAATAACGGTTGGCTGACTAGAGTTTGACGTTATTGTCGTGAGAACGGCGGTAATCAATTGATCCCTTTAAGTCACACCTATAGGAACATACTCCAAATATTTAAGCTAATTAATTGTATGAGATACGATTATATTAGTGACTTGATAATTCGACTAACGGTTAGTCAATGTATTAATTTAGAGAGAAATCGAGTTGTGAACTCAAGTGCTTTAATTTTATATCGATAAAATTATTTGAAGAGATGGGAATTAGTGATTAACTGTTAATTCACTAATCATATATATTTTACTAATGAGATTAGTAAAAGTACGATTCTTAAATATATGCGTAGAGTACGTATATGTTAAAGAAGAGTTGTGAGTTCAATTTGATAATTTGTACTTTATCATATTGGATGATTAAGTGATAAATTATAAGTATTTGTGGGACAAATATTGAAAACAAATTGGACCCATATTAAGGGCCCTAAAACCGTGCAAAGAGAGGGAAGAGGGAGAATAAGATTCTCTTTTGTCTTTAGCTATTGTATATCACATGCATGCTCCAACACAATGATTACAATACTAGCTATTGTTCTTTACAATGTGAAAAACTCTTCCCCTCTTGCATGCCAAAAGTGGCCGGCCCCCTTGAGTACCAAATACACTTCCATTGCTTTTATTTTTGTTATAAAATACAAGGCCATGGGTGAATGAGGATTATTCAAGCATTCTTCCCTTTATCTCTCTAATATTCTCTCTAAATAAAACCTCTCAAGATAATACTTTTACTAAGAGTTAGTAATACTATTATCACATAATATCAAGTTTATACTTAGTGATTTCTAGATCAAAATCACTAGTATATTTTGGAGTGTTCTTGGGTGCTAACTAAAGGAGGTTTTCTACATTGAAAACTTGGGTTATTAAGGAGGATCATCCTAAGCTCATACTCAAGAAACTAAACTAGAAAGGAGTTCTAGTTTAGTGCCCTAATATCCTTTAAGAGAAAGGTATAAATTTCTAAACTTGTTAACAATGTAAATTTGTACTACATAGATCTTGCTAAATCAAATTAGAGTAATTTGATTTACACTAATACTTGATTAGTGAATGGGATCCGATCCCTACAAGTGGTATCAGAGCCAAGGCTTGTAGTTACAAATTTATTTTGTTGTTTTTGGAGTTTTATGTATTTATTGAGAATAAATAACATAAAATCCGAAAATAGTGTTAAAAATGGTTTTAACACGAGCTTTTTATTGCATGCAAAGTTTCTGGTCTCATGAAATTTCTGGTCAAATTTCGTAATTTTTGAAATTTGTTTGCTAATTTAAATGATTTTTATACAAAACCGAGTCAAAAAGTGTGTTTTTGGCTAAAATAATTACTATAAATAGTTATAGTTCGAATCTGGTCACGAAATTTTTACACAGTGATATTTCATATTTATACATTCTGCATGTAAATTTTCAAAGTCAGATTTTGAGTTTTGAATATTTATTCATATTTTTGTTTAAAATCGGTATGGTTTGCATTTTATGTCCAAAAATATAGTAAATGTTGTTTTCTGGACATGAAATTTATACCAATATTTTTACACATTATGAGGATGCTCTCGTATAAATTTGGGATTTTACCTCACTGTTTTAGACGTTTTCTTGATTTTATGAGTTAAAATCGATGAAATCGTATGTTATTTTATATAAAATAATTCGTAAATTTTTTCTGGCCAAACTCTTCTTTTCTGATATTTTGGAAGTGTTCCAGAATATACAAAATTTTTTCAAAATAAAAATAATTTTATTTTATTTTATTTTGATTTTATAAAGCTTTATTCATAAAAGGGTTATGATTAAAGTACTTCTAATTAGCAAATGACCATGTTTATGAACTAAAATCACCATAAGTTAGTATAAACTAATGTTGGGTGTTCTAAAATCAGTTTAGAAGTTTAGTTCAAGCTTAAAAGGTGTTTTAAGCATTATTGATTAATATAAGATTAATCGGTTAAAAATGAGATCGGTGTGAAACGATTAAATGCGATTATTGTTTAAGGCGATTTTGGCATGTTTCTATTTATAAGCTTTACATTATGCATGTTTGGATGAATGTTTATTATTTGAATGAATGTTTATTCTTACTAGTATGGCCATAGTTTGTTATATTTTTACCGATATTACCCGTAATGAAAGGGAATATCGTGTGGTTTGTAATTAAATGCGATCTCGTATCGCCGGTTTGTAATTTTTAATAGTTTATTTCATTTATAAATGTATAATAGGATTGCTATGTATTCATTTGTAAATCATACTTGTAACTATTTGTAAATCGAAGACCGGTGATGGAGATCGACTTGGAGCCTTAGAAGAGTTCTAAAGCTTGCAAGGAGGAGCCTTGGATGAGATCCATAATGAAGAGGGACCAAAGGAGTTGGTTTCCAATTTGTAACTCCTTGTATTTTAATTACTTTTAGGTGGCCATACTAGGTTTATGCTTGCTTGTTTGTTTGCTTATTTATTCCGCTCACATGCCAAAATCGCCATGCATGCCACAATATCCCACTATGATTGTCGTTTTAAGTCACGATTCCTAAATTAGTTCACTTATAAAGAATTTTATGACTAAAATTGACAAGATCACCCACATTTTTATCAAAATGAATTGAGATTAAGCCTTTCCAAATTTAGCAACTATGAACCCCATGTTCGTGAGGACCTCCGCGACGTGGAACCTTGTTACCATGGGTAAGTAGTGGGAGGAAGTCCCATGCTAATTTGGTTTGGACTCAACCGAATAAGAGTTATTTGGGGCTAAAAGATGCATTTTAAAGAAAATCATCAACCAAGCATTCTAGTGTAGAATTAGTCAAGTGTTGACTTATCGTTTTTATATAAAAGGAAACATGAGATGTCTAATTTTATATGGAAAACGAGTCTTGGAATCATTTATATAATTTCGTGGGAGATCATTATATAAATGGACATTTGTTTTAAAAATGAGTTTTAGCAAATGTCATTAATGAACTATGAATGTTAATATATTTCCTCATATTTATTGTAGAATCGTTTATCGCAATGGCATCATCATCATCAACTCCGCGCCTATTTTGGGCAGAGATTCATGGTTGCGAACCGTGATGGATAAGTGTACCCTCAAGGATGACGGTAGCAACTTCGTCGAATGGGATTCGACAATGAAGGGCGCCGCGACATCCGACAATGTGCTCAAGCACCTTACCGATCAACCACCCGAACCCACTTCTCGATCCGGCGGCGCGAGCCGCCTATGATGAGTATGTGAAAGTGGACAATGGCGTGAAAAAGCGTCTTGATTTGGTCCATGTCACCCGCTCTCAAACTCAGAATGGTTACTCAAAAGAGTGCATATGCGATATTCACTCGAGTGACAACCATGTTCTCCAAAGCACCGCAAATAAGGCTTTATGAAGCAGCGGTTGATTTTCGATGCAAAGCTTGAGAGGAACCAAAAAGTTGGTCCTCATGTGCTCAAAATGATTGAGCATATAGACACTCTTGAGCGTCAAGAGTGTGCTATACCCAAGGCTCTTGCGATCAACCGCATCCTCCATTCTCTTCCTAACAAGTTTGCTCACTTTAGAGTAAACTATAACATGAACAACATGGATAAGAGTTACCATGAACTTCATGCACTCTTGGTCCAAGCCGAGAGGGATATGGAAGTGAATGAGGTGGAGAAGAAAGATGTTCTCTCCATGAAAATGAAGAACATGAACTTGGGAGTGAAGAAGGGGAAGGTGGCCAAAAAGGGGCCATCTAACATTGGCAAGGGTAAGGGAAAGGCTATTGTGGAAGGTGTTCCACATAAGCCTAAGCCCAAGATCAACAAGGGAAGACCCCTCAAAGACACTTGCAAATATTGCAATGAGGTGGGTCATTGGATGCGCAATTGTCTCAAGTATAAGAAGGATCTCAAGAATGGATGTGCGACATCCAAAGGTATTCCTTCTAATCTCTATATGATTGACATCAATCATGCTTGCATTTCTACATGGGTATTGGATACCGGATGTGGATCTCACCTTTGTAATCATTTGCAGGGGATGAGAAGCGTCGAGCTCTAGCCAAGGGTGATGTAGATCTCGCATGGGCAATGGAGCTAGAGTAGCGGCCGTTTAAAGTAGGAACTTTTGTACTCTCTCTTGCTAGTGGTTTAGAGTTGCATTTAAATAACTGTTATTTTGTACCAACTCTAACTAAAAACATTATCTCCGTCTCCGTACTAGATGCGGAAGGCTTTTGTTTTGAGATTAAGAACAACCGTTGTACTTTTTCTTTTAATGAAATGGTTTATGGTGAAGCTATTTCAATTGGAGGTATTTATGTTTTAAATGATGTTAATGATGTCTATCATGTTGAGAACAAGTGGCTCAAAGCGAATGAATCAAACAAATCCTACCTTTGGCATTGTCGTTTAGGTCACATAAGCGAAAGACGATAAAGAGACTTGTTGAGACCAAGGTTCTCAAACCATTTGATTGCGAATCATATGGTACATGCGAAGCTTGCCTTTTAGGCAAGATGACTCGTCAACCCTTTAGCGGTAAAGGGACACGAGCAAGTGAGGTTTTAGGACTCATACATACCGATGTGTGTGGTCCATTAAACATCACCGCTAGAGGAGGATATCATTACTTCATTACTTTTCTGGATGATTTAAGTAGATATGGTTATGTCTACTTAATAAGGCATAAAAGTGATGCTTTTGAGAAATTTAAAGAATTTCAAAATGAGGTTGAGAACCAATTAAACAAAAGGATAAAAGCACTACGATCGGATCGTGGTGGCGAATATCTAAGTAATGAGTTTGATTCACATCTTAAGAATTGTGGTATAATATCACAATGGACTCCTCCGGGCACACCACAATTGAATGGTGTTGCGAAAGGAGAAACCGAACTTTGCTTGACATGGTTCGGTCTATGATGAGTCAAAGTGAGCTACCTGGATCATTTTGGGGCTTTACACTGTTAACTGCTGTTTTCTCACTAAAACGAAGTCCGACTAAAGTGGCCAATAAGACTCCATATGAGATATGGATGGGAGCAGTTCCTATTTGTCATTCATGAGAATTTGGGGATGTGAGGCATTAAATCAAGAATAAAGCTGACGATAAACTCGCTCCAAGGTCGACAAATGTCTATTTGTAGGTTATCCTAAGGAAACTGTGGTTATTACTTCTACAACCTCACGAGAACAAAGTGTTTGTGGCTCGTGATCTTTGTTTCTAGAAAATGAATTTATTTCTAAGAAGCAGTGGGAGAAAATTTGAACTTGATGAAGTTCAAGAGCCACAAACCGAGACAGAAAATGAGGAAACTTCCCTCATTAAATCGACACGGTTATAATCCCTAGGAGGTCGGGAAGAGTTAGTCAACAACCTGGCCAGTTACCTCGATAACATCGAGGAGGAGGGTGATTTGTTGTTATTCGAAAGCAACGAACCCTCAACCTACAAGGCGGCTATTAGTAGCCCTGACTCCGAACAATGGCTTGAGGCCATGAAATCGAAATGGATTCTATGTACGAGAACCAAGTTTGGGACTTGGTAGATTTACCTGAAGGAGTGCGACCCGCCCGATTGTAAATGGATATTCAAAATCAAACTCGGCATAGATAAACATATTGATGTTTACAAAGCTAGATTGGTGGCAAAGGGCTTTTCTCAAGTCCAAGGTATTCATTATGATGAAACCTTTGCACCAGATTCGCGATGCTTGATCCATAAGGATAATCTTAGCGGTTCTTAGCGTTTCATGACTATGAAATATGGCAAATGGATGTAAAACCGCCTTCTTGAATGGGATTCTAGAAGAGGAAGTGTTTATGACTCAACCTGAAGGTTTTATAGATACATCCAACCCTAAGAAAGTATGCAAGCTTTAGAGATCCATTTATGGTCTTAAGCAAGCATCGAGGAGTTGGAATCACAGATTCGATCATGTTATCAAACAACATGGTTTCGCTCGTAGTCTTGAGGAACCTTGTTTGTACATGAAGTTTAGTGGGAGTAAAGTAACCTTCCTTGTTTTGTATGTGGATGACATACTACCGATTGGAAATGATATTCCAAGTCTGAACTCGGTAAAGGTGGAATTGGAAACCATTTCCAAATGAAGGACTTGGGAGAGCCTGGCGCATCTTGGGTATCCTGATCTATAGAGATAGATCCAAAAGGATACTAGCATTAAGTCAAGAAACTTATATCGATAAGATTCTTGATAGGTTCAATATGAAAGACTCCAAGAGAGGCTTTCTTAGATGAGTGTAGGAATAACATTGAAGAAATCTCAATGTCCTACAACTCTGCGGAAATTGAGCGCATGAAATTGATCCCTTATGCTTCATTTGTAGGATCAATCATGTATGCTATGATGTGCACTCGTCGATGTCGCTTTCGCCTTGAGCATGACGAGCCAGATCAAGCTAATCCCGGTGAGAGTCAATGGATAGTGTGAAGAACATCCTTAAGTACTTGAGAAGAACTAAGGATTCGTTTCTAGTGTTTGGAGGAGAACTTGAGCTACGTGTAAAGGGTTACACGGATGCAAGTTTCCAAACCGATGGGGATGATCTGAAATCCCAATCCGGCTATGTCTTTATGTTGAATGGAGGAGGTGTTTGTTGGAAGAGCTTCAAACAGTGTCACTGCGGATTCTCTGACGGAGTCGAGTATTTGGCAGCATCTGAAGCTGCTAAAGAAGCTGTGTGGATTCGGCAATTCTTGGATGGACTAAGAGTAGTCCCTAGTGCCGTGGATCCTGTAACTGTTTATTGTGATAACTTGGTGGGGCTATTTTCCAAGCGAAGGAGCCCAAGTCTAGCAACAAGTCTAGACACGTTTTGAGGAAATACCACGTTATTAGAGATAATGTGGAAAGGAAGGAAATAGATATTTGTAAGGTTGGGACAGACGACAATGTCGCTGATCCTTTAACCAAGCCCCTCTCGAGGGCTAAGCATGACGCGCACACCGCCTCTATGGGGTTGCGGCGTATGCCAGATTTCCTTTAGTTTCGTAATATGTAATTGAACTATGTATCTTATTACATATATGAAAATAACATTCATTGTTTTATCTTAAGTCATTATTGAATGCATACTTTGTTTATCCGAATATTTGTGTGACAACTTTGAACATATTCAAGTGAACGGTATAAACTAAGTATTTGGTCCCTAGTCTCTCATATGAGGTGACGTCTCCGAGAGACTAGATTGCAAGTCGATCGATGGTGGGTTCAACACCATAGGGTCATACGAGATGACCGATCGTTTGCATAGACAGACTGTGAAGAACACTCTGTCGGGCAGTGACGCTTATAGAATTCCTTTTCAATGAGATTGAAACCTGGTCGTGGTGGGAATTCTATAGTATTCCTTTGAGTCGATTCTTTGACTGAACCGATTATGCGAGTCGGTGCGCTTCCGAAAGTGACTTTCATTTTTGTCCTAAACCATGCCGTGAAAGGGGTTATAAGGGCATCTTTGGGGTCATGGTGATCTGCATTATACAAGATCAATCGAGTGGAAGGAAATGTCCACCCTCGTCAGGGTAAAACATCTTTGGGCCACTCGAGGAGTAGTCGGCCGAAAATGCGTGTGCACGCTCGGTAAGAATCTACGGTAGATTCCCCGGTCAGACAGCTACTCTCCTTATCGAGGAAACCACTCACGATATATATCTCAGGGTGCAAGTACGACCTGTAAGACACCTTGCATCGAGTGGGAGATGTGAAACGGACATGAGAATTGGTAATGCACAACTTGTCTCGGACAAGTGGGAGATTGTTGGAGTATGTGTCCTCCACAATAGTGCGATTACTTAATAAATCTCAATTAAGGAATACGTGGGGATAATCCTAGATTATTGTCAATTGATTAACGTAAATCAATAACGGTTGGCTGACTAGAGTTTGACGTTATTGTCGTGAGAACGGCGGTAATCAATTGATCCCTTTAAGTCACACCTATAGGAACATACTCCAAATATTTAAGCTAATTAATTGTATGAGATACGATTATATTAGTGACTTGATAATTCGACTAACGGTTAGTCAATGTATTAATTTAGAGAGAAATCGAGTTGTGAACTCAAGTGCTTTAATTTTATATCGATAAAATTATTTGAAGAGATGGGAATTAGTGATTAACTGTTAATTCACTAATCATATATATTTTACTAATGAGATTAGTAAAAGTACGATTCTTAAATATATCGTGAAATGCGTATATGTTAAAGAAGAGTTGTGAGTTCAATTTGATAATTTGTACTTTATCATATTGGATGATTAAGTGATAAATTATAAGTATTTGTGGGACAAATATTGAAAACAAATTGGACCCATATTAAGGGCCCTAAAACCGTGCAAAGAGAGGGAAGAGGGAGAATAAGATTCTCTTTTGTCTTTAGCTATTGTATATCACATGCATGCTCCAACACAATGATTACAATACTAGCTATTGTTCTTTACAATGTGAAAAACTCTTCCCCTCTTGCATGCCAAAAGTGGTAAGCCCTTGAGTACCAAATACACTTCCATTGCTTTTATTTTTGTTATAAAATACAAGGCCATGGGTGAATGAGGATTATTCAAGCATTCTTCCCTTTATCTCTCTAATATTCTCTCTAAATAAAACCTCTCAAGATAATACTTTTACTAAGAGTTAGTAATACTATTATCACATAATATCAAGTTTATACTTAGTGATTTCTAGATCAAAATCACTAGTATATTTTGGAGTGTTCTTGGGTGCTAACTAAAGGAGGTTTTCTACATTGAAAACTTGGGTTATTAAGGAGGATCATCCTAAGCTCATACTCAAGAAACTAAACTAGAAAGGAGTTCTAGTTTAGTGCCCTAATATCCTTTAAGAGAAAGGTATAAATTTCTAAACTTGTTAACAATGTAAATTTGTACTACATAGATCTTGCTAAATCAAATTAGAGTAATTTGATTTACACTAATACTTGATTAGTGAATGGGATCCGATCCCTACACCATGGTGGTTTGAGGTGGCGTTTCTGGTGGTGGTGCACGGTGGTGGTGTTGGCCGAGGAAGGGGGCAGAAAACAAGGGAGAAAGGGACCACGAAAAGAGAGAGAAGAGGAGGACGGTGGTGGTGCTGGGTGACTGGGCTCGAGCTCGCCATTAATGGCGGCTTGATGACCATGGCCATGGTGGCCGAGGTGGCTCCTGTTGTTGTCGTTGTGTTGTCGGTTGTTGGCTGTTGTTGTTGTTATCGTTTTTGTTGCTGTTTTTGTTGTTGTTTTTGTTGTTGCTGCTGTCATTTGTTGTTGTTGTTTGTTGTGTTGTTTTAGCTTGTTTGATTTAAAGAGAAGCAAAGAATGAAGAAGAAGAAGAAGAAGAAGAAGAAGAAGAAGAAGAAGAAGAAGAAGAAGAAGAAGAAGAAGAAGAAGGAGGAGGCAGTAAAGAGATGAGGGAGTTAGGGTTTGAGTGGGTTAAAAATAATATCCCAAAATCAAGTGGGTATAGGGTATGTAGAGTTGTCGACATGTGAGGGAGTATAGTGGGTCTGTTTCATTTTGTTTGTTCCGTTTTATTCGCTCTTATTTATAAATCTTTATATTTTACAAAATATATTATGTTGAAAATTATTTAGTTATAATTTTATTTTTATTATTTATATCATAAAACTTATATTTTAAAACTAAACGAGGTATAAAAATATTAGTTACAAATTCTATTACGGTCTCACATATTTTCAAAAGGTCTGTTTGTTTAACGAAAACATTTCAAAACAATCATATTATATTCAAGTTATAATAATTTTTAAAGTAAGACGCAAATTTATTAAGTTTAATAAAACCAATTGAATCAAGGTTTTAGTTTGACAGGTATTTTAGGAATAAAAATATAATACAGATTAGTATAAAAATCGAGAAAGTTTAACTAAAATATCTTGAGAACGTTTATTTAATCGAAATTTTTCAGCCGCGTTTTTAAAGTAATTGAATAGAAGTTAAATTATATAAATTTTAATTTAAGAATTTTGTTAAAATAATTAATTAGTATTAATAAAAACACGGGGTGTTACAAAACAACTTCAACATGATAATATTTCATATAAATTCAAAATTAATTCAACAACACATTTTTCACTCAAAACATATTATCACAAAATCAGATAAATATTATATTTCACAATTTAATTCAACATTATATTTTAACTAAAATTAACACCCAATTTCATACTATAGCGTATTATACAAAGTTATTAAATAAAATGAAACGGGAATCATACGTGCCTAATGCATAACTAGCTCACTTTGAATCACAAAATTAAAATTAAACCAAAGTGTTAAAGTTAGAGATTTTTGAGAAAGAATCGAGTCACCTAAATTTGGCTCACGAACAGAGGCCTCCAAATAAAATAAATCCAACCCATTTCCAGTCCTCGGACCCAAACTCAAAAGCGTTGGAGCCAAATAAGAAGGGCCGTAGCTCCAATTGATATTAGCGGCATCGAAAACAACAAAAATAAAAGATGAAGAGAGTGAGACTCCACACACTGGTGTCGATTCCCATGAATTAAAACCGAGCTTAATTAATGTTAAAATGAAATAGGGTTGAAACGAGGCTCACCATAGGAGGCGAGATAGGGCAGCAGCGAAACACGCAAGGGTGGTCTTCACGGTCAAAATGAGAGAGCGAAGTCGATTATAAGTTGACAGAATCACGTGGTGAGGCTTACAAGAGCGACAGATAAAGCTTGAAACTCCAACAACATTCAAAGTGAGGTGCAGCTCGACATTGTTCCGGCATAGTGGTCGTCGACACGGTGGTCGGAGGTTGTAGCTCCGGCGATACTCTGGCAAGCTCAAAAAAAAAAAAAAACAGAGGCGATGGTAGTGAGCAGAGAACCGAGAGAGAAAGAGGGCAGAGCAGAGGCAGGGGACCACGGTGAGCAAGGGTGGCGAGTGAGCTGAGGGCGAGTTCCCCGGTGACGTCTCCGGCGAGGGCATTTTCCGGCGAGACAAAGAGGGTGAGTTATGAGAAGGAGGAGAACAGGGAGAGAGGGAGAACGAAGAAGAGGTGAACAAGGATAGCTTACCCGTGGTTAAAACTCCGACGAGAGGCGGTTACGGTGGCACTCCGGTGGTGGTGTTACTGGGCTTAACTCCGGCGTCGTAAACGAAACCGAAAAGAGGAAAAGAGCAGGGGAGAACAGGGGAGATAAACATGGGAGGAAGACGGTGGTGGCTGGAGTGAGCACCGGTAAGAGAGGGGTGGTGCTCCAGTGAGCAGAGGCGTCGTCGATGGTGGGGCAGAGCAAGCAGGGGCCACGGTGGTGACGTCGACGGTGGCCGTGGTTGCTCCGGCGAGATCGAAAGTAAAGGAAGGAGAAGCAGGGGACGAGAGTGATGACGATGGTGGTGATGAATGAGTGTGCAGAGCACGGTGGCTGCCGGTGAGGTGGCCGTCGGTTCTTTGCTCTTCTTCTTGGCCGTCGTTCTTTGTCTATTTGTTGGTTGTTGTTATTGTTGTTTGTTGTTGTCATTATTATTATTATTATTATTATTATTATTATTATTATTATTATTATTATTATTTTTATTATTATTATTATTATTATTATTATTATTATTATTATTATTATTATTATTATTATTATTATTATTATTATTATTATTATTATTATTATTATTATTATTATTTTTATTATTATTATTATTATTATTATGTTTGTTGTTGTTATTGTCGATCTTGTTGTTGTTGTTTTTATTGTTTAAAAAAAAATGGAGGAATTAAAAATGAGTGAGTAAGGAAGAAGAAGATGAAAATGAAGGGAGTTATAAGGGGATGAAATGAGGAAGAGGTAGAAGAAGTGTATTAGGGAAGTCTCACAATATAATATCTTAAATTTTAGGTAGAAAAGGAGGAGGTCAAAATGAATAGGAAGATGGGAAGGTATGTCGACATAAAATAGGGAGTATATTTGGGTCTGTTTTTCCGATTTGCTCTGTTTCATTCGATCTTATTTATAAAACTTAAATAATTTATAAAATATATTATGTTTAAATTATTTGTTTTAAATTTTAATTCCATTATTCATATTATAGAATTTATAGTTCGAAAATATAAATGTATAAAAGTTGTCAGTTACAAATTGTATTACGGTCTCACATATTTTCAAACGGTCTGCTTATTTGAAAGAATATTTTTATACAGACTAAATTTTATGAAAGTGGGGATTTTTAAAATTTAGCGCAAATTTATAAAGTTTAATAATGGTAACAAAAGTAACGTTTTTGTTCGACAAGTATTTTAAAACTAAAAATATAATATAGGTTAATATAAAATCAAGAAAGTTTAATTAGAAATGTATTGGAGAAAGTTTATTCAATCGAAATTTTTCAGCCGCGTTTTTAAAGTAATTGAATAGGAGTTAAATTATATAAAATTTAAGTTAATAATTTAGTCAAAGTAATTAATTAGTGTTAATAAAACACGGGGTGTTACAATCCTACCCCCTTAGGAAAAGTTTCGTCCCCGAAACTTGAATAGGGAGGATAACAAATCAAGATAAAACTAGACAGTTAGAGGGAATGTCGAGAATCTTGGAAATTGAATATAAACATTGCTTTTAGATGTGCATGATTTTATCAAAAGGAATTATTGAAAAAATTGAATAATTTCAAAGTATAAATAATTGTTTTTCGAATTAATACCTAAATGTTGCTGCATTGACGTTTTTCAAAAACCAGCAAGAAAGACGTTTTCAAAAAGGTAAGGCTTAGAAGTTTTGTACGGAATTAAAATAAATTAAAATAATAAGCGTTTTAAGAATAAAAACAATTTATTTAAATTTGAGAATAAATGTTAACCTTAAAATAGGTTGAAATAAGATGTTTTAAGATTCAATTAAGATTTTTATATAATCGAATTATTGTCCTGCCCCCTTAAGAAATTTTAAACGTATATACGAATAATATCATTATTGTTACATTTAGTGATCACATGCATAAGATGCATACCCTTAGGAAAAACGACATTTAGGAAAAACATGTAAAAGTCGTAGTGATCATAAGGAAAATAAGAGCTTTAACGAAATTAAGGGAATATAGGTTATCGTTGAATGATTAAATGAAATTTTAGAGAATTATGGATAACCTCGTTGATATAGCTCAGTTTCTTAAAATTATTATTATAATTTTATTAGGTGAAATGGAAATGTTATAAATCATATTTAGGATAAGATTTAAAATTTATAATAAGGGGTTAAAATAAATGATATATGTGTATATATTATTGAAGATAGGTAATTGTAATAGATAGGACAAGTTCAAAAGATATTTAATAAAAAGATAAAGAGTTTACCAAAAATGAAGAAAACGGACAAAATTTCATCGTATGAGATTAATACGTATTTCGTATAAATTATAATTTAAGAGTTCAAAATTTTAGAATAATGTAATAAGTTTTTGAGGTTGAATAAAAAGTTAACGAAATTATAAAGGAAAGATAAAATCATTTTTTTGAGATTAAATAAAATTGATGAAAATTAACTTTAGGAAGTCAATTGGTAAAATTATATATTTAGAAAATTCAAAAGATTTTTGATGGTGATAAAATGTGTAAGAGATAAAAAATATGAAGGAATCAAGCTCGAAAGTATATTGAGAATAAAGGATTAGGTGTTTTATGAAAATGAAAAATAACAGGATTGAGTTATTTAACAAAATTAATGGAAAAAATGAAACTTCATTTTACGAAGTCAATTTCTAGGAATTGTTGATAAAGAAATTAGATGTTCAGAAGGAATCGAAATTTTATGAAGTAGGAAATTTGTAGTAAAATTTTATTTTATTTTATGGAAGAAAATCTTAGGAATTTTAGTATTAGGAGATAGGAAAAACGAAAAGAGTTGAAACGATGGTGATATTTAAGAATGATTTTGATATAGATGTATGAATATTTTTAATTCAACAGAATTCTTCAAATCTTGAATGTCTTCTCGTGCCAAATAATTCTTGTTGCGTCCATTTGTTGCGTTTGAATTCTTGTCGTCTTGAGTCTTGACTTCGATTTATACGTCTCGATTTTTTTTTTTGTAACGTTAGTATTACAGATTTGTTAGTAAAAAAAGATTAGTCATAGAGCATTTAGCAGGCAAACGAGCATGGAGAAAATAAAAGAAAATCTAACGAGGTTGAATGACAGTCGAGAAACCTAAAGTCTAGGTCGGTCGGTCAATCCTTAAGATTTCTACCCATTCTCACATTGAAAGCGTTCTAAGTTATTATTTTAGCGATCTAAGATTTCTAATTCATTATTTGATCCTATAAGTCTGTGCCGGACATATATATTAATATGTATGTCTAGCCCAGGTGTCTTCTCGCTAGATGAATGTAACAACCTGGTTTTTCGTGACTTTAATTAAACTAAGGCGGAAAATTAATTAAGTCTATATATTACAAAACCAGCTGTTAATCGTGATAAAACTCTAAATACATAGTACGAGTTTAGGATAACAGAGTATAAGTTTAATTACATCTCTCCAAAATACAAAATAAGGCCTTCAATCCCCCTGATATAAATCGTCAATGTAGCCTCGGGGTACCTACGGGAAAATGCCGTTCAAACTCGATTATGCCCCGCACACGCTAAGCCATATAAAACCCTTAGCGGTAAACACATAATAATAACATATGCGCATGTAATTAAATCAGTGCAATTAAACATACAATAATACAATTCATAAAACATAACATATCATAAATCATATAACATAGCAATTGAATCATCATATTATCTCCATTCATATCATGTAGGCAAATCATTATCATTTCATTCATGTTCTGGTAGTCGACCCTTTTCAATTATATTCACATAGTAACATAACTCGCGAGTCTTGACTACAGAGCGGCTTGTGTACTCTCATAGATAATTATCAAAGTGCACTAGCTGCTCAGACTCGTACATCAGATCAAACACTAAGTAGCGTACGTGATAACTACCTAATATCCAATACAACATGGATAATCTATCATACGTTGTCCTATGAACCACAACAAGTCAGGATGGAAGCATGCAAAACCCTACAAAAGCAAGGCCTGCGCAAAAGTCACGGTACATCAACGGACTTTAATGCTAAGGATACCACTAGGTAAGAAGGACGATTCAATCCCTTATCTTATGTGTGCACACACTTTCACTTAGAAACGACACAGTCCTCGCTACCCGAGAGAGTATGCTTTTCCTAACCAAAACGATTAATACCTAACGACAAGGTCCCCGGGTGGGATGGTCATTTTCCGTTATCTCGTATGGACCGCAGGTCGCCACATTTATGCCCATTCAAGGGATGTAAACGCCGCTTGCCTAAAGACTATGAGAGTCATTAGGACGCCTCAGTCAGCACTGAAGAGTGAAAGAGTCCCCATACGCGACTACCTTTCCAACGATGGCACAATAGATTCGCAACATGACAGACACCCGAGTATTTAACAAGTACTTCTCTTCTTATTTTCTTATTCTCAAATTAATCAGTGACATTTCATAGTAAATCATCGTCGAACTTGTATAATGAAAATTTAGTTCTAGCAGTTCTTCAGGTAAACGGAAGCACATAGAAACTTAAATAATTTATTTGGAGTCCAATCGTAAATTTTAAATATTTTTACTATTCACGTATTTTACTATTCACGTATTTACTATTCATCGTATTTACTATTCATCGTATTTACTATTCATCGTATTTACTATTCATCGTATTTCACTATTCATCGTATTTTACTATTCCTCGTATTTTATACGTATTTTTATACTTAGTATTTTATTCGTATTTTTTTTTATACTTAGTATTTTATTTAGATACTAAACTAAGCTTATTTTTTTCTAAGTGTAGAATTCTAGTTTTAAAGTCGTTAAGTTCGTTTTGTACTTAGTGATTTTTGGAAATATTTTAGGAGTCTAGTTTTAAAGTTGTTAAGTTCATTTTGCATTTAGCGGTTTTGAAATATATTTTAATCGAACTCGTTAAGTTCATTTTGTATTTAGTGATTTTGAAACATATTTAAATCAAAGTGGTTAAGTTTATTTTATACTTGGTGATTTAAATGAAATTTCAAAAGTAAAACTCGGTTTAGATTTAGTCGTATACTTAGCTAAAATTTAAGCGGTTCCAAATTTTAGCGAGGTTGTCGTAGTTCATTTCTAATAGTCCATATCTCCATATCCACAATTAAGCATAGGTAGTAACACACGATATGATTCATTTTAATATATGTAACGTTTATTTTTATCGGTTTCGTTGATTCTTTTTATTAACGATTCTTTTTACAATAAAAATATAAACCTGATTACTATTCAATTATAGTGATTAAGTGATAAATTCATTTTGACCAAAATTGACCCAATTTTTATAGAAATGCCGTGGCCCTTTATACACTACTCTATTTATTTCTTTTTTTGTTTTTGTTAATAATTCATTACTTTAACTAATTTAAATTACTCAAGTGATAAAAATAAAAAGTGACAAATTCATTTTAGGTCAAAAATGGACCCTAAACCGTGGCACTTAACTACTTAGCAATTTATTTTCGTTTTCTAATTTTATCGGTTTTCGACTTAAAGTTTTTATATACTAATTATTTAGTTTATACTAAAGTGACATAAACTAGTAAACAAAAACGATAAATACTAAAACTTATAAAATTTATAAATCAAAACTTAGTCATATGATGAAGAACACAATGAAGATGTGAAGAACACTAATGCTTTTAAAATGAACATTATTTAGTCAAATTTTTATATGTTTATATAATTTTCTCAAATTTTTCATACAAGTCTAATTTAACTAGACTAATCATAATATGTTATTTAGAAAAATTAAAACTAAAAATTGGTCCAAATAATTCATGTAAGCCGTGTATATATATATATGTTCCTAAATTTTGATTTTTGATTTTTATACTTCTAATTCAACAACTAATTTATTCTATATCATATATATATTTAATCATGAGTGAACAACAACTACAAACATTAACACACAAAAGAAAAATCATTATAACTTAAGAATAACAACAACACCTCAAGAACAACATAATACACTTTAAAACCTTTAAATTCATAATAAATTCATTTTAAGTCCTAAACAAAAACTAATTATATATTCATGTACATATTAGCCTAAGTATTTTAAGCATGCAATTTACGAAAATTAAAACGAAAAATTAAACCAAAAATGGAGGGATGGCCGTGGGTTCTTAATGGTGAGCAACAATTTTTATTTTTCGATTTTTGTCTCCTAATTTAACATATGATGCTAAGTGATCATAAACACAATAAATATAACACATAACATTTAAAGCATGCGATTTACAAAAATTAAAACTAGTGTGCGGGGACACCTTAGGTTAGGTTATGAATGAAAAGATTAGCGGTTGTGGGGAACGACTATATGGCCAAACTGGCTCAAGTCGACTTCACCACCTTGCTCCTCGTCTTTGATTAGGAGAGTACATAAAAATGAAATACACAAGTTAGTAATTTATTTTATAACTAAACTAGCTAAATTAAAATCTTAAAGTGTAGTAGTGTTTTATATTTAGGTGATGCTCATATTATATATATTTTTGATTTATGTTCATGTTCATTTATATGGTTTAAGAAGGAGATGAATACTAAATTAATTAGTGAAGAATGATCACAAGTGTTCTAGTGAACATAAAGCAAGAAATTAAATGTTTAGGAAGAAAATCAAGAGGAAGAAGATGAAGATCTTCAAAGGAAACCAAGGAGGAAGTTGAAGTTTGTCTTACAAGTTCTTGAATATGTGTTTTATTAGAGAGAAAAGAGTTAGAAGTTTTTGAGTTGTGTTTGTGTATTTGTTTGTGTTTGTCGTGTGATATGTATATAATGTAGTAGTAGTTTGTGTTTTGTTTTAGTTGTAAGTTTATGTGTGAATGCACTTCCATTTATTTGCATAAATCATTTAATTTAAATAAGCTAGAATGATGATGAATTAGTAGTGTGTAAGATGGATTAGACATGGTGCAAAAGGAGAAGAAAAATGGAAGAAGATAAGCCTTGGTCCAAGTCAAAGAAACCGGCCCAAATGCATGCACAAGGGTCGATCTTTTGTGTTTGAAATTTTCGATTCTGCGTCTGTGAAAAGTCTCAAAATAAAATATATAGTCTTAAAATGATGGTTCGAAGTAAGGTCAAAAATTAAAATGAAGAAAAACGTAGAAGAGTAATAAAAATGAAAAATGGCCTTAGGATCCTCGAAACTTTTAATAAAAATTTCGTTTGGTCCAAATATATATTTTTTTCGTTGAATGTTATCGAATTAAATCATTATGATCAAACGTCAAAAAGTTTTTCAGTTTTGAATAAGTGTGGCTCATTATATCGAGTTTTAGTGAAAGTGTTAGTTAACTCAAAAGGAATAGTAATTTTATTTTATTATAATATGTTTTGTTAGTACTAATCTAAATTGATTAAGCCTTAACCTTTTTTTTTGAGATTAGGATTATGAGTAAGTAGATTAGGAAAAGAATTAGGTGATTTAAATCATCCTATGTGGCTCGGCCACATTTATAAATTTTACCTCGATTTGCGTGCCAAAATTTGTCGTTGAGAAATTTGTCGTATAGTCTTCATTTGATTTATCGAGTTTGAATATGAAAGAATAAAGTTCAAATTCGAAGCAATTCAAAATGGTTTTAGATTAGGTACGAAAGTGACTTGTAGTGTATTGCATTAGGAATTTAATGGGCGAAGATGATTAATTATTGATTCCTAATTATAATTAGCTTAAATTAACACGGGGTGTTACAATCCTCCCCCCTTAAAGAAGTTTCGTCCCCGAAACTTAAAGTTAACTAAGTGGTTAAGGTTACCTGCGCTGAACAGTTCTGGGTATTTCTCCTTCATTGACGCCTCGGTTTCCCAAGTAGCTTGTTCGGTATTATGACCCCTCCAAAGAACTTTAATTAAGGGTATTGCCTTTCGTCTCAGGGTCTTGGTTTCCCGTGCCAAGATTTCCACCGGTTTCTCAGAGTACAACATATTAGGCTCGATCTCGATGACATCGGGCGAAACGATGTGGCTTGGATCAGATCGATACCTCCGTAGTTGAGATACGTGGAAAACATTGTGTACTCTTGATAGGTTAGGCGGTAGTGCAAGTCGATACGCCACTTCTCCGATTCGCTCAAGTATCTCGTAGGGTCCAATATACTTCGGGCTCAGCTTCCCTTTTAAGCCGAATCGCTTTACTCCTTTCATGGGCGACACTTTCAAGAATACCTTGTCCCCCTTCTGAAATTCAATAGGCTTACGATGTTTATCAGCATACTTCTTCTGACGATCTTGAGCCGCCTGTAATCTCTCTCGAATGATTTTAATGTGTTCGATCTGGTCCTGAATAGCCTGTGGTCCGGTTCCCACATTGTCGCTAGCGTCGTCCCAACAAACTGGGCTTCGACACTTTCTTCCATACAGTGCTTCAAAAGGGGCACATTTGAGGCTAGCATGGTAACTGTTGTTGTAGGAGAACTCGATTAATGGCAAACTCTTTTCCCAGTTAGCGTTAAACTCCATCGTGCAAGCTCTCAACATGTCCTCTAAGGTTTGAATGGTTCATTCGGCCGCCATCCGTAGTCAGGTGAAAAGCGGTGCTCATTTTCAACTGGCTACCTAAGGCTTCTTGCAACTTTTTCCAGAAATGGGATGTAAACCTTGCGTCCCTATCTGAAATAATATCAAGGGGCACACCATGCAACCTGATTATTTCTTTCTCATAGGCCTTTGCTAACTCATCCAATCCCCACGTCTCTTTGATCGGAACAAAGTGGGCAGACTTTGTTAATCGATCCACGATGACCCAGATTGCATCTTTATCACTCGAGGTCCTCGGTAGTCCCATAATGAAGTCCATTGAGATTGAGTCCCATTTCCCTCGTGGTATTTCTAACGGTTGTAGGAGTCCTCCCGGTCTTTGATGTTCGAATTTCACCTTCTGACAAATCAAGCATTTAGCCACGTGTTCGGCTATCTCCTTTTTCATCCCGATCCACCAGAATCATAATTTCAAATCTTGGTACATCTTATCTGACCCAGGATGTACTGAATATCGGGTGCTGTGTGTTTCGTCTAAAATTCTGCGTTTTAGCGCCTCATTGTCCGGTATACACCATCTCTCTTTGAATCGAAGACTCCCGTCAGGGTGAATTTTAAATCCTTCAGTCCCTTCTGACGGAATTCTTCCTCGAATCGTTACTAGCTTAGGGTCTTCCCATTGTAGTGCTCGAATGTCGTGGAGTATCTCGGGTTCCACTACCATTGCATTTAAATCAGTATCATCGGACTGTACTAAGTCCAAGTCCAATCTTCTCAAATCTTGAACGAGGTCGGATGGAATCTCCCAGATATTATTCAGTGAGCGTGGAGTCTTACGACTTAAAGCGTCTGCTACGACGTTTGCTTTTCCTTCGTGATAGAGCAGCTCGATCTTGTAGTCTTTGATTAGTTCTAGCCACCTCCTTTGTCTCATATTCAGCTCTTTCTGCGTGAATATGTACTTCAAACTCTTGTGGTCAAGTAGAACTTTATCTTTGACTCAGTAAAGATAATGTCGCCAAATCTTCAAAGCGAACACAAGCTAGCTGCGAGTTCAAGGTCATGGGTTGGATAGTTCTTTTCATGCACCTTGAGTTGTCTAGATGCATAAGCGATCACCTTGCCCTGCTGCATTAGGACACATCCTAGTCCATTTAAGGACGCATCGCTATACACCTCGTATTCATCCCCGTCAGTTGGTAGGGCTAGGACAGGTGCGGTAGTCAGCCTTGTTTTGAGTTCTAGGAACGCCTTTTCACAGTCTTCGTTCCACACAAATTTGGAGTCCTTCTGTAGGAGTTTAGTCATTGGGCGTGCTACCTTTGAAAAGTCGGGTACGAATCGTCTGTAGTAACCAGCCAAGCCTAGAAAGCTTCGAACCTCTGTGACGGTCTTTGGTGCGACCCATTCCTTTACGGCTTCTATCTTTGCTGGGTCTACCATTACTCCTTCCTTCGAAATCACGTGGCCCAGGAATGCCACTTCACTCAACCAGAATTCGCACTTAGAGAATTTTGCATACCATTTATCTTTCCTTAAAATCTCCAACACAGTGCGCAGATGTTTTTCGTGTTCTTCCTCAGTTTTTGAGTAGATTAGGATGTCATCTATGAATACGACCACGCAAACGTCCAGATATTCGTGGAAGGTTCTGTTCATCTGATCCATGAACACTGCAGGTGCGTTGGTGAGGCCAAAAGGCATCACTTTGAACTCGTAATGGCCGTATCTAGATCGGAACGCAGTCTTCTGTATGTCCTCCTTTCGTACACCTATCTGATGATAACCCGATCTTAAATCAATTTTGGAGAAAACACCTGCTCCCTTGAGTTGATCGAATAGGTCGTCTATCCTTGGCAAAGGGTAACGATTCTTGATTGTAACCTTGTTGAGTTCACGGTAGTCGATGCATAGGCGCATACTCCCGTCCTTTTTCTTAACAAAAAGTATCTGAGCGCCTCTAAGGCGAGACACTCGATGCCGATGAAGCCTCGATCTGTTAACTCCTCCAATTGTTTCTTAAGTTCCTGGAGTTCAACTGGTGCCATTCGGTAGGGTGCCTTTGAGATTGGTGCGGTGCCTGGCAGTAAGTCGATTGAGAATTCTACGTCTCGTGCAGGCGGCAGGCCTGGCAGTTCATCAGGAAACACATCCGGGTATTCATTTACAATGTGAATGTTCTCGATCTTTTGCTCGGCCTCCACTTTGTTGATCTTTGCCGCAGAAATACTTGATGTCCCTTTCTCCCCATGTTCTGAATTTTCATGGCAGACACGAATCGCACTTTTTCCTTTGAAGGCGTATTTTGGTAAGTCACCACCGTTCCATTAGGACCCTTCAATGTGATTCTCCGGTCTCGGCATTTGAACGTAGCATGATGACGAGTTAACCAATCCATTCCCAAAATTATATCGAATTCAGGAAGGTCGAATAGAATCAGGTCAGAGAGAAAGTTTGTGTGGTGAATCATAATTTGTACATTATTGTATTTTGCAGAACAAGAAATATTTTTGCCATTTGGTAGCGATATGTTAGTGCGTATTTGTTCAGGTTTTGTAAGTTTGGATTTTGCTAGAAATTTTGTTGAGATAAAAGATAAGGATGCACCCGTATCGAACAAAATAAAGGCAGGTACAGAGTTAACCAAAAATTTACCAGTGACAACGTCTACATCCTGACAGTCCTCGACATCACCATCATTTTCTGACAGCACATAAACTCTCCCCTGAACTCTTACGGCGGGCGGTGGTCCCGTGTTCACCCTACCCATTGTCCCCTTTTTAGGGCAGACGTTGGCCTTATGGCCTACTTCCCTGCATATGAAGCACGTGATCGGTGCGCCATTGCATTGTTTCCCCGGGTGTAGTCGTTGTAGGCAGGAACGACACTTATCGGCCTCGTATACTGGTGGAGGCCCTGGTGGGTTGGGGGTAAACCTTGGCTTGTTCTGGGTGGTGTTCTGAGCGAAGTTTGTAGGCTTTTGGTAACTCCTGATTGATGGGTTAGGCCTCGGTAGAAAAGGTCGTTGGTAGTTAGGCTTCTGAATGAAGCTGGCGCTCGCCACAGAAGGCGTAAAAACTCTCTTTTTCCCTTTCTCCTCTGCTTCGTTCTTCTGGATTGACGCCCAGATACCTGTTGCCTTCTCATAGGCTTCAGCAAAGTTCCGGCAATTGAACCCGCTCATGATCAACTGTAAACTATAAGTCATACCCCGAACATATCGGTTGGTGAGTTCTTCCTCATCAATCGTTATCTTGGGAGCAAATTTTGACAGCTCCTGAAACTTTTCGGTGTATGCCTGCAGTTGCATATTACCCTGTTTCAAATTCCTGAACTCTTCTTCTTTGTTCCACCTGAGCTCCTGCCCGAAATACTTGCTCTCTAAAAGCGTTTTGAACTCGCTCCAGTTGTAGATTCTGAGTGGGAAATTAGATCTGATTAGGCGCCACCAACTGTTCGCCTCTCCCTTCAAGTAATATGCCACCACATTCACCATTTCTGTGGGGGTATCTTCTTTGAGCTCAGCTTTCTCCATTTCCTCGATCCATTCGATCAGACCACGGGATCGACGGATCCGTAGTATGTTAAGGGCGGTGTTTGGAGAATCTTTCAAATCTTGGTCGATTATTACCGCTTTCACGGTTTTGTTGTGCGGATTGCGCAATCTTCACAATTGCGTCTCCAAATCCCCTTCTTCTGGCTTCCTCCTCGAGGAACAGTTGGTCATGATCGATTGGGATACCATTTGCGGCCATTCGAAAGACATTAAATTGTGTGAGTTTGAGTAGTTTCCAAGATAGACACATCATATAGAGTACCGGGTAAAACACATTTCATTGATAATGTAAAAGGGATACATCAAAAAGTTACAAAGCCTTGTAATACATTCTTTATGAAATGAACTAAGGTGTAAACCTAGATACAAGGTACAGCAAAATAACATAAAAGCTTAGATACATTCTCAAGAGTTATAAAATTAGATCGAGAATGACAAAAGATTTGTCCTAGATTCTAAGCAAATTTTGAGTAGTGGTATTCTTCCTCCGAGAAGTCAGATTTATATTTAACAAAGATTAGTTGCGTCGCCAAACCGAGCTTGAAGTCCTCCCACCGGGTAGTACTCACCCTCAAGTATAGCTGGGGAGCGTAGTCGTCTCCACCATGCTTTGGCCTCTTCATCAAGGCAAGCAGCTGCTAGGGAGGTTTTCCATTCCTCTCTAACTGAGTGTTCCAGGAACCTCGCATTCATACTCCTGATCCATGGGTAGAGTGTCCCGCTAATTCCCTCAAATGTCTCAGGTTTTCCCTGCATGAACGCTTCGATCACATTTGTATATTCTGAGGATCGGCGGAGATGATCCGGAACTCGATGCTCCATATACGGAGTCTTAAGTGCCCTAGTCTTCCAGTCGATTTCCGAATCACTCGAGTCCTGTGATCTCTTCCATGACTTCAATTGTTGACGTCGTGCGTAGGCCTCGATGGCTTTCTTGCGGGCCTTCTCTTTTGGTGTCCACTCAGAGTACCTCTTACCGCACGGTAGTCTCATCTGAAATCAATTTGGATAAAATAATTTAAATGAGATTTGGAAGTACAAATATGTATGTATAATTTTAAAATAATGCGTTAAGAAAAGCACACGACTAGGTAGTAACATAACATCTCCATATATATATAAATATATACATGGGTAAAATATTACATTTCAACGGAATATAATATATAAGTTCACCAAACGTCACATCCGAATATAACATCCATAGTCGTAGGAAAGAAGACGATATTAAGATCGTTCTTAGGATGGTTAAAAGTCGGTTACATATATTTTACAAACTGGAGTCAAATGACCCTAAATATGATTTGCGACCCTCAAGAGTCTCCCAGAGGTAAGATCCCTCTCCCATATGATTGGAGGTATGATGGCGTCGGGTGGGAATGGAGGATAGTCGCGCTCATATTCTTGAATCATCAAACTGTCGAGTAGTTCATCATACTCCATACACGCAGGTGGTCCCTCCACCCTCTGAAGTGGATCTGGATGGTACATGCGATCCATGTACAGCTCGTAATCGGAGAGGAGTCGCCAACCTAGAGGTGCCCAAAACTCATCGTATGGATGAAAGCTCTCAATCATGGTCAAACTGATGCCAATGCCCCTCGTGTGGTAGATCCTGCCCGTCATGATTCCATGAGCTTCCACATATCGCTCTATGTGGAGGGAATGGCTACGTATGTACTCTCCTAGTTGCATCATCGGCGGGCGTCGTGGTGCGTAGTAACGGAAAGAGCGGAAAGATGACATCCTAAGGGCCTTTGTCAGACTAATGTTAGCCATAGAGCAAATAGCAAGTAAGGAATCATAAAGTTAAGATTCTAACGCTCATCTAACTAGTTCATTATTATTTGGTCGGTCCTTAAGATTCTACCCTTTCTCACATTTTAAACTGATCTAAGTTATTATTTTAGCGATCTAGAGATTCCTAGTTTATTATTTTATTCTATAAGTCTATGCCTGACATACGATATGAATGTCTGGCCCAGGTGTCGCCTCGCTATGTGAGATAACTTTAAGTCATTCACGGTCGCAAGACAGCTCTGATACCAACTGTAACAACCTGGTTTTTCGTGACTTTAATTAAACTAAGGCGGAAAATTAATTAAGTCTATATATTACAAAACCAGCTGTTAATCGTGATAAAACTCTAAATACATAGTACGAGTTTAGGATAACAGAGTATAAGTTTAATTACATCTCTCCAAAATACAAAATAAGGCCTTCAATCCCCCTGATATAAATCGTCAATGTAGCCTCGGGGTACCTACGGGAAAATGCCGTTCAAACTCGATTATGCCCCGCACACGCTAAGCCATATAAAACCCTTAGCGGTAAACACATAATAATAACATATGCGCATGTAATTAAATCAGTGCAATTAAACATACAATAATACAATTCATAAAACATAACATATCATAAATCATATAACATAGCAATTGAATCATCATATTATCTCCATTCATATCATGTAGGCAAATCATTATCATTTCATTCATGTTCTGGTAGTCGACCCTTTTCAATTATATTCACATAGTAACATAACTCGCGAGTCTTGACTACAGAGCGGCTTGTGTACTCTCATAGATAATTATCAAAGTGCACTATTTGCTCGCACTGCACATCAGATCAAACACTAAGTAGCGTACGTGATAACTACCTAATATCCAATACAACATGGATAATCTATCATACGTTGTCCTATGAACCACAACAAGTCAGGATGGAAGCATGCAAAACCCTACAAAAGCAAGGCCTGCGCAAAAGCTGCCGGGTACATCAACGGACTTTAATGCTAAGGATACCACTAGGTAAGAAGGACGATTCAATCCCTTATCTTATGTGTGCACACACTTTCACTTAGAAACGACACAGTCCTCGCTACCCGAGAGAGTATGCTTTTCCTAACCAAAACGATTAATACCTAACGACAAGGTCCCCGGGTGGGATGGTCATTTTCCGTTATCTCGTATGGACCGCAGGTCGCCACATTTATGCCCATTCAAGGGATGTAAACGCCGCTTGCCTAAAGACTATGAGAGTCATTAGGACGCCTCAGTCAGCACTGAAGAGTGAAAGAGTCCCCATACGCGACTACCTTTCCAACGATGGCACAATAGATTCGCAACATGACAGACACCCGAGTATTTAACAAGTACTTCTCTTCTTATTTTCTTATTCTCAAATTAATCAGTGACATTTCATAGTAAATCATCGTCGAACTTGTATAATGAAAATTTAGTTCTAGCAGTTCTTCAGGTAAACGGAAGCACATAGAAACTTAAATAATTTATTTGGAGTCCAATCGTAAATTTTAAATATTTTTACTATTCACGTATTTTACTATTCACGTATTTTACTATTCATCGTATTTACTATTCATCGTATTTACTATTCATCGTATTTACTATTCATCGTATTTCACTATTCATCGTATTTTACTATTCCTCGTATTTTATACGTATTTTTATACTTAGTATTTTATTCGTATTTTTTTTTATACTTAGTATTTTATTTAGATACTAAACTAAGCTTATTTTTTTCTAAGTGTAGAATTCTAGTTTTAAAGTCGTTAAGTTCGTTTTGTACTTAGTGATTTTTGGAAATATTTTAGGAGTCTAGTTTTAAAGTTGTTAAGTTCATTTTGCATTTAGCGGTTTTGAAATATATTTTAATCGAACTCGTTAAGTTCATTTTGTATTTAGTGATTTTGAAACATATTTAAATCAAAGTGGTTAAGTTTATTTTATACTTGGTGATTTAAATGAAATTTCAAAAGTAAAACTCGGTTTAGATTTAGTCGTATACTTAGCTAAAATTTAAGCGGTTCCAAATTTTAGCGAGGTTGTCGTAGTTCATTTTAAATAGTCCATATCTCCATATCCACAATTAAGCATAGGTAGTAACACACGATATGATTCATTTTAATATATGTAACACTACTACAAATCTGAGCAAAAACAACGGAGCAAAAACAACACATATTAGCCTTTCCGTTGTTTATAATATTATAAACAACGCAATTAAAATTTCCGTTGTAAAAAGTATAGGCGCCAAATCAAACTCATCACTAAAAACAACGGAAAAATCATTAAAAACAACGGAAGGACAATTAATATCGGTTTTTATTAAAATGTGTTGTTTTTAGTTAGACTTTATATAACGGTTACGTAATTAAAAAAGCGTTATATTTAATTCGTATTAAAAAAAACGGTTAATACAAATAAACCGTTATTTTTGTGACTTTTTAAAAAACGGTTTTATACTTAAAAACCGTTTTTTTTTAGTAATAATAATAAAAACGGTTCTTTTATTCTATTGTTGTTTTTAATGTGAACTTTAAATAACATAATAACTAGTAAACCGTTTTTTTAATTAAAAACAAAAAAAAACGAAATTATTTAATACTAATTCGTTTTAAATAACTATACTCATAATATTTATGTATTCTAATTTGTTTACCTTAAAAGCTATATATGTTTAAAATACTTTGTTTTTAAACATATAATAATATATAATCAATAATAATTCAATACTATCTAATTCGTTTTAAATAACTATACTCATAATATTCTTTAATTATTTGTTTTTAAAATCAATATATTAGAAATCACTATATTTAAAATATTTTTAAAGGTTTTGTAATTTTAAAATACTTTATATTTTCTTCTTTATATTGAAATGTATTTAATTAAAGTGATATCGAATTAAAGAAATTAAAGTAGTTAAATTGATAAATAATATTATATATATTATATATATTTTTGAATACCTAATATTTTTGTGATTTACATATCAATGCACATGGTTTAATTTTAAATAACATTCTACATTAGTTTGTCTTAGCTTGTATAGATACGTTATTTTAGGCCTTGTAATTTGTAGTAGTAATTATTGTACAACCACCTCAAATAAATATAGTCTGAATTCAAATTCAAATTCTCTATAAACCGTTTTAAATAATAACAAAATTGATTACCCATTATACACTAAGCTATTTTGAAAAAAAAAAAAAAAATACATTAAAAAAAACGGTTATTAGCCTAATAACCGTTTTTTTTAACTATTTAAAACGGTTATTAATCTAATAACCGTTTCTTTTAATGTAATTTTTTTTAAAATTGATTACCCATCACACTAAGCTATTTGAAACGGTTGTTAGGCTAATAACCGTTTTTTTTAACTATTTAAAACGGTTATTAGCCTATTAACCGTTTTGTTTAATGAATTTTTTTTTTAATTTTTAGTTGGCGCTGATTTTGTTTTAATAGGGAGTTTAAACGTTTTTTGTCTCTACCTTCCCTTTAAGTTACTTAAAATTAGCCGTTATAAGGTTTATAATTTAATTTAAACTCATTTGATTCATTTTCACGGTTTATCTATCAATATTTCCTTAAAAAATTTCGATCAACTTTCAATTTCTCCCTTTATTATATTCATCAATAATATCGATCATACTCGAAAAGGTTCGTTTTTTTTGTTATTATATAATTGTGTATTCGTATGTTATATTGATTGTTGTTAAATTATGGTTATTGATTATTGATTGTTTTTGTACATATTGTATGGTTGTATATGCATGTGTCATTGTATTACGTATATGTATGTATATAATATGTGTATTTGTTGTTGTTTGTTGTTGTTGTTGTTAGTTGTTGTGTATGTATGGTTATGGTCATTGTTGTATGGTTATGGTTATTGTATATGTTGTATGTATATGTATGTATATGTTGTATGGTTATGGTTATTATGGTTATTGTTGTAGTAGCTATATGTGTATTGTATGTATATGTATGTATATGTTGTATGCGATGGTTATGGTTATTGTTGTAGCTTAGTACGTATATGTGTATTTGATCTTTGAAAGAAAACAGGGAAATGAATTTAGTTCGGTTTGTCGAATGGTTATGAAAACTGTATCATTAAATCCATCTCGAAAAATTAGGTGGTTTAGGCTTTTATTTTGTTAAATTCCGAGTCCGTATGACTACTTTTCGGACCTCGAAAGTTAGACCTCAAATGTTTATACGGGTTAAATTAAAACAAAAAAAAATTAGTTTATTAATTAATGTTAAATGTGTAAATATGTATGTATGTAAATAAAGTATATATATATATATAGAGTAAAGTTATATCAAGACAGCAAATATTGCGAGACACAAACGAGACACAGCATTTTAGCCTATTTTGTGAAACTTTAACATAGTTTTATGAAACTTCAAAAATTGTGAAACTTTAACAAAATTGTGAAACTTTAAGACATTAAAGTTTCACAATTTTTGAAGTTTCATGAAACTATGTTAAAGTTTCACCAAAAAGGCTTAAATGCTGTGTCTCGTTTGTGTCTCGCAATATTTAGGTGTCTCGTTTGAACTTGTTTCTATATATATATATATATATATGTATATGCAAATTAAAAACGGTTTGTTGTTGTTGTTTGTAAATATTTATGTATGCATGCATGTAAATAAATTAAAT
This sequence comes from Dianthus caryophyllus, assembly GCA_023091065.1. Lineage (NCBI taxonomy): Eukaryota > Viridiplantae > Streptophyta > Magnoliopsida > Caryophyllales > Caryophyllaceae > Dianthus > Dianthus caryophyllus. Next base: position 26,882,285 of record CM041524.1, read on the forward strand.
ATGTATATATGTATGTATATATATGTAAATTAAATATGTATGTATGTAAATATGTTGTTGTATGTAAGATGGATTTTCCTCGCCATAAGAAATTTTCCGAGTGGACCAAAGAAGAAAAAGATGGCTTTCAAAAATTTGAGACGTACAAACGACGTCAGTCACTTCGAATAAAGCGTATGATAAGTGAACACAAGTACTTTGTGACTGATTGGAAGACGGTGGCACTCGAGACACCATTTGTCGAACGCCGAGTACCTGACTGCCTCCGCAGATGGTCCTCAAAAAGACGAGAATACGGCCGGTCGTTCATCAGAAGCAACCCTAGTTCCATTGATGGGGTTGATGCCGACACGCGTGAGCCTTGGGTGATAGAAATTGAGGCAAAGTTTGAGAAACTTGCTCTTCCAGAAGTATTTAAGACTTCTTTTGTAACTGGCCACTGCCTTAGAGGTGAAGTCCACGCATGGTGGGTTCGAGTACGATCCAGAGCTGTACGCCGGGGCGACTATTTCTGTAACAACCTGGTTTTTCGTGACTTTAATTAAACTAAGGCGGAAAATTAATTAAGTCTATATATTACAAAACCAGCTGTTAATCGTAATAAAACTCTAAATACATAGTACGAGTTTAGAATAACAGAGTATAAATTCAATTACATCCTCTCACGCGTACAAAATAAAGAAGGTAAACTCTCCCCAGTATTCAATAGCGTTGGTCTCGGGGTACCTGCATTAAACTCTCATCATTTTCCCGCACACTCTTTCGATACATGCAATTCTAAAGCAATATGCAGTATAAATGATGAATAGTAAATAAGTAAAAACAATTAGCAAGTAAACAGGTAAAACACGTAAAGAAATCAAGATGATTCAAACATGAGTATAAATCAAATAATATATATATCACACAATCACTCATAACCAATCATGCTCAACAAGTCGTACTTCGATACTCAAACAATCAAGTCATTAGACAAAATCAATCAAAACAAGGAAATACATTCAACATATATTGACTAATGAGTCTTCGTTAGTAAGGCGGAATCATGCAGACCTCATAAGCATCCGCGCAATAGCCGACAGGGCCAACATAACTTGGACATGGTCGATGTGCTAGAGATATCTAAGGTAATAAGGACGATTCAATCCCTTGTCTAATGTATGCATACACCACTATAGATAGGATCGTAGCATACTCGCCCATCGAGTAAGTAGTCACCTAATAATACGACTATCACCAGAGACTGCACCCCTGATGGGCCGGCTTTTCCACTTACCATATATGGGCCCACGGAAATATCAAGGATGCCCTATCCCTAGGGTTGTATATACCGTGCCAAATAACAATCTTAAATCGTTAAATCGCCTTGGGCAACTCAGGGAGGGAGCCCAAGTCCCCATATACAGCTACCTCACTAACTTCGAATTTCAAGAGTCGCGACATGGCGAACAATCCAAGTATTTTATTCATGTAGCTCGTTATCTCAATTCTTATTTCCTCGTTCAATCTAAATGAATGACAATTCTGAAACTTAAATATATCGTCGAACTTTGTATAATGAAATTTTAATTCTAGCAATTCTTCAGATAAACAGAACACATAGAAATACTTAAATATTTATTTTGAGTCCATTCGTAAATTTTAAATATTTTCACTATTCATTATTTTACTATTCACCGTATTTACTATTCATCGTATTTACTATTCATCGTATTTACTATTCATCGTATTTACTAATCACCGTATTTTTATACGTATTTGTATTTTAGTATTTCGTATTTGTACGTATTTTTATACGTATGCGTATTTTTATACTTCGTATTCTATTCGTATTTTATTTGTATTTTATTCGTATTTTATACGTATATGTACTTTATACTTTAGCATATATATATATTTTTTTATACTTAGTATTCTTATATTTATGATATTTGATTTAAGTACAAATCAAGCTTTATTCTCTAAGTACAAAAAAACCTAGTTTTAAAGTCGTTAAGTTCGTTTCGTATTTAGTGTTTTGAAAAATTATTTCAAATGCAAAACTCGGTTAAACCTAAGTATAAAATTCTAGTTTTCAAAGTTGTTAAGTTCATTTTGTACTTAGTGATTTTAAAATGTTATTACCAAAGTAGAACTCGGTTAAATTTAGTCATATACTTAACTAAAATTTTAACGGTGTCAAATTTTAGCGACGTTGTCGTAGTTCACTTTAAGTAGTCCGTATGTACAAATCCACATTTAAACATAGGTAGTAACACTCGACATTGTTCATTTTAATACGTGTAACGTTTATTTTTATCGGTTTCGTTGATTCTTTTTATTTACGATTCATTATACAGTCTAATATAATCCTAATTACTATTCAACTTTAGTGACTAAGTGATAAATTCATTTTGATCAAAATTGACCCATTTTAATTAGGAAAACTGTGGCACTCTAATTAGTTTAGTTATTTATTTCTTTTTATGTTGTTATTAATAATTTAATACATTAACAATTTAAATTACTTAAGTGATAAAAGCAAAAGTGATAAAATCATTTTAGGTCCAAAATGACATTAAAACCGTGGCACCTTATAATGCTAATTCATTTTATTTTCGCTTTCTAGTTTATCTGGTTTTTGACTTAAAGTTTTTATATACTAATTACTTAAATTATACTAAAGTAATTTAGACTAAGTTAAAATTTCATTAAGTATTTTATTATATTTATGACTAGTGTTTTCACACACTTTAAATTTCTAACTTTTGTATTTTAAGGATTTAGCTTATTTAACTTATATATTTAGTATTGTAATTATTTACTAGTGGATTTAAACACAATTTAACTTTAACTTTATAAACATTATGAATCAAACTAATCACCTAAGTGAAAAAACACATGAATATATGATGAACTCTAATATTTTTCATATGTACATTTTTAACTCAAATTTTTATATGTTTATATATTTTTCTCAAATTTTCCATACAAGTCTAATTTAACTATACTAATCATAATATGTTATTTAGAAAAATTAAAACTAAAAATTGGTCCATTTAAATTGATTATGCCGTGTATATTTATATATATATTCAAATTTTTATTTTTGATTTTTATACTTCTAATTCAATAACTAATTTACTCTATATCATTTATATATTTAACATATGTGAAAAATCATATACAAACATTAACATACACAAGAAAACCATTTCAACACAAGAATAACAATAATACTTCAAGAACACCATACTTTAAAAACAATCAAATTTCATAGCAATTTCATTTTAAGTCCTAAACATATATTAATTATATTTTCATGTTCATTTCATTACTAGTATTCTAAGCATGCAATTTACAAAAATTAAAACGAAAAATTAAACAAAATTTAAGGGTGATGCCGTGTGGTATACATGTGCCATACTAATGTTATTTTTCGATTTTTGTCTCCTAATTTAACATGTGAAATACTAGGTGATAAAATAAATCATACATTCATCAAAACAATAACATATAAACAAATTCGAGGCGCTTTATCACATAAGTGTGCGGGAAGCACCTTGAGTAGGTTAGGTTAAATGGAAATGCTCCTAGCAATTGTCGGGGTCGACGATATGATCGAATTGGCTCAAGTCGATGTTCCCACCTTGCTCCTCTTCTTTAGTAGATTAGTACATAAAAGAACAATAAGAAAGTTAGTAAATATTTTTTTAAGACTAAACTATCTAAACTAGAATTTAAAGTGTAGTATCATTTTAATTGTTTAGGTGATGATTTAATTCTTTTTTTGACTTAAATTTAGGTTCATATTTATTTGTATGTAAAGAGAGTAAATGAGTACTAAATATAAATGGTGGGGAATTATTTAAGTATTCTAGTGAATTTATAAACAAAAAAAAAAAAAAATGAAAGTTTAAAGAAGAAAAGCTAGAGGAAGAAGATGAAGATCATGGAGGATCTTGAGCTTGAAGATGAAGATGGCTTACAAGAGTATTTTGAGTATGAGTTTATTAGAGAGCAAGGAAGTTTGAAGACTTAGAAAAAAAAATGAAAAGTGTTGTGTTGTTTGGGTGTAAACCGTAGGAAGTAGTAGTAGTAGTAGTTGTTTGAGTTTTGTTTATCAAGTAGTTTAGTTGTGTGAATGTATAAGGGTTTAGTTGCATTATCATTTAAATACAAAGGAGCTAAGTGTGATGTAATAATATAGGGTGGCAAGGACTTGACAATGTAGTAAAAAAACATTAGGGTGGCTTGACTAAAGTAGTAGGAGAAAAAGCAAGAACATCACATGGAGCTAGGAGGAGACTAAAACATGTTTGGTGTTTGTGGGTGTGTTAGTACGTATGAATGTAGTAAGGTAGTAGTTGTGTTTGTTTTGGTTGTAAGTTTAAGTAGTGTAATGTAATAAAGTAGTAGTAGTTGTTGTGTTGGTGTTGTACGTAAATTGTAGTAGTAGTAATGTAGTTGTATGTTTTGCATTATGTAGGAAGTGTGAAAGCAAAGGTTTAAACAAGTTGTATAAAGCAAGTCATAATGGTCAAGCTTAGGATGATGTATGTTAAACTAGGGTGGCAAGGGATTAGACAATGTAGTAAAATGAGGAAGAGAATGGAAAGCATCCTTGAGCCTTGTAACTTGACTAATCTCGGCTCAAGTGGACCAAGTTGGGTCGATTTTTGTTTCTCAGATTTTTCGATTTACGCGTATGCGAAAAGTCCTAAAATAAAATATATAGTCTTAGAATAATGTTTAGAAGAAAGATCGAAAATAAGAATGAAAATAAAACTCAAAACGAAGTCGAAAGAAAAAAAATTGGGTACTAGGTTCTCGAAATTTTGAAATAAAATCTTACTTGGTCGAAATATATATTTTTTTTTGTTGAATGTTATCGAATTAAATCATTATGCTCAAACGTCAAAAAGTTTATCAGTTTTGACTTAGTGAGACTCAATATATTGAGTTTTTGTGGAAGTGTTAGCTAAATGGAAAAGGAATAGTAATTTGATAATAATATAATATGTTTTGTTAGTAATAATCAAAATGATTAAGCTTAAACTACTTTAATTAGATTTGGATTATGAGTAAGTATATTTAAGAAAAGATTAGGTGACTTAATCACACTTAGGTGGCTTGGCCATTTAGTCAAAGTTTGACCTTGATTTGCGTGCCAAAATTTGTCGTTGAGAAATTTGTCGAGGATTCATCGTTTGATTTATCGAGTTTGAATATGAAAGAATAAAGTTCAGATTCAAAGTAATTCAAAATGGTTTTAGTTTAGGTGCGAGAAAAGTTGTAGCGTATTGTGTTAGAAAAATATTGAGCGAGATTGTTTAATTAAAGACTTGCGCAATTATAAAAGACTTAACTTGACATGAAGTGTTACATGTTTAACGAAAAAAATTCAGTCGCATTTTTATTATAAGTAAAAAGGATGAATTTAATTTAAGGAATTAAATTCTTTCATAATATTTGGTGATAAAAACACGGGGTGTTACAATCCTACCCCCTTAAGAAAAGTTTCGTCCCCGAAACTTGAAAAGGAGTAATCGCCGAGGTTAAACAAGGCAGCTAGAGAGAATATCGAGATTTTACAAATTTGGCTACTAACATTTGGTTTTGTTGGAACAAGACTTTTCGAAAAGTTTGAGTTTTCGTATTAATCTAGAAACGTCGGTTAGAGGTAAAATATTGGAGAACAAAATCGCGTTTGATTTATCAATGAGATATTTAGATAGATATAGAAATGTTACTAGAATGTTATTTCCGAAAATGACACGAAGGAGGCTCACAAAAAGGTAGGGCCTAGAAGTTTTGTACGGACTTAAATTAAAATAAAAATAATAGGCATTTTAAGAATTAAATCAATTTATTTAAATTTGAAAATAGGTATTAACCATAAACTAAATTGAAATAAGAAATTTTAAGATATAATTAGGATGTTGATAGTATCAAATTATTGTCCTACCCCCTTAAGAAGTTTTAAACGTATATAAATAATGTTATTATGGTTATTTTTAATGATCACATACATAAGATATATAGCCTTAGGAAAAGCGGCATTTAGGGAAAATATGTAAAAATCGTAGTGATCATAAGGAAAATATGAGCCTTATTGAAATTAAGGAAATTCTGGTTATCGTTGAATGGTTAAATAAAATTTTTAGAGAATTATGGATAACCTTGTTGACATAGCTCGTTTTCTTAAGTTTATTATTATAATGTTATTAGATGAAACGGAAATGTTATAAATCATATTTTGGGTAAGATTGAAAATTTATAATAATGGCTGACGTAAAAATATAAAATTTTGTATATATTTCTAAAATAGAGGAAATAGTAGAAACGAAACAATTTCAAAGATTTTAGAAATAAAGGAATGAAAAGTTTGAACCACGAAGTTTCAAAAGTGTTTCAAAAGAGATTGATACGAATTTTAAATATAGGAGGTCAAAAAGGAACTTTGTTTGACGGATTGTAATTCGTACATTATTGTATTTTGATGAACAAGAAATATTTTTACTCTTCGGTAGAGATGTATTAGTATTGATTTGTCCGGAGTTAGTGAATTTGGACTGTTTGATGAAATTTGAAAAATATAAACGATAACGAAGCTCATGTATCAAACAAAGTAAATCTTTGATGCAGTGCTAACTAGAAGATTACCGGTAATGGCGTCAACATCGATACAATCTTCGGCGCACTCTTCAGACTCAGACAAGACGGACACTCGTCCTTGCACCTTCACGGCTGGCGGAGGTCCCGCGGTTGCCTTGCCACCAAGATTCTCTCCGGCATTCGTTTGCCTTGTGCCCTCACGTTACAAAAGTAGCACACCATCGGTCCTCCGCTACAACGTGTTCCCGGTGACTAGGGTCAGCTTGGCAGAATCGACACTGATTCGCTTGAAAAGGCGGATTCCCGAGAAGTTGTTGGTTAGTCTTTGCGACGGACGGTGTAGGGTTGCGGTTGTGGTACATGGGTCTGCCTTGGTTTCTATTGCGGTTGTCTTGAGTTTGGAAACCTGGGCGACCAAAAAGTGGTTTGTGTATGAAGCTGGCACTTGCCACAGGTGGTGTAAGGATTTTCTTCTTCTTTTTCTCCTCTGCTTCCCTCTTCTGGATGGGTGCCCAGATACACGTTGCCTTTTCGTAGGCTTCAGCGAAGTTCTTACAGCCGAACCCGCTCATGTTTATCCTCAGGTTATTGTCCATGCCTCGTACGTAACGAGTTGCGAGTTCCTCCTCGCTAGTCAATATCTTAGGAGCAAACTTGGACAGCTCCTGATATTTTTCTGTGTAAACTTGTAGGGACATTTCACCCTGGGTTAGATTCCTGAACTCTTCTTCTTTTTCCCACTTCAATTCTTCCCCAAAGTACTTGTTTTCCAACATGGTCTTAAACTCACTCCAGTTATAGAGCCTTAGGGGGAATTGGGCTTTGATCAGGCGCCACCAACTATTTGCCTCTCCCTTCAAATAGTACGCTACTACGTTCACCATTTCGTTAGGTGGTGTCTTGCTCAGTTCTGATAGTTTTTCCATCTCCTCAATCCATTCTGTTAAGACGGTAGGGTTGACGGATCCTGAGTATGGTTGGGGTCTGTGTTTTGAGAACCTCTCGAATGCGGATTGGTTATTACCGCCACCCTGATATTGGTGGGTATTCTGAGCAATCTTCATGATTGCGTCCTCGAAACCTCTCCTCCTTGCCTCCTCTTCGAGGAATTGTTGGTTGAGGTCATGGTTAGGAATACCGTTTGCATCCATTCTGAAATATTAAACTGTACGTATTTGAGTAATTTCAAAAGAGGCATATTATAGAATACAAGGTAAAAGTTGATTACATCGACTTAGAGTAGCGAAATGCATCTAATACATTTCCTAGAAAGATAACCGAAAAAATAGAAGGTAGGGACAACGACTCCTAATAGTGCCATACAGAATCTCTAAGGTTAGGTAGTTAAAATCTAGAGATTTTACAAAATGTTGTCCGAACTAGTAGTTAGTAAGGCTAACTGGATCTAGAGTCCGTTTGAGGACTCCGCATCGCTGACTTCCTGCTCCTCATCAAAGGTGTGTCCCTGAGAAATGGCACGGCATGCAAGCCTGAGGGAGCATTTGAAGAAGTTCCACTCGTGGAATTTTCCTCCTCGTACGGTGGACTGATGACGTACCGTAAAACACCAATAGAAAGCTTCGCCTCTGAGGAATCTCTCGGCCAGGCGTATCTTCCACTCTTCGTGGACTCCTGCTTCAACGAACTTCGCCTCCAGCTCATGTATCCAGCTCACGCAGGTGTCGCGGTCTCCTGCGAATTTGCGCGGAGGATTTTCATAGAATTTCCTGTAGGCCGCAACTCTGACAGAGGTGCCTCGCCCAAGTCCAGGAGTAACAGAACGCACAGGAATGGCACGGAGAGCGCTCTTCTTCCAGTTGATCGAACGATGATTCCTTCCGTCTCCACATGCTGGTGCATCGCCGGTTGATGACATCTACGAGGGATTTTAAGGAAAGGAGTCAAACAACAAAAATATTGTTTGAATGAAATAAAATGGCTATTAAGAGAATATAAATTTTGATCAAACAAAAACAGGATCAAAAAGGTTTAAGAATTTCATTAATGAAATTGGTTAAGGATTTAGTAGATGCCCTCACTTCTTCAAGAACTAAGTTTATTATCTCGATTTTATATCCGAGGATAGTTGTTGGTTTTAGTCAGTCACATCATCAAATGGCAAGCATACGATAGTTAGTGTATTTTATTTTAGGGTAGTAGATCGTTTATTTACAAAGGTCGGTCCTTAAGGTTTCTACCCATCCTTACACTTTAAAGTGATCTAAATTATTTATTTTAGCGATCTAAGATTTCTAATTCATTATTTGATCCTACAAGTCTATGCCTGACATATATATTGATATGTATGTTTGGCCCAGGTGTCGTCTCGCTATGTGAGATAACTTTAAGTCATTCACGGTCGCAAGACAGTTCTGATACCAACTGTAACAACCTGGTTTTTCGTGACTTTAATTAAACTAAGGCGGAAAATTAATTAAGTCTATATATTACAAAACCAGCTGTTAATCGTAATAAAACTCTAAATACATAGTACGAGTTTAGAATAACAGAGTATAAATTCAATTACATCCTCCCACGCGTACAAAATAAAGAAGGTAAACTCTCCCCAGTATTCAATAGCGTTGGTCTCGGGGTACCTGCATTAAACTCTCATCATTTTCCCGCACACTCTTTCGATACATGCAATTCTAAAGCAATATGCAGTATAAATGATGAATAGTAAATAAGTAAAAACAATTAGCAAGTAAACAGGTAAAACACGTAAAGAAATCAAGATGATTCAAACATGAGTATAAATCAAATAATATATAGATACCAACTGTAACAACCTGGTTTTTCGTGACTTTAATTAAACTAAGGCGGAAAATTAATTAAGTCTATATATTACAAAACCAGCTGTTAATCGTAATAAAACTCTAAATACATAGTACGAGTTTAGAATAACAGAGTATAAATTCAATTACATCCTCTCACGCGTACAAAATAAAGAAGGTAAACTCTCCCCAGTATTCAATAGCGTTGGTCTCGGGGTACCTGCATTAAACTCTCATCATTTTCCCGCACACTCTTTCGATACATGCAATTCTAAAGCAATATGCAGTATAAATGATGAATAGTAAATAAGTAAAAACAATTAGCAAGTAAACAGGTAAAACACGTAAAGAAATCAAGATGATTCAAACATGAGTATAAATCAAATAATATATATATCACACAATCACTCATAACCAATCATGCTCAACAAGTCGTACTTCGATACTCAAACAATCAAGTCATTAGACAAAATCAATCAAAACAAGGAAATACATTCAACATATATTGACTAATGAGTCTTCGTTAGTAAGGCGGAATCATGCAGACCTCATAAGCATCCGCGCAATAGCCGACAGGGCCAACATAACTTGGACATGGCTGACAGGCTAGAGATATCTAAGGTAATAAGGACGATTCAATCCCTTGTCTAATGTATGCATACACCACTATAGATAGGATCGTAGCATACTCGCCCATCGAGTAAGTAGTCACCTAATAATACGACTATCACCAGAGACGGTACTCTGATGGGGTCGCTTTTCCACTTACGGATATGGGCCCACTGAAATATCAAGGATGCCCTATCCCTGTGGTTGTATATACCGTGCCAAATACCAATCTTAAATCGTTAACTCGCCTTGGGCAACTCAGGGAGGGAGCCCAAGTCCCCATATACAGCTACCTCGCTAACTTCGAATTTCAAGAGTCGCGACATGGCGAACAATCCAAGTATTTTATTCATGTAGCTCGTTTTCTCAATTCTTATTTCCTCGTTCAATCTAAATGAATGACAATTCTGAAACTTAAATATATCGTCGAACTTTGTATAATGAAATTTTAATTCTAGCAATTCTTCAGATAAACAGAACACATAGAAATACTTAAATATTTATTTTGAGTCCATTCGTAAATTTTAAATATTTTCACTATTCATTATTTTACTATTCACCGTATTTACTATTCATCGTATTTACTATTCATCGTATTTACTATTCATCGTATTTACTAATCACCGTATTTTTATACGTATTTGTATTTTAGTATTTCGTATTTGTACGTATTTTTATACGTATGCGTATTTTTATACTTCGTATTCTATTCGTATTTTATTTGTATTTTATTCGTATTTTATATGTAACAACCCGGTTTTTCGTGACTTTAATTAAACTAAGGCGGAAAATTAATTAAGTCTATATATTACAAAACCAGCTGTTAATCGTAATAAAACTCTAAATACATAGTACGAGTTTAGAATAACAGAGTATAAATTCAATTACATCCTCTCAAGCGTACAAAATAAAGAAGGTAAATTCTCCCCAGTATTCAATAGCGTTGGTCTCGGGGTACCTGCATTAAACTCTCATCATTTTCCTCAAGACACTCTTTCGATACATGCAATTTCTAAAGCAATATGCAGATAAATAATGAATAATAAATAAGTAAAACGATTAGCAAGTAGACAGTAAAGCACATAAAGAAATCACATATTGTACAACACTCTCAATAATCATTCTCGTGATCATATTCCAACACTCATAAACTCAAGTCATCAAACAATACTCAATCAAACAAGACAAGGAAATACATTCAACATGTGATAACAAATGAGTCTTCATTAGCGGCGGAAGCATGCAGACGCAGAAACGCCGCTATAGTAGAGACAGGCCAACATAACTTGGACATGGTCGACATACTAGACGTCCGCCAAGCAGGTTTATTGTGGCCAACATAACTTGGACATGGTCGACAAAGCTAAGGATACCTAAGGTAATAAGGACAACTAAATCCTTGTCTAATGTATGCATACACCATCTAATCGAGGATCATACGTATTCGCTATTCAAAAGGTATCACCGACTTAAAAATACGACTATCACCTTAGACTGTACCCAGGTTGGGTCGGAGTTTCCAATTACTATCTATGGGCCCACGGAAATATCAATGTTGCCCCATCCACGAGGTTGTATATACCGCGTCAATAGCAATCTTAAGATCGTTATAAGCCTTGGGCAACTCTGGTAGGGAGCCCAAGTCCCCATAGACAGCTACCTCGTTTAACTTCGAAATCAAAAGTCGCAACATGGCGAACAATCCAAGTATTTTATTCAAGTAGCTTATTTTCTCAATTTCTTATTTTCTCGTTCACTCGTAACATACATTACTTCTAAAACATAAATATATCGTCGAACTTTATATAATGAAATTTTAGTTACAGCAGTTCTTCAAGTAAACAGAAAGCATAGAAAAACTAAATTATTTATTTTGAGTCCGTTGGTAAATTTTGAATATTTGCACTATTCATTATTTTACTATTCATTGTATTTACTATTCATCGTATTTACTATTCATCGTATTTACTATTCCTCGTATTTTATACGTATTCGTATTTATACGTATTTTTATACGTATAAGTATTCTTATACTTAGTATTTATTATTTTATTTTCTTTATACTTAGTATTTTTATTATATTTTCTTTATACTTAGTATTTTTATTAAATTTCATTTATACTTAGTATTTTTATTATCTTATACACATTATTATACTTAGGAGTTTTCTTAGTTACAAATTTAAATTTTATTTTCTAAGTACAAAAATCTAGTTTTAAAGTCGTTAGGTTCGTTTTGTATTTAGCGATTTGAGAATTTATTTTAAATGTAAAACTCGATTTAAACTTAAGTACAAAATCTAGTTTCAAAGTTGTGAAGTTCATTTTGTACTTGGTCATTTTATATAACATTTCAAAAGTAAAACTCCGATAAATTTAGTCGTATACTTAACTAAGATTTTAGCGGTTTCCATTTTTAGTGAGGTTATCGTAGTTCATTTTAAATAGTCCGTATGTCCATATCCAATTTAAGCAAAGGTAGTAACACTCGATTTCATTCATTTTAATACATGTAACGTTTATTTTAATCGGTTTAGTTGATTCTTTTTATTAACGATTCATTTTACAATCTAATATAATCCTAATTACAAATCAACTTTAGTGATTAAGTGATAAATTCATTTTGATCAAAATTGACTCAAATAAAGTGAAAATGCCGTGAGTTATGTTATACTTAGCAATTTATTTCTTTTTTTGTTTTTATTAACAATTCATTACCTTAACTACTTTAAATTACTTAGGTGATTAAAAATAAAAGTGACAAATTCATTTTAGGTCTAAAAACAACCCTAAAACCGTGGCCCTTGTACATTAGTGTAATTTATTTCGTTTTCAAATTTTATCGGTTTACGACCTAATATTTTTATATACTAATCATTTAAATTATACTAAAGCGATTTAACTAGTTTACGATTTTCACTAATTATTTTATTTCAATTATGAATAGTGATTTTACTCACTTTAATTTTCTAACTTTTCCATTTTAAAGATTTAGTTTATTTAACTTATAGATTTAGTTATGTGTTTATTCACTAATGGATTAAAACAACATTTAAGTCTAACTTTATAAAATTTATGAATCAAACTAGTTACATAAATGAAGAACACATGAGTTTTTCAAGAACACTCATGATTTTCTAAAGAACACCATTTTAACTCAAATTTTATATTATCGGTTTATTTTCCCAAATTTTTATAGCAAGTCCAATTTACCTTAACTAATCTTAATATGTTATTTAGAAAAATTAAAACTAAAAATTAGTCCATAAAAACCAATTTGGCCGTGTATATGTATGTATGTTCATGATTTTTGATTTTCGATTTTTATACTCCTAATTCAATAACTAACTTACTTTATCACATTTATATACTTAACATATGTGAAAATCATAAACAAACATTAACACACATAAGTAAAAATCATTTAAACACATGAATAACAACAAAAGTTCAAGAACACACATAATACATTAAAACACTTAAAAATTCATAACAAATTCATTTTAAATCCTAAACAAAAACTAATTATATCCTCATGTTCATTTCATTATAAGTATTTTAAGCATGCAATTTACAAAAATTAAAACGAAAAATTAGACAAAAATTAAGGGGGATGCCGTGTGGTTTTTCAATGTTACTCAAATATTATTTTTCGATTTTTGTCTCCTAATTTAACATATGAATACTAGGTGATATAATAAAACAATACATGCATCAAAAACAATAACACATAATCAAATTCGAGGCGCTTATCATATAAGTGTGCGGGAAGCACCTTAGTTAAGTTTATGAAAATGAGCTTAGTAGTTGTCGGGATCAATGATATGATCAAACTGGCTTAAATCGACTCCTCCACCTTGCTCCTCGTCTTTGATTAGGATTAGTACATAAAAATGAAATAAGCAAGTTAGTAATTTATTTTAAAACTAAACTAGCTAAACTAAAAATTTAAAGTGTAGTTTCATTTTTATGTTTAGGTTATGTTTTAATATTTTTATGATTTTGATTTATGTTCACATTTTAATTGTATGTAAAAAAGGAAGTGATTTATAAATATAAGTAGTGAAGAAGTATTTTGAAGAGCTTAAGTGAATTTAAAGACAAGAGATTATTAAAGCTTTAAAGAAGAAATTCAAGAGGAAGAGGATGAAGATCATGTTGGAAATGAAGAACACCAAATGTTGTATTCTTACTTGGTAATAAAATGGTTTTTATTTAGAGAGAAAATGAGAAGTGTATTTGTTGTTGTGTGTGTGTAATGGTACGTGTAGTATGTAGTAGTAGTAGTAGTTGTTGTTTTGTTTTTATGTTGTAAGTTTTAAGTAATGTAATGTGTGTTTGTTTAATGTAATTATATAAACATTTAATTTTAATTAAGCTAGGAAAGGTGATGATGAAGTTAGTAGTGTGTAAGGTGGATTAGACAAGTTACTAAAGGAGGTAAGGTGTGTAAGAGTAGGGAAGAAAATGGAAGAAGATAATGTTGACCAAGGGCCAAGAAAATTTCGGCCACCATCAATCACCAAGTCCCGATTTTTACGTTTTTGAAATTTTCGATTTGCGCGCACGTGAGAAGTCTCGAAATAAAATATATAGTCTTAAAATAGTGGTTCGAAGTAAGATCGAAAATAAAAATGAAGAAAAACGTTGAAGGGTGATCAAAACAAAAATTGGCCTTAGGATCCTCGAAACTTTGAAATAAAATCTTGTTTGATCGAAATATATATTTTTTTCGTGGAATGTTACTGAATTAAATCATTATGCTTAAACGTCAAAAATTTTACCAGTTTAGGCTTAGTGTAACTCAATATATCGAGTTTTAGAGAAAGTGTTAGTTAAACCAAAATGGAATAGTAATTTGATATTATTATTATATGTTTTGTTAGTAATAATCAAAATGATTAAGCTTAAACTACTTTAATTAGATTTGGATTATGAGTAAGTATATTTAAGAAAGGATTAGGTGACTTAATCACATTTAGGTGGCTTGGCCATTTGGTCAACGTTTGACCTCGATTTGCGTGCCAAAATTTGCCGTTGAGAAAATTGTCGAGGATTCTTTGTTTGATTTATCGAGTTTGAAAATGTAAAAATAAAGTTCAAATTCAAAGTAATTCAAAACGGTTTTAATTTAGGTGCAAAATAACTTGTACTATAATGTGTTAGGGAAATAAGTGAGCGAGGATGTTTAATTAATGATTTGCGCAATTATAAAGGCTTAACTTAACATGGAGTGTTACATGTTTAGCGAAAAAAAATTCAGTCGCATTTTTATTATAAGGAAAAAGGATGAATTTAATTTAAGGAATCAAATTCTTTCATAATATTTTGCTATAAAAAACACGGGGTGTTACAATCCTACCCCCTTAAGAAAAGTTTCGTCCCCGAAACTTGGATAGGGTGGATAACTGCTCGAGGCCAAACAAGGCAGTTAGCGAGAATATCGAGATTTTAAAAATTTGGATAATAACATTTGATTTTGTAGGGATTAAGACCTTTTTGGAAAAGTTTGAGTTTCCTAACTAATATAAGAACGTCGGATAGAGTGAAAAGGTTGGAGAACAAAATCGCGTTTGTTTTATTACTGAGATATTTAATTAAATATAGAAATGTTATTAGAATGTTATTTCTGAAAATGACGCGAAAGAGGCTCACAAAAAGGTAGGATCTAGAAGTTTTGTACGGATTTAAATGGAATTAAAATATTAAGAGTCTTAGGAATAAAAATAGCTTATTTAGTTTTGAGAATACATGTTAACCATAAAATAGTTTGAAAATTAGAAATTTCAGATTTTAGTAGGACTTTAATATAGTCAAAATATAGGCCTACCCCCTTAAGAAGTTTTAAACGTATATACTTAATATTATTATTTTTACTTCTAAAGACCACTTAAATAAGGTATATAGCCTTAGGAAAAGAATGGCAATTAGGGAAAAATAGACAAAAGTCGTAGTGATCATAAGGAGAATATGAGCTGTAACACTCCGTGTTTTATTAATACAAATTAATTATTTTAATAAATATTTTAAATTAAAATTTGTATAATTTAATTTTTATTCCTTTGTTTTGAAAACGCGGTTGAAAAATTTCGATTAAATAAACTTTTCCAAGACATTTCTAATTAAACTTTCTTGATTTTATATTAATCTTTGTTATATTTTTATTTCTAAAATACTTGTCAAACTAAAATTTCACTTTCTTTTATTTTATAAAGTTGCGTTATATTTTAAAAATCCTTACTTTCATAAAATTTAGTTTTGATAAAGATATCTTTCAAATAAGCAGACCGTTTAAAAATTTGTGAGACCTTTATAAAATTTGTAACTGACAACTTTTATACTTTTATATTTTCAAACTATAAATTTTATAATATGTATTATGAATTTAGAATTTAAAACAAATAATTTAAAACATAATTTATTTTATAAATTATTTAAGTTTTATAAATAAGAAAGAAATAAAATGGAGCAAACAAAATCAAACTGACCCAACTACACCCTCTACGACGCAGCTACAATTAATAATAATACTAATAGTAGTAGTAAAAAGCAGCCGAAAGCAACAACTATAGAATAATAATAATAATTGTTATAATATTACATCTACTACTATAAGTAATACGGAGTACAACGTAGCAGCACTTCAGCCGAAAGCGCAGCCGAAAGCAACGTATATAATAATAACAATTAATATAATAATAATTATAATAATAATATATTACTACTACTATAAACAACTACTCATTACTACTATAATACACAACATACAAACAACACGTAACAACAACAAATACTACAACCACTTCATCTTCTTCAACAAACCACTACCACAACAAACAACCTCAGGCCACCGTGACCACCACCCCGGCGTCTTCTTTCTCCTCTGCTCTCACCGTCACCTCTCTCTCTCCTTCTCCTCGGTCTTCATCACACCGTGGTTCCCTTCTTTTACTCGTTTCGGTTTCGATTTCGATGCCGGAGTAACCTCGTCGGAAACCGCCATGGCCACCATTAATGACTAACACGAGCTCTCTTTCTCGGCCTACCCTATTCACCACCACCGTTCACAACCACCATCTTCTTCACCGTGTTCCTCCGTGCTCTGTTTTTCGAACTCGAGCACAACCACCGTACACCACCACCGAGCTCTGCCTCCGACCGCCCAGCTCACCGCCTTGAACCACCGCCGCCCAGGCCACCTTCTTCTTCTCGGCCCCCTGTTCTCTTCTCTTTTTCGGTTTCAGTTTCGGGCCGCCATTGAAGGCAAGCTCAAGCTCAAGCTCAAACTCGACCTCCGACCACCGGAGCCGCCTCAATGACTTGAAGGATCACCTGCTCGCCGGGGTTACGTTCTTCAGGCCGCCTCGCCCTCCTTCTCTCTCCCCTCGGTGCTCCCCTGTTTTCTGACCGTACAGCCACCATGGCAGCCACCAAGTTGGCCACCTTCTCGGTCCCCTGTTCACCACCGTGGCCTGCTCTACTTGCGGTCGTATTTTTATCGTCGGTAAGTTAAACCGTTTCAGTCCATAAAATTTATCGCCAAATGATTTTTGCCGACTTTAATCCCTGCGTGTTATGCATTTGACGAGGACTCGAGCTTGACGCCCTTGCCACTGTCGAGTTGGGTCGGACCAGATTTGTCGTGCTTTGGAAATCATTTAATTCGGGTTTTATTTGGAGGCCTCTGTTCGTGTGCCAATTTTTAGGTGACTCGATTCTTCCTTAAAATCTCTAACATTAACGTTTTGGTTTTATTATAATTAATTTGTTATTAAAAGTGAAATTTAGATGATTGTACACGTATGAGTCCGCTTCATTTAATTTGATAACTTTGTATGATTATTTATAGTTTGAAATTGGGTGTTAATTTTGGTTATAATATAATGTTGAATTGATTTGTGAAATATGATATTTATCTGATTTTGTGATAATATGTTTTGAGTGAAAATGTGTTGTTGAATTAATGTTGAATTTAATTGTAATATTATCGTGTTAAAATTATTTGTTATGTGTAAATTAAAATATATAAAGTTTATGTATCACAAGTATAAAATAAAACTTAAAATATTATTAAATAACTTAAGTAAATAAATTAAATTAATATAACTTATCTATCGTCACTAAAATGTTAAATCCAAATGTAACTAAAAATAAAGAATTAAGTTAAAAGAATATTAAGTTTAAATTAATATTAAATCATACTATAAGTAAAAATGTAAATTAAGTTACTCATATTAAAGTTTCTAAAATAAATAATTATATAAAAAGTCATATCTCACAACTACTATAAAGATTACTTTGTTAAAACTCTAAAATTTACAATGAACTTAAAATATACTAAATAAGTATTTAGTTAAAATAATAAAAAGAAATAAAGTACTTCGAAATATAAAATAAACCTAAGTAAAGCTTTTATTGAATAAAGTTAGAAATTTGTATTATAAATATGTTTAACAAAAAGACAAAGTGTTAAAATGGTAATCCTATAAAAGATAAAGTAAAATGACTTAGTAAAAAATTTTAAGTTATAAAAACCATAAAAAGAATTAATATGTAAGTGGAAGTATTATTATAATAAAATTTATTTCTACAAGTTTACTTATAGAAAACGTTGTAAAATTGAATACTATCATTAAAATTTAAAATATACTTTATTTTTATCAAGAATATTAAAATTTGACAAATATCGTTTAAGTAATATTTCTAAGTTAAAATAAATGTTATGAATACTAAATCACTTAACACTTTACGATTTAAATAAAAAGGAAGAAATAAGTGTGGGTTATAATAAAATTCAATTATTTATATCACTAATCACTAATTACTAATCTACTTTAAATTACTTAAAATTTAAATGAAACTTAATCAAACTTATAAATAAAATGAACTATTATTATTTACTAAAATATAAAATACTAATACATACAAGTATAATAAAATACGTAGAAGTATAAACTATAAAAATACGTACAAAGTATAAAAATACGCATACGTATAAAAATACGTACAAAATAATGAATAGTGAAAATATTTAAATTTACGAACGGACTCAAAATAAATATTTAAGTTTTCCCTATGTGTTATGCTTACTCAAGAATCTAGAACTAATATTTCATTATACAAAGTTCGACGATATTATTTAAGTTTCAGAATTGTCACTTGATTTGAATAAACGAGGAAATAAGAAATTGAGAAAACGAACTACTTGAATAAAATACTTGGATTGTTCGCCATGTCGCGACTCTTGAATTTGAAGTTAATGAGGTAGCCGTCTATGGGGACTTTAGCTCCCTCCCTGTGTTGCTAAAGGCGATCTAATATTTTTATAAAGTATTATTTCGGTGCGGGATATTCAACCTCAGGGATGGGGCATACTTGATATCTCCGTGAGCCCATACTACTGCATTGGAAAATCCAGCCACCCTGTACCCGCCTAAGGTGATAGTCGATTATTAGGTGACTACTTACTCGAGGGCGAGTATGATACGATCCTATCTATAGTGGTGTATGCATACATTAGACTCGGATTTGGTGTCCTTATCGCTTTAGGTATCTTTAGCCTGTCAGACACGTCCGCTTTGTTCGGCCCTGATCGCCTCTGCGCGGACGTCTAGTATGTCAGCCACGTCCGCTCTGTTCGGCCCTGTCTACTATTGCGTTTTACGTCTGCCTGCTTCCGCCGCTAACGAACAATCATTAGTTAACGATGAAGAATGTATTTTCCTTGTTTTGATTGATTATTGTCCTAATGACTTGATTGTCTGAGTATCAAGTATGAATTGTTGAGAATGATCATTGATGAGGGTTGTGTGTTATATGATTTGAATTTTTCTCATGTTTGAATCATCAGAATTCTCTTATGTGTCATATGCCTACTTGCTAGTTGTTCTTTTTCCTTATTTATTATATATACCGCATATGTTTTAGAATTGCATGTATCGAAAGAGTGTTGCGGGAAAATGATAATTGGTTAAACGCAGGTACCCCGAGGACTATTGTTACTCAATGATAGGGCTGGTTTATCTTCTTTTGTACTCCTTTTGAGAGATTGTAATTCGAAGAACTCTGTTAATCTTAAACTCATATTATGCATATGGAGTTTGTAATACGATAACAGCTGGTTTTGTAATATTTAGACTTAATTAATTTTCCGCCTTAGTTTAATTAAAGTCATGAAAAACCAGGTTGTTACAGTTGGTATCAGAGCTGTCTTGCGACCGTGAATGACTTAAAGTTATCTCACATAGCGAGACGACACCTGGGCCAGACATTCATATCGTATGTCAGGCATAGACTTATAGGATCAAATAATAAATTAGAAATCTTAGATCGCAAAAATAATAATCTTAGAACGCTTTAAATGTGAGAATGGGTAGAAATATTAAGGATCGACCGACTGACCTAGATTTAAGTTTTTCAACCGTCATTCAACCTCGTTAGTGTTTCTTTTATTTTCTTTTTTTCTTGCCTGCTAAGTGCTCTATGACTAATCTTTTTGACTAACAAGTCTTCTATACTAACGTTACCAACGATCGAGACGTATATATCGAAGTCAAGACTCAAGACGACAAGAATTCACACGCAACAAATGGATGCACAAGAACTATACAACATGAGAGACATTCAAAATTCGAAGGATTCAGTTACGTTAAAGAATCATACAGCTATATCACATTCCTTCTTTAACTATCGTTATCATCTCTAAACTTTTCAGTTTTCAAACCTCCTAATCTTAACATTCCTAATATTCATTCATTTATAAATGAATTTTATTTTTCTTCTTTAATCGTTAAACCCTTGCTCTTTTTAAAAAAACTTGTGGATTCGGTTATTTTTCAACCTTCAAAACTTTTTGACTTTTTTTAAAAACTTCTAACTCCCTAAATCAATAATTCTTAACAATCGGCTTCTCAATTAATTTTCATCTCTTCTCTTTAATCTCGTAAATTATATCATCCTTGCTTTTAGAATTCGTGAACTCCTTAATCTTTAACCTTCGGACTTTACTTCGTATTTTAACCCTCGTACAATTATTAAAAGCTTCTAAAATTCCTAATCTTGAAATCTATAATACCTTCCAAAATTTCATAAAGTTAATTTTCCTTGGTTCTATTTAATCTCGAAAAATGATTTTTATCTTTCCTTTATAATTTCGTTAACTTTTTATTCAAACTCTACAACTTTTTACCTTATCTTTAAATTTTAAGTACCTTTTGAAACCTACTTGTTTCGAACTCCTTTTCTCCAAATTTAAATAAATTTGAACCTATCCTATCTATTACAATTACCCCTTCGAAATATATATACTTATATCATTTTCTTTTTCCTTTATATAACCCCTTATTATAAATTTTGAATTATATCCTAAATATGATTTATAACATTTCTGTTTCACCTAATAACATTATAATAATAAATTTTATGGAAATGGGCTATATCAACAAGGTTATCCATAAATTTTCTAAAATTTTATTTATCATTCAACGATAACCTGAATTTCCTTAATTTCATTAAAGCTCATATTTTAATCATGATCACGACGACTTTTACATAATTTCCCTAAATACCGTTTTCCTAAAGCTATATTTCATATACACTTGATCATTGAAAGTAACAAAAATAATATTATGTATATACGTTTAAAACTTCTTAAGGGGGTAGGATTATGATTTGATTTTATTAAAGTCCAATTTAAATCTTAAAATTTCCTATTCCAACCTATTATAAGGTTAACATTTTATTTTCAAATTTAAATAAATTGTTTTAATTCTTAAAACGCTTATTATTTTTATTTTATTTAATTCCGTACAAAACTTCTAGGCCCTACTCTTTTGAAAACCTCTTTCTCGCTGATTTTGAAAATGACAATGCAGCAACATTTAGATGTTAATTCGAAAAAGAATTATTTACATTTTAAATTTTTAAATTCATCAATCTTTCCTTTTAGAAAATTCATACTCAATCAAGAGCCATATTAATATCCTAATTCCAAAAAAATCTCGATGTTTTCACTAACTGCCTAGTTCTATCTCGACAGTTATCCATCCTATTCAAGTTTCGGGGACGAAACTTTTCTTAAGGGGGTAGGTTTGTAACACTCCGTGTTTTATTAATACAAATTAATTATTTTAATAAATATTTTAAATTAAAATTTGTATAATTTAATTTTTATTCCTTTGTTTTGAAAACGCGGTTGAAAAATTTCGATTAAATAAACTTTTCCAAGACATTTCTAATTAAACTTTCTTGATTTTATATTAATCTTTGTTATATTTTTATTTCTAAAATACTTGTCAAACTAAAATTTCACTTTCTTTTATTTTATAAAGTTGCGTTATATTTTAAAAATCCTTACTTTCATAAAATTTAGTTTTGATAAAGATATCTTTCAAATAAGCAGACCGTTTAAAAATTTGTGAGACCTTTATAAAATTTGTAACTGACAACTTTTATACTTTTATATTTTCAAACTATAAATTTTATAATATGTATTATGAATTTAGAATTTAAAACAAATAATTTAAAACATAATTTATTTTATAAATTATTTAAGTTTTATAAATAAGAGTAAATAAAATGGAGCAAACAAAATCAAACTGACCCAACTACACCCTCTACGACGCAGCTACAATTAATAATAATACTAATAGTAGTAGTAAAAAGCAGCCGAAAGCAACAACTATAGAATAATAATAATAATTGTTATAATATTACATCTACTACTATAAGTAATACGGAGTACAACGTAGCAGCACTTCAGCCGAAAGCGCAGCCGAAAGCAACGTATATAATAATAACAATTAATATAATAATAATTATAATAATAATATATTACTACTACTATAAACAACTACTCATTACTACTATAATACACAACATACAAACAACACGTAACAACAACAAATACTACAACCACTTCATCTTCTTCAACAAACCACTACCACAACAAACAACCTCAGGCCACCGTGACCACCACCCCGGCGTCTTCTTTCTCCTCTGCTCTCACCGTCACCTCTCTCTCTCCTTCTCCTCGGTCTTCATCACACCGTGGTTCCCTTCTTTTACTCGTTTCGGTTTCGATTTCGATGCCGGAGTAACCTCGTCGGAAACCGCCATGGCCACCATTAATGACTAACACGAGCTCTCTTTCTCGGCCTACCCTATTCACCACCACCGTTCACAACCACCATCTTCTTCACCGTGTTCCTCCGTGCTCTGTTTTTCGAACTCGAGCACAACCACCGTACACCACCACCGAGCTCTGCCTCCGACCGCCCAGCTCACCGCCTTGAACCACCGCCGCCCAGGCCACCTTCTTCTTCTCGGCCCCCTGTTCTCTTCTCTTTTTCGGTTTCAGTTTCGGGCCGCCATTGAAGGCAAGCTCAAGCTCAAGCTCAAACTCGACCTCCGACCACCGGAGCCGCCTCAATGACTTGAAGGATCACCTGCTCGCCGGGGTTACGTTCTTCAGGCCGCCTCGCCCTCCTTCTCTCTCCCCTCGGTGCTCCCCTGTTTTCTGACCGTACAGCCACCATGGCAGCCACCAAGTTGGCCACCTTCTCGGTCCCCTGTTCACCACCGTGGCCTGCTCTACTTGCGGTCGTATTTTTATCGTCGGTAAGTTAAACCGTTTCAGTCCATAAAATTTATCGCCAAATGATTTTTGCCGACTTTAATCCCTGCGTGTTATGCATTTGACGAGGACTCGAGCTTGACGCCCTTGCCACTGTCGAGTTGGGTCGGACCAGATTTGTCGTGCTTTGGAAATCATTTAATTCGGGTTTTATTTGGAGGCCTCTGTTCGTGTGCCAATTTTTAGGTGACTCGATTCTTCCTTAAAATCTCTAACATTAACGTTTTGGTTTTATTATAATTAATTTGTTATTAAAAGTGAGCTAGTATGCATTAGACACGTATGAGTCCCGTTTCAGTTTAATTTGATAACTTTGTATGATTCGCTATAGTATGAAATTGGGTGTTAATTTTGGTTATAATATAATGTTGAATTGATTTGTGAAATATGATATTTATCTGATTTTGTGATAATATGTTTTGAGTGAAAATGTGTTGTTGAATTAATGTTGAATTTAATTGTAATATTATCGTGTTAAAATTATTTGTTATGTGTAAATTAAAATATACTTCCTCCATTCCATTTGATTCTATACGTTTGCTTTTTGCACGTACGTCGATACACGTTTTCTTTTGTTCATATCTTTAGTTACGTATTTCAAAAAATTATAAAAATTTGATATTAATAATGTATTCGAAAAGACAATTAAAACAAGATCCCACATGATTATGTTTTATTTTATATGTTAAAAATTATATCGACCATTATCCTCACTCGTGAATAGTGTCAAAAAACCAAACGTATACAATCAAACGGAATGGAGGAAGTATAAAGTTTATGTATCACAAGTATAAAATAAAACTTAAAATATTATTAAATAACTTAAGTAAATAAATTAAATTAATATAACTTATCTATCGTCACTAAAATGTTAAATCGAAATGTAACTAAAAATAAAGAATTAAGTTAAAAGAATATTAAGTTTAAATTAATATTAAATCATACTATAAGTAAAAATGTAAATTAAGTTACTCATATTAAAGTTTCTAAAATAAATAAT
Source organism: Dianthus caryophyllus (assembly GCA_023091065.1). Lineage (NCBI taxonomy): Eukaryota > Viridiplantae > Streptophyta > Magnoliopsida > Caryophyllales > Caryophyllaceae > Dianthus > Dianthus caryophyllus. The sequence goes on from CM041524.1 coordinate 26,906,897, forward strand.
TATATAAAAAGTCATATCTCACAACTACTATAAAGATTACTTTGTTAAAACTCTAAAATTTACAATGAACTTAAAATATACTAAATAAGTATTTAGTTAAAATAATAAAAAGAAATAAAGTACTTCGAAATATAAAATAAACCTAAGTAAAGCTTTTATTGAATAAAGTTAGAAATTTGTATTATAAATATGTTTAACAAAAAGACAAAGTGTTAAAATGGTAATCCTATAAAAAGATAAAGTAAAATGACTTAGTAAAAAAATTTTAAGTTATAAAAACCATAAAAAGAATTAATATGTAAGTGGAAGTATTATTATAATAAAATTAATTTCTAAAAGTTTACTTTTAGAAAAACTTGTAAAATTGAATACTATCATTAAAATTTAAAATATACTTTATTTTTATCAAGAATATTAAAATTTGACAAATATCGTTTAAGTAATATTTCTAAGTTAAAATAAATGTTATGAATACTAAATCACTTAACACTTTACGATTTAAATAAAAAGGAAGAAATAAGTGTGGGTTATAATAAAATTCAATTATTTATATCACTAATCACTAATTACTAATCTACTTTAAATTACTTAAAATTTAAATGAAACTTAATCAAACTTATAAATAAAATGAACTATTATTATTTACTAAAATATAAAATACTAATACATACAAGTATAATAAAATACGTAGAAGTATAAACTATAAAAATACGTACAAAGTATAAAAATACGCATACGTATAAAAATACGTACAAAATAATGAATAGTGAAAATATTTAAATTTACGAACGGACTCAAAATAAATATTTAAGTTTTCCCTATGTGTTATGCTTACCTGAAGAACTGCTAGAACTAATATTTCATTATACAAAGTTCGACGATATTATTTAAGTTTCAGAATTGTCACTTGATTTGAATAAACGAGGAAATAAGAAATTGAGAAAACGAACTACTTGAATAAAATACTTGGATTGTTCGCCATGTCGCGACTCTTGAATTTGAAGTTAATGAGGTAGCCGTCTATGGGGACTTTAGCTCCCTCCCTGTGTTGCTAAAGGCGATCTAATATTTTTATAAAGTATTATTTCGGTGCGGGATATTCAACCTCAGGGATGGGGCATACTTGATATCTCCGTGAGCCCATACTACGGTAATTGGAAAATCCAGCCCCACCCGGGGGTACCCGTCTAAGGTGATAGTCGTATTATTAGGTGACTACTTACTCGAGGGCGAGTATGATACGATCCTATCTATAGTGGTGTATGCATACATTAGACTCGGGATTTGGCTGTCCTTATCGCTTTAGGTATCTTTAGCCTGTCAGACACGTCCGCTTTGTTCCGCCCACGATAAACCTTCGCGGACGTCTAGTATGTCAGCCACGTCCGCTCTGTTCGGCCCTGTCTACTATTGCGTTTTACGTCTGCATGCTTCCGCCTCGCTAACGAACAATCATTAGTTAACGTATGAAGAATGTATTTTCCTTGTTTTGATTGATTATTGTCTGAATGACTTGATTGTCTGAGTATCGAAGTATGAATTGTTGAGAATGATCATTGATGAGGGTTGTGTGTTATATGATTTGAATTTTTCTCATGTTTGAATCATCAGAATTCTCTTATGTGTCATATGCCTACTTGCTAGTTGTTCTTTTTCCTTATTTATTATATATACCGCATATGTTTTAGAATTGCATGTATCGAAAGAGTGTTATGGAAAATGATAATTGGTTAAACGCAGGTACCCCGAGGACTATTGTTACTCAATGATAGGGCTGGTTTATCTTCTTTTGTACTCCTTTTGAGAGATTGTAATTCGAAGAACTCTGTTAATCTTAAACTCATATTATGCATATGGAGTTTGTAATACGATAACAGCTGGTTTTGTAATATTTAGACTTAATTAATTTTCCGCCTTAGTTTAATTAAAGTCATGAAAAACCAGGTTGTTACATGAGCTTTAATCAAATTAAGGAAATATAGGTTATCGTTGAATGATTAAGTAAAATGTTTAGAGGATTATGGATAACCTTATTGATATAGCTCATTTTTTTTAAAATTGTTATTATAATGTTAATAGATGAAACGGAAAGGTTATAAATCATCTTAAGAATATGATTCGAAATTGATAATAAGGGGTTATATAAAAAGGAGAAGGAAATGATATATGTATATATATACTTCGAATAGAGATAATTATAATAGGTAGGATAAATTTAAAAAGGTATTTAAAATTTAAAGAAAAGGAAGTCGAAACAAATAGGTTTTGAAAGTATCTAAAATTAAGAAATAAGGAATTTATGAAGCGAAGTGAAAATACGAAATCCAATTTAGTGATTAATACGTAGAAAACTAGAAGTTTTAAAATAGATGAGAATTCTTGGAAAGGTAATAATAAATTTTTGAAAATAATAAAAATAAGGTTCGAAAGTGGAGGAATTAAGAATAAACAATTTAAGAAACTTTAATATCAAAGATATTTCAAATGGCGAAACAAAACCTTTACGAGGCAAATAAGTAACTTTCGAAGATGTTTTTAAGACGAAATACGAAGGTAGATTTTCGAAGGTAGTTAGAAATTTATGATATTAAAAATTTAACATGAGATAGTAAGGCTAAGATTTTTAAAACTGATCAAGCTAAAAATATTTAAATTTAAAGGATGATTTTGATATGGTTGTAGAAATCTTCAACGTCCTGGAAGTTGTCTCAAATAGCATGTTCCTTGATACGTCTCTCTGCATGCGCTTCAGTCTTGTCTTCAAGTCTTATATTTGCGGGAAATGGAAGGAGATAAAAATTCATTTTATGAAGTCATTATAGGAGTATAAGTTAGGAACGTTTTATTTTAGAAGAAGAAAAATAATTTAAATAGATCGATTAAAATTTTCTTTTTGAACGAGTTAGGAAGATATAAATATGGACGTTTGAGGAAGTTATGGAGGTCTTCAAAACAACGGATTTCTTCAAGGTCCAGCGCGTCATTTCAGATCGTTCGACTCTTGATGCGTCCAGTTGCAAGTGCTTGAGTCCTTGTCGTCTCGTCTTCAATTTATACGTCTCGATCGTTGGTAACGTTAGTATAGAAGACTTGTTAGTCAAAGAGATCAGTCATAGAGCACTTAGCAGGTAAGCAACCACAAAGAACCTCAAGTCTAAGTCAGTCGGTCAATCCTTAAAATTCTACCCATTCTCACATTTAAAGCGTTCTAAGATTATTATTTTACCGATCTAGGATTTCTAATTCATTATTTGATCCTATAAGTCTATGCCTGACATATGTTATGAATGTCTGGCCCAGGTGTCGTCTCGCTATGTGAGATAACTTTAAGTCATTCACGGTCGCAAGACAGCTCTGATACCAACTGTAACAACCCGGTTTTTCGTGACTTTAATTAAACTAAGGCGGAAAATTAATTAAGTCTATATATTACAAAACCAGCTGTTAATCGTAATAAAACTCTAAATACATAGTACGAGTTTAGAATAACAGAGTATAAATTCAATTACATCCTCTCAAGCGTACAAAATAAAGAAGGTAAATTCTCCCCAGTATTCAATAGCGTTGGTCTCGGGGTACCTGCATTAAACTCTCATCATTTTCCCGCACACTCTTTCGATACATGCAATTTCTAAAGCAATATGCAGTATAAATAATGAATAATAAATAAGTAAAAACGATTAGCAAGTAGACAGGTAAAGCACATAAAGAAATCACATATTGTACAACACTCTCAATAATCATTCTCAGCAGTCATATTCCAACACTCATAAACTCAAGTCATCAAACAATACTCAATCAAACAAGACAAGGAAATACATTCAACATGTGATAACAAATGAGTCTTCATTAGCGAGGCGGAAGCATGCAGACGTAAAGCGGGCTATAGTAGACAGGGCCAACATACCTTGGACATGGCTGACATACTAGACGTCCGCTACAGGTTTCGGGCCAACATAACTTGGACATGGCTGACAGGCTAAGGATACCTAAGGTAATAAGGACAGCTAAATCCTTGTCTAATGTATGCATACACCATCTAATCGAGGATCATACGTATTCGCTATTCAAAAGGTATCACCGACGAAAAATACGACTATCACCTTAGACGGGTACCCCCGGTTGGGGCTGGAGTTTCCAATTACTATCTATGGGCCCACGGAAATATCAATGTTGCCCCATCCCTGAGGTTGTATATACCGTGCCGAATAGCAATCTTAAGATCGTTATAAGCCTTGGGCAACTCTGGTAGGGAGCCCAAGTCCCCATAGACAGCTACCTCGTTTAACTTCGAAATCAAAAGTCGCAACATGGCGAACAATCCAAGTATTTTATTCAAGTAGCTTATTTTCTCAATTTCTTATTTTCTCGTTCACTCGTAACATACATTACTTCTAAAACATAAATATATCGTCGAACTTTATATAATGAAATTTTAGTAACAGCAGTTCTTCAAGTAAACAGAAAGCATAGAAAAACTAAATTATTTATTTTGAGTCCGTTGGTAAATTTTGAATATTTGCACTATTCATTATTTTACTATTCATTGTATTTACTATTCATCGTATTTACTATTCATCGTATTTACTATTCATCGTATTTACTATTCCTCGTATTTTATACGTATTCGTATTTATACGTATTTTTATACGTATAAGTATTCTTATACTTAGTATTTATTATTTTATTTTCTTTATACTTAGTATTTTTATTATATTTTCTTTATACTTAGTATTTTTATTAAATTTCATTTATACTTAGTATTTTTATTATCTTATACACATTATTATACTTAGGAGTTTTCTTAGTTACAAATTTAAATTTTATTTTCTAAGTACAAAAATCTAGTTTTAAAGTCGTTAGGTTCGTTTTGTATTTAGCGATTTGAGAATTTATTTTAAATGTAAAACTCGATTTAAACTTAAGTACAAAATCTAGTTTCAAAGTTGTTAAGTTCATTTTGTACTTGGTCATTTTAAATAACATTTCAAAAGTAAAACTCGGTTAAATTTAGTCGTATACTTAACTAAGATTTTAGCGGTTTCCATTTTTAGTGAGGTTATCGTAGTTCATTTTAAATAGTCCGTATGTCCATATCCAATTTAAGCAAAGGTAGTAACACTCGATTTCATTCATTTTAATACATGTAACGTTTATTTTAATCGGTTTAGTTGATTCTTTTTATTAACGATTCATTTTACAATCTAATATAATCCTAATTACAAATCAACTTTAGTGATTAAGTGATAAATTCATTTTGATCAAAATTGACTCAAATAAAGTGAAAATGCCGTGAGTTATGTTATACTTAGCAATTTATTTCTTTTTTTGTTTTTATTAACAATTCATTACCTTAACTACTTTAAATTACTTAGGTGATTAAAAATAAAAGTGACAAATTCATTTTAGGTCTAAAAACAACCCTAAAACCGTGGCCCTTGTACATTAGTGTAATTTATTTCGTTTTCAAATTTTATCGGTTTTCGACCTAATATTTTTATATACTAATCATTTAAATTATACTAAAGCGATTTAACTAGTTTACGATTTTCACTAATTATTTTATTTCAATTATGAATAGTGATTTTACTCACTTTAATTTTCTAACTTTTCCATTTTAAAGATTTAGTTTATTTAACTTATAGATTTAGTTATGTGTTTATTCACTAATGGATTAAAACAACATTTAAGTCTAACTTTATAAAATTTATGAATCAAACTAGTTACATAAATGAAGAACACATGAGTTTTTCAAGAACACTCATGATTTTCTAAAGAACACCATTTTAACTCAAATTTTATATTATCGTTTTATTTTCCCAAATTTTTATAGCAAGTCCAATTTACCTTAACTAATCTTAATATGTTATTTAGAAAAATTAAAACTAAAAATTAGTCCATAAAAACCAATTTGGCCGTGTATATGTATGTATGTTCATGATTTTTGATTTTCGATTTTTATACTCCTAATTCAATAACTAACTTACTTTATCACATTTATATACTTAACATATGTGAAAATCATAAACAAACATTAACACACATAAGTAAAAATCATTTAAACACATGAATAACAACAAAAGTTCAAGAACACACATAATACATTAAAACACTTAAAAATTCATAACAAATTCATTTTAAATCCTAAACAAAAACTAATTATATCCTCATGTTCATTTCATTATAAGTATTTTAAGCATGCAATTTACAAAAATTAAAACGAAAAATTAGACAAAAATTAAGGGGGATGCCGTGTGGTTTTTCAATGTTACTCAAATATTATTTTTCGATTTTTGTCTCCTAATTTAACATATGAATACTAGGTGATATAATAAAACAATACATGCATCAAAAACAATAACACATAATCAAATTCGAGGCGCTTATCATATAAGTGTGCGGGAAGCACCTTAGTTAAGTTTATGAAAATGAGCTTAGTAGTTGTCGGGATCAATGATATGATCAAACTGGCTTAAATCGACTCCTCCACCTTGCTCCTCGTCTTTGATTAGGATTAGTACATAAAAATGAAATAAGCAAGTTAGTAATTTATTTTAAAACTAAACTAGCTAAACTAAAAATTTAAAGTGTAGTTTCATTTTTATGTTTAGGTTATGTTTTAATATTTTTATGATTTTGATTTATGTTCACATTTTAATTGTATGTAAAAAAGGAAGTGATTTATAAATATAAGTAGTGAAGAAGTATTTTGAAGAGCTTAAGTGAATTTAAAGACAAGAGATTATTAAAGCTTTAAAGAAGAAATTCAAGAGGAAGAGGATGAAGATCATGTTGGAAATGAAGAACACCAAAGGTTGTATTCTTACTTGGTAATAAAATGGTTTTTATTTAGAGAGAAAATGAGAAGTGTATTTGTTGTTGTGTGTGTGTAATGGTACGTGTAGTATGTAGTAGTAGTAGTAGTTGTTGTTTTGTTTTTATGTTGTAAGTTTTAAGTAATGTAATGTGTGTTTGTTTAATGTAATTATATAAACATTTAATTTTAATTAAGCTAGGAAAGGTGTAACACCCCGTGTTTTTGAAACACATTTTTATAAAAGAATTTAATTCCTTAGAATAAATTCATCCTTTTTCCTTATAATAAAAATGCGACTGAATTTTTTTCGCTAAACATGTAACCCTCCATGTTAAGTTAAGCCTTTTATAATTGCGCAAGTCTTTAATTTAATAATCTCGCTCAATATTTTTCTAACACAATGCGCTACAACTTTGCTCGCACCTGAATTAAAACTATTTTGATATACTTCAAATTTGAACTTTATTTTTACATATTCAAACTCGATAAATCAAATGAAACACCTACGACAAATTTCTCAACGACAAATTTTGGCACGCAAATCGAGGTCAAACATTGACTAAAAGACCAAGCCACCTAATTGTGATTAAGTCACCTAATCTTTTCTTAAATATACTTACTCATAATCCAAATCTAATTAAAGTAGTTTAAGCTTAATCATTTTGATTATTACTAACAAAACATTTTATATTATTATCAAATTACTATTTCACTTTGATTTAACTAACACTTTCACTAAAACTCGATATATTGAGTTACACTCAGCCTAAAGCGATAAACTTTTTGGCGTTTAGGTATAATGATTTAATTCGATAACATTCAACGAAAAAATATATATTTCAACCAAAGCGAGATTTTTATTAAAAATTTCGAGGATCCTAGACCCAATTTTTGTTTTGATCACCCTTCAACGTTTTTCTTCATTTTTTTTATTTTTGATCTTACTTCTGAACATTCTTTTAAGACTATATATTTTATTTCGAGACTTTTCGCGTCTTGTATAAATCGAAAATTTCAAAAAGCAAAAATCGGACCCTTGACTTGTGTGATGGCCGACCTGACTTGTAGCTCACTCTACATGCTTCACTTTACTCTTCCATTTTTTCTTACACACACCATGCTTTACTTACACACCTATTTTAGGCCATCATTTTGTTAATTTATATTTAACTTTATTTAAACAAACTAATTTCCTTTTTTATTTTTGTAACCCGTATAAATATATAGGACCTAACTTTCGAGGTCCGAAAAGTGGTCATCTGGGACTCAGGTGAGCGAAACAAAAGCCTAAACCACTTAACTTTTCGAGACGGATTTAATGACGCTATTTTCGTAGCCGTCGGATCTGCCTAGCTCGAGCTAAATTTTCTGCACTCTTCCATTCTCACTTTACTCACTCATACAAGTCTACACTCTTTTATTTTTGCCTTACTTGCACACATCAAATTCACTACACAAGCATGCTCTTCCAATTCTTACACACATGCTTCACCCTACACAAGCATGCTCTTCCATTTTGTTCACTTTACACAAGCATGCTCTACATTCTTACACCCTAGCTTATTTCATCATCACATCCTAATTTAATTAAATTGAACATTATTTTCTAAATAATAAACTTACTACAAAGATTACTAGTATACAACTTTAGTACTACACATTTCATTACACACAAAACACAAACAAACTCTTAACTCTTTTTCTCTCTAATAAAACCTAACTCAAGAACAAAGTAAGCCATGTTCTTATGCAACTCAAGAACACCATATGATCTTCATCCTCTTCATTTCATTTATTCCTTAAACTTTCATTCTTGTCTTTAAATTTTCTTAAGCACTTAAGTCATTTCTCCACCATTTTAATTAGTAATCACTTCCTCTTTTACTTGTAATTATTTTTGAACACAAAACAAATTAATTAAAATCTACTCACCACATAAAAATAAAAATGATACTACACTTGAAATTTTAGTATAGCTTACTTTAAATAATTACTAACTTAGTTTATGTTTCATTTGTATGTACTAATCTTTCCAAAGAAGAGGAGCAAGGTGGAGCCATCGATCTTAGTATCTTTGACCATATTATCGATCCCGATAATTGCTAGGATTTTATTTCACTAACCAAATCAAGGTGCCCCTCAAGACACTAGGTTTTAATTTTGTAAATCGCATGCTTTAAATGTTATGTGTTATAATTATTGTGTTTATGACCACCTAGCATTCATGTGTTAAATTAGGAGACAAAAATCGAAAAATGAATTGATGTGCTCACCTTAAACCCACTCGGCATCCCTCTTATTTTTCACTAAATTTTTCGTTTTAATTTTTGTAAATTGCATGCTTGAAATACTAGGTATAAGTTGTGTATGAAAATATAATTGGTTTATGTTTTAGACTAAAAATGAAATTGCTATGAAATTTACATGTTTTTAAAGTATATGTGTTCTTGAAAATAATGTTGTTATTCTTGTGTTTAAAATGATTTTACTTTTGTATGTTAATGTTTGTATATGATTTTCACATATGGTAAATATATAAATGATGTTAAATAAATTAGTTGTTGAATTAGAAATATAAAAATCAAAAATAAAATTTTGAACAATATATATATATACACGGTTTTGTTAAATAATTTGGACCAATTTTTAGTTTCAGTTTTTCTAAATAACATATTATGATTAGACTAGATTAATTGGACATGCTATAAAAATTTGAGAAAATAAAACGATAATATAAAAATTTGAATTAAAAAGTTCATATGAAAAATATTAGGGTTCTTCATATATTCAAGTGTTCTTCATTTATGCAACTAATTTGATTCATAATTTTTATAAAGTTTTACTTAAAAGTTGTTTTAATCCACTAGTGAATAAATACAATACTAATTATACAAGTTAAATAAGCTAAATCTTTATAATGAAAAAGTTAGAAAATTAAAGTGAGTAAAATCACTATTCATAAATGAAATAAAATATTTAGTGAAATTTGTTAACTAGTTAAATCACTTTAGTATAAGTTAAATAATTAGTATATAAAAACTTTAAGTCAAAAGCAGATAAATTTTAGAAAACAAAAATAAAATGAAATAGCACATGAGTGCCACGGTTTTAGGGTTAAAATTGGACTTAAAATGAATTTGTCACTTTTTATTTTTATCACTTAAGTGATTAAATTTGTTAAAGTAATGAATTATTAATAAAAACAAAAAAAGAAATAAATAACTTAATATAAATAAAGGCTACGGCATACCCATTGTTTTTGGGTCAATTTTGGTCAAAATGAAATTTACCACTTGGTCACTAAATTTGATTAGTAATTAGGATTATATTAGATTGTATAATGAACCGTTAATAAAAAGAATCAACTAAACCGATAAAAATAAACGTTACATTTATTAAAATGAGCAATGTCGAGTGTTACTACCTTTGCTTAAATTGGATTGAGACATATGGACTATTTAAAATGAACTACGACCACCTCGCTAAAATTTGAAACCGTTAAAATAATACTTCCTCCATTCCAATAGGTTCTTTACGTTTGCTTTATGCACGTACATCAATACTCGTTTTCTTTTGTTCATATCTTTGGTTTCGTATTCTTGAAAATTTTAAAATTTTGATATTAATAATGTGCTCGATAAGACAATTAAAACAAGATCACACATGACTATTTTTTATTTTGTATTTTAGAAGTTATATCGAAAATTCTACACACTTATGAATAGTGTCAAAAAAGTGAAACGTAAAGAACCTATTGGAATGGAGGAAGTAGTTAAGTATACGACTAAACTTAACCAAGTTTTACTATTAAAATATATTTCAAAATCACAAAGTATAACATGAACTTAACAACTTTGATTAAATTATATTTCAAAATCACTAAATACAAAACGAACTTAACGACTTTAAAACTAGAATTTTACACTTAGTAAATAAAAAGCTTAGTTTTATATCTAAAAATATCCTAAGTATAAAATTGGTATAAAGTATAAAAATACTAAGTATAAAGAAAATATAACAATAAATACTAAGTATAAGAATAAAATAATGAATACTAATGATACATGTACGTATAAAAATACGAATAAAATCTGAAGTATAAAAATACGCATACGTATAAAAATACGTACAAATACGAAATACGAAAATACGAGTACGATGAATAGTAAATACGATGAATAGTAAATACGATGAATAGTAAAATAATGAATAGTAAAATAATGAATAGTGAAAATATTTAAGACTTACGACGGACTCAAAATAAATATTTAAGTTTTCTATGTGCTTAGTTTACTTGAAGAAGCTGCTTGAACTAAAAATTTCATTATACAAGTTCGAGCGATGTTATAACTAATAAGAATTATAGCATGTGTTATGAATAATAAAATAAATAATGATTTAAGTGTTGAATACTTGGCGTTCTAGTTTTCCTCACATGTATAGAATAATACGTACCCTCATTTGAATTGCCCTTTCATTGACTTCACTTTGACTATCCACTCTAACTTGGGAACCGTTTGATTCTCTGCGGTTGTTTGGGTTGAATCCGATAGTGAGGAATTTATTCCTCATACTCGATATTCCTTCGACAACTTAGGGTTTGAATCAAAAGGCACGGCCTGACATGAGATTATACCCTTCGATTATACCGTTGTATGATTAGTACTCGGGTGTCTGCGATGTTAAACGCTATAGGGTCAGGATTGGTAAGGTAGCCGCATATGGGGACACTATCACGCTTATTAGGTGCTAGTGGTGCATTTAATGACTCTCACAGTCGTTATTTAACGTGATTTTAAGCCCTGGGTATCGATTCGTTCACGGGCCCATATGAGGTAACGGAAAATAGCCATTCCCATCCGGGAATGCATGCGTAGTGTAATAGTCGTACCAATAGGGTAGTGTGTGCATACAAAAGACAAGGGAGTGATCCTCCTTATTACCTGCTTGATATCGTTAGCATTTAAAGTCCGTTGATGTGACCGGCACGCTAATGCGCGGACGCTTATTAGGTCTGCATGTTTCCATCCTTGCTAGTTTGTTGGCTTATGGTCGTGTTTCATCTTAGATTATCCATGTTGTGTTGGATGTTAGGTAGCTGTATCTTATGCTACTTAGTGTTTGATCTGATGTACGAGTCTGAGTAACTAGTGCACTTTGATAGAAGATTATATGGGTAATTATCTATGAGAGTACACAAGCCACTCTGTAGTCAAGACTCGCGAGTATATGTTACTATATGAATAATTGAAAAGGGTCGACTACCCCGAATATGAATGAAATGATAATGATTTGCCTATATGATTATGAATTGAGATAAATTGATGATTCAATTGCTATGTTATATGATTTATGATATGTTATGTTTTATGAATTGCATTATCGTATGTTTTATTTGCGTTGATTTAATTACATGAGCATATGTTAATTATTATGTGTTTACCGCTATGGGTTTTATGTGGCTTAGCGTGTGCGGGGTCATAATCGAGTTTTAGCAGTGCGTTCAGTAGGTACCCCGAGGCTTTATTGACGATCTACACAAGGGGATTGAAGGCCTTATTTTATATTTTGAGAGAATGTAATCAATTAAACTCTGTTTTATCTATAACTCTTATTATGAATAATGAGTTGTAATACGATGACAGCTGGTTTTGTATTAAATAGACTTAATTAATATTCCGCCTTAGTTTAATTAAAGTCACGAAAAACCAGGTTGTTACAGTTGGTATCAGAGCTGTCTTGCGACCGTGAGTAGCTTAAAGTTATCTCATCTAGCGAGACGACACCTGGGCCAGACATTCATATTGTATGTCAGGCATAGACTTATAGGATCAAATAATGAATTAGAAATCCTAGATCGCTAAAATAATAACCTTAGAACGCGTTAAAAGAGAGGTTGGGTAGAAACATTAAGGACGGACCTACTAATCTTTTTGACTAACAAGTCCCTTATACTAACTTCACAAGAATCAAGACGGAAGAATCGGAGGCAAGACTGAAGCGCATGCAGAGAGACGTATCAAGAATCATGCTATCTGAGGCAGCTTCCAAGACGTCGGAGACTTCTTTAGCTTTAAAAATTCCTACAACCATCTATAACCGTTCTTTAATTATCCCCATCATTGCAACGCTTTTCAACTTTCGGACTTTCTAGACTATAAAATCTCTTGACATTTAATCTCTCCATGATTTTAGGATTTCCTTTTTACATTCTAAAATCCCTACTAATAAGGAGTCAATCTCGAAAAATTTTAACTTCTTCGAGACTTTTGATTTTCTGAATCAATAATCCTTTATAAATGACTCTGTAAACGAATGTTCTTTTCTCTCAACTTCGTAGAATGTGTTCAACCTTACTCTACGAATTCATAAACTTCTTTCTCTTTATTTCAAACCTTCTAACCTTATTCATACTATTCATAGTACCGAAGGCTAACCTTTATCAATCCTCAGACTCAACTCCATACCCCTTGAACATATATCTGAACTCTTATGTTATTTTCTGAGCTTGGTTTCTAACCCTCTGTCATAGTTCACTTCATTGAGAAGGAGTTAGGAAGCTTTGTAACTTTTGATTTTAATATCTTTTTCAGAATGGCTGCAAACGGTATCCCAGACAATGACCTTAACCAACAATTCCTCGAAGAAGAGGCAAGAAGAAGAGGCTTCGAGGACGCGATCGTCAAGATTGCTCGAATGTCCATCAACATCGGGGTGGTAGTAATAATCAATGCATTGAGAGGTTCTCAAAACACGCACCTCAACCATACTCGGGCTCAATCAACCCTACCGCTTACGATTGAATGGATTGAAGAAATGGAGAAATTTGTTAGAGCTCGATGAAGACACCGCCTACAGAGAAGGTGAATGTGGTAGCTTACTACCTCAAGGGAGAAGCCAACAGCTGGTGGCGCTTGATCAGGTCCACCTTTCCCCTGAGGATATACAATTGGAGCGAGTTCAAACTGCTGCTAGAGAACAAGTACTTCGGGGAAGAGCTAAGATGGGAGATGGAAGAGAAATTCAGGAACTTAGATCAAGGTGATATGTCTCTGCAGGCATACACCGAAAGGTATCAGGAGTTATCTAAGTTCGCTCCTAGAATATTAACGAACGACGAGGAACTTCATGACCCGTTATGTAAGGGGCATGACTAACGATCTTAGGATAAATATGAGCGGGTTCAACTGTAAGAATTTTGCTGAGGCTTATGAGAAAGCAACGAGCATCTGGGCGTCCATCCAGAAGGGAGTGGCTGAGGAGAAAAAGAAGAATAGGACTCTTACGCCTCCTGTGGCAAGTTCTAACTTCATCCAGAAGCCAACCTTCCAACCGAGGAATTTTCAGAGTCCAAACTTTCAAACCAGAGGTTTCAACAAGCCGGTTTATAACCGCAACAACAACAACTCGAACCAGGGAAGGCTGACTACAAGAGGTGGGAGGACTCCGCCGCCTATTGTGCGTTCGGACGATTGTCGTTTACATCACAAGGCTCTACACCCTGGGAAGCGGTCAACGGGTCACCATTTGTCTGCTTCTTACGCAAGGTAGAGGGACACAAGGCTAACGTGTGCCCACGTAGAAAGAAGCGATGGGAAGGATGAACACGGACCGCTACCGCAGATTAAAGTACAAGGGCGTGTTTACGTCTTGTCGAGGTTGACGAAGACAGGGATTGCCCTGGCGTGAGCGTCATCACGGGTAAATTTACGGTTAACTCAATACCTATCTTGATTTTATTCAATCTTTGGAGTAACTTTGTTCTTTAAATTTTAAGTACCTTTCGGACTGTCATACCCATTACAATCTTCCTCGTCAAAACACTCTTGCATATATCGTATCTAAACCCTTATTATAAATTCGGCATCATATCCAAAATACGGCTTATAACATTTCCGTTCCATCAAGTAACATTATAATAACAATTTTAAGAAAATGAGCTATATCAACTAGGTTATCCGTAATTCCCTAAAAGTTTATTTAACCATTCAACGATAACCTAAATTTTCTTAATTTCATTTAGTCTCATATTTTCCTTATGATCACTACGACTTTTACCTATTTTCCCGAAATGCCATTTTCATAAGGCTATATATCTTATGCATGTGATCAATAGAAACAATAATAATCTTATGTATATACGTTTAAAAATTCTTAAGGGGGTAGGACTATAATTTGACTATATTTAAGTCCTACTAAAATCTGAAATTTCTTATTTTCAAACTATTTTATGGTTAACATGTATTCTCAGAACTAAATAAGTTATTTTTATTCTTAAAACGCTTATTATTTTAATTTCATTTAATTAAAATTACAAAACTTCTAGGCCCTACCTTTTGTGAATCTCTTTCGCGTCATTTTCAAAAATATCATTCTAGTAACTTTCCCTGTTTATTTAAAAATCTCATTTATAAATCAAACGCGATTTTGTTCTCCAATATTTTCACTCTATCCGACGTTTCTATAGTAATTAGAAAACTCAAACTTTTCAAAAGTCTTATTCCAACAAAATCAAATGTTAGTATCCAAATTTATAAAATCGCAATATTCTCTCTAAGCCTTGTTTTAACCTTGAGCAGTTATTCACTCTTTCAAGTTTAGGGACTAAACTTTTCTTAGAGGTAGGATTGTAACACCAGTGTTTTGAAACACATTTTTATAAAAGAATTTAATTCCTTAGAATAAATTCATCCTTTTTCCTTATAATAAAAATGCGACTGAATTTTTTTCGCTAAACATGTAACCCTCCATGTTAAGTTAAGCCTTTTATAATTGCGCAAGTCTTTAATTTAACAATCTCGCTCAATATTTTTTTCTAACACAATGCGCTACAACTTTGCTCACTTTGAATTAAAACTATTTTGATATACTTCAAATTTGAACTTTATTTTTACATATTCAAACTCGATAAATCAAATGAAACACCTACGACAAATTTCTCAACGACAAATTTTGGCACGCAAATCGAGGTCAAACATTGACTAAAAGACCAAGCCACCTAATTGTGATTAAGTCACCTAATCTTTTCTTAAATATACTTACTCATAATCCAAATCTAATTAAAGTAGTTTAAGCTTAATCATTTTGATTATTACTAACAAAACATTTTATATTATTATCAAATTACTATTTCACTTTGATTTAACTAACACTTTCACTAAAACTCGATATATTGAGTTACACTAAGCCTAAACTGATAAACTTTTTGACGTTTAGGTATAATGATTTAATTCGATAACATTCAACGAAAAAAATATATATTTCAACCAAACGAGATTTTTATTAAAAATTTCGAGGATCCTAGACCCAATTTTTGTTTTGATCACCCTTCAACGTTTTTCTTCATTTTTTTTATTTTTGATCTTACTTCTGAACATTCTTTTAAGACTATATATTTTATTTCGAGACTTTTCGCGTGCGCGCAAATCGAAAATTTCAAAAACGAAAAATCGGACCCTTGACTTGTGTGATGGCCGAGCTCACTTGTAGCTCACTCTACATGCTTCACTTTACTCTTCCATTTTTTCTTACACACACCATGCTTTACTTACACACCTATTTTAGGCCATCATTTTGTTAATTTATATTTAACTTTATTTAAACAAACTAATTTCCTTTTTTATTTTTGTAACCCGTATAAATATATAGGACCTAACTTTCGAGGTCCGAAAAGTGGTCATACGGACTCGGAATTGAGCGAAACAAAAGCCTAAACCACTTAACTTTTCGAGACGGATTTAATGACGCTATTTTCGTAGCCGTCGGATCTGCCTAGCTCGAGCTAAATTTTCTGCACTCTTCCATTCTCACTTTACTCACTCATACAAGTCTACACTCTTTTATTTTTGCCTTACTTGCACACATCAAATTCACTACACAAGCATGCTCTTCCAATTCTTACACACATGCTTCACCCTACACAAGCATGCTCTTCCATTTTGTTCACTTTACACAAGCATGCTCTACATTCTTACACCCTAGCTTATTTCATCATCACATCCTAATTTAATTAAATTGAACATTATTTTCTAAATAATAAACTTACTACAAAGATTACTAGTATACAACTTTAGTACTACACATTTCATTACACACAAAACACAAACAAACTCTTAACTCTTTTTCTCTCTAATAAAACCTAACTCAAGAACAAAGTAAGCCATGTTCTTATGCAACTCAAGAACACCATATGATCTTCATCCTCTTCATTTCATTTATTCCTTAAACTTTCATTCTTGTCTTTAAATTTTCTTAAGCACTTAAGTCATTTCTCCACCATTTTAATTAGTAATCACTTCCTCTTTTACTTGTAATTATTTTTGAACACAAAACAAATTAATTAAAATCTACTCACCACATAAAAATAAAAATGATACTACACTTGAAATTTTAGTATAGCTTACTTTAAATAATTACTAACTTAGTTTATGTTTCATTTGTATGTACTAATCTTTCCAAAGAAGAGGAGCAAGGTGGAGCCATCGATCTTAGTATCTTTGACCATATTATCGATCCAGATAATTGCTAGGATTTTATTTCACTAACCAAATCAAGGTGCCCCCCCACACTAGGTTTTAATTTTGTAAATCGCATGCTTTAAATGTTATGTGTTATAATTATTGTGTTTATGACCACCTAGCATTCATGTGTTAAATTAGGAGACAAAAATCGAAAAATGAATTGATGTGCTCACCTTAAACCCACTCGGCATCCCTCTTATTTTTCACTAAATTTTTCGTTTTAATTTTTGTAAATTGCATGCTTGAAATACTAGGTATAAGTTGTGTATGAAAATATAATTGGTTTATGTTTTAGACTAAAAATGAAATTGCTATGAAATTTACATGTTTTTAAAGTATATGTGTTCTTGAAAATAATGTTGTTATTCTTGTGTTTAAAATGATTTTACTTTTGTATGTTAATGTTTGTATATGATTTTCACATATGGTAAATATATAAATGATGTTAAATAAATTAGTTGTTGAATTAGAAATATAAAAATCAAAAATAAAATTTTGAACAATATATATATATATATACACGGTTTTGTTAAATAATTTGGACCAATTTTTAGTTTCAGTTTTTCTAAATAACATATTATGATTAGACTAGATTAATTGGACATGCTATAAAAATTTGAGAAAATAAAACGATAATATAAAAATTTGAATTAAAAAGTTCATATGAAAAATATTAGGGTTCTTCATATATTCAAGTGTTCTTCATTTATGCAACTAATTTGATTCATAATTTTTATAAAGTTTTACTTAAAAGTTGTTTTAATCCACTAGTGAATAAATACAATACTAATTATACAAGTTAAATAAGCTAAATCTTTATAATGAAAAAGTTAGAAAATTAAAGTGAGTAAAATCACTATTCATAAATGAAATAAAATATTTAGTGAAATTTGTTAACTAGTTAAATCACTTTAGTATAAGTTAAATAATTAGTATATAAAAACTTTAAGTCAAAACCGATAAAATTTAGAAAACAAAAATAAAATGAAATAGCACATGAGTGCCACGGTTTTAGGGTTAAAATTGGACTTAAAATGAATTTGTCACTTTTTATTTTTATCACTTAAGTGATTAAATTTGTTAAAGTAATGAATTATTAATAAAAACAAAAAAAGAAATAAATAACTTAATATAAATAAAGGCTACAGCATACCCATTGTTTTTGGGTCAATTTTGGTCAAAATGAAATTTACCACTTGGTCACTAAATTTGATTAGTAATTAGGATTATATTAGATTGTATAATGAGCAGATTAATAAAAAGAATCAACTAAACCGATAAAAATAAACGTTACATTTATTAAAATGAGCAATGTCGAGTGTTACTACCTTTGCTTAAATTGGATTGAGACATATGGACTATTTAAAATGAACTACGACCACCTCGCTAAAATTTGAAACGGCTAGAATAATAGTTAAGTATACGACTAAACTTAACCAAGTTTTACTATTAAAATATATTTCAAAATCACAAAGTATAACATGAACTTAACAACTTTGATTAAATTATATTTCAAAATCACTAAATACAAAACGAACTTAACGACTTTAAAACTAGAATTTTACACTTAGTAAATAAAAAGCTTAGTTTTATATCTAAAAATATCCTAAGTATAAAATTGGTATAAAGTATAAAAATACTAAGTATAAAGAAAATATAACAATAAATACTAAGTATAAAAACATAAATAATGAATACTAATAATACATATGCGTATAAAAATACGAATAAAATCAAGTATAAAAATACTCTTGCGTATAAAAATACGTACAAATACGAAATACGAAAATACGAATACGTATAAAAATACGATGAATAGTAAATACGATGAATAGTAAATACGATGAATAGTAAATACGATGAATAGTAAAATAATGAATAGTGAAAATATTTAAGACTTACGAACGGACTCAAAATAAATATTTAAGTTTTCTATGTGCTTCCGTTTACTTGAAGAACTGCATGCACTAAAACTCTCATTATACAAGTTCGCCGATGTTATAAGTAATAAGAATTATAGCATGGGTTATGATTAATAAACTAAATAATGATGTACGTGTTGAATACTTGAAGTTCCTGTTTTTCCTCACATGTATAGAATAATACGTACCCCTCATTTGAATTGCCCTTTCATTGACTTCACTTTGACTATCCACTCTAACTTGGGAACCCGTTTGATTCTCTGCGGTTGTTTGGGTTGAATCCGATAGTGAGGAATTTATTCCTCATACTCGATATTCCTTCGACAACTTAGGGTTTGAATCAAAAGGCACGGCCTGACATGAGATTATACCCTTCGATTATACCGTTGTATGATTAGTACTCGGGTGTCTGCGATGTTAAACGCTATAGGGTCAGGATTGGTAAGGTAGCCGCATATGGGGACACTATCACGCTTATTAGGTGCTAGTGGTGCATTTAATGACTCTCACAGTCGTTATTTAACGTGATTTTCGCCCTGGGTATCGATTCGTTCACGGGCCCATATGAGGTAACGGAAAATAGCCATTCCCATCCGGGAATCTGTCGTAGTGTAATAGTCGTACCAATAGGGTAGTGTGTGCATACAAAAGACAAGGGTGATCCTCCTTATTACACCTTGATATCGTTAGCATTTAAAGTCCGTTGATGTGACCGGCACGCTAATGCGCGGACGCTTATTAGGTCTGCATGTTTCCATCCTTGCTAGTTTGTTGGCTTATGGTCGTGTTTCATCTTAGATTATCCATGTTGTGTTGGATGTTAGGTAGCTGTATCTTATGCTACTTAGTGTTTGATCTGATGTACGAGTCTGAGTAACTAGTGCACTTTGATAGAAGATTATATGGGTAATTATCTATGAGAGTACACAAGCCACTCTGTAGTCAAGACTCGCGAGTATATGTTACTATATGAATAATTGAAAAGGGTCGACTACCCCGAATATGAATGAAATGATAATGATTTGCCTATATGATTATGAATTGAGATAAATTGATGATTCAATTGCTATGTTATATGATTTATGATATGTTATGTTTTATGAATTGCATTATCGTATGTTTTATTTGCGTTGATTTAATTACATGAGCATATGTTAATTATTATGTGTTTACCGCTATGGGTTTTATGTGGCTTAGCGTGTGCGGGGTCATAATCGAGTTTTAACGGTACGTTCCCGTAGGTACCCCGAGGCTTTATTGACGATCTACACAAGGGGATTGAAGGCCTTATTTTATATTTTGAGAGAATGTAATCAATTAAACTCTGTTTTATCTATAACTCTTATTATGAATAATGAGTTGTAATACGATGACAGCTGGTTTTGTAATAAATAGACTTAATTAATATTCCGCCTTAGTTTAATTAAAGTCACGAAAAACCAGGTTGTTACAAAAGGTGATGATGAAGTTAGTAGTGTGTAAGGTGGATTAGACAAGTTACTAAAGGAGGTAAGGTGTGTAAGAGTAGGGAAGAAAATGGAAGAAGATAATGTTGACCAAGGGCCAAGAAAATTTCGGCCACCATCAATCACCAAGTCCCGATTTTTACGTTTTTGAAATTTTCGATTTGCGCGCACGTGAGAAGTCTCGAAATGAAATATATAGTCTTAAAATAGTGGTTCGAAGTAAGATCGAAAATAAAAATGAAGAAAAACGTTGAAGGGTGATCAAAACAAAAATTGGCCTTAGGATCCTCGAAACTTTGAAATAAAATCTTGTTTGATCGAAATATATATTTTTAGTGGAGATATTCTTGAATTAAATCATTATGCTTAAACGTCAAAAATTTTACCAGTTTAGGCTTAGTGTAACTCAATATATCGAGTTTTAGAGAAAGTGTTAGTTAAACCAAAATGGAATAGTAATTTGATATTATTATTATATGTTTTGTTAGTAATAATCAAAATGATTAAGCTTAAACTACTTTAATTAGATTTGGATTATGAGTAAGTATATTTAAGAAAGGATTAGGTGACTTAATCACATTTAGGTGGCTTGGCCATTTGGTCAACGTTTGACCTCGATTTGCGTGCCAAAATTTGCCGTTGAGAAAATTGTCGAGGATTCTTTGTTTGATTTATCGAGTTTGAAAATGTAAAAATAAAGTTCAAATTCAAAGTAATTCAAAACGGTTTTAATTTAGGTGCAAAATAACTTGTAGTATAATGTGTTAGGGAAATAAGTGAGCGAGGATGTTTAATTAATGATTTGCGCAATTATAAAGGCTTAACTTAACATGGAGTGTTACATGTTTAGCGAAAAAAAATTCAGTCGCATTTTTATTATAAGGAAAAAGGATGAATTTAATTTAAGGAATCAAATTCTTTCATAATATTTTGCTATAAAAAACACGGGGTGTTACATTATACGTATATGTACTTTATACTTTAGCATATATATATATTTTTTTATACTTAGTATTCTTATATTTATGATATTTGATTTAAGTACAAATCAAGCTTTATTCTCTAAGTACAAAAAAACCTAGTTTTAAAGTCGTTAAGTTCGTTTCGTATTTAGTGTTTTGAAAAATTATTTCAAATGCAAAACTCGGTTAAACCTAAGTATAAAATTCTAGTTTTCAAAGTTGTTAAGTTCATTTTGTACTTAGTGATTTTAAAATGTTATTACCAAAGTAGAACTCGGTTAAATTTAGTCATATACTTAACTAAAATTTTAACGGTGTCAAATTTTAGCGACGTTGTCGTAGTTCACTTTAAGTAGTCCGTATGTACAAATCCACATTTAAACATAGGTAGTAACACTCGACATTGTTCATTTTAATACGTGTAACGTTTATTTTTATCGGTTTCGTTGATTCTTTTTATTTACGATTCATTATACAGTCTAATATAATCCTAATTACTATTCAACTTTAGTGACTATGTGATAAATTCATTTTGATCAAAATTGACCCATTTTAATTAGGAAAACTGTGGCACTCTAATTAGTTTAGTTATTTATTTCTTTTTATGTTGTTATTAATAATTTAATACATTAACAATTTAAATTACTTAAGTGATAAAAGCAAAAAGTGATAAAATCATTTTAGGTCCAAAAATGACATTAAAACCGTGGCACCTTATAATGCTAATTCATTTTATTTTCGTTTTCTAGTTTATCGGTTTTTGACTTAAAGTTTTTATATACTAATTACTTAAATTATACTAAAGTAATTTAGACTAAGTTAAAATTTCATTAAGTATTTTATTATATTTATGACTAGTGTTTTCACACACTTTAAATTTCTAACTTTTGTATTTTAAGGATTTAGCTTATTTAACTTATATATTTAGTATTGTAATTATTTACTAGTGGATTTAAACACAATTTAACTTTAACTTTATAAACATTATGAATCAAACTAATCACCTAAGTGAAAAAACACATGAATATATGATGAACTCTAATATTTTTCATATGTACATTTTTAACTCAAATTTTTATATGTTTATATATTTTTCTCAAATTTTCCATACAAGTCTAATTTAACTATACTAATCATAATATGTTATTTAGAAAAATTAAAACTAAAAATTGGTCCATTTAAATTGATTATGCCGTGTATATTTATATATATATTCAAATTTTTATTTTTGATTTTTATACTTCTAATTCAATAACTAATTTACTCTATATCATTTATATATTTAACATATGTGAAAAATCATATACAAACATTAACATACACAAGAAAACCATTTCAACACAAGAATAACAATAATACTTCAAGAACACCATACTTTAAATACAATCAAATTTCATAGCAATTTCATTTTAAGTCCTAAACATATATTAATTATATTTTCATGTTCATTTCATTACTAGTATTCTAAGCATGCAATTTACAAAAATTAAAACGAAAAATTAAACAAAATTTAAGGGTGATGCCGTGTGGTATACATGTGCCATACTAATGTTATTTTTCGATTTTTGTCTCCTAATTTAACATGTGAAATACTAGGTGATAAAATAAATCATACATTCATCAAAACAATAACATATAAACAAATTCGAGGCGCTTATCACATAAGTGTGCGGGAAGCACCTTGAGTAGGTTAGGTTAAATGGAAATGCTCCTAGCAATTGTCGGGGTCGACGATATGATCGAATTGGCTCAAGTCGATGTTCCCACCTTGCTCCTCTTCTTTAGTAGATTAGTACATAAAAGAACAATAAGAAAGTTAGTAAATATTTTTTTAAGACTAAACTATCTAAACTAGAATTTAAAGTGTAGTATCATTTTAATTGTTTAGGTGATGATTTAATTCTTTTTTTGACTTAAATTTAGGTTCATATTTATTTGTATGTAAAGAGAGTAAATGAGTACTAAATATAAATGGTGGGGAATTATTTAAGTATTCTAGTGAATTTATAAACAAAAAAAAAAAAAAATGAAAGTTTAAAGAAGAAAAGCTAGAGGAAGAAGATGAAGATCATGGAGGATCTTGAGCTTGAAGATGAAGATGGCTTACAAGAGTATTTTGAGTATGAGTTTATTAGAGAGCAAGGAAGTTTGAAGACTTAGAAAAAAAAATGAAAAGTGTTGTGTTGTTTGGGTGTAAACCGTAGGAAGTAGTAGTAGTAGTAGTTGTTTGAGTTTTGTTTATCAAGTAGTTTAGTTGTGTGAATGTATAAGGGTTTAGTTGCATTATCATTTAAATACAAAGGAGCTAAGTGTGATGTAATAATATAGGGTGGCAAGGACTTGACAATGTAGTAAAAAAACATTAGGGTGGCTTGACTAATGTAACACCCCGTGTTTTTGAAACACAATATTATAAAAGAATTTAATTCCTTAGATTAAATTCATCCTTTTTCCTTATAATAAAAATGCGACTGAATTTTTTTCGCTAAACATGTAACACTCCATGTTAATTTAAGCCAATTATAAATGCACAATCATTAATTAAACAACCTCGCCCAACATTTTTCTAACACAATACACTACAAGTTATTATGGCACCTAAATTAAAACCATTTTGATTCACTTTGAATTTGAACTTTATTCTTTCATATTCAAACTCGATAAATCAAATGATGAGTCCTCGACAAATTTCTCAACGACAAATTCAGGCACGCAAATCGAGGTCAATGTTGACCAAAATGGCCGAGACACTCAAGGTGATTAGACCACCTAATTCCTTTTCAAAATATACTTACTTATTATCCAAGTTCAACTAAAACTAGTTAAGTTTAATCATTTTGATTACTACTAACCAAACATATTATAATATTATCAAGATACTATTCCTTTTTGATTTAACTAACACTTTAGGTAAAACTCGAAATAATGAGCCTCACCTTTTTCAAATCTGATAAACTATTTGACGTTTGAGTATAATGATTTAAATCGATAACACTCAACTAAAAAAAAAATATGTATATTTCGATCAAATAAATTTTTATTCAAGCTTGCGAGGAATCTAATACCCAATTTTTATTTTGATTTCATTTTGAAGTCTATTTTCATTTTTATTCTCGATCCTACTTCTATATTTTTTTTTTTGACTGTACATTTTCATTTCGAAACTTTTCGCGTGCGCGTAAATCGAAAAATCGAAAAACGAAAACCGACCCTATATTTGCTAGGGTGGCCGTGTGCCTTGGAGCCTCACATGCTCCATGTGCTTCCTCCTTATTCTATTACAAAGTCTAATGTCCTTTAGCCACCCTAAGCACATGCCTTTTGACTAAATTAGCATTTATTCAAAACACAACAACTACACTACATACACTACATCACACGTACAACACATACAAAACCACAATCACATTATTACTACTACTACATACTTACAACACTACAACAAAACACAACAATTTCATTACTACTACAACATCACTCGACATTCACACACAAACACAACACACTTAGCTTTTTTTTTCTCTCTACATAATCAAACACAAGAACTTACAAGCTCCTTCATCTTCAACCTTGAGTAAACCTCATGATCTTCATCTTCTTCCTCTAACTTTTCTTCTTTAAACTTTTAGTTAGCTAGTTTAGTTTTAATAAATTTTACTAACTTGTTATTTCCATTTTTATGTACCTATCCTAACCAAAGACGAGGAGCAAGGTGGAGCCATCGACTTGAGCCAATTCGACCATATTATCGATCCCGATAATTGCTAGGATTTCATTCCACTAACCTAATCAAGGTGCTCCATACACTATATATGCTAAGCACTTACACTTGAATGATTATATGTTATGTTTGAGTGTGTGTATGAATTAGTATATCACCTTAGAAATTGCATGACTAATTACAAGGCAAAAATCGAAAAAAATAAAAATATGTGTAACTATTAAAAAGCCACGGCCAACCCATGAATTTTCACTATATTTTTCGTTTTAATTTTTGCAAATTGCATGTTTAAAATACTTGTAATGAAATGAACATGAAAATATAACTAGTTTATGTTTTAGACTAAAAATGTTTTGATTATAAAATTTAAATCTTTTAAAATGTTCATATTTGTTCTTAGAGTATTGTTGTTATTCTTGTATGATTAATGATTTTCTTATGTATGTTAATGTTTGTATAAGTTTTTCACTCATGATTGAATATATTTATGATATAAGGTAAATTAGTTATTGAATTAGAAGTATAAAAATCAAAAACCAAAATTTATAAACATAATACATACCTCACGGTTTTCTCTATTAAATTGGACCAATTTTTAGTTTTAATTTTTCTAAATAACATATTATGATTAGTCTAGTTAAAATGGACTTGTAGGAAAATTTTGAGAAAATAATATAAACATATATAAATTAGACTAATTAGGGTTCATATGAAAAATATAAAAGTTCCTCCACATATTCAAGTGTACTTCCTTTAAATGACTAATTTGATTCAAAATAATTAAAAGTTTATTTTATTTTTAGTTTAAAGTCATTAGTGAAAAATTACAATAATAGTCATATAAGTTAAATAGGCTAAATCATCAAAATATAAAAGTTAGAAATTTAAAGTGAGTAAAAACACTATTCATAAATGAAATAAAATATTTAGTGAAATTACATTTTAGTTTAAATCACTTTAGTATAATTTAAGTAATCATAATATAAAAACTTTAAGTCAAAAACCGATAAATTAAGAAAACAAAAATAAAAAGGAATGGGTATAGAAGGCCACGGCCTTAGTGATGTTTTTGGACCAAAAATAAATTTTGTCACTTTTTATTTTTATCACTTAAGTAATTTAATTAGTTAAAGAAATGATTTATAAATAAAAACAAACAAAAAAAGAAATAAATAAACTAACTTATATAACCTCTCGGCATTTCATTTTATTTTTAGTCAATTTTGGTCAAAATGAATTTCTCACTTAGTCATTAAGATTGATTTGTAATTAGGATTATATTAGATTGTATAATGAACCGTTAATAAAAAGAATCAACCAAACCGATAAAAAAATTAAACATTACACGTATTAAAATGAATAATGTCGAGTGTTACTACCCTTGCTTAAATTTGGATTTGGACTCACGGACTATTTAAAATGAACTACGACAACGTCACTAAAATTTGAAACCGTTAAAATATTAGTTAAGTATATGACTAAATTTTAACCGAGTTATACATTTAAAATAATTTCTCAAATCACAAAATACAAAACGAATCTAACGACTTTAAAACTAGATTTTTGTACTTAGAAAATAAAAGTGATTTTGATACCTTAATAAAATATCTAAGTATGAAAGTTGTATAAAATATGAGTATACCAAGTATAAGAATAAAATAATGAATACTAATTATACATATGCATTATAAAAATACGAATAAAATACCAAGTATAAAAATACGAATAAAATACGATGAATAGTGAATACGATGAATAGTAAATACGATGAATAGTAAATACGATGAATAGTAAAATACGATGAATAGTAAAAATAATTAAAATTTACGAACAGACTCAAATAAAATATTTAAGTTTTCTATTTGTTTCTGTTTGCCTGAATAACTACTAGAACTAAATTTCATTATACAAGTTCGCCGATAATAATTATTATGAATTGCCACTTGAGTAATATAAGAATGAGAAAATGACAAGAAAGTAAGTTGAAATACTCGGGTGTCTGCGATGTTAGACGCTATAGGGTCAGGATTAGTAAGGTAGCCGCATATGGGGACACTATCACGCTTATTAGGTGCTAGTGGTAATTTAATGGCTCTCCTAGTCGTTATTTAACGTGATTTTCGCCCTGGGTATCGATTCGTTCACGGGCCCATATGAGGTAACGGAAAATAACCATTCCCCTCCGGGGAATCTGTCGTAGTGTAATAGTCGTACCAATAGGGTAGTGTATGCATACAAAAGACAAGGGACTGATCCTCCTTATTACCTGCTTGATATCTTTAGCTATTAAAGTCCGTTGATGTGACCGGCATGCTATTGCGCGGACGCTTATTAGGTCTGCATGTTTCCATCCTTACTGGTTTGTTGGCTTATGGTCGTGTTTCATCTTAGATTATCCATGTTGTGTTGGATGTTAGGTAGCTGTAATCTTATGCTACTTAGTGTTTGACCTGATGTACGAGTCTGAGTAACTAGTGCACTTTGATGGCGAATCATATGGGTGTTTTACCATGAGAGTACACAAGCCGCTCTGTAGTCAAGACTCGCGAGTTATGTTACTATATGAATAATTGAAAAGGGTCGACTACCTCGAATATGAATGAAATGATAATGATTTATTGAGCAAGATTGGTTATAAGTATTGCATGATAATTTGTTTGATTTATTCTTATGTTTGAATCATCCTGATTTTCTTGATATGCTTTACCTGTCTATTTGCTAATTGTTTTACTTATTTATTATTCATTATTTATACTGCATATTGCTTTAGAATTGCCTGTGTCGAAAGAGTGTTGCGGGAAAATGATAATTGGTTAAACGCAGGTACCCCGAGGACTTTTGTTATTCAATGCTGGGGATGGTTTACCTTCTTTTGTACTCCTTTTGAGAGATTGTAATCGAATACTCTGTTTATCTTAAACTCATATTATGTATATGGAGTTTGTAATACGATAACAGCTGGTTTTGTAATATATAGACTTAATTAATTTTCCGCCTTAGTTTAATTAAAGTCACGAAAAACCAGGTTGTTACAGTTGGTATCAGAGCTGTCTTGCGACCGTGAGTAACTTAAAGTTATTTCATCTAGCGAGACGACACCTGGGCCAGACATACATATTAATATATATGTCAGGCATAGACTTATGGGATCAAATAATAAATTAGGAATCCTAGATCGCTGAAATAATAACTTAGATCACTTTAAGTTGTGAGGATGGGTAGAAACCTTAAGGACCGACCTTTGAAAATAAACGGACTACTACCACAAATAAAATACACTAACTGCGTATGCTTGCTACTTGCCGAAGTGACTGACTCAAGCTAACAACTATCCTCGGATATAAAATCGAAATAATAAACTTAATTCTCGAGAAGTGGGACGCTGAAGGGGTACCAAACTATACGAAGTGAGGACATCTACCAATTTCTTAACCAATCTCACTAATGAAATTCTTAAACCTTTTTGATCCTGTCCTTGCTCGATCAAAAATTTATATTCCCTTAATAGCCATTTTATTCCCGTTCAAACAATATTTTCGTTGTTGTTTGACTCCTTTCCTTAAAATCCCTTGTAGATGTCATCAACCGGCGATTCACCAGCATGCGGAGACGGAAAGAGCAATCGTTCGATTAAGCAACGCGCCCTACGTGCCTTCATGCCTGCACTTTCGGATACCCCAGAGCTGGTATGGACTGACCCTGCCAGGATTGATGCTTACAGGAATTTCTTAGGAAATCCCCCGCGCACTTTCACAGGAGACCATGACACCTGCTTTAGTTGGATACACGAAGTGGAAGCAAAGTTCGTTGAGGCGGAGGTCCACGAAGAATGGAAAGTACGCTTAGCCCAGAGGTTCCTCAGAGGTGAAGCTTTCCATTGGTGGTTTACCGTGCGCCACCTGTCTACAGTACGAGGAGGAAAGTTTCACGGGTGGAACTTCTTCAAATGCGGCCTCAGACTCGCATGTCGTGCCATTGCTCAGGGACACACCTTTGACGATGAAGAGGAAGTCAGCGATGCGGAGTCCTCAAACGGGCTCTAAGTCCTTTTTAGCCCTATTAACTACTAGTACGGATAACATTTTGTAAAATCTCTAGATTTTTAACTACCTAACCTCAGTGATTTTGTATGACACTATTAGGAGTCGTTATCCCTACCTGCTACTTTCAGTTATCTTCCTAGGAAATGTATTAGATGCTTTTGCTACGCAAAATCTATGTAACCAACTCTTACCTTTTATTCTGTAATATGCCTCTTTTGGGAACTACTCAAATTCATATAGTCCAATATTTTCAGAATGGATGC
The DNA here is from genome assembly GCA_023091065.1 of Dianthus caryophyllus. Taxonomy (NCBI): domain Eukaryota; kingdom Viridiplantae; phylum Streptophyta; class Magnoliopsida; order Caryophyllales; family Caryophyllaceae; genus Dianthus; species Dianthus caryophyllus. The sequence continues at coordinate 26,936,611 of CM041524.1, forward strand.
AAACAACATAAACAATATGGCTGACCCTAATTTCGCTCAACATTTTGCCGAAGAGGAGGCAAGAAGAAAAGGGTTCGAAGATGCTATTACAAAGATTGCTCAAAACATGTGCCAACATCAAGGAGGCGGAAACAATCAGTCCGCATTTGAGAGGTTCTCCAAACACCGACCCCAACCATATTCTGGCTCTGTCAACCCCACAGTCTTGACAGAGTGGATTGAGGAGATGGAGAAGCTGCTAGAACTTAGCAAGACTCCACCTAACGAAATGGTGAACGTGGTAGCGTATTACCTGAAAGGAGAGGCAAATAGTTGGTGGCGCTTGATCAAAGCCCAATTTCCCCTAAGGCTCTATAACTGGAGCGAGTTTAAGACCATGTTGGAAAACAAGTACTTTGGAGAAGAGTTGAAGTGGGAAAAAGAAGAAGAGTTTAGGAATCTAACCCAGGGTGAAATGTCCCTACAAGCTTACACAGAAAAATATCAGGAGCTGTCCAAGTTTGCTCCTAAGATATTGACTAGTGAGGAGGAACTCGCAACTCGTTACGTACGAGGCATGGACAATAACCTGAGAATAAATATGAGCGGGTTCAACTGTAAGAACTTTGCTGAAGCCTACGAAAAGGCAACGTGTATCTGGGCCCCCATCCAGAAGAGTGAAGCTGAGGAGAAGAGGAAGAAGAGAACTCTTACGCCTCCTGTGGCGAGTTCTAGTTTTATTCAGAAGCCGACCTTCCAACAGAGGAGTTTCCAGAGTCCGAACTTTCAAAACAACAATTTCAACAAGCCGGTTTACAACCGAAACAATAACAACTCGAACCAAGGAAGACTGACTTCTAGCGGTGGAAGAGTTCCGCCGCCTATTGTACGTTCGAACGATTGTCGGTTCTGTCACAAGGCTCTACACCCTGGGAAGCAGTGCAACGGGTCGCCATTCGTCTGCTTCTTCTGCAAGGTAGAGGGACACAAAGCTAACGTATGCCCAAAGAAAGGGACGATGGAAAGAGTAAACACGGGACCGCCGCCTGCGGTTAAGGTACAAGGACGTGTTTACGTTTTGTCAGAGGTTGACGAAGACACCGAGGGTTGCCCTGACGTAGAAGTCATCACCGGTAAATTTCTGATTAACTCAGTACTTACCTTTGTCTCTTTCAACACATGTACATCCTTGTCTTTTATCTCGTCAAAGTAGTTAACAAGATCCAAACTCACAAAACCCAAACAAATCAAACTAATATACCTCTACAAAAGGGTAAAAATATTCTTGTTCTACAAAGTACAATAATGTACGATTTTCAGTCCATCACACAAATTGCCTTTACGATCTCCTACATTTCGAATTCTTATCACTCTCATAATATATTCCTAAAAAAAAAAAAAAAAAAAAAAAAAAAAAAAAAAAATTTTTTCATACGTTCTCTATAAAAACATACTTTTGAAAATTTATTACTTGCGCCGTAAAATCTTTGTAACATAATTTGAATTACTTTTGAAACCCCATGGTTCAAACTTTTCATTCCTTTGTTTCTAAAATCATCGAAATTGCTTTATTTCTTCTATTTTAGAAATATATACAACAATGTTATCTACGTCATCAATTATTATAAATTTTCAATCTTACCCGAAGTGTGATTTATAACATTTCTGTTTCATCTAATAACATTATAATAATAATTTTAAGAAAATGAGCTATATCAACAAGGTTATCCATAATTCTAGAAAATTTTTATTTTATCATTCAACGATAACCTATATTTCCTTAATTTCAGTAAAGCCCATATTCTCCTTATGATCACTACGACTTTTGTCTATTCCCTAATGGCCATTCCTTTCCTAAGGCTATATACCTTATTTAAGTGGTCATTAAAAGTAAAGATAATAATATTAGATATATACGTTTAAAATTTCTTAAGGGGGTAGGACTATAAATTAACTATATTAAAGTCCTACTAGAATCTGAAATTTCTTATTTCGATCCATTTTATGATTAACATGTATTCTCAAAACCAAATAAATTATTTTTATTCCTAAGACTCTTAGTATTTTAACTCTATTTAAATTCGTACAAAACTTCTAGGCCCTACCTTTTTGAAAACGTCTTTCTCGCAGATTTTGAAAATGTTAATGCAGCAAGATTTAGATATTAATTCGAAAAAAGAATTATTTATATTTCAAAATTATTAAATTCATCAATCTTTCCTTTTTAGAAAATTCATACCCAATCAAGAGCAATATTACTATTTCAATTCAAAAAAAAATCTTGATGTTTTCTCCAACTGTTTTTAATCTCGAGTACTTATCCATCCTATCCAAGTTTCGGGGACGAAACTTTTCTTAAGGGGGTAGGATTGTAACACCCCGTGTTTTTGAAACACAATATTATAAAAGAATTTAATTCCTTAGATTAAATTCATCCTTTTTCCTTATAATAAAAATGCGACTGAATTTTTTTCGCTAAACATGTAACACTCCATGTTAATTTAAGCCAATTATAAATGCACAATCATTAATTAAACAACCTCGCCCAACATTTTTCTAACACAATACACTACAAGTTATTATGGCACCTAAATTAAAACCATTTTGATTCACTTTGAATTTGAACTTTATTCTTTCATATTCAAACTCGATAAATCAAATGATGAGTCCTCGACAAATTTCTCAACGACAAATTCAGGCACGCAAATCGAGGTCAATGTTGACCAAAATGGCCGAGACACTCAAGGTGATTAGACCACCTAATTCCTTTTCAAAATATACTTACTTATTATCCAAGTTCAACTAAAACTAGTTAAGTTTAATCATTTTGATTACTACTAACCAAACATATTATAATATTATCAAGATACTATTCCTTTTTGATTTAACTAACACTTTAGGTAAAACTCGAAATAATGAGCCTCACCTTTTTCAAATCTGATAAACTATTTGACGTTTGAGTATAATGATTTAAATCGATAACACTCAACTAAAAAAAAAATATGTATATTTCGATCAAATAAATTTTTATTCAAGCTTGCGAGGAATCTAATACCCAATTTTTATTTTGATTTCATTTTGAAGTCTATTTTCATTTTTATTCTCGATCCTACTTCTATATTTTTTTTTTTGACTGTACATTTTCATTTCGAAACTTTTCGCGTGTGCGTAAATCGAAAAATCGAAAAACGAAAACCGACCCTATATTTGCTAGGGTGGCCGTGTGCCTTGGAGCCTCACATGCTCCATGTGCTTCCTCCTTATTCTATTACAAAGTCTAATGTCCTTTAGCCACCCTAAGCACATGCCTTTTGACTAAATTAGCATTTATTCAAAACACAACAACTACACTACATACACTACATCACACGTACAACACATACAAAACCACAATCACATTATTACTACTACTACATACTTACAACACTACAACAAAACACAACAATTTCATTACTACTACAACATCACTCGACATTCACACACAAACACAACACACTTAGCTTTTTTTTTTCTCTCTACATAATCAAACACAAGAACTTACAAGCTCCTTCATCTTCAACCTTGAGTAAACCTCATGATCTTCATCTTCTTCCTCTAACTTTTCTTCTTTAAACTTTTAGTTAGCTAGTTTAGTTTTAATAAATTTTACTAACTTGTTATTTCCATTTTTATGTACCTATCCTAACCAAAGACGAGGAGCAAGGTGGAGCCATCGACTTGAGCCAATTCGACCATATTATCGATCCCGATAATTGCTAGGATTTCATTCCACTAACCTAATCAAGGTGCTCCCGCACACTATATATGCTAAGCACTTACACTTGAATGATTATATGTTATGTTTGAGTGTGTGTATGAATTAGTATATCACCTTAGAAATTGCATGACTAATTACAAGGCAAAAATCGAAAAAAATAAAAATATGTGTAACTATTAAAAAGCCACGGCCAACCCATGAATTTTCACTATATTTTTCGTTTTAATTTTTGCAAATTGCATGTTTAAAATACTTGTAATGAAATGAACATGAAAATATAACTAGTTTATGTTTTAGACTAAAAATGTTTTGATTATAAAATTTAAATCTTTTAAAATGTTCATATTTGTTCTTAGAGTATTGTTGTTATTCTTGTATGATTAATGATTTTCTTATGTATGTTAATGTTTGTATAAGTTTTTCACTCATGATTAAATATATTTATGATATAAGGTAAATTAGTTATTGAATTAGAAGTATAAAAATCAAAAACCAAAATTTATAAACATAATACATACCTCACGGTTTTCTCTATTAAATTGGACCAATTTTTAGTTTTAATTTTTCTAAATAACATATTATGATTAGTCTAGTTAAAATGGACTTGTAGGAAAATTTTGAGAAAATAATATAAACATATATAAATTAGACTAATTAGGGTTCATATGAAAAATATAAAAGTTCCTCCACATATTCAAGTGTACTTCCTTTAAATGACTAATTTGATTCAAAATAATTAAAAGTTTATTTTATTTTTAGTTTAAAGTCATTAGTGAAAAATTACAATAATAGTCATATAAGTTAAATAGGCTAAATCATCAAAATATAAAAGTTAGAAATTTAAAGTGAGTAAAAACACTATTCATAAATGAAATAAAATATTTAGTGAAATTACATTTTAGTTTAAATCACTTTAGTATAATTTAAGTAATCATAATATAAAAACTTTAAGTCAAAAACCGATAAATTAAGAAAACAAAAATAAAAAGGAATGGGTATAGAAGGCCACGGCCTTAGTGATGTTTTTGGACCAAAAATAAATTTTGTCACTTTTTATTTTTATCACTTAAGTAATTTAATTAGTTAAAGAAATGATTTATAAATAAAAACAAACAAAAAAAGAAATAAATAAACTAACTTATATAACCTCTCGGCATTTCATTTTATTTTTAGTCAGTTTTGGTCAAAATGAATTTCTCACTTAGTCATTAAGATTGATTTGTAATTAGGATTATATTAGATTGTATAATGAACCGTTAATAAAAAGAATCAACCAAACCGATAAAAAAATTAAACATTACACGTATTAAAATGAATAATGTCGAGTGTTACTACCCTTGCTTAAATTTGGATTTGGACTCACGGACTATTTAAAATGAACTACGACAACGTCACTAAAATTTGAAACCGTTAAAATATTAGTTAAGTATATGACTAAATTTTAACCGAGTTATACATTTAAAATAATTTCTCAAATCACAAAATACAAAACGAATCTAACGACTTTAAAACTAGATTTTTGTACTTAGAAAATAAAAGTGATTTTGATACCTTAATAAAATATCTAAGTATGAAAGTTGTATAAAATATGAGTATACCAAGTATAAGAATAAAATAATGAATACTAATAATACATGTACGTATAAAAATACGAATAAAATACCAAGTATAAAAATACGAATAAAATACGATGAATAGTGAATACGATGAATAGTAAATACGATGAATAGTAAATACGATGAATAGTAAAATACGATGAATAGTAAAAATAATTAAAATTTACGAACAGACTCAAATAAAATATTTAAGTTTTCTATTTGTTTCTGTTTGCCTGAATAACTACTAGAACTAAATTTCATTATACAAGTTCGCCGATAATAATTATTATGAATTGCCACTTGAGTAATATAAGAATGAGAAAATGACAAGAAAGTAAGTTGAAATACTCGGGTGTCTGCGATGTTAGACGCTATAGGGTCAGGATTAGTAAGGTAGCCGCATATGGGGACACTATCACGCTTATTAGGTGCTAGTGGTAATTTAATGGCTCTCCTAGTCGTTATTTAACGTGATTTTAAGCCACTGGTATCGATTAGTTCACGGGCCCATATGAGGTAATCTGAAAATAACCATTCCTCAGGGAATCTGTAAATGATGTAATAGTCGTACCAATAGGGTAGTGTATGCATACAAAAGACAAGGGACTGATCCTCCTTATTACCTGCTTGATATCTTTAGCTATTAAAGTCCGTTGATGTGACCGGCATGCTATTGCGCGGACGCTTATTAGGTCTGCATGTTTCCATCCTTACTGGTTTGTTGGCTTATGGTCGTGTTTCATCTTAGATTATCCATGTTGTGTTGGATGTTAGGTAGCTGTAATCTTATGCTACTTAGTGTTTGACCTGATGTACGAGTCTGAGTAACTAGTGCACTTTGATGGCGAATCATATGGGTGTTTTACCATGAGAGTACACAAGCCGCTCTGTAGTCAAGACTCGCGAGTTATGTTACTATATGAATAATTGAAAAGGGTCGACTACCCCGAATATGAATGAAATGATAATGATTTATTGAGCAAGATTGGTTATAAGTATTGCATGATAATTTGTTTGATTTATTCTTATGTTTGAATCATCCTGATTTTCTTGATATGCTTTACCTGTCTATTTGCTAATTGTTTTACTTATTTATTATTCATTATTTATACTGCATATTGCTTTAGAATTGCCTGTGTCGAAAGAGTGTTGCGGGAAAATGATAATTGGTTAAACGCAGGTACCCCGAGGACTTTTGTTATTCAATGCTGGGGATGGTTTACCTTCTTTTGTACTCCTTTTGAGAGATTGTAATCGAATACTCTGTTTATCTTAAACTCATATTATGTATATGGAGTTTGTAATACGATAACAGCTGGTTTTGTAATATATAGACTTAATTAATTTTCCGCCTTAGTTTAATTAAAGTCACGAAAAACCAGGTTGTTACAACTAAAGTAGTAGGAGAAAAAGCAAGAACATCACATGGAGCTAGGAGGAGACTAAAACATGTTTGGTGTTTGTGGGTGTGTTAGTACGTATGAATGTAGTAAGGTAGTAGTTGTGTTTGTTTTGGTTGTAAGTTTAAGTAGTGTAATGTAATAAAGTAGTAGTAGTTGTTGTGTTGGTGTTGTACGTAAATTGTAGTAGTAGTAATGTAGTTGTATGTTTTGCATTATGTAGGAAGTGTGAAAGCAAAGGTTTAAACAAGTTGTATAAAGCAAGTCATAATGGTCAAGCTTAGGATGATGTATGTTAAACTAGGGTGGCAAGGGATTAGACAATGTAGTAAAATGAGGAAGAGAATGGAAAGCATCCTTGAGCCTTGTAACTTGACTAATCTCGGCTCAAGTGGACCAAGTTGGGTCGATTTTTGTTTCTCAGATTTTTCGATTTACGCGTATGCGAAAAGTCCTAAAATAAAATATATAGTCTTAGAATAATGTTTAGAAGAAAGATCGAAAATAAGAATGAAAATAAAACTCAAAAGGAAGCCGAAAGAAAAAAAATTGGGTACTAGGTTCTCGAAATTTTGAAATAAAATCTTACTTGGTCGAAATATATATTTTTTTTTGTTGAATGTTATCGAATTAAATCATTATGCTCAAACGTCAAAAAGTTTATCAGTTTTGACTTAGTGAGACTCAATATATTGAGTTTTTGTGGAAGTGTTAGCTAAATGGAAAAGGAATAGTAATTTGATAATAATATAATATGTTTTGTTAGTAATAATCAAAATGATTAAGCTTAAACTACTTTAATTAGATTTGGATTATGAGTAAGTATATTTAAGAAAAGATTAGGTGACTTAATCACACTTAGGTGGCTTGGCCATTTAGTCAAAGTTTGACCTTGATTTGCGTGCCAAAATTTGTCGTTGAGAAATTTGTCGAGGATTCATCGTTTGATTTATCGAGTTTGAATATGAAAGAATAAAGTTCAGATTCAAAGTAATTCAAAATGGTTTTAGTTTAGGTGCGAGAAAAGTTGTAGCGTATTGTGTTAGAAAAATATTGAGCGAGATTGTTTAATTAAAGACTTGCGCAATTATAAAAGACTTAACTTGACATGAAGTGTTACATGTTTAACGAAAAAAATTCAGTCGCATTTTTATTATAAGTAAAAAGGATGAATTTAATTTAAGGAATTAAATTCTTTCATAATATTTGGTGATAAAAACACGGGGTGTTACAATTTCATTCTTTGGGAGGAGTTCAAACTTCGCTTACGCGAAGTATTTTTTGCTATTAAGCAGGGTTATACCTTCCTAGAGGACGCCGCCTAGTGTAGTTGGTTACAATAATATTTTGAGAAAAATGAATTTGTTTAACAAATATTTCATTCGTGTGCAATAATTAAAAACTATTTTTAATTGTTTGTCTAAATTCTACGTACCCTTAGCTTTGATTTTTTACGACGACCCTTTATATATTATTGTGTGTGTATGCTTAAGTTTAATTTATTGGGCTTAAGTTTAATTTATTGGGTGAATATTTGATTATGTGTGTATGTATGCATGTGTTTAATTTATTATGACCCTTTATATATTATTGTGTATGTATGCATGTGTTTAAATATATATATATATTTAATTAATATGTAAAAATCTAATTTGAATGTGTCAAATATATATATTTTTGTAGGAATTAAAAAATTATATATTATGACGACTCGAACTTGGATGATCAACGCAAAAAAGGGTGATCCAGAGTATGAGGCCGGTTTAGCTGAATTTTACGATTTCGTATCGACTCATATGGAAACTAAAGGTTCTTCTATGATTCCGTGTCCTTGTGAGAGGTGTATTAATATAAAGTATATGAGTTTACCTTACGTTAAAATTCACCTAGAGAAGTATAAATTTAGTAAATATTACACGCATTGGTATCTTCACGGGGAATCGTTAGAAGGAGACGAGGGTGGTAATAAAGTCGTCGAGCAAGCAGATGATGAGATAATAGGCCGAGGGGGCGAATACGATCACGAGATTCTCGACCAAATTCTTCATGACGTGGAAGTATCAGTCGATACTAATAATACATCCTCGTCTGATGATGAAGTTGGGGTTGAATTGAACGATGATCTTTGTAAATTCCGTGGCGATCTTTGATGCTAATACTTTCAATCACGACAATGATTATGACGCATTATTTGGGGACTTTCGGGATATATTACTAGGTGATGCGACAAATAATTCAATTGCACAGGAAGAACTAGAAAAAAATTGCGTGATTCAAACGCCTTTGTATCCGGTTGCAAGAAATATTCAAAGTTGTCATTTGTGGTCAAGTTGTACAATTTGAAGGGGCAAATAATTGGGCGATAAGGGTTTTGGTGATCTACTTGAATGTTTGAGTGACATGTTTTCCGAAGGTAATGTCTTACCTAGTAGGACCTATGACGCCAAAAATTAATAAGAGAGCGGGAATGAAATACGAGAAGATACATGCTTGTTCTAATGATCGCATATTGTACCAAAGCAATACAAGGACTTATCTTATTGTCAGAAATGTAATGAATGGCGTTATAAGGGCAAGGAAGGAATTCTGCGAAACTTATGTGGTATTTTTCGCCACTCCCAAGATTTACTCGAATATATGCGAATCCGTAAGATGCTCGGATGATCTTTGTGGCATATGATTGGAAGAATGGCGATGGAAAGTTAAGACACCCTACCGACGGTGTTCAATGGAAGTCTTTCGACGAGATGTATCCAGATTTTGCGAAAGACCCTAGAAACGTACGCCTTGCACTTTCAACAGATGGAATGACCCCCATGGAAATATGAGTAGCCAACACAGCACATGGCCGGTAGTGTTAGCTATTTATAATTTACCCCCATCTGTTTGCATGAAGCGTAAATATCTGCTGTTGACGTCTATAATTTATGGTCCTAAACAACCTGGAAATGATATAGATGTTTACTTGGAGCCCCTTCTCGATGATCTAAAGCTGTTGTGGGATCAGGGGATACAGGTGTTTGATGCTTTTAAGAAGGAGACTTTCAATTTGAGGGCAATGTTATTGTGCACTATAACTGATTTCCCGGCTTACGGTGACCTATCTGGACATACTGTGCATGGGAAAGAGGCTTGCCCGTTATGCGGCGAGGACATCGACTCCGAATATTTGAAATGTTCTCGAAAGCAGGCTTACCGTGGATTCCGCAGGTTCTTACCCCCCGATCATCGTTATCGCAGGCAACAAAAAGCGTTTAACGGAAAATCCGACCACCGTCTACCTCCTAAGATTCTGAGTGGCCATGAAATTCTAGAGAAGGTTAAAGATATCGGCATAACATACGGAAAAAAGGGTTCTAAGTTGGCGACACGTGGGTATAAGAAAAAGTCAATATTCTTCGACAAACTACAGATCGCACCACTGCTGGTGAAGGCTTTGTTTAGATATCATGCACACCGAGGAGAATGTTTGTGTTAACATCACAAATACCCTTTTAAATGTTCCGGGTAGGTCAAAAGACAACAAGGCTGCTAGGGATGATATGGTCGAGATGGGTATTAGACCCGAGTTAGTACCAGTAAAGAAGGGATCACGTATTTTCTTGCCCCCAGCAGCTCATACACTTTCACGAAAGGAGAAAATCTCGTTTTTGGAGTGTTTAAAGGGGATTAAGGTGCCAGAGGGATATTCCTCAAACATCGGCCACTGGTATCGATCACGAGGACTTGAAGTTGTGTGTTTAAAGTCACACGACTGTCACACTTTGATGCAACAATTACTGCCCGTTGCCCTTCGTTGTGTTTTACCGAAAAAGGTACGATATGCAATTACTAGATTTTGCTTCTTCTTCCAGTCCATGTGCGACAAAGTGATTGACCCCAGTGAGACTGCGACTTTACAAAAACTTCGTCACAACTCTTTGTCAACTTGAAATGTATTTTCCACCCTCCTTTTTCACTATCATGGTCCATCTGACCGTTCACTTAGTCAGGGAGGTGGAGTATCTTGGTCCTGTATACCTGAGATATCAGTATCCGTTTGAGAGATTGATGAAAGTTTACAAGGGTTACAGCTCTAACCGTTACCGTCCAGAAGGGTCAATCGCTGAGCGTGCAATAATCGATGAAGCTCTATCGTATTGTTATGACCATCTTTCAAGAAATGAGTTAGTTGGTGTTCCTAAGCATCGTCACGATGGATCGGATGAAAGGAAAGGGGATCGGAAGGGCGTGGCCGTAAGGATATGAGCCGTGAAATGTTGCATACAGCTCACACATACGTTCTCCATAATGACGATGATGTCCAACCGTTCATTGATCAACACCGAACTGAAATTAAAGCTGCTCACCCAACTAAAAGCGAGATGTGGATTGCGAATGAGCAGAATCGGACTTTCAGTCAATGGTTTCTGAGAATATCGTTAGACCAAGCACATGATGAAGAAGAGGGCGAAATCATTTACGGTCGAATGTTGCGTCTCGCCCTAGGTCCAAACACTCAAGCAACTTTTTACACAGGTTATGCTATTAATGGACATACCTTTTATACCAGCCAACAAGATGAGTCAAGTACTACTCAAAACAGTGGTGTATGCGTGGAAGCGGAGGCAATGCACTTTGCTAGTTCTAAAGACAAACGGCCTGTGTGGGGTAAAATGCACTACTATGGAGTCGTCGAAGAAATCATGGTATTAGATTATGATGATTTTGAGATTCCTTTATTCATTGCAAGTGGGTTGACAACAGCAACGGTGTGCGTAAAGGCGATTTAGGTTTTACGTTGGTCAACCTTGAAAAAACCGGTTTTAAACAAGATCCTTACATTATGGCTTCACAAGCTAAGCAGGTCTTCTATGTTGTTGATCCTAGCGACAAGAAATGGTCAATTGTTCTATCTACACGTAGTAGAAATGCTAATAGAGGTGATGACGATGAGTTTGAAGAAGTTGTTTTTGAGGGAATGGATCGTCGTATTGCATCTCAAATCGATGATGATGATCAAGACGAAACAATTCCGAGCCATTATGTACGAGACGACCATGACGAAGGAATATGGATTAATGAAGATACTACCGGTCCATCCAAGAAAGCGTCTTGATCTTGAGTAAGAATTGAATTTAATTCCAAGTCTATTTATATATATGCTAGCTAATCTTGATTAGAAATTATTATAAGTTAATTTTTTTTTTTTCCTTACGTGCAGGTTCTTGTAATTTTTTAATATAATTAAGCACGATAAGGACTCGCACGATAATTTTAAACGCAAAAGATCCAGATTTAACCAAGGCGATGGCGGCTTACGTGCAGGTTCTTGTGATTGGTGTAGTTTTTCCTTACGTGCAGGTTCTTGTGATTGGTGTAGTTTTTCATTGTTGGATTTTATTGTATTTATCGTAGTTCGGTACTAATAAACGTTGTAAATTAATTTGCGATCGATTATTATTAATTATTATTACAATATATTTTCATTTGATGGCCAATATATAATTAGTAAAATAATTATAATATAATCCAACAATTATACAAATTGATTATGTAATTTAGAAATTATTTTTGTAACAACCCGGTTTTTCGTGACTTAATTAAACTAAGGCGGAAAATTAATTAAGTCTAATACATGCCGGATGTTAATTAAATTACATTCAAATGGCATAGGATACAAATATACATTACAATCTCTCAACGAATACAAATGAAACATCCTAATCGTCCCGATAATCCTGAGTCTCGAGCATTGCCTGCAACGGAGACAAAAACAAAAAATAGGAGGATCTCCCGCTCAGAGGCGGGAAGTGACTGTTCTAACCAACAACCTCTAAACCAAAGTTTTGGTTTATTTAACCTATGATTAAAAGTAACTTGGCAGCACTAAACGCGTATAACTCCAGCAGCCGAATATTTCAATAAAATTGGACAATTAGCATATAATATCAGTTCTCACATATAGATGTTTAAATCTCATACAACATGCAGTTCATAAAACGTAACGTAGAATATAGAAAATAAATAATTAAAACACATTGCAAACAGGCAAGCAAAAACATATAAGGAAATGTGATGATTCAAACATGAGTATAATCCAATCAAATAACGTGCCACGCTCACAAATAATCATACTCGGTAAATCGTATTCCAATACTCACAACCAAGTCATTCAGACAATCATCAAACAAACAAGACAAGGAAATACATTCAACATGTGATAACAAATGAATCTTCGTTAGTAAAGGCGGAAGCATCTGGACATGATCCGCGATGGCGGCAGGGCGAGCGAAGTCGGACGGGTCTGGATTATCTACTAAAGATATCTAAGGCAATAAGGACGGCCTAATCCCTTGTCTAATGTATGCATACACTACCTATCGAGGATCATACTTATTCGCTATTCAAAAGGTATCACCGACGAAAAAGTTCGACTATCACCAGAGACGGGTACCCCCGGATGGGGGTGGCGTTTCCAATTACTATTCTATGGGCCCGCGGAAGTATCAAGTATGCCCCATCCCTGAGGTTGATACCACACGTCAAACAGCAATCTTAAGATCGTTGAATAGCCTTGGGCAACTCAGGGAGGGAGCCCAAGTCCCCATAGACAGCTACCTCGTTAACTTCGAATTTCAAGAGTCGCAACATGGCGAACAATCCAAGTATTTTATTCAGGTAGTTCAATTCTTTTCCTCAATTTCTTACTTCCTCTTTTAATCGTAACAAGTGACAATTCTAAAACTTAAATAGTATCGTCAAACTTTGTATAATGAAATTTTAGTTCTAGCAGTTCATCAGGTAAGCAGAACACATAGGAAAACTTAACGATTTATTTTGAGTCCGTTCGTAACTTTTAAATATTTTCATTATTCATTATTTTGTACGTATTTTTATACGTATGCGTATTTTTATACTTTGTAAGTATGTTTATGCTTATACGTATTCTTATTTTGTATTTTAGTAATCTAATGATAGTTCGATTAAGTATGATTTAGTTTCATTTAAACTTTAAGTAAATTAAAGTAGATTAGTGATTAGTAATATAAATAATTGAATTGCATTATAACCCACATTTATTACCTCCTTTTATTTAAATTGTAAAGTGTTTAGCGATTTAGTAGTTTTAACATTTATTTTAACTTGTAAAAGTATCTTAATGATACTTAGCAAACTTTAGTATTTTTAATAAAATCTAATATAATGACATTTAGGAACTATTCGTTTAGGTGGCCTAATTTCTGAATTGATTTTATTTATGTAACTTTTACGTAGTCGTATTAGGTGACTTAATACGTGAGATTATTAATATTTATATTTTAGTACCATTCACTTAAGTTTAATTTATTTAATTATTTATAACTTTTTATAATGTCGTACACTTTATAGTTTAAATTTTAGTTAGGTTTTATATTTATATATATAAATATATCATTCATAATTTTTATATAACTTTACTTAGTAAATTTTTAGTCGATCTTTATATGATCTTAACAATTCACCTTTTTGTAAATTCTTATTTGTGATACTAATTATTAACTTTATTCAATAATAGTTTTACTTAGATTCATTTTAAGTTTTTAAAGTACCCAATTTCTTTTTATTATTTTAACCAAATACTTATTTAGTATATTTTAAGTTCATTGTAAACTTTATAATTTTAACAAGGTAATCTTTATATTAAATGTGATATATGACATTTTATATAACTATTTATATTAGAAATTTTTATACGAGTAGCAATTAACTTATGTTTTTACCTTTAAACTTATTTAAATACTAATTTCACTTAATACTCTTTTAACTCAATTCTTCATTTTTAGTTATATTTCGATTTAACTTTTTAGTGACGACAAATATTTTTACGACTATGAATGGTTTTATATTTATTAAGTTTATTTAGTTAAGTCGGTTAATAATATTTTTAGTCTTATTTTATACTTGTGATACATAAACTTTATATATTTTAATTTACACATAACAAATAATTTTAACATGATAATATTACATATAATTCAACAATAATTCACAACACATTTTCACCCAAAATATAATTTCACAAAATCATATAAATATCATATTTCACAATTCAATTCAACATTATATTATATTATAACTAAAATTAACACCCAATTTCATACTATAGCGAATCATACAAAGTTATCAAATTAAACTGAAACGGGAATCATACGTGTCTAATGCATACTAGCTCACTTTTAATAACAGATTAATTAAAATAAAACCAAAACGTTAATTGTTAGAGATTTTGAGGAAGAAATCGAGTCACCTAAATTTGGCTCACGAACAGAGGCCTCCAAATAAAATCTTAACCCATTTCCTCATGGACCCAAATTCAAAAGCGGTGAAACCAAGCGGGAACAGCATCACCTCGGGTCGTGTATTCGTCCCAAACAACACAAAGATAGGAGTATGAGAATCGTTAACAAGAGTTTAGAGAAACTGAAAATAGTCCGAAACCGAAAGAACGTCGAGATTAAATAAATGTCAGAATGACTGAAAATGAAGAAGGCTCACCGAAATTAAATTAGGGCGGTGGTAGTGAAGGCCCGAAATAGAGCAGCGTAGAGAGGAGGCGGGTAAGGTGATGTCACCTCCGGTTGTCGGTGGCCTAAGGTGGTTCTACGGCAAGAACGAGGAAGGCGAGTCAGAGAGCTCGAGAGTGACGGTGAAGGCGGCAACAGTTCCGGTGCAACTCCGGCGGAGAAAGAGGAAGAAAACAGGGGATAAAAGGGGGAGCTCGAGTTCGCCATCGATGGCGGCTTTAAGCGGTGGCGAGGAGCACGATGGTGCTCATGGTGGTGAAGAGCTTGATGGTGGCAGCCATAGTCGTCGTTGGTTGTCGACCTCGGCTCCGACGACGGTGGTTGGAGACAAAACAAGCGGCAAAGCGGAAGGGCGGTGGTGGGCGTCGCCGTCGGTACTCCGATGGTGGTCACGGTGTTCAAGGATGAAACTCCGGTGAAAGGTGGCCAAGGCCCATGGTGGTTCACGGTGGCGTCGATGGTGGCGAGCAGAGCGAGGGTGAGGCGGAGGAAGGACCACGGTGGTGGTGTTGGCGAGCTCTGGCGGGTTTAAAGAGGCTGCCGTGGTGGCCGGTGTTATCGCCCTTGTTGTTGGTGTTGTTGCTGCTTGTTGTTTTTATTATTATTATTATTCTTATTATTATTATTATCATTATAATTATTATTATAATTGTTGTTGTGCTCGTTGATTTGTTGTGTGTTGTGTGTTGTTTTATTTGGTATTATTTATTAATGGAAGAACATGAGAGAGATGAGAGAAAGAGTTGACCATTTTAATCTGAAAATGAAAGGTAGATAAGTAGGGAGAGAAGAGTGAAGTGTGTTCAACAAGATAAAATGAAAATATCTATTATAAGTAAGAAGAGTTGGTCGACATGAGTGAGGGAGTATAAGTTTCCGATTTGCTCCATTTCATTTACTCTTATTCATAAACTTTTATACATTATAAAATATTTTGTACTTTATATATTTTTATTTATTTCATCATTAATATTATAAAATTTATAGTTCGAAAATATAAAAGTATAAAAGTTGTCAGTTACAAGTTGTATTACGGTCTCGTAGAATTTCAAACAGTTTGCTCGTAGAATTTCAAACGGTTTGTTCATTTGCCAAATACATTTCGATAAAATTATATTTGATTCAAGTAATACTAATTTTTAAAATAGGATGCAAATTTATTAAGTTTAATAAAAGTAATTGAAGTAAAGTTTTACTTCGACAAGTATTTTTAGAATTAAGAATATAGTATATGTTAATATAAAATCAAGAAAGTTTAATTAGAAATGTATTGGAGAAAGTTTATTCAATCGAAATTTTTCAGCCGCGTTTTTAAAGTAATTGAATAAGAGTTAAATTATATAAAATTTAAGTTAATAATTTAGTCAAAGTAATTAATTAATGTTAATAAAACACGGGGTGTTACAATCCTACCCCCTTAAGAAAAGTTTCGTCCCCGAAACTTGAATAGGATGGGTAACTGTCGAGATAGAACTAGACAGTTAGTGAAAACATCGAGATTTTTGGAATTAGGATATTAACATTGCTCTTGATTGAGTAAGATTTTATCAAAAGGAAATATTGAAGAAATTAAATAATTTCAAAGTATAAATAATTCTTTTCGAATTAATATAAAAATGTTGCTGCATTGACATTTTCAAAATCTGCGTGAAAGACGTTTTCAAAAAGGTAGGGCCTAGAAGTTTTGTACGGAATTTTATTAAAATAAAAATAATAAGCGTTTTAAGAATAAAAATAATTTATTTAAATCTAAAAATGAATATTAACTTTAAAATAGATTAAAATAGGTTACTTTTTAGAATTAATTAAGATTTAGATATAATCGAATTATTGTCCTACCCCCTTACGAAATTTTAAACGTATATACATAATATTATTATTGTTACTTTTATTGATCACATGCGTAAGATATATAGCCTTAGGAAAAATGACATTTAGGGAAAATAGGTAAAAGTCGTAGTGATCATAAGAAAAATATGAGCTTTAATGAAATTAAGAGAATATAGGTTATTGTTGAATGGGTAAATAAAATTTTAAAGAATTATGGGTAACCTTGTTGATATAGCTCATTTTCTTAAAAATTATTATTATAATGTTATTAGATGAAACGAAAATGTTATAAATCATATTTAGGATACGATTTGAAATTTATAATAAGGGGTTATATAAAAGGGAAAAGAATATGATATATGTATATATATTTCGAAGAAAGATAATTGTAACAGATAGGACAAATTCAAAAGGCATTTAAAATTTAAAGAAACGGAGCTCGAAACAAAGAAGTTTTTTAAAAGTATCTAAAATTAAGAAATATGGAATTTATGAAGAAGAAATTGAAAATATGAAATCCAATTTAATGATTAAAATGAAGAAAACTATAAGCTTTTTTTTTTTTATTTTTTTTTTTTTTTACGGATTAAAATTCAAAGAAGGTAATGTTAAATTTTTGAAGCTGAAAAATAATAAAGTTCAAAAGGGTATGAAATAAAGAATAAGCAATTTAAAACAAACAAATATCAAACATATTTCAAACTACGAAGTAAAAATCTTGCGAAACAGAGGAATAATTTTCGAAGATATTTTAGATGTGGAATACGAGGGTAAATTTTCGAAGGTAGTTAGGAATTTATGATGTTAAAAATTTAAAACGAGATAGTAAGGTTAAGATTATGAAAACCAATCAAGTTAAACATATTTAAATTTAAAGGATAAGGAGTTTGCGAAATTCGAAAGCCAAGGTAATAAAATTTTACGAGATTAAAAGGAAGAGATGAAAATCATTTTAAGAAGTCAATTATGAGGAATTATTGAATTAGAAAATCAACCATTTTGAAGGAGTAAAAATTAAAATTATATATATTTTTTTGTTCCGAGGTTGCAAAGTCATTGAGTTAACTTCTTTTTAGTAAGGATTTTTAAAATATAAAAGGAAATACTAAAATCATGTAGAGATTAAATGTTAGGAAATTTTATGATTAGAAAATTTGAAAATTGGAAAGCGTTGAAATGATGATGATATTTAAAGAACGATTTGATATGGTTGTAGAAATCCTCAATGCTAATTAAGTCTTCGATGCCTTGGAAGTTGTCTCAGGTAGCATGATCCTTGATACGTCTCTCTGCATGTACTTCAGGTCTTGTCTTCAAGTCTTATATTTGCGAGAAATGGAAAGAGGTAATTTCAAAAGGAAGATTTCATTATAAGAGTATAAGTTAGGAAGAGAAGAATGTGGATGTTTGAGAAGGTTATAGAGGTCTTCAAATCAATGGATTTCTTCAAGGTCCAGAGCGTCGTTTCAGATCGTTCGACTCTTGATGCGTCCATTTGCAAGTGTTTGAGTTCTTGTCGTCTTGTCTTCAATTTATACGTCTCGATTTTTAGTAACGTTAGTATAAGAGACTTGTTAGCCAAAAAGTTTAGTCATAGAGCACTTAGCAGGCAAGTAAGCACAGAGAAAATAAAAAGAAAAAACTAACGAGGTTGAATAACGGTCGAGAATCCTTATATCTAGGTCAGTCGGTCAATTCTAGATATTTCTACCCATTCTCACATTTTAAAGTGATCTAAGTTATTATTTTAGCGATCTAAGATTTCTAATTCATTATTTGATCCTATAAGTCTATGCCTGACATACGATATGAATGTCTGGCCCAGGTGTCGTCTCGCTAGATGAACTAACTTTAAGTTATTCACGGTCGCAAGACAGCTTTGATACCAACTGTAACAACCCGGTTTTTCGTGACTTAATTAAACTAAGGCGGAAAATTAATTAAGTCTAATACATGCCGGATGTTAATTAAATTACATTCAAATGGCATAGGATACAAATATACATTACAATCTCTCAACGAATACAAATGAAACATCCTAATCGTCCCGATAATCCTGAGTCTCGAGCATTGCCTGCAACGGAGACAAAAACAAAAAATAGGAGGATCTCCCGCTCAGAGGCGGGAAGTGACTGTTCTAACCAACAACCTCTAAACCAAAGTTTTGGTTTATTTAACCTATGATTAAAAGTAACTTTGGCAAAGACTAAACGCCGTATAACTCCAAAGAAATTAATATTTCAATAAAATTGGACAATTAGCATATAATATCAGTTCTCACATATAGATGTTTAAATCTCATACAACATGCAGTTCATAAAACGTAACGTAGAATATAGAAAATAAATAATTAAAACACATTGCAAACAGGCAAGCAAAAACATATAAGGAAATGTGATGATTCAAACATGAGTATAATCCAATCAAATAACGTGCCACGCTCACAAATAATCATACTCGGTAAATCGTATTCCAATACTCACAACCAAGTCATTCAGACAATCATCAAACAAACAAGACAAGGAAATACATTCAACATGTGATAACAAATGAATCTTCGTTAGTAAGGCGGAAGCATGCAGACATGATCCGCGCAGTAGCAGCCAGGGCCGAACGAAGTCGGACGTGTCTGGATTATCTACTAAAGATATCTAAGGCAATAAGGACGGCCTAATCCCTTGTCTAATGTATGCATACACTACCTATCGAGGATCATACTTATTCGCTATTCAAAAGGTATCACCGACGAAAAAGTTCGACTATCACCAGAGACGGGTACCCCCGGATGGGGTTGGCGTTTCCAATTACTATTCTATGGGCCCGCGGAAGTATCAAGTATGCCCCATCCCTGAGGTTGATACCACACGTCAAACAGCAATCTTAAGATCGTTGAATAGCCTTGGGCAACTCAGGGAGGGAGCCCAAGTCCCCATAGACAGCTACCTCGTTAACTTCGAATTTCAAGAGTCGCAACATGGCGAACAATCCAAGTATTTTATTCAGGTAGTTCAATTCTTTTCCTCAATTTCTTACTTCCTCTTTTAATCGTAACAAGTGACAATTCTAAAACTTAAATAATATCGTCAAACTTTGTATAATGAAATTTTAGTTCTAGCAGTTCATCAGGTAAGCAGAACACATAGGAAAACTTAACGATTTATTTTGAGTCCGTTCGTAACTTTTAAATATTTTCATTATTCATTATTTTATCGTATTTTTATACGTATGCGTATTTTTATACTTTGTAAGTATGTTTATGCTTATACGTATTCTTATTTTGTATTTTAGTAATCTAATGATAGTTCGATTAAGTATGATTTAGTTTCATTTAAACTTTAAGTAAATTAAAGTAGATTAGTGATTAGTAATATAAATAATTGAATTGCATTATAACCCACATTTATTACCTCCTTTTATTTAAATTGTAAAGTGTTTAGCGATTTAGTAGTTTTAACATTTATTTTAACTTGTAAAAGTATCTTAATGATACTTAGCAAACTTTAGTATTTTTAATAAAATCTAATATAATGACATTTAGGAACTAATCGATTAGGTGGCCTAATTTACGAGATTGATTTTATTTATGTAACTTTACGTAGTCGTATAAGGTGACTTAATACGTGAGATTATTAATATTTATATTTTAGTACCATTCACTTAAGTTTAATTTATTTAATTATTTATAACTTTTTATAATGTCGTACACTTTATAGTTTAAATTTTAGTTAGGTTTTATATTTATATATATAAATATATCATTCATAATTTTTATATAACTTTACTTAGTAAATTTTTAGTCGATCTTTATATGATCTTAACAATTCACCTTTTGTAAATTCTTATTTGTGATACTAATTATTAACTTTATTCAATAATAGTTTTACTTAGATTCATTTTAAGTTTTTAAAGTACCCAATTTCTTTTTATTATTTTAACCAAATACTTATTTAGTATATTTTAAGTTCATTGTAAACTTTATAATTTTAACAAGGTAATCTTTATATTAAATGTGATATATGACATTTTATATAACTATTTATATTAGAAATTTTTATACGAGTAGCAATTAACTTATGTTTTTACCTTTAAACTTATTTAAATACTAATTTCACTTAATACTCTTTTAACTCAATTCTTCATTTTTAGTTATATTTCGATTTAACTTTTTAGTGACGACAAATATTTTTACGACTATGAATGGTTTTATATTTATTAAGTTTATTTAGTTAAGTCGGTTAATAATATTTTTAGTCTTATTTTATACTTGTGATACATAAACTTTATATATTTTAATTTACACATAACAAATAATTTTAACATGATAATATTACATATAATTCAACAATAATTCACAACACATTTTCACCCAAAATATAATTTCACAAAATCATATAAATATCATATTTCACAATTCAATTCAACATTATATTATAACTAAAATTAACACCCAATTTCATACTATAGCGAATCATACAAAGTTATCAAATTAAACTGAAACGGGAATCATACGTGTCTAATGCATACTAGCTCACTTTTAATAACAGATTAATTAAAATAAAACCAAAACGTTAATTGTTAGAGATTTTGAGGAAGAAATCGAGTCACCTAAATTTGGCTCACGAACAGAGGCCTCCAAATAAAATCTTAACCCATTTCCTCATGGACCCAAATTCAAAAGCGGTGAAACCAAGCGGGAACAGCATCACCTCGGGTCGTGTATTCGTCCCAAACAACACAAAGATAGGAGTATGAGAATCGTTAACAAGAGTTTAGAGAAACTGAAAATAGTCCGAAACCGAAAGAACGTCGAGATTAAATAAATGTCAGAATGACTGAAAATGAAGAAGGCTCACCGAAATTAAATTAGGGCGGTGGTAGTGAAGGCCCGAAATAGAGCAGCGTAGAGAGGAGGCGGGTGAGGTGATGTCACCTCCGGTTGTCGGTGGCCTAAGGTGGTTCTACGGCAAGAACGAGGAAGGCGAGTCAGAGAGCTCGAGAGTGACGGTGAAGGCGGCAACAGTTCCGGTGCAACTCCGGCGGAGAAAGAGGAAGAAAACAGGGGATAAAAGGGGGAGCTTGTAACAACCTGGTTTTTCATGACTTTAATTAAACTAAGGCGGAAAATTAATTAAGTCTAAATATTACAAAACCAGCTGTTATCGTATTACAAACTCCATATGCATAATATGAGTTTAAGATTAACAGAGTTCTTCGAATTACAATCTCTCAAAAGGAGTACAAAAGAAGATAAACCAGCCCTATCATTGAGTAACAATAGTCCTCTGGTACTGCGTTTAACCAATTATCATTTTCATAACACTCTTTCGATACATGCAATTCTAAAACATATGCGGTATATATAATAAATAAGGAAAAAGAACAACTAGCAAGTAGGCATATGACACATAAGAGAATTCTGATGATTCAAACATGAGAAAAATTCAAATCATATAACACACAACCCTCATCAATGATCATTCTCAACAATTCATACTTCGATACTCGGACAATCAAGTCATTCGCACAATAATCAATCAAAACAAGGAAAATACATTCTTCATAATGTTAACTAATGATTGTTCGTTAGCGAGGCGGAAGCATGCAGGCGTAAACGCAATAGTAGACGACCGAGCAGAGCGGGCGTGGTCGACATACTAGACGTCCGCGCGAAGCGATCGGGCGAACAAAGCGGGCGTGTCGGCGTGCTAAAGATACCTAAAGCGATAAGGACGGCCAAATCCGGGTCTAATGTATGCATACACCACTATAGATAGGATCGTATCATACTCGCCCTCGAGTAAGTAGTCACCTAATAATACGACTATCACCTTAGACGGGTACCCCCGGGTGGGGCTGGATTTTCCAATTACCGTAGTATGGGCTCACGGAGATATCAAGTATGCCCCATCCCTGAGGTTGAATATCCCGCACCGAAATAATACTTTATAAAAATATTAGATCGCCTTTAGCAACACAGGGAGGGAGCTAAAGTCCCCATAGACGGCTACCTCATTAACTTCAAATTCAAGAGTCGCGACATGGCGAACAATCCAAGTATTTTATTCAAGTATTTCATTTTCTCAATTTCTTATTTCCTTGTTCTATCGTAGCTAATGATAATTCTGTAACTTAATTATATCGTCGAACTTTGTACAATGAAATTTTAGTTCTAGCAATTCTTCAGGTAAACAGTTCACATATAAAGGCTTATTTATTTATTTTGAGTCCGTTTCAGAATTTTAAATATTTTCACTATTCATCATTTTACTATTCATCGTATTTACTATTCACCGTATTTACTATTCACCGTATTTACTATTCACCGTATTTACTATTCCTCGTATTTTTATAATGTATTCATTAAAATTCTGACGTATTTTTATACGTATCGTATTTTTATACTTTGTATTTTATTCGTATTATATAAATATATGTATCTTATACTTTAGCATATATATTTTTATACTTTAGTATTTATTATTATATTCTTATACTTAGTATTTTTATACCTTAAGATATTTTATTTTGGTACAAAATCAAGTTATTTCCTAAGTACAAAATTCTAGTTTTAAAGTCGTTAAGTTCGTTTTGTATTTAGTGATTGGAAATAATATTTTGAAAGTAAAAGTCGGTTACGTTTAGTCATATACTTAACTAACATTTTACGGTTTCATTTGTTAGCGAGGTTGTCGTGGTTCATTTTAAATAATCCGTATATCCACATCCACATTTAAGCATAGGTAGTAGCACTCGGCGTTGTTCATTTTAATACGTGTAACGTTTATTTTAATCCGTTTAGATTGATTCTTTTTATTAACGATTCATTTTATAATATAATTTAGTCCTACTTACTATTCAACTTTAGTGATTAAGTGATAAATTTATTTTGACCAAAATTGACCCATTTTAATTAGGAAAAACCGTGGCACTCTAATTAGTTTAGCTATTTATTTCTTTCTATATTGTTATTAATAATTTAATACCTTAACAATTTAAATTACTTAGTGATAAAAACAAAAGTGACAAAAATCATTTTTAGTCCAAAATAGACCCTAAAACCGTGGTACCTTATACACTTGTAGTATTTTATTTTCGTTTTCTAATTTATCGGTTTTGACTTAAAGTTTTTTATATACTAATTCTTTAAATTATACTAAAGTGATTTAAATAGTTTAACATCTTCACTAACATTTTTATTTTATTTATGAATAGTGTTATTTACTCACTTTAAATTTCTAACTTTTATATTTTGATGATTTAGTCCATTTAACTTATATGACTTTTATTGATATTTTTCACTAATGTCTTTAAACTAAAAATAACATAAATTTTTAATTATTTTGAAATCCAACTAGTCATTTAAATAAAGAACACTTAAATGTGTGAAGGACCTTTATATTTTTCATAAGAATCCTAATTATTCCAATTTTTATATTTTTATGAAATTTTCTCAAATTTTTCCTACAAGTCCATTTTAACTAAACTAATAATAATATGTTATTTGGAAAATTAAAACTAAAAATTGGCCCATTTTATTTGGATGTGTCGTGTGTATGTATATGTATGCTTTAAATTTTATTTTCGATTTTTATACTTCTAATTCAACAACTAAATTACTTAATATTATTTATGTCTTTAACATAGGTGAAAATCATATACAAACATTAACATACATAAGTAAATCATTTCATAACAAATAATAATAACAATATTTCAAGCACACAAATACATTAAAAACATTCTAATTTCACACACTTTCATTTTAACTCTAAAACACAAACTAATTATATTTTCATGTATATTTTATTCATAGTATTTTAAGCATGCAATTTACAAAAATTAAAACGAAAAATTAAGTGAGAAGAATAGGGGTGGCCGAATGGTTTTTAAATACTACACAAGTTTTATTTTTTTTTTTGATTTTTTTGCCTTGTAATTAATCATGCAATACTAAAGTGATACACATAACATAAAATCAATTAGGTGTAGGTGCTTAGCAAATATAGTGTGCGGGAGCACCTTAGGTTAGGTTAATGAAAAGCTCCTAGTAATTATCGGGATCGATAATATGGTTGAATTGGCTCAAGTCGACACCTCCACCTTGCTCCTCGTCTTTGGTTAGGATAAGTACATAAAAATGAAATAAACAAGTTAGTAAAAATTATTAAAACTAAACTAACTATACTAAAATTTTAAAAAAGAAAAGCTAGAGGAAGAAGATGAAGATCTTGAGGTTTACTCAAGGTTGAAGATGAAGGAGCTTGCAAAGATGAGATGAGTTTTATTGGAGAGAAAATAAGCTAAGTGTTGGTTGTTTGTATGTGTTTAAGTCGTGTGATGTTGAAGTGAAGTAGTAGTAGTTTTTGCAATTGTATTTTGTTATGTTTGTATGTTTGATATGTATTTGTGCGTGTGATATGTGTAGGTAGTATGTGTTTTGTGTTTTGTTTAATGTAGTAGTATAATGTAGTGTTAGTTGTATAAATGCTAAAATAATCCAAAGAGGCATGTGCTTAGTTAGTAGGGTGGCTAAAGTAGTAAAGCAAGCACATGGAGCATGTCAGCTTAACAGGGGCCAGCCTACCCTTGGTCCATTGTGCCTCGATTTTTCGTTTATTTTTCGATTCTGACGCTGTGAAAAGTGCCGAAATAAAATATGGGATTGTAAAATAATGTTTCGAAGTAAGATTGAAAATAAAAGTGGAAATATTTAAAAATTAAGGAAGTCGAATAAATTTTAAAAGCTGAGACGGCGAAAATAGAATAGAAGGTTTTGAGGAATGAAATTAGACCTTTGAAAGAAAACAGAAAAATGAATTTAGTTCGGTCTGTCTAATGGTTATGAAAACTGTACCATTAAATCCGTCTCGAAAAATAAGGTGGTTTAGGCTTTTGTTTCACAAATTCGAGTCCAGATGACCACTTTTCGGACCCCGAAAGTCAGCCCGCAAGGGTTTATACGGGTTGATTTTGTTGTGTTGTACGTAAGTTTGTAGTAGTAGTAATGTGTGAAAGTAAGTAGGTATGCAAAAGCAAAACTAGGGTGGCTTGACTTGGCAAAAGCAAGGAGAAGCACATGGACATGGTGAGCTAAGGTAGCTCGGCTCACATGTGAGCCACTTGGCTCGATTTTCGCTTTTCAACTTTTTTTTAGATTCTTGCTGAAAAGTCCCGAAATGAAATATATAGTCTTAGAATAATATTTAGAATGAGTATCGAAAATAAAAAAAAATGAAGATAAAACTCAAAACGAAATCAAATAAAAATTGGGTACTAGCTCCTCGAAATTTTGAAATAAAACTTTACTTGGTCGAAATATATATTTTATTTTAGTTGATTGTTCATCATTTGATTTATCGAGTTTGAATATGAAAGAATAAAGTTCAAATTCAAAGTGAATCAAAATGGTTTTAATTTAGGTGCCATAATGACTTGTAGTGTATTGTGTTAGAAAAAGTTGGGCGAGATTGTTTAATTAATGATTGTGTATTTCTAATTGGCTTAAATTAACATGGAGTGTTTCATGTTTAGCGAAAAAAATTCAGTCGCATTTTTATTATAAGGAGAAAGGATGAATTTAATTTAAGGAATTAAACTCTTTTATAAAATTGTGCTATAAAAACACGGGGTGTTACAATCCTACCCCCTTAAGAAAAGTTTCGTCCCCGAAACTTGAAAAGAGTGGATAACTGCTCGAGGTTTAAACAAGGCAGTCAAAGAGGATATCGAGTTTTTATAAATTTGGATATTAACGTTTGGTTTTGTTGAAAAGACTTTTCGAAAAGTTTGAGTTTTCTAATGATTATAGAAATGTCGGATAGAGGGAAATATTGGAGAACAAAATCTTGTTTCATTTATTAATGGGCTATTTAAATAAATATAGAAATGTTACTAGAATGTTATTTCTGAAAATGACGCGAAGGAGGCTCACAAAAAGGTAGGGCTTATAAGTTTTGTACGGACCCAAATGGAATTAAAATACTAAGAGTCTTAGGAATAAAAATAATTTATTTAGTTTTGAGAATATGTGTTAATCATAAAATAGATCGAAATGAGAAATTTCAGATTTTAGTAGGACTTTAATATAGTCAATTTACAGTCCTACCCCCTTAAGAAGTTTTAAACGTATATACCTAATATTATTATTCTTACTTTTAATGACCACTTAAATAAGATATATAGCCTTAGGAAAGGAACGGCCATTAGGGAAAATAGACAAAAGTCGTAGTGATCATAAGGAGAATATGAGCTTTAATAAAATTAAGGAAGTATAGATTATCGTTGAATGATTAAATAAAATGTTTAGAGGATTATGGATAACCTTGTTGATATAGCTCATTTTCTTGAGATTGTTACTATAATGTTACTAGGTGAAACGGAAATGTTATAGGTCGTACTTTGGTTAAGATTGAAAATTTATAATAATGGATGACGTAAGA
Source organism: Dianthus caryophyllus (assembly GCA_023091065.1). Lineage (NCBI taxonomy): Eukaryota > Viridiplantae > Streptophyta > Magnoliopsida > Caryophyllales > Caryophyllaceae > Dianthus > Dianthus caryophyllus. Next base: position 26,964,160 of record CM041524.1, read on the forward strand.
TAACTTTGTTGTACTTATTTCTAAAATAGAAGAAATAGTAGAATAAAATGAAACAATTTCAAAGATTTTAGAAATAAAGAAATGAAAAGTTTGAACCATGAAGTTTCAAAAGTAATTCAATTTACGTTACGAAGATTTTACGTAACAAGCAATAAATTTTCAAAAGTATTTTTATAGAGGACGTATGAAAACAAATTTTTAGGAGTATATTAAGAGGTTGATAAGAATTTGAAATGTAGGAGATCATAAAGGCAATTTGTGTGATGGATTGAAATTCGTACAACATTGTACTTTGTAGAACAAGAATATTTTTACCCTTTTGTAGAGGTATATTAGTTTGATTTGTTTGGGTTTTGTGAGTTTGGATTGTTTGATAACTTTGGAGGAGTCATGAGATAACGGCCTCCGTGTCGGATAAAATAACAAAGAGGTATAGATTTGACTAGGGATTTACCGGTTATGCTGTCAAAATCGATAATGCCTTCAGCACCTTCTTCTGATTCTGTCAGGACGTACACGCGTCCTTGAACCTTCACGGCTGGCGGTGGTCCCGCGTTTGTCTTCGCAACCGTACCCCTTTTTGGGCATTCATTTGACTTGTGCCCCACTATTTTGCAGGAAAAACATACTACCGGTTCTCCATTACATTGTTTCCCTGGGTGATTCGGTTGTCGGCATCTGCGACACTGGCTTGGGCCCTCAGGAATTTGTGGATTGTCCCTTGCGACGAAAGTTGTGGGGTTTCGATTGAAGTTCTGGGATCCGCCCTGGTTCTTGTTACGGTTGTCTGAACCCTGATAACTCGGGCGATTGAAAAGTGGTTTGCGGATAAGGCTAGCACTCGCCACAGGTGGCGTGAACGTCTTCTTCTTCTTCTTCTCCTCAGCTTCTCTCTTCTGGATGGGTGCCCAGATACACGTTGCCTTTTCGTAGGCTTCAGCGAAGTTCTTACAGCCGAACCCGCTCATGTTTATCCTCAGGTTATTGTCCATGCCTCGTACGTAACGAGTTGCGAGTTCCTCCTCGCTAGTCAATATCTTAGGAGCAAACTTGGACAGCTCCTGATATTTTTCTGTGTAAGCTTGTAGGGTCATTTCACCCTGGGTTAGATTCCTAAACTCTTCTTCTTTTTCCCACTTCAACTCTTCCCCAAAGTACTTGTTTTCTAATAGTGTCTTAAACTCGCTCGATTATAGAGTCTTAGGGAAATTGGGCTTTGATTAGGCGCCACCAACTATTTGCCTCTCCTTCAAATAGTACGCTACCACGTTCACCATTTCGTTAGGTGGTGTCTTGCTTAGTTCTAAAGCTTCTCCATTTCCTCAATCCATTCCGTCAAGACAAAGGGATTGACGGAGCCTGAGTATGGTTGAGGTCTATGTTTTGAGAATCTCTCAAATGCGGATTGGTTGTTTCCGCCACCCTGATGTTGGTACATGCCTTGAGCAATCTTTGTGATTGCATCCTCGAAGCCTTTTCTTCTTGCCTCCTCTTCGAGGAATTGTTGGTTAAGGTCATTGTCTGGGATACCGTTTGCGGCCATTCTGAAAAATACCAAAATCAAAAGTTACAAAGCTTCATAATTCTTTCTCGATGAAGTGAACTATGACGGAGGGTTAGAAACCAAGCTCGGAAAATAACATAAGAGTTCAGGTATATGTTCGAGGGATATGGAGTTGAGTCTGAGAATTGACAAAAGTGAGGAAGAAGTTTATGAAATCGTAGAGTAAGGTTGAAACCATTCTACTAAATTGAGGGAAAAGAAGATCAGTTTACGAAGGGAATCACTGATTTAGAATATCAATCGTTTCTAGGAATTAAAAATTTTACGAGATTGATAAATCATTGAGTTGACTCTATCTTAAAATCATGGAAAGATTAGATGTCAGGAAATTTTTATGATTTAGAAAATGAGAATTGAAAAGCGTTGAAATGATGGTGACAATTCAAGAACGGTTTGATATGGTTGTAGGAACACTTTTAGTTCAACAGAACTCTTCAAGTCTTGAATGTCTTCTCGTTCCACATAAATCTAAGGCCCATTTGTTGCACTTGAATTCTCGCTGCCTTGACTTTGATTTATACGACTCGTTTTTGAAGTAACGTTAGCATAAGAGATTTGTTAGTCAAACAAGTTAGCCATAGAGCATATAGCAAGTAAAAGAATTATAATACGATAAGAATCTATCGCTCATCTAACTAATTTTTTTATTATTAGGTCGATCCTTAAGTTTCTACCCTTTCTCACAATTTAAAGTGATCTAAGTTATTATTTTAGCGATCTAAGATTTCTAATTCATTATTTGATCCTATTAGTCTATGCCTGACATACGATATGAATGTCTGGCCCAGGTGTCGTCTCGCTATGTGAGATAACTTTAAGTCATTCACGGTCGCAAGACAGCTCGATAATTAATCAGAATAACCTGGTTTTCCATGACTTTAATTAAACTAAGGCGGAAAATTAATTAAGTCTAAATATTACAAAACCAGCTGTTATCGTATTACAAACTCCATATGCATAATATGAGTTTAAGATTAACAGAGTTCTTCGAATTACAATCTCTCAAAAGGAGTACAAAAGAAGATAAACCAAATTTCTATCATTGAGTAACAATAGTCCTCGGGGTACTGCGTTTAACCAATTATCATTTTCCCATAACACTCTTTCGATACATGCAATTCTAAAACATATGCGGTATATATAATAAATAAGGAAAAAGAACAACTAGCAAGTAGGCATATGACACATAAGAGAATTCTGATGATTCAAACATGAGAAAAATTCAAATCATATAACACACAACCCTCATCAATGATCATTCTCAACAATTCATACTTCGATACTCAGACAATCAAGTCATTCAGACAATAATCAATCAAAACAAGGAAAATACATTCTTCATACGTTAACTAATGATTGTTCGTTAGCGAGGCGGAAGCATGCAGACGTAAAACGCAATAGTAGACAGGGCCGAACAGAGCGGACGTGGCTGACATACTAGACGTCCGCGCAGAAGCGATCAGGGCCGAACAAAGCGGACGTGTCTGACAGGCTAAAGATACCTAAAGCGATAAGGACAGCCAAATCCCGAGTCTAATGTATGCATACACCACTATAGATAGGATCGTATCATACTCGCCCTCGAGTAAGTAGTCACCTAATAATACGACTATCACCTTAGACGGGTACCCCCGGGTGGGGCTGGATTTTCCAATTACCGTAGTATGGGCTCACGGAGATATCAAGTATGCCCCATCCCTGAGGTTGAATATCCCGCACCGAAATAATACTTTATAAAAATATTAGATCGCCTTTAGCAACACAGGGAGGGAGCTAAAGTCCCCATAGACGGCTACCTCATTAACTTCAAATTCAAGAGTCGCGACATGGCGAACAATCCAAGTATTTTATTCAAGTATTTCATTTTCTCAATTTCTTATTTCCTTGTTCTATCGTAGCTAATGATAATTCTGTAACTTAATTATATCGTCGAACTTTGTACAATGAAATTTTAGTTCTAGCAATTCTTCAGGTAAACAGTTCACATATAAAGGCTTATTTATTTATTTTGAGTCCGTTCGTAAATTTTAAATATTTTCACTATTCATCATTTTACTATTCATCGTATTTACTATTCACCGTATTTACTATTCACCGTATTTACTATTCACCGTATTTACTATTCCTCGTATTTTTATACGTATTCATTCCAGATTCAGACGTATTTTTATACGTATGTATTTTTATACTTTGTATTTTTTTCGTATTATATAAATATATGTATCTTATACTTTAGCATATATATTTTTATACTTTAGTATTTATTATTATATTCTTATACTTAGTATTTTTATACCTTAAGATATTTTATTTTGGTACAAAATCAAGTTATTTCCTAAGTACAAAATTCTAGTTTTAAAGTCGTTAAGTTCGTTTTGTATTTAGTGATTGGAAATAATATTTTGAAAGTAAAAGTCGGTTACGTTTAGTCATATACTTAACTAACATTTTACGGTTTCATTTGTTAGCGAGGTTGTCGTGGTTCATTTTAAATAATCCGTATATCCACATCCACATTTAAGCATAGGTAGTAGCACTCTGCTGTTGTTCATTTTACTACGTGTCACGATTATTTTAATCGGTTTCGTTGATTCTTTTTATTAACGATTCATTTTATAATATAATTTAGTCCTACTTACTATTCAACTTTAGTGATTAAGTGATAAATTTATTTTGACCAAAATTGACCCATTTTAATTAGGGAAAACCGTGGCACTCTAAATAGTTTAGCTATTTATTTCTTTCTATATTGTTATTAATAATTTAATACCTTAACAATTTAAATTACTTAGTGATAAAAACAAAAGTGACAAAAATCATTTTTAGTCCAAAATAGACCCTAAAACCGTGGTACCTTATACACTTGTAGTATTTTATTTTCGCTTTTCTAATTTATCGGTTTTGACTTAAAGTTTTTATATACTAATTCTTTAAATTATACTAAAGTGATTTAAATAGTTTAACATCTTCACTAACATTTTTATTTTATTTATGAATAGTGTTATTTACTCACTTTAAATTTCTAACTTTTATATTTTGATGATTTAGTCCATTTAACTTATATGACTTTTATTGATATTTTTCACTAATGTCTTTAAACTAAAAATAACATAAATTTTTAATTATTTTGAAATCCAACTAGTCATTTAAATAAAGAACACTTAAATGTGTGAAGGACCTTTATATTTTTCATAAGAATCCTAATTATTCCAATTTTTATATTTTTATGAAATTTTCTCAAATTTTTCCTACAAGTCCATTTTAACTAAACTAATAATAATATGTTATTTGGAAAATTAAAACTAAAAATTGGCCCATTTTATTTGGATGTGTCGTGTGTATGTATATGTATGCTTTAAATTTTATTTTCGATTTTTATACTTCTAATTCAACAACTAAATTACTTAATATTATTTATGTCTTTAACATAGGTGAAAATCATATACAAACATTAACATACATAAGTAAATCATTTCATAACAAATAATAATAACAATATTTCAAGCACACAAATACATTAAAAACATTCTAATTTCACACACTTTCATTTTAACTCTAAAACACAAACTAATTATATTTTCATGTATATTTTATTCATAGTATTTTAAGCATGCAATTTACAAAAATTAAAAGCGAAAAATTAAGTGAGAAGAATAGGGGTGGCGAATGGTTTTAAATACTACACAAGTTTTATTTTTTTTTGATTTTTTGCCTTGTAATTAATCATGCAATACTAAAGTGATACACATAACATAAAATCAATTAGGTGTAGGTGCTTAGCAAATATAGTGTCTTGGGAGCACCTTAGGTTAGGTTAATGAAAAGCTCCTAGTAATTATCTGGATCGATAATATGGTTGAATTGGCTCAAGTCGACACCTCCACCTTGCTCCTCGTCTTTGGTTAGGATAAGTACATAAAAATGAAATAAACAAGTTAGTAAAAATTATTAAAACTAAACTAACTATACTAAAATTTTAAAAAAGAAAAGCTAGAGGAAGAAGATGAAGATCTTGAGGTTTACTCAAGGTTGAAGATGAAGGAGCTTGCAAAGATGAGATGAGTTTTATTGGAGAGAAAATAAGCTAAGTGTTGGTTGTTTGTATGTGTTTAAGTCGTGTGATGTTGAAGTGAAGTAGTAGTAGTTTTTGCAATTGTATTTTGTTATGTTTGTATGTTTGATATGTATTTGTGCGTGTGATATGTGTAGGTAGTATGTGTTTTGTGTTTTGTTTAATGTAGTAGTATAATGTAGTGTTAGTTGTATAAATGCTAAAATAATCCAAAGAGGCATGTGCTTAGTTAGTAGGGTGGCTAAAGTAGTAAAGCAAGCACATGGAGCATGTGAGCTTAAAAGGGGCCGGCCTACCCTTGGTCCATTGTGCCTCGATTTTCGTTTTCGGGATTTTCGATTTACGCGTACGCGAAAATTCCCGAAATAAAATATGCGATTTTAAAATAATGTTTCGAAGTAAGATTGAAAATAAAAGTGGAAATATTTAAAAATTAAGGAAGTCGAATAAATTTTAAAAGCTGAGACGGCGAAAATAGAATAGAAGGTTTTGAGGAATGAAATTAGACCTTTGAAAGAAAACAGAAAAATGAATTTAGTTCGGTCTGTCTAATGGTTATGAAAACTGTACCATTAAATCCGTCTCGAAAAATAAGGTGGTTTAGGCTTTTGTTTCGTCAAATTCCGAGTCCGTATGACCACTTTTCGGACCCCGAAAGTCAGCCCGCAAGGGTTTATACGGGTTGATTTTGTTGTGTTGTACGTAAGTTTGTAGTAGTAGTAATGTGTGAAAGTAAGTAGGTATGCAAAAGCAAAACTAGGGTGGCTTGACTTGGCAAAAGCAAGGAGAAGCACATGGACATGGTGAGCTAAGGTAGCTCGGCTCACATGTGAGCCACTTGGCTCGATTTTCGCTTTTCAACTTTTCGATTTGCGCCTTGAAAGTCCCAAATGAAATATATAGTCTTAGAATAATATTTAGAATGAGTATCGAAAATAAAGAAAAAGGAAGATAAAACTCAAAACGAAATCAAATAAAAATTGGGTACTAGCTCCTCGAAATTTTGAAATAAAACTTTACTTGGTCGAAATATATATTTTATTTTAGTTGATTGTTCATCATTTGATTTATCGAGTTTGAATATGAAAGAATAAAGTTCAAATTCAAAGTGAATCAAAATGGTTTTAATTTAGGTGCCATAATGACTTGTAGTGTATTGTGTTAGAAAAAGTTGGGCGAGATTGTTTAATTAATGATTGTGTATTTCTAATTGGCTTAAATTAACATGGAGTGTTTCATGTTTAGCGAAAAAAATTCAGTCGCATTTTTATTATAAGGAGAAAGGATGAATTTAATTTAAGGAATTAAACTCTTTTATAAAATTGTGCTATAAAAACACGGGGTGTTACAGAGCTCGAGTTCGCCATCGATGGCGGCTTTAAGCGGTGGCGAGGAGCACGATGGTGCTCATGGTGGTGAAGAGCTTGATGGTGGCAGCCATAGTCGTCGTTGGTTGTCGACCTCGGCTCCGACGACGGTGGTTGGAGACAAAACAAGCAGAAACCGAGCAGAGGACGGTGGTGGCTGTCCTTCGTCGGTACTCCGATGGTGGTCACGGTGTTCAAGGATGAAACTCCGGTGAAAGGTGGCCAAGGCCCATGGTGGTTCACGGTGGCGTCGATGGTGGCGAGCAGAGCAGGGGTGAGGCAGAGGAAGGACCACGGTGGTGGTGTTGGGCGGAGCTCTGGCGGGTTTAAGGCGGCCGTGGTGGCCGTTGTTATCGCCATTGTTGTTGATGTTGTTGCTGCTTGTTGTTTTTATTATTATTATTATTCTTATTATTATTATTATCATTATAATTATTATTATAATTGTTGTTGTGCTCGTTGATTTGTTGTGTGTTGTGTGTTGTTTTATTTGGTATTATTTATTAATGGAAGAACATGAGAGAGATGAGAGAAAGAGTTGACCATTTTAATCTGAAAATGAAAGGTAGATAAGTAGGGAGAGAAGAGTGAAGTGTGTTCAACAAGATAAAATGAAAATATCTATTATAAGTAAGAAGAGTTGGTCGACATGAGTGAGGGAGTATAAGTTTCCGATTTGCTCCATTTCATTTACTCTTATTCATAAACTTTTATACATTATAAAATATTTTGTACTTTATATATTTTTATTTATTTCATCATTAATATTATAAAATTTATAGTTCGAAAATATAAAAGTATAAAAGTTGTCAGTTACAAGTTGTATTACGGTCTCGTAGAATTTCAAACAGTTTGCTCGTAGAATTTCAAACGGTTTGTTCATTTATAAATACATTTCGATAAAATTATATTTGATTCAAGTAATACTAATTTTTAAAATAGGATGCAAATTTATTAAGTTTAATAAAAGTAATTGAAGTAAAGTTTTACTTCGACAAGTATTTTTAGAATTAAGAATATAGTATATGTTAATATAAAATCAAGAAAGTTTAATTAGAAATGTATTGGAGAAAGTTTATTCAATCGAAATTTTTCAGCCGCGTTTTTAAAGTAATTGAATAAGAGTTAAATTATATAAAATTTAAGTTAATAATTTAGTCAAAGTAATTAATTAATGTTAATAAAACACGGGGTGTTACAATTTTGTTCCTTTAATTATTTTATATAAAAATCATCTAAATCATCTAAATCAAAAATAAAAAAAATAAAAAAAAAAACCAACAAAAGAAACGGTTTTTACACAAAACCGTTTTTAATAATTAAAAAAAAAACGTTTTATAATAACAAACCGTTTTATATAATGTTTTTTTAATTTTTAATACTAATTGTAATTATAATTCTAATACTAATTCTAATCAAATTAATAGTATATAAATTTGTGTATATAAACAAACTAATAGTATATTAATTCTAATATTGTAATTATTTAAATTATTTCCTACTTTAATTATAATAGCCTAATATATTTTGAGTATATAATATGATCTCTTTCCTTATATTTATAATACTAATTTTACCTAAATTCTAATTCTCATACTCATATAATAATGTTTACATATTAATACTATGTTTACATAGATTCTAATTATATATAATATACTAATTTTACCTAAATTCTAATTCTCATACTCATATTAATAATGTGTTTACATATAAATACTATGTTTATAGATTCTAAAATTATTATATATATATATATATATATATATAAATATATATGTATATGATCTTTTATATATATATGAATTTATATTTACAAGAATTGTTTTTAAAAAAAAAAAAAAAAAAAAAACCAAAATGAAACGGTTTTTTGGAATAAACCAACAAAAGAAACGGTTTTTTTACAAAAAACCGTTTTTAATAATTACAAAAAAAAACGTTTTATAATAAAAAACCGTTTTATATAATGTTTTTTTTAATTTTAATTTTTAATACTAATTGTAATTATAATTCTAATACTAATTCTAATCAAATTAATAGTATATAAATTTGTGTATATAAACAAATTAATAGTATATTAATTCTAATATTGTAATTATTTAAATTATTTCCTACTTTAATTATAATAGCCTAATATATTTTGAGTATATAATATGATCTCTTTCCTTATATTTATAATACTAATTTTACCTAAATTCTAATTCTCATACTCATATAATAATGTTTACATATTAATACTATGTTTACATAGATTCTAATTATATATTATATACTAATTTTACCTAAATTCTAATTCTCATACTCATATTAATAATGTGTTTACATATAAATACTATGTTTATAGATTCTAAAATTATTATATATATATATATAAATATATATGTATATGATCTTTTATATATATGAATTTATATTTACAAGAATCGTTTTTAAAAAAAAAAAAAAAAAACAAAATGAAACAGTTTTTTGGAATAAACCGTTTTTATTAGTTCTACTATTAAAAACGGTTTATTCAAAAAACCGTTTTTTTTAAAAATTAAAAACAACGGTTAAAACATAAAAACCGTTTTTTATAGTACATTTTAGAGTAAATTTAAGTTCGCGCTCAATATTTTTTTTAATACGTAGGAAGTTGAAAAGGTTTTTATTTTTTTTCTTTAGTTTCATTCTTCTTTTTCATATTAACTTCTGCTCTTTCAATTAAAAAAAAAAAAAAAAAAACGTGCACTTCTTCTTCTTCATTCGTGCACTTGTTCTTCTTCATTCTTCTACTTCATACTTCCTCCATTCCGTTTGATTGTATACGTTTGGTTTTTTGACACTATTCACGAGTGAGGATAATGGTCGATATAATTTTTAACATATAAAATAAAACATAATCATGTGGGATCTTGTTTTAATTGTCTTTTCGAATACATTATTAATATCAAATTTTTATAATTTTTTGAAATACGTAACTAAAGATATGAACAAAAGAAAACGTGTATCGACGTACGTGCAAAAAGCAAACGTATAGAATCAAATGGAATGGAGGAAGTATCAACTACTACTCTTTCAATACAATTATATTTTTCGTTTTAGTTTTGCATAAACCCTAATTTATTCGTACTCTGTTCGAAATTTGCCTAAACCTAATTTATATTGCTTATAAGAGGTTCGTTTTTCACTTTTATACCCTAATTTACATTGTTTAATTGATGTTGTTGTTGAATTTCTTTGTTTTTATGTTTTTATATACGTTGTTGTTGTTGTTGTTGTTGTTGTATTATTTCGTTATTCATGTTGTTCTTGTTGCATGCTATTGATATTGTTCATGTTGTTCATGTTGTTGTACTCGTTGTACTCGTTGTTCATGTTGTTCATGTTATTGCTATTGATATTGTTCATGTTGTACTCGTTGTTCATGTTGTTCATGTTGTTCTTGTTTAATTCACGTTTTTTACAACCTTAAGTTATTGTTGCATGCTATTGATATGCTTAGGTTATTGTTGCATGCTATTGATATGCTTTTACGGAGTAATACGGAGTAATGTGGAGTAATGTTGTTGTTGTTGTTGTTGTTGTTGTTGTTGTTGTTAATGGTAGTTGTTTAGGGTTTAATTTATGGAGAGGGTGGGCATGGAGTAATACTAAATAATACGGAGCAATGTAAGGAGTAATGCTATGTTATATGTTGCACGTTGTATGTTGTAGGTTGTATGTTGTATGTTGTATGTTATGGAGTAATAAGGCGTAAAACAAGTAATACGGATTAATTTCAGATTTGGCAGATTTGTGCACTTGTGTTATAAAATAGTTTTAAAAATCGAAATGATCTAATTTTGGTTTGAAATTTTTTGAGGATATACTAAGCCCTCTATAGTAAGTCTCTGCAAAAAATTAAGTCGAAATTCAAAGGATAAGTTACTGAAAAAAATCTGGACATATCAGTCCGTTCAGAAAAGGCAGTTTAGAGTGATTTCACGAAAACGGCTCTATAGGATGATTTGTTAAGAGTTAGGACTCGTACTTTGGAGGGTTTACTCTAGGCTCATAGTTCTACAATTTTTATTTTATAAGAAACCATCAGTTTGGTGCAGAAATATGAGAAAACGTAAATCAAAGTGAACCCTTTTTTCTGAAAATTATTTTAGCTGAAATTTGTTACGAGATAAATTTGTTTAAAATATCAAAACACTCAAGTAACGTGATTTAAAAATTTATATGCATCGTTGAGACTTTTATAATTATAGTACGAAATGTGATTTGTTTATTGTACGTGCAGGTTGCTATGGACTCGACCGGTAAACGAAAAAGAGACGACAGTGATAAACCAAAAAAACGTCGAGGTAGAGGACGTTCAATACAACCGGAGGCAATAAAAGCCATTCGTGAAAATAATCCGCTTCCACTAACATGGAACGAGGTATTAGGAGTGCCAAATGGTGATTTGCGTCATAAGTTTTCTTCTTGGATCGGGATTGTATCAAGACAGTGGGTTCCTCTCGACATACAAAATATAAAGAGATTAAATCCCAAATTGAGGGAGCATATTCTTTCATTGTTCAAGGTATATATTCATTGGTTAATTACTTCTAATAATATTGATATTAAACAAACACAAGCGTACACTAACTTTAATTTGTTTTATATTATTTCGTTATTTATCTGCAGAGAGCATACAATGTTCCCGATAAATACGAACATTATTGTATGGACAAGGTAGCTGATTTAGCCCGATCGTGGAGGACTACTGTCTATAAAAATTACTTGATCGACCCGGAGACGGGAGAAGAAATAGATCCGCCGAAACCACCGGAAGATTGCCCATTCATCACACTACAAATGTGGGAGAACTTTAAAAAACAACGTTTCAGCGAAGAGTTTAAGGTTTTATATATATATGTATATATAAGTTAATTAATTAATTAATTCACAAGCATGCATATATTTATTTTATTTTTTTGGTTATGATAATTTCAAGGCCTTGAGGGAGAGGAACAAAAAAAACATTGCGAATAAAGAATTTCCTCACAACACCTGGTCAAAGGTTTTTTGGAGCTCATGAGGAACATGTAAGACTTATATATATTTGTATATATACAAAGTTATATATATATTCTTTATAATATAATTTTATATTGTAAAGCGACCTTAGCTTTAATTTATACAAGTATTATATAATAAACTTACTTGTTCTTTTTTCTATGAATGTGTAGGCAGAAAGGGATGAAGATGGTGTAATAATTAATCGACATGAATTATGGAAACTAGGTCACACCCCGAAATCCGGCAAATTTGATGAAGCAACTCAAAGGGCGGTAGACAACATTGTACGTACTACTATTTTATTCACGTACACCTTAGTCATTATCTATTAATATTTTAATGTCGTATTTTTTCTATCAATAGGATAAATGTGTCGAGAAGGTCAAAGAAGGGTCATGGAAACCAGAAGGCGGCCGAAAGGACATTCTAGCCGAGGCAATTCAAAAACCTGAGCACGACGGTCGTGTGAAAGGCTTTCCAGCCCATGTTGGAATAATCAAGGTTTTCGGGAGAGCTCCCAGAACACCAACAGAAAAAAGTAGCACTAATGATCGTGATATGGTAAACTAATTAACTTGTTAGTTCTTAGTTAATTTAAATGATGACGACTAGTGGTGGTATCCTGAATTGTATATATATAATGTATTTGTTGCAGCTGAAAATGATGGCCAGGATGATGAAGAAAATGAACAGTGGTGGTACCCTGACGGCCGAGGAACTTAAAATGATTGATGAAGTTGCCGGTGACGACGAGAAAACGGCGGACGATCAAATGACGTCTAAGGAAGGAGACGGTGACGATGAGGTAATTAAATAACTTCATAAGTTATATTTTTATTGGATTTATATTTTATTTATTAATTAATAAAGTTTTATATATACGTAATTAACTAAACTAACACACGTATATATTGATTAAATAAATAAAATTAAGGGCGGCAAGACAAATACCGAGCAACAAGAAGAAGAAGACGGGGTCGATAAAATTGATGAGGTCGATAAAATGGATGAGGTAAATAAAGTGTTTTTGATGTTGTTGTCGTCATTGTATTGTTGTTGTTGTTAATGGATGTTGTGCAATACAAGTAGAACCAACTTAATTCCGATTTTGGCAGATTTGTGCACTCGTGGTATAAAATAGTTTTAAAAATTGAAATGATCTAATTTTGGTTTCAAATTTTTTGAGGATATACTAAGCCCTCTATAGTAAGTCTCTGCAAAAAATTAAGTCGAAATTCAAAGGATAAGTTACTGAAAAAAATCTGGACATATCAATCCGTTCAGAAAAGGCAGTTTAGAGTGATTTCACGAAAACGGCTCTATAGGATGATTTGTTAAGAGTTAGGACTCGTACTTTGGAGGGTATACTCTAGGCTCATAGTTCTATAACTTTTATTTTATAAGAAACCATCAGTTTGGCGCAGAAATATGAGAAAACGTTACTCAAAGTGAACCCTTTTTTCTGAAAAATAATTTAGCTGAAATTTGTTTCTATATAAATTTGTTTAAAATATATATAATCTTTGTTAAATTTATATTGAGTGTTGATTATAATTGGTATGGAATTTGGATGAAGGTAAATGAAGAACGGTCCCGTAAGGGGGAATTCGAAACGCCGAAACAGACTATATCGATCTTTGGCACGGTAGCGTTTTAATGTTAAATAACTAATGTTTCTATTTATTATAAAATTTTCAATTATATTCTATGTAATTGTAAATAATTTATGTTTAAAAATGTAGGGAGGAGAAAATTACATTTGCACTCAATCACCCGTAATCGCCTACAAGGCTCGCTAAACACGAGAATCAGTTGCGATCGGACATGCGTACTCTAGGGACACGGTAGAGACAAAGGACTGCTCACAACGCCCTCTCCTAGATAATCACTTAAAGGTCGAAATCAAGAAGGTCTTAAATAACTTTGGAGGTGTTCGGCTACGGTTCAGGTTAGCACCGAGTTGCTCACGGTAGAGAGAGTGCCGTAGGTTCCTTTGTCCAAAGGGCCTCGGACTCATGTTGTGCTGTTAGCCGAGGAGCCTTAATAAGAATAAAGGTGATGACAAGAAGGTAATCTATTTTATTGACTCCAAATTAATATTTTTTTTTTTAATATATATTGAACTTTATCTTGTTAATATATGTAAATTGTGTTCTATATATTGTTATAGGTAAATAATGTAAATGAGACGACGCGTTGGCGAAAGACTTGCAAGAAGACCAACGCCCTACAACCAAGGACAAAGAAAGAATCGAGGAGGTATTTTAACTATCACTCTAATGACATAATAAATTGGTATTATATTAAATATTATCGACATAATTAACACACTTTTGCCGGTGAGTCAATCAGACATTATTGGAACGAATGAAGATTCAGCCTCAAAGAACTTAGCGAAGGCACTTTTTGATGATAAGGTTTATTATAGCTAGTTACTACTTTAGGTCAATTATATATATCGTTAATTTAATTCCTTTGTTTTGACTCCACGTTGTATTGTTTTTTGTAGGACGTTGCGAGTATCTCGAACGTTAATGTTGCGAGTACCTCGAACGTTAATGTTGCGCCCAAATTGAGCAAGCAGATGTAGAAAGTATTACCTCCTGAATATACTACCGCTAAATTTATGCAACATGTGAGTAGAACCCAAACAATGATCAGATTGTTTGGAGAAGGGTGCACTCGCTTTCGGGATGACAGTATGATCTCTATTAAAGTCCCTAAAGAAGTCGCAGGTTCATTTTTGACTGCACCCTTACTACTCGAATGGGCTGGCCTTGAGGAAATTGATGCTCAGCATATGATCCTTTGGATGAAGTGAGTCATTTGATTAATTAGTTTTATTTCAAAAATTGTATTTATTTTGTTATGTACGTTATTATTATATAAATGCTTTATTTTATGTTTGCTGATCGTGTAGGTACTTAGTTGATTACATCAACGAACGTGCTGACCTTCCTTCCCACAACTGGGGTTTTATGAGCCCGTACATGGTGTCAGTACATTATGGAAATGAAAAAGAAGAAGACCGAGTCTTACACATGGCCGAACACCTAATGAAAAGCAAGAAAATAATCTTCGCCCCTTATAATGAAAGCGGGTAAGTATATATATGATTCTATTATTAGAATTAAAAGTTCAAGACGATTGGCGATATTGTTGAGTTTATTTCTTATATATGTGTTGTATATGTAGGAAACATTGGGTATTGACGGCATTTTGTGATGAAACGAAAAGAGTGTATTGGTACGATTCAATTGGTGGAAACCCGACAGGCATATTTAAAAAGTTGGCGAATCTGTAAGTTAATTTAAATCACATGCATTGTAGTAATTTCTTGACTTTATTATTAATATTTCTATTTTATCAACATTGTTTACTCATTATTAACTAATATTTGTAATTTTTTTAGTGCTTTTGCCAAGAGAAGGTCTCTTGATCCGTTGGCGCAAGTCATGGAAAGCGCTACTAGCCCTACATTTATAACCGTGAGCGATGTATGTTAATTATAATTAATCATATCATATATAATATATATATATATAAAGTGTCAAGTATTTTATTAATAACTTGAATAATTATATTGAATGTTTGTTACTATGTTAATATTTTAGGTTCCTCGCCAACCCGATGACAAACAATGTGGATATTATGTTTGTCGGTTTATGTATGAGATGATAACCCGTAATGTGGCGGCAAAGATGACACAAAAGGTAAGTGTTAAGTTGCATTATTAACTTTAAGCTCAAAAATTAACGGTTTTTTTTATATTATCATTGCTTTATGTACGTCCGATTCCTTATATATGCTTTTTTTTTTGTAGTACGCATGTACTAGGAGAAACGCAAAAACATACACGATTTCTGAAGTAGACGAAATTCGTGATTTGGCTTTTCGATCGTCTTGTTTAATTATAAATAACGGTTATTATAAGTTAAACCGTTTTTTTTATGTTATTTTAAATAACGGTTATAAATAACAAACCGTTTGCTAAAATCATTTTCATAAATTTAATACCAATTAATAATTTTAATATTAATAGTTATACAAAACGGTTTTTAAACTATTAACCGTTTTTTTTTAACAATTAAAAAAAACGGTTTTTGTAAAAAACCGTTATTTAAAATATTAAAAAAAACGGTTTTTATTAAAAAACCGTTTTTTTTAAATGTTTTAAATAACGGTTTTTATTAAAAAACCGTTGTATTTAATGAAAACCGCCAAATTTTTAGCTGACGATATTTTTGATATATAAAACGGTTTCGTATATTTTTTTTGCGTTGTTTTTTATTATAAATAACGGCCATAGAAACAACGGTTGGATTTTTTATTTGAAACGGGTTTTTTGCGTTTTTTTTGCTTAATTTTCGGGTAGTGTAACGTTTATTTTTATCGGTTTCGTTGATTCTTTTTATTAACGATTCTTTTTACAATAAAAATATAAACCTGATTACTATTCAATTATAGTGATTAAGTGATAAATTCATTTTGACCAAAATTGACCCAATTTTTATAGAAATGTCGTGGCCCTTTATACACTACTCTATTTATTTCTTTTTTTGTTTTTTGTTAATAATTCATTACTTTAACTAATTTAAATTACTCAAGTGATAAAAATAAAAAGTGACAAATTCATTTTAGGTCAAAAATGGACCCTAAACCGTGGCACTTAACTACTTAGCAATTTATTTTCGTTTTCTAATTTTATCGGTTTTCGACTTAAAGTTTTTATATACTAATTATTTAGTTTATACTAAAGTGACATAAACTAGTAAACAAAAACGATAAATACTAAAACTTATAAAATTTATAAATCAAAACTTAGTCATATGATGAAGAACACAATGAAGATGTGAAGAACACTAATGCTTTTAATATGAACATTATTTAGTCAAATTTTTATATGTTTATATAATTTTCTCAAATTTTTCATACAAGTCTAATTTAACTAGACTAATCATAATATGTTATTTAGAAAAATTAAAACTAAAAATTGGTCCAAATAATTCATGTAAGCCGTGTATATATATATATATGTTCCTAAATTTTGATTTTTGATTTTTATACTTCTAATTCAACAACTAATTTATTCTATATCATATATATATTTAATCATGAGTGAACAACAACTACAAACATTAACACACAAAAGAAAAATCATTATAACTTAAGAATAACAACAACACCTCAAGAACAACATAATACACTTTAAAACCTTTAAATTCATAATAAATTCATTTTAAGTCCTAAACAAAAACTAATTATATATTCATGTACATATTAGCCTAAGTATTTTAAGCATGCAATTTACGAAAATTAAAACGAAAAATTAAACCAAAAATGGAGGGATGGCCGTGGGTTCTTAATGGTGAGCAACAATTTTTATTTTTCGATTTTTGTCTCCTAATTTAACATATGATGCTAAGTGATCATAAACACAATAAATATAACACATAACATTTAAAGCATGCGATTTACAAAAATTAAAACTAGTGTGCGGGGACACCTTAGGTTAGGTTATGAATGAAAAGATTAGCAGTTGTCGGGATCGACTATATGGTCAAACTGGCTCAAGTCGACTTCACCACCTTGCTCCTCGTCTTTGATTAGGAGAGTACATAAAAATGAAATACACAAGTTAGTAATTTATTTTATAACTAAACTAGCTAAATTAAAATCTTAAAGTGTAGTAGTGTTTTATATTTAGGTGATGCTCATATTATATATATTTTTGATTTATGTTCATGTTCATTTATATGTTTTAAGAAGGGAGATGAATACTAAATTAATTAGTGAAGAATGATCACAAGTGTTCTAGTGAACATAAAGCAAGAAATTAAATGTTTAGGAAGAAAATCAAGAGGAAGAAGATGAAGATCTTCAAAGGAAACCAAGGAGGAAGTTGAAGTTTGTCTTACAAGTTCTTGAATATGTGTTTTATTAGAGAGAAAAGAGTTAGAAGTTTTTGAGTTGTGTTTGTGTATTTGTTTGTGTTTGTGCGTGTGATATGTATATAATGTAGTAGTAGTTTGTGTTTTGTTTTAGTTGTAAGTTTATGTGTGAATGCACTTCCATTTATTTGCATAAATCATTTAATTTAAATAAGCTAGAATGATGATGAATTAGTAGTGTGTAAGATGGATTAGACATGGTGCAAAAGGAGAAGAAAAATGGAAGAAGATAAGCCTTGGTCCAAGTCAAAGAAACCGGCCCAAATGCATGCACAAGGCTCGATTTTTCGTTTTTGAAATTTTCGATTTACGCGTACGCGAAAAGTCTCAAAATAAAATATATAGTCTTAAAATGATGGTTCGAAGTAAGGTCAAAAATTAAAATGAAGAAAAACGTAGAAGAGTAATAAAAATGAAAAATGGCCTTAGGATCCTCGAAACTTTTAATAAAAATTTCGTTTGGTCCAAATATATATTTTTTTCGTTGAATGTTATCGAATTAAATCATTATGATCAAACGTCAAAAAGTTTATCAGTTTTGAATAAGTGTGGCTCATTATATCGAGTTTTAGTGAAAGTGTTAGTTAACTCAAAAGGAATAGTAATTTTATTTTATTATAATATGTTTTGTTAGTACTAATCTAAATTGATTAAGCCTTAACCTTTTTTTGTGAGATTAGGATTATGAGTAAGTAGATTAGGAAAAGAATTAGGTGATTTAAATCATCCTATGTGGCTCGGCCACTTTTATAAATTTTACCTCGATTTGCGTGCCAAAATTTGTCGTTGAGAAATTTGTCGTATAGTCTTCATTTGATTTATCGAGTTTGAATATGAAAGAATAAAGTTCAAATTCGAAGCAATTCAAAATGGTTTTAGATTAGGTACGAAAGTGACTTGTAGTGTATTGCATTAGGAATTTAATGGGCGAAGATGATTAATTATTGATTCCTAATTATAATTAGCTTAAATTAACACGGGGTGTTACACTTGGTCCAAGTCAAAGAAACCGGCCCAAATGCATGCACAAGGCTCGATTTTTCGTTTTTGAAATTTTCGATTTACGCGTACGCGAAAAGTCTCAAAATAAAATATATAGTCTTAAAATGATGGTTCGAAGTAAGGTCAAAAATTAAAATGAAGAAAAACGTTGAAGAGTAATAAAAATGAAAAATGGCCTTAGGATCCTCGAAACTTTTAATAAAAATTTCGTTTGGTCCAAATATATATTTTTTTCGTTGAATGTTATCGAATTAAATCATTATGATCAAACGTCAAAAAGTTTATCAGTTTTGAATAAGTGTGGCTCATTATATCGAGTTTTAGTGAAAGTGTTAGTTAACTCAAAAGGAATAGTAATTTTATTTTATTATAATATGTTTTGTTAGTACTAATCTAAATTGATTAAGCCTTAACCTTTTTTTGTGAGATTAGGATTATGAGTAAGTAGATTAGGAAAAGAATTAGGTGATTTAAATCATCCTATGTGGCTCGGCCACTTTTATAAATTTTACCTCGATTTGCGTGCCAAAATTTGTCGTTGAGAAATTTGTCGTATAGTCTTCATTTGATTTATCGAGTTTGAATATGAAAGAATAAAGTTCAAATTCGAAGCAATTCAAAATGGTTTTAGATTAGGTACGAAAGTGACTTGTAGTGTATTGCATTTGGAATTTAATGGGCGAAGATGATTAATTATTGATTCCTAATTATAATTAGCTTAAATTAACACGGGGTGTTACAATCCTCCCCCCTTAAAGAAGTTTCGTCCCCGAAACTTAAAGTTAACTAAGTGGTTAAGGTTACCTGCGCTGAACAGTTCTGGGTATTTCTCCTTCATTGACGCCTCGGTTTCCCAAGTAGCTTGTTCGGTATTATGACCCCTCCAAAGAACTTTAATTAAGGGTATTGCCTTTCGCCTCGTGGTCTTGGTTCCCGTGCCAAGATTTCCACCGGTTTCTCAGAGTACAACATATTAGGCTCGATCTCGATGACATCGGGCGAAACGATGTGGCTTGGATCAGATCGATACCTCCGTAGTTGAGATACGTGGAAAACATTGTGTACTCTTGATAGGTTAGGCGGTAGTGCAAGTCGATACGCCACTTCTCCGATTCGCTCAAGTATCTCGTAGGGTCCAATATACTTCGGGCTCAGCTTCCCTTTTAAGCCGAATCGCTTTACTCCTTTCATGGGCGACACTTTCAAGAATACCTTGTCCCCCTTCTGAAATTCAATAGGCTTACGATGTTTATCAGCATACTTCTTCTGACGATCTTGAGCCGCCTGTAATCTCTCTCGAATGATTTTAATGTGTTCGATCTGGTCCTGAATAGCCTGTGGTCCGGTTCCCACATTGTCGCTAGCGTCGTCCCAACAAACTGGGCTTCGACACTTTCTTCCATACAGTGCTTCAAAAGGGGCACATTTGAGGCTAGCATGGTAACTGTTGTTGTAGGAGAACTCGATTAATGGCAAACTCTTTTCCCAGTTAGCGTTAAACTCCATCGTGCAAGCTCTCAACATGTCCTCTAAGGTTTGAATGGTTCGTTCAGTCTGGCCATCCGTAGCTGGGTGAAAAGCGGTGCTCATTTTCAACTGGCTACCTAAGGCTTCTTGCAACTTCTTCCAGAAATGGGATGTAAACCTTGCGTCCCTATCTGAAATAATATCAAGGGGCACACCATGCAACCTGATTATTTCTTTCTCATAGGCCTTTGCTAACTCATCCAATCCCCACGTCTCTTTGATCGGAACAAAGTGGGCAGACTTTGTTAATCGATCCACGATGACCCAGATTGCATCTTTACCACTCGAGGTCCTCGGTAGTCCCATAATGAAGTCCATTGAGATTGAGTCCCATTTCCCTCGTGGTATTTCTAACGGTTGTAGGAGTCCTCCCGGTCTTTGATGTTCGAATTTCACCTTCTGACAAATCAAGCATTTAGCCACGTGTTCGGCTATCTCCTTTTTCATCCCGATCCACCAGAATCGTAATTTCAAATCTTGGTACATCTTATCTGACCCAGGATGTACTGAATATCGGGTGCTGTGTGTTTCGTCTAAAATTCTGCGTTTTAGCGCCTCATTGTCCCAGAGATACACCACCTCTCTTTGAATCGAAGACTCCCGTCAGGGTGAATTTTAAATCCTTCAGTCCCTTCTGACGGAATTCTTCCTCGAATCGTTACTAGCTTAGGGTCTTCCCATTGTAGTGCTCGGATGTCGTGGAGTATCTCGGGTTCCACTACCATTGCATTTAAATCAGTATCATCGGACTGTACTAAGTCCAAGTCCAATCTTCTCAAATCTTGAACGAGGTCGGATGGAATCTCCCAGATATTATTCGATGAGCGTGAGTCTTACGACTTAAAGCGTCTGCTACGACGTTTGCTTTTCCTTCGTGATAGAGCAGCTCGATCTTGTAGTCTTTGATTAGTTCTAGCCACCTCCTTTGTCTCATATTCAGCTCTTTCTGCGTGAATATGTACTTCAAACTCTTGTGGTCAGTGTAGAACTTTATGCTGACTCCGTAAAGATAATGTCGCCAAATCTTCAAAGCGAACACAACTGCTGCGAGTTCAAGGTCATGGGTTGGATAGTTCTTTTCATGCACCTTGAGTTGTCTAGATGCATAAGCGATCACCTTGCCCTGCTGCATTAGGACACATCCTAGTCCATTCAAGGACGCATCGCTATACACCTCGTATTCATCCCCGTCAGTTGGTAGGGCTAGGACCGGTGCGGTAGTCAGCCTTGTTTTGAGTTCTAGGAACGCCTTTTCACAGTCTTCGTTCCACACAAATTTGGAGTCTTTCTGTAGGAGTTTAGTCATTGGGCGTGCTACCTTTGAAAAGTCGGGTACGAAACGTCTATAGTAACCAGCCAAGCCTAGAAAGCTTCGAACCTCTGTGACGGTCTTTGGTGCGACCCATTCCTTTACGGCTTCTATCTTTGCTGGGTCTACCATTACTCCTTCCTTCGAAATCACGTGGCCCAGGAATGCCACTTCACTCAACCGCACTGCACTTAGAGAATTTTGCATACCATTTATCTTTCCTTAAAATCTCCAACACAGTGCGCAGATGTTTTTCGTGTTCTTCCTCAGTTTTTGAGTAGATTAGGATGTCATCTATGAATACGACCACGCAAACGTCCAGATATTCGTGGAAGGTTCTGTTCATCTGATCCATGAACACTGCAGGTGCGTTGGTGAGGCCAAAAGGCATCACTTTGAACTCGTAATGGCCGTATCTAGATCGGAACGCAGTCTTCTGTATGTCCTCCTTTCGTACACCTATCTGATGATAACCCGATCTTAAATCAATTTTGGAGAAAACACCTGCTCCCTTGAGTTGATCGAATAGGTCGTCTATCCTTGGCAAAGGGTAACGATTCTTGATTGTAACCTTGTTGAGTTCACGGTAGTCGATGCATAGGCGCATACTCCCGTCCTTTTTCTTAACAAAAAGTATCGGAGCGCCCCAAGGCGAGACACTCGGTCTGATGAAGCCTCGATCTATTAACTCCTCCAATTGTTTCTTAAGTTCCTGGAGTTCAACTGGTGCCATTCGGTAGGGTGCCTTTGAGATTGGTGCGGTGCCCGGCAGTAAGTCGATTGAGAATTCTACGTCTCGTGCAGGCGGCAGGCCTGGCAGTTCATCAGGAAACACATCCGGGTATTCATTTACAATGTGAATGTTCTCGATCTTTTGCTCGTCCTCCATTTTGTTGATGCTGCACAGAAATACTTGATGTCCCTTTCTCCCCATGTTCTGAATTTTCATGGCAGACACGAATCGCACTTTTTCCTTTGAAGGCGTATTTTGGTAAGTCACCACCGTTCCATTAGGACCCTTCAATGTGATTCTCCGGTCTCGGCATTTGAACGTAGCATGATGACGAGTTAACCAATCCATTCCCAAAATTATATCGAATTCGTGAAGGTCGAATAGAATCAGTCGGAGAAAGTTTGTGTGGTGAATCATAATTTGTACATTATTGTATTTTGCAGAACAAGAAATATTTTTGCCATTTGGTAGCGATATGTTAGTGCGTATTTGTTCAGGTTTTGTAAGTTTGGATTTTGCTAGAAATTTTGTTGAGATAAAAGATAAGGATGCACCGTGATCGAACAAAATAAAGGCGGTACAGAGTTAACCAAAATTTACGGTGACAACGTCTACATCCTGACAGTCCTCGGCATCACCATCATTTTCTGACAGCACATAAACTCTCCCCTGAACTCTTACCGCGGGCGGTGGTCCCGTGTTCACCCTACCCCTTGTCCCTTTTTAGGCGTGACGTTGGCCTTATGGCCTACTTCCTCGCATATGAAGCACGTGATCGGTGCGCCATTGCATTGTTTCCGGTGTAGTCGTTGTAGGCGGGAGCGACACTTATCGACCTCATTATCTTTGGTGGAGGCCACTGGTGGGTTGAGGGTAAACCTTGGCTTGTTCTCGTGGTGTTACGAGCGAAGTTTGTAGGCTTTTGGTAACTCCTGATTGATGGGTTAGGCCTCGGTAGAAAAGGTCGTTGGTAGTTAGGCTTCGAATGGCCGGGCGCCGCCACGTAAGGCGTAAAAACTCTCTTTTTCCCTTTCTCCTCTCGCCGTTCTTACGGATTGACGCCAGATACTGTTGCCTTCTCATAGGCTTCAAAGAAAGTTCCTAATTGAACCCGCTCATGATCAATCAGAATCGTAAGTCATACCCGAACATATCGGTTGGCGAGTTCTTCCTCATCAATCGTTATCTTGGGAGCAAATTTTGTGACTCCTGAAACTTTTCGGTGTATGCCTGCAGTTGCATATTACCCTGTTTCAAATTCCTGAACTCTTCTTCTTTGTTCCACCTGAGCTCCTGCCCGAAATACTTGCTCTCTAAAAGCGTTTTGAACTCGCTCCAGTTGTAGATTCTGAGTGGGAAATTAGATCTGATTAGGCGCCACCAACTGTTCGCCTCTCTCTTCAAGTAATATGCCACCACATTCACCATTTCTGTGGGGGGTATCTTGCTGAGCTCCAGCAGTTTCTCCATTTCCTCGATCCATTCAGTCAGGACCACAGGATCGACGGATCCAGAGTATGTTAAAGGACGGTGTTTGGAGAATCTTTCAAATGCTGACTGATTGCCCCCACGGTTTTGTTGTGCGGATTGCGCAATCTTCACAATTGCGTCTTCAAATCCCCTTCTTCTGGCTTCCTCCTCGAGGAACTGTTGGTCGAGATCGTTTGGGATACCATTTGCAGCCATTCTGAAAGACATTAAATTGTGTGAGTTTCGAGTAGTTTCCAAGATAGACACATCATATAGAGTACCAGGTAAAACACATTTCATTGATAATGTAAAAGGGTTACATCAAAAAGTTACAAAGCCTTCTAATACATTCTCTATGAAATGAACTAAGGTGAAAACCTAGATACAAGGTTCAGCAAAATAACATAAAAGCTTAGATACATTCTCAAGAGTTATAAAATTAGATCGAGAATGACAAAAGATTTGTCCTAGATTCTAAGCAAATTTTGAGTAGTGGTATTCTTCCTCCGAGAAGCTGTATTTATATTTAACAGCATTAGTTGCGTCGCTCAAACCGAGCTTGAAGTCCTCCCAGCTCAGGTAGTACTCACCCTCAAGTATAGCTGGGGAGCGTAGTCGTCTCCACCATGCTTTGGCCTCTTCATCAAGGCAAGCAGCTGCTAGGGAGGTTTTCCATTCCTCTCTAACTGAGTGTTCCAGGAACCTCGCATTCATACTCCTGATCCATGGGTAGAGTGTCCCGCTAATTCCCTCAAATGTCTCAGGTTTTCCCTGCATGAACGCTTCGATCACATTTGTATATTCTGAGGATCGGCGGAGATGATCCGGAACTCGATGCTCCATATACGGAGTCTTAAGTGCCCTAGTCTTCCAGTCGATTTCCGAATCACTCGAGTCCTGTGATCTCTTCCATGACTTCAATTGTTGACGTCGTGCGTAGGCCTCGATGGCTTTCTTGCGGGCCTTCTCTTTTGGTGTCCACTCAGAGTACCTCTTACCGCACGGTAGTCTCATCTGAAATCAATTTGGATAAAATAATTTAAATGAGATTTGGAAGTACAAATATGTATGTATAATTTTAAAATAATGCGTTAAGAAAAGCACACGACTAGGTAGTAACATAACGTCTCCATATATATATAAATATATACATGGGTAAAATATTACATTTCAACGGAATATAATATATAAGTTCACCAAACGTCACATCCGAATATAACATCCATAGCCGTAGGAAAGAAGACGATATTAAGATCGTTCTTAGGATGGTTAAAAGTCGGTTACATATATTTTACAAACTGGAGTCAAATGACCCTAAATATGATTTGCGACCCTCAAGAGTCTCCCAGAGGTAAGATCCCTCTCCCATATGATTGGAGGTATGATGGCGTCGGGTGGGAATGGAGGATAGTCGCGCTCATATAATTGAATCATCAAAATGTCGAGTAGTTCATCATACTCCATCCACGCAGGTGGTCCCTCCACCCTCTGAAGTGGATCTGGATGGTACATGCGATCCATGTACAGCTCGTAATCGGAGAGGAGTTGCCAACCTAGAGGTGCCCAAAACTCATCGTATGGATGAAAGCTCTCAATCATGGTCAAACTGATGCCAATGCCCCTCGTGTGGTAGATCCTGCCCGTCATGATTCCATGAGCTTCCACATATCGCTCTATGTGGAGGGAATGGCTACGTATGTACTCTCCTAGTTGCATCATCGGCGGGCGTCGTGGTGCGTAGTAACGGAAAGAGCGGAAAGATGACATCCTAAGGGCCTTTGTCAGACTAAAGTTAGCCATAGAGCAAATAGCAAGTAAGGAATCATAAAGTTAAGATTCTAACGCTCATCTAACTAGTTCATTATTATTTGGCCTGGCCCCAAGATCCTACCCTTTCTCACATTTTAAACTGATCTAAGTTATTATTTTAGCGATCTAGAGATTCCTAGTTTATTATTTTATTCTATAAGTCTATGCCTGACATACGATATGAATGTCTGGCCCAGGTGTCGCCTCGCTATGTGAGATAACTTTAAGTCATTCACGGTCGCAAGACAGCTTTGATACCAACTGTAACAACCTGGTTTTTCGTGACTTTAATTAAACTAAGGCGGAAAATTAATTAAGTCTATATATTACAAAACCAGCTGTTAATCGTGATAAAACTCTAAATACATAGTACGAGTTTAGGATAACAGAGTATAAGTTTAATTACATCTCTCCAAAATACAAAATAAGGCCTTCAATCCCCCTGATATAAATCGTCAATGTAGCCTCGGGGTACCTACGGGAAAATGCCGTTCAAACTCGATTATGCCCCGCACACGCTAAGCCATATAAAACCCTTAGCGGTAAACACATAATAATAACATATGCGCATGTAATTAAATCAGTGCAATTAAACATACAATAATACAATTCATAAAACATAACATATCATAAATCATATAACATAGCAATTGAATCATCATATTATCTCCATTCATATCATGTAGGCAAATCATTATCATTTCATTCATGTTCGGGGTAGTCGACCCTTTTCAATTATATTCACATAGTAACATAACTCGCGAGTCTTGACTACAGAGCGGCTTGTGTACTCTCATAGATAATTATCAAAGTGCACTAGCTGCTCAGACTGCACATCGATCAAACACTAAGTAGCGTACGTGATAACTACCTAATATCCAATACAACATGGATAATCTATCATACGTTGTCCTATGAACCACAACAAGTCAGGATGGAAGCATGCAAAACCCTACAAAAGCAAGGCCTGCGCAAAAGCTGCCGGGTACATCAACGGACTTTAATGCTAAGGATACCACTAGGTAAGAAGGACGATTCAATCCCTTATCTTATGTGTGCACACACTTTCACTTAGAAACGACACAGTCCTCGCTACCCGAGAGAGTATGCTTTTCCTAACCAAAACGATTAATACCTAACGACAAGGTCCCCGGGTGGGATGGTCATTTTCCGTTATCTCGTATGGACCGCAGGTCGCCACATTTATGCCCATTCAAGGGATGTAAACGCCGCTTGCCTAAAGACTATGAGAGTCATTAGGAAGCCTCAGTCAGCACTGAAGAGTGAAAGAGTCCCCATACGCGACTACCTTTCCAACGATGGCACAATAGATTCGCAACATGACAGACACCCGAGTATTTAACAAGTACTTCTCTTCTTATTTTCTTATTCTCAAATTAATCAGTGACATTTCATAGTAAATCATCGTCGAACTTGTATAATGAAAATTTAGTTCTAGCAGCTTCTTGTAAACTAAGCACATAGAAACTTAAATAATTTATTTGGAGTCCAATCGTAAATTTTAAATATTTTTACTATTCACGTATTTTACTATTCACGTATTTACTATTCATCGTATTTACTATTCATCGTATTTACTATTCATCGTATTTACTATTCATCGTATTTCACTATTCATCGTATTTTACTATTCCTCGTATTTTATACGTATTTTTATACTTAGTATTTTATTCGTATTTTTTTTTATACTTAGTATTTTATTTAGATACTAAACTAAGCTTATTTTTTTCTAAGTGTAGAATTCTAGTTTTAAAGTCGTTAAGTTCGTTTTGTACTTAGTGATTTTTGGAAATATTTTAGGAGTCTAGTTTTAAAGTTGTTAAGTTCATTTTGCATTTAGCGGTTTTGAAATATATTTTAATCGAACTCGTTAAGTTCATTTTGTATTTAGTGATTTTGAAACATATTTAAATCAAAGTGGTTAAGTTTATTTTATACTTGGTGATTTAAATGAAATTTCAAAAGTAAAACTCGGTTTAGATTTAGTCGTATACTTAGCTAAAATTTAAGCGGTTCCAAATTTTAGCGAGGTTGTCGTAGTTCATTTTAAATAGTCCATATCTCCATATCCACAATTAAGCATAGGTAGTAACACACGATATGATTCATTTTAATATATGTAACGTTTATTTTTATCGGTTTCGTTGATTCTTTTTATTAACGTTTCTTTTTACAATAAAAATATAAACCTGATTACTATTCAATTATAGTGATTAAGTGATAAATTCATTTTGACCAAAATTGACCCAATTTTTATAGAAATGCCGTGGCCCTTTATACACTACTCTATTTATTTCTTTTTTTGTTTTTTGTTAATAATTCATTACTTTAACTAATTTAAATTACTCAAGTGATAAAAATAAAAAGTGACAAATTCATTTTAGGTCAAAAATGGACCCTAAACCGTGGCACTTAACTACTTAGCAATTTATTTTCGTTTTCTAATTTTATCGGTTTTCGACTTAAAGTTTTTATATACTAATTATTTAGTTTATACTAAAGTGACATAAACTAGTAAACAAAAACGATAAATACTAAAACTTATAAAATTTATAAATCAAAACTTAGTCATATGATGAAGAACACAATGAAGATGTGAAGAACACTAATGCTTTTAATATGAACATTATTTAGTCAAATTTTTATATGTTTATATAATTTTCTCAAATTTTTCATACAAGTCTAATTTAACTAGACTAATCATAATATGTTATTTAGAAAAATTAAAACTAAAAATTGGTCCAAATAATTCATGTAAGCCGTGTATATATATATATGTTCCTAAATTTTGATTTTTGATTTTTATAATTCTAATTCAACAACTAATTTATTCTATATCATATATATATTTAATCATGAGTGAACAACAACTACAAACATTAACACACAAAAGAAAAATCATTATAACTTAAGAATAACAACAACACCTCAAGAACAACATAATACACTTTAAAACCTTTAAATTCATAATAAATTCATTTTAAGTCCTAAACAAAAACTAATTATATATTCATGTACATATTAGCCTAAGTATTTTAAGCATGCAATTTACGAAAATTAAAACGAAAAATTAAACCAAAAATGGAGGGATGGCCGTGGGTTCTTAATGGTGAGCAACAATTTTTATTTTTCGATTTTTGTCTCCTAATTTAACATATGATGCTAAGTGATCATAAACACAATAAATATAACACATAACATTTAAAGCATGCGATTTACAAAAATTAAAACTAGTGTGCGGGGACACCTTAGGTTAGGTTATGAATGAAAAGATTAGCAGTTGTCGGGATCGACTATATGGTCAAACTGGCTCAAGTCGACTTCACCACCTTGCTCCTCGTCTTTGATTAGGAGAGTACATAAAAATGAAATACACAAGTTAGTAATTTATTTTATAACTAAACTAGCTAAATTAAAATCTTAAAGTGTAGTAGTGTTTTATATTTAGGTGATGCTCATATTATATATATTTTTGATTTATGTTCATGTTCATTTATATGTTTTAAGAAGGGAGATGAATACTAAATTAATTAGTGAAGAATGATCACAAGTGTTCTAGTGAACATAAAGCAAGAAATTAAATGTTTAGGAAGAAAATCAAGAGGAAGAAGATGAAGATCTTCAAAGGAAACCAAGGAGGAAGTTGAAGTTTGTCTTACAAGTTCTTGAATATGTGTTTTATTAGAGAGAAAAGAGTTAGAAGTTTTTGAGTTGTGTTTGTGTATTTGTTTGTGTTTGTGCGTGTGATATGTATATAATGTAGTAGTAGTTTGTGTTTTGTTTTAGTTGTAAGTTTATGTGTGAATGCACTTCCATTTATTTGCATAAATCATTTAATTTAAATAAGCTAGAATGATGATGAATTAGTAGTGTGTAAGATGGATTAGACATGGTGCAAAAGGAGAAGAAAAATGGAAGAAGATAAGCCTTGGTCCAAGTCAAAGAAACCGGCCCAAATGCATGCACAAGGCTCGATTTTTCGTTTTTGAAATTTTCGATTTACGCGTACGCGAAAAGTCTCAAAATAAAATATATAGTCTTAAAATGATGGTTCGAAGTAAGGTCAAAAATTAAAATGAAGAAAAACGTAGAAGAGTAATAAAAATGAAAAATGGCCTTAGGATCCTCGAAACTTTTAATAAAAATTTCGTTTGGTCCAAATATATATTTTTTTCGTTGAATGTTATCGAATTAAATCATTATGATCAAACGTCAAAAAGTTTATCAGTTTTGAATAAGTGTGGCTCATTATATCGAGTTTTAGTGAAAGTGTTAGTTAACTCAAAAGGAATAGTAATTTTATTTTATTATAATATGTTTTGTTAGTACTAATCTAAATTGATTAAGCCTTAACCTTTTTTTGTGAGATTAGGATTATGAGTAGGTAGATTAGGAAAAGAATTAGGTGATTTAAATCATCCTATGTGGCTCAGCCACTTTTATAAATTTTACCTCGATTTGCGTGCCAAAATTTGTCGTTGAGAAATTTGTCGTATAGTCTTCATTTGATTTATCGAGTTTGAATATGAAAGAATAAAGTTCAAATTCGAAGCAATTCAAAATGGTTTTAGATTAGGTACGAAAGTGACTTGTAGTGTATTGCATTAGGAATTTAATGGGCGAAGATGATTAATTATTGATTCCTAATTATAATTAGCTTAAATTAACACGGGGTGTTACAATGAAATAACTTTAAGTTATTCACGGTCGCAAGACAGCTCTGATACCAACTGTAACAACCCGGTTTTTCGTGACTTAATTAAACTAAAGCGGAAAATTAATTAAGTCTAATACATGCCGGATGTTAAATAAATTACACTCAAATGGCATAGGATACAAATATATATTACAATCTCTCAAAGAAAACAAACGAAACATCCTAATCATCCCGATAATCCTGAGTCTCGAGAATTGCCTGCAACAGAGACAAAAACACAAAATAGGAGGATCTCCCGCTCAGAGGCGGGAAGTGACTGTTCTAACCAACAACCTCTAAACCAAAGTTTTGGTTTATTTAACCTATGATTAAAAGTAACTTGGCAGCACTAAACGCGTATAACTACCGCAACCCCTTATGTTAATAAAATTGGACAAATAGCATATAATATCAGTTCTCACATATAGATATTTAAATCTCATACAACATGATAAACAAAACTCAACACATTTCAATTTATAGAACACGATATATAAACTTAATTATCATCTCAATTCATATAACATCGTAATAAATATAAAAGTTAAATCATAGCAATCAAGATATATGCGTACGTCGTAATCAATTCAATAAACACATAGTCGTGAACAATTGATGTATGTCATTTATATAGCTTTTATGCCCCCGTTATAGTTGCATTTAGCTCGCATTTGCTCGATTTCATTATTGTTTTAGTAGCTATTTGCTTTATATTGCGATACTGTCGTTCCTCGTGTGTATTTTGCAGGTTTTGGCGGTCCTGAGCTAAAACCTGAGTTAAATGGAGCATTTACGAGTATCGTGACGTCAAGACTATAGGTTCAGAGCAAACCTATAGGTTCAGAGCAAACCTATAGGTTCAGAGCAAACCTATAGGTTCAGAGTTCGTGCCAAAGATCAAAACTTGCTGGAAAAGCTTAGAACCGCTCGGTTTGCATGTGAACCGATCGGTTCACCACCCAGAACCGATCGGTTCTGACCCGAACCGATAGGTTCTGACCACTTAAACACCGGATTTTCGTGCTTCTATAAATAGGCTCGAGTTAGGGTTTGACACTCATGCTTTTCATTATATTTTCAACCTTGAATTAGAATAGCTTTCTCTCCTTTAAAAACTCTCATAAAACTCTTAGTTTAGATTGAATTTATTTCACAAGACTCGATCATTTCATTGTAATTCAAGATTTCTCCCAGGTTTAATTTAATTGTTCTTCTTCTTCTCATCATGTTTATTGTTATTATTTTCATTGCTGTCACTTTAATCATGCATAGGTAATTCTCAATTAGGGTTTAGGGTGATTGTGATGTTGATTCAGGACATGTTTTAATCGCTTATATTGATTGAATTTGTGCAAGTTGATTTCTTCCTACGCGTTTTATTATCAATTGAATTTAGGGACGCCTTTATTGAATTGAATTTAGGTTGTTTCAGTTTAAGATAGAAAGCCTAATTGAAACTAGACTCACGCGTAATTGATAAGTTGAATTTAGTACGTAGCGAGAGCCCGCTAAATTTGCTTAAGGTAAAAATTGACTCGAGACAGCGTTTTCCTAAACCTAATCACTTGCATGACTTCAATTGGTTGTATTTCCTTCTGAGTTGAGTTCCTAAATCGATGTCACATTGATCCCGATGCCCTAATTTCCCTCTCTTATACCTTTTCATACCTTTTTACTCATTGCTCTTAGTTTAGACCTTCAAAACACCGACTTTAGTTACCACGAGACTGACCTAGATTACTAAGCATCCCTTTGACTACTCCTTCTCTCTGTGGATCTCGACCCTACTGCCACTAGCTACCTAGTTAGTTGTCTTTAGGTTTATTTTGATAGGTGACCACGACTTTAGCCTCATCAATTTTGGCGCCGTTGCCGGGGAGACGGTTAGCTAGTTTTAGTTTTCACTACTACAAATCTGAGCAAAAACAACGGAGCAAAAACAACACATATTAGCCTTTCTGTTGTTTATAATATTATAAACAACGCAATTAAAATTTCCGTTGTAAAAAGTATAGGCGCCAAATCAAACTCATCACTAAAAACAACGAAAAAATCATTAAAAACAACGGAAGGACAATTAATAACGCTTTTTATTAAAATGTGTTGTTTTTAGTTAGACTTTAAATAACGGTTACGTAATTAAAAAAGCGTTATATTTAATTCGTATTAAAAAAAACGGTTATTACAAATAAACCGTTGTTTTTGTGACTTTTTAAAAACGGTTTTTATACCTAAAAACCGTTTTTTTTGAGGATATTATAAATAACGGTTTTTTTGTAAAAATGCGTTGTTTTTTACTTTGACTTTTAATAATGGTTTTGTATATAAAACCGTTATTTTTGTCAGAAAAGAATAAAAAACGGTTTTTATAAAAAAACCGTTATTTTTGCCTTTAGACTTTAAATAACGGTTTTTACTAAAAAAAACCGTTATTTTTGACTAAAAAAACCAAAAAAAATGAATTTTCAATAAAAAAAACCGTTTCAAATAACTTATAAAAAAACCGTTGTTTTTGCTTTAGACTTAAAATAAAAAAAGAGAGACTAAAGCCCTCTTGCTCCTTCGACTTGCTCCTCTTCTTCTGCCTTCTTGTTCTCCCCTTCTTCAATCATTCATCATCATCATCATCATCATCATCATCATTATCATCATCACCCATCATCGCTATCATCATCATCGTCGTCGTCTCGTTGCCGTCGTGGTGTTTCTTCTCTACTGATTGTTTCGGTTCCTTTTCACTCAGCTCGTTCTCCTCGTCTCAGTATACATTTGTTCGAGTTTAAGTCACAATTCATCGGGGAGTTTTAAAGTAATCCAATTATTAATTGAAGGTATACTTCGTATCTCATCGTTTTAATTCGATTTTCGTATAAACCCTAACCCTAGAATTTGGGGCTTTCTATTTTGGGGTCATTTTTCATGATTTTAAGAGGAGTTTGGCTCCGTTTAGTATTGTTGTTGATGTATTTTACGCTAATTGTAGAGAGTGAGCTTACAAACGAGGTTGGTGGCGTTTTCACTCTCAAAGTTGGGTTTTGGCGCGTTTCGCCGAGGTAAGGCTTAACCTTACTTAGTCCAGATTTGCGACGTGTTGATGTGTGTTTTGACGTCTTTATGTGTGTTTATTATAACCGTAAGTGGGTGTATGCGTTAATGGCTTGTCGATCTTTGCATTCTTCTTGATAATTCCGCGTTCTGCCGTTTCTGTTGTGTCTCGTCTGCTTTGTTATGTGTCGTCTGCTGTAGTTTTTTGGTGTCTTCTTTATTCGCCTCGATCTGCTTTGTAGTAGTCGTCGTATGATGCTTGATTGGTGCTAATATGTATGCACCGCGGTTTGGGAGTGCGTGAGAATTGTAATGGTGTCGAGCTATCACCGTGTTGTTCGTGTATTCTTTGGCCGTGTTCTTTCTTTGTAGTGTTGTTGTGTGAGTAGGTCGAGGGTATGTGTGCGTATTTACGAGTGAGGCCATGTGAATAAACTACTGCTTCTCAATTTATGTTTGGTTTGGTATGTTATATATGTGTCAAAAGTTGTATAGCTTTACTTTTGTCATGTATGTGTGGCCTTGTTGAGGACGTTATCACCGAGTATTCCTCCGACGCCTTGCTCCAATCGACTGATAATCTTTGCGTTATGAAATTTCTTCTTTGTCGCTACCGTGGTCTTTGGTATACCGCATTGCTCTGCCGCATATATGGAGTATGTGTTTTTGTATCATTGCGATAGTAATCACATTGATCACACCGTAACAAATATGTATCATAATATTTCGTGGCACTAATAATTGTTCTTGTACATCTAAATAATGGTTATGCATCATGAGTTCTCACATCGTGGTTGAAACTTTTTCAGGAGGCCTACCCTTGGATCGACTTGAAAATAGTTCACGACAAACAAGAGTGCAAAGGCTTTAGGCCAAGAACAAGAGGCGATGGCTTTAATTCGGAACCTCTCAAAAAATTTCCAAGGGCATTTGGAACTCTAGCGGGTGATTGAATGTTGCATACTCCAATTGTTTGAACTGCTAAGAGTGACACATACCAAGGATCTAAATAGTAGGTTTTAGATGTTGCTTGCACCTATAGAGAAAGATAAGCTCAAAGTCGCAATGAATTTTACTTTTATGTTTCCCATTTGTCATAGGAAGGAAGATATACTTCGTTTGAATCAATCGCTCGTAATTCTTTCAAACTTGGTTGCGGTGATGCTATTACACACGTTGGGAGGGAGGACATTATGTTTGAACTTCTTGGACTTACTGCTCTTCTTAGCCAAAAGAAGACTGATAACCTTGACATGATTGCTAAGGTATTCAATTTATACTTTCTCTTACATTTTGCATGTTTGTGTCTTTCGATCATGAAACATGCAACATGTGATCTTTACTTTTAGTTTACTTGGGATTGCTACGTGTGTTGTTGAATGAGAAATTCATTAGTAAATATGAGTCATCAAGGACATTGCATTACATCTTGGCTTGAGACTTCATGTCACTTTATAGAATGTCGCGGCCTCATCGTTGTCTATGGCTTGTCGCACCATAAGTGTTACCTATATCACCTTAAATTGCATTCATGGTAATCTTCTAAACTTGTATTACCTAGTCGTGTGTTGTAGCAAAGATATTACCATGATTAATGTGTTACTTGATGAAAGTCGAGTGCATAGCTATCTTAATATAAATGTTGGAACCAAACATATTAGTAGAAAATTTTGATTCTACGCATTCTCATTTCCATCCCTATCCACAAGTGTTTAGCCATAGCATCCTCGTGTCAAGTAAGTACAACCTGTAATGTAAAAATATTTATTCTATGAGCTCTTTAATGATATCGTAAGTCATCTTGCAATCTTTTGTGATACTGAGCGAGGATAGTTTTTGGCACTTAAGCTAGCATTTGAGGAGTTGATGGTGGTTCAAGTAACCTCACACTTCGGCATGAAAGGCTCTCACAATGTCTTTGCGGATAACTATTTTTCATTTCCAAAGTCTCATTATCTTTTCCGATGATTGATACTTTGTAATCTCACACCGCAGAAGTTTCTCGATTACTAGGAAATTAATTGATTGTGATGGCGACAACCTTGGGAGCTCATATTTCACTCAGTCGGTGACCCTAGTCGAATTGTCTATCAAGGTAGTCTCTCTGTCTCTGGCCCCTTGTTTTTTCCCTTTGAAACTTTCTGGATATTTCCATAGTTTCGGTTATTGATTTATTGGAGTGCATGATTACGTACATTAATTCGAGTATGAGCATTACTTTAGTTGCGGTTGAGTATGAACGGATGTGATGTATATATATGATGTTAAAGATATTGAAATGTGACAAGGGGTGAAATGGAGGTAATGGTGGTAGTGTTCGCTTGGTCCTATGTCGTAAGTGGTTGTGCACGACTATAATTATGTCCCTTGTTTCCCGTATTATATTGGTGTGAACCGGACTAACCCCCTTCCTGTAGGTACCGAGAACGAGGAAGCGTATAGTGCAGTCTGGCTTAAGGGATGGCGGAGTATTCAACCACGTGTTTATCTTATTAGAAGAACCGCGCCTTCGGGCAACAGTTGTAGACTTGTTTTAATCACTTTGTAAATTATTTTGGATGTCACCGAGTTGTAAATGTTATTAATATCTTTTCTTTGTCGTTGACCTTTGTTTTGTATAGTGAGATCGTAAAACAGGTTTTTATAAATTGTATTTGGATAATTATATAAAGTGTATTTGGATAATTATATAAATTGTATTTGTATAATTTATAAAAATTGTATTTGGAGAATTGTCGTGTAATTATAGTAATTTTGTAATTTTTTTTTTTAAAAACATTGACTGATAAAAAACAACGGTTTTTTTGAAAAAAACCGTTGTATTTAATCATAAAAAACAACGGTTTTTTAAGAAAACCGTTGTATTTGATCATTAAAAACAACGGTTTTTTCAAAAAAACCGTTGTATTTGATGATCAAAAACAAGTGTTTTTTCAAAAAAACACTTGTTTTTTATCATCAAATACAACGGTTTTTTTTAAAAAACCGTTGTTTTTGATCATCAAATACAACGGTTTTTTCAAAAAACCGTTTTTTTTGATAAAAAAACAATGGCTTTTAAAAACAGTTGTTTTTTATATAAATAACGGGTTCGTATATTTTTTTTTGCGTTATTTTTGATTATAAATAACGGCCATAGAAACAACGGTTGGATTTTTTATTTGAATCGGGTTTCTTGCGTTTTTTTTGCTTAATTTTCGGGTAGTGTTTGCTTTTTAGTTAGCTAGGTTTTTCTCTCTTGTCTCAAGGAACCTAGTTCCTTGAGACCGTTTCTCATTGTTTCGTGTAGTTGTGTTTATGCGCAGGTCACCTCGGACTCTAGTTCCATTTGAGCCCGAACCTGAACGAGCATTACATCGTCTACGTAAGGAAGCAATACAAATAGTCAATCTTGATTTTGAGGAAGCGTCGCAAGGGGAGTCTAGTGCAACGCGATTGTCCTACGAAGAGGACACACCTCCGTTTACTCCATTATCTCCACCGCCAGTGACTATGCCAAAACTCTACAGTCACTCGGTGCCTAAGCCGGAATCCATTCCTAATGGATTCACGATGCCCGCTACTTTACAGGGCAACTTCGAGATCCGCCCTGCCTTCTTAAATTTGGTGGAGCGGAATCAGTTTGGTGGTTATCCCACCGAGGATCCTGGTCGGCATATGCAAGTATTTACCGACTACTGTTCGACGATTAAGCAGGCCGGGATCACCCAGAACCAGATAAAGGAAATGCTGTTCCCTTTTTCATTGAAGGATCGATCCCGTGAATGGATCACGGACCTCGATAAGGAGGCCGCAGGTTTCACTAATTGGAGGGGGTTAGCTCTTGCCTTCTACTCAAAGTTTTACCCTCCCGAGCATACTAACCAAATGAGAAGTCATATTCAAGGCTTCAAACAAACATTTGACGAGTCACTTGCTGAAGCTTGGGAGCGGTACAAGAAGCTCATCCGGGATTGTCCTCACCACGGGTTAAACGATTGGTTGGTGATCATGACATTCTACAACGGGTTGTATGCTGAGAGCCGGGCTATACTTGACTCAGCTGCAGAGGGACGTTTTGCTAATAACGTCGACGATGACAAGGCTTGGGGTTTGATCGAGGAGATGGCCATGCATTCATCTCAATTTGGGAAGCCAAGGGGTAATTCACGGTCGGCTCACCAAGACCGTGATAAGGAGAGCATTAGCGCGCTCACTAGTCAGGTTGCCACGCTAACCACGACGATTGATATACTGCATAGGGGTGTTTCTTCTAGTGCCCACGTGAATGCTGTTATGGGGCACGATATGGGTTATTCTACGGGGTATGCTGCACCCCACGAGCAAGTTCATGCTTACCAATCCTACTCACAGAACTTGCCTTACCAAAATCAACCCGGTTATGATCGATCGCTTCTCTCCTATCGTAACCAAAACGTGTTGAACCCGACCACCCCACCTCCACAAAACACCCCATACATCCCTCCTCACAAAAATTTCCAACCACCTCCACCCAACTACCAAAAACCCACCTACACTCCACCTCAACCTACCCCCGTACCTGATCCTTCGGCTGAAACCAAGGCTATGATGTTGCAAATGCAACAAATGATGTTGAGTATGCAGAAGTCGCAGGAGACGATGATGCAACATATGCAGAAGAGTGATCAGGCTAAGGACGCAGCGATCAAGATGCTAGAGAATCAAGTGGCACAGCTCGCCGCTTCGCAGGCGTCACGTCAGCAGGGTACTCTACCACCCCAAGGTAATCCTCCTAACCCTCCT
This sequence comes from Dianthus caryophyllus, assembly GCA_023091065.1. NCBI lineage: Eukaryota > Viridiplantae > Streptophyta > Magnoliopsida > Caryophyllales > Caryophyllaceae > Dianthus > Dianthus caryophyllus. The sequence goes on from CM041524.1 coordinate 27,002,518, forward strand.
CACGATACAGCGTGTGCTATTACTTTGCGTAGTGGTACAGTCTATGATGGCCCGAAGCATCCGGAGGAAGAAGAGAGGAATGGGGCAAACAACACGGTCAAGCCGTGTGATCATAGGCTTTGCCGTGACAATGACTCGTGGATGATCTTTGTCATATGACAAGGCACCGGAGATTCAAATCAGGCTTCCCTTTCCGAGTCGTGTACGCCCGGCTAACATGGACCCCCAGCTCGGTAAGTTCTTTGAGATTCTCAAATCTTTGCAGGTAAATCTTCCTTTTATTGATTTGGTTAAACAAGTTCCTGCATATGCTAAGTTTCTAAAGGAGGTCATATCTAGGAAGTGGACCATAGACGAGGTTGAGACCATTGCTTTCTTGGGGGAGGGTAGTGCTCTTTTGCAGGGTAGTTCACCTCCGAAGTTGAGTGACCTCGGGACCTTTTCTATCCCTTGCTCTATAGGGAAGTATGTGGTTGCGAACGCCTTGTGTGACCTCGGGGATAGTGTGAGTATCATTCCCTACTCCATCTGCAAGAAATTGAATATGACTAAGTTGGGAGTTACCTCCATGACTTTGCAGATGGCCGACCGTACTGTGCAGCGACCTTTAGGTGTCCTAGAGGACGTCCCGGTCAAGATAGGGAAGTTTTATATACCCGTAGACTTCGTGGTCCTAGACATTCCTGAGGACCCCCACATCCCGATCATTCTAGGGAGACCTTTCCTGCATACTGCGGGTGCTGTAATCGATGTGGGGAATAAGACGCTGACGTTCTCGGTGGGAGGTGAGAAGCTTATGTATACGAAGTCTAGTATCCCTCGCTCCCCTATGCAACCAGAGTCTGTTTTTGCTATTGACCTTGCCCCTCCGTCTCACTCTACTGGAGACACTTTGGAGGTTGTTTCTTCTGTTTTTCCTTGTGCAGGTCCTACGCAGGTTGGCTACGATCCTGGTTTGGGGGAACGAAAGCTTACGAAGGCGGATGTCTATGCTCCTAGCGACGGAGGTGGAGACCCATGGTCTGCGGTGCCCGGTGCCCGCAGTTGTTTTGGAGAGCCTTTTCGCGATGGCCTACCGTGTGTGATGGATTATGCTGCTCTTCCTCGAGACGGTCGAGTTTTATGGCGAACAGATGCTCTTTCGCCAAGTGAAGCTGCTGCTAGTGGCCAACATCCTTGGCCCAATTTGACTTGATTTGAGTTTGACGACGGTCGTGCGGGACCATTATAAACCAGCGCTTTCCGGGAGGCAACCCGATGACTTTTTGTAATTTGTTGTACTTTGTTTTGGTTTTGGTTTGTTTTTTTTGACTTTGACATTTTTTTAGTTTTATTATTGATTTAGCACGCAGGTACTTCAGGACTTTTCGTCCTTAGTCATTTTGAGAGCAGGCCTCAGAGCAGTGCCTTGGCCGGCCCCTACTCGGCCTACTTCTTTCTCGCGTGCTACTCCGAAGCACTTCATAGCTGGACTGAAATGGACGCATACCCGTGGATCATAAGCCGCACTCCATGCTTCGCTTCGGTTTGGGGGAGCTCCAACTTGATAATGTGAGCTTTCTTACTCCTTTTCCCTCGTTTCCTCGCTTTTATTTTCCTTCCCCCGTCTTTTATTTGTCCTTCTCTGCTTGTGGTTGTGTTGTTATCCACATTGAGGACAATGTGTGATTCTGGTTTGGGGGAGGAAAGCTCTTTCGCGCTTATTCTTTTGCATTTTTCATTTTGTGTGCTTTTTATATTAAAAAAAAAAAATCCCTAATAATTAAAATTTTTGCAATTTCCAAACCTTTTTCGGCTTGAATTGCCAAGTTTGGTGAATCGATTAGTGTCCTTATTTTGATCTTTGGCATCTCCGAGTTGAAAATCCATCGTCGTAGCTTGCACTGTAAGTTTGTTTCCTATTACTAGATTGCGAGCCTCAAACGCTAGCCCGCTTGTATTTGATTAATTCCTATCACTTTTCGTTCTTTTACTTTCGATATTGGTATTCTTGCGAGGCAATGGTTTGTGATATGTGTGGAAAGTTGGAATGTGGTATGATATGGAATGATTTATTTATGTTGGAGCAATGCTTCGATGCTCTCGGAGGGGACTCATTGATTTGAGTAACCACAATGGCCATGAATTTGGCTGTGACCGAGAGTATGAGCAATGATGTAACCCTTAAGGAAATATGTGTACCCGAGCTCGATTTTTACCGAGTGAACGTCAAGCTAAACGGTATAACATACGAGGGATTGTGGATACCTATATCCGTACCCTCCCAAACAAAACCCTGTGATGTATCACGGACTTTTATTACGCATGCTTTAACGTTGACTTAAACGGTTCTAACTAATGTCGAATTCATTCTGAGTCGTTTTAAATGTTAAAATGTTTAAGGTCGCTTCACATCGCTTTAAATAAACGTTCATTTTGTCCATTTGGAGTCTAGCTAGGTCCTTGTCCTGCTTCATTTGGCATGAGCTTCGCATTTGCACTACAATTAGTCCTTTTACATTAACAAGGTCTAATTCAGCACTCCTAAATTCCTAAATTTAGGCCCAGTAGCTAAAACCGCTATTTAGCCCCCTCTTACACAAAATACGGCTTCACGTCTTACCTTATTTCACAAAAACTATGCAAACACACCCTTTTCATTTTTCCGGGTCTCGGGCCCGAAACCGAGCCCAAACCCAGCCTTTGGCCCGCACTCCAAAGCCCTAAGCATCACAAAATATCTCAGAAATATCCTAGAGGTTTTCTTGAGCCACACGTTTAAGATTATCACGTAATCTTTCCAAGATATAATTCAACCGAAACTAGGAAACTACACAAAAAACCCTCCCTTCGAACCGCATAAGCTTATGCGGTTTGGTGAGGCAACCGCATAAGCCTATGCGGTTTCTCCAGGCAACCGCATAAGGCTATGCGGTTCCTAGGCCTGTTTTTATCCCCGATTTCCTAATTTCTCCGAGGTTTTTAGTATATATACACCCCTATACCTGACCTCGAAAAACAGAATTCACAACCAGTTTTCACAGCAAACACACTACAAAACTCTCTCAAAGCCTCAAGCACTCAAATCCTTGAGTTCAACACACCATCCCGTGTTGAATTCATCCTCCTTTTAAGTTCAAGAAGCGAAGCTCTGCCCAGATCTGAAGCGTCAGGACAAGGTAGGTACCGATCCACTTGGATCAAAAGCTTTTTCTTATTTTCAATGGACTTACAAAGGGGTCTACACTTTAGCGCCCCACCCCGCTTTGGCACCCAAATACGCTTGCACTCCAAGTGTTCTATTTACTTGGTACACTCCATATCCGATGACACGCCAAAGTCGCATAAAGAACCGAATTCTTATAAAATAGACCAATGGACAATTGAACTTTATTTTATTTGCATGCATCTTGCACCTTCTTATTTTGCATTTAAAATCAACTTAAACAATGAATTCGACCTTTAACTGAACCGTTTTCGTTAACAAGTTAAACATGCTAAACTGAGGGTTTTAATCAATCTTTTTGCATCTGCATCTGCATTCTTTTACAAACTTATCGCACTTGTACGTAGCGATAACATTAGCTCAAATATCATCTTACAAGGATTGTTCTAGGTCAGTAGAGGCTATTTTTACATAGGCTTTTCTAAAAGGTTTTCATAAATCATTATTTGAATTAACTCTTTTTCTAAAGTACCCTCACCCCGAATCCAATCTGGTTTCACAAGCCTTAGATCTAGGGGTGTCGGCGTGCTCCAAAATCTAGGACATGTTTTTAACTTAGAACATGGTAGCAGGTTCCTAATTTCCGCGATAATTAGGTGGCGACTCCATAACAGTTCTTAAAGGTTTTTCCAACTTAATCTTTTTTAACTTTAAAATCCGCCCTTATGCAAGACGCCGAGTTGGGTCCGATCCCGGGTACCACAGTTTGGCGACTCCGCTGGGGACATCTTATTTTTAAAACTAAAAACTAGCTTTTTTCTTTTTAAAAAAAAAGAGGTGAAACTTGAAAGCCTTGAACAATCCAAGTATACATATTTGAGCTATGCACATTCGTTTAGAGTCCATTCCTATTGGAATCTAGGCACCCTTTGCACCCTCGAGAGGTGGTTCCCACATGCAGGCTTGTCCACTCGATAAAGCACATGCCGGACTAGCTTTCCTCTCGCCCCTCCACGGCTTGCCGTAAACGACTATCTCGACCGCCCCAGTGCTCCCTTCAGAAAACCTATCGCCCCGGCGTAAGGAAATGAAGGGGTTAAGTATCTGCCAAAGCGTACTCGAGGTAGTTGGAGGTGTACCCGACTGACTCATTTTTCACCCTTTTTGAGTCATACGTACAAGTTCGAGGCTATGCACTCCATGGTCTTTTTCAAAAACGAGCATTTGCATTCATATCTTCGAAACTTCATTAAACGTTTCAAAGATAAATGAACCTAACATCTAACAAACTAACACTTTTCAAACAAAACTATCGCGAATTTTTGAAACTAGCTTTCTCAAAATTCTCCTTTTTCACTAACAAGCAAAAACCCGAGCAAGGATTAAAACCCGAGCTCGTGGATTTCAATCCTCTAGGTCATACGGCCTAGACTCCGTTTTAACATCCTCGACTCGACTTGCTCGAGCCGAATCCTTCTTCTATTACACATCCGACTCGAGCTCACCTCGTCAAATCACCGATATCAGTTCGACGGATGCAAAGCAAAATCCTTTAACATCGAGACGAGATGTGCGCACACATCCTCGCCTCAAAAGCTTCCCTTAGCAAAACCTTTTCGAAAACCTCCTTTTTCAAGCTTAAAAGGTCTTTCTAAACAACGAAATGAGCTAAAATGAATGCCTAAATGAATGTGAGTCTAGTGGGTCGAGTCGTGTCGCTAATATGCAAAGTGAAATGCAGGCCTCAGCTGGATACTCGACGTACCAAACAACGTGTAATAATCCCTTACAAGGAACGAACCTACACCCGCAAAATGGCCGGCAACAACGAAGATGTCAACGCACTCCGTGATCAAGTTGCAAAGCTGACCGCTGACCTTGAGAACCTTTTGACCCACCATACCGTCGAGGTGGAACGAATGGAAACCAAGATCAAGGAAGAGGCCGATAGGCACGCCAAGAAACTCCAAGCCATGGAGGAAAGGCTCTACGTCTCGAGCACTTACTCCATCCACAAGGAAAATGAAAACGTGCCCACTAGCATTAAGGACGAACTCCCAAACAAGCTCGCCCTTAGTGATCTCCCTATCTTCCAAGGACATGAGAGCCCGATCATTCACATCCGAGCTTTCAAATCCCAAATGGCCATCAAGGGGGTCGACGCCAAGCATTGGCTAACTCTCTTCCTGCACTCTCTAGCAGCAGTGCCCAAGACATGGTTCTACTCACTCGATCCACAACGGGTCCCTACTTTTGAAGAACTCACAGTCGAGTTCGACCGACAATACCGAGACAACGAAGACACTCAAGTCTCAATTCGCACCTTAGAAGTCCTATCTCAAAAGGACAATGAAGGCTTTACCGACTATCTTACTCGTTGGAAGAAGCTGAGCGCACAAATCCCCAACCGTCCCCGCGAGGACGAGCTCGTACCAAAGTTCATAAATAACCTGCGACCCGTGTATCAATTTTACATGAGGTACAGCAACATTCAGAACTTCAAAGAACTAACTAAGGTCGGCACTTAAATCGAAGATGACCTTAGGACCGGCACCATGGCTAAGTACACCAGCCATGCTTACCAGGGGAGCTCCTCTAAGTCCTCCCGCGCGGTCAAGAACGACGAAAATCGTACCGTTGGTAACCTTGATGATGACACCCTTGACGCCTTCGCAACCACCTTCTCGCCGCCTCCTAAGGCCAAGAGAAACTTCGACCCTCTCTTTATGTCTTACTCCAAAGCATTTCAAAGGTTGGTCGAGAAGAACTACCTACAACCGATCGGGCCTACTAGCGAGCCGCCCGAAGACAAGAAGCCTAAATCTTGGAACCCCAATGCCTTCTGTGCATACCACCGAGGCAAGGGGCATGACACCGAGAACTGCTTTAGGCTCAAGAACGCTATCCAAGATCTGATTGATCAAGGAAATCTCAGCAATTTTCTGATTTGTCGAATAATTCTCTTCAAAATAATGAAATGAATAAATTTGCTTACGTCTTGTCTCAAGCTAATAACAAAATACAAACAAATAAAACACAAAATACAAAAGACACTAACTCATGCGAAAATGAACAAACAAATCAATCATTAAACAAATACATTGCAAACATTGTGCACCCAAAAACACAAGACCCAATCATCGAGGAAACCATAACCATAAACGTGGGAACCCCCGAAGAACCAAGGGAACTACAACTAGGAGCCTCACTAGACGAACACGAGCGCACCCAATTCACACAACTCCTGAGCGAATTCAAGGACGTATTCGCTTGGTCATACAAAGACATGCCCGGAATCGAACGAAGCATCGCCGAGCACCGCATCCCCATTAAACCCTAAGCATGCACTCCATCAAGCAAAAGCTGAGACGGCTACGCCCCGAATGGTCCCTTATGGTCAAAGAAGAAATCGAAAAGCAACTACAAGCCGGTTTCATCCAAGTCATCGAGTATCCTGAATGGGTCTCAAACATGGTCCCAGTTTTGAAAAAGAATGGCAAAATTCGAGTATGCGTCGACTTTCGCGACTTGAACAAAGCTAGTCCCAAAGATGACTTTCCATTACCCCATGTGGACGTCCTAGTTGACAACACCGCCGATCACGCCCTCCTATCTTTCATGGACGGCTACGCAGGCTACAATCAAATCAAAATGTCACTCGAAGACATGGCAAAAACGGCCTTCATTACACCGTGGGGCACATACTGCTACACGGTCATGCTTTTCGGCCTAATCAACGCTGGCGCAACATACCAACGCACCGCTACAACCCTTTTACATGACATGATACACAAAGAAGTCGAAGTTTACGTCGACGATATGATCGTAAAGTCAAAGGAGAGAAGTGGTCACATCACTAATCTCCGCAAGTTCTTCACACGCCTACGACAATACAAAATGCGCCTCAACCCCCAAAAATGTACTTTTGGAGTTAAATCCGGTAAACTACTAGGACATGTAGTGAGCCAAAGAGGCATCGAGGTCGACCCCTCGAAAGTCAAAGCAATCCTCGAAATGGGACCCCCGGAGAACCTCGACGAAATTCGAAGTTTCTTGGGCCAAATCCAATACATTTCACGCTTCATTAGCAAACTCACCATGATATGTGAACCGGTTTTCAAGAAACTCAAGAAAACCGACCACGTTGAATGGGACGAAGAATGCCAAAAAGCATTTGACAAGGTCAAAGAATTGCTAACTAACCCACCAGTTCTACGACCACCCCAAGCGGATTTACCACTATCCTTATACCTTACAACAACACCTACCGCCATGGGCGCCATGCTCGCTCAAGAAATAAACGGCGAAGAACACGCAATCTATTACATCAGCAAGAAATTCCTCGATTACGAAACTCGATATTCACCCGTCGAGAAGAGCTGCCTAGCTTTAGTGTGGTCATCCAAGAAACTCCGTCACTATATGCTAGCACACCAAACAAGGGTTTATTCCGCAATGGACCCCGTAAAATATCTCTTCGAGAAACCTGTGCTTAACGGACGAATGGCCAGATGGACATTGCTCCTAGCCGAATTCGATCTTAAGTACGTACCCCTCAAAGCAATCAAGGGACGAGCAGTCTCCGATTTCCTAGCCGAAAATGCAATCAACGAAGAACCAATCATCGACACAACATCCCTTCCAGACGATGGGATTTACAACATCGACCAAGAACAATGGGAGTTATACTTCGATGGCTCCTCCAACTATCGAGGATGTGGAGTAGGAATACTTCTAATATCCCCGAATGGCGAACACACACCCTTATCCATCAAATTAGATTTTGACGTCACAAACAACGCCGCAGAATACGAAGCATGCTTGCACGGTCTCCAAGCAGCGCTTGTACTCAACGCCCGCAATATAAGAGTCTATGGGGACTCCTCCCTCATAATCAACCAAGTATCCGGAGCATGGAAGATACTCAACGAGAACCTAGCACTATACCAAAGCAAAATACAAGAGCTCATAAACGAATTCCATCACGTAGAATTCATACACCTCCCACGCGAAGAAAACCAATTCGCCGACGCGTTATCCAAACTCGCGTCACTAATTAACATACCCCCGGGGATGGAAACACTACCCATTGTCGTGGAACGACGGAATGAACCCGCCTACATCTGTGACATTGAAACCGAGGAAGAACAAACCGACCCTTGGTACCAAGCAATCATCAACTACAAAACAAACGGTGAATACCCACCAAATACCGACAAACGGGCCAAACGAGCCCTACGCCTATTATCATCACAATTCGTGATGGAAATGGGCAAACTACTCAAAAAGACGCCTCAAGGCATACTACTCTTGTGCGTCGACCACAAAAAGGGACACGAAATCATGTCCCAAGTACACGATGGTGAGTGTGGACCACACATGAACGCACGAGCCATGTGCAAACAAATCATAAGGCTAGGATGGTACTGGACAACCATGGAAGCCGACTGCGCAAAGTACGTCAAACATTGCCACAATTGCCAAATCTTTGCAAACGTACAACACATCCCTCCTTCACCACTATACAGTTTAACCTCGCCATGGCCTTTCTCAACTTGGGGAATCGACGTCATAGGCAAAGTTCAACCCGTAGGAGCAGGAGGACACTGCTTCATCCTCGTGGCCATCGACTATTTCACCAAATGGGTCGAAGCCGCATCATACCGCACACTAGGCACAAAAGAGGTTGCAAAATTCATACAAAACAACATCATTTGTCGCTACGGTATACCCTATGAATTCATCAGCGACCAAGGCACACACTTCCAAGGAGAGGTCGAACCACTTCTCCTCAAATACAAGATACAACGACACAAATCATCACCCTACCGACCACAAACTAACGGCGCGGTCGAGGCAGCAAACAAAACCGTCGTATCAATCCTCAAAAAGATGATCGACACCTGCCACGACTGGCCCAACAAAATCCCATTTGCATTATGGGGATACCGCACAACCATCCGCACACCCACAGGCATGACACCCTATTTCCTAACCTACGGGATGGAAGCCGTTCAACCTGTAGAAATCGAGATGCAATCCCTTCGAATTCTCATGGAAGTAGACATTCCTGAAGCCGAATGGGCACGCGAACGATACGAACAACTCATCCTCTTAGACGAAAGACGGTTACATTCACTAAGTACAGTCCGAATGTACCAATCTCGCTTACAACGCGCCTACAACAAATGGGTCAAGCCACGAAACATCAAAGTGGGTGACCTAGTACTCAAATCAGTCCGAGCACCACTACCAGTCGACCCAAGAGGGAAATTCAAACCCAATTGGGCCGGGCCGTACTTGGTCAAGGAAATCCTTCCCGGAGGAGCCGTGAAACTAACTGACCTTGACGGTCAGGACTTCCGATTACCAACAAATCTTGATCAACTCAAGAAATACTACCCCTAAACACAAACAAATTTGCAATGTATTTCAAAAAACAAAACTCACTCTTGCATGGGTGAACTACGCTCGGTTTGATTCCACGCACTGTGGATACATAGGCAGCTTTGCAAAGAGCTCAACCGAATCACACGAACTACGCCGGTTTGATTCTGTATTCAACGCGGATACGTAGGCAGCTTGTCAAAAGCACAACCGAACTTTTTTAGCACGCATGCCCAAAGCTTAAAAAGGTCAAGGGCGTTGCACTCACAAAAGACACGCTCAAAGCTTAAAAAAGTCGAGAGCACAGTCAACACAAAACGAATCAACATCCCAGATCCAAAGCTTAAAAAGGTCGAGGATCTTAAACAAAAACGAATCCAAAGCTTAAAAAAAGTCGAGGATTTAAAAACAAATACGAATGTTCGAAGCTTAAAAAAGTCGAGAATATTCCAAAGCAAAACAAAAGAAAGCAACGAGACAAGACAAAAGCAAATTAATTCTATTTTATTAATTTATTTAGAACTTTTCGCAATTTAGAAGTGAGCTAGGAACAAGCCTCCTTAGCCCTCTATTCAAAAACATGCATTAAAATAAAGGAATTTTTCTAAACTAAACGAAATAAACTACTCAAGTCATTTTCTGACGCTTCGGGCTGACCTCTTCATCTTCAAGAGGCCGATCCGCCACAACTTTCGACCTAAGGACGGGAGTAGATCTCTCAAAACCTGGGGGCTCGATCGGATCCTCGTCCTGCTCGTCTGGGGGCTCCTCGATCCTTGGCCCTAGACGATCTTTAACGGTCACCTTCGGCCCAAGCCTTTCCCGCGCCGGTCTCGAAGTAGAAGCACCTGCACTAAAAAGATCACCATAGTCCCTCCTTTCGCGCACCGCCTCATACGCCAAGGAGGGCCTTGGCCCATTCTTTTCCCTCCTCCTTTGATTCTCCCGTTCCCGAGGATCATTGGAGCGGTACCACCGTGTATAGAAGTCCGTAACACGGCTAGACTCTATATGCTCCGGAACAGCCCAAGTAACACGGTCCGACCATCCTCGGATCCAAGCATCGATCACTTGGTTGTTTAGCACAACAACCCCTCCAACCTGAGTATCCTGCTCGGGTATGGTCTGAGCAAGCCCGATTTGCCTCTTCAAGCGAAGAGGATGAATCCACACTCCTCGTTCAAACCCGCACAACATCAACCCACGAGACGCATTCGCAACAGACGGCGCCGTAACCGCCGTAATACCCCACCAAGACACGTACCAACGAATGGAGCTCTCCTTCACAAACCACCGGTAGTAGTTTAGCGAACGCTCCCGAGGATCAGCCCACTCCATCTTCCGCGACGTCGTCCCTGCAGCCTTGAAGACACTTCCAAGGGGAAGAGCTTTGTACACACTTAGCCTCTCCATGAGCCAAACGTTAAGAATTCTAGCGCAACCCCTGTACGAGCTCAGACGATTAGCATAACGGTCGTCTAAGCCCAGTATGGTCTCCGCGAGGATCAACGCAGAAGGATCATGTCCCCTCTCCATCTCTTCGACAACACGAGCATACCTCGCGTTTCCGAACACCCCATCTGGCATGGACCCCGCAAAAGCATAACGATGAACCAAACAAAAAGCAAGGGCCCTCCGCCTAGAACGGTCCGAAATACTTGTATCAACTTTATTCATGTATCGTTGACACAAGAGAAGCATGTTTACCTTGCCTCCCTCAAACAAACCTGCAGCATGATCATTCGTCATCCCAAGGAAGTTTCGCAACATCCCGTTATAGCAAAGCTCACTCCTTACAACCACAGGAGTAGTCCGCTTCGACCATCCAGCAATGGCCGAGAACTCCTCCATCAAAGGGCACACCTCTCCCCCGGGAAACCTAAAAACATGCAAGCTAGGATCCCAATAATCTAAGCACGAATCAAGGAAGTCAAGATCGACTTTCATTTGGCGAAAGCCAATAAAAACGCCCGCGCCATCATCATACACCGCCTTCTTCATTGCCGAACTCAAGGAAGACGTCCACCTCTTCAAAAGAGCATCAAAATGCTCCTCCATTTTCTTGGATACAAAAAAAAAAAAAAAAAAAAAACTTTTATAAATATACCTAATATATTTATGAAAGCAAAAATCTAAAGCAAAAGAAAAAGAAGAGAAGTAGTTGTGAATGAAGATTATGGCACGCACCCCCTCTCCTTATATAGGAAAACAATGTCCGAAATATGGAAATACAGCGCTACCAGACAGACCAGCAAACCGCATGGGTCTATGCGGTTTGCAATCCAAACCGCATAAGCTTATGCGGTTTAGCCCACGAACCGCATAAGCCTATGCGGTTTCAGGGGCTGGTTTTTCTCAAATTTTCCTAATTTCGTCTTTCACTACAACCTACTTTGAGCTACGACATTCTTTTGTTGCTCCCTATACACCAACATTACACTTCACTTTGGCAACTACGATTCTTACCACGAGTCAACGCATAACATTTCTGACATTCATGCAAGCTCATTTCGCATTTAAAATGAACTTTTTGCAAAAACATTTTCACAATCTAAAATTAAACATCAATGCATCCCACTCGGGAATCATATCATTTCTTCAAACAAGCCTACCAAACAGGTTTACCGACGGCAATCAAGTTCAAGCTACAACGACATGTACATAAAGGTTCATACAATCTTTATTACACAAATTTACTCAGGATGACGACGCCGATACTCGTCAAACTCACGCCGAATCTGAGCCGTCTCAGCCCGGCTCTGACACAACTGAGCAGCCTGCTCGGCCCAAGCCATCCTCCACCTGTTGGCTATCCGCCATAGCTTCTTATGAGCCTCCTTAGCCACCTGTGATACACAACACAAAAACAGTTCACATTTTTCTCCATTTTGCCTTACTTTCACTCAAATTAAGTCAAACTTAGGGGGGAAATTTCAAAACAAACGCAGTCAACCCCACTTTGCCTTAATTTCACTCAAATTAAGCCAAACTCGAGGGGGTAACACAAAAACATGACTCTCACAAGTTTGATCATCGCTATAAATCATACCTCGATCAAACTGGGGGCTCACTCACATATACAAGACAAGTACATACCTTCTTCACCCTCGTCTGTCATGCCCATGCCGCGTCGGTGGTCACCGGCAATCTGATGGCAAAGTGAAAGTCTGACACCCGACCTAAATCGTACTCAACGGTGGTAGGGAAGTCACCAGGCTGCTCCGCCATCTCGGGATCGAATTCCTGTAGAACAAGTACAAAACACACACGTCAGGGAAATTTTTCGCAAAAATCACCTTACGCACCTCAAAAGAAGCAAGCATACCTCAATCGGCCCACAAGCAAGCCGAGACTCATGAACCGCCATAGTCTTCCTCGTGACCGAAGACTCACTGACTCTCCTTCCCCGTACAACGCCACCCGATCCTGAGCGAAAACCCCTCGCTCAAACAGGACCCTCGGCGGATCCCTAGGCACCACCGGAGCCGGCTACCCTGCCTGGTAAACCAAACGCTCCCCGAGGTACCAAACCGATCCATACGGCGTCGCCAGGTACAGGCGCCTGGTCTCTCGCTCTGCAAACCTAGCTCCAATGCCCTCAGGAATATCCCTGTACTGGCCCCACGGGAACGGCACAAACTACAAAGAAAGCAAACACAATCATCAATACAACCACATTAAGTACACTCTATTTAAAATGGTTTAAGCACAAACCTCATCAAAACGCATCCGGTTCAGACGATCCCGAACATCATCATACGACCGCTAAACGCAAAGACGGTTACATCGCATTCTGGCACGCATCACGGTACTCCTCACGATCCTCACAGCATGCGGGGGAAGCAGAAAAGGAAAGTGGCTAAGAATCCACGACTGCACACACAAGAAACCAAAACACGTTACAAAAACATGTTACAAAGACAACAAAAATGAACAACAATGCACCCAAGACAAAAACAAAATCAACACGTACCTCCATCAAGAATCCAGGCGAGACTAAGGACAGTCTCGACCCTCGATCCATGACCCGCGGTCTCACGGCATCCATGCAGAAACGAATGCACAAACCCAGGGACGGCGTCGCTACCAAACGTCCCAATTGCATTCCAATCCGTAAGATGCATAAGGACCGACGCCGACGCTCGCCGCCTTGTCGCCGGCACACGCGCTCTCAAACCACCACAACCACATACGAGCATTCTGCTCGTCACTCCACTCCGAGGGGCCATACTCGGTCTTCCCCTCAAAGTACTCCAAGATATAGCTCGTCTTGAAAGTATAAGGTGACGCACCCTCACAAATCACCTCCAAACCACCGCCAACCGCGGCAGTCACAACATCGTCCACAACGGACGGCGCAAAATCAAAGCTCATGTCGCGGTCTCGAGCAGCGGCCGTCATGACAGCGTACTCAGACAAGGTAATGCCGGCCTCAAAGCCGGGCATATGGAACGTCGTCGTAGTGTCCCAATACCTGTCCAGGAAGGCCCTGATCAACATCAGGTTCGCCGTCTGCTTCTTCCTCGCAATTTCCCTCCAATGGCCGACCAACGGGCCAAAAGCACTACGCAACACCCAAGCTTGCGCCCTCGGCGAAAGCTTCTCCTCAAAAACACACATTACGGACGAAACGCCCGAGAAAGTCCTCATCGAGCCCTTATCCCAACCCATCGTCGCTCGATAGGAAACGTGTCTCTCCGGAGCAAGCAGAAGGTTGTGGCCATCCCAACCCTTCGCGAAAGGCCTGTTCACACGTGATCTTCGCGGCCTAGAGCTACTCGCCCTAGGCGCAACCTCCTCGACCTCCTCAGCCTCCTCCTCAGCAACATCCATCTCGGCCTCCAGCTCATCCACCAGCTCTTGAGCAAGCTCGTCCTCAGGATCACGCACAGGGACATTTCTCCCACGGCCTCTACCTCGTGACTAACCACGTCTCATGGGCAGGTCCCGAGGGTCAGCATCCCTCTCACTACGTGAGCGCCTCAAGCCACTCGAGCTAGAGGCTCCCTCAGTCCTCGAGCTAGCACTCTTACGAGATCTCGATCTCGTAACACGACTAGAATCTTCCCCTGCAACCAAACACAACCAATACATACAGCTATAATGCATGCAAGCATACAACTTGGCATACACATACACACATACACACAAATAATACGCACATAATACATATACATCCCTCAACACATTACACTATACGCCCTACAGAGCATTTTTAGGCCTAATTCATAATTAAGCCGAAAACCGTTCTCTACACTTCAAAACTGCAACTTTATGGTTTCTACGCACCATAATAATCCCCAACAACAACCCATTACAAGCAATTGCATTTTGGTCATCCCGATCAAAAACCCCCAATTCGCCTTAATTACTCCGTATAACTACGACTTAAGACGGCGATTTGAAGGCCTTAACTCGACTTTTTCGCAAAACTAACGTTATAGGCATGCTATACTCACTATGGGCATCCTACACCGAAGTTTAATTGAAATTCCGGGTCGGAAATTCCGGGTTCGTTTTCGGGCCCGAAACCTAATTTGGACGTTTTTCACACAAAGACGGTCTAAATCACAATCAATTCACACACACATGCTAGCATGGCATAATGCAACACAATGACGTCAATTTCAAGCATTCAAACGGCAAATTTCAAGCAAAACTCGGGTTTTCATTCAAAACCCGTCTTTTCAACATTTCAAGGCAAAACTAGCTAATTACAACAACAAATAACGTAAAAGCAAGTTAAAATGGAGCAATACCTCGTTCCATAGCAAGGCAACGCAAGAAAAACGAGCAACAACGGTTGAGAAATCGAAAAATGACGTTTTTTGAGTAGTGAAACCGTAAATGAGTATAATGGCACACTCACGGCTCAACTCGAGCTTTATATAGCCCCTACAGCCAACAGGGGAAACCGCATAGGCTTATGCGGTTTGTCCCCTGAACCGCATAAGCTTATGCGGTTTCAGCCCTTGGCTTTTCTCGGTTTTTTCTCGTTTTACGCCTACTTTTCGATTCCTAGCTCACCCTAGCCCTAATGCAACTCCAAGTACGTCCCGTGCTTGGGCTAAGGCGTCACCTACAGTCCGCCATACGCGTATATTAAACATTTAATGTACTGCATGTAAGGTATACCTAACGCTCTTCGCGAGCATTACATCATTTTCTCCTCCACGGAAGGCGATCATATGCAATTACGACTACATAGACACTCCTCGGCGAGTCCAAGCACAAGCACCCTGCAATACACACCTAACTCCAAGCATTTCACTCTACATAGACGCTCCTCGGCGAGTTCAAGCACAAGCATTACACTGACGCTCATTCACGAGACCTACACCAACACCTACATAAGCACCCCTATTCAATTATACGCCTCACGCCTACCCAAACATTTCACAAGCACATGCACCCTTGCACTTTACCCCCCTTTACATTTCAACACATGTAATACGAGGACATTACCAGCACCAGCATCAACATCTGACGACACCAAGCACACGCAAAGGCACCAACAAACGACGATAAGCACGACAAAGACGTTCAGCAGGCCGGCAGGCCCTTATAGCATGCATGGACCGCCAAGTCCTTAAAATGCGCACGCCCCTCCCCGCATAGCCCGGTTCGAAGTCCTCGTCTCACCCATGGACACATACTTCGTTCCGCTGATCATATCGAGACTGTAGCGGTCCGGATATGGTCGAGGAGTTTGACTAGCGCTCTAGTCCGAGCTCAGTCAAACTGGGGGCTCTGTGGATACCCATATCCGTACCCTCCCAAACAAAACCCTGTGATGTATCACGGACTTTTATTACGCATGCTTTAACGTTGACTTAAACGGTTCTAACTAATGTCGAATTCATTCTGAGTCGTTTTAAATGTTAAAATGTTTAAGGTCGCTTCACATCGCTTTAAATAAACGTTCATTTTGTCCATTTGGAGTCTAGCTAGGTCCTTGTCCTGCTTCATTTGGCATGAGCTTCGCATTTGCACTACAATTAGTCCTTTTACATTAACAAGGTCTAATTCAGCACTCCTAAATTCCTAAATTTAGGCCCGGTAGCTAAAACCGCTATTTAGCCCCCTCTTACACAAAATACGGCTTCACGTCTTACCTTATTTCACAAAAACTATGCAAACACACCCTTTTCATTTTTCCGGGTCTCGGGCCCGAAACCGAGCCCAAACCCAGCCTTTGGCCCGCACTCCAAAGCCCTAAGCATCACAAAATATCTCAGAAATATCCTAGAGGTTTTCTTGAGCCACACGTTTAAGATTATCACGTAATCTTTCCGAGATATAATTCAACCGAAACTAGGAAACTACACAAAAAACCCTCCCTTCGAACCGCATAAGCTTATGCGGTTTGGTGAGGCAACCGCATAAGCCTATGCGGTTTCTCCAGGCAACCGCATAAGGCTATGCGGTTCCTAGGCCTGTTTTTATCCCCGATTTCCTAATTTCTCCGAGGTTTTTAGTATATATACACCCCTATACCTCGACCTCGAAAAACAGACCACAAACTGGCCACAAAGAAACACACTACAAAACTCTCTTAAAGCCTCAAGCACTCAAATCCTTGAGTTCAACACACCATCCCGTGTTGAATTCATCCTCCTTTAAGTTCAAGAAGCGGCTCGCCAGATCTGGCGTCGGGACAAGGTAGGTGCGATCCACTTGGATCAAAAGCTTTTTCTTATTTTCTATGGACTAACAAAGGGGTCTACACTTTAGCGCCCCGGCTTTGGCACCCAGTAGCGCTTGCACTCCAAGTGTTCTATTTACTGGTACACTCCATATCCGATGACACGCCAAAGTCGCATAAGCAACCGAATTCTTATAAAATAAACCAATGGACAATTGAACTTTATTTTATTTGCATGCATCTTGCACCTTCTTATTTTGCATTTAAAATCAACTTAAACAATGAATTCGACCTTTAATCGAACTGCTTCGTTAACAAGTTAAACATGCTAAACTGAGGGTTTTAATCAATCTTTTTGCATCTGCATCTGCATTCTTTTACAAACTTATCGCACTTGTACGTAGCGATAACATTAGCTCAAATATCATCTTACAAGGATTGTTCTAGGTCAGTAGAGGCTATTTTTACATTGGCTTTTCTAAAAGGTTTCATAAATCATTATTTGAATTAACTCTTTTTCTAAAGTACCCTCACCCCGAATCCAATCTGGTTTCACAAGCCTTAGATCTAGGGGTGTCGGCGTGCTCCAAAATCTAGGACATGTTTTTAACTTAGAACATGGTAGCAGGTTCCTAATTTCCGCGATAATTAGGTGGCGACTCCATAACAGTTCTTAAAGGTTTTTCCAACTTAATCTTTTTTAACTTTAAAATCCGCCCTTATGCAAGACGCCGAGTTGGGTCCGATCCCGGGTTCCACAGGGATGCTCCACATTTGAAAAAGAAGAAAGAAAAGAGAAAGAAAAAGAAAAGAAAAGGAAAAAATGAAATGATGTGGAAAGAAGGGTATGAAGGAAAGTGGTATGTTCGGTTGGCCGTGTTTGAATCCAATTATCGTTAGTTTAATTTTTGCGAAAGCGTGAGAAGCTAGTAATACGATGTTGGTGTGAATGGTTGAGACTGGTGCTCTATTTTCGGTGAAATAGACTATGGTTGTAGGTTCATGTGTATGGGTCGTCAACTTTGAGATGCCGGCGTGATTAATTTGGATACTTTGATTTTCTCCGACGCTTTTTGCTTGAGGACAAGCAAAGGTTTGGTTTGGGGGAGTTTGATGTATGTCATTTATATAGGTTTTATGCCCCCGTTATAGTTGCATTTAGCTCGCATTTGCTCGATTTCATTATTGTTTTAGTAGCTATTTGTTTTATATTGCGATGCTGTCGTTCCTCGTGTGTATTTTGCAGGTTTTGGCGGTCCTGAGCTAAAACCTGAGTCAAATGGAGCATTTACGAGTATCGTGACGTCAAGACTAAGCTCGAGAGCGAATGTGGAAGTCATACTATGATTTGGGACGTCAAACCTATACGTTCAGAGCAAACCTATAGGTTCAGAGTTCGTGCCAAAGAACAAAACTTGCTGGAAAAGCTTAGAACCGCTCGGTTTGCATGTGAACCGATCGGTTCACCACCCAGAACCGATCGGTTCTGACCCGAACCGATAGGTTCTAACCACTTAAACTCCGGATTTTCGTGCTTCTATAAATAGGCTCGAGTTAGGGTTTGACACTCATGCTTTTCATTATATTTTCAGCCTAGAATTAGAATAGCTTTCTCTCCTTTAAAAACTCTCGTAAAACTCTTAGTTTAGATTGAATTTATTTCGCAAGACTCGATCTTTTCATTGTAATTCAAGATTTCTCCCAGGTTTAATTTAATTGTTCTTCTTCTTCTCATCATGTTTATTGTTATTATTTTCATTGCTTTCACTTTAATCATGCATAGCTAATTCTCAATTAGGGTTTAGGGTGATTGTGATGTTGATTCAGGACATGTTTTAATCGCTTATATTGATTGAATTTGTGCAAGTTGATTTCTTCCTACGCGTTTTATTATCAATTGAATTTAGGGACGCCTTTATTGAATTGAATTTAGGTTGTTTCAGTTTAAGATAGAAAGCCTAATTGAAACTAGACTCGCGCGTAATTGATAAGTTGAATTTAGTACGTAGCGAGAGCCCGCTAAATTTGCTTAAGGTTAAAATTGACTCGAGTGAGCGTTTTCCTAAACCTAATCACTTGCATGACTTCAATTGGTTGTATTTCCTTCTGAGTTGAGTTCCTAAATCGATGTCACATTGATCCCGATGCCCTAATTTCCCTCTCTTATACCTTTTCATACCTTTTTACTCATTGCTCTTAGTTTAGACCTTCAAAACACCGACTTTAGTTACCACGAGACTGACCTAGATTACTAAGCATCCCTTTGACTACTCCTTCTCTCTGTGGATCTCGACCCTACTGCCACTAGCTACCTAGTTAGTTGTCTTTAGGTTTATTTTGATAGGTGACCACGACTTTAGCCTCATCAACAATCATGCAATATCTCATATAGCACGAGGGATAGTCGACCCTTTTCAAATCAAATATCAATAAAACTCACGAGTCTTGACTATAGAGCGGCTCGTGTACTTTCATAGTCAATTACCCATATAATTTCCTATCAAAGTGCACTAGTTACTCAAGCTCGTAGATCAGATCAAACACTAAGTAGCAAATATTATAACTACCTAATATCCAACGCAATATGGATAATCTAAGATGAAACCCACTATGAGCCAACAAACCTGTAAGGATGGAAACATGCAGACCTAATAAGCGTCCGCGCAATAGCGTGCCGGTCACATTAACGGACTTTAAATTGCTAAAGATATCAAGCAGGTAATAAGGAGGATCAATCCCTTGTCTTTTGTATGCATACACCACCCTATTGGTGCGACTATTACACTACGACAGATTTCCCGGATGGGAATGGTCATTTTCCATTACCTCATATGGGCCCGTGAACGAATCGCTACCCAGGGCGAAAATCACGTTAAATAACGACTAGGAGAGCCATTAAATGTACCACTAGCACCAAATAGCGATGATAGTGTCCCCATATGCGGCTACCTTACCAACCACGACCTATAGCGTTTAACATCGCAGACACCCGAGTACTAATCATACAACGTTATAATCGAAGGGTTTAATCTCATGTCAGGCCGTGCCTTTGAACTCCAATCCTAAGTTGTCGAAGGAATATCGAGTATGAGGAATAACTCGCTCATTATCGGATTCAACCCAAACAACCGCAGAGAGTCTAAGGGTTCCCAAGTTAGAGCGGACGGTCAAAGTGAAGTCAATTATAGGTCAATTCACAAGGGTGGCGCGACAATTATTCTAAATATGTGACGAGGGTTTACTCTAAGTATTTAACTCTTAATTCATTATTTCTTTTATCGTTCAAAACTTAGGTGACAATTCTTACTAATTATATCATCGTCGAACTTGTATAATGAAAATTCAATTCTAACAGTTCTTCAGGTAAACGGAAGCACATGGAAAACTTAAATAATTATTTTGAGTCCGTTCGTAAATTTTAAATATTTTCACTATTCATTATTTTACTATTCATCATTTTCTTTTAAATATTAATTCTCGTTACGTAGTTTACTTTAAAATTCTTTATTTCGAATAACTTAAATAGGCTTAAGTAACTAATTTATTTTATTCAAGGGTAAGTATCTTATTTGATTAAGTTTAATGATTTAGTTTCGTTTTAAAATTAAGTAAGGTATTGATTTTAAATTTTCTAAACTTCATTTTTAATTTATAATCATTACCTAACTAATTTAATTAGTGAGGTTGGTTAGTTATATGAATCTTATAATATTCATTTTCACTTATAAATATTATTTAACGATACTTGACACATTATAGTATTCTTGATAAAATATAATTAAGTTACATTTAGTTAAATTTCTTTTAGGTGGTTTAATTCCTTAATACAACTTTGTAATATAATTTTAACTTATTCGATTAACGTGAAAGTATAAGTTGATCGTAGAATTTTATTTAAGTTGGTATAACTTAGAAATCTTTTCTACATTACTTTTATGAAATCATTCGTATCTTTTTATAATGTCTTACGTTTTATATGTTTTATTTTTATTATACGACCTACATTTATTTAGTGAGTTATCGGCTTTAAGACGAATTCTTAATTTTTAAAGATATTGTTTAAATTTGTGAGCTTTGCTTTAACTTAATATTTTTATATAAAATATTATATTTACTAAGTTATTCATATGATTTGATAATTTTTTTGATCCTTCCATTTTTATACTAATTAGTAAATTTTTGACAATTTATTTTTATCCTTATTTATATTTGCAACGTTAGTTCTTAAATTTCTTTTTACGCGGCTTCGCCTAGCTTCAATTTAGTTTCAAAAATATTGTTAGTGATATTAATTTTTAACTTTATTCAATAATAGATTTACTTAGGTTTATTATAAATTTCAAGTTACTTAATTTCTTTTTATTATTTTAACTAGATACTTATTTAGTATATTTTAAGTTCCTTGTAAACTTTATAGTTTTTAAATAAGGTAATATTTATATTAAATGTGATACATGACATTTTATATAACTATTTATCTTAGAAAGTTTATACGAGTAGCAATCAATTTATATTTTTACCTTTTAATTTATTTAATACTAATTTAAACTTAATACTCTTTTTATTTAACTCTTAATTTTTAGTTGTGTTTTATTTAAACCTTTTAGTGCCGATAAATATTTTATTTCCATAAATATTTTATATTAGTTTAATTTATTTACTTTAGTTATTTTAGTAATATTTTTAGTCTTATTTTATATTTGTGATACTTATACTTTATATATTTTAATTTACACATAACAAACAACTTCAACATGATAATATTTCATATAAATTCAACATTAATTCAACAACACATTTTTCACTCAAAACATATTATCACAAAATCAGATAAATATCATATTTTACAATTTAATTCAACATTATATTATAACTAAAATTAACACCCAATTTCATACTATAGCGTATTATACAAAGTTATTAAATAAAATGAAACGGGAATCATACGTGCCTAATGCATAACTAGCTCACTTTGAATCACAAAATTAAAATTAAACCAAAGTGTTAAAGTTAGAGATTTTTGAGAAAGAATCGAGTCACCTAAATTTGGCTCACGAACAGAGGCCTCCAAATAAAATAAATCCAACCCATTTCCAGTCCTCGGACCTAAACTCAAAAGCGTTGGAGCCAAATAAGAAGGGCAGTAGCTCCAATTGATATTAGCGGCATCGAAAACAACAAAAATAAAAGATGAAGAGAGTGAGACTCCACACACTGGTGTCGATTCCCATGAATTAAAACCGATCTTAATTAATGTTAAAATGAAATAGGGTTGAAATGAGGCTCACCATAGGAGGCGAGACAGGGCAGCAGCGAAACACGCAAGGGTGGTCTTCACGGTCAAAATGAGAGAGCGAAGTCGATTATAAGTTGACAGAATCACGTGGTGAGGCTAACAAGAGCGACAGATAACGCTTGAAACTCCAACAACATTCTGTAACACCCCGTGTTTTTATTAATACAAATTAATTATTTTAACTAAATTATTAAATTAAAATTTATATAATTTAACTTTTATTCCTTTGTTTGAAAATGCGACTGAAAAATTTTGTTCGAATTAACTTTCTCAAGATGTTTCTAATTAAACTTTCTCGATTTTTATAATATAACTTGTATTATATTTTTATTTCTAAAATACCTGTCGAACTAAAACTTTATTTCCATTGGTTTTATTAAACTTAATAAATTTGAGTTTTAATTTAAAAATTATTATTATTTGAATAAATATAATTTTATTGAAATGTATCTTGCAAATTAGCAGGCTGCTTGAAAATCATGAGACCGTAATACAATTTGTAATCGACAACTTTTATACATTTATATTTTGAACTATAAATTTTATATTATGAATAATAGAATTAAAATTTTAAACAAATAATTTAAAGTATAGTAAATGTAATAAAATATAAAAGTTTATAAATAAGAGTAAATAAAACGGAGCAAACAAAATCAAACAGACCCAATTATTCTTCCTCACATGTCGACATACATGATACACCCCCCTCACTTCTACCTTATTTTATCTGAGATATTTTTTTTACCCAAGCTTCTCTAACACACCTTAGCTTCTCTTTTAACCTACTCATTTTTGTCTGATCTTGCCTCTTCTCTTCAACCTCATCTTCTTCTCCTTCCCTTTCATTCTTTAAATAAAAACAACAACAACATCAATAACAACGACATACAACAACAATAACATCAACGGCAAACTCAACAATAACAACGAAAGCTACAACAACAACATTAACAAATCAACAACAACAACGAACTCAACAGCAACAATAACAACAAACACCATGGCAGCCACCGTGAGCCACCATGGCCACCGTCACTTCCACCGAAGACACCACCGCCGTCCTCTCCTGCCTCTCTCTCTCTCCTCTGCTCTCGCCGCCGCCTCTGCCCTCTTTTCTCTTGCCACCGTACACCACCACCGGAGGCCACACCACCTCAGGCCACCCCTTCCTTGGCCATCACCACCGCCGTCGTGCTCTGCCGCCTCTCACTCTATCTCTCTCACCGTAGTCCCCTACTCTATCCTCTGTTTTATTTTTATTTATTTTTTTTCGTCGCCGGAGTTCCCTCACCCATCAGAACCACCACGCTCGAGCTTCACCGCCGCCGAATCGATGTCAACTACACCGACGGCCACCATGGCCGTGCTCTTCCTCGAAGCTCCTCCTTTTTCCCTGTTTTACCACCGCAGCACCACCACCACGGTGTCCACCGTGAATCACCCTGGCCCCCGCCCACCGTGACCTCGCTCTACTTGTCGTCGTATTTTTATCGCTTCGTAGTTAAACCGCTTTCACCCATAAATTTATCGACAATTATTTTGCCGACTTTAATTCATTTTGCCGACTTTAATTCCCTGCGTGTTTGTTCATTTGCCGAGGACGGAGTCGACTCGAGTTTTGACGCCCCTGCTCTTCCTCTATGCTCTCACTCGTGCTGTTGTTCTTAGTTGGGTTCACTACTGTCGATTTTGGGTCTCTCGGGTTGACCAAATCATGGAACCGCATTTAGCTAAAGAAATTAAATGCAAGAGCTAACCTAAGGTGCCCTGCACTCTAGGTTTTAATTTTGTTAATCGTATGCTAGAAATGTTTATGTGTTATATTAATTGTGCTTATGATCACCTAGCATTCATATGTTAAATTAGGAGACAAAAATCGAAAAATAAAATTGTTTGCTCACCTATATATACCCACGGCATTTCCCTTATTTTTCACCTAATTTTTCGTTTTAATTTTTGTAAAATGCATGCTTAAAATACTCGTAATGAAATGAACATGAAAATATAATTAGTTTATGTTTAGGACTTAAAATGAATTTGTTATGAATTTAAATGTTTTAATGTGTTTATGTGTGTTCTTGAACTTTGATTGTTATTCTTGTGTTTATAATGATTTTTATTTAAGTTGTTAATGTTTTGTATATGATTATCACATATGTTAAATACATAAATAACATAAAGTAAATTAGTTATTGAATTAGAAGTATAAAAATCAAAAATAAAAATTAGTGAGAACATATACATGTACACGGTTTTACTCCTTAATTTGGACCAATTTTTAGTTTTAATTTTTCTAAATAACATATTATAATTAGTTTAGTTAAAATGGACTTGTATGGAAAATTTGAGAAAATTATAATAACTTATGAAAATTTGACTAAATTGTGTTCATATGAAAAGTATTAAGGTTCTCCAAATCTTCATGTGTTCTTCAAGTAGATGACTAATTTTGATTCATAAATTTTATAAAGTTAAAGTTAAAAGTTGTTTTAATCCATTAGTGAATAAATACATAACCAAATATATAAGTTAAATAAACTAAATCATTAAAATATAAAAGTTAGAAATTTAAAGTAAGTAAAAACACTATTCATAAATATAATAAAATATTTAGTGAAAATTTCAAGTTAGTTTAAGTCGCTTTAGTATAACTTAAATAATTAGTATATAAAAGCTTTAAGTCAAAAACCGATAAATTAGAAAATGAAAATAAAAAGCTAAGTGAATAGAGAGCCACGGTTTTGGTGCTATTTTTGGACCTAAAATAAATTTGTCACTTTTTATTTTTATCACTTAAGTAATTTAATTAGTTAAAGTAATGATTTATTAATAAAAACAAAAAAAGAAATAAATAGTGTAGAGTATAACAAGGCCACGGTTTTAACATTTAAATTGGACCTATTTTGATCAAAATGAATTTGTCACTTAGTCACTAAATTTGATTTGTAATTAGAATTGTTTTAGTTTGTAAAATGAATCGTTAATAAATAGAATCAACGAAACCGATAAAAATAAACGTTACATATATTAAAATGAATCATATCGTATGTTACTACCTATGCTTAGTTGTGGATATGGAGATATGGACTATTTAAAATGAACTACGACAAACTCGCTAAAATTTGAAACCGTTTAAATTTTAGCTAAGTATACGACTAAATCTAAACCGAGTTCTACTTTTGAAATATCATTTAAATCACCAAGTATAAAATAAACTCAACCTTTTTGATTTAAATATGTTTCAAAATCACTAGATATAAAATGAACTTAACAATTTGATTTAAAATATATTTCAAAATCGCTAAGTGTAAAATGAACTTAACAACTTCGAATAAAATATATTTCAAAATCACTAAATACAAAACGAACTTAACGACTTTAAAACTAAAATTTCATACTTAGGAAAAATAAGCTTAGTTTGTATCTAAATAAAATACTAAGTATAAAAATACGAATAAGATATTATGTATAAAAATACACATACGAATAAAATACAATGAATAGTAAATACGATGAATAGTAAATACGAATAAAATACAATGAATAATAAATACGATGAATAGTAAATACAATGAATAGTAAATACGAATAAAATACAATGAATAGTAAATACGTGAATAGTAAATACGTGAATAGTAAAATACGTGAATAGTAAAAATATTTAAAATTTACAAACGGACTCAAATAAATTATTTAAGTTTTCTTTGTGTTTCCGTTTACCTGAAGAATTGCTTAGACTAAATTTCCATTATACAAGTTTGACGATACTGTTACTATGAACTGTCACCTGAATAATCGAGAATGAGAAAATAAGAAAAGGAGTACTTGTTAAATACTCGGGTGTCTGTCATGTTGCGAATCTATTGTGCCATGGTTGGAAAGGTAGCCGCGTATGGGGACTCTTTCACTCTCGATCTTGATCGAGGCGTTCTAATGACTCTCATAGTCTTTAGGCAAGCAGCGATACAACCCTTGAATGGGCATAATTGTTGCGTTTGCGGTCCATACGAGGTAACTGGAAATTGACCATCCCACCCGGGGACCTTGTCGTTAGGTATTAATCGTTTTGGTTAGGAAAAGCATACTCTCTCGGGTAGCGAGGACTGTGTCGTTTCTAAGTGAAAGTGTGTGCACACATAAGATAAGGGATTGAATCGTCCTTCTTTCCTAGTGGTATACTAGCATTAAAGTCCGTTGATGGACCCGGCAGCTTATGAGCAGTGCCTTGCTTTTGTAGGGTTTTGCATGCTTCCATCCTGACTGGTTGTGGTTCATAGGACAACGTATGATAGATTATCCATGTTGTATTGGATATTAGGTAGTTATCACGTACGCTACTTAGTGTTTGATCTGATGTACGAGTCTGAGCAGCTAGTGCACTTTGATAATTATCTATGAGAGTACACAAGCCGCTCTGTAGTCAAGACTCGCGAGTTATGTTACTATATGAATAATTGAAAAGGGTCGACTACCCCGAATATGATTGAGATGGTAATGATTTGTTGAGTATGATTGGTTATGAGTGTGGTGTGATATATGATTTGATCTATACTCATGTTTGAATCATCCTGATATCCTTATGTGTTTTTGCTTGCCTGCTTGCCATCTATTTTATTTAATTGTCATGTATATCGCACATGTCTATAATTGCTATACTACGTGATTTATTTGATGTGTTTAGATTGTGTTGGGGGAGAAAACACTAATACGAGATGAACTGCAGGTACCCCGAGGACTTATGTTTATCAAATGCTGGGGATGGTTTACCTTATTTTGTACTTCGTTGTTTTGGAGAGATTTGTAATCAAACATATACTCTGTTTCATCCTAAGACTCGTACTATGTATATAGAGTTTTAATACGATAACAGCTGGTTTGTAATAAATAGACTTAATTAATTTTCCGCCTTAGTTTAATTAAAGTCACGAAAAACCGGTTATTACAGCTTGGTATCGAGTCGCTCATGACCGTGAATGACTTAAAGTTATTTCATCTAGCGAGACGACACCTGGGCCAGACATTCATATCGTATGTCAGGCATAGACTTATAGGATCAAATAATGAATTAGAAATCTTAGATCGCTAAAATAATAATCTTAGAACGCTTTAAATGTGAGAATGGGTAGAAATATTAAGGATTGACCGACTGACCTAGATTTTAGAATTTTCAGCCGTCATTCGACCTTGATAGATTTTTATTTCTCTTTTCTTGCCTGCTAAGTGCTCCATGACTAATCTTTTTGACTAACAAGTCTCTTATACTAACGTTACCAAAAATCGAGACGTTTAAATCGAAGACGAGACGACAAGAACACAAGCACATGCAAATGGACGCATCAAGAGTCGAACGATCTGAAGCGACACTTTTAACCTTGAAAAATTCTACTGCTTTCAGGATTTTATAACTTTTTCTCAAACATCTTCATAACCTAAGTTATCATGGTTCTTCTCCAAAAATTTTAAATCTATTTAACTTAGTTTATTCTTCTAAAATAAAATCTTCCTAACTTATATTATACTCCTATAATGACTTCATAAAATGAATTCATATTCCTTTTTATTTTCTCGCAAATGTAAGACTTGAAGACAATATGACAAGAATTCAAACGCAACAAATGGACGCAATAAGAATTATGCAACATAAGAAGACATTGAAAGTTTGAAGAATTATGTTTCATTAAACGACTGCTACAACTTTATCGAATTCCTTCTTTATCCATCGTTATCTTTTTGGAATCTTTCAGTTTTTAAATCTTCTAATCAAAAGCTTCATAATATTTAATCTCAAAAAAATAAATTTTAGTGTTCCCTTTTATATTTTTAAAATCCCTACTAAAAAAAAAAAAAAGTTAACTTAATGATTTTTCAAACTCGTAAAAAAAATTATAAACTCCTTCGAAATCGTTGATTTCCTAAATCAATAATTCCTAATAACTGACTTCTTAAATTGAGTTTCATCTCTTCTCCTTAATCTCATAAAATTATATCATCCTTACTTGTTATCAACTTCTAAAATTTCTAATCTTGAAATCTATAGTACTTACTAATTGATTTCGTAAAGTTAATTTTCATTTGTTTTTATGTAATCTCGAAAGTTGACTTCCTCCTTCCTTGGTAATTTCATTGAGTTTTTATTCAGCCTCTAAAACTTATTACCTTGATATTCCAAAATTTTGAACTCTTAAATTATATGTCTACGAAATACTTATTAATCTCATGCAATGAATCTTTGGTTGTTTCCTTCATTTTTGTAAACTCTTTATCTTTTTATTAAATATTTTTGAACTTATAAACTCAATTGTTTTAAAATCCCCATCCTTTAACTTTAAATATTTTTAACTTGATTACCTATCAAATTCTTTGCTTTACTATCTCATTTTAAATAATTAACATCATAAATTTCTAACTAGTTTTAAAAATTTACCTTCGTATTTCGTCTTTAAAACATCTTTGAAAATTATTTATTGTTTGTCAAATTTTTATTTCGTCATTTGAGATATCTTTTGATATTTAATTATCTTAGATTGCTTATTCTTATTTCATACACTTTCGAATCTCATTTTGTTATTACCTTCTCGTGAATTTTCATCCGTTTTAAAACTTATAGTTTTCTACGTATTAACCACTAAAATGGATTTTCTTATTTTAACTTCTCTTCATAAAATCCTTATTTCTTAATTTTAGATACTTTTAAAACTTCTTTGTTTCGAGCTCCTTTTCTTTAAATTTTAAATATCTTTTAAACTTGTCCCATCTATTACAATTATCTCTCTTGATGTTTATATACATATATCATTTTCTTTTTCTTTTATATAACCCCTTATTATAAATTTCAAATCTTATCATAAATATGACTTAAAACGCTTCCATCCCACCTAATAACATTATAATAAGAATTTTTAAAAAAAAAGAAAATGAGCTACGTCAACAAGGTTATCGATAATTCTCTAAAATTTTATTTAATCATTCAACGATAACCTATATTCCCTTAATTTTATTAAAGCTCATATTCCTCTTATGATCACTACGATTTTACCTATTTTCCCTAAATGCCGTTTTCCTAAGGCTATACTTCATATACACGTGATCATTAAAAGTAACAAAAATAATATTATGTATATACGTTTAAAATTTCTTAAGGGGGTAGGACAATAATTTGATTATGTCACAATCCTAATTAAATATTAAAATTCTTTATTTCAACCTATTTTAAGGCTAACATTTATTCTCAAAAATTAAATAAATTGTTTTTATTCTTAAAACGCTTATTATTTTAATTTAATTTAATTCCGTACAAAACTTCTAGGCCCTACCTTTTTGAAAACCTCTTTCACGCAGATTTTGAAAATGTCAATGCAGCAACATTTAGATGTTAATTCGCAAAAGAATTATTTATATTTTGAATTATTAAATTTCTTCAAAATTTCCTTTTGAGAAAATCTTGCTCAATTAAAAGCAATGTTTATATTTTAAATTCCAAAATTCTCTGACTGCTTCGTTTTATCTTGTCAGTTACCCACCAAATCCAAGTTTCGGGACGAAACTTTTCTTAAGGGGGTAGGATTGTAACACCCCGTGTTTTTATTAATACAAATTAATTATTTTAACTAAATTATTAAATTAAAATTTATATAATTTAACTTTTATTCCTTTGTTTGAAAATGCGACTGAAAAATTTTGTTCGAATTAACTTTCTCAAGATGTTTCTAATTAAACTTTCTCGATTTTTATAATATAACTTGTATTATATTTTTATTTCTAAAATACCATTTAACTAAAACTTTATTTCCATTGGTTTTATTAAACTTAATAAATTTGAGTTTTAATTTAAAAATTATTATTATTTGAATAAATATAATTTTATTGAAATGTATCTTGCAAATTAGCACTGTTTGAAAATCATGAGACCGTAATACAATTTGTAACTGACAACTTTTATACATTTATATTTTCGAACTATAAATTTTATAATATGAATAATAGAATTAAAATTTTAAACAAATAATTTAAAGTATAGTAAATGTAATAAAATATAAAAGTTTATAAATAAGAGTAAATAAAACGGAGCAAACAAAATCAAACAGACCCAATTATTCTTCCTCACATGTCGACATACATGATACACCCCCCTCACTTCTACCTTATTTTAACTGAGATATTTTTTTTACCCAAGCTTCTCTAACACACCTTAGCTTCTCTTTTAACCTACTCATTTTTGTCTGATCTTGCCTCTTCTCTTCAACCTCATCTTCTTCTCCTTCCCTTTCATTCTTTAAATAAAAACAACAACAACATCAATAACAACGACATACAACAACAATAACATCAACGGCAAACTCAACAATAACAACGAAAGCTACAACAACAACATTAACAAATCAACAACAACAACGAACTCAACAGCAACAATAACAACAAACACCATGGCAGCCACCGTGAGCCACCATGGCCACCGTCACTTCCACCGGAGACACCACCGCCGTCCTCTCCTGCCTCTCTCTCTCCTTCGCTCTCGCCGCCACCTCGCCTCTCTTTTCCTTGCCACCAGACGCCACCACCGGAGGCCACACCACCTCAGGCCACCTCCTTCCTTGGCCATCACCACCGCCGCCGTGGCTCTGCCG
Source organism: Dianthus caryophyllus (assembly GCA_023091065.1). NCBI lineage: Eukaryota > Viridiplantae > Streptophyta > Magnoliopsida > Caryophyllales > Caryophyllaceae > Dianthus > Dianthus caryophyllus. The sequence goes on from CM041524.1 coordinate 27,033,615, forward strand.
CCTCACTCTATCTCCCACCGTAGTCCCCTACTTTATCCTCTGTTTTATTTTATTTTTTTTCGTCAGCCGAGTTCAGACCTCACCCATCAGAACCACCACGCTCGAGCTTCACCGCCGCCGAATCGATGTCAACTACACCGACGGCCACCATGGCCGTGCTCTTCCTCGAGCTCCTCCTTTTTCCCCTGCTTTACTTCACCGTGACACCACCACCACGGTGTCCACCGTGAATCACCTGGGCCCCCGCCCACCGTGACCTCGCTTCTACTTGTCGTCGTATTTTTATCGCTTCGTAAGTTAAACCGCTTTTCACCCATAAATTTATCGCCAATTATTTTGCCGACTTTAATTCATTTTGCCGACTTTAATTCCTGCGTGTTTGTTCATTTGCCGAGGACTGAGTCGACTCGAAGTTTTGACGCCCGCTTCTTCCTCTATGCTCTCACTCGTCGTTGTTCTTAGTTGGGTTCACTATCGCCGATTTTGGGTCTCTGTTGACAAAATCATGGAACCAGATTTAGCTAAAGAAATTGCATCGAAGCTAACCTAAGGTGCCCCGCACACTAGGTTTTAATTTTGTTAATCGTATGCTAGAAATGTTTATGTGTTATATTAATTGTGCTTATGATCACCTAGCATTCATATGTTAAATTAGGAGGCAAAAATCCGAAAATAAAATTGTTAGCTCACCTATATAAACCCTCGGCATTTCCCTTATTTTTCACCTAATTTTTCGCTTTAATTTTTGTAAAATGCATGCTTAAAATACTCGTGAATGAAATGAACATGAAAATATAATTAGTTTATGTTTAGGACTTAAAATGAATTTGTTATGAATTTAAATGTTTTAATGTGTTTATGTGTGTTCTTGAACTTTGATTGTTATTCTTGTGTTTATAATGATTTTTATTTAAGTTGTTAATGTTTTGTATATGATTATCACATATGTTAAATACATAAATAACATAAAGTAAATTAGTTATTGAATTAGAAGTATAAAAATCAAAAATAAAAATTAGTGAGAACATATACATGTACACGGTTTTACTCCTTAATTTGGACCAATTTTTAGTTTTAATTTTTCTAAATAACATATTATAATTAGTTTAGTTAAAATGGACTTGTATGGAAAATTTGAGAAAATTATAATAACTTATGAAAATTTGACTAAATTGTGTTCATATGAAAAGTATTAAGGTTCTCCAAATCTTCATGTGTTCTTCAAGTAGATGACTAATTTTGATTCATAAATTTTATAAAGTTAAAGTTAAAAGTTGTTTTAATCCATTAGTGAATAAATACATAACCAAATATATAAGTTAAATAAACTAAATCATTAAAATATAAAAGTTAGAAATTTAAAGTAAGTAAAAACACTATTCATAAATATAATAAAATATTTAGTGAAAATTTCAAGTTAGTTTAAGTCGCTTTAGTATAACTTAAATAATTAGTATATAAAAGCTTTAAGTCAAAAACCGATAAATTAGAAAATGAAAATAAAAAGCTAAGTGAATAGAGAGCCACGGTTTTGGTGCCATTTTTGGACCTAAAATAAATTTGTCACTTTTTATTTTTATCACTTAAGTAATTTAATTAGTTAAAGTAATGATTTATTAATAAAAACAAAAAAAGAAATAAATAGTGTAGAGTATAACAAGGCCACGGTTTTAACATTTAAATTGGACCTATTTTGATCAAAATGAATTTGTCACTTAGTCACTAAATTTGATTTGTAATTAGAATTGTTTTAGTTTGTAAAATGAATCGTTAATAAATAGAATCAACTAAACCGATAAAAATAAACGTTACATATATTAAAATGAATCATATCGTATGTTACTACCTATGCTTAGTTGTGGATATGGAGATATGGACTATTTAAAATGAACTACGACAAACTCGCTAAAATTTGAAACCGCTTAAATTTAAGCTAAGTATACGACTAAATCTAAACCGAGTTCTACTTTTGAAATATCATTTAAATCACCAAGTATAAAATAAACTCAACCTTTTTGATTTAAATATGTTTCAAAATCACTAGATATAAAATGAACTTAACAATTTGATTTAAAATATATTTCAAAATCGCTAAGTGTAAAATGAACTTAACAACTTCGAATAAAATATATTTCAAAATCACTAAATACAAAACGAACTTAACGACTTTAAAACTAAAATTTCATACTTAGGAAAAATAAGCTTAGTTTGTATCTAAATAAAATACTAAGTATAAAAATACGAATAAGATATTATGTATAAAAATACACATACGAATAAAATACAATGAATAGTAAATACGATGAATAGTAAATACGAATAAAATACAATGAATAATAAATACGATGAATAGTAAATACAATGAATAGTAAATACGAATAAAATACAATGAATAGTAAATACGTGAATAGTAAATACGTGAATAGTAAAATACGTGAATAGTAAAAATATTTAAAATTTACAAACGGACTCAAATAAATTATTTAAGTTTTCTTTGTGTTTCCGTTTACCTGAAGAATTGCTTAGACTAAATTTCCATTATACAAGTTTGACGATACTGTTACTATGAACTGTCACCTGAATAATCGAGAATGAGAAAATAAGAAAAGGAGTACTTGTTAAATACTCGGGTGTCTGTCATGTTGCGAATCTATTGTGCCATGGTTGGAAAGGTAGCCGCGTATGGGGACTCTTTCACTCTCGGTCGATCGAGGCGTTCTAATGACTCTCATAGTCTTTAGGCAAGCAGCGATACAACCCTTGAATGGGCATAATTGTTGCGTTTTGCGGTCCATACGAGGTAACGGAAAATGACCATCCCACCCGGGGACCTTGTCGTTAGGTATTAATCGTTTTGGTTAGGAAAAGCATACTCTCTCGGGTAGCGAGGACTGTGTCGTTTCTAAGTGAAAGTGTGTGCACATATAAGATAAGGGATTGAATCGTCCTTCTTACCTAGTGGTATACTAGCATTAAAGTCCGTTGATGTACCCGGCAGCTTATGAGCAGGCCTTGCTTTTGTAGGGTTTTGCATGCTTCCATCCTGACTGGTTGTGGTTCATAGGACAACGTATGATAGATTATCCATGTTGTATTGGATATTAGGTAGTTATCACGTACGCTACTTAGTGTTTGATCTGATGTACGAGTCTGAGCAGCTAGTGCACTTTGATAATTATCTATGAGAGTACACAAGCCGCTCTGTAGTCAAGACTCGCGAGTTATGTTACTATATGAATAATTGAAAAGGGTCGACTACCCCGAATATGATTGAGATGGTAATGATTTGTTGAGTATGATTGGTTATGAGTGTGGTGTGATATATGATTTGATCTATACTCATGTTTGAATCATCCTGATATCCTTATGTGTTTTTGCTTGCCTGCTTGTCATCTATTTTATTTAATTGTCATGTATATCGCACATGTCTATAATTGCTATACTACGTGATTTATTTGATGTGTTTAGATTGTGTTGGGGGAGAAAACACTAATACGAGATGAACTGCAGGTACCCCGAGGACTTATGTTTATCAAATGCTGGGGATGGTTTACCTTATTTTGTACTTCGTTGTTTTGGAGAGATTTGTAATCAAACATATACTCTGTTTCATCCTAAGACTCGTACTATGTATATAGAGTTTTAATACGATAACAGCTGGTTTGTAATAAATAGACTTAATTAATTTTCCGCCTTAGTTTAATTAAAGTCACGAAAAACCGGGTTGTTACAATTCAAAGTGAGGTGCAGCTCGACATTGTTCCGGCATAGTGGTAGTCGACACGGCGGTCGGAGGTTGTAGCTCCGGCGATACTCCGGCAAGCTCAAAAAAAAAAACAGAGGCGATGGTAGTGAGCAGAGAACCGAGAGAGAAAGAGAGCAGAGCAGAGGCAAGGGACCACGGTGAGCAAGGGTGGCGAGTGAGCTGAGGGCGAGTTCCCCGGTGACGTCTCCGGCGAGGGCATTTTCCGGCGAGACAAAGAGGGTGAGTTATGAGAAGGAGAACAGGGAGAGAGGGAGAACGAAAAAAAGGTGAACAAGGATAGCTTACCCGTGGTTAAAACTCCGACGAGAGGCGGTTACGGTGGCACTCCGGTGGTGGTGTTACTGGGCTTAACTCCGGCGTCGTAAACGAAACCGAAAAGAGGAAAAGAGCAGGGGAGAACAGGGGAGATAAACATGGGAGGAAGACGGTGGTGGCTGGAGTGAGCACCGGTAAGAGAGGCGTGGTGCTCCGGCGAGCAGAGGCGCCGTCGATGGTGGGGCAGAGCAAGCAGGGGTCACGGTGGTGACGTCGACGGTGGCCGTGGTTGCTCCGGCGAGATCGAAAGTGAAGGAAGGAGAAGCAGGGGACGAGAGTGATGACGATGATGGTGATGAATGAGCGTGCAGAGCACGGTGGCTGCCGGTGAGGTGGTAGTCAGTTCTTTCACTTCTTCTTGCGCCGTCGTTCTTTATTCTTGTTGGTTGTTGTTATTGTTGTTTGTTGTTGTTGCCTATTATTATTATTATTATTATTATTATTATTATTATTATTATTATTATTATTATTATTATTATTATTATTATTATTATTATTATTATTATTATTATTATTATTATTATTATTATTATTATTATTATTATTATTATTATTATTATTATTATTATTATTATTATTATTATTATTATGTTTGTTGTTGTTATTGTTGATCTTGTTGTTGTTGTTTTTATTGTTTAAAAAAAAATGGAGGAATTAAAAATGAGAGAGTAAGGAAGAAGAAGATGAAAATGAAGGGAGTTATAAGGGGATGAAATGAGGAAGAGGTAGAAGAAGTGTATTAGGGAAGTCTCACAATATAATATCTGAAATTTTAGGGGGAGGTCAAAATGAATAGGAAGATGGGAAGGTGTGTCGACATAAAATAGGGAGTATATTTGGGTCTGTTTTTCCGATTTGCTCTGTTTCATTCGATCTTATTTATAAAACTTAAATAATTTATAAAATATATTATGTTTAAATTATTTGTTTTAAATTTTAATTCCATTATTCATATTATAGAATTTATAGTTCGAAAATATAAATGTATAAAAGTAGTCAGTTAGAAATTGTATTACGGTCTCACATATTTTCAAACGGTCTGCTTATTTGAAAGAATATTTTTATACAGACTAAATTTTATGAAAGTGAGGATTTTTAAAATTTAGCGCAAATTTATAAAGTTTAATAATGGTAACAAAAGTAACGTTTTTGTTCGACAAGTATTTTAAAACTAAAAATATAATATAGGTTAATATAAAATCAAGAAAGTTTAATTAGAAATGTATTAGAGAAAGTTTATTCCATCGAAATTTTTCAGCCGCGTTTTTAAAGTAATTGAATAGGAGTTAAATTATATAAAATTTAAGTTAATAATTTAGTCAAAGTAATTAATTAGTGCTAATAAAACACGGGGTGTTACAAAAATATGTTGTATTATCTTTAGAATTCAAAAAGAAACACAATTCAAAATTTTATAAAAATCAACACAAAATTAATATCGCCTTTCAAATTTCAAAAAGGTTAAGTTATGTTTACTATTCATAAAAATAAATGTAAAACCTTTTATTCATAAAATTCAATTTCGAACATTTTTTGTTTTCTAAATAAAAATGGACCCTTATACTTTTCCCGTCTTCAAAATTCATGTCCACGATTTCAAACACGCAAATCAAAGTCAAGCCACCTTATCCTCTTCCATTTTTCTTCTTATTTTTGGAAAGTAAACTTAACATCAAACTTTGTATTTAAAGGTAATCATTTTGATTTTTTTTAATAAAACATTTAATCTTAATATCAAATTACTATTTCATTTCTATTAAACTAACTTTTTTCTAAATTGTTGAAATTATAAGTCACAACTAATTTAAATGGATTAACTTTTTGACGGTTAAATATAATTCTATAAATCTAAAACATTCAACGAAAAAAAATAAGTATTTCGACCTAGGAAATTTTTATTCAGAATTTCGAGGATTAAAACTCGATTTTGTTTTTAGTGCCCTTTTGAAAATTATTTTTATTTTTATTTTCGATTTTATTTCAAAACACTATTTTAAGATCATATCCTTTATTTCGAAACTTTTCGCGAGCGAGCAAATCGAAAATTTCAAAAATAAAAATCGAGCCCGAAAAATTTATTTGAACCATTGATTTGCCACCAAAAATTCAAGTCTATCCTCTTCCATTTTTTCTTACACAAAATCAAACTTTACTAACACATCTATTTTATCATCATCTTTTTTTTTTTTTTTTTGTATTTAAATTTAAAGATTATACCCTTTAATAACAATACTTATACAAATACAATACTACTACTTTAATACTACCATTTTCATTTCCATCACTTTTAAAATTTTTCTAAAGTAGTAAATAAAATATTTTAGTCTTAAAATTTTAAAGTAGAGATATTTGGAAAAATCATCAAACGCGCACACTTTAACTTTTATTGTCTTTGACGCCCGACTTTTTAAACCCGTTTTATTTCGTAAAAACATTTTAAAATATCGGGAGAACATTTTCTATGTCCAAATAGTAATGTGGACACTAGTGTCTAAATTGATCATTATGTCTCCTAATTTCTTTTTAATTAAACATTATTTACAAACATCAAAGCTTATCTCTAAATCTACTTGATCTAATGCATTACTAACTTATCCTCACAATTACTAAGTGCAAAATGAACCTCTCTAAGTGCAAAATGAACCTACTCATTTCTTTCCCATTATTTTCTTTCTTTTTTCTTCCTAAAACCATTAAAATAAAACCCTAATATTATTTCTAATAATGCCTAAGTATTCTAGTTGATTAGTGGGTATGTTTGGAGCTAACGTGCTTGGATTATTTGGGTGAAGAACTTGGGTAATATGGGTGAAGACTTTCCGATCTAAAATTTATTTTAGATCCTCGACGTTTAACATCTAATTTAATGTGCTCCCGCACAAACCAAATTTTGCGTTATTTAATTAGGCTTATATTTATGTGTGAATAATAAATATGTTTTTATAATATGTATGTTTGTTTATGTGCTTGTATGATTATGTGATGTTTAGTAATATGATAATCTATATCTATATCTATATCTATATCTATATCTATATCTATATCTATATCTATATTCTATATTATATATTAAAAGAAAATCATGCATAAGTGTTTTCATGGAAAATACTCAAAAACAAGCACTTTTTTCACCTTATTCCGCCACATCATCTAGTGGGTCCCACGTCCTCATTGACTTCTCGGGTCAAATTTCATGCCTAATCGTTTTCCCATTGTTTTTTCAGCTTCTTTGTCCTTTCATAATTTGAGGATATGAAAAGACCATAATTGAAGAGCATAATTGAAGTCCATCATTCATTAGCTCGCATTCAATTATACGTGTTAAACAACTTTTATCTCAACATGACCGTTATTTTTCTCTGGCTTACATTTTCACCGTTCACGACGTACAACATTAGAGTACCCGACAAACAAATGAAACCAAAAAATAGACTACTTAATTGGTATGTACTTACTAACATAAAATGTAAAGTAGAAACAATACAAATGAAACTAAAAAATATTCATCAAACAGAAGTAATAACACAAATATTATAATAATTATAAACAAAGAATCAAACTTTTCAACTACATCGTCTTTTATTTCTCATTATATTCTTATTTTTTTTGAATTAATTATTTTGTCTAAACTAATTAATATAAAGAAAACCAAAAGACATAAGTTATTACCTTATAAAATCAAGCATCAATTCTATTATTTTAGAAATTCCAAAACTTTCAACGTCATGTAAAATTTATTTCAATAATTTTTATAAATTTATATTTAGACACATTTTACTTTTGTTTTTTGTAGCTTTGATTTTAATATGTAATATAGATATCGATATGTAAATATTTACATATTTATTTATAGTTTTATAGTACAATGTTAACTATTTTTTTTATATTTGCATGAATGAATCGGGAAATAACAAAGCTCACAATAATTTCAAGGTATAATCTATGTGCTGATTATTCTATTAATTAACTTTATTTTATTTTTGAGTAAAATTTTGATAATTATTATTTAATGAGAGGATAAATACAAGGTCGATCAAATTTATTATTTTTGAGTTCTCAAAATTTTAAAAGTCATGCGTCAAATATTTTAATAATGTTTAAAATTTTATATTTAGATTTATTTTGCTTTTGATTATGTTGCTTTGATTTTTTTTATTTTCCTATAATATTATTTTATAGTAAAATGTTAACAAATTTTTATCTTTGCAGGAAAAAATCGAAAAATAAAAAAAAAATCCAAAATTTCCAAGGTATAATCGATGTGTTGCTAATTTTTGGTTAATTATTTTTGAATGAAAGGATAAAGACAAGGCAGATTATTTGATATTTGTTTCATTAATCTTTGACTCTAATTATTAACTTCAAATATATCAAGATGATGTTTAAGAAGAGTTTAAAAAATTAATTGTGATGTATGTTTTTTTTTTTTTTATCAAGGCTTGATAGTATGCAAGGAGATGAATAAGATAAATATATTCATTTAAATTGTTATTTCTACACAGTCAAAAACTATGAGAAATTATAGTTTTTTAATGTGATTTTTATAGTAATTGTTTTAAAATTATATATTTACAATATCATAACTTTACAAATGAACCAATAAAATATATTGTCATTATTTTGTATCTACTTAACTTTCTTATAACTAGAATGATTTTTAATCATCATCTAATAATAATTCATTTTTTTCCCTTAATTTCATTTTTTAAAATTTATTTTAACAAATTAGTTAAAATAAAATAACAAGAATACAAGAATCATTCATTCAAAAAATTGATGCATTAATTTAGTTGGGTGAGAATTAAAAAATTTCAAAGGTCATGAAAAAATAAATTGATTATTTCTCATCCCTTTATCTTTAAATGCATTTGCGTTCTTAATTTCATGTTTTTATTTTGTTTCGAGAATTTATATTAAGTTTTGATAGTAACTAATATTTTATATGTGTTCAAAACTATTCTCAAAATTACAAAGTTTGAGGATGATTATTATGAAGTAAATTTTAAATTACCTTTTATAAATTAATCTAAACATATTCGAAATAGATGAAAAAAAAATGACTTACGATAAGTAATCTAACATACCTACTTAATATAAGTATCATATTAAGCTTGATGTATAAAAATGAACGTGTACTTTTTAAAATGTGAAAAGTGCTCGATAAATTTCTCAAAATAATTAGAAAACTTATTTGGAATCATTTTGGTATTATATAAAAAAAAATATATCCACCATTATACGTGACTATAAACAATTGTATCTCCTATTCGAATGTACGCAATATGTTTGATCTTTATTCTTAAATAATATTGTAACAACCCGGTTTTCGTGACTTAATTAAACTTAGGCGGAAATATTAATTACTCCCTCTATCCTGGTCATTTGTTTACACTTTCTATTTTAGGGCGTACGGGTAATTTGGTTACATTTCCATAAATGATCGTGTGCCCATACTACTTTAACCAATTACATCTATTAAATTTGTTAAAGTGGACCCGCAATTGTACTTTTACTATTATTTTATTAGTTTTTTCTCTATCTCTCTCATTACATTGATAAATGTGTATAAAGTAAATGTAAACAAATCACCAAAACGGAGGGAGTAAATACTTTGTATTACAAACCAGCTGTAATCGTCTTACAACTCAAAATACATAATCATAGTTATAAATAACCATGAATTTAGCATCTCTCAAATTGCAAAATAAGACCTCCAATCCCCTGGTGCTCATCGGCAATTAACCTCGTGGTACCTACGTATAACCTGTAAGACTCGATTTCATCCGACACACGCTGAACCATAAACCCATAGCAATTAAAATATACGGAGTACATTATCATATGCATGTGTAAGTACATCATAACACACATAAAGCATCTAAAGAATATAAGATTATTAAGACGTAAAGCATTTCAAATCATATTTTAAGCATACCTCATTGCAATTTCATATAACGTAATAACATGATATATAAACTCGATCGATATAAATTGCATTAATAATAATCAATTCAATAAGCACATACATGTGAACAAACATGCAATATCTCATATACCACGAGGGATAATCGACCCTTCTCATATCAAAACAATTATACGTGACTATAAAAACATTGTATCTTCTATTCGAATGGACCAAATATGTTTGATTTTTATTCATAAAAAATATTGTAACAACCCGATTTTTCGTGACTTAATTAAACAAAGGCGGAAATATTAATTAATTACTTTGCATTACAAAACCAATTGTCATCATCTTACAACTCAGAATACATAATCAAAGTTATAGATAAACATGGTTATTAATTTGCCATATCTCAAAATACAAAAGAAGACCTTCAATCATGTGGTGTTCACTGTCAATTAACCCCGAGGTATATACGTATAACCCGTAAAACACATTTTTAGGACACAATATTAGTTTCTCCTCATTTAACAAAACACGTCAACAATACATAATGTAGAAATTTTTATCTGAAATAATCAACAACAATTCCGTAATTGACCTAAGGAGTCAAAGTCCATGAAATTTGAGCTCTAACTCTTGGCGTCACGATTTGCGGTCATCGTTAGCCTCAAAGGCGCAATTGCAACTTTGCATTAGTTGTCTGATTGTGTAGTACATAGTATGTAATATGCAATCAACAGAGTATGTAACATTTTTGATGTCTCGCTTACAACTCATATTATTTCTATCCATTAAGAAATTATTTTGATATTTTATATGGAAATAAAAAATTATTAGTGACTATAATATTTAGATGTACAAACACAATTGACAACCCACAAGGCCACAAGAAATATGTACTAAAATGTGACCGACTCGGCTCGTGGATTGCACGGGACACACCACTAATAAATAATAAAATGATAATAACTAATAATAATGCTAGTAACTGAACATGTTTCATTTTTTTGCATCATATTGTTTTTCACTTTATTATACACTTTAAATTGTTATTTATATGTTTAGTTTATGTTTTATGAGGTTTAAATAGATATAAGTTTATATGTAAAAATATGTTTAAATATAAACAATGAGTTTAAAGTAAAGAAAAATCGAAAATATAAATTTTTGCGAAGTATACATTAGCCACGGTTTTTCCCTTTATTTGTAATCAATTTTTAATTTTAATTTTTGTAAATAATATGTTATGTTAAGTTGTATTAAAATGGTTATTATCATGTTAGAAAAATTTGATTAGAAAAAGAAATGTTTAAATGTTAAAAATGCAATATGTGTTCTTGATTTTATTTTGTGTGTTCTTGAGTTGTTCTTGAGTTGTTCATGTGTTCTTGAATTAGTAGCTCATTTTGATTCTTGATTATCTTATGTTTGTTGTTATTTATTGTTTTAATTCACTAACAAGTAATTATATTAGTAACTATATAAATTAAACTAACTAAATGTTTAAGAAACAAAAGTTAGAAATTTAAAGTGTGTTAAAACACTATTTATAATTATAATGAAATATTTAGTGAAATTTACAACTTAGTTTAAATCACTTAAGTATAATTAGAAATATTAGAATATTAAAACTTTAAGTTAAAAACCGATAAAAATCGAAAAACAAAAATTTGAATACTACTAAATAACCCCACGGCATTCATGCTATTTTTAGGGTTAAAATTATTTTTATCACTTTTTAGTTTATTGTTAAAATGATTTAATTAGTAGTTAATAAGTTAGAATTAAGAATTTAAAAGAAATAAATGAATTTTGATATATATATAACCCACACGACATTCACCTTAAAAATGGACTAAATTTAATCAAAATGAAAATAACACTAAGTCACTAAAGTTTAATAGTTAATAGAATTGAATTTTTGTATAAATCGATGTAGTTTTAAAAAAATATAATAAACTGATTACAAAGTGTAACCTTTATAAAAATGAATTAAATCGTGTGCTACTGCCTTTGCAAATTTGGACTGCTGGACTTGGACGATACGGACTAAATGAACCATCCACGACATTATTATTATTAAAAATGATACTCCGTAATCGCTAAATTTAGTAATTAGATGACTAAATTTAACTAAGTATCACTTTAAAATAAATATCAATTATCATGTTTTACAAATTGAACTTAACGACTTTGAAACTAGAAATTTACTTAACGACTAAGTTTACAATTTTTTACTTAGAAAAATATCTAGATATTTAGTAGCTTAGTGACAGAGCTCAATCATGAATAGTGACCGATGAATAGTGATCGGTGAATAGTGACCGGTGAATAGTGACTGAGGTGAATAGTGACCGATGAATAGTAACCGTCATGAATAGTAAACCGGGATGAAACTTGTTGAACAAGTAACGTCCCAAAAGATTTAAAATTGGTTTTAAGGGGAATTTGAGGTAACTTGTTGAACAAGTTATCTTTTCAAATCCTGAAACGTGAATAGTGAAAAATTCACGAAACTTGTTAAACAAGTTACGTCTCAAAATTCAAAGATATTTCAAGTTTCAAAATTTGAAATATTGTAAATAATTAAAAATTCACTAAGTATAGAAAAATTGAAAATTGAATAAGTAAATGGCTTAAGGTATTTTGAAAAACACTTAAATAAAATTGGACATACTAATAAACGTATTAATCTAGAAATTTAAAAACATTAATAATTAACATGTAACAACCCGGTTTTTTTTCGTGACTTTAATTAAACTAAGGCGGAAAATTAATTAAGTCTATATATTACAAAACCAGCTGTTATCGTATTACAAACTCCATATACATAATATGAGTTTAAGATAACCAGAGTTATTCGATTACATTCTCTCAAAAAGGAGTACAAAATAAAGGTAAACCATCCCCTGCATTCAATAGCGGTAGTCTCAAAATTTTTGCATTAAACTCTCATCATTTTCTCGCACACTCTTCCGACACATGCAATTCTAAAACATATGCATTATATAAAAGAAATAAATAATTAAAAACAAATAGCAAGTAGGCATGTAACACATAAGGAAAGCATGATGATTCAATCATGAGTACAAATCCAATCACGTAAACATAACAACAGTCATAGACAATCATTCTCAATAAATCGTACTTCAATACTCAGGGAATCAAGTCATTCAGACAATAATCAATCAAGACAAGGAAATACATTCAAACATACGTTAACTAGTGAATGTTCATTAGCGAGGCGGAAGCATGCAGACGTAATTTCGCAATAGCGATCAGGGCCGAACAAAGCGGACGTGTCGGCGAGTTAGACGTCCGCGCGAAGCGATCGGGGCGACAAAGCGGGCGTGTCCGACAGCTAGAGATACCTAAAGCGATAAGGACAGCCAAATCCCGAGTCTAATGTATGCATACACCACTATAGATAGGATCGTAGCATACTCGCCCTCGAGTAAGTAGTCACCTAATAATACGACTATCACCTTAGACGGGTACCCCCGGGTGGGGCTGGAGTTTCCAATTACCGTAGTATGGGCTCACGGAGATATCAATCATGCCCCATCCCTGAGGTTGTATATCCCGCACCGAAATAATACTTTATATAAAAATATTAGATCGCCTTTAGCAACTCTGGGAGGGAGCCAAAGTCCCCATAGACGGCTACCTCATTAACTTCGAATTCAAGAGTCGCGACATGGCGAACAATCCAAGTATTTTATTCAAGTAGTTCATTTCTCAAATTCTTATTTCCTCGTTCAATCTTAGCTAATGGTAATTCTGTAATTTAAATACATCGTCGAACTTGTTATAATGAAATTTTAGTTCTAGCAGTTCTTCAGGTAAACAAAACACATAGAAATACTTAATGATTTATTTTGAGTCCGTTCGTAAATTTTTAATATTTTCACTATTCATTATTTTACTATTCATCGTATTTACTATTCATCGTATTTACTATTCACCGTATTTTTATACGTATTCGTATTTTAGTATTTCGTATTTGTACGTATCTTTATACGTATGCGTATTTTTATACTTCGTATTTTATTCGTATTTTATACGTACATGTACTTTTATACTTAGTACATTTTCTATACTTAATATTTATTATTACATTTTTTTATACTTAGTATTTTTATACCTTAAGATATTTTATTTAGGTACAAAATCAAGTTTATTTCCTAAGTATAGAATTCTAATTTCAAAGTCGTTAAGTTCGTTTCGTACTTAGTGATTTGAAATAATATTTTGAAAGTAAAAGTCGGTTACGTTTAGTCATATACTTAACTAACATTTTAGCGGTTTCCATTTTTAGCGAGGTTGTCGTAGTTCATTTTAAATAGTCCGTATGTCCATATCCAAATTTAAGCATAGGTAGTAACACTCGAGATAGTTCATTTTAATACGTGTAACGTTTATTTTAATCGTTTTCGTTGATTCTTTTTATTAATGATTCATTATACAATCTAATATAATCCTAATTACTAATCAATTTTAGTGACTAAGTGATAAATTCATTTTGATCAAAATTGGTCAAATTTTATTGGTAAACCGTGGCCTCCTTTATATATAGCTATTTATTTCTTTTTTTGTTTTTATTCATAATTCATTACTTTAACTAATTAAATTACTTAAGTGATAAAAATAAAAAGTGATAAACTCATTTTTGGTCCAAACATAACCCTAAGGCCGTGGCCTTCTATACACTTAGTCATTTTCATTTTCGTTTTCTAATTTATCGGTTTTGACTTAAAGTTTTTATATACTAATTATTTAAATTATACTAAAGCGGTTTAACTAATTTGTAATTTTCACTAAACATTTTATTTCATTTATGAATAGTGTTTTCACTCACTTTAAATTTCTAACTTTTATATTTTAATGATTTAGTCTATTTAACTTACATAACTATTATTAAAATCTTTCACTAATGACTTTAAACCATAATATAAATAAAACTTATAATCATTTTGAATCAAACTAGTCATTTAAGTGAAGAACACATGAAATAATGAAGAACTCTAATATTTTTCATATGAACATAATTTAGTCAAATTTTCATATGTTTATATAATTTTCTCAAATTTTTCATACAAGTCTAATTTAACTAAACTAATCATAACATGTTATTTAGAAAA
This sequence comes from Dianthus caryophyllus, assembly GCA_023091065.1. Taxonomy (NCBI): domain Eukaryota; kingdom Viridiplantae; phylum Streptophyta; class Magnoliopsida; order Caryophyllales; family Caryophyllaceae; genus Dianthus; species Dianthus caryophyllus. Next base: position 27,048,745 of record CM041524.1, read on the forward strand.
ATTAAACTAAAAATTTGTCCATTTTAAACCAAAATGCCGTGTATATGTATATTATTATTCAAAATTTTATTTTTGATTTTTTTATATTTCTAATTCAACAACTAACTCACTTTATATCATTTATATATTTAACATATGTGAAAATCATATGCAAACATTAACACACATAAGTAAAAATCATTCAAACACAAGAATAACAACAAAAATTCAAGAACACATATAAACACATTAAAACATTTAAATTTCATAATAAATTCATTTTAAGTCCTAAACATAAACTAATTATATTTTCATATACATCTTAGTCTTAGTATTTTAAGCATGCAATTAACAAAAATTAAAACGAAAAATTAAGTGAAAAAAATTAGGGTGGCCGTGGGTTTTATTAGTGAGCAACAATTTCTATTTTTCGATTTTTGTCTTCTAATTTAACATATGATAATTATGTGACATACAACATCATATATATAATTATAACATCACTTAGGAAAATAACATAAAATCAGTTACGAGGCGCTTATCACATAAGTGTGCGAGAAGCACCTTAAGTTAGGTTAATGAAATGCTCCTAGCAGTTGTCGGGATCAACGATATGATCAAACTGGCTCAAGTCGACTCCTCCACCTTGCTCCTCGTCTTTGGTTAGGAGTAGTACATAAAAATGAAAATAACAAGTTAGTAAATTATTTTAAGCTAGACTACACTATACAAAAGATTTAAAGTATACTATCATTTTTAGGTTTAGGTGATGTTTAAATTTTTATGAATTTGATTTATGTTCATGTTTATTTACTTGGTTAAAAGAGGAGATGATTACTAAAATAATTAGTGGAGAATTAATACAAGTGTTCTAGTGAATTTAAAACAAGAAAATAAAAGTTTAAGAAGAAAATCAAGAGGAAGAAGATGAAGATCATGTGTTCTTGAGGTTGAACATGAGTTTTGCTTACTAGTATTCTTGGGTTGGTTTTATTTAGAGAGAAAATGAGTTAGAAAATGTTTGATGTGTGTGTGTGTATTGTACGTGTGATTGTAGTAGTAGTGTAGTAGTTTTGTTGTAAGTTTTAGTATATAATAAAGATTAAACTTAAATGTACAAATGAGTCATAATGAAAGCATGCTTGATGGTAAGTGTCTTAGGCCATTAAATGATGTAGGAGTATAGTGTGTAAGAGGAGAGAATGGAAGAGGATAAGCAAAGACCATGTAGGTCAAAAATTTCGGCCATGGTGAGTCAACAAGACTCGATTTTTCGTTTTCGAAATTTTCGATTTGCGCGCACGCGAAACGTCTCGAAATGAAATATATAGTATTAAAATAATGTTTAGAAGCAAGATCGAAAATAAAAATGAAAATAAAACTCAAAACGAAATCAAAATAAAAATTAGGTACTAGGTCCTCGCAACTTTGAAATAAAATTTTATTTGATCGAAATATATATTTTTTTTCGTGGAACGTTACTGAATTAAATCATTATGCTCAGACGTCAAAAAGTTTTTCAGCTTTGACTTAGAGTGACTCAATATATCGAGTTTTAGTGAAAGTGTTAGTTAAATCAAAATGAAATAGTAATTTGATATTAATATAATAAGATTTACAAATAAAAATCAAAAGTGCTCGAAATTGAATTTCATGAACAAAAGGTTTTACTTTTATTCTTGTGAATAGTAACATGCTTTGACCATTTCAAAATTTGGAAGACGATATAAGTTTTGTGTTGACTTTTAGAAAATTTTGAAATGTGTTTCTTTTTGAATTCTGAATATAATGCAACAAACTTTATTTTTCAAAAATTTTATATTTGGACTTAGGAAAATTTAGTATTATTTGGCGAAAAAAATTCAGTCGCATTTTTATTATAAGGAAAAAGGATGAATTTAATTTAAGGAATTAAATTCTTTTATATAATTGTGTTACAAAAACACGGGGTGTTACATAACAACACTTCAAATAATAAACGAATATGTTATGTGATCATATGAAACCAAATACAAATACTTAAACGTTTGACGATGAGATTAGGAGAGTCTAGTAACATGTGATATGTAATATCAAATAAATGATAAATCTTGAGTAAGTTAAATAAAAGGTCAAAAGCTTGAGCCTCCGTTATGAAAACGTCAATCGTGAGTGAAGTGGGGTTAAGATAGTCTTGTACGGACGCCACTATCTCGATCTCTGACGCTGGTCATCCCGGTTAGTGTGGTTAAGCCGGTAGCCTAATTGCGTTGTCATCCTGCCCATGACTTAACGCCTTAAGTCGTACTGCCTACTCCATACAAGATAAAGAATACGCCAACTCTTTTGGGTCAGGCATTAGGAAGTAGTCGTTTTATTCAGAGTTAAGGTGCTCTATGAATAGCATAGCCCACTCTTAAAGTGAATATTAGAATATGCATATTAGACTAGGGTTGATCCCCCTATTTCGCTAATGTTACCAGGGCCATCGCAGCCTCATGGATTTGAGTGTTTTATCGGCTTTATGGATTTGGTCGATATGCGATTTTGTCTCCTTGCCGCGTTTCGTTCTTAGTGGGCGCGACGCTTGCATTCACTCTTACCACATGTAAAGATCACTTGACGGGATTGTAACAGAAGTTCGAATCATTTCGAACACTAGAAGATGAGATGCAAGTACTATAGTATTCGGCGTGGTTTACGAGTCGAGTAAGTCGCTGCACTATGGTAGTGAGATGCAAGCGACTAGAGTACAATGGCCTACTCAGTGGTCAGGCTCGTCAGCAGTATGTGTTTTGTGATTAAATAAGAGTGAGTCGCAACATCTTTAAAAATTAAAGACTACAAATTTCTGAATTGAATCGAGTCAGCATGATGTGAATGATATAGTATGTCTAATAGTTTTGCGATCTGATATCGCCTCGTAATTCTTTTGAATGCTTATGATATTGTTGATATGATTTTAATTGTTAAATGTATTGTAATTGTATACCATGCTCTATATGTTTTACCCAAACTTGTGTCTTGCGGAGCATTGAAGCCTTGTGTTTTACCCAAACTTCCCCACCCTCCTCGTGTTTTTCTTTTTTTTCTCATTTATGGGCTCCCCTTGATACTCCATCATTCCTCTTCAAAATAAAACTCTTGTCCCAAGTTTAAACACAATTACAATTTGACTGGCGAGCCCATAATAGGCTCTGAAAATTTGACGAATAATTTTTCGTTTTACGGGATCGATTAGTGTTCCCGTCGTTTTATTGAAGTTTTATCGGGATCGATTAGTGTTCCCGCTGTTTTATCAGGATCGATTAGTGGTCCTGCCGTTTTATCAGGATCGATTAGTGTTCCTGCCGTTCTATCAGGATCGATTAGTGGTCCTGCCGTTTTATCAGGATCGATTAGTGGTCCTAACGTTTCATTCGATAAGTTCGAGAAATTCAACGTTCTTGTTCGAAAAGCTATGTCGTTCTTGTCCTTTTTTTCTTGAAGATTGAAGATTGAAGATCGCAAGCCGAAAAAGCATTTTCTCTGATTTTGCAAACCCATGAAAATTTTGATCAATTTTTCATGGGTTGAGGGGGTGTTAGAATAATGTGGAAGAATCTAGACTTAGTATTTAATATGAGTCATTTAGTATTCCTAAGTGACTAATTAGTTGTATCTTATATTATTATATATAGAGTAATTCACTCTTTGTAAGGTAACCAGATTTCCTAAGAATAATATTCTATCTATTCAATCTCTTATATTTATCATGACTTGAATTGTAACTTGAGAAATGTTATTATTTGCTAATTGCAACATTCATATACATTATAAGTTGTAATATTTATTATGTGCTTTTGATATGAGCTTAATGATGGCCAATGAGCAATCATGGTTATGTGCGGGGCTGAAAATGCTAATACGGGTTCACTTTAGGTACCCCGAGTGTTGGAGTATGTGTCCTCCACAATAGTGCGATTACTTAATAAATCTCAATTAAGGAATACATGGGGATAATCCTGTATTATTGTCAATTGATTAACGTAAATCAATAACGGTTGGCTGACTAGAGTTTGACGTTATTGTCGTGAGAACGGCGGTAATCAATTGATCCCTTTAAGTCACACCTATAGGAACGTACTCCAAATATTAAAGCTAATTAATTGTATGAGATACGATTATATTAGTAACTTGATAAATCGACTAACGGTTAGTCAGTGTATTAATTTAGAGAGAAATCGAGTTGTGAACTCGGAAGATTTAATTTTATATCGATAAAATTATTAGAGGAGATGGGATTAGTGATTAAACGTTAATTCACTAATTATGTATGTTTTACTAATGAGATTAGTAAAAGTACATTTTTAATATATGTGTAAGTGTACATGTATATCAAGGAAGAGTTTAATTAATTTACACTTTATTATATTAGATAATTAAGTGATAAATTATATCTATTTGTGGGACAAAAATTGGAAAAACAAAATGGACCCATAAGGCCCTTTTGGACCGTCCAAAATGGGAGAAAGAAGGAAGATTCCTTCTTGTCTTTTTCCTAGTTGTTTTCCTCATGCATGTTGTAACATAATGATTACAATGCATGGCTTTGTTCTTAACAAGAAATTTTTGCTCAACACTCTTCCTCCTCTCTTCAATTAGGCCGGCCCCCTACAGATGTGCAAGACACACTTCTTTTGCTATTTTTCCTATAAAATACAAGGCCAAAGAAAGATAAAGAATTCTTATGCATTTTCTCCCCATCTCTCTCATTTCTCTCTAACTTATACTAATATTATTCCTCATATTACTAAGAGTTAGTAATATTAATATTTCACATATTATCAAGTTAATACTAAGTTATTTCTATATCAAAATACTTAGTATTTTTGGAGTGTTCTTGGGTGCATCTTTTAGGAGGTTTCCTACTTTGGAAACTCGGGTTTTGGAGGATCATCCTAAGCTTATACTCAAGAAATAAAACTAGAAAGGAGTTCTAGTTTTGTGCCCTAAATTTCCTTTAAGAGAAAGGTATAATTTTCTAAGCTTGTAACAAAATACTTTTGTTAACTACATAGATCTTGCTAAATCAAATTAGAGTAATTTGATTTACACTAATATTTGATTAGTGCTTGGGATGAGATCCCTACAAGTGGTATCAGAGATTAGGCTTGTAGTTACAAATTTATTTTGTTGTTTTTGGAGTTTTATATATTTATTGAGAATAAATATGATAAAATCCGAAAATAGTGTTAAAAATGGTTTTAACACGAGATTTTTATTGCATGCAAATTTTCTGGTCTCATGAAGTTACTGGTGAAATTTCGTAATTTTTGAAATTTGTTTGCTAATTTAAATGATTTTTATACAAAACCGAGTCAAAAAGTGTGTTTTTGGCTAAAATAATTAATATAAATAGTTATAGTTGGAATCTGGTCACGAAAGTTTTACACAGTGATATTTAATATTTATACTTTCTGCATGTAAATTTTCAAAGTCAGATTTTGAGTTTTGAATATTTATTCATTTATTTGTTTAAAATCGGTATATAATGCATTTTATGTCCAAAAATATAGTAAACGTTGTTTTTTGGACATGAAATTTATACCAGTATTTTTATACATTATGAGGATGCTCTCTTATAAATTTGGGATTTTTCCTCACTGTTTTAGACGTTTTCTTGATTTTATGAGATAAAATCGATGAAATCGTATGTTATTTTATATAAAATAATTCGTAAATATTTTCAGACCAAACTTTTCTTTTCTGATATTTTGGAAGTGTTCCAGAATGTGCAAAATTTTGTCAAAATAAAAATGATCTTATTTTATTTTATTTTGATTTTATAAAGCTTTATTCATAAAAAGTTATGATTAAAGTACATCTAATTAGCAAATGACCAAGTTTATGAACTAAAATCACCATGAATTAGTAAAAACTAATTTTGAGTGTTCTAAATCAGTTTAGAAGTTTTAGTTCAAGCTTAAAAGGTGTTTTAAGCATTATTGATTAATATAAGATTAATCGATTAAAAATGAGATCGGTTTGAAACGAATTAATGCGATTATTGTTTAAGGCGATTTTGGCATGATTTTTTTTATAAGCTTTACATTATGCATGTTTGGATGAATGTTTATTATTGAATGAATGTTTGTTCTTACTAGTATGGCCATAGTTTGTTATATTTTTACCGATATTGCCCGTAATGAAAGGGAATATCGTGTGGTTTGTAATTAAATGTGATCTCGTATCGCCGGTTTGTAATTTAATAGTTTATTTCATTTATAAATGTATAATAGGATTGCTATGTATTCATTTGTAATTCATTCTTGTAACTATTTGTAAAATCGAAGACCGGCGATGGAGATCGACATGGAGCCTTAGAAGAGTTCTAAAGCTTGGAAGGAGGAGCTTGGATCAAGTCCATATGAAGAGGGACCAAAGGAGTTGGTTTCCAATTTGTAACTCCTTGTATTTTTAATTACTATTAGATGGCCATACTAGGTTTATGCTTGCTTTATCATGCTTGTTTGTTTGCTTATTTTCCGCACACATGCCAAAATCGCCATGCATGCCACGATATCCCACTACGATTGTCGTTTTTAGGTCGCCATTCTTAAAATTAGTTCACTTATAAAGAATAATATGACTAAAATCGACAAGATCACCCACATTTTTTAACAAATGAATTGAGTTTAAGCCTTTCCGAATATAGCAACTATGAACCCCATGTTCGTGAGGACCTCCGCAACGTGGAACCTCGTTACCATGGGTAAGTAGTGGGAGGTAGTCCTATGCTAATTTGGTTTGGACTCAACCAAATAAGAGTTATTTGGGGCTAATGGATGCATTTTAAAGAAAATCATCAACCAAGCATTCTAGTGTAGAATTAGTCAAGTGTTGACTTATCGTTTTTATATAAAAGGAAACATGAGATGTCTAATTTTATATGAAAAACGAGTCTTGGAATCATTTATATAATTTCGTGGGAGATTATTATATAAATGGACATTTGTTTTAAAAACCGTTTTAGCAAATGTTATTAATGAACAATGAATGCTTATATATTTCCTCATATTTGTTGTAGAATCGTTTATTTCAAATCGCAATGGCATCATCATCATCAACTCCCGCGCCCATTTTGGGCAAAGATTCATGGTTGCGAACCGTGATGGATAAATGTATCCTCAAGGATGACGGTAGCAACTTTGTCGAATAGGATTCGACAATGAGGGGCGCCGCTACATCCGACAATGTGCTTAAACACCTTACCGATCCACACCCCGCCGAACCCACATCTCGATCCGGGGCGGCACGAGCCGCCTATGATGAGCATGTGAAAGTGGACAATGACGTGAAAAACGTCTTGATTTGGTCCATGGTTCACTCGAGTGACAACCATGTTCTCCAAAGCACCGCAAATAAGGCTTTATGAAGCCGCAGTTCGGTTTTTCGACGCAAAGCTTGAGAGGAACCAAAAAGTTGGTCCTCATGTGCTCAAAATGATTGAGCTAATAGACACTCTTGAGCGTCAAGAGTGTGCTATACCGAAAGCTCTTGCGATAAACCGCATACTTCACTCTCTTCCTAACAAGTTTGCTCATTTTAGAGTAAACTATAACATGAACAACATGGATAAGAGTTATCATGAACTTCATGCACTCTTGGTCCAAGCCGAGAGGGATATGGAAGTGAATGAAGTGGAGAGGAAAGATGTTCTCTCCATGAAAATGAAGAACATGTCTCTTGGAGTTAAGAAAGGGAAGGTGGCTAAGAAAACGCCATCCGTCAAAGGCAAGGGTAAGGGCAAGGCTATTGTGGAAGGTGTTCCACATAAGCCTAAGCCCAAGATCAACAAAGGAAAACCTCTCAATGACACTTGCAAGTATTGCAATGAAGTGGGTCATTGGAAGCGCAATTGTCCCAAGTACAAGAAGGACTTGAAAGATGGATGTGCGACATCCAAAGGTATTCTTCCTTCTAATCTCTATATGATAGACATCAATCATGCTTGCATTTCTACATGGGTATTGGATACCGGATGTGGATCTCACCTTTGTAATCATTTGCAGGGGATGAGAACCGTGCGAGCTCTAGCCAAGGGTGATGTAGATCTCCGCATGGGCAATGGAGCTAGAGTAGCGGCCGTTTCCGTGGGAACTTTTGTACTCGCTCTTGCTAGTGGATTAGAGTTGCTTTTGAATAATCAAGTTATTTTGTACCAACTCTAACTAAAAACATTATCTCCGCCTCCGTGTTAGATGCTAAGGCTTTTGTTTTATGATTAAGAACAACCGTTGTACTTGTTCGTTTAATGAAATGGTTTATGGTGAAGCTATTTCAATTGGAGGTATTTATGTTTTAAATGATGTTAATGATGTTTATCATGTCGAGAACAAGAGGCTCAAAACGAATGAATCAAACAAATCCTACCTTTGGCATTGTCGTTTAGGTCACATAAATGACAAACGCATAAAGAGACTTGTTGCGACCAAGGTTCTCAAACCATTTGATTACGAATCATATGGTACATGCGAATCTTGCCTCTTAGGCAAGATGACTCGTCAACCCTTTAGTGGTAAGGGGACACGAGCAAGTGAAGTTTTAGGACTCATACATACCGATGTGTGTGGTCCATTAAACATCACCGCTAGAGGAGGATATCATTACTTCATTACTTTTACCGATGACTTAAGTAGATATGGTTATGTCTACTTAATAAGGCATAAAAGTGATGTTTTTGAGAAATTTAAAGAATTTCAAAATGAGGTTGAGAACCAATTAAACAAAAGGATAAAAGCACTACGATCCGATCGTGGTGGTGAATATCTAAGTAATGAGTTTGATTCACATCTTAAGAATTGTGGTATAATATCACAATGGACTCCTCCGGGCAAAACCACAATTGAATGGTGTTGCAGAAAGGAGAAACCGAACTTTGCTTGATATGGTTCGGTCTATGATGAGTCAAACTGAGCTTCCTGGTTCATTTTGGGGCTTTGCATTGTTATCTGCTGTTTTCTCACTAAATTGAAGTCCGACTAAAGCAGCCAATAAGACTCCATATGAGATATGGACCGGAACGGTTCCCTATTTGTCATTCATGAGAATTTGGGGATGTGAGGCATTCGTCAAGAATAAAATTGACGATAAACTCGCTCCAAGGTCTGACAAATGTCTATTTGTAGGTTATCCTAAGGAAACCTGTGGTTATTACTTCTACAACCCTCACGAGAACAAAGTGTTTGTGGCTCGTGATGCTGTTTTTCTAGAAAATGAATTTATTTCTAAAGAATAGAGTGGGAGAAAATTTGAACTTGATGAAGTTCAAGAGCCACAAACCGAGACAGAAAATGAGGAAACTGTTCCCTCGTCTTCTGACACGGTTATAATCCCTAGGAGGTCAGGAAGAATAAGTCATCAACCTGACCGCTACCTCGGTAACATCGAGGAGGAGGGTGATTTGTTGTTATTCGAAATCAACGAACCCTCAACCTACAAGGCGGCTATAAGTAGCCCCAACTCCGAACATTGGCTTGAGGCCATGAAATCCGAAATGGATTCTATGTACGAGAACCAAGTTTGGGACTTGGTAGATTTACCTGAAGGAGTGCGACCCCTTCAGTGTAAATGGATATTCAAAATCAAACTCGGCATAGATAAACATATAGATGTTTACAAAGCTAGATTGGTGGCAAAGGGCTTTTCACAAGTCCAAGGTATTCATTATGATGAAACCTTTGCACCAGTTGCTATGCTTCGATCCATAAGGATAATCTTAGCGGTTGCCGCATTTCATGACTATGAAATATGGCAAATGGATGTAAAAACCGCCTTCTTGAATGGGATTCTAGAAGAGGAAGTGTTTATGACACAACCTGAAGGTTTTATAGATACATCCAACCCTAAGAAAGTATGCAAGCTTAAGAGATCCATTTATGGTCTTAAGCAAGCCTCGAGGAGTTGGAATCACAGATTCGATCATGTTATCAAACAACATGGATTCGCTCGAAGTACCGAGGAACCTTGTTTGTACATGAAGTTTAGTGGGAGCAAGGTAACCTTCCTTGTTTTGTATGTGGATGACATACTATTGATTGGAAATGATATTCCAAGCCTGAACTCGGTAAAGGTGGAATTGGGAAACCATTTCCAAATGAAGGACTTGGGAGAGGCACAACGCATCTTGGGTATCCGAATCTATAGAGATAGATCCAAAAGGTTACTAGCATTAAGTCAAGAAACTTATATTGATAAGATACTTGATAGGTTCAATATGAAAGACTCCAAGAGAGGCTTTCTTCCGATGAGTGTAGGAATAACATTGAAGAAATCTCAATGTCCTACGACTCCTGCGGAAATTGAACGCATGAAATTGATCCCTTATGCTTCCGCTGTAGGATCAATCATGTATGCTATGATGTGTACTCGTCCCGATGTCGCTTTCGCTTTGAGCATGACGAGCCGGTATCAGGCTAATCCCGGTGAGAATCACTGGATAGCTGTGAAAAACATCCTTAAGTACTTGAGAAGAACTAAGGATTCGTTTCTAGTGTTTGGAGGAGAACTTGAGCTACGTGTAAAGAGTTACACGGATGCAAGTTTCCAAACTGATGGGGATGATTTAAAATCCCAATCCGGTTATGTCTCTATGTTGAATGGAGGAGCTGTTTGTTGGAAGAGCTTCAAACAGAGTGTCACTGCGGATTCTACGACGGAAGCTGAGTATTTGGCAGCATCTGAAGCTGCTAAAGAAGCCGTGTGGATTCGGCAATTCTTGGATGGACTAAGAGTAGTCCCTAGTGCCGTGGATCCAGTCACTGTTTATTGTGATAACAGTGGGGCTATTTTTCAAGCAAAGGAGCCCAAGTCTAGTAACAAGTCTAGACACGTTTTGAGGAAATACCACGTTATTAGAGATAATGTGGAAAGGAAGGAAATAGATATTTGTAAGGTTGGGACAGACGATAACATCGCTGATCCTTTAACCAAGCCTCTTTTGAGGGCCAAGCATGACGCGCACACCACCTCCATGGGGTTGCGGCGTATGCCAGATTTCCTTTAGTTTCGTAATATGTAATTAAACGATGTATCTTATTACATATATGAAAATAACATTCATTGTTTTTATCTTAAGTCATTATGAATGCATACTTTGTTTATCCGAATAATTGTGTAACAACTTTGAACATATTCAAGTGAACGGTATAAACTAAGTATTTGGTCCCTAGTCTCTCACATGAGGTGACGTCTCGGAGAGACTAGATTGCAAGTCGATCGATGGTGGGTTCAACACCATAGGGTCATATGAGATGACTGATCGTTTGCATAGACAGACTGTGAAAACACTCTGTCGGGCAGTGACGCTTATAGAATTCCTTTTCAATGAGATTGAAACCTGTTCGTGGTGGGAATTTCTATAGTATTCCTTTGAGTCGATTCTTTCACTGAAACCGATTATGCAGCCTGCGCGCTTCCGAGTGACTTTCATTTTTGTCCTAAGCCATGCCGTGAAAGGGGGTTACAAGGGCATCTTTGGGGTCATGGTGATCTGCATTATACAGAACAATCGAGTGGAAGGGAAATGTCCACCCTTGTCGGGGTAAAACATCTTTGGGCCACTCGAAGAGTAGTCGCTGAAACTGCGTGGCCACGCTCGGTAAGAATCTACGGTATATTCCTCGGTCAGACAGCTACTCTCCATATCGAGGAAACCACTCATGAAATATATCTTAGGATGCAAGTACGACCTGTAAGACACCTTGCATCGAGTGGGAGATGTGAAACGGACATGAGAATTGGTAACGCACAACTTGTCTCGGACAAGTGGGAGATTGTTGGAGTATGTGCCCTCCACAATAGTGCGATTACTTAATAAATCTCAATTAAGGAATAATAGGGATAATCCTGTATTATTGTCAATTCATTAACGTAAATCAATAACGGTTGGCTGACTAGAGTTTGACGTTATTGTCGTGAGAACGGCGGTAATCAATTGATCCCTTTAAGTCACACCTATAGGAACGTACTCCAAATATTAAAGCTAATTAATTGTATGAGATACGATTATATTAGTAACTTGATAAATCGACTAACGGTTAGTCAGTGTATTAATTTAGAGAGAAATCGAGTTGTGAACTCGGAAGATTTAATTTTATATCGATAAAATTATTAGAGGAGATGGGATTAGTGATTAAACGTTACTTCACTAATTATGTATGTTTTACTAATGAGATTAGTAAAAGCACATTTTTAATATATGTGTAAGTGTACATGTATATTAAGGAAGAGTTTAATTAATTTACACTTTATTATATTAGATAATTAAGTGATAAATTATATCTATTTGTGGGACAAAAATTGGAAAAACAAAATGGACCCATAAGGCCCTTTTGGACCGTCCAAAATGGGAGAAAGAAGGAAGATTCCTTCTTGTCTTTTTCCTAGTTGTTTTCCTCATGCATGTTGTAACATAATGATTACAATGCATGGCTTTGTTCTTAACAAGAAATTTTTGCTCAACACTCTTCCTCCTCTCTTCAATTAGGCCGGCCCCCTAGAGGTGTGCGAGACACACTTCTTTTGCTATTTTTCCTATAAAATACAAGGCCAAAGAAAGATAAAGAATTCTTATGCATTTTCTCCCCATCTCTCTCATTTCTCTCTAACTTATACTAATATTATTCCTCATATTACTAAGAGTTAGTAATATTAATATTTCACATATTATCAAGTTAATACTAAGTTATTTCTAGATCAAAATACTTAGTATTTTTGGAGTGTTCTTGGGTGCATCTTTTAGGAGGTTTCCTACTTTGGAAACTCGGGTTTTGGAGGATCATCCTAAGCTTATACTCAAGAAATAAAACTAGAAAGGAGTTCTAGTTTTGTGCCCTAAATTTCCTTTAAGAGAAAGGTATAATTTTCTAAGCTTGTAACAAAATACTTTTGTTAACTGCATAGATCTTGCTAAATCAAATTAGAGTAATTTGATTTACACTAATAGATCTTGTCCAGCTTCACAAACAATGCCAGTTGATCCACTATTGTCCATTTTCTGTCCATTTTCTATCTTGACGAAAATTTACCAAAACAATCGAGTAGTTGAATAAACATAAATTTAATTTTACAAACTTCTTAGTAAACATTATTTAACTAACGTTTAGAAGCAACCTAACGATCGTTAATGAGTATTACACATGTTCTGTACAAAAGTTTTTCATATAATTACATTTTGTATTATATAACTCATATATTTAAGAGCCGACCCAATAGAGATTTTGTTCGGCTTAAGAAACGGGACCCCAAAAAATGTAGGAAAGTTATATTGTTACCGATAGAAAGGCAAATTCACTCAAAGAAAAAGGTAGAAAGTAAAAAGATTAGAGGATAATAAGGTATATGGTAATATACCATATTATAATGATATTATGTTTAGGTAATGTTGTGTTTTTCATATTACTTAGGTTAGAATTTACTATATAAACTGATGTTATGTATTCATAAGTTATCATAACTACAGTTAATAAAATTGTTCTCTTTATGAATTCTCCCCATCTCAAATTCTAATATGGTATCAGAGCCATTCGGCTTTTAAGGACCAAACCACAAAATTCTAATGCCCTGCCGGTGGGTTGGGCTGTATGAAACAAGAACTTGGCCAAATGAAACAAAATCCCCATGGTCGTGTGGCCGGGGATAACGAAACAAAAAAAAGAAACAAAAATCCCCTGGTCGTGTGGCCGGAGTTAACGAAACAAAAATTCCCATGGTTGTGTGACCAGGGTTAATAAATACAAAAAATAATATCGGGACCTTAAACGTGAGGGGGCGTGTGAAGAAGACCACCAGATGTAAGGTCCCACATCGACGAAACTAAAGAAACTTGAGTACTATATAAGCTAAGGGGTTACTCCTTCCATTGCCAATTGGTTTTGGGATGGAACCTCTTTCGACTTATGAAGTGCTCACCTCTCTCGACGAGCGTGGCCCAGGCCCGATGCATAAATCTAACATGGTATCAGAGCTAGAGCTGGCAAACCGGTGCACGGCATGACGGGCGGCCCGAATCCGGCCCGGTTTGGCACGAGCACGGCCCGCCGTGCTCAAACCGTGTTTCGTTTTTAAAAAAAAAAAATTAAGGAATTTGGCCCGGCTCGGCCCGAACCCGAATTTTGGCCCGATTTGGACACGGCCCGGATTGGCCCGATTTGGGCACGATTTTTGCTCAAACCAAGGGTTTTTTTTTTAAATTTTTTAACCAAATCTGGAAAAAATAGGCCTGCCCCGAATTTGGCCCGAATCACGGCGCCCAGACGAGCCCGACACGAATTTAACTGCTCGCCCGGCTTCTGGCTTTCAAGAAAATTGGTCTGCCCGAGCACGCCCGGCGCACGAAATCCGCGTTTTGGGCGGGCCTAATTTTTGGTTGGGCCCGAGCCCGAAGCACGGCACGGCCCGTTTTTTTGCCAGCTCTAATCAGAGCCCATGTTCAAAGCTTAAGCTGATGGTTGGAGGCCCAAGATTGATTATATGTACTCTAACACGCCCCCTCATGCGAATGTCCTTTGGGCTTGAAACGTTGACGCAACTACAGGGCCGCCTACCTGGTGCGATATATACCACTTTGAAAGTGAGGGGTGGTGAGATTCGAACCTGTGACCTCTAGTCACAAAGCTGTGATACCATGTCAGGAACCAACTCAACCAAAAGCTTAAGCTGATGGTTGGAGGCCCAAGATCGATTATATACTCTAACAAAAAAAGTGAGTAAGCCCAACAAGGAATACAAACGGAAGTCCCTAATTTTTTTTTTTTTTTTTATTACATATAAGTAAGACAATAATGTGGAGTTTGGGCCTCTAAATAAATTTTAGAACAGCGTCTCTTATATTTAAGGGTCGGGCCCGAATATTTAAGATATTCCCTTTAGTCTTCCTCTATGTTGTTTGCGGAATTTGAAAAATGTTTCTTGATATATTGAAATATGAATAAGTCAAATATTAAAAATTGAAGAGACTAAGCTAACCTAGGCAATTTAAATGTGTCCTATGCATATTATGTTGGACTTCTTTATAAGATAAAATATTATTTAATATTATTTAGTTATCTTATGAGTATGTATGTGGTCCATTTTTTGAGTTAGAATCAGTTTCCCCTGATCAAGGAAACTGACTCCTAGAAAGACACCTAATTTGATTCAGTCTCCCCATTATCTATCCTATAACCGCCCACTATTCTAGTAATCACCAACTACTCTTTGATGTCAAGACTAGTATATATATGAGGGTGATTTATTTGGGGCAACTGAACATACTCTCCATTAAGAATATTATACACCATCTATATTGTGAGTGCGAGGGTTTGGAACCGCTAAATTACTACGGTTACGGAATTACCAGTCAGATCTGAAGATTATTATTATTATTTGGGGTCTTCTTTATTATTATTTCTTATTATATTGAAGATTATATTTATTATTTTATAAGCAATGGCTGGAGGTATGTCTCGATCTTTTAATCGCTTCCACATATTAATCTCATAATTATGTTGTTTTATATGAGATTAAGTTTATAACTCTTACAGTTGGTATCAGAGCGAGTAATCGCCTCTGCCTTACTTATTTTGTGTCGAATTTTGTTTGTTTTGTGCTTGGGTAATATGTACGAAATCATGGATATTATTGTCATCCCACCTTTGTTTCACGATGTCCATATATGTTATTGGAGGCTCTTTGTGAATGTCCTGTTTTTGTACGTGCTCTTTTAAAGTAATATGTGCTCCGTGCTTTTGCTAATATCTATGGTCTTAGTGAAATTCATGTTGAATTGCCTTGGTGATCTTACTCAACCTTTGTTACATGTCGTCATTATCACGGCATTTTTTTTTTAATGGAGTTATTGTTACACTTGCATATTCATTGTTTTCGTATATTAGCACAAAGTCCTCGGTACTTTTGATATAATTTTTGGTAATTCCTACTCCGTATTATTTTATGGCTTGTGATAATATGGAGTATATTTTGTATGTTGGATTTTATTCCATAATTTTTTTGATCTATTATTGTCATACTCCGTTTTGTACAAGATTCACATGTTTTTTTTGGCGAATATATTTGAGCATGTGATTTTGATTATTATTTTGTTGCACTAATCTTTGTGCTTCTTATGATCTTATATTGGAGTATATAAATATGATTTCTATGTACATTATGACCTTGGTACATAGATTAAAGTTATTATGTACATTATGACTCGAGTACATAAACTAAAATAATTAATTATATGTCAAGTTAGTGGTTCAAAAAATTTTATTAATTGGGGAGTAGCCACAGCACCTCCGCTTGATTTAAATTTTATCTTGGGAACCACATTCAGAACTACACATATTTTCTCTTATTTTGGAGTATTTATTTTATGGATTTTATGTACATTACGATTTCAGTACATATCTATAATTTTTATGTACATTATGAAATAGTACATAGGCTATGGTTACTATGTGCATTATGATTTAAGTACATAGGCTAAAATTATTAAATGTCACGTGATTAAAAATTTTATTAATTGGGGAGTAGCCACAGCATCTCCAGTTGATTAAAATTTATTTTGGAATCACATT
The DNA here is from genome assembly GCA_023091065.1 of Dianthus caryophyllus. NCBI lineage: Eukaryota > Viridiplantae > Streptophyta > Magnoliopsida > Caryophyllales > Caryophyllaceae > Dianthus > Dianthus caryophyllus. The sequence goes on from CM041524.1 coordinate 27,065,304, forward strand.
TAGATACTAGACATATATTGTACTGCCATTAATATTCTATATACTCCCTCCGTTTCAGTGAATTGTTTACAGTTTGACTTTTTTGTGAGGGAAAAAAGTCAAACTGTAAACAAATGACTGAAACAGAGGGAGTACATAATGTTGAGTATATGGACTTCAATTTCTTAAATGTCTGAGTAATTTGAAATTTTATTAGTGAGAGAATTGCCACAACATCTCAAATTAATTTAATTTCATTTCGAAATTACATATTGATATAAGACATTAATTGTGATTGATTATAAATTATATGATGAGACCTACCCACAGGAATCTCATTATATTTTTGTCTGATTAGTCAGGATAAACTATTAAATCACGGTTCTTAATTTACCCACAGGAGTTAAGAATACAGAATTGATTTGATAGTTTTATCATTTTGTAATTACGAATTTAATTTGAGTAGAACTTTAGCCCACAGGCAAGTTTTATGTCACTAAATTCGGTTTGCATGGTTTACATGGGTAAAACATGATTATGTTTAAGTCTCAAATTTTGTAATAAGCATGTTGTTTAAAATCTTTGCATTAAGTTTGTCTGAATATTGATATGATATATGATATTCCTAAATTAAGGGGTGATAACAATAAGGTAGGGAAAAGAGAGGTATTACTGCATTATGGGCTGGATGGATATTGACTATGCTATTAAAATATGGACCTGTCAGTACTATTGAGACTAGCAATTGTGATATGGTTGATCTTTTATGAAAGTGGGAGAGATTTAACCGTCTTTCCATTATGTTCATAAAGACCAACATTTGTGCTAGTATCTGAGGTTCTTTTGAGCAATGTTTTAAAGTCAAAAACCTCCTTAACAGCCATTGATGAGCAGTTTGTCGCTTCAGATAAGGCTCTTGCCATTACCTTAATTATGTAGTTTTCATCCATGAGGCACATTGAGACTAAAGGAGTGCATGATTATATCATGCGCATAAGGGATATTGCGGCCCGACTTAAGCTTTTAAAAAGTTACCATATTTGATGATTTCCTTGTCCATTTCATTTTGTGCACTCTTCCTCCGCAATATGCTCCATATAAGATCTCTTATAATACACATAAAGATAAATGGTCAATAACCGAGCTTATGACCATGTGTATTTAAGATAAGAAGCAATTGTTGATGGAAGAGGGTGAGAAAGTGAACCTTACTACGGTTTCTTCTTTAAAGAAGAAAAAGAGGTCACAATAAAGGAAAAGGAAAAGGAAACATTTTTGCTGAGTCAACCATTTAAAAGGATCCTAAGTGTCATTTCTGTTAAAATAAGAGACACATTCAGAAGGATTATCCTAGTTTTAAGGTTTGACTTATGAATAAAGGTAATTCTCTACGTTTATTTATTATGAATCTAAAATGGTTAATGTTAATCATAATACATGGTGGATTGATTTTGGTACCACAATCCATGTGTCAGATACCCTGCAACTCTGCAACGGTATGACAAGCCTAAGGAAACCAGTGGCAAGTGAATGCTTCATCTATTCAGTAAACGAGATGAGTTCACATGTGGAGGCCATTAGAACATGCAATTCAGTTCTGTTTTGTAGTATTATTTTGCCTTTGGAAAAGACATGTACGTACCAAATTTCATTAGAAATTTGATTTCCATTTTTGAGACTTATACCTTTTGGATAATCCTTTAATTTTGGGATTCTGACTTCAGTATTTTCAGAATTTTGATGTTAAGGAGATGATATTTTGTTTAACGGTTTAAGTTTTCTTTGTTTGCAAAATAATATTATTGAAAATGCATGTTAAAAGCTGGTTTAAAAGATGTATTATGATTGGAAATTCCTCTATTTTCTGGCACCGGAGATTGTGACAAATCTCCATTGAAAGAGTAAAGAGATTAGTAAAAGATGAAGTACTTGTTACTTTAAATTTTACTGATTTTATACATGTGTAAGTTGCATAAAGGGAAAGCTAACTAACAAAACTCTGAATGGTGCAAAGAGGAACTCAAAGCTATTAGATCTCATATATACAGACGTATGTTGTCTAGTCTGAAACGCGATTAATCTAAAATGCTTTATCACCTTCATTGACGATTATTCACGATCTATGATTCTCTGCTTATTTCGTTCTATATACTAGACTTTAGATGCTTTAAAATTATTTAAGGCAGAAGTTGAGAATAAATGCGTTATGCGCATTTAAATCGTGAGATCAGATCGAGGTGGAAAGTACTATTGTAGATATATAGAGGACAAAATACACGCAATCCATTTTGCTATATTTCTTTAGGAATGACTTGATCAGTGGGAGTGATCAATTTCAGGATGAAGGTATACCTGAAAAATGATCATCATGAGTTTTACTCTCTGATTCAAGTTGTGGAGTGGTTGTTGTTCATGCCGCTTAAGTTGATTGTCAAGTTCAACAACCAAATGCAGAAACTCCACGAAAGTTGATAAAATTATGATAGATAATAATGTAGGTGATGACCTAGATCATCATGAGTTGGAGGAACAAGTTCACCGTGAGGCTGAATAAGTTTCATTAAGGAGATCTATCAAATTATAAAGGTCAACTATTCCTGATGATTATGAGGTGTATCTACAAAAATTGAATTGTCATTTTGGGGCCGACAATAATTCGACTACGTTTTCACAAGCCACAAGTTTTAACGGTTCTGACTTGTGGATTAGTGCTACGAAAAATGAAGTGAACTCTATGACGTCTAATCGAGTTTGTGATCTCGTTGAATTGCCCGATAGAGTAAAAGCCCTTTGGGCAAATGGGTCTATAAGATAAATAAAGACTCATTGGGCAATATCGAGAAACATAAAGTAAAACTCCTAGCCATATAGTTCACGCAGAAGGAGAGAAATAATACGCGGAGATTTTGTTTTCTCTTGTGCTAAATAAATATTCTCTCTAAATAGTCATAGCACTAGTAGCTCATTTTGATCTCGAGTTACATCATATGGATGTGAAAACGGTATTTCTCAATGTTGACTTAGAGGAAGAAGTTATGTTAAATAACCTGAGGATTTTCCTCTAAGGATGGTGAGCATTTGGTCTACAAGCTCAATAATTTCATATACGTTTTGAAATAAATTTCTCATAACTAACGTATGAATTTCCATAAATTAATTACTTCATTTGGTTTAGAAGTGAATGTTATGGATCGATGTACATACCTTAAGATCAGTGGGAGCTAAGTTTATTTCTTGTTTTGTATGTGGATGAGTACTTTGGAATGATATCGAGAGGGAACAAATGAAAATGTTCCATATGCTTCATATTTTGGTAGCATCATAAATGTTCAGGTCTGTATAAGACTTGATATTGTGTATGTTTTTGAAGTATAAGAAAAATATCAGTCACCCAGGAATCGATCACTATAAGGGTGCAAAGAAAATCCTAGCGTACTTTCAGAGTACGAAGGATTACATGCTTATATATAGACGAACTAATGATGTTGAATTGGTTGGCTATTCTAACTCTAGTACGGTGGCTGTGTTGACACATAAAAATCCACTACAGGATTTGTGTTCATGCTAGCTGATAGTTCCGTATTTTGGACGAGTATAAGACATACTTTTACAACCAATTCTACTATGAAGTTTGAGTTCGTTTGTTATTTTGAGATTACCTTACATGGTGTATGATTGAAGAGTTTCATATTTGGATATAGAGTCGTTGTACATACTCTAATTTCGGCCGATTAGAATGTATTTGTGATAATTCAGTTGCTATTTAGAACGTGTTCAAGAACGAAGTGATCATCGAACACATGAGCACTGAGTTTAATAATCGCGGAATCCTTGACTAAAGGCATGCAAATTAAGAATTTCAAGGATCATTTGGTGCGATTGGGACTTCATCCTCTATGAAAATACATTCATTATGTTTTTGTTGAAACTCTTATTATGTTTAATTGGATATTTTCTCATTTTGAGTTTATGTGCACATTTTCGAGAAATATCATTTTGTTTCGACCAAGAGTAAACATAGGGTTTGCTCATTTAGTTTAAGTGTGTGTGTTTGAGTGGCTAAGTATATCGTAATACATGGAAGATTAATTCTCGCTCTAAGAGAATTCGTCGCTATATGATTCGTATATTTTGTCTCTCATTAAATTGGACCAAGTGGGAGAATGTTGGACTTCTTTATAAGATAAAATATTATTTAATATTATTTAGTTATCTTATGAGTATGTATGTGGTCTATTTTTTGAGTTAGAATCAGTTTCCCCTGATCAAGGAAACTGACTCCTAGAAAGACTCCTAATTTGATTCAGTCTCCCCATTATCTATCCTATAACCGCCCACTATTCTAGTAATCACCAACTACTCTTTGATGGCAAGACTAGTATATATATGAGGGTGATTTATTTGGGGTCACTGAACCTACTCTCCATTAAGAATATTATACACCATCTATATTGTGAGTGCGAGGGTTTGGAACCGCTAAATTACTACGGTTACGGAATTACCAGTCAGATCTGAAGATTATTATTATTATTTGGGGTCTTCTTTATTATTATTTCTTATTATATTGAAGATTATATTTATTATTTTATAAGCAATGGCTGGAGGTATGTCTCGATATTTTAATCGCTTCCGCATATTAATCTCATAATTATGTTGTTTTATGTGAGATTAAGTTTATAACTCTTACAGTTGGTGAATGTGTCTCTTATTTTAACAGAAATGACACTTAGGATCCTTTTAAATGGTTGACTCAGCAAAAATGTTTCCTTTTCCTTTTCCTTTATTGTGACCTCTTTTTCTTCTTTAAAGAAGAAACCGTAGTAAGGTTCACTTTCTCACCCTCTTCCATCAACAATTGCTTCTTATCTTAAATACACATGGTCATAAGCTCGTTTATTGACCATTTATCTTTATGTGTATTATAAGAGATCTTATATGGAGCATATTGCGGAGGAAGAGTGCACAAAATGAAATGGACAAGAAAATCATCAAATATGGTAACTTTTTAAAAGCTTAAGTCGGGCCGCAATATCCCTTATGCGCATGATATAATCATGCACTCCTTTAGTCTCAATGTGCCTCATGGATGAAAACTACATAATTAAGGTAATGGCAAGAGCCTTATCTGAAGCGACAAACTGCTCATCAGTGGCTGTTAAGGAGGTTTTTGACTTTAAAACATTGCTCAAAAGAACCTCAGATACTAGCACAAATGTTGGTCTTTATGAACATAATAGAAAGACGGTTAAATCTCTCTCACTTTCATAAAAGATCAACCATATCACAATTGCTAGTCTCAATAGTACTGACAGGTCCATATTTTAATAGCATAGTCAATATCCATCCAGCCCATAATGCAGTAATACCTCTCTTTTCCCTACCTTATTGTTATCACCCCTTAATTTAGGAATATCATATATCATATCAATATTCAGACAAACTTAATGCAAAGATTTTAAACAACATGCTTATTACAAAAGGCCTTTACGTTATTAGGCAAAGATTTTAAACTTAATGAAAAAATTATGTGGGTTGGGCTGGATGAAACAAGAACTGGGCCAAATGAAACAAAATCCCCATGGTCGTGTGGCCGGGGATAACGAAACAAAAAAAAAGAAACAAAAATCCCCTGGTCGTGTGGCCGGAGTTAACGAAACAAAAATTCCCATGGTTGTGTGACCAGGGTTAATAAATACAAAAAAAAATATCGGGACCTTACACGTGAGGGGGCGTGTGAAGAAGACCACCAGATGTAAGGTCCCACATCGACGAAACTAAAGAAACTTGAGTACTATATAAGCTAAGGGGTTACTCCTTCCATTACCAATTGGTTTTGGGATGGAACCTCCTTCGACTTATGAAGTGCTCACCTCTCTCGACGAGCATGGCCCAGGCCCGATGCATGAATCTAACATGGTATCAGAGCTAGAGCTGGCAAACCGGTGCACGGCACGACGGGCGGCCCGAATCCGGCCCGGTTTGGCACGAGCACGGCCCGCCGTGCTCAAACCGTGTTTCGTTTTTAAAAAAAAAAAATTAAGGAATTTGGCCCGGCTCGGCCCGAACCCGAATTTTGGCCCGATTTGGGCACGGCCCGGATTGGCCCGATTTGGGCACGATTTTTGCTCAAACCAAGGGGTTTTTTTTTTAAAAAATTTTTTAACCAAATCTGGAAAAATATAGGCCTGGCCCGAATTTGGCCCGAAACCAGCCCGAGCCCGGCACGAGCCCGACAAGAATTTAACCGTGCCTGGCCCGGGCTTCGGTTTCAAGAAAAAAAATTGGCCCGGCCCGAGCACGGCCCGAAGGCACGAAATCCGTGTTTTAGGCGGGCCTAATTTTTGGTTGGGCCCGACGGGCCGGCCCGAAGCACGGCACGGCCCGTTTTTTTGCCAGCTCTAATCAGAGCCCATGTTCAAAGCTTAAGTTGATGGTTGGAGGCCCAAGATTGATTATATATACTCTAACACGCCCCCTCACGCGAATGTCCTTTGGGCTTGAAACGTTGACGCAACTACAGGGCCGCCTACCTGGTGCGATATATACCACTTTGAAAGTGAGGGGTGGTGAGATTCGAACCTGTGACCTCTAGTCACAAAGCTGTGATACCATGTCAGGAACCAACTCAACCTAAAGCTTAAGCTGATGGTTGGAGGCCCAAGATCGATTATATACTCTAACAAAAAAAGTGAGTAAGCCCAACAAAGAATACAAACGGAAGTCCCTAATTTTAATTTTTTTTATTACATATAAGTAAGACAATAATGTGGAGTTAGGGCCTCTAAATAAATTTTAGAACAGCGTCTCTTATATTTAAGGGTCGGGCTCGAATATTTTCAGAGATTGGAAATTATTGGCAAATATATTGAAATATGAATAAGTCAAATATTAAAAATTGAAGAGACTAAGCTAACCTAGGCAATTTAAATGTGTCCTATGCATATTAACACACAATGTCATCATAAAATCACCGTATTTATCATTGGATATTCATTTTGTTAGATATCATAGAATGATGAGACAATTAACACTTCACTTTAGGCCAAAATTATGGAAAATGTTCGTAAAGCAAACGCATAGAAGAATTTGAGTACCCTAGACGACGGTCTAAACACCCATCGAACCCTGAACTTCGTTCTCATAGACATCAAGGACCTCAACTTCCCAAAGTAACTTATCCTTAGTAGGACTTATAGTAGGATGATCATGGGTAACCGAGTTTCGCCAAGGTGGAACGCCTCCATTAGCCCTTAAAAAGTTACCATCCCATGTCCTAAGCTTCACTTTTTTACCTTCTCCCACAAGCTCCCACTCGATTGAGTAATCAAGTCTTTTCGGCATTGTTTGTTTGACCTTTTTTCCCGTGGCGCCCAACAAAAAGTTGTCGTCTGTTGCGGTTAAGTACTTTTGATAGGTACTCATAAGGCGTACTAAGCTTCCTCCTTTTACTGTGTTTATGTGTTCCACTGTCCAATGGGCCCGTTTTGAGCCACCATGTTTGCCTTGATTCACCGACTCACCATCTTCATCGGCCATTAAATATCTGTCCCGACGGCTCATTAGCCGTATTGTCTTTGCATTCTGAAGGTCTAGTGTTCCACTCTGAGATAAAAATGGAAGGCAGACGATTATATAATCTTTGTAATCAAGGAAAAACACAGACTCACTCACGCTTAAGTAGAATTCTCCTTTTATACTTGATTTAACCTTACCTTAATTTGACACCAACGGATACCAACAATAAAACCTCAAATCTCTTACGACATAGTTATAAGTACTATGAGCCAAAGCGAGTGTAAAGCAGAGGGGTAAAAGCTAGATAGTCGTGATGTACGATTGTACATACCTTTTGTGTAATTGACTGCGCAGCAGAAGATATCGAGTGAGTAGCAGAGGATATCGATGACATCGGTGATGCACCACCGGCAAATTCTGAAGACTCATCATCCTCAAGACACGGTGAACCCAAATCTTCACTGTCAGAGTTTCTCTTAGGCCATATACAAAGATCATTATTACTACTGTGGACACTTTGCAAATCATCGAGAGCGTCTACACACCATAGTATCCAATACTGCGAAGCAAGGCTCTCTGGTATATCCACGGTCACAGACTTCTTCCATGGTCGGGCCCCACCATTTGCCCTTAGAAATTTGTCGTAAAGTGGGGTTCGCAACCTGATGAAAAATGGATGATCACTTACACTTGATGGCTCCCATAGCACGGATGGCTCAGTCCCGCTTGTTGATGTTTGCATAACCTTGTCACCTGTTGGAAAATCATTAGTCTCACGAGCATAACACTTTGACGCTTAATGTCTCCACTTTAATATTTAAAGAGAGAAATTTTTCGCTAAAAAGTGTTATTTATAAAACTATTTAACGCAACACTCGGTAGTTTTCACACAATAGTCTTAATTAACTCCACAAGTACTCTTTAGTACAGAGTACTCTTTGTTGTAGGGTTCTATCGTACATCTCCATCTACACGTATTACTTTCCATTATGAATATAATGATTGATATTTTAAATCTTAAATTGATCTTTATTATCAATATAAATAAAACGTCTAATTCAGAAAAAGAAATTTAGATTAAATTGAAAATGTAAATCGGCTCAATTCGGGAGTCCGTTGATTTATAATCCTATAATCCAACAGTACTTTTGCCAGCATTTTCAATCAGATTTAGTTTAACGATTAAAAATTTTTGGTCTAACAAACCTTTTCATTAAAAGAAACACGATATCACCTTTTCACATACCAATTAGACAAAAGACAAGTGGGGTTAGAAAGGTGCAATAAATTTGTTTTTTATGTGCAAGTGGAGACTACTTGACCCGTTTTAAGCTTAAAACGGGTATGTTGGTCTTAAACAAGAATTTGTGTTCACATAATGACATAATGTATCCCATGATTATTCCCAATTTCCCATCCCAGCCATGTACATTTGTTTGTATATAACTATCACATATCCACACTAAATCACTTTTTTCCTTAACATAAAAATTATTCATTTTGATAGTGTACTAGATAAGACTTGTTGGAAAATGTAAGTACTGAACTTCAAATGTTAGTACAGGAAGTCTTCGTTAGGATGAAATATTTTTGATTTAAGTTACTCATAAAATGTGACCAATTTATAATATAATGTAATTACTTATTAATAAAATGTTACCACAACAATAATAATATGCTTATAACAACAACTTTAAGTGTAATAATACAGAAAAACATTTTGTTAAATCGTTACATTTTTACTACAAAATGGCAACAAAATTATGTTTAAAATTAAGACGAAATTAATCTGTCATAAATAAGAATTTGCCATGATTACACTTTTACTATGATTTTCTTGAGATACCAGAGAAGCTCCACATACATTGCCACCGGAATTATCAAGACTACTAAAATTTGTGCAAAAAATATTTAAGCATCACCTGTCCAGCCTAATAAAAAGGGCTCGTCGGAGGCCGTAAGAAACTTGCCGTGGCAGCTACGAAGGCGGATCAAATTCGACCCTTCCTCAACCATTTCGACAACCCAATAAGCCTGGATTGTGTCGCCGTTGCGGCTTTGCTTGATGGACACGCCATCTTTTCCTGCGACCAAGTACTTGTTATGGAGGTTTCTTAGCCTGAAATATTTTGTTCTGATGAAGTATTCCATCTAATTTTGACTTATTTCATTCATGGCTTTAATGTTTAGATTCTTCATGTCAATAAACCTTTGATTTATTACTTGGTCAACTATATTTTGAGTCATTTAATTGCCTAGTTATTAATGGGCTGAAAGGGTGAAATTAGATGCAATTTTGTACATTGTTGGCACGTTTTTGGGAGAAACTACAAACTTTTTTATTAGTGTTTGAGCACCATTAGTCGCTTCATTTGTTTATGCACCCACTTGGCCACTTTTTACATGTAAATTTTTTTTTTTTTTTTTTTTTTATTTTTTAAATGGAATTTTTTTGTAAAACCGAATAATCAATACTCGTATACTCTTATTAGTCCGTATAATAATAATAATAATAATAATAATAATAATAATAATAATAATAATAATAATAATAATAATAATAATATTATTATTATTATTATTATTATTATTATTATTATTATTGATATAGAAACACAGTTTACATGAAATTGGTGATGAGCCGAGAAATATTTGGGCCCCCACCCCCTTAGCTACAGCAAAACTAAGTCTAGTAAAAATGTAAGCGGACACCCGTGCCCCTACATCATGGGAGGCGGTGATGTTCTGAACTGCTTGAGCAAGGCTATATCTCCGAATCCAGCTCCCCCAACGTAGAGAAAAAGAACGGTAGGAAACCATATCCAGCTGTCACACATGAATTCCTGTACTTAGCACACTTGCGCTGAGCTGCATCAGCCATAACCCGACCCGACACGAACTCGGCCAACACAGTCTGAATCAAAGGGGAAGATCCCGTTAGGTCCACACAAACATCTCGCCCCTTGTCCCAGGAGTAAAAAAGCAAATCCGCAGGACGAAGAGATTCGCCGTGTCCATCAACTAGTCCAATGTCAACCTCCTTCCCCGCCGAGATGCCAGCCCTGTAACAGATGTCAAGTAAGGTGTCTTAGACAAGGTTATGTCGATGCTTAGCCCCAACAGTACCAGCACATGAGACAGCATGATCACCGTAAATGTCACCAGCGAACACCCGAGAGCAGGCAGAACAGGGCCTAGATGCCGTGAACGATGGGACACCTAGCCGGTAACCAAGTACACTGCGGTAAGTCCTCTCATTCATAGTCTGCCCTAACCTGGAGATAGGCACCGCACGTAACCAGTCCGAAGAGTGGGCACCCTGCTGAGACCTCCATAAGGCGATCTGTCGCTCGGAAAGCGAGAAAACAAATTATTATTATTATTATTATTATTATTATTATTATTATTATTATTATTATTATTATTATTATTATTATTATTATTATTATTATTATTATTATTATTATTATTTTTTTGGGAAAATGTAAGTATATAAATAATCAAAACTCATATACATGTGTGTCTTTTACATCATGAAATGCTCGATCTACAAGTTCTGTTTCCATAAAGTATCTTCACTACTACAAATCTGAGCAAAAACAACGGAGCAAAAACAACACAAATTGCGTTGTTCGTTGTTTATAATATTATAAACAACGCAATTAAAATTTCCGTTGTTAAAACTTTAGGCGCCAAATCAAACTCATCACTAGAAACAACGAAAAAATCATTAAAAACAACGGGTGGGTTATAAAAAACGGTTTTTATTAAAAATGTGTTGTTTTTGAGTTAGACTTTAAATAACGGTTTCGTTAGGTCCACACAAACATCTCGCCCCTTGTCCCAGGAGTAAAAAAGCAAATCCACAGGACGAAGAGATCCGCCGTGTCCATCAACTAGTCCAATGTCAACCTCCTTCCCCGCCGAGATGTCAGCCCTGTAACAGATGTCAAGTAAGGTGTCTTAGACAAGGTTATGTCGATGCTTAACCCCAACAGTACCAGCACATGAGACAGCATGATCACCGTAAATGTCACCAGCGAACACCCGAGAGCAGGCAGAACAGGGCCTAAATGCCGTGAACGATGGGACACCTAGCCGGTAACCAAGTACACTGCGGTAAGTCCTCTCATTCATAGTCTGCCCTAACCTGGAGATAGGCACCGCACGTAACCAGACCGAAGAGTGGGCACCCTGCTGAGACCTCCATAAGGCGATCTGTCGCTCGGAAAGCGAGAAAACAAATTATTATTATTATTATTTAATAATTATTATTATTATTATTATTATTATTATTATTTTTTTTTTTTTTTTTTTTTTTATTATAAATCGTTTTTATTATTGATATATAAACACAGTTTACATGAAATTGGTGGGGAGCCGTGAAACAATCTGGGCCCCCACCCCCTTCGCTACAGCAAAGGCAAGTCTAACAAAAATGTAAGCGGACATCCGAGCCCCTGCTTCATGGGAGGCAGAGAAGTTCTGAATCCGCTTGAGCAAAGCTACGGCCTCCGAATCCAGCTCCCCCAACGTAGAGAAGGAGAACGGTAGGAAACCATACCCAGCTGCTGCACACGAGTCCCTGTACTTAGCACACTTACGCCGAGCCGCATCAGCGACAACCCGTCCGGACACGAACTCAGCTAACCCAGTCTGAGTCAAAGGCGAAGATCCCGTCAGGTCCACACAGACGTCCCGTCCCCTGTCCCAGGAGTAAAGGAGCAAATCCGCAGGACGAAGAGAGCCGCCGTGGTCATCAACAAGACCAATGTCAACCTCCTTCCCAGCCGAGATGCCAGACCTGTAGCAGATGTCCAGTAATGTGTCACGAACAAGGTTATGCCGATGCTTAACGCCCACAGTACCAGTACACGAGACCGCATGGTCCCCATAAACGTCCTCAGCGAACACCCGAGAGCAGGCAGAACAAGGCCTAGACACCGAGAATAACGGAACACCCAACCGGTAACCGAGCACACAACGGTAAGTTCTGCCATTCATAGTCTGCCCAAGCCCCGCGATAGGCACTGCCCGCAACCAGTCCGAAGAATGGGCCCCCTGCTGAGACCTCCACAAAGCGATCTGCCTCGGGAAAAGCGAGAAGATAGATTCTGCAGAACCAGCAACCTTCGCGAAATATATATCTGCCAGTTTCCTCATAAGTTTAGTGGCAGCGATCTCACTAGGGTCACGTGGAAAAACAGAACCAGTGATCTCTGTAAATCCCTGCAAGGCAACATCAAAAGCAGGACCAGAGGCCATGATACCGGACGGGCGCAGAAGCTGAGCCTGCAACTCTGCAGACTGCAAACGGGACGCCAGGAAAGCGTAATGTAAAACGTCCCCCGCAGCATAAACTCCTAGCCCACCTAGCCGAAAAGGGAGCGTGGCAAGGCGCCACTGCCAGTCCCCAAAACCCGGCCCTCCCGCTGTGACAATACGCTCCAAGCTAGAGCGTAACGCGGCATCAAACATAAGGTGAGCTTCCCCGAAGACCCGCGGAGAACAAGTACGAAGAGTAAAATAAAGCTTAGACACACCAGTACAAGCCCTAAGCAAAACAACTCACACTGTGGGTCCTCGATCCTCGCAACCAAACCCATAAGCTCGATGGTCTTAGTCACTCTCTTCTCCACAAGTGCACTGCAAAAAGCAGGGCAAGTGCTAACCGGGCCTCCCAAAACAGAGACACCACGCAAAGGTCGAGCAACAGAAGGGGGAAAAACACCAGGCAACCGACTCCGGGGATCCTCAATAGGCCAAAAGACCTCCGTTTTATCGACATTAAGACGGAGACCAAAACCTGGGCCATCGGCCATGATCAAATCCAGGACCCTCCCAACCTCCAAAGTGTCCCCCACTATGGTACCATCATCCAAGTACCACGCCTGGAAACAGAGGTCGAACGAGTCCCGAATCTTGCACACTAACGGGTGCAAAACCAACGCAAATAGCAAAGGACCCAGAGGATCACCCTGCTGGACCCCCTGGCAAGAAAATAAGCTATGCGTCCCATAGAAAAGGCGGGCAGGGGTCGAGTAGCAAAACTCCACCCACCGGGAAAGGACAGGACACCGACGCCGAACCTCAAGCAACATGGTCGTACGATCAACCAGGTTGAACGCGTTCTGGAAATCGACCAACAGCATAGACAGCCACACCTCCCCACCCCGAGCCTCTACAAGCCGGTTCAAGGCATGCAAGATAGCCTCTCCTCCACCGGACACACCAACCCCAAACTGGAGCCCCGCGAAATAACCAGCGAAAGACGGGCCGACCAAAAAAGCACCGACCTTAGAGACCAAACGCCTCCAAACCGTGCCCACAGCTATCGGACGGACACCGCCTCCTGGCTTAACCAAGGGGGTGAGGGGAGCGCTAGCAATGTACTCACCAAGGAACTGCGGACAACGTCCCTCAAGAAAAAGGTTAACCACCCTAGTAATAGAGGCGATCAACTCATCACAAACAGCTACTGCCGCACCACCCAAGCAATCCAAAAGGTGCTGAGCGCGAAGCCCATCCCTCCCACAAGAAGTGCCACGCGGGAAACTCCGAACCGAGTCCAAAACCACAGCCGAGGATTATTATTATTATTATTATTTTTATTTTTTTGGGAAAATGTAAGTATATATAAATAATCAAAACTCATATACATGTGTGTCTTTTACATCATGAAATGCTCGATCTACAAGTTCTGTTTCCATAAAGTATCTTCACTACTACAAATCTGAGCAAAAACAACGGAGCAAAAACAACACAAATTGCGTTGTTCGTTGTTTATAATATTATAAACAACGCAATTAAAATTTCCGTTGTAAAAACTTTAGGCACCAAATCAAACTCATCACTAGAAACAACGAAAAAATCATTAAAAACAACGGGTGGGTTATAAAAAACGGTTTTTATTAAAAATGTGTTGTTTTTGAGTTAGACTTTAAATAACGGTTTCGTAGTGGAAAACCGTTATTTTTAACAAAATATTAAAAAAAACGGTTATTTGCAAATAACCGTTGTTTTTGATTTTTAAAAAAAAAAACGGTTTTTATAGTAAAAACCGCTATTTTTAATTAAAAAGCAAAAAAAACGAAATTTTTTAATACTAAACCGTTTTAAATAATTATACTCATAATATATGTATCCTAATAATTTGTAGAATTTGGTAACAAAATTTAAATTATGAAATGAAATGGTTTATAATTTTTATGATATTATGAATATATAAGTGATTTTGTAAATTTTAAAAAACTTCATATGTACTTTTTTCAATGTAAATAAAAAAAAAATATTTTAATGATTTTATTATAGTAGAAATGACATTTTAATGATTTTGAATTTTAAAAAACTTCATATATATATATATATTATGTACTTCAATGATGTATAATACTTCCTCCATTCCATTCAATTTTATACATTTGCTTTTTGTACACTATTCAAAAGTGAGGAGAATCTTCGATATATCGTCTAATATATGAAATAAAAAATAGTCATGTGAGATCTTGTTTTAATTGTCTTTTCGAGAGCATTATTAATATTCAAATTTCATATTTTTCAGAATTATGTAACTAAAGATATAAACAAAAGAAAACGTGCATCGACGTACGTGCAAAAAGCAAATGTATAGAATTGAATGGAATGGAGGAAGTAGTAGAAATGACATTAAAAATAACGGTTTTATTAAATAAGATTTTTTTTTTTTTTATCATAAATATCAACTAATGATTTTATTTATATCTATAAACTTAAAAATTATATTAGTATATACCATCTCTCTTTATATTATTTAAGTAAACTATTTCCTAGCTAATATATACGGAGTAGTAGCTTATTTAATAGCTAACTGTAATACCCCGTTTTTCCTTAGCCGGTAATTTTGAGTCGCATTAGTCGTTTGAATCTGGTTTTAATATTTCGAGTATCTTAGCGGGTTTTGGAGATTTAATTCGAGAGTATGTCATGTGTGGGCTCGTTTGACTCGTAAAAATAAGAGGAATTGAGTGTCGAAGTTGGTTAAACGTCTCGAGTGGTTTAGAGTCGATTTTTAATATTTTGAGTGTTTTTGAGCGAGTTTATCTAAGTTTGACTTTCCACAAATCAAACAAAAACAAAGCCAAATAAAAGGGCAGCAGCTCCATCTTCTAAAACCAACAACTCAACACCACATATCATAAACACGATAAAATCAAACCAAATTAAAGAGCAGCAACTCCATCTTCTTCGTTTTGACCGAGCACCACACCTCCTTCACTATTTTCTTTGGGTATTCTTCATTTCTCCACCAAATTCGTTCGTTTTTGTTGCTAAAGCTTCCTCTTCTTCTCCTCTACGTCCTCATACCAATTTCTAAGCAAGGTATGAGCTTTTAGTAATTCAAGTTTGTACCTTTTGTTCTAGGGTTTTATGAGTTTGTCTAGGAATTCTTTGTTAATTCGTATCCCTTGATACATAGAGTAATAGTGGGCGTTTTTGTTGTGTTTTGGGAGTTGTAGAAGCCTAAATCGTGGAGGAACCCTTTGAGAGGAATTATATCATCCGTGGGCAGCATCTCCTCCTCCTCTAGTCAAGGTAAGGGTAAAACCTTACTTAGCTCATGTATGAACTTGTGTGTATGGATTATGTATGTATGTGTGAATGATTTATGAATCGATGTGTGTGTGTGCATTTATGTAGGCATGGTTGAGGTTGTATGTGGCATCACTGTCAGGCAGCAGGACCATGCTGTTGTGGGCCTGTGTTTGGGGCTGTGATGGTGGCCCTCGTTGGGCTGCTGCGTGGTGTTAAGACCGTGGCCCTTGTTGGGCGTCAGATGAGATTTTGGAGCTGTTGTCCACCCGACGAATTGTGGACTGCTGCTGTAATATTTACCACACACATGGTCCTTGTTTTCGAGTGGGTTCTTGTTGAGTCGTCCCAAAACCGAGGTTCATCCCCATCCTCTCTTCATTTGGGTCTTCTTCATTTCTCCACCAAATTCAACCATTTTTGTTGCTATAGCTCCCTCTTCTCCTCCTCTACTTCCTCATACTAGTTTCAAAGCAAGGTAAGGATGTTAACTAGTTCAAGTTTGTAACTTTTGTTCTAGGGTTTCATGTGTAAGTTGTAGAACGAATTGATTAATCAAACTCTTAGTTTATAATTGTAATGGTGAGTGCTTTGTTGTGATTTTGGGTGTGTAGAGGCCTTGTTCTTGGAGGAACTTCCTTGAGTAGATATTCATCATCTTGAGTAGCTCTTCTTCCTCTTCTAGACAAGGTAAGGGTTAAACCTTACTTAGCTAGTAAGTGTGACTGTGTGTTTGACTTGTTGAATGTATGTATGCGGTTGCTTATTGGTTGTGAAGTGTGTATGGGTAAGTCGAATGATTGAATGTAAGTGTCTGTGTTGTGCCAAGGAAAAGTCGACATTGTGCTCGAGTTTGGTTGTTATAGAGGACTATGTGGGTTGTTATCGATGACCGAGTGTGGACTGTTATTACCGTTTTATTTCTCTTGTTTGCCGCCCTAAAACGCTGTTGTTTGCTGCTCTTAAACGATGTTGTTTGTCGCCTAAAATGGTGTTGTTCTTTGCTCTAAAACGCCGTTGTTTCTTTGCCCTAAAACGCTTCTTTGTTCTTGCCCTAAAACGCCGCCGTTTGTTATTCTGGGAAAAATGCTTCTTTGTTCTTTGCCACTTAATGTTGTTGTTCTGCTGCCTGAAATCTGCCATACACCCTGTTTTTACTGCTGCTGTTGTTGGTTGTACTACTACGTAGTGTGTGAAATTTCTTGAGACCGTGTTTGTCTTTGTTGGCCGTGAATGTCAGTTCTTTGTTAGGCTGCCGTATTTGTAAGTTGCTGTTGTCCGTATTTGCGTGGCTATTGTGTAAGTTACGATGTCGTGTAAAATTGAATGCATAACCTCGAGTGTGGCTTTTGAGCTTGTGTGTGCTTGTGTAACATGTTCAGTTTAGCAATATCCGTTATTACGAGTAAAGTTGAGGAGGAAGGTATTATTTAACGGTTAACAGAGCAAGTATGTGTATGGATTGAAATTGTCGTGCTAGTTACTATGATCGTTAATGTGAATGAATTTCACAAGTTGTTTCCTTGCCATGTCGCGAAGTACGCTTATTTGAATTCGAGCGATTGATCGCATTATTTATGAGTGCATATTATACATTTGATGAGTGAATGATTACTTACTTATGAGCGTTGATTACTCCGTATATGAGTGAATGATTACTTACTTATGAGCGTATTGCTATATATATTTATATATGTGTCTTGTTGAACCACAGGTTGCGCAGCGGGCTCGTTTAGTCGAGCCGCGTAACGTCCTCATTTAGGTAGGGTCCGCACAACTCAAATGCGGTGTTACAGACGGCTTGAACTACGATGGTTAGATTAAGCTTTCAAGTACCTATTTTATTATTATGCACTAAGATAATTATATATTTTTTGTTTTTGTAGTATATCGCTAAAAGTCCACCTGGAACATTATATACGGCGCAAGAAATCGACGAGGAACGAGATATGCGGGGATAATTTATATAAATTGTATAAATTGTATCTTGAAATTTTTGATAATTTATATAAATTGTATTTAGATAATTTATATAAATTGTATTTTGATAATTTATGAAATTTTTGATAATTTATATGTAATTATAGCAATTTCGTAATTTTTTTTTTTTAAAAAAAAAATTTGAATTTTTTATAACGGTTTTTTAAAAAAACTGTTTTTTTTTATAGTTATTATTTATAACGGTTTTTAAAAAAAACCGTTTTTTTTAATAATAAAAAAACGGTTTTTTAAAAAAACCGTTTTTTTTTTTTAAAAAACCGTTTTTTTTTTAATAAAATCCGCCAAATTTTTATAAAATGTTATTTTTGATATAAACAACGGTTTCGTATTTTTTTTTTGCGTTGTTTTTTTATTATAAACAACGGCCATGGAAACAACGGGGGTATTTACTATATAAAACGGTTTTTTTGCGTTTTTTTTTGCTTAATTTTGTGCTAGTGCTTGTGTAGACAAAATCGATTTGTTACGTGCCTTGAATCTCATGAGTACATCCTCCAACGTTCGCTTCACCACTCTCATAGGCCATGCTACCAAATACCATATATCATTCCAACGACACAAGTAGACACAACAGACCTCTAAAGTTTGGAATGTCTTGCACCTCGATGACACCACGCTTCAATATTGTCAGGGGGAAAATGCACCCTGAGCGCCGTATATAATTCATTCCAACAAAATTGAGCAAATATACAGTCATGAAACAGGAGCCTAATCGTCTCCTGACCATCATCACACAGTAAGCACGTATCATCTCCACCATAGCCCATCCTCTTTAACCTATCGTAAGTCTTTAGTCTCCCAAGCTTATACTCCCAAAAGATAAAGCACAACGAGGTATATTCATGGTATTCCAACAGACATACCTCCATGAAACCTTCTCCCTTACTCCCCGTATCCACTAATAAGCATCCATAACAGTGTAGTCATCATTAAAAACTGGAGAAGACGTACCTGATTTAAACAAAACCATGCAATGCACAATCTTCTTCCAAGACCATGCGCAATCTACAGGGGCTGAATAGTCTGTCCACGCCACACCCTTCATATACACTTGATGAATCCATTTAACCCATAAATGGTCCTGTTTTTTCTCAATCCACCTAATATATTTACCTAGCATAGCCTTGTTCCAAGCTTTAGAAGCCCTGATACCTAATCCACCTTCTTCTTTAGAGTAGCAACAATCATCCCATTTAACTTTTGGAGCATGATGGAAAGTATCTGAACCATTCCAATGATAATTCCGACAAATACTATCGATCCTATTAATGATCCCATTAGGAATGAGGAAAATGGACATCCAATAAGTGTGTAAACTGGTAAGCACAGCTTGTGTGAGTACAAGTCTACCTAAATAGGATAAGTGGCCAGCCCCGCAACTCCTTATCCTTGCTGTAATTTTATCAATCAGCTTCATACCATCCTTCATATTAAACTTTTTTTTGCAGAAATAGGTATACCAAGATATCGAAAAGGGAGTTGACCTCTTCTAAACCCGGAAACCTACATAATATCTTCCATGTCATTTGTCTTTATACCATTGAAGTAGATATCAGATTTTGCTCTATTCATGGTTAGACCCGAAGACACTGAAAAAAGAAGCAAAGGAACGAAGCAACAACATGATATATTTCACATCTCCTTTGCAGAAAAGTAACAAGTCATCTACAAATAAAAGATGATTCAGCTTCAAAGGGCGACATAATGGATGATATTAAGGTCAACCAGATCACCAACAGCACCAAGAATTCTGGATAAATACTCCACACAAATAGTGAACAAAAGTGGTGACAATGGATCTCCCTGTCTCAATCCTCTCCTTCCCTTGAAGAAACCAAACGTGCTTCCATTGACAGCCAATGTGTAAAAGGGACTTGTTACACATTCTCGAATCCAACCTATAAAAGTTTGTGGAAACCCTAAAGCTTCCATCATTTGAAACAGAAAAGATCATTCCACATAATCATACGCGCGTGTATATATCACTAGTACAAAAAACACTTACGGCTACGGTTAAAAAAGGCATACGGCTACGGTTGTACAACCGTAGTAAATCAAGGCGTAGCCGTAAGTCGAGGACTTAAGGCAACGGTTGTTCAACCGTAGCCAAAAGCATAAAGGCTACGGTTGTTTGGGTGAACCGTAGCCATAAGTTAAGAAAAGGCTACGGTTGTTGTATACAACCGTAGCCATAAATTAACAAAAGGCTACGGTTGTAAGTGAATAACCATAGCTGTAAGTTGATAAAAGGCTACGGTTGTTAGTAAACAACCGTAGCCGTTTCACAATACTTTTATTAAAAAAAAATAATAATAAATTAATTACTACTCATCATCTATAGAGTTACACATTTCTCAAAATCAAAATTTATTAATAGATTATCAAAGTATATACAGCTTCGATCAAAAACACAACGAGCAATTAACATTTCTTACTAAATAAAAATATAACTCGAATATTAAAGTCCTTTAGAGCACCAATATGCCAGACCAGCAGCAGCGAGAAGTCCTAGCAACAAAGAAGTCAGGCAACAGCGCACCACGGAAGTAACGCAAAGTCAATCTGAAAATATATTCAGAAAAGAACCAAATGATTAACGCAAAACATGAAAAAAATGCAATTACACGGCTACTACAAAATTGGACACAAAGAACGCTTACAACAGGACACAGAGAATGCGTTACGACAATTTTCTAACTCTGTTTTCAATAAGCCACATAAAACGCCTTATGTAACGTTTTATATGTATTCAATAGAGAATGCCTACTCTTGACCATTCTCTATATATTAAAAATAGAGAAGACATGCCATTATGGAAATCACTAGTTACACTAATGACGTTGCTAAAATTCATCAAACATACACGCCTAACATCACAAAATTGACTCGACAAAATACACAATCAACTGAATATCAAATCAAAGCGCACAACAGAAACTACATAAAAACTCCATCGATAACTCTACCTATACACGGATTTATAAACAAATGCACAAATTGACCAACTGAATAAATCAAACTTGAAACTGCAAAATGTATTCGACAAATCAGTAATTAAACTCATCAAATATATACTTTTAATTTCACATATCGGCTTAAGAAATGCACAATGGAATCTACCAATGACTGCACAATGGGATAGCATGGGATGTCAAGGAATTGCAACTACGTCATTACCAGTAACACGGATGCTCGACTGAGATTTGTGAGAACTTATACCGCCACCTGCCATCACTTCGAGAAAGTGCCAAAAAATGGATAGAGTAGCCTCAACTCAAGTATATTATCGAAATCAATAAATGGAAAGTGAAGTAAAATTGAGTAATCAGAGTATATGTGAATGTAAAGAAGAGTTGAAAAGGAACAACAAGATCAAATATACCAACCATAACTGAACGAAATATACGACTAACATTCTCGAGATGGATGTCTGGATCACCAGCCTGATCGTGATCTAAAAAATCAGATAGAGGACTGATTACTAAAATTGATACACTATCTAATACATACGTACCTACTAATATACAAAATGTATAAGATTGAAGAGGCACAAATACATAATGGACGGTATTTAAAATATAATGGACTTAGTAGTTCATCAATGTTGAACAATTACCTTAACCAACACGTGTCCTCCAACTGAAAAGTAGAAGTCAAACAATGAGCTACATCAGCGAATGCAGCTTGCAGCCTTAAACTGCTACCTTAGAAGATGAGAAGAATTTACAGAGTTAAACAAATTCATAAATTCATGTTCTAAAGAATTTTAGTAGCGGATAACATGAGAAAGCGAGGGAGAAAGAATGAATACCTTATAATTAAATTTCTGAAACAATAATGTATTTAAAAATTTGATATGATTTCAATGCAAAATAAACATCCTTCAAACTAACAGATAATATACAAAGGGCGAAACAGCAGTGCGCTAACGGCCGCACATAGTACCTGCACAAGAATACGAGACCGCAGCGCAATAGTATACCAGTAGTTATGTAATTCTCACAGACGAATTATAATATTTTTAGGTGATAAAACTGACTCAGAACTTATCAGTGTTGTTTAAAAAAAAAGAGTAAAAGCAAATATCTCAATGACAATGGCAGAAAGAAGACGATGGCTGAAAGAAAAGCAAACATCTCAATGACTTATCCAATATAGAAATCAACATGAAAAACCACAGTCAAACTTAAACACGAATTACAGGAACTGAAGCGATGACGAGTAAACAAATTGAAATATCCTAAGAAAATCAATAATACATCTCAAAAGCAATAACACACAAACAATCGACTCATTCATATGTAATGGATTAGTGAAACGTATAAATCAACAACGAATTACCTGTCAGAATCAGTGTGTCGACACAACTCCGTAGAATCCAACATTGAACACCCCTAACAGAACAAATAAACAGTACTCAATCAAAAATTGTTGTACTTGCACAAAAACGAACCCTAATTTCCAGCAAAATCAACTTATAGTGTCGGTAATTTCGTCAATCTTTGTTTAAGTCACAAGACCTTAAAAAGCATCATTCCAGTTGAAGTCAATCAAAAATTCACACTCAATACACCAAATTTACTGATTTAATACAAAACAAATGATTAAAAACCTATCCAATCACAAACATCACTAATTTTAATTGATTTTGAATATTCTTAACAAATTATCATATTGTTAAACATTAGTCACTCTTTGTAAACCAATTACTCATCAAATGTAATTTCCAGATCTGAAATTGGAAAACCCTAATTTCAACTGATTTTGAAACTTTACCTGTCAATCGCGCGTAGATGACGACCGACGGTGGCGATGGTGGCGACCACTATATATGTGCTAGTTGGATTTTTGAGGCAATTGTGGTCGTGACGGAGGCGGTGAAGCGTGTGGCCGCCGTAAAAGGCGTGGTGGTCGGCGATGATGACGGTGGCGGTGATAGGAGGTGAGAGGCTTGGTTGTCGGCGACAAAGCTGGTGGTGGCGTTGAGAGGTGGTTGCGGTGAAAGGTCAGTTTTTAGGAAGGTGAGAGGTTTCATTGGAGTCGTTAGGGATTTCACTTCACTGGGGTTTCAATTGAGGGTGGGTGTGTTTTTATGTTTGGTAATTAGGATACGGCTACGGTTTTGAGCAAACCCGAAGCCTTTAGTATCATCATGTTGCGCTTAAAGCTTCGGTTCTAGACTAATTCCTGTGTGAGACGAGACTTACAATAAGTTTATTGTAAGTCCTCTCACACAAGAGGTAGTTATTTATATTTTTATTTTATTTTATTTTTTCTTTTCTTGATTTTTGTGCTTGTGACTTACAATAACTTATTGTAAGTACGGTCTTTCAGGAGAATTACTCTCGGTTCTATTAGAAACCGTAGCCTTTAAGGTTTTTGGCTACGG
Source organism: Dianthus caryophyllus (assembly GCA_023091065.1). Classification (NCBI taxonomy): domain Eukaryota; kingdom Viridiplantae; phylum Streptophyta; class Magnoliopsida; order Caryophyllales; family Caryophyllaceae; genus Dianthus; species Dianthus caryophyllus. Next base: position 27,088,756 of record CM041524.1, read on the forward strand.
TTATTCACTAACAACCGTAGCCATTTATAAATCCTAATATTAATGAATTAACGGCTACGGTTAATTATTACAACCGTAGCATTTTCTAGCCGCCTAATGTAATTTTTGTACTAGGCGCTTTCCTTAAATCCATCTTAATCAGACATCTGGCAGAAGTAGATTTCATTGAATACAGTCTCACTAAATCCTGATAAATCAATATATTCTCTGCAATGTGTCTGTCCTTTATAAAACCACCTTGATTCATGCTGATGATATCAGGTAATACAACTCCAAGTCTTGAACACAGAAGTTTAGCAATACACATGTAAATTGTAACAACCTGGTTTTTAGTCGACTTTAATTACTAAGGCGGAAATTAATTAAGTCTTAAACTAGCGTCATTAATTATACATAAACCCAAAATATTACATCATCGCTTACGAGTTGGATTAAACAACTCTAAATACGGAAGTTAAAAGAGTAGCGTTAAATATATTACATCTCTCTCGAAAAGCAACTAAAATAAAGCATAAAAGCGTCTCGTGGCCCCGTCCAAAGTCCAGCTCCTGATCCACGGTAATCCTGCACAACAAACTGATGGGGGGATACCCGCTGAGCGGACAGTGACTAGCTATGCTCATACTTACCCTCGATTTCAATTACTTTGGTTTATTACTATCGCTTTATAATTATAACATTATGATAAAACATAAACATACTTATTACATATAGCACATAAAGACATATAAGTCATAATAAGCATGCGGTTTAAAGCAATAAATCATATAAGCATGATAATCAGTTATGAAAGCAATTAACATATAGTATCATAGCAATAGTATCACAATAATTCAACAGGATTACGATGCGATATCAGATCGCAAACAGACATACATATTGTATCATTCACATCATGCAGACTCGATTCACTTCAGAAATTGGTGGTCTTTAGTTTTCGAAGATGGTACACACTCATTCTCATTTAATCACACAACAAACAACACATACTGCTTACGAGCCTGACCACTGAGTAGGCCATTGTACTCTAGTCGCTTGCATCTCACTACCATAGTGCAGCGGCTTACTCGACTCGTAAACCACGCCGAATACTATAGTACTTGCATCTCATCGTCTAGTGTTCGAAATGATTCGAACTTCAGATACAATCTCGTCAAGTAATCTTTACGCAGGGTAGGAACGAATGCAAGTATCGCGCCCACCAAGAACGAAACACGGCAAGGAGACAGAACCGCGAGATGCACTAAGCATATAATGTCATGGTGGCCCTGGTAACTTTAGCGAAATAGGGGAATAAAGCCCTAGTCTAGTATGCATACACTAATATTCACTTTAAGAATGGGCTATGCTATTCATAGAGCACCTTAACTCTGAATAAAATGACTATTTCCTAAAGCCTGACCCAAAAGAGTTGACGTATTCTTTATCTTGTACGGCTTAGGCTATACGACTTAAGGCGTAACGGCATGGGCATGATGCTAAGCAATAAAGTTGCCGGCTTAAACCACACTATTCGGTATGACCCAAGCCAGAGACCGAGATAGTGGTGTCCGCACAAGACTATCCTAAACCCCACTTCACTTACGATTGACGTTTTCATATCGGAGGCTCAAGCGTTTGACCTTTGATTTAACTTACTCAATATTTATTATTTATTTGATATTTACATATCACATGTTACTAGACTCTCCTAGCTAGTCTCATCGTCAAACGTTTTATTTGAATTGTAGGTTTCATATGATCACATAACACGTTCGTTTATTATTTGAAATGTTGTTAATTATTAATGTTTTCAAGTTTCTATATTGAAACGTTTATTAGTATGTCCAATTTTATTTAAGTGTTTTTCAAAACACTTTAAGTTATTTACTTATTCATTTTCAAATTTTCCATACTTAGTAAATTTTCAATTATTTTCAATATTTCACTATTCACTAATCACCGTATTTTATACGTATTTTTATACGTATTCGTATTTTTATACTTCGTATTTTATATGTATTTTTATACGTATTCTTATTCTTATACTTGTACGTATTTTTATACTTAAGATATTTTAGGTATTTATACTTAAGATATTTTAGGTATAAAACTAAACCTTTTTATTTTCTAAGTATAAATTTCTAGTTTCAAAGTCGTTAAGTTCGTTTTGTACTTAGTGATTTTTGAAAATATTTTAAAAGTTTAGTTTTAAAAACGTTAAGTTTGGTTTGTAAAAAGTGATCAATGATATTTATTTTAAAACGAGACTTAGTTAAATTTAGTCGTCTATTTACTAAATTTAGCGATTTTCATTTTTAATAATAATAGTGTCGTGGATGGTTCATTTTAGTCCGTATGTCCAAGTCCAACAGTCCAAATTTGCACAGGCAGTAGCACGCGATTTAATTCATTTTTATAATTGTTATAATTTTTTTATCGGTTTATCATATTTCATTTCTAACTAAATCGGTTTATACAAAAATTCATTTCTAACAACTAGTTAACTTTAGTGATAATTGTAACAACCTGGTTTTTCGTGACTTTAATTAAACTAAGGCGGAAAATTAATTAAGTCTATATATTACAAAACCAGCTGTTAATCGTAATAAAACTCTAAATACATAGTACGAGTTTAGAATAACAGAGTATAAGTTTGATTACATCCTCTCAAGCGTACAAAATAAAGAAGGTAAACTCTCCCCAGTATTCAATGGCGTTAGTCTCGGGGTACCTGCATTAAACTCTCATCATTTTCCCGCACACTCTTTCGACACATGCAATTCTAAAACATATGCATTATAAAAGAAATAAATAACTAAAACAAATAGCAAGTAGACATGTAACACATAAGGAAAGCATGATGATTCAATCATGAGTATAAATCCAATCACGTAACATAACAACACTCATAGATAATCATTCTCAGTAAATCGCACTTCAACACTCATAACCAAGTCATTCAGACAATTATCAAACAAACAAGGAAATGCATTCAACATGTGATAACAAATGAGTCTTCGTTAGTAAGGCGGAATCATGCAGACCTCATAAGCATCCGCGCAATAGCCGACAAGGCCAACATAACTTGGACATGGCTGACAGGCTAGAGATATCTAAGGTAATAAGGACGATTCAATCCCTTGTCTAATGTATGCATACTATAGATAGGATCGTAGCATACTCGCCCATCGAGTAAGTAGTCACCTAATAATACGACTATCACCAGAGACGGTACTCTTGATGGGGTGGCTTTTCCACTTACCATATATGGGCCCACTGAAATATCAAGGATGCCCTATCCCTACGGTTGTATATACCGACACAAATAACAATCTTAAATCGTTAAATCGCCTTGGGCAACTCAGGGAGGGAGCCCAAGTCCCCATATACAGCTACCTCGCTAACTTCGAATTTCAAGAGTCGCGACATGGCGAACAATCCAAGTATTTTATTCAAGTATTTCATTTTCTCAATTTCTTATTTCCTCGTTCATTCAAAATAGGTGGCAATTCTGTAACTTAAATATATCGTCTAACTTTGTATAATGAAATTTTAGTTCTAGCAGTTCTTCAGGTAAACAAAACACACAGAAAGACTTAATGATTTATTTTGAGTCCGTTCGTAAATTTTGAATATTTTCACTATTCATTATTTTACTATTCATTGTATTTACTATTCATCGTATTTACTATTCATCGTATTTACTATTCATCGTATTTACTGTTCATCGGATTTTATACGTATTCGTATTTTTGTATTTCGTATTTGTACGTATTTTTATACGTATGCGTATTTTTATACTTCGTATTTTATTCGTATTTTATACGTACATGTATTCTTATACTTAGTGTATTTTCTATACTTAGTATTTATTATTATATTTTTATACTTAGTATTTTTATACCTTAAGATATTTTATTTGATTAAGTTAAGTGATTTAGTTAATGTAACTAGATTTTCTAATTATTTAGTTTCTTTTTAATTTTTATACTTAGCTTTTCTAAAACAAAACTAGATATTTTTCCTAAGTGTCAAATTGTAGTTTTATTTCTTAAGTATAATTCTAGTTTCAAAGTTGTTAAGTTCGTTTTGTATTTAGTGATTTGAAATAATATTTTGAAAGTAAAAGTCGGTTACGTTTAGTCATATACCTAACTAACATTTTAGCGGTTTCTATTTTTGGCGAGGTTGTCGTAGTTCATTTTAAAATAGTCCGTATGTCCATATCCAAATTTAAGCATAGGTAGTAACACTCGAGATGGTTCATTTTAATACGTGTAACGTTTATTTTAATCGGTTTCGTTGATTCTTTTTATTAACAATTCATTATACAATCTAATATAATCCTAATTATTAATCAATTTTAGTGACTAAGTGATAAATTCATTTTGACCAAAATTGACCCAATTATAGGGTGGATGCCGTGGCCCTTTATACACTACACTATTTTATTTCTTTTTTTTTTTTTTGTTTTTATTAATAATTCATTACTTTAACTAATTAATTTATCTAAGTGATAAAATAAAAAGTGACAAAAATCATTTTGGTCCAAAAATACTCCTAAGGCCGTGGCCTTCATATACTTAGCAATTTATTTTCGTTTTTCCAATTTAATCGGTTTTTGACTTAAAGTTTTTATATACTAATTATTTAAATTATACTAAAGCGATTTAACTAATTTACGATTTTCACTAATTATTTTATTTCATTTATGAATAGTGATTTTGTGACACTTTATTTTTCTAACTTTTATAATTTAGTGATTTTGTCTATTTAACTTATATATTCATTATTTCACTTAATCACCAATGTATTTAAACAACAATTAAATAAAACTTACGAATATTATGAATCAAAATAGGCATACATATGATGAACACATGAATATGTGATGAGTTTCTAATATTTTTCATATGAACATCATTTAGTCAAATTTTCATATGTTTATATAATTTTCTCAAATTTTTCATACAAGTCTAATTTAACTAAACTAATCTTAATATGTTATTTAGAAAAATTAAAACTAAAAATTGGTCCATTTTATTCAAGAAAACCGTGTATATGTATGTTTATGTTCAAAATTTTATTTTTGATTTTTATACTTCTAATTCAACAACTAACTTACTTTATATCATTTATGTATTTAACATATGTGAAAATCATATACAAATATTAACACACATAACTAAAAATCATTTAAACACATGAATAACAACAAAAGTTCAAGAACACACATAAACACATTAAAACATTTGAATTTCATAACAATTTCATTTTAAATCCTAAACATAAACTAATTATATTTTCATGTACATCTTATCCTCAGTATTTTAAGCATGCAATTTACAAAAATTAAAACGAAAAATTAGGCAAAAATAAGGGTGAATGCCGTGTGACATATATGTGAACAATATATTTTATTTTTCGATTTTTGTCTTCTAATTTAACATGTGATACTTGTGTGACATAAAATCATACATACAAATCAAATCATCACTTAGGAAAAATAACACATAATCAATTTCGAGGCGCTTATCACATAAGTGTGCGGGAAGCACCTTGATTTGGTTAGTGAAATAAAATCCTAGCAATTATCGGGATCGATAATATGGTCAAAGATACTAAGATCGATGGCTCCACCTTGCTTCTCTTCTTTGGAAAGATTAGTACATACAAATGAAACATAAACTAAGTTAGTAATTATTTAAAGTAAGCTATACTAAAATTTCAAGTGTAGTATCATTTTTATTTTTATGTGGTGAGTAGATTTTAATTAATTTGTTTTGTGTTCAAAAATAATTACAAGTAAAAGAGGAAGTGATTACTAATTAAAATGGTGGAGAAATGACTTAAGTGCTTAAGAAAATTTAAAGACAAGAATGAAAGTTTAAGGAAGAAATGAAATGAAGAGGATGAAGATCATAAGAATGTGGAGGATGAGGATGAGTTTGCTCTTACTAAGTATTTGAGTAGTCTTTTTATTTAGAGGGAAAAGAATTAAAGTGGTTATGAGTTTGAGTGGAAAATGAGAGAAATACTTAGTGTGTTTTTCTTTTGTGTTTGTATGAATGAGATTTGTAGTAGTAAAATGTGTAGTAATAAAAAGAATGTAGTAGTAGTGGATGTATAAGTTAGAGTGGAAAATGAGAGTGCTAGTAGTTGTATACTTGGTAATACATGGTGTGTGTGCATAGTAGTTAGGATGCATTTGTGTTTGGACAAGCATTTACAATTAAAGTAAACTAACTAAACTAAGTGATGATCAAAAAGAATAGATGTGTAAGGCATGCTTGTAAGAGTGTAAGAATGGAAGAGCATGTGTGTAAGAAGGGTAAGAGCATGCTTGAATAATAAGTGAGACAAGTGTGTAGGAAAAGCAAAAGGAAGTGGAAGAGACAATGTTGAGCATTGAAGCTCCAAAATCTCGGCCAAAAGCAAGTTCCATGGCCCGATTTTTCGTTTTTTAAAATTTTCGATTTGCGCGTACGTGAAAAGTCTCGAAATAAAATATACGGTCTTAAAATGGTGTTTCGAGATAGCATCGAAAATAAGAATGAAAATAATCTTCTAAAGGTGATCAAAACAAAAATTGGGTTCAAAGTCCTCGAATTTCTGATTAAAATTTACTAATCCGAAATACATATTTTTTTGGTCGAAAGTTATCGATTTAAATAATTAAGATCAACCGTCAAAGCGTTTATCAGTTTAAATTAAGTTTGACTCAAAATTTCGATAGTTTCTAAGAAGTGCTAGTTAAAAGAAGTTGGAAAAGTAGTTAGATGAAAAGGAGAATGCTTTATTAAAGAATAAACAAAATGATTATGTTTTTAAACTAAATTAGTTTCTTTGCAATTATTCTCTAGCTAAATTAGTTTCATATTAAGTTTTTTTACATTATGTGTCATTGAATTTGGATGAGGTTGTTTGGTGATTTAGTCACCAATTATTTCGGCTAGGTGGGCCCCATTTGGCCTCGTTTTGCACGCCGAAATTTGTCGTTGGAAAATTTGTCGTCGATTCGTCATTTTATTTATTGAGTTCGAATACGGAAAAAAAAAATAAAGTTCAAATTCGAAGTATATCAAAATGGTTTTAATTTAGGTGTGCTGAAAATTGTAGTGTATTGTAATTGTTGATTTGAATTTCAACGACGAGAAAATTTAAAAGGGTCCAATTTTATTTGAAAATCGAAAGTGTTCGAAATTGAATTTTATGAATAAAAGATTTCACTTTTATTTTTATGAATAGTAAACTAGGCTTGACCATTTTAAAATTTGAAAGACGGTAAAAGTTTTGTGTTGACTTTTATGAAATTTTGAAATGTGTTTCTTTTTGAATTCTGGATATAATGCAACAAACTTTATTTTTCAAAATTTTTATATTTGAACTTAGGAAATTTTGTATTATTTGGCGAAAAAAATTCAGACGCATTTTTATTAAAAGGAAAAAGGATGAATTTAGTTGAAGGAATTAAATTCTTTTATAAAATTGTGCTATAAAAACACGGGGTGTTTCAATCCTACCCCCTTAAGAAAAGTTTCGTCCCCGAAACTTGGATAGAGTGGATAACTGCTCGAGGTTGAACAAGGCAGTTAGAGAGAATATTGAGATTTTACGAATTTGGGTAATAACATTTAGTTTTGTTGGAATAAGACTCTTTGAAAAGCTTGAGTCTTCCAAATAATATAGAAACGTTGGGTAGAGTGAAAATATTGGAGAACAAAATCACGTTTGTTTTATTAATGAGATAATTAAATAAATACAGAAATGTTACTAGAATGTTATTTCTGAAAGTGACGCGAAAGAGGCTCACAAAAAGGTAGGGTCTAGAAGTTTTGTACGGGTTTAAATGGAATTAAAATAATAAGAGTCTTAGGAATAAAAAAAATAACTTATTTAGTTTTGAGAATACGTGTTAACCATAAAATAGTTTGAAAATAAGAAATTTCAGATTTTAGTAGGACTTTAATATAGTCAAATTATAGTCCTACCCCCTTAAGAAGTTTTAAACGTATATACCTAATATTATTATTTTTACTTCAAATGACCACTTTAAATAAGATATATAGCCTTAGGAAAAGAACGGCAATTAGGGAAAATAGACAAAAGTCGTAGTGATCATAAGGAGAATATGAGCTTTAATAAAATTAAGGAAATATAGGTTATCGTTGAATGATTAAATAAAATGTTTAGGGGATTATGGATAACCTTGTTGATATAGCTCATTTTCTTAAAATTGTTATTATAATGTTAATAGATGAAACGGAGATGTTCAAATCATGTTTCGGTTAAGATTGAAAGTTTATAATAATGGATGACGTAAAAATATAAAATTTTGTACATATATTTCTAAAATAGAGGAAATAGAAGAAAGCAATTTCAAAGTTTTTAGAAATAAAGGAATAAAAATTTTGAACCATGAAGTTTCAAAAGTGTTTCAAATTACGTTACAAAGATTTGACGGAACAAGCAAAGATTTTCAAGGGTACTTTTATAGAAAACGTATAACAATTTTTAGGAGCAAATATTTAAGAGGTTGATAAGAATCTTAAATATAGGGGGTCGTAAAGGGAATTTGTGTGATGGATTGTAATCTGTACATTATTGTACTTTGAAGAATAAGATATATTTTTGCCTCTCGGTAGCGATATATGAGTTTTGATTCGCTCGGAACTTGTGAGTTTGTATTGTTTGATAAAATTTAAAGGAAACAAAATATAGTGAAGTTCCTGAATCGAATAAAATAAAAGTAGGTATAGAGTTAACTAGGAATTTACCGGTGATGGCGTCAACATCGATACAATCCTCAGCGCACTCTTCAGACTCAGTCAAGACGTACACACGTCCTTGAACCTTCACGGCTGGCGGTGGTCCCGTGTTCGCCTTGCCACCAGTACCCCTCTCCGGGCATTCGTTTGCCTTGTGCCCCTCTACCTTACAAAAGTAGCACACTACTGGTCCTCCGTTACAACGTGTCCCCGGGTGACTAGGCTGTCGGCAGTAACGACACTGATTCGCTTGAAAAGGCGGATTCCCGAGAAGTTGTTGGTTGGTTTTTGCGACGTTCGGTGTAGGGTTGCGGTTGTGGTACATGGGTCTGCCTTGGTTTCTATTGCGGTTGTCTTGATTTTGGAAACCTGGGCGACCAAAAAGTGGCTTGTGTATGAAGCTGGCACTTGCCACAGGCGGTGTAAAAACCTTCTTTTTCTTTTTCTCCTCGGCTTCTCCCTTCTGGATTGATGCCCAGATACTTGTTGCCTTTTCATAAGCCTCAGCAAAGTTCTTACAGTTGAACCCGCTCATGTTCGTCCTCAGGCCGTAAGTCATGCCTCTTACGTACCTGGTTGCGAGTTCCTCCTCGTTAGTTATAATCCTAGGAGCAAACTTAGATAACTCCTGATACTTTTCGGTGTACGCCTGCAGAGACATATCACCTTGATCTAAGTTCCTGAATTTCTCTTCCATCTCCCATCTTAGCTCTTCCCCGAAGTACTTGTTCTCTAGCAGCAGTTTGAACTCGCTCCAATTGTATATCCTCAGGGGGAAGGTGGACCTGATCAAGCGCCACCAGCTGTTGGCTTCTCCCTTGAGGTAGTATGCTACTACATTCACTTTCTCAGTAGGCGGTGTCTTGCTCAGCTCCAAAAGTTTCTCCATTTCTTCAATCCATTCTGTCAGATCGTGGGCCGACAGAGCGAATATGGTTGGGGTCGATGTTTGGAGAACCTCTCAAATGCAGATTGATTATTACCACCACCCTGATATTGGTGTGTATTCTGAGCGATTTTCATTATTGCATCCTCAAAGCCTCTTCTTCTCGCCTCTTCTTCTAAGAATTCATGGTTGAGGTCATTGTCTGGAATACCGTTTGCAGCCATTCTGAAAATATTAAACTGTATGAATTTGAGTAGTTCCCAAAAGAGGCATATTATAGAATACAAGATAAAAACAGGTTACATTGACTTGAGTAGCAAAATGCATCTAGCACATTTTCTAGGAAGATAACTGAAAGTAGAAGTTAGGGACAACGACTCCTAATAGTGCCATACAGAATCTCTAAGGTTAGGTAGTTAAAAACTAGAGATTTTACAAAAAGTTGTCCGAACTAGTAGTTAATAGGGCTAACTGGATCTAGAGCCCATTTGAAGACTCCGCATCGCTGACCTCCTGCTCTTCATCATCAAAGGTGTGTCCCTCAGTAATGGCACGGCATGCGAGTCTGAGGCCGCATTTGAAAGAAATCCACTCGTGAAACTTTCCTCCTCCAACTGTAGACGTGTGGCGTACCGTAAACCACCAATGGGAAGCTTCGCCTCTGAGGAATCTCTCGGTCAGACGTACTTTCCACTCTTCATGAACTCCCGCCTCAACGAACTTCGCTTCCATCTCATGTATCCAACTCACGCATGTGTCACGGTCTCCTGCGAATTTGCGCGGAGGATTTCCTAAGAATTTCCTGTAGGCCGCAACTCTGACATGGGTACTTCGTTCAAGCCCAGGAGTAACAGAACGCACAGGAATGGCACGGAGAGCGCTCCTCTTCCAGTTGATCGAACGATGATTCCTTCCGTCTCCACATGCTGGTGCATCGCCGGTTGATGACATCTACGAGGGATTTTAAGGAAAGAAGTCAAACAACAAAAATATTGTTTGAATGAAATGAAATGGCTATTAAGATAATATAAATTTTTGATCGAACAAAAACAGGATCGAAAGGTTTAAGAATTTCATTAGTGAAATTGGTTAAGGATTTAGTAGATGCCCTCACTTCGTATAGTTTGGTACTTCTTTAGCATTTCACTTCTCGAGAGTTAAGTTTATTATTTCGATTTTTATATCCGAGGATAGTTGTTAGTTTCAGTCAGTCACATCAGCAAGTAGCAAGCATACGATGGTTAGCGTATTTTATTTTTAGGGTAGTAGTTCGTTTATTTACAAAGGTCGGTCCTTAAGGTTTCTACCCATTCTCACTTTTAAAGCGTTCTAAGTTATTATTTTAGCGGTCTAGAGATTTCTAATTCATTATTTGATCCTATTAGTCTATGCCTGACATATATATTAATATGTATGTCTGGCCCAGGTGTCGTCTCGCTATGTGAGATAACTTTAAGTTACTCACGGTCGCAAGACGACTCGATAATTAATCAGCAACAACCTGGTTTTTCGTGACTTTAATTAAACTAAGGCGGAAAATTAATTAAGTCTATATATTACAAAACCAGCTATTAATCGTAATAAAACTCTAAATACATAGTACGAGTTTAGAATAACAGAGTATAAGTTTGATTACATCCTCTCAAGCGTACAAAATAAAGAAGGTAAACTCTCCCCAGTATTCAATGGCGTTAGTCTCGGGGTACCTGCATTAAACTCTCATCATTTTCCCGCACACTCTTTCGACACATGCAATTCTAAAACATATGCATTATAAAAGAAATAAATAACTAAAACAAATAGCAAGTAGACATGTAACACATAAGGAAAGCATGATGATTCAATCATGAGTATAAATCCAATCACGTAACATAACAACACTCATAGATAATCATTCTCAGTAAATCGCACTTCAACACTCATAACCAAGTCATTCAGACAATTATCAAACAAACAAGGAAATACATTCAACATGTGATAACAAATGAGTCTTCGTTAGTAAGGCGGAATCATGCAGACCTCATAAGCATCCGCGCAATAGCCGACAGGGCCAACATAACTTGGACATGGCTGACAGGCTAGAGATATCTAAGGTAATAAGGACGATTCAATCCCTTGTCTAATGTATGCATACTATAGATAGGATCGTAGCATACTCGCCCATCGAGTAAGTAGTCACCTAATAATACGACTATCACCAGAGACGGGTACCCCCGGATGGGGCTGGCTTTTCCACTTACCATATATGGGCCCACGGAAATATCAAGGATGCCCTATCCCTAGGGTTGTATATACCGTGCCAAATAACAATCTTAAATCGTTAAATCGCCTCAAGTAACTCGGGAGGAGCCCAAGCCCCCATATACAGCTACCTCGCTAACTTCGAATTTCAAGAGTCGCGACATGGCGAACAATCCAAGTATTTTATTCAAGTATTTCATTTTCTCAATTTCTTATTTCCTCGTTCATTCAAAATAGGTGGCAATTCTGTAACTTAAATATATCGTCTAACTTTGTATAATGAAATTTTAGTTCTAGCAGTTCTTCAGGTAAACAAAACACACAGAAAGACTTAATGATTTATTTTGAGTCCGTTCGTAAATTTTGAATATTTTCACTATTCATTATTTTACTATTCATTGTATTTTCTATTCATCGTATTTACTATTCATCGTATTTACTATTCATCGTATTTACTGTTCATCGGATTTTATAATGATTCGTATTTTTGTATTTCAGATTTGTGTATTTTTATACGTATGCGTATTTTTATACTTCGTATTTTATTCGTATTTTATACGTACATGTATTCTTATACTTAGTGTATTTTCTATACTTAGTATTTATTATTATATTTTTATACTTAGTATTTTTATACCTTAAGATATTTTATTTGATTAAGTTAAGTGATTTAGTTAATGTAACTAGATTTTCTAATTATTTAGTTTCTTTTTAATTTTTATACTTAGGTTTTCTAAAACAAAACTAGATATTTTTCCTAAGTGTCAAATTGTAGTTTTATTTCTTAAGTATAATTCTAGTTTCAAAGTTGTTAAGTTCGTTTTGTATTTAGTGATTTGAAATAATATTTTGAAAGTAAAAGTCGGTTACGTTTAGTCATATACCTAACTAACATTTTAGCGGTTTCTATTTTTGGCGAGGTTGTCGTAGTTCATTTTAAAATAGTCCGTATGTCCATATCCAAATTTAAGCATAGGTAGTAACACTCGAGATGGTTCATTTTAATACGTGTAACGTTTATTTTAATCGGTTTCGTTGATTCTTTTTATTAACAATTCATTATACAATCTAATATAATCCTAATTATTAATCAATCAATCAATAAGGATCCATATATTATGAGTTTTAAAAAAACGACTTTTAAAAACTTCTGATAAAAGGAGAATTGGGCGATTAGGGTTCTACGCGATATGGCAAGGAACTCTAAAAACTCAAAAATCCTCAAGAAAAATCGATCAAAACAAAAACTTTCCTTCTCTCATACTTCAGATCTTCGGTTAGATGTCTCCCAGAAACGTGCTGTTCCCTCCTCGAGCAATGCTAAGCAGAGGAATATGAATGATATTGTTGGTGTTGCTCCTTTGGACCTGAATGATATAATCAGTGGTGACGATCAATCTGAGCCGGAGATGGAGGTGTCTGACCCTCAGGATGCTGGTGGTTGGTCGACGGTGAGTAAGAAAGCGCAGGTGGGTAACGCCATGTTGCAATTGACAGACGAGGATGTTCAAGGTGAGATTGAATATTGGGCGAATGCGGTTGTGTGCTATGTGATGGGTGGTAACCCGCCTTGGGAACTTCTTTCGGGGTTTGTTAAGCGCATTTGGGGTCAATATGAATACACGAAGATTTCTTTCCTACCTAACGGAGTATTTCTGGTACGATTTCCTTCCATTGAAATTAGAGACAAAGTTCTTGCTCAGGGATTCCCTGTCTTTGATAAGAAGCCGGTGGTGATCAAGCCTTGGGATGCTACGACTCCTCTGACTAAGGAGACTGTTCAGGCTGTGCCTATCTGGGTCAGATTGTGTGGGTTGGGATTGAAATTTTGGGGGGAGAAATCTTTGGCGAAGATTTCTTCTTTAATTGGTAAATTTGTGAGGGCTGACTTGGCTACTATTGAGAAGATCAGACTTGGTTATGCTAGATTGCTAGTGGAAGTCAAAGTAGGCCAGAAATTCCCGTCTTCAATTTCTTTTTTGGATGAGAAGGGTAAACTGGAGTCCATCATGGTGGAGTATGATTGGAAGCCTGAGATTTGTAGTGGATGTAAGAATGTTGGTCATTTAGTGGAGAATTGTAGGAAGGGAGGTGGAAAGCCACCGGTGACGAAAGTGTGGCAACCTAAACCTGCGCCTGTGAAGCCAGTACCTGTAACTGTGCAGCCTGTGATTTCTCAATCAGTGGGTGCTAAAGAGAAGAGTGTTGAACCTCGGGGTAAGGCTGTTGTTACTCAGAATCAAGAGGTGGTTAGTCCTATTGTTCAGATTATGAGACAAGAGTTTGCAACTCCTGTAATGAACTCTTTTGCTCAGCTTTTTGCAAGTAATGAAGTGATTTTTGGTGAAGGGGCGTCTTCTTCTAAGGGAGTGGATGTCAATGGATAACATTGGGTGTTGGAATGTTAGAGGAATGAATAAGACGTCTAAGCATGCTGATATTAGGTCTTTTCTGAATAAGAATAAAATTGGCTTCTGTGGTTTAGTTGAGACGAAGATTAAGAGTCAGGATTTTATAGGAGTTCTTAATAAGCTTGGGAATCAATGGAAGGGTATTAATAATAATGTCCATCATAGTGGTGGTAGAGTCTGGTGCATCTGGGCTCCTCAGGTGTTTACTGTTCAACTTCATTGTGCTTCATCACAACAGATTACATGTATCGTACAAGATATTGGGACTCAGGAACTTTTTCTTATCAGTGTTGTCTATGGGTTTAATTCTCTGGAGGATAGGAAGGAGTTATGGCGTGATTTGAATGATGTGAAGGATTTCTGGCAGGGTCCTTGGCTTATCTGTGGCGATTTTAATGCTCTATTGCATCTCAATGAAAGATTGGGAAGTGTGGTGTCTTTGAATGAGGTCCAAGATTTTAGAGACTGTGTTGCGTATTGTGAAGTGGTGGATATTCCTTCAAAGGGTGTTTTTTACACTTGGAACAATAAGCAACTAGGAACAGATAGGGTTTACTCCAGATTGGATAGATGTTTGGCAAATGATCAGTGGATGAGAATGTATCCAGCTGCGTATGCTTATTTTCTTAATGAAGGCACTTTTGATCACTCACCTATGGTATGCTATAGGCATGTACAAGCTCAAAGAAGTAAGGTTTCCTTTAAATATTATAACATGTGGGGGAGTGATCCTGAGTTTTCGAATCTGGTTGCTTCTGTGTGGCAGAAGCATATCTCTGGGACTCCTATGTTTGTTGTAGTTAAGAAGCTTAAGCTACTAAAAGGGGTGTTGAAACAGTTGAATAGGGTAAAGTTTGCTGATGTTGAACAGGCTCACGAGGTTGCTCAGATGGCAGTGCTTGATATTCAACAGAAGCTTCAGACTGACCCATTGAACCACGCTCTGTTGTGTGCAGAGAGATCTGCTTTGTCCCAAGTTCATATTCTCAAGCAAGCCAGGTGGAAGTACTTGTGTCAGAAAGCTAAGATTGAGTGGTTAAGAGAAGGGGATGAGAACACAGCGTTCTTCCATAATCATATAAAGGAGAGGCATTACAGAAACAAAGTTCTTCAAGTGCGAGATATGAAGGGTAGGATGTGCACTGAGGTGGATGAGATTGAAGCAGCGTTTGTCGATTATTATAAAACGCTCCTTGGCAGTAATCAGAAAACTCAGCATGTTCATAAGAGAGTGGTTCAGTCTGGTAAATGTGTCTCCTCAGTTCATATGGGGAAGCTTCTGAGGCCGGTTTCTGATGCGGAAATCAAGGCTTGTTTATTCTCTATTCCTTCTAATAAGTCTCCAGGTCCTGATGGGTATAACTCGCAATTTTTTAAAGATGCTTGGAAGGAGGTAGGTGATGAGGTATGCGCAAGAAGAAAAGATTTTCTTACATGGACAAACTTTCTAAACAACAGAATGCTACAATTATTAGTCTCATACCTAAAGTACAATGCCCTAGCTCTGTTCTGGAGTTTCGTCCCATTGCTTGTTGCAATACAATCTATAAATGTATAGCAAAATTATTGTGCAACAGATTGGGAGAAGTCTTACCTGATATCATCAGTGTAAATCAAGGTGGGTTCATCAAAGAGAAACATTGCGAGAGAATATCCTGATTTGTCAAGATTTGGTGAGATTGTATACAAGGAAATCAGCGTCTCCAAGATGTTTGATTAAGATTGACTTGCGGAAAGCGTATGACTCGGTGGAATGGGCCTTCCTGTTTCAAATGATGACAGCTCTCGGTTTCCCTCAGACTTTCGTTGGATGGATTTCTGAATGCGTCACAAGTCCTACATATACGTTGGCTATTAATGGAAGCTCTTTTGGTTTCTTTCAAGGAAGAAGAGGGTTAAGGCAGGGGGATCCTCTGTCTCCTCTTTTGTTTACCATATGTATGGAATATTTATCTCGTATTCTTGAAGCTGTTGGAAGACAGGATGAGTTCAGATTTCATCCCTTGTGTCAAAGCTTGAAACTGAACCATCTGATGTTTGCAGATGACTTATTGCTCTTTTGCAGAGGCGATGTTCAGTCTATCATGATGCTTTTACGAGCCTTCTCTTCTTTCTCTGTGGCGTCTGGCCTTCAATTGAATAGGGAGAAGTCTGATATATATTTTAATGGTATGAAGGTAGGTGATATGGAGGATATAATGCAAGTGTCTGGATTTCGAAAAGGCCAATTCCCTTTCAGGTATCTTGGTGTGCCTATCTCGTCCAGGAAGATTAGCATGGCTGATGGTATGAAGCTTATAGACAAGATTACGAGCAGAATTCGGAGCTGGGGTGCTTCTCATTTGTCTTATTCTGGTAGACTGGTGTTGACACAGTCTGTTCTAACTAGCTTGCATACTTATTGGATGAATGTGTTCTTGATCCCTACAGGTATTATCAACAGAATTGAGAGTATTTGTAGAAATTATTTGTGGCTAGGAAAGGATACTTATGATCATGCTCCTAACGTAAGTTGGGATGAGTGTTGCTGGCCAAAGGAAGTAGGAGGGCTGGGTTTGCGTAATTCTTTAGCTTGGAACAAAGCATTGCTGGGTAAATACATTTGGTGGATTGAGAAGAAGCGAGACCATCTTTGGGTGAAATGGATTAACCACGTCTATATGAAAGGGCTGCCCTGGACTTCTTATTCTCCTCCGTTGGATTGTGCTTGGTCGTGGAAAAAGATTGCCCATTGTATGAAGACGTTTAGCTCAGGTATGTCTTCTCCTTGTTTTAATGAAGAATACTCGGTTAAGGAAGCCTATCAATGGCTAAGGGGCGAGAAACAGAAAGTGCCCTGGAGATATGTTTGCTGGAATGCAATGAATGATCCTCGGTGCTCTTTTATCTTTTGGGAGTACAAGCTTGGGAGACTCTTCACCTTTGATAGACTCACAAAGATGGGATATATTGGAGATGCTAAGTGTGTGTTGTGTGGTATTGCTCTTGAAACTCACTCTCACTTGTTCCATGATTGTACTTTTGCTGCAATTTGTTGGTCAGAACTTTGTCGACTGTTGGGTGTCAACATTTCGCCTGGAAACATTGAGCTCTGGTGTCACAGAGGCAATCGGCTGTCAAAGCTTGTGCGTAATGTCGTGGCAGCTTGTGTGGTGGCAGTTATCTATAACATTTGGATTGCGAGGAATACAGCTCGATTCGATCATGTAGTTCCTCATCCTAGATGGTTGGTTAAATGTGCCTTAGATGTTGTTATTACTCGCTTCAAGGTGAAAAACAAATCAATATTATCAATGTCCGATAGTAGTTGGTTGAGTAAGTTGTAATTGAGTGTGATGTATCCTATCTTTTAAGTTGTAACGGGTTTATTATTAATATACTTACATTTTCCCAAAAAAAAAAAAAAATTATTAATCAATTTTAGTGACTAAGTGATAAATTCATTTTGACCAAAATTTACCCAATTATAGGGTGGATGCCGTGGCCCTTTATACACTACACTATTTTATTTCTCTTTTTTTTTTTTTTTTTTTTTATTAATAATTCATTACTTTAACTAATTAATTTATCTAAGTGATAAAATAAAAAGTGACAAAAATCATTTTGGTCCAAAAATACTCCTAAGGCCGTGGCCTTCATATACTTAGCAATTTATTTTCGTTTTTCCAATTTAATCGGTTTTTGACTTAAAGTTTTTATATACTAATTATTTAAATTATACTAAAGCGATTTAACTAATTTACGATTTTCACTAATTATTTTATTTCATTTATGAATAGTGATTTTGTGACACTTTATTTTTCTAACTTTTATAATTTAGTGATTTAGTCTATTTAACTTATATATTCATTATTTCACTTAATCACCAATGTATTTAAACAACAATTAAATAAAACTTACGAATATTATGAATCAAAATAGGCATACATATGATGAACACATGAATATGTGATGAGTTTCTAATATTTTTCATATGAACATCATTTAGTCAAATTTTCATATGTTTATATAATTTTCTCAAATTTTTCATACAAGTCTAATTTAACTAAACTAATCATAATATGTTATTTAGAAAAATTAAAACTAAAAATTGGTCCATTTTATTCAAGAAAACCGTGTATATGTATGTTTATGTTCAAAATTTTATTTTTGATTTTTATACTTCTAATTCAACAACTAACTTACTTTATATCATTTATGTATTTAACATATGTGAAAATCATATACAAATATTAACACACATAACTAAAAATCATTTAAACACATGAATAACAACAAAAGTTCAAGAACACACATAAACACATTAAAACATTTGAATTTCATAACAATTTCATTTTAAGTCCTAAACATAAACTAATTATATTTTCATGTACATCTTATCCTCAGTATTTTAAGCATGCAATTTACAAAAATTAAAACGAAAAATTAGGCAAAAATAAGGGTGAATGCCGTGTGACATATATGTGAACAATATATTTTATTTTTCGATTTTTGTCTTCTAATTTAACATGTGATACTTGTGTGACATAAAATCATACATACAAATCAAATCATCACTTAGGAAAAATAACACATAATCAATTTCGAGGCGCTTATCACATAAGTGTGCGGGAAGCACCTTGATTTGGTTAGTGAAATAAAATCCTAGCAATTATCGGGATCGATAATATGGTCAAAGATACTAAGATCGATGGCTCCACCTTGCTCCTCTTCTTTGGAAAGATTAGTACGTACAAATGAAACATAAACTAAGTTAGTAATTATTTAAAGTAAGCTATACTAAAATTTCAAGTGTAGTATCATTTTTATTTTTATGTGGTGAGTAGATTTTAATTAATTTGTTTTGTGTTCAAAAATAATTACAAGTAAAAGAGGAAGTGATTACTAATTAAAATGGTGGAGAAATGACTTAAGTGCTTAAGAAAATTTAAAGACAAGAATGAAAGTTTAAGGAAGAAATGAAATGAAGAGGATGAAGATCATAAGAATGTGGAGGATGAGGATGAGTTTGCTCTTACTAAGTATTTGAGTAGTCTTTTTATTTAGAGGGAAAAGAATTAAAGTGGTTATGAGTTTGAGTGGAAAATGAGAGAAATACTTAGTGTGTTTTTCTTTTGTGTTTGTATGAATGAGATTTGTAGTAGTAAAATGTGTAGTAATAAAAAGAATGTAGTAGTAGTGGATGTATAAGTTAGAGTGGAAAATGAGAGTGCTAGTAGTTGTATACTTGGTAATACATGGTGTGTGTGCATAGTAGTTAGGATGCATTTGTGTTTGGACAAGCATTTACAATTAAAGTAAACTAACTAAACTAAGTGATGATCAAAAAGAATAGATGTGTAAGGCATGCTCGTAAGAGTGTAAGAATGGAAGAGCATGTGTGTAAGAAGGGTAAGAGCATGCTTGAATAATAAGTGAGACAAGTGTGTAGGAAAAGCAAAAGGAAGTGGAAGAGACAATGTTGAGCATTGAAGCTCCAAAATCTCGGCCAAAAGCAAGTTCCATGGCCCGATTTTTCGTTTTTTAAAATTTTCGATTTGCGCGTACGTGAAAAGTCTCGAAATAAAATATACGGTCTTAAAATGGTGTTTCGAGATAGCATCGAAAATAAGAATGAAAATAATCTTCTAAAGGTGATCAAAACAAAAATTGGGTTCAAAGTCCTCGAATTTCTGATTAAAATTTACTAATCCGAAATACATATTTTTTTGGTCGAAAGTTATCGATTTAAATAATTAAGATCAACCGTCAAAGCGTTTATCAGTTTAAATTAAGTTTGACTCAAAATTTCGATAGTTTCTAAGAAGTGCTAGTTAAAAGAAGTTGGAAAAGTAGTTAGATGAAAAGGAGAATGCTTTATTAAAGAATAAACAAAATGATTATGTTTTTAAACTAAATTAGTTTCTTTGCAATTATTCTCTAGCTAAATTAGTTTCATATTAAGTTTTTTACATTATGTGTCATTGAATTTGGATGAGGTTGTTTGGTGATTTAGTCACCAATTATTTCGGCTAGGTGGGCCCCATTTGGCCTCGTTTTGCGCGCCGAAATTTGTCGTTGGAAAATTTGTCGTCGATTCGTCATTTTATTTATTGAGTTCGAATACGTAAAAAAAAAATAAAGTTCAAATTCGAAGTATATCAAAATGGTTTTAATTTAGGTGTGCTGAATTGTAGTGTATTGTAATTGTTGATTTGAATTTCAACGACGAGAAAATTTAAAAGGGTCCAATTTTATTTGAAAATCGAAAGTGTACGAAATTGAATTTTATGAATAAAAGATTTCACTTTTATTTTTATGAATAGTAAACTAGGCTTGACCATTTTAAAATTTGAAAGACGGTAAAAGTTTTGTGTTGACTTTTATGAAATTTTGAAATGTGTTTCTTTTTGAATTCTGGATATAATGCAACAAACTTTATTTTTCAAAATTTTTATATTTGAACTTAGGAAATTTTGTATTATTTGGCGAAAAAAATTCAGACGCATTTTTATTAAAAGGAAAAAGGATGAATTTAGTTGAAGGAATTAAATTCTTTTATAAAATTGTGCTATAAAAACACGGGGTGTTACAATAATTTCATTTTGTTCAAATTTAGTCAATTTAAGGTGGAAATGCCGTGTATATTATATATGTCAAAATTGGTTTATTTCTTTTAATTTCTTAATTCTAACTTAGTAACTAATAATTAAATTATTTAAACAATAAACTAAAAAGTGATAAAAATAATTTTAACTCTAAAATTGGCCTTAAATGCCATGGCCATAGATGGTGGTGGTCAAGTTTTCATTTTTTTCAATTTTTATCGGTTTTTAGCTTAAAGTTTTTATATTCTAATTATTCTAATTATACTAAAATGATTTAAGCTAAAATGAAATTTTACTAAAAATTTCATTTGATTTATGAATAGTGTTTTTCAACACTTTAATTTTCTAACTTTTTATTCTTAATGATTTAGCTAGTTTAATTTATATAGTTGTTAATATAATAACTTATTAGTTAATAAAAACAACAAATAATAACAAACATAAAATAATCAAGAATCAAAATGTGCAACAAAATGAAGAACACATGAACAACATGAAGAACACACATGAACATGAAGAATACCAAAAATAAAGTCAAGAACACATTTTGCACATCTTTCACTTAATAATTTATTTTTCTAATTTAATTTTTTTACATGATAACATCCATTTTAATACCACTTAACACAACATATTATTTACAAAAATTAAAAGTGAAAATTTATTTAAATTAAGGGGGAAAACCATGAGTAGTGATGTGTATGTATAAATTTTATTTTCAATTTTTATTCACTTTAAACTCATTGTTAATTTTTAACATAATTTTTATATGTGATTACAATCACAACTAAAACTCATATAAGCTTAAAAACAATATGAACAATAATTTAAAGTACTCAAAATAATTAAACTAAACATGATTTCATAAAACTACAACTTATCTATTATCAATATTACTTATTTATTATCATTTTATTATACTTCACAAAACATACAAATACACATAAATGATGTTTAACATATTTTAACATAAAAATCATACTCATAAAACATATAATAAAAATCAAATTAATTTTAAAGGAGACTAATATGAGAAATAACTAGTCACCTTAAATTAGATGTTAATCGTCGAGGGATCTAAAATAAATTTTAGACCCGGAATTTCTTCACTCATAATACCCATATACTTCACCCAAAAATCCTTGCAAGTTAGCTTCTAAAATACCCACTAATTATACTAGAACACTTAGGAATTATTAGGATAATATTATAGATTTTATTTAAGAGGTTTTAGGAAGAAAAATGGAAAAATAAAAGAGAGAAAATGGAGGAGAGTAGCTCTGTCCAAGAGGAGAAAGAAGAGATGAGTTTTGCTCTCAAAAATAATGAGGATAAGTTGTAGTAATAAGTTGTGTGTGTATGTATTGTATTGTTGTTGTATTTTGTATTTTTAGAAAGTATAAACATTAGATTTAAATAAGTTAAATTAGACCT
This sequence comes from Dianthus caryophyllus, assembly GCA_023091065.1. NCBI lineage: Eukaryota > Viridiplantae > Streptophyta > Magnoliopsida > Caryophyllales > Caryophyllaceae > Dianthus > Dianthus caryophyllus. The sequence goes on from CM041524.1 coordinate 27,111,065, forward strand.
GGCAAACAGGTCGTGTCGTGTTCGTGTTCGTGTCACGTATAAATGGGTCACTCACCCCTCAACCCAAACCCGACCCAATTAATAAATAGGTCATTAGTGCTTGACCCAAACCCAACCCGTTTATATTTTAAATGACCTGACTTGACCTGTTTAACCCATTTAAATAAATAGGTTAAATTTTAACCCGCTCGACCTGTTTGACCTATTAGACCTGTATAACCCATTTAAAATTTTTAAGCATTAAAACACCACAAATAACTCAATAGTCAAAATCAAAATTTTAAAGAAAGAAATATTTTGTTACTCCGTAATCTTTTATTTTGATTTTTGAATTTCAGAGGAAAAAAAAAGTATAATAGTATTATATATGGGTTAAATGGGTTATCGGGTTAACCTACCCGTTTAACCCATTTAATTTAATAGGTCTTTCGTGTCAGATTCGTGTCTGAAAAGCTTGACCCAAATCCAATCCATTTATATTTCGTATCGGGTTCGTGTCAACCCACTTACTTAAATGGGTCATCACATTGTGACCCAAACCCATTTATTTCGTGTCGGGTTCGTGTCGTGTTTTCGTGTCGTGTCACTTTTTGCCAGCTCTAAGTTAAATACATGAAATGATGAAAGTGTGTAAGGTGTGTAAGTGTGTAAGAGAGCATGCTTGTGTGTGTAAGAGAGCATGCTTGTGTGTGTAACAGAAGAAAGAAATGGAAGAGGATTAACTTGTAGGAGTATATAAGGGAGGAATGAAAATTTGGCCTTCGAAGTGATTGCAGAAAATTTAGTTCAAGCTAGGCAGATCCGACGGCTACGAAAATAGCGTCATTAAATCCGTCTCGAAAAGTTATGTGGTTTAGGCTTTTGTTTCGCTCAATTCCGAGTCCGTATGATCACTTTTCGGACCTCGAAAGTTAGGCCCTAAATGTTTATACGGGTTACATTAAAAACAAAAAGGAAATTAGTTTGTTAAATAATGTTAAATGTAAATTAACAAAATGATGACCTATTTTATGTAGAGTAGAAAAATGAGGTCTTGTGTGTGGAAATGAAAGTAGTAGTAATTGTGTATGTATTGTATTTTGTATTTAGAAATTATAAACTTTAAATTTAAAATACATAAATACAAGCAATGATGAAATGAAAGGTTGTGTAAGTAATGTTGCATGCATGTGTAAGAGGAGCATGCATGAGTGTAAGAGAAAATGGGCATGTGTAAGAGGAGCATGCTTGTATGTAACACCCCGTGTTAATTTAAGTTAATTATAATTAGGAAATCAATAATTAATCATCCTCGCTCACTAAATTTCCTAAAACAATACACTACAATCATTTTTGCACCTAAACTAAAACCATTTTGAATTGCTTTGAATTTGAACTTTATGTTTACATTTTCAAACTCGATAAATCAAATGGAGAATCCTCGACAATTTTCTCAACGGCAAATTTTGGCACGCAAATCGAGGTCAAACATTGACTAAAGGGCCAAGCCACCTAAATGTGATTTAGTCACCTAATCCTGTATTAAATATAATTACGCATAATCCAAACCTAATTAAAGTAGCTTAAGCTTAATCATATTGATTATTACTAACACAACATATAATAATAATATCAAATTACTATTCCACTTTGATTTAACTAACACTTCCACTAAAACTCGATATATTGAGTTACACTAAGCCTAAACTGATAAACTTTTTGACGTTTAAGCATAATGATATAATTCAGTAACATTCCACGAAAAAAATATATATTCCGATCAAACAAGATTTATTTCAAAGTTTCGAGGATCCTAAGGCCAATTTTTGTTTTGATCACCCTTCAACGTTTTTCTTCATTTTTATTTTCGATCTTACTTCGAACCATCATTTTAAGACTATATATTTCATTCGGGACTTTACACGTGCGCACAAGTCGAAGATTTCAAAAACGAAAAATCGGGCCAAGTGACCCATGTCTTGGCCGAGATTCTTGAGCTACAAGCTCAACATTGTCTTCCCTTTTTCCTTTTGCTTTTCCTACACAATGGTTCCCTTGTCTCAAGCATGCATTCCACTCTTACACCCATGCCTTCCACTCTTACACACATGGTCTCCTTGTCTCAAGCATGCATGCATTTTCCTTACACAAGCTTACAACTTACATACTACAACTTACATGATACAAAAAAAATAAAACACAACTACTACTACTACTACACATACACGGTCCAAACACAACACAAACACCAAATATTTCTAAGTCATTTCCTCTCTAAAATAAACTCAAACTCAAGAGCAATTAGTAAGCTTATTCATGTGCAACTTCAAGAACACCATCCTTCCACTTCTTCTTTTCCTTTAAATCATTTATTTCTTATTCCTTAAATCATTCAAGTTCATAAATAAATCTTTCATTAGTTATGTTAGTAATCACATCCTCTTCATGCTTATATTTATTTAAGAATATGAATCAAATTAATTAAAATACAACCATCACCTAAACATAAAATACTACAACACTTTAAAATTTTAGTTTAGCTAGTTTAGTTTTAAAATAAGTTACTAACTTGTTTATTTCATTCTTATGTACCTCTCCTAACCAAAGACGAGGAGCAAGGTGGTGGAGTCGATCTTAGCCAATTCGATCATATCGTTGATCCCTAATAACTGCTAATCTATTTCACTCATAACCTAACTAAGGTGCTTCCCTCATTACATTTATATGATAAGCGCCTCAATTTGATTATGTGTTTTTATTTTTGATGCATGTATGGTTTTATTATATCACCTAGTATTCATATGTTAAATTAGAAGACAAAAATCGAAAAATGAAATGTGTTGCTCACTTACAAACCCCTCGGCATTCCCTCTTATTTGTGTCTAATTTTTCGTTTTAATTTTTGTAAATTGCATGCTTAAAATGCTAAGACTAATATGTACATGAAAATATAATTAGTTTTTGTTTAGGATTTAAAATGAATTTGTTATGAATTTTTAGGTGTTTTAAGGTATTATGTGTGTTCTTGAATGTTAGTTGTTATTCTTGTGTTTGGATGATTTTATTTACGTGTGTTAATGTTTTGTTATGTTTTCCACTTATGATTAAATACATAAATAATATAAGATAAGTTAGTTGTTGAATTAGAAGTATAAAAATCAAAAATCAAAATTTATGGACATATATATATATACACGGCCAAATTAAATAACATGGACCAATTTTTAGTTTTAATTTTTCTAAATAACATATTATGATTAGTATAGTTAAATTAGACTTGTAGGAAAAATTTGAGAAAATTATATAAACATATAAAAATTTGACTAATCGATGTTCATCTCAAAAGTATTAGGGTTCTTCAAATCACCATGTGTTCTTCATTTATATAGTTAGTTTGATTCATAATTTTATAAGTTTTTAGTTATTTATTGTTTATGTTTACTAGTTTAAATCACTTTAAGATAATATGAATAATTAGTATATAAAAACTTTAAGTTAAAAACCGATAAAATTAGAAAACGAAAATAAATGGTGTAAGTATAGTAGGCCACGGTTTTGGGTTGATTTTTAGACCAAAAATGATTTTTCCACTTTTTATTTTTATCACTTAAGTAAATTAAATAGTTAAAGTAATGATTTATTAATAAAAACAAAAAGAAATAAATGGCTAACATACATAGACCACACGACATTCACCCTTAAAATGGGTCAATTTTAGTCAAAATAAATTTATCACTTAGTCACTAAAATTGAATAGTAATTAGATTTATATTTGTTTATGTATTAAACCGTTAATAAAAAGAATCAACTAAACCGATAAAAATAAACGTTACACGTATTAAAATGAATGAAATCGAGTGTTACTACCTATGCTTAAATTTGGATGTGGACATACGGACTATTTAAAATGAACTACGACAACCTCACTAAAAATGGAAACCGCTAAAATCTTAGTTAAGTATACGACTAAATTTAACCAAGTGTTACTTTTGAAATGTTATTAAAATTGACCAAGTACAAAATGAACTTAACAACTTTGAAATTAGATTTCATACTTAAGTTAAAATCGAGTTTCACATTTAAAATAAATTCTCAAATCGCTAAATACAAAACGAACCTAACAACTTTAAAACTAGAATTTTGTACTTAGATTATATTAAGTTTTACCTCCGAAATCAACTTTTCAAATCACTAAATACAAAACGAACCTAACGACTTTGAAACTAGGATTTTATACTTAGAAAATAAAATTTAGCTTTTACCTCTAAAATCTCCTAAATATAATAGAAATACTAAGTAAAAGAAAACATAATAAAAATACTAGTATAAAGGAAATAAAATAATAAATACTAAGTATAAGAATACATATACATCTAAAATACGAATAAAATACGGAGTATAAAAATACGATAAATACGAATACGAAAATACGAATACGTATAAATACGAGGAATAGTAAATACGAGGAATAGTAAATACGATGAATAGTAAATACGATTGAATAGTAAATACTATGAATAGTAAAATAATGAATAGTGAAAAATATTTAAAAATTTACGAACGGACTCAGAATAAATAATTAAGTTTTTCTATGTGTTCTATTTTACCTGAAGAACTGCTGTTACAAAAATTTCATTATACAAGTTCGACGTTATATTTATATTACAAGTTAGTCATTATTATTATTATTTATGAACGAGAGAATGAGAATTTGAGAAAAACGAACTACTTGAATAAAATACTAGGATTGTTCGCCATGTTGCGACTCTTGAAATTTGAAGTTAACGAGGTAGTCAGATATGGGGACTTGGGCTCCCTCCCTGAGTTGCCCAAGGCGATTAACAATCTTGAGATTTCTTTTCGGCGCGGAGTATCAACCTCAGGGATGGGGCATACTTGATATTACCGTGGGCCCATATAGCAGTAATTGGAAACGCCAACCCCATCCGGGGGTACCCGTCAGTGGTGATAGTCGAACTTTTTCGTCGGTGATACCTTTTGAATAGCGAATAAGTATGATCCTCGATAGGTAGTGTATGCATACATTAGACAAGGGATGTAGCCATCTTTATTACCTTAGATATCTTTAAGCCTGGCAGTCATGTCCAAGTGATGTTGGCCCTGTCGGCTACTGCACGGATTATGTCTGGATGCTTCCGCCTTACTAACGAAGATTCATTTGTTATCACATGTTGAATGCATTTCCTTGTTTGTTTGATGATTATTTGAATGACCTGGCTGAGTATTGGAGTACGATTTGTTGAGTACGATTATTTGTGAGCGTGGTTGGTTATTTGATTGGTTTATACTCGTATTGAATCATCATGATCTCCTTATGTGTTTTAATTGCATACTTGCTACTTGTTTTCCTTGTTTATTTATTATTCATTATTTATACTGCATATTGCTTTAGAAGCTGCATGTATCGAAAGAGTGTCTTGCGGAAAATGATGAGATGTTAATGCAGTACCCGAGTCTTGACCGTTGATCTATCGTGATCAAGGCCTTATTTTGCAATCTATTTTGAGAGAAATTGTAATATAAATACTGCTTTAACCTTAAACTCTTATCATGAATATTGAGTTTGTAAGACGTTAATGTGGTTTGTAATATATAGACTTAATTAATTTTCCGCCTTAGTTTAATTAAAGTCACGAAAAACCAGGTTATTCTGATTGATATCGAGTCGTCTTGCGGCCGTGAATGACTTAAAGTTATCTCACATAGCGAGACGACACCTGGGCCAGACATTCATATCATATGTCAGGCATAGACTTATAGGATCAAATAATGAATTAGGAATCTCTAGATCGCTAAAACAATAACTTAGATCGTTTTAAAATGTGAGAAAGGGTAGAATCTTAAGGACCGACCTAATAATAATAAACCAGTTAGACGAGCGATAGAACCTTAACTTCATGATTGTTTACTTGCTATTTGCTCTATGGCTAACTCTAGTCTGACAAAGGCCCTTAGGATGACGTACTACAGTTCCTCCCGTAACAATCTACCACAACGTCCACCGATGATGCCACGAGATGCATATATATGTAACCATTCCCACGTCATAGAGCAATACGTGGAAGCTAACGGGATCTCGACGACTGCATCTTACCACACCAGGGGCATTGGCCTGGGCCTGACGATTGAGAGCTTTCACCCGTACGACGAGTTTTGGACACCACTAGGATGGCAACTCCTCCTGGATTACGATCGATATATGGATCGCATGTGTCACCCCGACCCACTTCTGAGAGAGATGCAACCACCAGGGTGGATGGAGCACGAAGAACTACTTGAGAACTTGATGTATCAAGAATTGAGGCACGACTATCCTCCATTGCCAGTTGAACTACTCCCAGTCTGGGAGAGGGATCTCCTATCAGGGAGACTCTTCAGGGTCGCAAATCATATTTAGGGTCTTTGGACTCCAGATTGTAAAATATATGTAACCGACTTTTAACCATCCTAAGAACGATCTTAATATCGTCTTCTTTTCCTACGGCTATGGGTGTTGTGTTCGGATGTGACGTTTGGTGAACTTATGTATTATATTCCTTGAAATGTAATATTTTACCCATGTATATGTTTATATATATGGAGACGTTATGTTACTACCTAGTCATGTGCTTTTCTTAATTCATTATTTTAAAATTTTACATACATGTTGTACTTCCAAATCTCATTTAAATTACCTTATCTAAATTGATTTCAGATGAGACTACCATGCGGTAGAAGTACTCAATGGACACCAAAGGAGAAGGCCCGCAAGAAAGCCATCGAGGCCTCACGCGCGACGCCAACAATTGAAGGCCTGGAAGAGATCACAGGACTCGAGCAATGCGGAAGTCGACTGGAAGCCTAGGGCACTTAAGACTCCGTATATGGAACATCGAATTCCTGATCATCTCCGCCGATCCTCAGAATATCTGAGATGTGATCGAGCGTTCATGCAGGGAAACCTGAGACATTTGAGGATCAGTGGGACACTATACCCATGGATCAGAGTATGAATGCGAGGTTCTGGAACACGCCGTTAGAGAGGAATGGAAAACCTCCCTAGCATTTGCGTGCTCAGACGAGGAGGCCAAAGCATGGTGGAGACGACTACGCTCCCCGGCGATACTTGAGGGTGAGTACTACCTGAGCTGGGAGGATTTCAAACTCGGTTTGAGCGACATGACTTATGCTGTTAAGTATAAGTATAGCTCATGAGGAGGAGCATCGCTACCCAAAATTTGCCTAGGATTTAGGGCTAATCTTTTGTCATTCTCGATTCAATTTCATATCTCTTGAGAATGTATCTAAACTCTTATGTTATTTTGCTGAACTTATGTCTAAGTTTTCACCTTAGTTCATTTCATAGAGGATGTATTAGGAGGCTTGTAACGTTTTGATGTAAACCTTTTACATTATCAATGAAATGTCTTTTACCTTGCATGTTATATGATGTCTATCTTTGAACCACTCAAAATTTATACAAACCTTGTCGTTATTTTATTTTATTTTCGTAATGGATGCAAACAACTTAAACAACATGGATAACCCGAACTTCGCCCAACATTTCTTTGAAGAAGAAGCAAGGAGAAAAGGGTTCGAGGATGCAATTACAAAATTGCTCAAAATATGTATCAACATCAAGGCGGAAACAATCACTGCATTTGAGAAATTCTCCAAACACCGACCCCAAACATATTCTGCTCACAACCCCAGTCTTGACAGAGTGGATCAAGAGATGGAAAAGTTCTTTGGGCCAGGTAAGACACCACCGAACGAAATGGTGAACGTGGTAGCGTACTACACGAAAGGAGAGGCAAATAGTTGGTGGCGCCGATCAAAGCCCAATTTCCCTAAGGCTCTATAATCGAGTGAGTTTAAGACCTTGTTGGAAAACAAGTACTTTGGGGAAGAGTTGAAGTGGGATAAAGAAGAAGAGTTCAGGAATCTAACCCAGGGTGAAATGTCCCTACAAGCTTACACAGAAAAATATCGAGTCAGCCCAAGTTTGCTCCTAAGATATTGACTAGCGAAGAGGAACTCGCAACTCGTTACGCATTTGAGGCATGGACAATAACCTGAGGATAAACATGAGCGGATTCTACCGTAAGAACTTTGAAGCCTACGAAAGGCAACGTGTATCTGGGCACCCATCCAGAAGAGAGAAGCTGAGGAGAAGAAGAAGAAGAAGACGTTCACGCCCCCTGTGGCGAGGGCCAGTTTTATCCATAAACCCATGTTTGGTCGCCCGGGTTATCAGAAACAAGACAACCGCAATAAGAACCAAGGCAAGACTCATTTCTACAACCGCAATACCACTCCTTACGCCGCAAAGAACAACCCACAAATTCCCGGACCTCCGGCTTATCAGGCAAATCAGTGTCGCTTCTGCCGACAACCGAGTCACCCGGGGAAGCGTTGTAATGGGGAACAGATCGTGTGCTACTTCAGAAGGTAGTGGGACACAAGTCTAATGAGTGCCCAAAGAAGGGTGCTGCCGCTAAAGCAAATACTGACCACCGCCAGCCAGCTAGGGTTCAGGGACGCGTGTATGTCCTGGCCGAAGTCAAGAGGGTAATCGATGATATCATCGATGTTGACGCTATCACCGTAAATTTTTGGTTAACTCAGACTGCTTTCATTTTGTTTGATACCGAGCATCTTTATCTTTTATATCCTCAAAATTTATCAAACAATCCAAACTCACAAACCTGCACAAATCGTAACTAACATATCACTACCGGATGGTAAAAACATTCCTTGTTCTTCAAAATACAATAACGTAAAAATCTCGATTCACAACACGTAATTCTGTCAGATCTTGTATTGTTTGACCTTCCCGAGTTCGATGTAATTCTGGGAATGAACTGGCTAGCTCGTCATAACGCAACATTTAAATGCCACGACCAGAAAATCACTTTGAAAACTAACCAAGGGAAGGAAGTGTCATACCAGAGTTTTAAAAGGAAAGGAGGAGTGAAGTTAGTATCTGTACTCAAACTTCAGAGTATGGTGAGGAAGGGGCACCAGGTGTATTTTTGCAGCATTACTAAGGACGAGGACACCCTACGCGTGAAGATATCCCAATCGTGGAATGAATACCTGATGTTTTTCCAGACGTATTACCAGGTATGCCTCCTGCACGAGATGTTGAATTCTCGATCGACCTCATACCGGGCACGTCACCTATATCAAAGGCACCATACAGGATGGCGCCTGTCGAACTCCAAGAACTCAAGAAACAGTTGGAGGAGATGATTGAATTGGGATTCATAAGACCGAGTGTTTCACCTTGGGGTGCACCGGTACTCTTTGTAAAGAAGAAGGATGGGAGTATGAGGCTTTGCATTGACTACAGAGAACTGAACAAGGTGACAATCAAAAATCGTTATCCTTTGCCTAGGATAGACGATCTCTTTGACCAGCTCAAAGGAGCAGGAGTGTTCTCCAAGATTGACCTAAGGTCGATACCATCAGTTGCGGTCATGCAAAGAGGATATACAAAGGCGCTTTGGATCAAGGTACGGACATTACGAGTTCAAAGTAATGCCGCTCGCCTCACCAACGCCTCCAAAGCAGATTTATGGACCAAATGAACAGGACCTTTCACGAATATCTCGACATCCGTGTTGTCGTGTTCATTAGCGACATCCTAATCTACTCAAGGATAAAGAGGAACACATGAACACCTACACATTATCCTGAGCATCTTGAGAGATCATAAGTGGTATGCTAAATTTTCAAAGTGCGAATTTTGGCTAGACCAAGTGCCATTCCTAGGCCACGTAATCTCCAAAGAAGGGGCCGGGTAATGGTGGATCCAACCAAGATTGAAGCTGTCAAGGAATGGGTAGCACCAAAAACAGTCACCGAAGTCAGGAGTTTCCTAGGGTTGGCCGGCTATTATAGAAGATTTGTTCCTGACTTCTCAAAAATAGCCCGCCCAATGACTAAACTGCTACAAAAGGAATCAAAGTTCTTATGGAGCGACGATTGTGAAAAGGCGTTCCAAGAACTTAAGAAAAGGCTTACTCTTTGCTCCGCTTTAACCTTACCAATGACGGGGATGAATACGAAGTGTATAGTGACGCCGTCATTAAATGGTTTGGGATGCGTGCTTATGCAACAAGGGAAAGTAATAGCATACGCATCCGCACAACTTAAGGTGCATGAAAGAAATTACCCAACTCACGACCTAGAACTTGCTGCGATCGTGTTTGCCTTTGAAGATTTGGCGTCACTATCTCTATGGAGTCAGCATCAAATTCTACACCGACCACAAGAGCTTAAAGTACATCTTTACCCAGAGGGAATTGAACATGAGGCAGCGTAGGTGGTTAGAATTGATCAAGGATTACAAAATCGGGTTATTATACCACGAAGGAAAGGCCAACGTAGTTCTTGGCGACCGAGTCGTAAGGCAATACATACTGAACAACATTTGGGAAATACCCTCGGACATTACCCAAGACCTGAAAAGGCTGAGCTTGGATCTGGTACAGTCAGATGACGTTGACCTAAATGCAATGGTGGTAGAACCAGATTTATTCCATGATATACGAGCACTACAGTGGGAAGACCCAGCCTTGTTAGAAATCAGAGAAAAGATTCCATTAGAGGGAACAGAAGGGTTTGAGATCTACACTGATGGAAGTCTACGCTTCAACCCGCAGTGGTGCATACCTAACAATGAAGATTTAAAACGCAAAATCCTTGACGAAGCACATAGTACCATTACTCGGTACATCCTGGTTCGCATAAGATGTACAAGGACCTGAAATTGCGTTTCTGGTGGATAAGGATGAAGGCAGAGATCGCCGAGTTCGTGGCTAGATGTATGATTTGCCAGAAGGTAAAATTTGAACACCAGAGACCAGGAGGACTACTCCAACCGTTGGAAATCCTCAAGGGAAATGGGATTCCATATCCATGGATTTTATCATGGGGTTACCGAGGACGGCAGTGGCAAGGATGCGATATGGGTTATTGTGGATCGCCTAACTAAAGCGGCTCGCCGTTCGATCAAGGAGACTTGGGGATTGGAAGAGTCGCCAAAGCTACTTAAAAGGAAATAATACGACTCCATGGCGTTCCCTCGACATCATATCGACAGGGACGCGAGATTTACACCGCATTGCTGGAAGATATTGCAAGAGGCTTGGGGTAGTAAATTGATAATGCGTACGGCTTTACATCCAAAGAATCGACGGTCAGACAGAGCGAACTATCCGTATTAATCGAAGACATGTTGAGGGCATGCACGATGGAATTCAACGTGAATCGGGAAAAGAGCTTACCTCTCGTTGAATTCTCATACAACAATAGCCATCATGCTAGTCTAGGGTGTGCTCCTTTTGAGGCAATCAGATGGCGTAAAGTGTCGCGATCCGGTTTGTTGGGACGACGCTAGTGATAATGTGGGTACTGGACCCCAGGTTATACAGGATCAGATTGAACACATAAAGATTATTCGGGAGCGACTACAAGCGGCTCAAGATCGCCAAAAGAAATATGCAAACGAGCACCGTCGACCTATTGAGTTCAACAGTGGAGATAAGGTCTTCTTAAAGGTCTCACCCATGAAAGGGGTAAGACGTTTCGGGCTAAAGGGGAAGCTTAGTCCAAAGTACATCGGACCCTACGAAATACTTGAACGAATTGGCGAGGTGGCATTCCGACTCGCCTTACCGCCAAACTTATCCAAAGTGCACGATGTATTCCATGTATCTCAGCTCAGGAGATACAGAAGCGACCCGAGTCACATTTTTACGCCCGATGTGATCGCCATCGAGCCTAACATGCTTTACTCTGAAAGACCAGTGGAAATTCTCGCCAGAGAGACCAAATTCTTACGACGCAAGTCGATACCCTTAGTCAAAGTTCTCTGGAGGGGACAGAAGACTGAACAAGCAACATGGGAGACCGAGGCGTCGATGAAGGAAAAGTACCCGGAGCTGTTTAGCACAGGTAACCTTAACCACCCAGAGTACTTTAAGTTTCGGGGACGAAACTTCTTTAAGGGGGGAGGATTGTAACACCCCGTGTTAATTTAAGTTAATTATAATTAGGAAATCAATAATTAATCATCCTCGCTCACTAAATTTCCTAAAACAATACACTACAATCATTTTTGCACCTAAACTAAAACCATTTTGAATTGCTTTGAATTTGAACTTTATGTTTACATTTTCAAACTCGATAAATCAAATGGAGAATCCTCGACAATTTTCTCAACGGCAAATTTTGCATGCAAATCGAGGTCAAACATTGACTAAAGGGCCAAGCCACCTAAATGTGATTTAGTCACCTAATCCTGTATTAAATATAATTACGCATAATCCAAACCTAATTAAAGTAGCTTAAGCTTAATCATATTGATTATTACTAACACAACATATAATAATAATATCAAATTACTATTCCACTTTGATTTAACTAACACTTCCACTAAAACTCGATATATTGAGTTACACTAAGCCTAAAGCGATAAACTTTTTGACGTTTAAGCATAATGATATAATTCAGTAACATTCCACGAAAAAAATATATATTCCGATCAAACAAGATTTATTTCAAAGTTTCGAGGATCCTAAGGCCAATTTTTGTTTTGATCACCCTTCAACGTTTTTCTTCATTTTTATTTTCGATCTTACTTCGAACCATCATTTTAAGACTATATATTTCATTTCGGGACTTTTCACGTGCGCACAAGTCGAAGATTTCAAAAACGAAAAATCGGGCCAAGTGACCCATGTCTTCGGCCACATTCTTGAGCTACAAGCTCAACATTGTCTTCCCTTTTTCCTTTTGCTTTTCCTACACAATGGTTCCCTTGTCTCAAGCATGCATTCCACTCTTACACCCATGCCTTCCACTCTTACACACATGGTCTCCTTGTCTCAAGCATGCATGCATTTTCCTTACACAAGCTTACAACTTACATACTACAACTTACATGATACAAAAAAAATAAAACACAACTACTACTACTACTACACATACACGGTCCAAACACAACACAAACACCAAATATTTCTAAGTCATTTCCTCTCTAAAATAAACTCAAACTCAAGAGCAATTAGTAAGCTTATTCATGTGCAACTTCAAGAACACCATCCTTCCACTTCTTCTTTTCCTTTAAATCATTTATTTCTTATTCCTTAAATCATTCAAGTTCATAAATAAATCTTTCATTAGTTATGTTAGTAATCACATCCTCTTCATGCTTATATTTATTTAAGAATATGAATCAAATTAATTAAAATACAACCATCACCTAAACATAAAATACTACAACACTTTAAAATTTTAGTTTAGCTAGTTTAGTTTTAAAATAAGTTACTAACTTGTTTATTTCATTCTTATGTACCTCTCCTAACCAAAGACGAGGAGCAAGGTGGTGGAGTCGATCTTAGCCAATTCGATCATATCGTTGATCCCGACAACTGCTAATCTATTTCACTCATAACCTAACTAAGGTGCTTCCCCCACATTTATATGATAAGCGCCTCGAATTTGATTATGTGTTTTTATTTTTGATGCATGTATGGTTTTATTATATCACCTAGTATTCATATGTTAAATTAGAAGACAAAAATCGAAAAATGAAATGTGTTGCTCACTTAAAAACCCCACGGCATTCCCCTTTATTTTTGTCTAATTTTTCGTTTTAATTTTTGTAAATTGCATGCTTAAAATGCTAAGACTAATATGTACATGAAAATATAATTAGTTTTTGTTTAGGATTTAAAATGAATTTGTTATGAATTTTTAGGTGTTTTAAGGTATTATGTGTGTTCTTGAATGTTAGTTGTTATTCTTGTGTTTGGATGATTTTATTTACGTGTGTTAATGTTTTGTTATGTTTTCCACTTATGATTAAATACATAAATAATATAAGATAAGTTAGTTGTTGAATTAGAAGTATAAAAATCAAAAATCAAAATTTATGGACATATATATATATACACGCCAAATTAAATAACATGGACCAATTTTTAGTTTTAATTTTTCTAAATAACATATTATGATTAGTATAGTTAAATTAGACTTGTAGGAAAAATTTGAGAAAATTATATAAACATATAAAAATTTGACTAATCGATGTTCATCTCAAAAGTATTAGGGTTCTTCAAATCACCATGTGTTCTTCATTTATATAGTTAGTTTGATTCATAATTTTATAAGTTTTTAGTTATTTATTGTTTATGTTTACTAGTTTAAATCACTTTAAGATAATATGAATAATTAGTATATAAAAACTTTAAGTTAAAAACCGATAAAATTAGAAAACGAAAATAAATGGTGTAAGTATAGTAGGCCACGGTTTTGGGTTGATTTTTAGACCAAAAATGATTTTTCCACTTTTATTTTTTATCACTTAAGTAAATTAAATAGTTAAAGTAATGATTTATTAATAAAAACAAAAAGAAATAAATGGCTAACATACATAGACCACACGACATTCACCCTTAAATGGGTCAATTTTAGTCAAAATAAATTTATCACTTAGTCACTAAAATTGAATAGTAATTAGATTTATATTTGTTTATGTATTAAACCGTTAATAAAAAGAATCAACTAAACCGATAAAAATAAACGTTACACGTATTAAAATGAATGAAATCGAGTGTTACTACCTATGCTTAAATTTGGATGTGGGCATACGGACTATTTAAAATGAACTACGACAACCTCACTAAAAATGGAAACCGCTAAAATCTTAGTTAAGTATACGACTAAATTTAACCAAGTGTTACTTTTGAAATGTTATTAAAATTGACCAAGTACAAAATGAACTTAACAACTTTGAAATTAGATTTCATACTTAAGTTAAAATCGAGTTTCACATTTAAAATAAATTCTCAAATCGCTAAATACAAAACGAACCTAACAACTTTAAAACTAGAATTTTGTACTTAGATTATATTAAGTTTTACCTCCGAAATCAACTTTTCAAATCACTAAATACAAAACGAACCTAACGACTTTGAAACTAGGATTTTATACTTAGAAAATAAAATTTAGCTTTTACCTCTAAAATCTCCTAAATATAATAGAAATACTAAGTAAAAGAAAACATAATAAAAATACTAGTATAAAGGAAATAAAATAATAAATACTAAGTATAAGAATACATATACATCTAAAATACGAATAAAATACGGAGTATAAAAATACGTACAAATACGGAATACGAAAATACGAATACGTATAAATACGAGGAATAGTAAATACGAGGAATAGTAAATACGATGAATAGTAAATACGGTGAATAGTAAATACGGTGAATAGTAAAATAATGAATAGTGAAAAATATTTAAAAATTTACGAACGGACTCAGAATAAATAATTAAGTTTTTCTATGTGTTCTATTTTACCTGAAGAACTGCTGTTACAAAAATTTCATTATACAAGTTCGACGTTATATTTATATTACAAGTTAGTCATTATTATTATTATTTATGAACGAGAGAATGAGAATTTGAGAAAAACGAACTACTTGAATAAAATACTAGGATTGTTCGCCATGTTGCGACTCTTGAAATTTGAAGTTAACGAGGTAGCTGTATATGGGGACTTGGGCTCCTCCCCGAGTTGCCCAGGCGAGTAACAATCTTGAGAATTCTTTTCGGGGCGGAGAATCAACCTCAGGGATGGGGCATACTTGATATTACCGTGGGCCCATATAGCAGTAATTGGATACGCCAACCCCATCCGGGGTACCCGCCTCGTGATAGTCGAACTTTTTCCTCGGTGATACCTTTTGAATAGCGAATAAGTATGATCCTCGATAGGTAGTGTATGCATACATTAGACAAGGGATGTAGCCATCTTTATTACCTTAGATATCTTTAAGCCTGGCAGTCATGTCCAAGTGATGTTGGCCCTGCCGGCTACTGCGCGGATTATGTCTGCATGCTTCCGCCTTACTAACGAAGATTCATTTGTTATCACATGTTGAATGCATTTCCTTGTTTGTTTGATGATTATTTGAATGACCTGGCTGAGTATTGGAGTACGATTTGTTGAGTACGATTATTTGTGAGCGTGGTTGGTTATTTGATTGGTTTATACTCGTATTGAATCATCATGATCTCCTTATGTGTTTTAATTGCATACTTGCTACTTGTTTTCCTTGTTTATTTATTATTCATTATTTATACTGCATATTGCTTTAGAAAGCGCATGTATCGAAAGAGTGTCTTGAGGAAAATGATGAGATGTTAATGCAGTACCAGAGTCTTGACCGTTGATCTATCGTGATCAAGGCCTTATTTTGCAATCTATTTTGAGAGAAATTGTAATATAAATACTCTGTTTTAACCTTAAACTCTTATCATGAATATTGAGTTTGTAAGACGTTAACAGCTGGTTTGTAATATATAGACTTAATTAATTTTCCGCCTTAGTTTAATTAAAGTCACGAAAAACCAGGTTGTTACATTGTAGAAGACCAAGTAGCTCGGCTACTTTTAAAAAAAATAGGGCTCGTCTTTCGTTTTTAAAATTTTCGATTTGCGCGTACGCGAAAAGTCTCAAAATAAAATATATGATCTTAAAATAATGTTTCGAAATAAGATCGAAAATAAAAATGAAAATAAACTTCAAAAGGTTACTTAAAACAAAAATTGAGTTTTAAATCCTCGAAATTTTGATTAAAAATTTACTAGGCCGAAATACATATTTATTTGGTTGAAAGTTAACGATTTAAATAATTAAAATCAACCGTCAAAACGTTTATCAGTTTACATTAAGTGTGGCTCGAAATTTCGATAGTTTTCAAAAGTGCTAGTTAAATAGAATTGAAATAATAGTTAGATATTAAGAAAATATGATTTATTAAATAAACATCAAAATGATTACATTTTTAACCAAATTAGTTTCTTTGAAATTATTCTTTAACTAATTTAATTTCTTTGAAGTTAAATGATTAGTCTTTAACTAGTTAGTTCCTTTGTGATTATTCTTTAACTAATTCAGTTTCTTTGATTGTGAAATGATTATTCTTTAACTAAGTTAGTTTGATGCTAAGTTTTTACATTATGTGTAAGTAAAGTTGGATGAGGATAAATGTTTGACCTTGATTTGCGTGTTTGAAATCGTTGACTTGAATTTCAAAGTCGAGAAATTTATAAGGGTCATTTTTATTTTGAAAACGAAAAATGTTCGAAATTGAATTCTATGTATAAAAGGTTTTACTTTTATTTTTATGAATAGTAAATATAACTTAACCTTTTTGAAATTTGAAAGGCGATATTAATTTGGTGTTGATTTTTATAAAATTTTGAAATGTGTTTCTTTTTCAATTCTAAAGATAATACAACAAATTTTATTTTTCAAAATTTTTAAATTTGTACTTGGGCACTTTAGTATTATTTGGCGAAAAAATTTTAGTCGCATTTTTATTATATGGAAAAAGGATGAATTTAATTTGAGGAATTAAATTCTTTTATAATATTGTGTTAAATAACACGGGGTGTTACATAAATAGTGTTACAGCAAGCGATTGGACGAAAGTCCATGACAGTACTAGGACATTGCACTTTAGGAATCAAACTAAAGATGGTAGTATTGAGCTGTTTCAACATTTTACCATGAATAAAGAAGTCTTTGATAGCTGCACAAACATCCACACCCACCACACTCCAAGCGTCTTTAAAGAATTGAGAATTGTACCCATCTGGACTTGGAGCTTTATTTGGAGGAATGGAAAACAAGCATTCTTTTATCTTCTCAGAAGTTACAGGTCTTAAGAGCTGCTGAGTATGATTTTCTGTTACACATTTACCAGCTTGGACAATTGGACAATGAGCACTTTGTACATCTTTACTGCTTCCCAATAATGACTTATAGTATGCCACAAAAGCACCCTCAATCTCACAAGGCACCGAGCAAAGAATGCCATTCATATTCTCAACTTGAAAAACCTTGTTTCTAATGTGTCTTTTCTGAATATGACGATGAAAAAAGGATGTATTCTCATCACCCTCTTTTAACCAATCTACTTTTGATTTTTGGACTAAGTATTTCCATCTTGCTTTCTTGAGCGACCAAGCCTGTACTATAGCAGCCTTTTCTGCATTCAGAAGAGCTTGATTGAGTGGATCAGACTGTAACTGACACTGAATATCATTCAATGCTAGCTGAGCAATGTCATTTGCTTTCTCAACATCTGCATATTTGGTTCTGTTAAGCGTTTTCAAAACACTCTTTAATTGTTTTAATCTCTTAACCAAAGAGAACATTCTTGTACCAGAAACATCAGACACCCAAGTTGACTGCACCAAATTGAGGAAAGAAGAATCTGCCCCCCACATGTTGTAATATTTAAAAGGTACCTTGCAATTCTGAGTTTGAGGACGTCTATAACTGTAACACCCCGTGTTTTTGTAACACAATATTATAAAAGAATTTAATTCCTCAAATTAAATTCATCCTTTTCCTTATAATAAAAATACATCTGAATTTTTTTTCGCCAAATAATACTAAATTTCCTAAGTCCAAATATAAAAATTCTGAAAAATAAAGTATGTTGTATTATATTCAGAATTAAAAAAGAATCACAATTCAAAATTTTATAAAAGTCAACCATAAAATTTATATCGCCTTTCAAATTTCAAAATAGCTAAGTCATGTTTACTATTCATAAGAATAAAAGTAAAACCTTTTATTCATAGAATTTATTTTCGTACATTTTTGATTTTTGAATAAAAATGGACCCGTATATCTTTCCCGTCTTTGAAATTCAAGTCAACGATTTCAAACACGCAAATCAAAGTCAAACCACTTTATCCTCTTCCATTTTTGAAGAGGCAAACTTACACATCAAATATTTAATCATTTTGATTATTATAAATAAATCATATTATATTAATAAACAAATTACTATTCAAATCCTATTTAACTAACACTTTCGCTAAATATCGAAATAATGAGTCACACTAAATCTAAACTGATAAAATTTTTGATGATTGTTTATAATTATTTAAATCAATAACATTCAACGAAAAAAATATATATTTCGACCAAACGAATTTTTATTCAAAGTTTCGAGGGTTCTAGACCCAAATTTTTGTTTTGATCACCCTTCAAAGTTTATTTTCATTTTTATTTTCGATCTTTTTTCAAAACATTATTTTAAGATCATATATTTTATTTCGAGACTTTTCAAGGCCAAGAATCGAAATTTTCAAAACGAAAAGCGAGGCCTATTTATTTGACTTTGGCCGAGCTCCTTGGACTTCCTTGGTCCATGCTTATCCTCTTCCACTCTTCTCTTACACAAGCATGCTCCTACTTGACTTACACACCTAGTTTAAGTCATCATTTTGTTTGATTTACATTTAACATTATATAACAAACTAATTTCCTTAGTTTTAATGTAACCCGTATAAGTATTTAGGGGCTAACTTTCGAGGGCCAAAAAGTGGTCATACGGACTCGGAATTTAACGAAACAAAAGCCTAAACCACCTAATTTTTCGAGACGGATTTAATGGTACAGTTTTCATAACTATCAGACAGACCGAACTAAATTCATTTTTCTGTTTTCTTTCAAAGGTCAAAATTCATTCCTCGAAACCTACTATTCTATTTTCGCCGTCTTAGCTCTTAAAATTTTATCGACGTTCCTTAACTTTTAAATATTTTCTTCAATAGTGAATAAAATATTTTAGTCTTAGTATTCAAAAGTAGAAATATTTCGAAAAATCGTCAAACGCGCACACATTAACTTTTATCGCTTTTGACGCCCGACTTTTTAAAACTGATTAATTTCGTGAAAAACATTTTAAAACATTCAAGGGGACATTACTAACACCAAATAGTAATGGAGACCATGCTAACCAATTAGAATCAAGATGTTCCCTAATTACATTTAATTAAAACATTATTTTCATAAAGAAAACAAACTTTACCACATAATTCACTTAACCTAATTCACACTAACTACTTGTCCTCATTATTTTCTAAGAGCAAAAGTCACTCTTGCTCCTTCATGTATGTCGTATACATTATCTCCCTTTTCTCTCTTTTATTTTTTTTCATTTTTCTTACAAAAACAACTTAAATAAAACCAATAATATTCTCTTAATAATTCCTAAGTGTTCATTGTTCATAGATGGGTTTTGGAGACTACTTTCATGGGTATTATGGGTGAAGATCATGGGTGTTTTTGGGTGAAGAAAAATCCGATCTAAAATTTATTTTAGATCCCCGACGATAATCATCTAATTTAAGGTGTCCCCGCACACTAGTTTTAATTTTGTAAATCGCATGCTATAAATGTTTATGTGTTAAATTTATTGTTGTTTATGTGTTTATATGAAGTATAATAAAATGATAATAGCTAATAATTTTATAAGTATGTTTGTTTTAGTTATTATGAAAAGCATGTTTAGTATCATTTTATCATACACTTTAAAATGTTGTTTATGTGTTTTATTTATGTTTTATGAGTTTTAAATATATATAAGTTCATATGTAAAAATATGTTAAATGTTAACTATGAGTGTTAAGTAAAGAAAAATCGAAAATACAATTTATGTACAATAGTACATACCCACGGTTTTCTTTATTATTTCAGACCTATTTTTAGTTTTAATTTTTGTAAATAATATATTATGTTAGTTTAGATTAATTAGACCTATTAGTAATTTTTGTGAAATTTAATATGATAATATGAAATTTTGAGTTTTTGGTGTTTATATGAAATTCATGTGTGTTCTTGATGTTCTTGATGATCTTCATGTGTTCTTGATAATTTTGCTCATTTTGATTTATAATGTTTTAATGTTTGTTGTTATTTATTGTTTTAATACACAAGTAACTAATTATAATACTAAACATATAACTTAAACACTCTAAATCTTTAAGAAATTAAAGTTAGAAATTTAAAGTGTGTGAAAACACTATTCATAAATATAATAAAATGTTTAGTGAAATTTACATTTTAGTTTAAGTCACTTTAGTATAGTTTTAATAATTAGTATATAAAAACTTTAAGTCAAAAAACCGATAAATTAGAAAATGAAAATAAAATACCTTAGTATAATGAGTGCCATGGTTTTAGAAGTGTTTTGGGCTTAAAATAAATTTTGACACTTTTTATTTTTATCACTAAAATAATTTAATTAGTTAACTAACAAATTATAATAAAAACAAAAAGAAAACAATGGATAAAAGTCATTAAAGGGCTACGGCATTTCCACATTAAAATGGTCAATTTTGATCAAAATGAATTTGTCACTAAGTCACTAAATTTGATTAGTTAATAGGATTAAATTTAATTGTAAAGTGAATCGTTAATAAAAAGAATCGACGAAACCGATAAAAATAATGTTACATGTATAAAAATGAATAAATTCGAGTGTTACTACCTTTGCTTAAATTTGGATTTGGACATACGGACTATTTAAAATTAACTACGACAACCTCGCTAAAAATGGAAACCGCTAAAATTTTAGTTAAGTATATGACTAAATTTAACCGAGTTTTACTTTCGAAATATCATTTAAAATAACTAAGTACAAAACGAACTTAACAACTTTGAAACTAGAATTTTATACTTAGTAAATAAAAGCTTGTTTTGTAGAATATCCTAAGTATAGAAATACGTATAAAAATACGTATAAATACGAAGTATAAGAATACAATACGTATAAAAATACGAATAAATACGAAGTATAAGAATACGCATGCGTATAAAAATACGTACAAATACGAAATACGAAAATACGGATACGTATAAAAATACGTAAAAAATACGGTGAATAGTAAAATACGATGAATAGTAAAATACGATGAATAGTAAAATAATGAATAGTAAAAATATTTAAAATTTACGAACGGACCCAAAATAAATATTTAAGTTTTCTATGTGCTTCCGTTTACCTGAAGAACTGCTAGAACTAAATTTTCATTATACAAGTTCGACGATATTGATTTGTTTGAATTACCGCGTAAGTAATAAAGGAACGAGAAAATGATAAAGAAAGTGCTTGTTAAATACTCGGGTGTCTGTCACGTTGCGAATCTATTGTGCCATCGTTAGAAAGGTAGCCGCGTATAGGGACTCTTTCACTCTCAGTGCTGACTGAGGCGTTCTAATGACTCTCATAGTCTTTAGGCAAGCGGCCGTATACATCCCTTGAATGGGCATAAATGTTGCGACCTGCGGTCCATACGAGGTAATGGAAGATGACCATCCCATCCGGGGACCTTGTCGATAGGTATTAATCGTTTTATTTAGGAAAGCATACTCTCCCGAATAGCGAGGTTTATGTCGACTCTAAATAGAGGTGTATGCATACATTAGATAAGGGATTGAATCGTCCTTCTTACCTATTGGTATCTTTAGCATTAAATTCCGTTGATGTACCCGGCACGCTATTGCGCAGGCCTTGCTTTTGTAGGGTTTTGCATGCTTCCATCCTAACTTGTTGTGGCTCATAGGACAACGTATGATAGATTATCCATGTTGTGTTGGATATTAGGTAGTTATCACGTACGCTACTTAGTGTTTGATCTGATGTACGAGTCTGAGTAACTAGTGTACTTTGATAGGAAATTATATGGGTAATTATCTATGAGAGTACAAAAGCCGCTCTGTAGTCAAGACTCGCGAGTATATGTTACTATATGAATATAATTGAAAAGGGTCGACTACCCCGAATATGAATGAAGTGATGATGATTTGCCTACATGATTATGAATTGAGATGATCTGTTGATTTAATTGCCATGTTAAATGAACTGTTTTATGTTATGCTTTATGAACTGCATTGCTGTATGTATATATGTGTTGCTTAGAATGTGCGAAATTTGAAAAAGCTAATACGGAATCAACAGTACCAGAGACTTATTTGTTGATCTATACAAGGGATCAAGGCCTTATTTTATATTTTGAGAGAATGTAATCGATTAAACTCTGCTTTATCTATGACTCTTATTATGTATAATGAGTTGTAATACGATGACAGCTGGTTTTGTAATAAATAGACTTAATTAATATTCCGCCTTAGTTTAATTAAAGTCACGAAAAACCCAGGGTTATTCTGGTTGGTATCGTAGTCTTGCGACCGTGAGTAACTTAAAGTTATCTCATCTAGCGAGACGACACCTGGGCCAGACATACATATTAATATATATGTTAGGCATAGGCTTATAGGATCAAATAATAAATTAGAAATCTTAGATCGCTAAAATTATAACATAGATCGCTTTAAAAGTGAGAATGGGTAGAAACATTAAGGATTGACCGACTGACTTAGACTTGAGGTTCTCTATGGTTGCTTGCTTGCTAAGTGCTCTATGACTAAACTTTTTGGCTAACAAGTCTCTTATACTAACGTTACCAAAAATCGAGACGTATGAAGTGAAGACAAGACAACAAGAACTCAAGCACATGGAAATGGACGCATCAAGAGTCGAACGATCTGAAAAGACGTTCTAGACCTCGAAGAATTCTATTGCCTTGAAGACCTCTATAACTTTCCCAAACATCTTTATTAATTATATTATCATTTATCTCCTCCAAAAATTTAAAATCTATTTAATTCATTTTCTTCTTCTAAAGTATCCTTTCCTAATTTATACTCTATAATGATTTTATAAAATGAATTTTTATCCTTTTCACTTTCTCGCAAATATAAGACTCGAGGACAAGACCTGAAGCGCATGCAAAGAGACGTATCAAGAATCACGCTACCTGAGACAACTTCCAAGACGTCGAAGACTTCTTTAGCATCGAAAATTTCTACAACCATATCAAAATCATCCTTGAAATTTAAATATTTTTAACCTGTTTAGTTTTAAAAATCTTAGCCTTACCATCTCATTTTAAATTTTTAACATCAGAAATTCCTAACTATCTTCGAAAATTTACCTTCGTATTCCACATTTAAAACATCTTCGAAAATTATTCCTTTGTTTTCGCAAGGTTCTTATTTCGTAATTTAAAATATCTTTGATATTTAATCATCATAACTTTCTATTTCTCATTTCATACAATTTTGAACTTTATTATTTCTCAAGTTTCTTAAATCTATTATTACCTTCTCGAGAATTCTCATCTGTTTTAAAACTTCTAGTTTCCTACGTATTAATCATTAAATTGGATTTCATGTTTTCAATTCCTTCATAAATTTCTTACTTCTTAATTTTCGATACTTTTGAAACATAATTGTTCGACCTCCTATATTTAAAATTCTTATCAATCTCTTAATTTACTTCTAAAAATTTGTTTTCATACGTTCTCTATAAAGATACCTTTGAAAATTTATTGCTTGTTCCGTAAAAATCTTGTAACGTAATTGAAACACTTTTGAAACTTCATGGTTCAAACTTTTCATTCCTTTATTTCTAAAATCATTGAAATTGTTTTATTTCTATTAATTCTTCTATTTTAGAAATATATTCAAAAAGGCTATTTTACGTCATCAACTATTTTAAATTTTCAATTCTACCCGAATTATGACTTATAACATTTCTGTTTCATCTAATAACATTATAATAACAATTTTAGAAAATGAGCTATATCAACAAGGTTATCCATAATTCTCTAAAATTTTACTTAATCATTCAACGATAGCCTATATTCTCGTAAATTCATTAAAGCTCATATTTTAATTATGATCACAATGACTTTTACATAATTTCCCTAAATGCCGTTTTCCTAAGGCTATATTTCATATACACGTGATCATTAAAAGTAACAAAAATAATATTATGTATATACGTTGAAAACTTCTTAAGGGGGTAGGACTATAATTTGATTATATTAAAGTCCTATTTAAATCTTAAAAATTCTTATTTCAATCTATTTTAAGGATAACATTTATTCTCAAAACTAAATAAATTATTTTTATTCTTAAAACTCTTATTAGTTTTAATTTAATTTAATTCCGTACAAAACTTCTAGGCCCTACCTTTTTGTGAATCTCTTTCGCGTCATTTTCAAAAATAGCATTCTAGTAACTTTTCTCTGTTTATTTAAATATCTCATTAATAAATCAAAAGCGATTTTGTTCTCCAATATTTGCACTCTATCCGACGTTTCTATATTAATTAGAAAACTCAAACTTTTCAAAAAAGTCTTATTCCACCAAAACCAAATGTTATTATCCAAATTTGTAAAATATCAGTATTCACTGTAACTGCCTTGTTTAAACTCGAGCAGTTATCCACTCTCTCCAAGTTTCGAGGACGAAACTTTTCTTAAGGGGGTAGGATTGTAACACCCCGTGTTTTTGTAATACAATATTATAAAAGAATTTAATTCCTCAAATTAAATTCATCCTTTTCCTTATAATAAAAATGCATCTGAATTTTTTTTCGCCAAATAATACTAAATTTCCTAAGTCCAAATATAAAAATTCTGAAAAATAAAGTATGTTGTATTATATTCAGAATTCAAAAAGAATCACAATTCAAAATTTTATAAAAGTCAACCATAAAATTTATATCGCCTTTCAAATTTCAAAATAGCTAAGTCATGTTTACTATTCATAAGAATAAAAGTAAAACCTTTTATTCATAGAATTTATTTTCGTACATTTTTGATTTTTGAATAAAAATGGACCCGTATATCTTTCCCGTCTTTGAAATTCAAGTCAACGATTTCAAACACGCAAATCAAAGTCAAACCACTTTATCCTCTTCCATTTTTGAAGAGGCAAACTTACACATCAAATATTTAATCATTTTGATTATTATAAATAAATCATATTATATTAATAAACAAATTACTATTCAAATCCTATTTAACTAACACTTTCGCTAAATATCGAAATAATGAGTCACACTAAATCTAAACTGATAAAATTTTTGATGATTGTTTATAATTATTTAAATCAATAACATTCAACGAAAAAAATATATATTTCGACCAAACGAATTTTTATTCAAAGTTTCGAGGGTTCTAGACCCAAATTTTTGTTTTGATCACCCTTCAAAGTTTATTTTCATTTTTATTTTCGATCTTTTTTCAAAACATTATTTTAAGATCATATATTTTATTTCGAGACTTTTCGCGTGCGCGCAAATCGAAATTTTCAAAAACGAAAAGCGAGGCCTATTTATTTGACTTTGGCCGAGCTCCTTGGACTTCCTTGGTCCATGCTTATCCTCTTCCACTCTTCTCTTACACAAGCATGCTCCTACTTGACTTACACACCTAGTTTAAGTCATCATTTTGTTTGATTTACATTTAACATTATATAACAAACTAATTTCCTTAGTTTTAATGTAACCCGTATAAGTATTTAGGGGCTAACTTTCGAGGGCCAAAAAGTGGTCATACGGACTCGGAATTTAACGAAACAAAAGCCTAAACCACCTAATTTTTCGAGACGGATTTAATGGTACAGTTTTCATAACTATCAGACAGACCGAACTAAATTCATTTTTCTGTTTTCTTTCAAAGGTCAAAATTCATTCCTCGAAACCTACTATTCTATTTTCGCCGTCTTAGCTCTTAAAATTTTATCGACGTTCCTTAACTTTTAAATATTTTCTTCAATAGTGAATAAAATATTTTAGTCTTAGAATTCAAAAGTAGAAATATTTCGAAAAATCGTCAAACGCGCACACATTAACTTTTATCGCTTTTGACGCCCGACTTTTTAAAACTGATTAATTTCGTGAAAAACATTTTAAAACATTCAAGGGGACATTACTAACACCAAATAGTAATGGAGACCATGCTAACCAATTAGAATCAAGATGTTCCCTAATTACATTTAATTAAAACATTATTTTCATAAAGAAAACAAACTTTACCACATAATTCACTTAACCTAATTCACACTAACTTGTCCTCATTATTTTCTAAGAGCAAAAGTCACTTTTGCTCCCTCATGTATGTCGTATACATTACCTCCCTTTTCTCTCTTTTATTTTTTTTTCATTTTTCTTACAAAAACAACTTAAATAAAACCAATAATATTCTCTTAATAATTCCTAAGTGTTCATTGTTCATAGTGAAGGAATTATGTCCACTGTCCTATAATAATTAACCCGCTTAAGTCTGTGTGGTCAACACGTCTTGCTAGAGACCAATGTTGATCTGATACATAAATAAGTTATGTGTCTAGTAGCTCTTAAGTGGGCCCATTGGGTCACACACAAATGTACAGGGTAGTTATAATATGAGTAGAACTCATTAATTAATTACCGGGTCTAAAGCTAGTTTAGCCCAGCTGCAACTCTTACAGGTTTATGGAAACCTACTAGGATTAGGTTTATGGAAACCTAGATCTTCCTCTTTACTATATATATGGGGTTCCTGTGAAGGAATTATTCATTCAATTCAACTCAATTCAATTATGAGATTAGTCCACATATTATATAGAGAGAAAATAGTTTCTCTAGAGAGAGGTTGGTAAACCCTTCGGTACTAGCATACCAGTTGTAGCTCCGTACGTGTGGATACTAATGGAGGCATCACAATTGGGGTGTTGATTATTATTATGGGATTCTTATTCTTATTCTGGGTTCTCAAGGATTTCTTATATTCTACATACTTCTTATTATTATATTATTCCGCTGCGAGAAGGTATGTAATTCATCTTACTTGTATTTGTTAATTCGTTCAATACTTGCGATTTGATCTTGGCAAATTGGGTTTGTATAAAACTTGTTTATGTCCTCAAAACCCTACATTGGTATCAGAGCCAATTTCGCGTAGTATTGTTCAAATTAACTATTGAATCTTGGCTCATAATTTGGTTATGAGAGATTCAATTGATTTGATGAATTTGAATTTTTAAGATCCATTAGAAACATGTTTAGGGTTTTCAATTTATGAATTTAATTTGTTGAATTATGATATTGAGTTTTTGATTTATATAAAACCTTATTGTTGTTTTATTTTATCGCCCTAAAACGTTTTCTAAAGGGCCCTAAGATATTTATTCCTTTGTTGATGATGAAAGACTCGATTGGAATAAATTGAAGGGACAATTTTAAGAATCCAGAAATTAATTCCATTGTTGACGATGAGTTCTAATGTGTTAGAACAAGACTCGATTGGAATGAATTTTAAGAATCCTAAGAATTAATTTCATTGTTGACGATGAGCCTTAATTTAATTAGGGCAAGACTCGATTGAAATTAATTGAAGGGTCAAAGGATAAAAATCGTAATGAAAATCACAAAAAAAAAAAAAAAAACCTCTGTATAAAGCTGGAACCAGTCGGTTTACCTGAAACCTACCGAGTTTACATGATACGGGAAGGTGACAGAAATCTGGAGCAAATGGAACCGATCGGTTTGGACTAAACCGAACGGTTTAGGGTCAAAACCGACCGGTTTGACTTGTGAACCGGCCGGTTCACTTGTTAAATTGGCCCGGTTCGTTTTGTTCTTATGATTTTTGTGTATTTTCTGTTTTTATCGACCAAAATAATTTGAATTGAGTTCGATTATGAATTATTTTATAATCATGGATTGTTTATAATTATGAATCGAAGTGAAACTCAATTTGACTTATGAATTGTTTTGACAATTATGAATCATTGATCGGCTTAAGTGATCGGTTTATGTTGAAACCGACCCGTTTAGCGGCGATTTTGAGAGTGATTCTAAATTCGACGAGTTTTGGTGAAAACTACGAATTATTTAAATCACGATTGTGAATTGTTATACAATTACGAATTATTGTATACAATTATGAATCGAATTTTGATATAATTTACGATTATTGAATTGTTGTACAATTGTAAATTGTTATACAATTATGAATCGAAATTTGAAGCATTGTTTTATTTCTCAAGTTTGAAAAGGAGTTTTCTAAGAGAGGAGAAATATAATGCTCATTGGAGGTCAAATTTAGCTTGACTTGCAATGAAGATTTCATCTATAACAATTGTGAATTACTTGATCGGTTATAAATCGAATGGAGATGAGATTTACTTATTTTTCGGATTAGGAACGGTTTCTCATGGTGAATAATAAGTCTAACTCCTAAAGGTCGTATATTTGAAGAAATATACAACTAAAGAGTAATCACAAATTGTAAAGATTGATTTGGGTACCATGCTTTTCTTAATAATAAATTGAGATTTGCATGCTTAGAACTCATATCTATAATCCCTCCGGAATATTAAGCATTGCCTTTCCACATTTGAACACCACAATAAATTTGCTTCACTAAGCTAAGTGACTGCCAAAGCAGTGCTTAGCTAGTAACGTAAATTGAGTGGAGAGGTGAGTAATGGTTTCATCGCAACAAGTTTGCTGTATTGGTTAGAGTGACCGCCAAAGCGGGCTTCGGCAGTAACGTAAAATGAATGGATGAATAACCGTTACTCATAAGTTCTTTTTGGTTCGCTTAACGAGGTCGTCAGGTGAGGCCTGAACCTTGAGGCAAGAGGTCGTTTTTCATGTCATGACTAACCGACCAACCAAGAATTACATGGAGATGTAATTGACATGTGAGGATGTCTACCTTTATATTTTGTGTTTTGGGCGATGAGCCAAAGCTCACTCAAGATACCTAATATTTGGGATCTTGGAATAATTGTACATGTATGAGGGGAACATGTTCAATTCATATTAATTATCGTTCGTGTTGCATATATTTGGTCATATGTTATCACAATTTAATAAACGAGCAGTTTGAGATGGTTCAAACTCATTGATTGGTGTTTTGAGAAAGAGTTCTCAAAAGTGAGAGATATGATTTGTCCTTATAAAGGAATTTCATACAAGCTAAAACCAATGTTAACATACAGCTTGGACTGTGTGGTTAAAGTCATGGTGCTGGCTCTACGTTTCAATTAAACAATCGTCTAAGTTGAGGGGAAATTGTTCCCATTAAGTAAGAAAAATAAGGGAAATTATCCAATTAGTATTCATGTCATACGTTGATGACAACATTATAATGATAATCTAGAATGATTGGATATTTCTATTAGTGTTACTGAAAATCGTTTCAGTTATGCTTCAAGTTAAAGTCGGTTCATCATGAATGAAACATGTAACTTGAATTTCTTATTTAATAGTATAAGATGCTTTAATTAGCATATGATACTCAATATAATTAAACGTCGTATCAAGAAGGCCAAATTATAATGATATTTGAGTTCATTAGGTAAATGGCTTGAGATATTGGACTTAGACGATGTTAAAGGGCTTAAAGTTCGGTGAGTTAATGATTGTTATCATACCTAAAGCCTAAGCAAGGTTTAATTGAGTACGTAAATATTTGTCATTAGTGGAATGATTTAATCATTGATGTAATGATAAATTAACATTGGAAGAGCAACTCCTAGAATTATCTAGAAGATCTGTAAATGAATTTGAAGTAGTGACTTCAAATATGTATGTTGTGAATGTAAAAGTCAATATTCTACTTTTGGTATGAGGTACCAAATGCAGCTCTTACATTGATAATGTAGTGAGTTCGAGAAGAGTAGAGTAATGACAAAAGTAAAGTGATTATGTATATGAAATGAACACATTTTGTTTTTCATCTACATAAAAAGGGATCACTTGACTTAATTTTAAAGTTTAATGCTAAGATTGGATAAATTGTTGTTCATGTACCTAATATAAGCAAGGCTTGAAATTCTGGTTGATATTCAAACATGAATAGAATTTATGTGTTTTTGAGCAAACGTTGTTGTTCAAGTACCTTGCTAATATACAGTACTAATGAAAGACTAACTTTAATGTTGGGTCTTATATTCTTAATAAAAGATAACTTATTTCACAACATAATGATCAGTTGAGTATAAATCTTACATTTTGTGTTTCACTAACATGACACGTCTTTAAGGTTGTAAAGATGATAAAATGGCGTCTTCTACTTGGTTTAGTGGGAGGACGGTCGATTTGTTTGATCATACATATACGAGATATGTGTGCATCAATATAGTCATATCGTGAGAAAGTGAAATTCGTTTATACTTCACCACATTTACTATGTTCTAGTTTTGTGGTCAAGTTCATTTAATGATGAAACGCAAATCTGAAATACTTTGAGAATTTCAAGGATATTCAGATGGAAGTATATGATCAGCTTGATAAGTTGTTCAAGTAAGGCAGGACTTAAGACAATCATTTGTGATCATCGTAGAAATTAGTGAAATGAGTTTCACATTGAATCTTTTAAGGTTCGTTCTACTATGAGTCACTTGGATCTTAATGATAATTTGGAGGCTTATGCACTATAAAGTCTACGTACACGAGTAAGATTATGTCCATACAAGTTGGTAAAAGACATGATATGGGATATGAATTGAAAAGTTCCTAATTGTCTTTTATGATTTGAGTTTTGAAGTTACAAGAAAAGTTGTTTTCTAAAACTTAAGCTCAAAATTCCAACATATGCTATTATTAGGTATTCTTAAAGGATATACCTTCTACCACTTATCCAAAGAACAAAGTTATAATTTGTTACGTGGGTTTATAAGTTTCTATTTGAGATATGTGATCTCTAAAAGAAACGGTGGGGGAGAATAAATGTCACATATGTTTGACCTATAAGGAAGCATTAATGGACTAGAACTCCGTTTATATGAAACATGGATGGACATAAGATATCTATAGGTATGATGGATATATGATGTTAATAAGCACGGTTGGTAATTAAAGTTTCATCATATAGTAATGACTATATTGGAGATTATTTACCATATGCTTAAATCCATGAAACTAGCAAATGTCGTCATAGTCTCATAAAATGAGATTTGGTGGTTGAGTATGAAAAGCAGTTTCACATCAATAAGAATGCGCTAGTTGTTTGTGAAAATTTCAAAATTGTTTGAAATAAGTAATTTGGAGTTGAAACCTTTGTTCTTGAGATTTTGGTTTAAAAGGCGTTTTGATCCATTTAAGACAAAGAAATTTGTATATTTGTGTACATAAAGACTAGTGGGAGTGCATATGCATTTACAGCTTGTTATGTTCATGACATATTTCTTTTATTGTTTGACTTTTATTGCTTGAAGTACTTTGTACTTAGCATAAAAGTTCTTCAATGTGTTCATATGAGAAACACAAAATCAATCAAATGCTATTTATGAATGTTTCCATGTGTTTAAGAAGCCTTGAGGAAATCCTATGTACTTGAGGAGTCATGAGGAAATCCTATGCGCTTATGAAACCTCAAGGAATCATTATGAGATACAAATTATGATAAAATATATCATTGTAAATGTGTTACAAGTGATTTAATTTTCATACAAGTAAAGGTGGTCCTTGATGATTATCTAGGTACCTCTTTGTTTATATGAAATAAGTTATGCGTTGGAAACAGTTCCAAACATAAAATGATGACTAATACTGAGTGTCTTGTTGCTCATAAAGCAAATGATAGATGTTTGATTTATAAGACATTAGCACACTCGAATAATGTAGTTTATGAAGCGCTTTATTAGTGCTTATGAAACAAAAACAGTTTATCTTATTGAGATAAGGTAAAATGCGTATATGCAAATGTTATAACTCGATGCAATAATAATTGCATGCATGTCACGCACAAATACCTTTTACGCAACTAGAAACATGTTGCGAATTGTATAAGAGGCATGGGCGAATGGTCTTAATACTAATAAGAGGTGTTTATTTCAGTGGGAGTTATTTACGATAATTGATATAAATATCGCATTTATTTAAAATGCAGTCCTAAGATAACAATAACATCGATTGATAGGTTTACTAAGTACGTGACTTAGTAAGTGGAATCCTATTAAATAGAGGATGTAGTTATTTTGTCTCTAGTCACAGTATTATATTGGGACAAATCGAATACTTGAAAATGACTAGTATGTGAGTTGGTTGATGACTGCGTTCCACAAGTCATAGGTAGCGATGTACCAAGCCAGGCACATAGGTGTGTATATGAGGATACGCACTAGACTGACCCGCCGAGAAGAACTTTACTAAGGATTCGCTTAGTGTCAGTAAAGGTTCTTGGGAATTGTTCGTTTGTTTGGTCTTTTGACCTGAGTCCTTGACTATTCTATACATGTGAAGTGTATACTTTGACTATACGAACGACCCCTTCCCCGTGACTGACCACGCCTCATGGGCAAGTCACGAGGGTCAGCCTCCCTCTCACTATACGAACGCCTCATCCTACTACTCGAACTGGGGGCTCCCTCAGTCCTCGAGCCTGTACTCTTACGGGACCTTTATCTCGTGACACGACCAGAACCTTCTCCTGCAACAAACATGACAAATACACACAGCTATAAAACACGCAAGCATATAAACTTGGCATACATTATACACATACGCCATACACACACAACGCATATACACCCTTCTTATACACATATACATCCTACCATACACATTATACGCATACACAGCATTTTTAGGCCTAATTCACAATTAAGCCGAAAACCGTTCTCTACATATCAAAATTACAGCTTTATGGTTTCTACGCGCCATAATAGTCCCCAACAACAAGCCATTACAAGCAATTGCATTTTGGTCACCCCGATCAAAAACCCCCAATTTACGAAGAACACTCATGTTCAATCATGAAGAATCGTCAAATTGAAAGCCTTAACTCGACATTTTCGCGAAATTAAAGCTATAGGCATGCTATATGTTCGGGGTGATTTTCTCACACGGTTCGATTTAGAGATTTGTAGGTTTACTAGTACTATCCTTTAGGTTGTATTTTATGGTGATCGTTGTGATTGAGTTTAAACGTATGAAAAGATAACAAAAATGACACAAGACACACAATATGTTACGTGGGAAAAAACCCTTAAAAGTTAAGGGAAAAACCACGGGCGCCAAGCCAGGAGAGGATCTTCACTAGTTCAGAAAAGATAGGTACAGGATCTGGACCAACTGGTACAGGATATGATAAAGGTGTAAAACAATTATAAAGTATTTGAGTGTTTTGTGAATTGCGTAGAATATAGTATATTTGAGTAGTGTGTCTTCTGATGATCCCTTCTTCTGAATTCTTCTCCTTTTATATTGCCTTTGGTTCCAACGTCTCTTCCCCTCTTTGTAGCTAACTTCCCCAACGATCTCTCTTGCGGTTCCTATCTTCAAGGCCCTGTTTCTGCCCCTTGACCAAGTCTTCCAACGTCTACTTCTAGGGTTGCTGTAGCATCCTTGGGCTTTGCTCTTTGGTGTTTGTTTCCTTTTGTTGGGTTTGGCCCATCTTTGACTTTTCCTCTCCTGACCTGCACCTTTGTTTTGTCTGTACTGTCTGGTGCTGATTGTACGTTCTAGACCTGACTATGGATCCTGTACCTGTCTAGGCCTCTGGACCAGCCTGGTTTTCTGGTCCCAACAGTTTGTCCCCCATCTCCTTGCCCCTCAGTTCAGAACTGGGGGGTAAGGAGATGCTTCCGTTCTTTATCCTGGCCCAGGGCTGAGCCTGGTCCAGGCTCTTTATGTTCTGCTGTGCGTTTGGTCCTGGGACCTGCACTTAGTAATTAATGAGGTAGTTGCCTTTTCGTGGGGAATTGCGCCCTATTTTGGCGCTCAATGTACTGCGCACGTCCTGTCATGGGTCACATCACATCCCTTCGCGCGCTTATTTTTGTAAAAACCATCCAACTTCTTTTTGTTCCTCTATATATACCTTCACTTTTGTTTCTTTCTCTCTCTAACTCATTTCTACCGATTTCGTTTGCTTTGTAATCAAAAACTCTAGCAAAAATCCCCAAATTAATTCACAAGAAACCCTAGCTTTCTTCCTTCAACTCTGATCATGGCTCGTAACAATACTGGTCCTTCCACAGCGACCTCTTACTCTTATGGCGACTCCACTTTTCAAGCAACAGACTTGATTAAAGACATCAATATCTACCCAAATTTGCTCGCCCAAGGGGTAGAGGCGAGGCTTAAAACTGAGGGAAAAATCCCAGAAAGCACCGAGGTTTGGGCCCCTGACACTAAAGATGTCAGGGTGGACTGGGTAAGTCCCGGTTGGTTTTCAATCTTTGAGTCTTCTTTCAGGTTTGGGGCTTCCTTTCCGCTTTGTCCATTAATGAGCGCCTTCTTGGGTACTGTGCAAGTACCACCCTGTCAGGTCATGCCTTCTGTTTGGCGATTGATCCATGGGATTGATTCTCTTTGCCGGAGATACGGGGTTGAGATCCAGTTGGCTGACATAAGAAATACTTACCGCTTGCGTATGCATAAGAAGAGGAGGGTTATTTTCGTTTGAGGGACAAGTGCCAGCCTCTCTTGGGCCGCCTAGACGTGGGCGACGAGAGGAACTGGACCAGCTATTACATGTTTATTAGGAGCAACTCCTTGGGCCATAATGTCTGGGCGCCTAAGTTTTCTTTGAAGGGGACTGGTATGTGTCCTTTTGAATTTCTGTCCATTTTGTCTTTGCATGAGCATCTTTGCCTTTTGCTTAGTTTTGTTGTGGGTTTGGTTTGCAGTTTCTGATTGGGTCCCACTCCTGATGACCCTGAGTCCAGGAGGAGGATTGAGGCGTTCCTAAGGCTGCCTGCTGATAAGAGGGCCTGGCCCAAGTGCATGCGTCCTGATGACGATGATGATGATGTAGTTGAAGTTGTTCCTCCCCCAGAGGAGGAAGAGGATGGTGATGACGATGAAGACGACGAAAGTGATGACGAGGAGAGGACTGAGGATGATGAAGTTGATCAGGAGGTTGTGCCTGACCAAGGTGAGAGACCTGTAGGTGAGGTTGCCGGTGGAAGTGGTGTGGGTGTACTTGATCAGACGCCTATCCATGTGACTCCGTTGAGTTCCATTCTTGCTGGGGCAGGTGGGTGTGGAACCCGGGATCGGACCCAACTCGGCGTCTTGCTTAAGGGCGGATTTTAAAGTTAAAAAAGATTAAGTTGGAAAAACCTTTAAGAACTGTTATGGAGTCGCCACCTAATTATCGCGGAAATTAGGAACCTGCTACCATGTTCTAAGTTAAAAACATGTCCTAGATTTTGGAGCACGCCGACACCCCTAGATCTAAGGTTTGTGAAACCAGATTGGATTCTGGTGAGGTACTTTAGAAAAAGAGTTAATTCAAATAATGATTTATGAAAACCTTTTAGAAAAGCCTATGTAAAAATAGCCTCTACTGACCTAGAACAATCCTTGTAAGATGATATTTGAGCTAATGTTATCGCTACGTACAAGTGCGATAAGTTTGTAAAAGAATGCAGATGCAGATGCAAAAAGATTGATTAAAACCCTCAGTTTAGCATGTTTAACTTGTTAACGAATACGGTTCAGTTAAAGGTCGAATTCATTGTTTAAGTTGATTTTAATGCAAAATAAGAAGGGTGCGAGATGCATGCAAATAAAATAAAGTTCAATTGTCCATTGGTTTATTTTATAAGGTCGGTTGCTTATGCGACTTTGGCGTGTTATCGGATATGGAGTGTACCCGAAGTAAAATAGAACACTTGGAGTGCAAGCGCGCTGGGTGCCAAGGCCGGGGGGGCGCTAAAGTGTAGACCCCTTTGTTAGTCCATAGAAAATAAGAAAAAGCTTTGATCCAAGTGGATCGGTACCTACCTTGTCCTGACGCTTCAGATCTGGGCAGAGCTTCGCTTCTTGAACTAAAAAGGAGGAGTTCAACACGGGATGATGTGTTGAACTCAAGGATTTGAGTGCTTGAGGCTTTGTGAGTGTTTTTGCTGTGAATTGTGGGTGAAAAAGTTATGTTTCGAGGTCTGGTATAGGGCTCTATATATACTAAAAACCTCGGAGAAATTAGGAAATAAGGGGATTAAAACAGGCCAGGGAACCGCATAGCCTTATGCGGTTGCCAGGGCAAACCGCATAAGCTTATGCGGTTGCCTCCCCAAACCGCATAAGGCTATGCGGTTTGGAGGTGTGGTTTTAGGCCAGTTTCCTAGTTTCGGTTGAATTATATCTTTGAAAGATTACAAGATAATCTCGAACTTGCACGTCAAGAAAACTCCTAGGATATTTCTGAGATATTTTGTGATACTTAGGGCTTTGGAGTGCAGGCCAAAGGCTGGGTTTGGGCTCGGTTTTGGGCCCGAGACCCTGAAAAATGAAGAAGGTGTATTTTGCATAGTTTTGTGAAATAAGGTAAGACGTGAGGTTGTATTTTGTGTAAGAGGGGGCTAAATAGCGGTTTTAGCTACCGGGCCTAAATTTAGGAATTTAGGAATGCTGAATTAGACCTCGTTAATGTAAAAGGACTAATTGTAGTGCAAATGCGAAGCTCATGCCAAATGAAGCAGGACGAGGACCTAGCTAGACTCCAAATGGACAAAGTGAACGTTTATTTAAGTGTGATGTGAAGCGACCTAAATCATTTTAACATTTAAAACGACTCAAAATGAATTCGACATTAGTTAGAACCGTTTAAGTCAACGTTAAAGCATGCGTAATAAAAGTCCGTGATACATCACAGGGTTTTGTTTGGGAGGGTACGGATATGGGTATCCACAGAGCCCCCAGTTTGACTGAGCTCGGACTAGAGCGCTAGTCAAACTCCTTCGACCATATCCGGACCGTTACAGTCTCGATATGATCAGCGGAACGAAGCATGTGTCCATGGGTGAGACGAGGACTTCGAACCGGGCTAAGCGGGGAGGGGCGTGCGCATTTTAAGGACTTGGCGGTCCGTGCATGCTCTAAGGGCCTGCCGGCCTGCTGAGTGTCTTCGTCATGCTTGTCGTGCTGTCTTTGTTGGTGCCTTTGCCTGTGCTTGGTATCGTCAGACGTTAATGCTGGTGCTTGTAATGTCTTTGTATCGTATGTGTTGAAATGTAAAGGGGGCTAAAGTGCAAGGTGCATGTGTTTGCGAGATGTTTGGGTATGCATGAGGTGTATAATTTGAATAAGGGTGTTCATGTAGGTGTTAGTCTTGCGAAAGAGCGTCCGTGTAATGCTTGTGCTTGAACTCGCCGAGGAGCGTCTATGTAGAGTAAAATGCTTTGGAGTTAGGTGTATATTGCGGAGTGCTTGTGCTAAGGCTCGCCGAGGAGTGTCTGTGTAGTCGTAATTGCATATGATCGCCTTTCGTTGAGGAGAAGGTGATGTAAATGCTCGTTGTCGTGTAGTGCCGTTGTTGATGTTGAACTGGGTCTCGCCGAGGAGCGCAGGTGCTTAGTGTAGTATTTGCTGGAGAAGTACTAGTTTGCTAGGGAAGGGTGTATATGTATGGTCTCGCCGAGGAGCGTAGGTGTAGTTGTGGTTGTTTGGGAGAGTGATGGTGTTTCGTCTTGTTAGGGGTGCAGGTGTATATTTGCCGGGATTATGGTCCGAGGAAGGTGTATGTGCTTCAAGTGTACGGCTTCGTGTAATTGCTTGGATGTGCTGAATGTGCTGATGCAGACGCTTGGTGTTTATGTTAGTGATTTGCTGGGGAAGTCGAAGGGTATGTCTTGGACTCCGTAGGAAATGTCTGTATAGGTGTGTGGGCTCCATGGGGAGGAAGTAATACTCCACAGGGACGTGTAAGAGGGTGTAAGGACTCGTGAAGAGTGTTCGTGTTTCTGCTTCTGTACCGTGTATTAAATGCTTAGTACATGAGTATGGCGGACTGTAGGTGACGCCTTAACCAAGGCATAGCGCATAATGTATGTGCTAGCGCTTGTGGCGGACTGTAGGTGACGCCTTAACCATGAAAGCTTGCGTGTATGAAGAAAAATGAGGAGAAAACGTGGAACAGAACATGCTTTGGAAATTGCCTGTAGATTAGTGACTCTTCCGGGGAATCTCTTATCAATTGGCGACTTCAAGCTTGAACTTATTCGCACATGTCGCGGTTTCGAACCCGGAAAAATTCAAACTCGCGATTTTCCTTCCGAAATCTTCAGTTTTTGCTTGCTTTGACCATGAGACGTTGTATCTGGTGGTTCGTTTGGATTCACGTGATACTCATCTCTCGGACTTGGGGTGTAGGTGCTTGGGATTGTATGAGTGGCTTGATGTTTGGACGTACGGGACGTTTCTTGGATGTGTTAGGGTGTTTGGTGCTAGGACCTATGTTCGGGTGCTTGTTGTTTGATGCACACATGAAAGTGTTATGCTTGTAGCGTGCATGCTCGTTTGTAGCGGTTCTGGAGGTGTCGCTCAACCGTAGATGCTTATGTTGATGTGGGTATTTATAGCAAGGGTGTCTTCAAAAACGCGAAAAATTATCCCATTTTTCGTTGTGAAGGTTTGATTCTTGATAGGAAGCGTCAGCCCCCAGTTGCCTTTGTGAAGGTTTGATTCTTGATAGGAAGCGTCAGCCCCCAGTTGCCTTGGTCATGGTGCCGGTGTATGTTAGCCCCCAGTTTGATCGAGGTATGGAGTATAGCGATGATCAAACTAGTGAGATGCGTGTTTTGTGTTAGGATAAGGGTGTTTTTGGTTTACCCCCTCGAGTTTGACTAAGTTTTGTGTGAAAACTAAGTCAAAGTGGGGTGCAGGATGTGCATTGGTAGGAGGAGTTTTTGGGTAACCCCCTCGAGTTTGACTAAGTTTTGGGTGAAAACTGAGTCAAAGTGAAGAGTATGGTGTTTGGATTACCGTCGTCTTCGCCATTAGTTGTCTTGGTGATCTTGTGTAATAAGGATTGTGTGAACCCTTCATTACATGACTTGTTGTTGTAGCTTGGCTTGAGCTTGTAGTTGCTTTCGTTGTCTTTCGCTTCCGTGCTGTGTTGTGCTTCCGTGGACCTGCGTAGTTAGTAGGCTCGGGTTTGAAAGTGAAATGATTCCCGATTGGGATGTTTGGATTAAAATGTTTTTGTTGAAAAATTATTTTGTGAAAGATTCATTTTAGTTGTCGAAATGAGCTTTAAAAATGAACGCTTGAAATGTCGGTTGTAAGGCTTCATGCAAGATGAAAGAATGTTAGACGTTGTGAGCTTGAGCCAGAGTTGTGAAGACCGTGGAGGGTCATTTGAGTGCGAAGGTTGAAAAGCCCCCAGTTGTCGGTGGAATCTCATGACAACACGGAGTGGGATGTAGTGCTAAATTCGGTTGTGCTTTGCGTAAGCTGCCTACGTATCCACGAATGTGGAATCAAACCGGCGTAGTTCGATAGTGCTTTCGCTCAAAATGTGTTAACTCGAGTGGTGAGTTAAATTCGAAGAATGCTTTTTCTCAAAGTGTGTGTTAACTCGAGTGGTGAGTTAAATTTTGGGGAAGGCTTAGACTTCGAAGATTCGAGATGCATTTCAAGGACTTGAGATGCATTTTCGAAAGGCACATTTTGCTTGTGCGAATGGGTGTGTTTTTGCAAAAGGTGAATTGCAAAATTGAGTTAATTTTGAAGGGTGATTAGCTATTTTGAGGATGCATTGCCTCGTGTATGTTTGAAAAAGCGTGTCGCCCCGTTGGAGCGTTTTTAAAACTGAGAAGTTTTTGAAAGGAGCGGTTTAAATGTCGCTAAATTGTTTGATTGGGAGAAGGTTGACTCGGCATGTGAGTCGATGCTTGAAATGTCGAAAAGTTTGCAAAATAGAGACGAATCGTATGCGTGATTTGAGACTCGACGGTTGCATGGATGCCACATTCGGGAACACGTGCGTTGGTGGAGCCCCCAGTGGTGCTTGCTTGTCTACGGTGGGATGCTGTTGTTCCTGCAAAACAGTGTTAAACCAAAAAGCAGAGTACTACTCCTAAGTCTATGACAACTTTGCCTTGACGAATTCGTTTTAGTCGCCTCGATAAAGAAATAGTTTGCCTTTGAACTTTGTGAATTTTGTGGACACATCCTTAGCATGGAAAGCTTTGGACGAGGAATATTTTGTGGATTTTTGTAAAAGGTTGGTTGAGCTCGGGAGAGCGGCCTACGTATCCGTGGTTACAGAATCAAACCTAGCGTAGTTCCGAAAGGGACGTGTTTGTTTTGGTAAGGAAGTGTCTTTGTAAAAAAAAGATGCGTATTTAAGGACTCGCCGGTCCAAGGGGTGTTTATGTGTTTGACGTTGATACATTGCATCCTAAGGATGGGTTCTCCTTAGTTGATCTAGGCTGGTTGCTTGCTACTTCTGTTGTTTCTTCAATTTGGAATTTCGAGGACCTGGCCACTCGTTTCTGGGCTTCGGTACTTCTTGCCTTTGGGGTTTCGGCCCCTCGCTTTGTAACACCCCGTGTTATTTTAACACAATTTGATAAAAGAATTTAATTCCTTAAATTAAATTCATCCTTTTCCATATAATAAAAATGCGACTGAAATTTTTCGCCAAATAATATTAAATTTTTCTAAGTACAAATTTAATAATTTTGAAAAATAAAGTTGTTGTATTATGTTTAGAATTGAAAAAGAAACACATTTCAAAATTTTATAAAAATCAACACTTATACTTTTCCCGTCTCTAAAATTCGGGTCAACAATTTCAAAGACGCA
This sequence comes from Dianthus caryophyllus, assembly GCA_023091065.1. NCBI lineage: Eukaryota > Viridiplantae > Streptophyta > Magnoliopsida > Caryophyllales > Caryophyllaceae > Dianthus > Dianthus caryophyllus. Next base: position 27,152,319 of record CM041524.1, read on the forward strand.
AATCAAAGTCAAGCCACTTTATTTTTTTTCATAATTCACGTACAAAAAAAACTTAAACATCAAAAAATATAATCATTTGGATTATTTTTAATAAAACATATTATATTAATATATAATTACTATTCATTTTCTATTAAACTAGCTTTTTCCTAAAATGTCGAAATTCTAAGTTATACTTAATTTAAACTGATAAACTTTTTGACGTTTGATTATAATTCTTTAAATCTATAACATTCCACCAAAAAAATAAATATTTCGACCTAGGAAAGTTTTATTCAAAATTTCGAGGGTTAAGATCCGATTTTTATATTTAGTACCTTTTGAAAATTAGTTTTATTTTTATTTCCAATTTTATTTTAAAACACTATTTTAAGATCATATCCTTTATTTTGAAACTTTCTGCGATCGCGCAAATCGAAAATTTCAAAAACGAAAATCGAGCCCGAAAATTTATTTAAAACCTTTTGACTTAGACTTTTTCAAAGTCTATCCTCTTCCATTTTCTTACACAATTACTTACACCTTTATTTTTATCATCATCACTTTTATTTTCTTTATTTAAACTTAAAGTTTATATATAATAATAATAATACATATACAAATATGATACTAATACATTAATACTACCATTTTTCATTTCCATCACTTTTAAAATTTTTCTAAAGTAATAAATAAAATATTTTAGTTTTAGAATTCAAAAGTAGAAATATTTCGAAAAATTGTCAAACGCGCAACCTTTAACTTTTATCGCTTTTGACGCCCGACTTTTTAAAACTGACCAAATTCGAGGAAAACATTTTAAAACACAAATTAGACATTTTTAATGCATGAATAGTAATGTGGACTTAATATTTGATGATGGAGGTGATAATGACTTATTTAATTTAATTAAACTTTAAATTAAAACTAAAACCTAATACTTTTAACCTAATTTGTTTTACTAACTTGTGCACATAAATCACAAGTGAAAAAAAATCACTTTGGCACCTCCATTTTTGCCGTGGACTTGCCTCCATATTCTCCCATTTTATTTCTTTCATTTTCTTCCTAAATCACTTAAATAAAACCTATAATATTATCTCTAATAATTTCTAAGTAATCTAGTTAATTAGTGGGTATATTAGGGACTAATTTCTTGGGTAATATGGGTGAAGAAATTCGATCTAAAATTTATTTTAGATCCCCGACGTTTAACATCCTAATTAAGGTGACTAACTATGTCTTGTATTATTCTTTTTAGTAAATTAATTTGTTTTGTTATTATAATTTTATGAGTATGATTTTTATGTTAAATATGTTAAACACCATGATTGTATGCTTGTATGTTTAGGTGAAGTATAATAAAATGATAATAAATAAGTTATATTGATAATAGCTTACTTGTATTAAAATGATACCATGTGTAGTTAATTTATTTTTGAGCATTTTTAATTTATGTTCATATGATTTTTATGTTTAGTTATGTTTTAATTGAGTAGTAGTTATATATAAAAATTATGTGAAATATTAAAAATGAGTTTAAAGTGATTAAAATCAAAAATAAAAATATATATGTTCATATGTTTTCACTCGGCATTTCCCTATTTTTTTTTATATATTTTCACTTTTAATTTTTGTAAATTATATGTAGTGTTAAGTTAGTATAAAATAGATGTTCCTATGAAAAAAAAACTAAATTAGGAAAACGAATTATAAATTATTAAAATCGAAATAAGTGTTCTTGAGTTGTTCTTGAGTTGTTCTTGAGTTCTTCATGTGTGTTTTTGATTTGTTCATGTTGATGTTCATCCTTGTTACTCATTTTGATTTCATTTTAATTTATGTTTGTTAATAATTTGTGTTTATGTTTAGTTATTGTTTTATATATTGTTAGTAATATAATATAAATCAACTTAAAACATTATAAATCATTTAGAATAAAAAGTTAGAAAATTAAAGTGTTGAAAAACACTATTCATAAATATAAATGAAATTTTTAGTAAATTTCATTTTAGTTTAAACCGTTTTAGTATAATTAGAATAATTAAATTATAAAGACTTTAAGGTAAAAACCGTTAAAATTGAAAAATGAAAATTTGACCACCACCTTGTATAGCTCACGGCATCTAGGCTATTTTTAGGTTAAAATTTGTTTTATCACTTTTTAGTTTATTGTTAATATAATTTAATTATTAATTAATAAGTTAGATTTAAGAAATTAAAAGAAATAAATCAATTTTGACATATATAATATATCACACGACATACACACTTTGAATTGACTAAATTTGACCAAAATGAAAATATCACTAAGTCACTAAAGTTAAATAGTAATTAGAATTGAATTTTTGTATAAATCGTTTTGATTATAAATGAATTATGTTAAACCGATAAAAATGAGTAAATCGTATAAAAATGAATTAAATCGTACTACTACCTTTGCCATTGGATTGTTGAACTTGGACATACGGACTATAAATGAATCATCCACGATACTATTATCTTTTAAAATGAAAATCGCTAAATTTAGTTAATAGACGACTAAATTTAACTAAGTCTCAATTTAAAATGAATACCATTATCATTTTTTACAAATTGAACTTAACATTTTTAAAACTAATATTTTAAAAATGAAAATCATTATCATCAAGCATTTACAAATTGAACTTAACATTTTTAAAACTAGTATTTTAAAATGAATATCATTATCACTTTTTACAAACCGAACTTAACGTTTTTAAAACTAGACTTTTAGAATATTTTCAAAACTCACTAAGTACAAAACGAACTTAACGACTTTGAAACTAGAAATTTATACTTAGAAAATAAAAAGGGTTTAGTTTATTTTCTAAAATATCTTAAGTTTAAATACCTAAAATGTCTTAAGTATAAAAATACGTATAAATATAGAAATACGTACAAGTATAAGAATACGTATAAGTATAAAAATACGTATAGAATACGAAGTATAAAAATACGAATACGTATAAAAATACGTATAAAATACGATGAATAGTGAATAGTGAATAGTGAATAGTGAATAATGAATAGTGAAAAGTGAATAGTGAAATACTGAAAATAATTGAAAATTTTACTAAGTATAGAAAATTTAAAATGAAGAAGTAAATGACCTAAAGTGTTTGAAAATGTAACACCCCGTGTTAATTTAAGCTAATTATAATTAGGAAATCAATAAATAATCATCCTCGCTCATTATATTCCTAAAACATTACACTACAATTATTTTTGCACCTAAACCAAAACCATTTTGAATTACTTAGAATTTGAACTTTATTCTTTCATATTCAAACTCGATAAATCAAATGAAGCACACACGACAAATTTCTCAACGACAAATTTTGGCACGCAAATCGAGGTCAAACGTTGACTAAATGGCCAAGCCACCTAAATATGATTAAGTCACCTAATCTTTTCTTAAATGTAATTACTCATAATCCAAACCTAATTAAAGTAGCTTAGACTTAATCATATTGATTATTACTAACACAACATATAATAATAATATCAAATTACTATTCCACCTTGATTTAACTAACACATTCACTAAAACTCGATATATTGAGTTACACTAAGCCTAAACTGATAAACTTTTTGACGTCTGAGCATAATGATTTAATTCGATAGCATTCAACAAAAAAAATATATATTTCGATCAGATAAAATTTTATTTCAAACTTGCGAGGAATCTAATACCCAATTTTTATATTGATTTCGTTTTGAGGTGTATTTTCATTTTTATTTTCGATCTCACTTCTAAACATTATTTCAAGACTATATATTTCATTTCGAGACTTTTCGCGTACGCGTAAATCGAAAATTTCAAAAACGTAAAAATCGGGGCATGTGTGTGCATGGTGGCCGAGATATTTGGCCAAGGGTCAAGTGATCCTCTTCCATTTTTTTTCTTCTACTTTAGTAACTTGTCCAATCCTTCTTACAACCTATACTAATTCATCATCACTTATAGCCTATTTTTAATTAAAGATTATATGTTATTAGTACTAAATTACATACTACATAATATCAAACTTACATGATACAAAAAAATAAAACACAACTACTACTACTACTACACATACACGGTCCAAACACACAAACACCAACAAACACTTAACTCTTTTTCTCTCTAAATAAAAACCTAACTCAAGAACAAGTAAGCCATGTTCTTATGCAACCTCAAGAACACTAACCTTCCATATTTTCTTATTCTTCCTTTAACTCATTTATTTCTTACTCATTAAATCATTTAAGTTCATAAATAAATCCTTCATTAATTATGTTAGTAATCACATCCTCTTTATGCTTATATTTATTTAAGTTTATGAATCAAATTAATTAAAATACAAACATCACCTAAACATAAAATACTACAACACTTTAAATTTTAGTTTAGCTAGTTTAATTCTAAAATAAATTACTAACTTGTTTATTTCATTCTTATGTACCTCTCCTAACCAAAGACGAGGAGCAAGGTGGTGGAGTCGATCTTAGCCAATTCGATCATATCGTAGACCTATTAAGCTGTTGATCTTTTAGCTCATAACCTAACTAAGGTGCTTCCCGCACACTTATATGATAAGCGCCTCGAATTTGATTATGTGTTATTGTTTTTGATGCATGTATTGTTTTATTATAGCACCTAGTATTCATATGTTAAATTAGGAGACAAAAATCGAAAAATAATATTTGAGTAACATTGAAAAACCACACGGCATCCCCCTTAATTTTTGTCTAATTTTTCGTTTTAATTTTTGTAAATTGCATGCTTAAAATACTTATAATGAAATGAACATGAGGATATAATTAGTTTCTGTTTAGGATTTAAAATGAATTTGTTATGAATTTTTAAGTGTTTTAAGGTATTATGTGTGTTCTTGAATGTTTGTTGTTATTCTTGTGTTTGGATGATTTTATTTATGTGTGTTAATGTTTTGTTATGTTTTCCACTTATGATTAAATACATAAATAATATAAGATAAATTAGTTGTTGAATTAGAAGTATAAAAATCAAAAATCAAAATTTATGAACATATATAAATATACACGGCCAAATTTAATTACATGGACCAATTTTTAGTTTTAATTTTTCTAAATAACATATTATGATTAGTATAGTTAAATTAGACTTGTATGAAAAATTTGAGAAAATTATATAAACATATAAAAATTTGACTAAATAATGTTCATATTAAAAGCATTAAGATTCATCACACATTCATGTGTTCTTCACTTAGTTGGTTAGTTTGATTCATAATTTTATAAGTTTTTAGTTATTTATTGTAACACCCCGTGTTTTTGTAACACAATTTTATAAAAGAATTTAATTCCTTAAATTAAATTCAACCTTTTTCCTTATAATAAAAATGCGACTGAATTTTTTTCGCTAAACATGTGACACTCCATGTCAAGTTAAGCCTATTATAATTGCGCAAATCTTTAATTCAACAATCTCGCCAATATTTTTCTAACACAATGCGCTACAACTTTTATCGTACCTAAACTAAAACCATTTTGATACACTTCGAATTTGAACTTTATTCTTTCATATTCGAACTCGATAAATCAAACAAAGAATCTACGACAATTTTCTCAACGATAAATTTTGGCACGCAAATCGAGGTCAAACATTGACTAAAAGACCAAGCCACCTAATTGTGATTAAATCACCTAATCTTTTCTTAAATATACTTACTCATAATCCTAATTTAATTAAAAACTAGTTAAGCTTAATCATTTTGATTATTACTAACAAAACATATAATAATAATATCAAATTACTATTTCATTTTGATTTAACCAACACTTTCGCTAAAACTCGATATATTGAGTTACACTAAGCCTAAACTGGTAAAATTTTTGACGTTTAAGCATAATGATTTAATTCAGTAACATTCCACAAAAAAAATATATATTTCGATCCAACAAGATTTTATTTCAAAGTTTCGAGGATCCTAAGGCCAATTTTTGTTTTGATCACCCTTCTACGATTTTTCTTCATTTTTATTTTCGATCTTGCTTCTAAACATTATTTTAAGACTATATTCTTCATTTCGGGACTTTTCACGTGCGCGCAAATCGAAAATTTCAAAAAACAAAAATCGGGACATGTGTGTGGTGTGTTGGCCGACTTCTTTGGCCCTTTGGTCAAGGGTTATCTTCTTCCATTTCTTCCTACTTTAGCACCATGTCTCATCACTTACACATCTACTAAAATCCATCATCATTTCTAGCTTATTTAATTTAAAGATCAAACATTATTATTACTACAAATTACTAGTATACATTATATTACTACAAGTCATACTACTACTACATTTCATTACAACACAAAACACAACTCAAATACTCTAAGTTATTTTCTCTCTAAATAAATCAAACCCAAGAGCACAAGTAAGCTTATTTATCTTCAAGCTCAAGAACACTCATGATCTTCATCTTCTTCCTCCTTATTTTTCTTCTTAAACTTTTAAATTCTTGTTTTAAATTCACTAGAACACTTATGTTCATTCTCCACTAATTAGTCTAGCAATCATCTCCTCTTTTAATCTTATAAATGAACATGAACATAAATCGAAATCATAAAAAAAATTTAAAACATCACCTAAACATAAAAATGAAACTACACTTCAAATTTTTAGTTTAACTAGTTTAGTTCTAAAATAAGTTACTAATTTATTTATTTCATTCTTATGTACCCATTCTAACCAAAGACGAGGAGCAAGGTGGAGGCGTCGATCTTAGCCAATTTGATCACATAGTCGACCCGGACAACTGTTGATCTTTTAGCTCATAAACCTAACTAAGGTGCTTCCCGCACACTTATGTGATAAGCGCCTCGAATTCGATTATATGTTATTATTTTTGATGCATGTATGTTTTATCTTTATCACCTAAGTATCACATGTTAAATTAGAAGACAAAAATCGAAAAATAGAATTTGTTGCTCACTACATAAACCCACGGCCTACCCTAAATTTTTCACTAAATTTTTCGTTTTAATTTTTGTAAATTGCATGCTTAAAATACTTGTAATGAAATGAACATGAAAATATAATTAGTTTATGTTTAGGACTTAAAATGAATTTGTTATGAATTTAAATGTTATAATTTATTTATGTGTGTTCTTGAACTATTATTATTATTTTTGTGTTTGAAATGATTTACTTTTGTTAGTTAATGTTTTGTTATGTTTTCCACTCATGATTAAATACATAAATGATATAAGATAAATTAGTTGTTGAATTAGAAGTATAAAAATCAAAAATCAAAATTTATGGACATATATGTATATACACGGCATTTTGGATTTAAATGGACAAATTTTTAGTTTTAATTTTTCTAAATAACATATTATGATTAGTCTAGGTTAATTAGACATACCATAAAAATTTGAGAAAATAAAACGATAATATAAGAATTTGAGTTAAAAATGTTCATATGAAAAATAATTGGATTCATCACATATTCATGGTGTTCTTCACATAAAGGACTAACTTGATTCATAATAAATATAAGTTTTATTTTATCATTGTTTAAAGTCATTATTGAAAAGTTTAATTAATGAATATATAAGTTAAATAGACTAAATCACTAAATTATAAAAGTTGGAAAAATAAAGTGTCACAAAAACACTATTCATAAATGAAATAAAATAATTAGTGAAAATCGTAAACTAGTTAGATCACTTTAGTATAATTTAAGAAATTAGTTTATAAAAACTTTAAGTCAAAAACCGATAAAATTAGAAAACGAAAATAAATTGTACAAGTATAAGGTGCCACGGTTTTGGGTTGATTTTTAGACCTAAAATGAATTTGTCACTTTTTATTTTTATCACTTAAGTAAATAAAATAGTTAAAGTAATGATTTATTAATAAAAACAAAAAGAAAATAAATGTGTAACCTAGGTTGGGTACCACGGTTTTACTATTAAGAGTGGGTCAATTTTAATCAAAATGAATTTATCACTTAATCACTAAAGTTGATTTGTAATTAGGATTATATTAAATTGTATAGTGAATCATTAATAAAAAGAATCAACGAAACCGATTAAAATAAATGTTACATATATTAAAATGAACTAAATCGAGTGTTACTACCCTTGCTTAAATTTGGATTTGGAGATACGGACTATTTAAAATGAACTACGACAACCTCGCTAAAATTTGAAACCGCTTAAATTTTAGTTAAGTATACGACTAAATTTAACCGAGTTTTGCTTTTGAAATATCATTTAGAATCACTAAGTACAAATGAACTTAACAACTTTGATTAAAATATATTTCAAAAATCACTAAATACGAAACGAACCTAACGACTTTAAAACTAGATTTTTGTACTTAGAAAATAAAATTTAGTTTTACATCAAAGAAAACTCCTAAGTATAATAATGTGTATAAGAATAATAAAAATGCTAAGTATAAATGAAATATAATAAAAATACTAAGTATAAAGAAAGTATAATAATAAATACTAAGTATAAGAATACGCATACGTATAAAATACGAATAAAATACGAAGTATAAAAATACGTACAAATACGAAATACGAAAATACGAATACGTATAAATACGAGGAATAGTAAATACGATGAATAGTAAAATACGATGAATAGTAAATACGATGAATAGTAAATACGATGAATAGTAAAATAATGAATAGTGAAAATATTTAAATTTTATGAACGGACTCAAAATAAATCATTAAGTCTTTCTATGTGTTTTGTTTATCTGAAAAACTGCTAGAACTAAAATTTCATTATATAAAGTTAGACGATATATTTTAGTTACAGAATTGTCACCTATTTTGAATGAACGAGGGAATAAGAAATTAAGAAATGAACTACTTGAATAAAATACTTGGATTGTTCGCCATGTCGCGACTCTTGAATTCGAAGTTAATGAGGTAGCCGTCTATGGGGACTTTGGCTCCCTCCCAGAGTTGCTAAAGGCGATCTAATATTTTTATATAAAGTATTATTTCGGTGCGGGATATACAACCTCAGGGATGGGGCATGATTGATATCTCCGTGAGCCCATACTACGGTAATTGGAAACTCCAGCCCCACCCGGGGGTACCCGTCTAAGGTGATAGTCGTATTATTAGGTGACTACTTACTCGAGGGCGAGTATGATCTGAACCTATCTATAGTGGTGTATGCATACATTAGACTTGGGATTTGGCTGTCCTTATCGCTTTAGGTATCCTTAGCCTGTTCAGACACGTCCGCTTTGTTCGGCCCTGACCGCTATTGCGCGGACGTCTAGTATGTCAGCCACGTCCAACCTGTTTGGCCCTGTCCACTAGGATTTAGTGTGTCAGACACGTCCAACCTGTTTGGCCCTGTCTACTATTGCGAAATTACGTCTGCATGCTTCCGCCTCGCTAATGAACAATCATTAGTTAACATATGTTTGAATGTATTTCCTTGTTTGTTTGATGATTATCGGAATGACTTGGTTGAGTATTGGAATGTGAGTTTGTTGAGTATGATTATTTGTGAGCGTGGTTGGTTATTTAATTGGTTTATACTCGTATTGAATCATCATGATCTCCTTATGTGTTTTAATTGCATACTTGCTATTTGTTTTCCTTGTTTATTTATTATTCATTATTTATACTGCATATTGCTTTAGAAACTGCATGTATCGAAAGAGTGTGCGGGAAAATGATGAGATGTTAATGCAGGTACCCCGAGTCTTGACCGTTGATCTATCAGGGGATTGAAGGCCTTATTTTTGTAATCTATTTTGAGAGAATGTAATCGAATAACTCTGCTTTATCTTAAACTCGTATTATGTATACAGAGTTTTATGACGATAACAGCTGGTTTTGTAATATATAGACTTAATTAATTTTCCGCCTTAGTTTAATTAAAGTCACGAAAAACCAGGTTGTTACATTTATTGTTTATGTTTACTAGTTTAAATCACTTTAAGATAATATGAATAATTAGTATATAAAAACTTTAAGTCAAAAACCGATAAAATTAGAAAACGAAAATAAAAAGCTAAGTATAGGAGGCCACGGTTTAGGGGTCATTTTTAGACCTAAAATGAATTTGTCACTTTTTATTTTTATCACTTAAGTAATTAAAATAGTTAAAGTAATGATTTATTAATAAAAACAACAAAAGAAATAAATAACTTATATAAATAAAGGCACACGGCATTTAGGATATTTTCGGGTCAATTTTGGTCAAAATGAATTTATCACTTAGTCACTAAATTTGAATAGTAATTAGGTTTATATTTGTTTATGTGTTAAACCGTTAATAAAAAGAATCAACTAAACCGATAAAAATAAACGTTACACGTATTAAAATGAATGAAATCGAGTGTTACTACCTTTGCTTAAATTGGATATGGACATACGGACTATTTAAAATGAACTACGACAACCTCACTAAAAATGGAAACCGCTAAAATCTTAGTTAAGTATACGACTAAATTTAACCGAGTGTTACTTTTGAAATGTTATTAAAATTGACCAAGTACAAAATGAACTTAACAACTTTGAAATTAGATTTCATACTTAAGTTAAAATCGAGTTTCAAATTTAAAATAAATTCTCAAATCGCTAAATACAAAACGAACCTAACGACTTTAAAACTAGAATTTTGTACTTAGATTATATTAAGTTTTACTTCCGAAATCAATTTTTCAAATCACTAAATACAAAACGAACCTAACGACTTTGAAACTAGGATTTTATACTTAGAAAATAAAATTTAGCTTTTACCTCTAAAATCTCCTAAATATAATAAAAATACTAGTATAAAAGAAAACATAATAAAAATACTAGTATAAAGGAAATAAAATAATAAATACTAAGTATAAGAATACATATACATCTAAAATACGAATAAAATACTTAAGTATAAAAATACGTACAAATACTTTAATACTAAAAATACGAATACGTATAAATACGAGGAATAGTAAATCTGAGGAATAGTAAATACGATGAATAGTAAATACGATGAATAGTAAATCGATGAATAGTAAATACAAAGTGAATAGTAAATACGGTGAATAGTAAAATAATGAATAGTGAAAAATATTTAAAAGTTACTGAGCGGACTCAAAATAAATAATTAAGTTTTTCTATGTGTTCTGTTTTACCTGAAGAACTGCTGTTACTAAAATTTCATTATACAAGTTCGACGTTATATTTATATTATCAGTTCGTCATTATTTTTATTTATGAACGAGAGAATGAGAAATTGAGAAAGCAAGTACTTGAATAAAATACTAGGATTGTTCGCCATGTTGCGACTCTTGAAATTCGAAGTTAACGAGGTAGCTGTCTATGGGGACTTGGGCTCCCTACCTGAGTTGCCCAAGGCTATTCAACGATCTTAAGATTGCTGTTTGACGTGTGGTATCAACCTCAGGGATGGGGCATACTTGATACTTCCGCGGGCCCATAGAATAGTAATTGGAAACGCCAACCCCATCCGGGGGTACCCGTCTCTGGTGATAGTCGAACTTTTTAAATCGGTGATACCTTTTGAATAGCGAATAAGTATGATCCTCGATAGGTAGTGTATGCATACATTAGACAAGGGATTAGGCCGTCCTTATTGCCTTAGATATCTTTAGTAGATAATCCAGACACGTCCGACTTCGTTCGGCCCTGGCTGCTACTGCGCGGATTATGTCTGCATGCTTCCGCCTTACTAACGAAGACTCATTTGTTATCACATGTTGAATGCATTTCCTTGTTTGTTTGATGATTATCTGAATGACTTGGTTGAGTATTGAAATGCGATTTGTTGAGTATGTTTATCTGTGAGCGTGGTATGTTATTTGGTTGGTTTATACTCATATTAAATCATCATGATCTCCTTATGTGTTTTTAATTGCATACTTGCTATTTGTTTTCCTTGTTTATTTATTATTCGTTAATTATACTGCATATTGCTTTAGAAATTGCATGTATCAAAAGAGTGTGCGGGAAAATGATGAGAATTTAAATGCAGGTACCCCGAGTCTTGACCGTTGATCTATCAGGGGATTGAAGGCCTTTTTGTAATCTATTTTGAGAGAAATTGTAATATAAATACTGCTTTATCCTAAAACTCGTTCTATGTATATAGAGTTTTAATACGATAACTGCTGGTTTTGTAATATATAGACTTAATTAATTTTCCGCCTTAGTTTAATTAAAGACACGAAAAACCAGGTTATTCTGAGTTAATTATCAGTCGTCTTCTGATAGTGAATGACTTAAAGTTATCTCACATAGCGAGGCGACACACCGCAGTTACATTCATATCGTATGTCTAGCATAGACTTATAGGATCAAATAATAAATTAGAAATCTCTAGATCGCTAAAATAATAACTTAGATCGTTTTTAAAATGTGAGAAAGGGTAGAATCTTAAGGACCAGGCCTAATAAATAATAAACTAGTTAGATGAACCTTATAATCCTGTTGTTTATAGTTCCAATACTTGCAAACTGCTCTGTGACGAACTTTAGTCTGACAAAGGCCCTTAGGATGACGTACTACGGTTTCTCCCAGTAACGATCTACCACAACGTCCAACCGATGATGCCACGAGATGCATATATATGTAGCCATTCCCACGTCATAGAGCAATACGTGGAAGCTAATGGGATCACGACGACCAGGACCCTACCACACCAGGGCATTGGCTTAGGCCTGGACGCCGATTGAGAGCTTCCATCCGTACGACGAGTTTTGGACACCACTAGGATGGGAACTCCTCCTGGATTACGATCGATATATCCATCGCATGTGTCACCCCGACCCACTTCGAGGAGATGCAACCACCAGGGTGGATGGAGCACGAGGAACTACTTGAGAACCCGATGTATCAAGAATTAAGGCACGACTATCCTCCATTGCGGTTGAACTACTCCCGATGCAGGGAGAGGATCTCCTATCGTGAGACTCTTGAGGTCGCAAATCATATTTAGGGTCTTTGGACTCCAGTTTGTAAAATATATGTACCGAGCTTTTAACCATCCTAAGAACGATCTTAATATCGTCTTCTTTTCCTACTGACTATGGATGTTATATTCGGATGTGACGTTTGGTGAACTTATGTATTATATTCCTTGAAATGTAATATTTTACCCATGTATATGTTTATATATATGGAGACGTTATGTTACTACCTAGTCATGTGCTTTTCTTAATTCATTATTTTAAAATTTTACATACATGTTGTACTTCCAAATCTCATTTAAATTACCTTATCTAAATTGATTTGGATGAGACTACCGAGTGCGGTAGAAAGTACTCAATGGACACCAAAAGAGAAGGCCCGCAAGAAAGCCATCGAGGCCTCACGCACGACGTCAACAATTGAAGTCCTGGAAGAGATCACGGGACTCGAGCAATGCGGAAGTCGACCGAAGACCAGGGCACTTAAGACTCAGTATATGGAACATCAATTCTGATCATCTCCGCCGATCCTCGGAATATACAGATGTGATCGAGCGTTCATGCGAGGAAAACACAGAGACATTTGAGGATCAGTGGGACACTATACCCATGGATCAGGAGTATGAATGCGAGGTTCCTGGAACACTCCGTTAGAGAGGAATGGAAAACCTCCCTAGCAGCTGCGTGCCTTGACGAGGAGGCCAAAGCATGGTGGAGGCGACTACGCTCCCCAGCTATACTTGAGGGTGAGTACTACCTGAGCTGGGAGGATTTCAAACTTGGTTTGAGCGACATGACTTATGCTGTTAAGTATAAGTATAGCTTCGCGGAGGAGGAGCATCGCTACTCGAAATTTGCATAGGACCTAGGGCTAATCTTTTGTCATTCTCGATCAAATTTCATATCTCATGAGAATGTATCTAAACTTTTATGTTATTTTGCTGAACTTATATCTAAGTTTTCACCTTAGTTCATTTCATAGAGAATGTATTAGGAGGCTTGTAACTTTTTGATGTAAACCTTTTACATTATCAATGAAATGTCTTTTACCTTGCATTTTATATTATGTCTATCTTGAACTACTCAAAATTTATACAGCCTTGTCCTTATTTTATTTTATTTTCAGAATGGCTGCAAACAATATTCAAGATGATGACCTCAACCATGCGTTCTTAGAAGAAGAGGCGAGGAGAAGAGGTTTCGAAGATGCAATCACAAAAATTGCACAAAATGTACACCAACATCAGGGTGGCGGAAATAACCAGTCCGCATTTGAGAGATTCTCCAAACATCGACCTCAACCATATTCTGGCTCTGTCAACCCCACAGTCTTGACAGAGTGGATTGAAGAGATGGAGAAATTGCTAGAACTTAGCAAGACTCCAGCTAACGAGAGGGTAAACGTAGTGGCCTACTACCTCAAAGGAGAGGCCAACAGTTGGTGGCGTTTAATCAGTCCACCTTTCCCTTGAGAATCTATACAGGTGAATTCAAGACTACATTAGAGAACAAGTATTTTGGGGAGGAATTGAAATGGGATAAGGAAGAGGAGTTCGGGAACCTAAGGCAGGCGATATGTCCCTACAGCGCATACGTAAAAATACCAAGAGTTGTCCAAGTTCGCTCCTAGGATTATAAGTACCGAGGAGGAACTTGCGACTCGTTACGTAAGAGGCATGGAATACGGCCTGAGGAACAATATGTGCGGGTTCAACTGCAAGAACTTCGGAAGCCTCACGAAAGGCAACGCGTATCCGGGCCTCCATTCAAAAAGGAGAAGCTGAGGAGAAAAAGAAGAAGAAGACCTTTACGCCTTCTGTGGCGAGTGCTAGCTTTATCCATAAGCCAATGTTCGGTCGCCCCGGTTATCAGAATCAAGATAACCGCAATAGGAACCAGGGCAGGTCTCAGTTCTCCAACCGCGGTACCACTCCTTACGTCGCAAAGAATAACCAACCACCTCCCGCAGCTCCGGCCTTTCAAGCAGGTCAATGTCGTTTTTGTTGACAGCCACACCACCCGGGGAAGCGTTGCAACGGAGCGGTGGTATGCTATACAGCAAAGTAGGGGGACACAAGAGGAGTGAATGCCCAAAGCGGGGTAATGCTGCTAAGGCAAACGCGGGACCACCGCCAGCCGTCAGGGTTCAGGGACGTGTGTATGTCCTGACCGAGTCAGAAGAGGGTACGGATGATATTATCGATGTCGACGTCATCACCGGTAAATTTCTAGTTAATTCAATACCTGCTTTTATTCTATTTGATACCGGAGCATCTCTATCTTTTATATCCTCAAAATTTATCAAACAATCCAAACTCACAAACCCTGAACAAATCAGAACTAACATATCACTACCAGATGGTAAAAACATTCCTTGTTCTTCAAAATACAATAACGTAAAAATCTCGATTCACAACACAGATTTCCTGTCAGACCTTGTATTGTTTGACCTTCCCGAGTTCGATGTAATTCTGGGGATGAACTGGCTAGCTCGTCATAATGCAACATTTAAATGCCACGACCAGAAGATCACTTTGAAAACTAACCAAGGGAAGGAGGTATCATATCAGAGTTTGAAGAGGAAAGGGGGAGTGAAACTAGTGTCTGTACTGAAGCTTCGGAGCATGGAGAGAAAGGGACACCAGGTGTATTTTTGCAGCATTACTAAGGTCGAGGACAACCTACGCCTAGAAGACATCCCAATCGTGAATGAATACCCCGATGTTTTTCCCGACGTATTACCAGGTATGCCTCCTGCACGAGATGTTGAATTCTCGATTGACCTCATACCAGGCACGGCACCTATATCAAAGGCACCATACAGAATGGCGCCTGTCGAACTCCAGGAACTCAAGAAGTAGTTGGAGGAGATGATTGAATTGGGATTTATAAGACCGAGTGTTTCACCCTAGGGTGCACCGGTACTCTTTGTAAAGAAAAAGGATGGGAGCATGAGGCTCTGCATCGATTACAGGGAATTGAACAAAGTGACGATCAAGAATCGTTATCCTCTGCCTAGGATAGACGATCTCTTTGACCAGCTTAAGGGAGCAGGAGTTTTCTCCAAGATTGACCTGAGATCAGGATACCATCAGATCGCGGTTCGTAAAGAAGATATACAAAAGACCGCTTTTAGATCAAGGTACGGACATTACGAGTTCAAAGTAATGCCGTTCGGCCTTACCAACGCCCCAGCAGTATTTATGGACCAAATGAACAGGACCTTTCATGAATATCTCGACATCTGGCATTAGTCGTGTTCATTGACGACATCCTGATCTACTCCAAGAATAAAGAAGAACATGCAGAGCACCTACACATTATCCTAAGTATCTTGAGAGACCATAAATGGTATGCCAAATTTTCAAAGTGTGAATTTTGGTTAGGCCAAGTGGCGTTCCTAGGCCACGTAATCTCCAAGGAAGGAGTAATGGTAGATCCAAAGAAAGATCAAGTCGAGGAATGGATAGCACCAAAAGCGATCCACAGTCGAAGCTTCCTAGGATTGGCTGGCTATTATCGAAGGTTTGTTCCTGATTTCTCGAAGGTAGCCCGCCCAATGACCAAACTGCTACAAAAGGAATCAAAGTTCCTATGGAGCGACGACTGTGAGAAAGCGTTTCAAGAACTAAAGACAAGGCTTACTACGGCCCCAGTTTTAACCTTGCCAACCGATGGGGTTGAATATGAGGTGTCTGATGGACGCATCACTAAATGGTTTGGGTTGCGTTTTGATGCAACAGGGGAAAGTAATAGCATACGCATCCAGACAACTTAAAGTGCATGAAAAGAATTACCCAATTCACGACCTAGAACTTGCTGCGGTAGTGTTTGCACTAAAGATTTGGCGTCATTATCTCTACTGGTCGGCATTAAGTTCTACACGATCACAAGAGCTTGAAGTACATCTTCACCCAAAGAGATTTGAACATGAGGCAACGAAGATGGTTAGAGTTGATCAAAGATTACAAGATTGAGTTACTTTACCACGAGGGAAAGGCTAATGTAGTTCTTATGCAATCGAGTCGTAAGACAATACACACTCGAACAACATTTGGGAGATTCCCTCGGACATCGTCCCAGATCTAAAAAGGTGAGCTTAGACCTGGTACAATCGGGCACAGACCTAAATGCAATGGTGGTTGAACCAGAGTTATATCATGACATCCGAGTGCTACAATGGGAAGACCCGGCATTGTTGGAAATTAGGGAAAGAATTCCATCAGAAGGAACGGAAGGGTTTGAAGTTTACACTGACGGGAGTCTACGCTTCAATGGCAGGTGGTGCATACCTGATAATGAGAACTTGAAACGCAAAATCCTTGACGAAGCACATAGTACCCGCTACTCGGTACATCCTGGCTCAGACAAGATGTACAAGGACCTGAAATTACGTTTCTGGTGGATAAGGATGAAGGCAGAGATCGCCGAGTACGTGGCTAGATGTATGATTTGCCAGAAGGTAAAATTTGAACACCAGAGACCAGGAGGACTACTCCAACCGTTGGAAATTCCTCGAGGGAAGTGGGATTCCATATCCATGGATTTTATCATGGGGTTACCAAGGACAGCAGGTGGCAAGGATGCTATATGGGTTATTGTAGATCGTCTAACTAAATCAGCTCACTTCGTTCCGATCAAAGAGACTTGGGGATTGGAAGAACTGGCCAAAGCTTACGAAAAAGAAATAATACGACTCCATGGCGTTCCCCTCGACATCATATCAGATAGGGACGCAAGATTTACATCGCATTTCTGGAAGAAATTGCAAGAGGCTTTGGGTAGTAAATTGAAAATGAGTACGGCGTTTCATCCAGCAACTGACGGTCAGACAGAGCGAACCATCCAGACACTGGAAGACATGTTGAGGGCATGTACGATGGAATTCAACGTGAACTGGGAAAAGAGCTTACCTCTCGTTGAATTCTCATACAACAATAGCCATCATGCTAGTCTAGGGTGTGCTCCTTTTGAGGCACTGTATGGCAGGAAGTGTCGCAGTCCGGTTTGTTGGGACGACGCTAGTGATAATGTTGGTACTGGACCCCAGGTTATACAAGATCAGATTGAACACATCAAGATCATCCGAGAACGACTACAAGCAAATTTCAAGATCGGCGGAAGAAATATGCAGACGAGCACCGACGCCCTATTGAGTTCACCAGTGGAGATAAGGTCTTCTTAAAGGTCACACCCATGAAAGGGGTAAGACGCTCCGGACTAAAGGGGAAGCTTAGTCCAAAGTACATCGGACCCTATGAAATACTTGAGCAATTGGCGAGGTGGCATACCGACTCGCCTTGACCAAACTTATCCAAGGTACACGATGTATTTCACGTATCTCACTCAAGATACTGAAGCGACCGAAGTCACATTATTACGCCCGATGTGATCGCCATCGAGCCTAACATGCTTTACTCGAGAAACCAAAGGGAAATTCTCGCCAGAGACCAAATTCTTACGACGCAAGTCGATACCCTTAGTGAAAGTTCTGCGGAGGGACGGAAGACCGAACAAGCAACATGGGAGACCAAGCGTCGATGAAGGAAAAAGTACCGGTCATTAGCACAGGTAACCTTAACCACCCAGATTACTTTAAGTTTCTGGGGACTAAACTTTTAAGGGGAGGATTGTAACACCCCGTGTTAATTTAAGCTAATTATAATTAGGAAATAAATAAATAATCATCCTCGCTCATTATATTCCTAAAACATTACACTACAATTATTTTTGCACCTAAACCAAAACCATTTTGAATTACTTAGAATTTGAACTTTATTCTTTCATATTCAAACTCGATAAATCAAATGAAGCACACACGACAAATTTCTCAACGACAAATTTTGTACGCAAATCGAGGTCAAACGTTGACTAAATGGCCAAGCCACCTAAATATGATTAAGTCACCTAATCTTTTCTTAAATGTAATTACTCATAATCCAAACCTAATTAAAGTAGCTTAGACTTAATCATATTGATTATTACTAACACAACATATAATAATAATATCAAATTACTATTCCACCTTGATTTAACTAACACATTCACTAAAACTCGATATATTGAGTTACACTAAGCCTAAACTGATAAACTTTTTGACGTCTGAGCATAATGATTTAATTCGATAGCATTCAACAAAAAAAATATATATTTCGATCAGATAAAATTTTATTTCAAACTTGCGAGGAATCTAATACCCAATTTTTATATTGATTTCGTTTTGAGGTGTATTTTCATTTTTATTTTCGATCTCACTTCTAAACATTATTTCAAGACTATATATTTCATTTCGAGACTTTTAAGACACAGAAATCGAAAATTTCAAAAACGTAAAAATCGGGGCATGTGTGTGCATGGTGGCCGAGATATTTGGCCAAGGGTCAAGTGATCCTCTTCCATTTTTTTTCTTCTACTTTAGTAACTTGTCCAATCCTTCTTACAACCTATACTAATTCATCATCACTTATAGCCTATTTTTAATTAAAGATTATATGTTATTAGTACTAAATTACATACTACATAATATCAAACTGACATGATACAAAAAAATAAAACACAACTACTACTACTACTACACATACACGGTCCAAACACACAAACACCAACAAACACTTAACTCTTTTTCTCTCTAAATAAAAACCTAACTCAAGAACAAGTAAGCCATGTTCTTATGCAACCTCAAGAACACTAACCTTCCATATTTTCTTATTCTTCCTTTAACTCATTTATTTCTTACTCATTAAATCATTTAAGTTCATAAATAAATCCTTCATTAATTATGTTAGTAATCACATCCTCTTTATGCTTATATTTATTTAAGTTTATGAATCAAATTAATTAAAATACAAACATCACCTAAACATAAAATACTACAACACTTTAAATTTTAGTTTAGCTAGTTTAATTCTAAAATAAATTACTAACTTGTTTATTTCATTCTTATGTACCTCTCCTAACCAAAGACGAGGAGCAAGGTGGTGGAGTCGATCTTAGCCAATTCGATCATATCGTAGACCCCGACAACTGTTGATCTTTTAGCTCATAACCTAACTAAGGTGCTTCCCGCACACTTATATGATAAGCGCCTCGAATTTGATTATGTGTTATTGTTTTTGATGCATGTATTGTTTTATTATAGCACCTAGTATTCATATGTTAAATTAGGAGACAAAAATCGAAAAATAATATTTGAGTAACATTGAAAACCACACTAAAGATCCCCTTAATTTTTGTCTAATTTTTCGTTTTAATTTTTGTAAATTGCATGCTTAAAATACTTATAATGAAATGAACATGAGGATATAATTAGTTTTTGTTTAGGATTTAAAATGAATTTGTTATGAATTTTTAAGTGTTTTAAGGTATTATGTGTGTTCTTGAATGTTTGTTGTTATTCTTGTGTTTGGATGATTTTATTTATGTGTGTTAATGTTTTGTTATGTTTTCCACTTATGATTAAATACATAAATAATATAAGATAAATTAGTTGTTGAATTAGAAGTATAAAAATCAAAAATCAAAATTTATGAACATATATAAATATACACGGCCAAATTTAATTACATGGACCAATTTTTAGTTTTAATTTTTCTAAATAACATATTATGATTAGTATAGTTAAATTAGACTTGTATGAAAAATTTGAGAAAATTATATAAACATATAAAAATTTGACTAAATAATGTTCATATTAAAAGCATTAAGATTCATCACACATTCATGTGTTCTTCACTTAGTTGGTTAGTTTGATTCATAATTTTATAAGTTTTTAGTTATTTATTGTTTATGTTTACTAGTTTAAATCACTTTAAGATAATATGAATAATTAGTATATAAAAACTTTAAGTCAAAAACCGATAAAATTAGAAAACGAAAATAAAAAGCTAAGTATAGGAGGCCACGGTTTAGGGGTCATTTTTAGACCTAAAATGAATTTGTCACTTTTTATTTTTATCACTTAAGTAATTAAAATAGTTAAAGTAATGATTTATTAATAAAAACAACAAAAGAAATAAATAACTTATATAAATAAAGGCACACGGCATTTAGGATATTTTCGGGTCAATTTTGGTCAAAATGAATTTATCACTTAGTCACTAAATTTGAATAGTAATTAGGTTTATATTTGTTTATGTGTTAAACCGTTAATAAAAAGAATCAACTAAACCGATAAAAATAAACGTTACACGTATTAAAATGAATGAAATCGAGTGTTACTACCTTTGCTTAAATTGGATATGGACATACG
The DNA here is from genome assembly GCA_023091065.1 of Dianthus caryophyllus. Taxonomy (NCBI): domain Eukaryota; kingdom Viridiplantae; phylum Streptophyta; class Magnoliopsida; order Caryophyllales; family Caryophyllaceae; genus Dianthus; species Dianthus caryophyllus. The sequence goes on from CM041524.1 coordinate 27,173,484, forward strand.
GACTATTTAAAATGAACTACGACAACCTCACTAAAAAAATGGAAACCGCTAAAATCTTAGTTAAGTATACGACTAAATTTAACCGAGTGTTACTTTTGAAATGTTATTAAAATTGACCAAGTACAAAATGAACTTAACAACTTTGAAATTAGATTTCATACTTAAGTTAAAATCGAGTTTCACATTTAAAATAAATTCTCAAATCGCTAAATACAAAACGAACCTAACGACTTTAAAACTAGAATTTTGTACTTAGATTATATTAAGTTTTACTTCCGAAATCAATTTTTCAAATCACTAAATACAAAACGAACCTAACGACTTTGAAACTAGGATTTTATACTTAGAAAATAAAATTTAGCTTTTACCTCTAAAATCTCCTAAATATAATAAAAATACTAGTATAAAAGAAAACATAATAAAAATACTAGTATAAAGGAAATAAAATAATAAATACTAAGTATAAGAATACATATACATCTAAAATACGAATAAAATACGAAGTATAAAAATACGTACAAATACGGAATACGAAAATACGAATACGTATAAATACGAGGAATAGTAAATACGAGGAATAGTAAATACGATGAATAGTAAATACGATGAATAGTAAATACGATGAATAGTAAATATAGTGAATAGTAAATACGGTGAATAGTAAAATAATGAATAGTGAAAAATATTTAAAAGTTACGAACGGACTCAAAATAAATAATTAAGTTTTTCTATGTGTTCTGTTTTACCTGAAGAACTGCTGTTACTAAAATTTCATTATACAAGTTCGACGTTATATTTATATTATCAGTTCGTCATTATTTTTATTTATGAACGAGAGAATGAGAAATTGAGAAAGCAAGTACTTGAATAAAATACTAGGATTGTTCGCCATGTTGCGACTCTTGAAATTCGAAGTTAACGAGGTAGCTGTCTATGGGGACTTGGGCTCCCTACTACGAGTTCAAGGCTATTCAACGATCTTAAGATTCTTTGTTTGACGTGTGGTATCAACCTCGGGGATGGGGCATACTTGATACTTTCGCGGGCCCATAGAATAGTAATTGGAACGCCAACCCCATCCCGGGTACCCGCCTCTGGTGATAGTCGAACTTTTTCGTCGGTGATACCTTTTGAATAGCGAATAAGTATGATCCTCGATAGGTAGTGTATGCATACATTAGACAAGGGATTAGGCCGTCCTTATTGCCTTAGATATCTTTAGTAGATAATCCAGACACGTCCGACTTCGTTCGCCCTGTCTGCCATCAAGCGGATTATGTCTGCATGCTTCCGCCTTACTAACGAAGACTCATTTGTTATCACATGTTGAATGCATTTCCTTGTTTGTTTGATGATTATCTGAATGACTTGGTTGAGTATTGAAATGCGATTTGTTGAGTATGTTTATCTGTGAGCGTGGTATGTTATTTGGTTGGTTTATACTCATATTAAATTATCATGATCTCCTTATGTGTTTTTAATTGCATACTTGCTATTTGTTTTCCTTGTTTATTTATTATTCGTTAATTATACTGCATATTGCTTTAGAAATTGCATGTATCGAAAGAGTGTGCGGGAAAATGATGAGAATTTAAATGCAGGTACCCCGAGTCTTGACCGTTGATCTATCAGGGGATTGAAGGCCTTTTTGTAATCTATTTTGAGAGAAATTGTAATATAAATACTCTGTTTTATCCTAAAACTCGTACTATGTATATAGAGTTTTAATACGATAACAGCTGGTTTTGTAATATATAGACTTAATTAATTTTCCGCCTTAGTTTAATTAAAGTCACGAAAAACCAGGTTGTTACAGAAAAACACATAAATAAAATTGGACATACTAATAAACGTTTCAATTTAGAAACTTGAAAACATTAATAATTAACAACACTTCAAATAATAAACGAATGTGTTATGTGATCATATGAAACCTACCATTCAAATAAAACGTTTGACGCTGAGACTAGGAGAGTCTAGTAACATGTGATATGGAATATCAAATAAATAATGAATATTGAGTAAGTTAAATAAAAGGTCAAGCTTGGGCCTCAGATATGAAAACGTCAATCGTGAGTGAAGTGGGGTTAAGATAGTCTTGTAGCGGACGCCACTATCTCGGCCTTATTGCGATTGTCATCCCGAATAGTGTGGTATAGCCGGCAGTATTATGCTTTGTGCATCCTGCCCATGCCGTTACGCCTTAAGTCGTATAGCCTGTTAAAGTACAAGATAATGAAAAATTCAACTCTTAGTGGGTCAGGCTTTAGGAAATAGTCGTTTTATCCTGAGTTAAGGTGCTCTATGAATAGCATAGCCTACTCTTAAATTGGATATTAGTGTATGCATACTAGAATAGGGCTTTATTCCCCTATTTCGCTAAAGTTACCAGGGCCACCGTGACATTATGTGCTTATGCGCTTTGCGGTTCTGTCTCCTTGCCGTGTTTCGTTCTTAGTGGGCGCGACACTTGCATTCGTTCTTGCCACATGTAAAGATCACTTGACGAGATTGTATCTGAAGTTCGAATCATTTCGAACACTAGAGGATGAGATGCAAGTATTATAGTATTCGGCGTGGTTTACGAGTCGAGTAAGCCTCTGCACTATGGAAGTGAGATGCAATCGATCAGAGTACAAGGGCCTACTCAGTGGTCAGGCTCGTAAGCAGTATGTGTTGTTTGTTGTATGTTTAATTGAGAATGAGTGTGTACCATCTTCGAAAACTAAAGACCACAACTTTCTGAATTGAATCGAGTCTGTATGAGGAGAATGATAAGATGTGTATGTTTGATTGCGATCCGATATCGCCTTGTAATGCCATTGAATTATTGTGATACTATTGCTATGCCATTATGTGTTATTTGCCTTCATAATTGAATATCATGCTTATATGATTTATCGCTTTAAACCGCATGCTTATTATGACTTATATGTCTTTATATGCTATATGTATTAAGCATGTTTATGTTTTTATCATAATGTTATGTTTATAAAGCGATAATATTAAACCAAAGTAATTGAAATCGAGGGTAAGTATGAGCATAGCTAGTCACTGTCCGCTCAGCGGGCATCCCCCCAACAGTTTATTGTGCAGGAAAAGCGTGGACCGGTTTGCTTGGATTTTGGGACGGGACCAGCTTATATTTATTGCTTTACCTTAGTTTGTTGCGAGAGAAATGTAATCTATACAACAATACTCTTTTTAATTTCCGAATTTAGAGTTGTTTTATTCAACTCTTAAACGATGATGTATTATTTTGGGTTATTTGTATAATTAATAACGCTGGTTTAAGACTTAATTAATTTCCGCCTTAGTAATTAAAGTCGACTAAAAACCAGGTTGTTACACGCTTATTGATTTCTAAGCTTGTTGACTTCTTAAGCTTTTGGCTTCTTGAGCTTTTGAAACTTCTTAAGCTTTTGACTTCTTAAGCTTTTTGCTTAGTTGTTTTGCCCCTTGTTCCGGAGTTTTTGAGACTTTTGCTTTTTGGTGACTTTGGTTTTTGACCTTTGTACCTTGTATTCCCGTTTGGTTTGAGAATATCTCACGCCCTGTATGGCTTGGGCCTGAGCTCGGGCCTTGCTAAACTTTGCGGCTCGGTGGTCACTTGTGATCGTGTGTCTATCACGCCGGGCTCCTCTGACAAGTTCGTTTGCTTATTAGGCTATGCTATTCATAGAGCACCTTAACTCAGGATAAAACGACTATTTCCTAAAGCCTGACCCACTAAGAGTTGAATTTTTCATTATCTTGTACTTTAATGTGCTATACGACTTAAGGCGTGAATTCGGCATGGGCAGGATGCACAAAGCATAATATCTTGGCTATACCACACTATTCGGGATGACAATCGCAATAAGGCCGAGATAGTGGCGTCCGCTACAAGACTATCTTAACCCCACTTCACTCACGATTGACGTTTTCATATCTGAGGCCCAAGCTTGACCTTTTATTTAACTTACTCAATATCCATTATTTATTTGATACTCCATATCACATGTTACTAGACTCTCCTACCTCGGCGTCAAACGCTTTATTTGAATGGTAGGTTTCATATGATCACATAACACATTCGTTTATTATTTGAAGTGTTGTTAATTATTAATGTTTTCAAGTTTCTAAATTGAAACGTTTATTAGTATGTCCAATTTTATTTATGTGTTTTTCAAACACTTTAGGTCATTTACTTCTTCATTTTAAATTTTCTATACTTAGTAAAATTTTCAATTATTTTCAGTATTTCACTATTCACTTTTCACTATTCATTATTCACTATTCACTATTCACTATTCACTATTCATCGTATTTTATACGTATTTTTATAATGATTCGTATTTTTATACTTCGTATTCTATCGTATTTTTATACTTATACGTATTCTTATACTTGTACGTATTTCTATATTTATACGTATTTTTATACTTAAGACATTTTAGGTATTTAAACTTAAGATATTTTAGAAAATAAACTAAACCCTTTTTATTTTCTAAGTATAAATTTCTAGTTTCAAAGTCGTTAAGTTCGTTTTGTACTTAGTGAGTTTTGAAAATATTCTAAAAGTCTAGTTTTAAAAGCGTTAAGTTAGGTTTGTAAAGTGATAATGATATTCATTTTAAAATACTAGTTTTAAAAATGTTAAGTTCAATTTGTAAACAGTGATAATGATTTTCATTTTTAAAATATTAGTTTTAAAAATGTTAAGTTCAATTTGTAAAAAATGATAATGGTATTCATTTTAAATTGAGACTTAGTTAAATTTAGTCGACTATTAACTAAATTTAGCGATTTTCATTTTTAAAGATAATAGTATCGTGGATGATTCATTTATAGTCCGTATGTCCAAGTTCAACAATCCAATGGCAAAGGTAGTAGTACACGATTTAATTCATTTTTATACGGTTACTCATTTTTTTATCGGTTTAACATAATTCATTTATAATCAAAACGATTTATACAAAAATTCAATTCTAATTACTATTTAACTTTAGTGACTTAGTGATATTTTCATTTTGGTCAAATTTAGTCAATTCAAAGTGTGTATGTCGTGTGATATATTATATATGTCAAAATTGATTTATTTCTTTTAATTTCTTAAATCTAACTTATTAATTAATAATTAAATTATATTAACAATAAACTAAAAAGTGATAAAACAAATTTTAACCTAAAAATAGCCTAGATGCCGTGAGCTATACAAGGTGGTGGTCAAATTTTCATTTTTCAATTTTAACGGTTTATAGCTTAAAGTCTTTATAATTTAATTATTCTAATTATACTAAAACGGTTTAAACTAAAATGAAATTTACTAAAAATTTCATTTATATTTATGAATAGTGTTTTTCAACACTTTAATTTTCTAACTTTTTATTCTAAATGATTTATAATGTTTTAAGTTGATTTATATTATATTACTAACAATATATAAAACAATAACTAAACATAAACACAAATTATTAACAAACATAAATTAAAATGAAATCAAAATGAGTAACAAGGATGAACATCAACATGAACAAATCAAAAACACACATGAAGAACTCAAGAACAACTCAAGAACACTTATTTCGATTTTAATAATTTATAATTCGTTTTCCTAATTTAGTTTTTTTTTCATAGGAACATCTATTTTATACTAACTTAACACTACATATAATTTACAAAAATTAAAAGTGAAAATATATAAAAAAAAAATAGGGAAATGCCGAGTGAAAACATATGAACATATATATTTTTATTTTTGATTTTAATCACTTTAAACTCATTTTTAATATTTCACATAATTTTTATATATAACTACTACTCAATTAAAACATAACTAAACATAAAAATCATATGAACATAAATTAAAAATGCTCAAAAATAAATTAACTACACATGGTATCATTTTAATACAAGTAAGCTATTATCAATATAACTTATTTATTATCATTTTATTATACTTCACCTAAACATACAAGCATACAATCATGGTGTTTAACATATTTAACATAAAAATCATACTCATAAAATTATAATAACAAAACAAATTAATTTACTAAAAAGAATAATACAAGACATAGTTAGTCACCTTAATTAGGATGTTAAACGTCGGGGATCTAAAATAAATTTTAGATCGGAATTTCTTCACCCATATTACCCAAGAAATTAGTCCCTAATATACCCACTAATTAACTAGATTACTTAGAAATTATTAGAGATAATATTATAGGTTTTATTTAAGTGATTTAGGAAGAAAATGAAAGAAATAAAATGGGAGAATATGGAGGCAAGTCCACGGCAAAAATGGAGGTGCCAAAGTGATTTTTTTCACTTGTGATTTATGTGCACAAGTTAGTAAAACAAATTAGGTTAAAAGTATTAGGTTTTAGTTTTAATTTAAAGTTTAATTAAATTAAATAAGTCATCATCACCTCCATCATCAAATATTAAGTCCACATTACTATTCATGCATTAAAAATGTCTAATTTGTGTTTTAAAATGTTTTCCTCGAATTTGGTCAGTTTTAAAAAGTCGGGCGTCAAAAGCGATAAAAGTTAAAGGTTGCGCGTTTGACAATTTTTCGAAATATTTCTACTTTTGAATTCTAAAACTAAAATATTTTATTTATTACTTTAGAAAAATTTTAAAAGTGATGGAAATGAAAAATGGTAGTATTAATGTATTAGTATCATATTTGTATATGTATTATTATTATTATATATAAACTTTAAGTTTAAATAAAGAAAATAAAAGTGATGATGATAAAAATAAAGGTGTAAGTAATTGTGTAAGAAAATGGAAGAGGATAGACTTTGAAAAAGTCTAAGTCAAAAGGTTTTAAATAAATTTTCGGGCTCGATTTTCGTTTTTGAAATTTTCGATTTGCGCGATCGCAGAAAGTTTCAAAATAAAGGATATGATCTTAAAATAGTGTTTTAAAATAAAATCGGAAATAAAAATAAAACTAATTTTCAAAAGGTACTAAATATAAAAATCGGATCTTAACCCTCGAAATTTTGAATAAAACTTTCCTAGGTCGAAATATTTATTTTTTTGGTGGAATGTTATAGATTTAAAGAATTATAATCAAACGTCAAAAAGTTTATCAGTTTAAATTAAGTATAACTTAGAATTTCGACATTTTAGGAAAAAGCTAGTTTAATAGAAAATGAATAGTAATTATATATTAATATAATATGTTTTATTAAAAATAATCCAAATGATTATATTTTTTGATGTTTAAGTTTTTTTTGTACGTGAATTATGAAAAAAAATAAAGTGGCTTGACTTTGATTTGCGTCTTTGAAATTGTTGACCCGAATTTTAGAGACGGGAAAAGTATAAGTGTTGATTTTTATAAAATTTTGAAATGTGTTTCTTTTTCAATTCTAAACATAATACAACAACTTTATTTTTCAAAATTATTAAATTTGTACTTAGAAAAATTTAATATTATTTGGCGAAAAATTTCAGTCGCATTTTTATTATATGGAAAAGGATGAATTTAATTTAAGGAATTAAATTCTTTTATCAAATTGTGTTAAAATAACACGGGGTGTTACAAACCTACCCCCTTAAGAAAAGTTTCGTCCCGAAACTTGAATAGGGTGGATAACTACTTGCAGTTGGGCAATGCAGTTAGAGAGAATATAAAGATTTTACAAGTTTTGATAATGACATTTTATTTTAGTAGCATAAGGCTTTTCCAAATGATTGAATTTTTGAATTATTATTAAGATGTTAGAAAGGGTGGAAACATTGGAGGCTAGAATCGTTTTATATTTTCAAATGGAATGTTTTGAATTAATATAAAAGTATTGCCAGATTATCATTTTTGAAATCGACTTCAAAGGGATTTTCAAAAAGGTGGGGCCTAGAAGTTTTGTACGGAATTAATTTAAATTAAACTTATAAGGGTTTTTAAAATAAAAGCAAATTCATTTGAATTTAGAAATAGATATAAATTTTAAAGTAGGTTGAAAATAAAGATTTTAAATAATTTTAATCAATGATTTTAAATCCATCATATTTTTTTTGTCATATTTTTTTTTGTCCTACCCCCTTAAGAAATTTTTAGACATATTTATCAAATTTAAGTAGAAAAGATAAAGGTTCATTTTGAAGGTTGAGAATTCAAAAATAGGTATTGATAAGTTTAAAATTGTGAACATAATCAACTTCATTGGTAAAGAATATACGATTTGAAACAAAATAATTTCGACGGTATTTGAAATTACGAAATAAAATTTTAGAATTAATTGAATAAGTTTTCAGAGATATTTTCAAAGGGAAACATTTAAGTAAATTTTTGAAGATAATTAGGAATTATAAATTTTACGAAGATTTGTAACTTTTAAAAGAGATAGTAAGCTTAAGAGATTTAAAATGTAATAAAGTTTGAAAGTTTTTGAGAATCAATCAAATGAAGTTTAAGGAATTGACAAGCAAAAATGAAATCATTTTGCGAGATTAAGGAAGAGGAATAAAAGTCAATTTTAAGAAGTAATTATTAGGAATTATAGGGTTAGGAAATTTGAAGGTTAGGAGTAAAAGTTTAAGTGATTGAAAACTTTTAAAAGAGATCGAAGTAAAAATTTTGGTTAAAGAGGAAAATTAGATGAAGTTGTAGAAGTCCTTTCATGATAGCAATCTTCGAGATCTTGAACGTCTCATCAGTAGTAAGTTTCTTGATGTGTCCATTTGTTGCGCTTGAGATCTTGTCGTCATGTATTTGATTAGAGGCTTCGATCTTCGAGAATTAAACTTATTACTTAGATTTTATTTCCGAGGATAGTTGTTAGTTTTAGTCAGTCACTTCAGCAAGTAGCAAGCATACGATAGTTAGTATATTTTATTTTGAGGGAAGTAGTTCGTTATTTAAAAGTCCTTAGTCCATGGTCGGTCCTTAAGGTTTCTACCCATCCTCACACTTTAAAGCGATCTAAGTTATTATTTTAGCGAGCTAAGATTTCTAATTTATTATTTGATCCTATAAGTCTATGCCTGACATACGATATGAATGTCCGGCCCAGGTGTCTCTCGTTAGGTAAGCATAAATCGCATTAGGCCATTTATGTTACGGTCACGAGTCAGCTTTGATACCACTGTAACAACCCTGGTTTTTAGTCGACTTTAATTACTAAGGCGGAAATTAATTAAGTCTTAAACCAGCGTTATTAATTATACAAATAACCCAAAATAATACATCATCGTTTAAGAGTTGAATAAAACAACTCTAAATTCGGAAATTAAAAAGAGTATTGTTGTATAGATTACATTTCTCTCGCAACAAACTAAGGTAAAGCAATAAATATAAGCTGGTCCCGTCCCAAAATCCAAGCAAACCGGTCCACGCTTTTCCTGCACAATAAACTGTTGGGGGGATGCCCGCTGAGCGGACAGTGACTAGCTATGCTCATACTTACCCTCGATTTCAATTACTTTGGTTTAATATTATCGCTTTATAAACATAACATTATGATAAAAACATAAACATGCTTAATACATATAGCATATAAAGACATATAAGTCATAATAAGCATGCGGTTTAAAGCGATAAATCATATAAGCATGATATTCAATTATGAAGGCACATAACACATAATGGCATAGCAATAGTATCACAATAATTCAATGGCATTACAAGGCGATATCGGATCGCAATCAAACATACACATCTTATCATTCTCCTCATACAGACTCGATTCAATTCAGAAAGTTGTGGTCTTTAGTTTTCGAAGATGGTACACACTCTGTAACAACCTGGTTTTTCGTGACTTTAATTAAACTAAGGCGGAAAATTAATTAAGTCTTTATATTACAAAACCAGCTGTTAATCGTAATAAAACTCTAAATACATAGTACGAGTTTAGAATAACAGAGTATAAGTTTGATTACATCCTCTCAAAACGTACAAAATAAAGAAGGTAAACTCTCCCCAGTATTCAATAGCGTTGGTCTCAAAATTTTTGCATTAAACTCTCATCATTTTCCCGCACACTCTTTCGACACATGCAATTCTAAAGCAATATGCAGTATGAATATTAAATAAGTAAAATAAAGAGCAAGTAGCAATTTAATCACGTAAGAAATTCATGATGATCCAAATATAGGCATAAATCAATTAAATAACGTAACATGCTCACAAATAATCATATTCAATAGATCGTATTCCAACACTTAAAGTCAAGTCATTCAGACAATCATCAAACAAACAAGGAAATGCATTCAACATGTGATAACAAATGAGTCTTCGTTAGTAAGGCGGAATCATGCAGACCTCATAAGCATCCGCGCAATAGCCGACAGGGCCAACATAACTTGGACATGGCTGACAGGCTAGAGATATCTAAGGTAATAAGGACGATTCAATCCCTTGTCTAATGTATGCATACACCACTATAGATAGGATCGTAGCATACTCGCCCATCGAGTAAGTAGTCACCTAATAATACGACTATCACCAGAGACGGGTACCCCCGGATGGGGCTGGCTTTTCCACTTACCATATATGGGCCCACGGAAATATCAAGGATGCCCTATCCCTAGGGTTGTATATACCGTGCCAAATAACAATCTTAAATCGTTAAATCGCCTTGAGCAACTCAGGGAGGGAGCCCAAGTCCCCATATACAGCTACCTCGCTAACTTCGAATTTCAAGAGTCGCGACATGGCGAACAATCCAAGTATTTTATTCAAGTATTTCATTTTCTCAATTTCTTATTTCCTCGTTCATTCAAAATAGGTGACAATTCTGTAACTTAAATATATCGTCTAACTTTGTATAATGAAATTTTAGTTCTAGCAGTTCTTCAGATAAACTAAACACATAGAAAGACTTAGTTAATTATTTGGAGTCCGTCTGTAAATTTTAAATATTTTTACTATTCATTATTTTACTATTTATCGTATTTACTATTCACCGTATTTACTATTCACCGTATTTACTATTCACCGTATTTACTATTCCTTGTATTTACTATTCTTCGTATTTGTACGTATTTTTATACGTATGCGTATTTTTATACTTCGTATTTTATTCGTATTTTATACGTACATGTATTCCTATACTTAGTATTTATTATTATATTTCCTTTATACTTAGTATTTTTATTTTATTTCCTTATACTTAGTATTTTCCTTTTATACTTGGTTTTCTTATACTTTACAACTACTTTTATACTTAGGATATTTTTAGGTTTTACAAAACCAACCTTTATTTTTCTAAGTATATAATTCTAGTTTTAAAGACGTTAGGTTCGTTTTGTACTTAGTGATTTTAAATAATAATACGGAAGTAAAACTCGATATAATCTAAGTACAAAATCCTAGGGTCAAAGTTGTTAAGTTCATTTTGTACTTGGTGATTTTAAAAACATTTTAAGGATTAAAACTCGGTTTTATTTAGTCATATACTTAACTAATCTTTTAGCGGTTTCCATTTTTAGCGAGGTTGTCGTAGTTCATTTTAAATAGTCCGTATGTCCATATCCAAATTTAGGCATAGGTAGTAGCACTCGACAAGGTTCATTTTAATACGTGTAACGTTTATTTTTATCGGTTTAGTTGATTCTTTTTATTAATCTGCTCATTATACAATCTAATATAATCCTACTTATAAATCAATTTTAGTGATTAAGTGATAAATTCATTTTGACCAAAATTGACCCATTTTTAATAGTAAAACCGTGGTACTCAACCTAGGTTACACATTTATTTTCTTTTTGTTTTTACTAATAGATCATTACTTTAACTAATTAATTTATTTAAGTGGTAAAAATAAAAAGTGACAAAATCAATTTAGGTCTAAAATTAATCCCAAAACCGTGGCCCCTTTATACTTAACATTTTATTTTCGTTTTCTAATTTTATCGGTTTTTGACTTAAAGTTTTTATAAACTAATTTCTTAAATTATACTAAAGTCCTTTAACTAGTTTACGATTTCCACTAAATATTTTATTTCATTTATGAATAGTGTTTTTACTTACTTTAATTTTCTAACTTTTCTATTTTAAAGATTTAGCTTATTTAACTTATATATTTAGTATTGTGTTTATTCACTAATGGATTAAAACAACATTTAAGTTTAACTTTATAAAATTTATGAATCAAACAAGTTACATAAATGAAGAACACTTGAATATATGAAAAACTTCTAATATTTTTCATATGAACATTTTTAACTCAAATTTCATATTATCGATTTATTTTCTCAAATTTTTATAGCAAGTCTATTTTACCTAGACTAATCATAATATGTTATTTAGATAAATTATAACTAAAAATTGGTCCAAATAAAGCAAAATGCCGTGGGTATGTATGTATGTTTATGATTTTTGATTTTTGATTTTTATACTTCTAATTCAACAACTAATTTACTTAAATCATTTATACATTTAACAAAAGTGAAAATCATATACAAACATTAACATACATAAGTAAAGTCATTCAAACACAAGAACATCAACAAAAACTCAAGAACACATATGAATACTTTTAAAACATTTAAATTCATAACAAATTCATTTTAAGTCCTAAACATAAACTAATTATATTTTCATGTTCATCTTATACTTAGTATTTTAAGCATGCAATTAACAAAAATTAAAACGAAAAATTAAACCAAAATAAAGGGTAAAGCCGTGTGGTTTCATGTTGAGCAATATATTTTATTTTTCGATTTTTGTCTTCTAATTTAACATATGATTACTAGGTGATAAAATAAACTATGCATGCATCAAAAATATTAACATATAATCAAATTCGAGGCGCTTATCACATAAGTGTGCGGGAAGCACCTTAGGTTAGGTTAAAGAAAATGCTCCTAGCAATTGTCGGGATCGATTATGTGATCAAATTGGCTCAAGTCTAAGCCTCCACCTTGCTCCTCGTCTTTGGTTAGAAGTGGTACATAAAAATGAGAATAACAAGTTAGTAAGTTTTATTTAAGCTAGACTAACTAAATTAAGAATTTAAAGTGTAGTATCATTTTTATGTTTAGGTAGTATATATATTTTAGATATTTTGATTCAAGTTCATATTTATTTACATGCTTAAAAGATGTAGGTGATTACCAATTATAAATGGTGTTGAATTTATTTAAGTGTTTAAGGAAAATAAAAGACAAGAAAATAAAGTTTAAAGAAGAAGAATATAATGAAGAAGATGAAGATCATAATGAGGTTGATGTTGAGGATGCATAAGCTTACTTGTTCTTGAGTATGATTTATTTAGAGAGAAAATGAGGAAGTGTTTTAGTTGTGCAAGTGTGAAATGAAATGTGTAGTAATAAAATTTCATACTAGTGAACTTGTAGTATAAGGGTAATGTAAGGTGTGTAAGGAAAAGGAAGCATGTGTGTAAGAGTGGAAGCATGTGTGTAAGGGGAAGGAAGCATGTGTGTAAGGGGAAGGAAGGCATGCTTGAGACAAGGGAACAAGTGTGTAGGAAAAGCAAAAGGAAAAAGGGAAGACAATGTTGAGCTTGTAGCTCAACATTCTCGGCCAACATGGTCACTTGGCCCGATTTTTTTGTTTTTGAAATTTTCGATTTGCGCGCACGTGAAAAGTCTCGAAATGAAATATATAGTCTTGAAATAATGTTTAGGAGTGAGATCGAAAATAAAAATGAAAATAAACCTCAAAACGAATTCAAACAAAAATTGGGTACTAATTTTTCTCGCAACTTTGAAATAAAATTTTATTCGATCGAAATATATATTTTTTTTTGTTGAATGTTATCGAATTAAATCATTATCCTTAAACGTCAAAAAGTTTATCAGTTTAGGCTTAGTGTAACTCAATATATCGAGTTTTAGTGAAAGTGTTAGTTAAATCAAAGTGGAATAGTAATTTGATATTATTATGATATGTTGTGTTAGTAATAATCAATATGATTAAGCTTAAGCTACTTTAATTAGGTTTGGAATATGAGTAATTATATTTAAGAAAGGATTAGGTGACTTAATCACATTTAGGTGGCTTGGCCATTTGGTCAACGTTTGACCTCGATTTGCGTGCCAAAATTTGTCGTTGAGAAAATTGTCGTAGATTCTTTGTTTGATTTATCGAGTTTGAAAATGTAAAAATAAAGTTCAAATTCAAAGTAATTCAAAACGGTTTTAATTTAGGTGCAAAATAACTTGTAGTATAATGTGTTAGGGAAATAAGTGAGCGAGGATGTTTAATTAATGATTTGCGCAATTTTAAAGGCTTAACTTAACATGGAGTGTTACATGTTTAGCGAAAAAAATTCAGTCGCATTTTTATTATAAGGAAAAAGGATGAATTTAATTTAAGGAAATCAAATTCTTTCATAATATTTTGCTATAAAAACACGGGGTGTTACACACTCATTCTCAATTAAACATACAACAAACAACACATACTGCTTACGAGCCTGACCACTGAGTAGGCCCTTGTACTCTGATCGATTGCATCTCACTTCCATAGTGCAGAGGCTTACTCGACTCGTAAACCACGCCGAATACTATAATACTTGCATCTCATCCTCTAGTGTTCGAAATGATTCGAACTTCAGATACAATCTCGTCAAGTGATCTTTACATGTGGCAAGAACGAATGCAAGTGTCGCGCCCACTAAGAACGAAACACGGCAAGGAGACAGAACCGCAAAGCGCATAAGCACATAATGTCACGGTGGCCCTGGTAACTTTAGCGAAATAGGGGAATAAAGCCCTAGTCTAGTATGCATACACTAATATCCAATTTAAGAGTAGGCTATGCTATTCATAGAGCACCTTAACTCAGGATAAAACGACTATTTCCTAAAGCCTGACCCACTAAGAGTTGAATTTTTCATTATCTTGTACGGCACACGCTATACGACTAAAGGCGTAAAGGCATGGGCAGGATGCACAAAGCATAACACTACCGGCTATACCACACTATTCGGGATGACAATCGCAATAAGGCCGAGATAGTGGCGTCCGCTACAAGACTATCTTAACCCCACTTCACTCACGATTGACGTTTTCATATCTGAGGCCCAAGCTTGACCTTTTATTTAACTTACTCAATATCCATTATTTATTTGATATTCCATATCACATGTTACTAGACTCTCCTAGTCTCAGCGTCAAACGTTTTATTTGAATGGTAGGTTTCATATGATCACATAACACATTCGTTTATTATTTGAAGTGTTGTTAATTATTAATGTTTTCAAGTTTCTAAATTGAAACGTTTATTAGTATGTCCAATTTTATTTATGTGTTTTTCAAACACTTTAGGTCATTACTTCTTCATTTTAAATTTTCTATACTTAGTAAAATTTTCAATTATTTTCAGTATTTCACTATTCACTTTTCACTATTCATTATTCACTATTCACTATTCATCGTATTTTATACGTATTTTTATACGTATTCGTATTTTTATACTTCGTATTCTATACGTATTTTTATACTTATACGTATTCTTATACTTGTACGTATTTCTATATTTATACGTATTTTTATACTTAAGACATTTTAGGTATTTAAACTTAAGATATTTTAGAAAATAAACTAAACCCTTTTTATTTTCTAAGTATAAATTTCTAGTTTCAAAGTCGTTAAGTTCGTTTTGTACTTAGTGAGTTTTGAAAATATTCTAAAAGTCTAGTTTTAAAAACGTTAAGTTCGGTTTGTAAAAAGTGATAATGATATTCATTTTAAAATACTAGTTTTAAAAATGTTAAGTTCAATTTGTAAACAGTGATAATGATTTTCATTTTTAAAATATTAGTTTTAAAAATGTTAAGTTCAATTTGTAAAAAATGATAATGGTATTCATTTTAAATTGAGACTTAGTTAAATTTAGTCGTCTATTAACTAAATTTAGCGATTTTCATTTTAAAAGATAATAGTATCGTGGATGATTCATTTATAGTCCGTATGTCCAAGTTCAACAATCCAATGGCAAAGGTAGTAGTACACGATTTAATTCATTTTTATACGGTTACTCATTTTTATCGGTTTAACATAATTCATTTATAATCAAAACGATTTATACAAAAATTCAATTCTAATTACTATTTAACTTTAGTGACTTAGTGATATTTTCATTTTGGTCAAATTTAGTCAATTCAAAGTGTGTATGTCGTGTGATATATTATATATGTCAAAATTGATTTATTTCTTTTAATTTCTTAAATCTAACTTATTAATTAATAATTAAATTATATTAACAATAAACTAAAAAGTGATAAAACAAATTTTAACCTAAAAATAGCCTAGATGCCGTGAGCTATACAAGGTGGTGGTCAAATTTTCATTTTTCAATTTTAACGGTTTTTAGCTTAAAGTCTTTATAATTTAATTATTCTAATTATACTAAAACGGTTTAAACTAAAATGAAATTTACTAAAAATTTCATTTATATTTATGAATAGTGTTTTTCAACACTTTAATTTTCTAACTTTTTATTCTAAATGATTTATAATGTTTTAAGTTGATTTATATTATATTACTAACAATATATAAAACAATAACTAAACATAAACACAAATTATTAACAAACATAAATTAAAATGAAATCAAAATGAGTAACAAGGATGAACATCAACATGAACAAATCAAAAACACACATGAAGAACTCAAGAACAACTCAAGAACACTTATTTCGATTTTAATAATTTATAATTCGTTTTCCTAATTTAGTTTTTTTTTTCATAGGAACATCTATTTTATACTAACTTAACACTACATATAATTTACAAAAATTAAAAGTGAAAATATATAAAAAAAAATAGGGAAATGCCGAGTGAAAACATATGAACATATATATTTTTATTTTTGATTTTAATCACTTTAAACTCATTTTTAATATTTCACATAATTTTTATATATAACTACTACTCAATTAAAACATAACTAAACATAAAAATCATATGAACATAAATTAAAAATGCTCAAAAATAAATTAACTACACATGGTATCATTTTAATACAAGTAAGCTATTATCAATATAACTTATTTATTATCATTTTATTATACTTCACCTAAACATACAAGCATACAATCATGGTGTTTAACATATTTAACATAAAAATCATACTCATAAAATTATAATAACAAAACAAATTAATTTACTAAAAAGAATAATACAAGACATAGTTAGTCACCTTAATTAGGATGTTAAACGTCGGGGATCTAAAATAAATTTTAGATCGGAATTTCTTCACCCATATTACCCAAGAAATTAGTCCCTAATATACCCACTAATTAACTAGATTACTTAGAAATTATTAGAGATAATATTATAGGTTTTATTTAAGTGATTTAGGAAGAAAATGAAAGAAATAAAATGGGAGAATATGGAGGCAAGTCCACGGCAAAAATGGAGGTGCCAAAGTGATTTTTTTTCACTTGTGATTTATGTGCACAAGTTAGTAAAACAAATTAGGTTAAAAGTATTAGGTTTTAGTTTTAATTTAAAGTTTAATTAAATTAAATAAGTCATCATCACCTCCATCATCAAATATTAAGTCCACATTACTATTCATGCATTAAAAATGTCTAATTTGTGTTTTAAAATGTTTTCCTCGAATTTGGTCAGTTTTAAAAAGTCGGGCGTCAAAAGCGATAAAAGTTAAAGGTTGCGCGTTTGACAATTTTTCGAAATATTTCTACTTTTGAATTCTAAAACTAAAATATTTTATTTATTACTTTAGAAAAATTTTAAAAGTGATGGAAATGAAAAATGGTAGTATTAATGTATTAGTATCATATTTGTATATGTATTATTATTATTATATATAAACTTTAAGTTTAAATAAAGAAAATAAAAGTGATGATGATAAAAATAAAGGTGTAAGTAATTGTGTAAGAAAATGGAAGAGGATAGACTTTGAAAAAGTCTAAGTCAAAAGGTTTTAAATAAATTTTCGGGCTCGATTTTCGTTTTTGAAATTTTTAGATTTAGCGATCGCAGAAAGTTTCAAAATAAAGGATATGATCTTAAAATAGTGTTTTAAAATAAAATTGGAAATAAAAATAAAACTAATTTTCAAAAGGTACTAAATATAAAAATCGGATCTTAACCCTCGAAATTTTGAATAAAACTTTCCTAGGTCGAAATATTTATTTTTTTGGTGGAATGTTATAGATTTAAAGAATTATAATCAAACGTCAAAAAGTTTATCAGTTTAAATTAAGTATAACTTAGAATTTCGACATTTTAGGAAAAAGCTAGTTTAATAGAAAATGAATAGTAATTATATATTAATATAATATGTTTTATTAAAAATAATCCAAATGATTATATTTTTTTGATGTTTAAGTTTTTTTGTACGTGAATTATGAAAAAAAAATAAAGTGGCTTGACTTTGATTTGCGTCTTTGAAATTGTTGACCCGAATTTTAGAGACGGGAAAAGTATAAGTGTTGATTTTTATAAAATTTTGAAATGTGTTTCTTTTTCAATTCTAAACATAATACAACAACTTTATTTTTCAAAATTATTAAATTTGTACTTAGAAAAATTTAATATTATTTGGCGAAAAATTTCAGTCGCATTTTTATTATATGGAAAAGGATGAATTTAATTTAAGGAATTAAATTCTTTTATCAAATTGTGTTAAAATAACACTGGTGTTACAAACCTACCCCTTAAGAAAAGTTTAGATCAGAAACTTGAATAGGGTGGATAACTACTTGCAGTTGGGCAATGCAGTTAGAGAGAATATAAAGATTTTACAAGTTTTGATAATGACATTTTATTTTAGTAGCATAAGGCTTTTCCAAATGATTGAATTTTTGAATTATTATTAAGATGTTAGAAAGGGTGGAAACATTGGAGGCTAGAATCGTTTTATATTTTCAAATGGAATGTTTTGAATTAATATAAAAGTATTGCCAGATTATCATTTTTGAAATCGACTTCAAAGGGATTTTCAAAAAGGTGGGGCCTAGAAGTTTTGTACGGAATTAATTTAAATTAAACTTATAAGGGTTTTTAAAATAAAAGCAAATTCATTTGAATTTAGAAATAGATATAAATTTTAAAGTAGGTTGAAAATAAAGATTTTAAATAATTTTAATCAATGATTTTAAATCCATCATATTTTTTTTGTCATATTTTTTTTTGTCCTACCCCCTTAAGAAATTTTTAGACATATTTATCAAATTTAAGTAGAAAAGATAAAGGTTCATTTTGAAGGTTGAGAATTCAAAAATAGGTATTGATAAGTTTAAAATTGTGAACATAATCAACTTCATTGGTAAAGAATATACGATTTGAAACAAAATAATTTACTTATTTGAAATTACGAAATAAAATTTTAGAATTAATTGAATAAGTTTTCAGAGATATTTTCAAAGGGAAACATTTAAGTAAATTTTTGAAGATAATTAGGAATTATAAATTTTACGAAGATTTGTAACTTTTAAAACAGATAGTAAGCTTAAGAGATTTAAAATGTAATAAAGTTTGAAAGTTTTTGAGAATCAATCAAATGAAGTTTAAGGAATTGACAAGCAAAAATGAAATCATTTTGCGAGATTAAGGAAGAGGAATAAAAGTCAATTTTAAGAAGTAATTATTAGGAATTATAGGGTTAGGAAATTTGAAGGTTAGGAGTAAAAGTTTAAGTGATTGAAAACTTTTAAAAGAGATCGAAGTAAAAATTTTGGTTAAAGAGGAAAATTAGATGAAGTTGTAGAAGTCCTTTCTGCGATAGAAATCTTCGAGATCTTGAACGTCTCATCAGTAGTAAGTTTCTTGATGTGTCCATTTGTTGCGCTTGAGATCTTGTCGTCATGTATTTGATTAGAGGCTTCGATCTTCGAGAATTAAACTTATTACTTAGATTTTATTTCCGAGGATAGTTGTTAGTTTTAGTCAGTCACTTCAGCAAGTAGCAAGCATACGATAGTTAGTATATTTTATTTTGAGGGAAGTAGTTCGTTATTTAAAAGTCCTTAGTCCATGGTCGGTCCTTAAGGTTTCTACCCATCCTCACACTTTAAAGCGATCTAAGTTATTATTTTAGCGAGCTAAGATTTCTAATTTATTATTTGATCCTATAAGTCTATGCCTGACATACGATATGAATGTCCGGCCCAGGTGTCTCTCGTTAGGTAAGCATAAATCGCATTAGGCCATTTATGTTACGGTCACGAGTCAGCTTTGATACCAACTGTAACAACCTGGTTTTTAGTCGACTTTAATTACTAAGCGGAAATTAATTAAGTCTTAAACCAAATAAGTATTAATTATACAAATAACCCAAAATAATACATCATCGTTTAAGAGTTGAATAAAACAACTCTAAATTGAAATTAAAAAGAGTATTGTTGTATAGATTACATTTCTCTCAAGAACAAACTAAGGTAAAGCAATAAATATAAGTCTGGTCCCGCCCCAAAATCCAAGCAAACCGGTCCACGCTTTTCTGCACAATAAAGCTGTTGGGGGATGCCATTGAGCTGACAAAGTGACTAGCTATGCTCATACTTACCCTCGATTTCAATTACTTTGGTTTAATATTATCGCTTTATAAACATAACATTATGATAAAAACATAAACATGCTTAATACATATAGCATATAAAGACATATAAGTCATAATAAGCATGCGGTTTAAAGCGATAAATCATATAAGCATGATATTCAATTATGAAGGCAAATAACACATAATGGCATAACAATAGTATCACAATAATTCAATGGCATTACAAGGCGATATCGGATCGCAATCAAACATACACATCTTATCATTCTCCTCATACAGACTCGATTCAATTCAGAAAGTTGTGGTCTTTAGTTTTCGAAGATGGTACACACTCATTCTCAATTAAACATACAACAAACAACACATACTGCTTACGAGCCTGACCACTGAGTAGGCCCTTGTACTCTGATCGATTGCATCTCACTTCCATAGTGCAGAGGCTTACTCGACTCGTAAACCACGCCGAATACTATAATACTTGCATCTCATCCTCTAGTGTTCGAAATGATTCGAACTTCAGATACAATCTCGTCAAGTGATCTTTACATGTGGCAAGAACGAATGCAAGTGTCGCGCCCACTAAGAACGAAACACGGCAAGGAGACAGAACCGCAAAGCGCATAAGCACATAATGTCACGGTGGCCCTGGTAACTTTAGCGAAATAGGGGAATAAAGCCCTAGTCTAGTATGCATACACTAATATCCAATTTAAGAGTAGGCTATGCTATTCATAGAGCACCT
The DNA here is from genome assembly GCA_023091065.1 of Dianthus caryophyllus. NCBI lineage: Eukaryota > Viridiplantae > Streptophyta > Magnoliopsida > Caryophyllales > Caryophyllaceae > Dianthus > Dianthus caryophyllus. Next base: position 27,194,665 of record CM041524.1, read on the forward strand.
TAACTCAGGATAAAACGACTATTTCCTAAAGCCTGACCCACTAAGAGTTGAATTTTTCATTATCTTGTACGGAACAGGCTATACGACTTAAGGCGTAACGGCATGGGCAGGATGCACAAAGCATAATACTGCCGGCTATACCACACTATTCGGGATGACAATCGCAATAAGGCCGAGATAGTGGCGTCCGCTACAAGACTATCTTAACCCCACTTCACTCACGATTGACGTTTTCATATCTGAGGCCCAAGCTTGACCTTTTATTTAACTTACTCAATATTCATTATTTATTTGATATTCCATATCACATGTTACTAGACTCTCCTAGTCTCAGCGTCAAACGTTTTATTTGAATGGTAGGTTTCATATGATCACATAACACATTCGTTTATTATTTGAAGTGTTGTTAATTATTAATGTTTTCAAGTTTCTAAATTGAAACGTTTATTAGTATGTCCAATTTTATTTATGTGTTTTTCAAACACTTTAGGTCATTTACTTCTTCATTTTAAATTTTCTATACTTAGTAAAATTTTCAATTATTTTCAGTATTTCACTATTCACTTTTCACTATTCATTATTCACTATTCACTATTCACTATTCACTATTCATCGTATTTTATACGTATTTTTATACGTATTCGTATTTTTATACTTCGTATTCTATACGTATTTTTATACTTATACGTATTCTTATACTTGTACGTATTTCTATATTTATACGTATTTTTATACTTAAGACATTTTAGGTATTTAAACTTAAGATATTTTAGAAAATAAACTAAACCCTTTTTATTTTCTAAGTATAAATTTCTAGTTTCAAAGTCGTTAAGTTCGTTTTGTACTTAGTGAGTTTTGAAAATATTCTAAAAGTCTAGTTTTAAAAACGTTAAGTTCGGTTTGTAAAAGTGATAATGATATTCATTTTAAAATACTAGTTTTAAAATTGTTAAGTTCATTTTGTAGACAGTGATAATGATTTTCATTTTTAAAATATTAGTTTTAAAAATGTTAAGTTCAATTTGTAAAAAATGATAATGGTATTCATTTTAAATTGAGACTTAGTTAAATTTAGTCGTCTATTAACTAAATTTAGCGATTTTCATTTTAAAAGATAATAGTATCGTGGATGATTCATTTATAGTCCGTATGTCCAAGTTCAACAATCCAATGGCAAAGGTAGTAGTACACGATTTAATTCATTTTTATACGGTTACTCATTTTTTTATCGGTTTAACATAATTCATTTATAATCAAAACGATTTATACAAAAATTCAATTCTAATTACTATTTAACTTTAGTGACTTAGTGATATTTTCATTTTGGTCAAATTTAGTCAATTCAAAGTGTGTATGTCGTGTGATATATTATATATGTCAAAATTGATTTATTTCTTTTAATTTCTTAAATCTAACTTATTAATTAATAATTAAATTATATTAACAATAAACTAAAAAGTGATAAAACAAATTTTAACCTAAAAATAGCCTAGATGCCGTGAGCTATACAAGGTGGTGGTCAAATTTTCATTTTTCAATTTTAACGGTTTTTAGCTTAAAGTCTTTATAATTTAATTATTCTAATTATACTAAAACGGTTTAAACTAAAATGAAATTTACTAAAAATTTCATTTATATTTATGAATAGTGTTTTTCAACACTTTAATTTTCTAACTTTTTATTCTAAATGATTTATAATGTTTTAAGTTGATTTATATTATATTACTAACAATATATAAAACAATAACTAAACATAAACACAAATTATTAACAAACATAAATTAAAATGAAATCAAAATGAGTAACAAGGATGAACATCAACATGAACAAATCAAAAACACACATGAAGAACTCAAGAGAGTAAAAATGAAGAAAACACATGAACATCAACTTGAAGATTTCAAGTACACATAAACTAGCTCAAGAACACCATTTTTTGATTTTAACAACTTATATTTTATTTTCTTAATTTAATTTTTTTTACATGAATACCTCCATTTTAACCTAACTTAAACCAACATATTATTTACAAAAATTAAAAGTGAAAATTTATTAAAAAAAATTAGGGAAAACCGTGAGTTGTAGTATATATATAATAACTTTCATTTTCGATTTTTAATCACTTTAAACTCATTGTTAATATTTCACATAATTTTTATATAACATTACTACTTAAATAAAACATAAACAAACACAAAAATCATATGAACAATAATTAAAATGCTCAAAATAAATTAAACTACACATATGAGTATTTTACTACAATAATCTATTTAACATATTACTTAGTTATTATCATTTTATTATACAACACATAAACACACAAGTACATATAAGTGATGTTTAACATATTTAACATAATTTTCATACTCATAAAATCATAATAACAAAACAAATTAATTTACTAAAAAGAATAATACAAGACATAGTTAGTCACCTTAATTAGGATGTTAAACGTCGGGGATCTAAAATAAATTTTAGATCGGAATTTCTTCACCCATATTACCCAAGAAATTAGTCCCTAATATACCCACTAATTAACTAGATTACTTAGAAATTATTAGAGATAATATTATAGGTTTTATTTAAGTGATTTAGGAAGAAAATGAAAGAAATAAAATGGGAGAATATGGAGGGAAGTCCACGGCAAAAATGGAGGTGCCAAAGTGATTTTTTTTCACTTGTGATTTATGTGCACAAGTTAGTAAAACAAATTAGGTTAAAAGTATTAGGTTTTAGTTTTAATTTAAAGTTTAATTAAATTAAATAAGTCATCATCACCTCCATCATCAAATATTAAGTCCACATTACTATTCATGCATTAAAAATGTCTAATTTGTGTTTTAAAATGTGACATTATGTGCTTATGCGCTTTGCGGTTCTGTCTCCTTGCCGTGTTTCGTTCTTAGTGGGCGCGACACTTGCATTCGTTCTTGCCACATGTAAAGATCACTTGACGAGATTGTATCTGAAGTTCGAATCATTTCGAACACTAGAGGATGAGATGCAAGTATTATAGTATTCGGCGTGGTTTACGAGTCGAGTAAGCCTCTGCACTATGGAAGTGAGATGCAATCGATCAGAGTACAAGGGCCTACTCGGTGGTCGTGCTCGTAGCGGTATGTGTTTTTTGTTGTATGTTTAATTGAGAATGACTGAGTACCACCTGCCAAAACTATAGACCACAACTTTCTGAATTGAATCGAGTCTGTATGAGGAGAATGATAAGATGTGTATGTTTGATTGCGATCCGATATCGCCTTGTAATGCCATTGAATTATTGTGATACTATTGCTATGCCATTATGTGTTATTTGCCTTCATAATTGAATATCATGCTTATATGATTTATCGCTTTAAACCGCATGCTTATTATGACTTATATGTCTTTATATGCTATATGTATTAAGCATGTTTATGTTTTTATCATAATGTTATGTTTATAAAGCGATAATATTAAACCAAAGTAATTGAAATCGAGGGTAAGTATGAGCATAGCTAGTCACTGTCCGCTCAGCGGGCATCCCCCCAACAGTTTATTGTGCAGGAAAAGCGTGGACCGGTTTGCTTGGATTTTGGGACGGGACCAGCTTATATTTATTGCTTTACCTTAGTTTGTTGCGAGAGAAATGTAATCTATACAACAATACTCTTTTTAATTTCCGAATTTAGAGTTGTTTTATTCAACTCTTAAACGATGATGTATTATTTTGGGTTATTTGTATAATTAATAACGCTGGTTTAAGACTTAATTAATTTCCGCCTTAGTAATTAAAGTCGACTAAAAACCAGGTTGTTACAGTTGGTATCAAAGCTGACTCGTGACCGTAACATAAATGGCCTAATGCGATTTATGCTTACCTAACGAGAGACACCTGGGCCGGACATTCATATCGTATGTCAGGCATAGACTTATAGGATCAAATAATAAATTAGAAATCTTAGCTCGCTAAAATAATAACTTAGATCGCTTTAAAGTGTGAGGATGGGTAGAAACCTTAAGGACCGACCATGGACTAAGGACTTTTAAATAACGAACTACTTCCCTCAAAATAAAATATACTAACTATCGTATGCTTGCTACTTGCTGAAGTGACTGACTAAAACTAACAACTATCCTCGGATATAAAATCTAAGTAATAAGTTTAATTCTCGAAGATCGAAGCCTCTAATCAAATACATGACGACAAGATCTCAAGCGCAACAAATGGACACATCAAGAAACTTACTACTGATGAGACGTTCAAGATCTCGAAGATTTCTATCGCAGAAAGGACTTCTACAACTTCATCTAATTTTCCTCTTTAACCAAAATTTTTACTTCGATCTCTTTTAAAAGTTTTCAATCACTTAAACTTTTACTCCTAACCTTCAAATTTCCTAACCCTATAATTCCTAATAATTACTTCTTAAAATTGACTTTTATTCCTCTTCCTTAATCTCGCAAAATGATTTCATTTTTGCTTGTCAATTCCTTAAACTTCATTTGATTGATTCTCAAAAACTTTCAAACTTTATTACATTTTAAATCTCTTAAGCTTACTATTACTTTTAAAAGTTACAAATCTTCGTAAAATTTATAATTCCTAATTATCTTCAAAAATTTACTTAAATGTTTCCCTTTGAAAATATCTCTGAAAACTTATTCAATTAATTCTAAAATTTTATTTCGTAATTTCAAATAATTAAATTATTTTGTTTCAAATCGTATATTCTTTACCAATGAAGTTGATTATGTTCACAATTTTAAACTTATCAATACCTATTTTTGAATTCTCAACCTTCAAAATGAACCTTTATCTTTTCTACTTAAATTTGATAAATATGTCTAAAAATTTCTTAAGGGGGTAGGACAAAAAAAAATATGACAAAAAAAATATGATGGATTTAAAATCATTGATTAAAATTATTTAAAATCTTTATTTTCAACCTACTTTAAAATTTATATCTATTTCTAAATTCAAATGAATTTGCTTTTATTTTAAAAACCCTTATAAGTTTAATTTAAATTAATTCCGTACAAAACTTCTAGGCCCCACCTTTTTGAAAATCCCTTTGAAGTCGATTTCAAAAATGATAATCTGGCAATACTTTTATATTAATTCAAAACATTCCATTTGAAAATATAAAACGATTCTAGCCTCCAATGTTTCCACCCTTTCTAACATCTTAATAATAATTCAAAAATTCAATCATTTGGAAAAGCCTTATGCTACTAAAATAAAATGTCATTATCAAAACTTGTAAAATCTTGATATTCTCTCTAACTGCATTGCCCAACTGCAAGTAGTTATCCACCCTATTCAAGTTTCGGGACGAAACTTTTCTTAAGGGGGTAGGTTTGTAACACCCCGTGTTATTTTAACACAATTTGATAAAAGAATTTAATTCCTTAAATTAAATTCATCCTTTTCCATATAATAAAAATGCGACTGAAATTTTTCGCCAAATAATATTAAATTTTTCTAAGTACAAATTTAATAATTTTGAAAAATAAAGTTGTTGTATTATGTTTAGAATTGAAAAAGAAACACATTTCAAAATTTTATAAAAATCAACACTTATACTTTTCCCGTCTCTAAAATTCGGGTCAACAATTTCAAAGACGCAAATCAAAGTCAAGCCACTTTATTTTTTTTCATAATTCACGTACAAAAAAAACTTAAACATCAAAAAAATATAATCATTTGGATTATTTTTAATAAAACATATTATATTAATATATAATTACTATTCATTTTCTATTAAACTAGCTTTTTCCTAAAATGTCGAAATTCTAAGTTATACTTAATTTAAACTGATAAACTTTTTGACGCGTTTGCTTATAATTCTTTAAATCTATAACATTCCACCAAAAAAATAAATATTTCGACCTAGGAAAGTTTTATTCAAAATTTCGAGGGTTAAGATCCGATTTTTATATTTAGTACCTTTTGAAAATTAGTTTTATTTTTATTTCCGATTTTATTTTAAAACACTATTTTAAGATCATATCCTTTATTTTGAAACTTTCATGATCGCAAGAAATCGAAAATTTCAAAAACGAAAATCGAGCCCGAAAATTTATTTAAAACCTTTTGACTTAGACTTTTTCAAAGTCTATCCTCTTCCATTTTCTTACACAATTACTTACACCTTTATTTTTATCATCATCACTTTTATTTTCTTTATTTAAACTTAAAGTTTATATATAATAATAATAATACATATACAAATATGATACTAATACATTAATACTACCATTTTTCATTTCCATCACTTTTAAAATTTTTCTAAAGTAATAAATAAAATATTTTAGTTTTAGAATTCAAAAGTAGAAATATTTCGAAAAATTGTCAAACGCGCAACCTTTAACTTTTATCGCTTTTGGCCTTGAGCTTCTTAAAACTGACCAAATTCGAGGAAAACATTTTAAAACACAAATTAGACATTTTTAATGCATGAATAGTAATGTGGACTTAATATTTGATGATGGAGGTGATGATGACTTATTTAATTTAATTAAACTTTAAATTAAAACTAAAACCTAATACTTTTAACCTAATTTGTTTTACTAACTTGTGCACATAAATCACAAGTGAAAAAAAATCACTTTGGCACCTCCATTTTTGCCGTGGACTTGCCTCCATATTCTCCCATTTTATTTCTTTCATTTTCTTCCTAAATCACTTAAATAAAACCTATAATATTATCTCTAATAATTTCTAAGTAATCTAGTTAATTAGTGGGTATATTAGGGACTAATTTCTTGGGTAATATGGGTGAAGAAATTCCGATCTAAAATTTATTTTAGATCCCCGACGTTTAACATCCTAATTAAGGTGACTAACTATGTCTTGTATTGTAACAACCCGGTTTTTCGTGACTTAATTAAACTAAGGCGGAAAATTAATTAAGTCTAATACATGCCGGATGTTAAATAAATTACACTCAAATGGCATAGGATACAAATTTATATTACAATCTCTCAAAGAAAACAAACGAAACATCCTAATCGTCCCGATAATCCTGAGTCTCGAGAATTGCCTGCAACGGAGACAAAAACACAAAATAGGAGGATCTCCGCTCGAGGCGGAAGTGACTGCTCGACCAACAACCTCTAAACCACAGTTTCGGTTTATTTAACCTATGATTAAAAGTAACTTGGCAGCACTAAACGCGTATAACTCCAGTAGTCACCTTATGTTAATAAAATTGGACAAATAGCATATAATATCAGTTCTCACATATAGATATTTAAATCTCATACAACATGCAGTTCATAAAACGTAATGTATAATATAGAAAATAAATAAATAAAACACATTGCAACCAGGCAAGCAAAAACATACAAGGAAATCATGATGATTCAAACACGAGTATAAATCCAATCACATAACGTACAACACTCATAAATAATCATTCTCAATAAGTCGTATTTCAACATTCAGGAAACCAAACCATTCAGACAATAATCAAACAAAACAAGGAAGTACATCCATCATGTGATAACAAATGAATCTTCGTTAGTAAGGCGGAAGCATGCAGACATAATCCGCGCAGTAGCCGGCAGGGCCAACATAACTTGGACATGACTGCCAGGCTTAAAGATATCTAAGGTAATAAGGACGATTCAATCCCTTGTCTAATGTATGCATACACCACTATAGATAGGATCGTAGCATACTCGCCCATCGAGTAAGTAGTCACCTAATAATACGACTATCACCAGAGACGGGTACCCCCGGGTGGGGCTGGATTTTCCAATTACCGTAGTATGGGCTCACGGAGATATCAATGATGCCCCATCCCTGAGGTTGTATATCCCGCACCGAAATAATACTTTAGAAAAATATTAGATCGCCTTTAGCAACACAGGGAGGGAGCTAAAGTCCCCATAGACGGCTACCTCATTAACTTCGAAAACAAGAGTCGCAACATGGCAAACAATCCAAGTATTTATCAAGTAGTTCGTTTTCTCAATTTCTTATTTCCTCGTTTATTCAAATCAAGTGACAATTCTGAAACTTAAATAATATCGTCGAACTTTGTATAATGAAATATTAGTTCTAGCAGTTCTTCAGGTAAGCATAACACATAGGAAAAACTTAAATATTTATTTTGAGTCCGTTCGTAAATTTAAATATTTTCACTATTCATTATTTTGTTATTCATTGTATTTACTATTCATCGTATTTACTATTCCTCGTATTTTTATACGTATGCGTGTTCTTATACTTGTACGTATTATTAGTTTATATTTCTACGTATTTTATTATACTTGTATGCGTATTAGTATTTTATATTTTAGTAAATAATAATAGTTCATTTTATTTATAAGTTTGATTAAGTTTCAATTAAACTTTAAGTACTTAAGATAGATTAGTGATTAGTATTATAAATAATTGAATTTTATTATAAGTCACATTTATTTCATCCTTTTTATTTAAATTGGAAAGTGTTTAGCGTTTTAGTAGTCTTAACATTTATTTTAACTTGTAAAAATATCGTGATGGTACTTAGTAAAATTTAGTATGTTTAATAAAATATAATATAAGGACATTTAGGAACTATTCATTTAGGTGGCCTAATTCCTTAATACGATTTTTATTTATGTAACTCTTACGTGGTCGTATTAGGTGATTTAATAATTCGATCGTGAAATTATTAATATTTAAATTTTAGTAATACGGAGTATTCACTTAAGTTTAATTCACTTAGTTATTTATAACTTTTTAAAAATGTCAAAAACTTTATAATTCAAAAACTTAGTTAGGTTTTGTATTTATATATATAAATATATTATTCATCATTTTTGTATAGCTATACTTAGTAAATTTTTAGTCGATCTTTATATGATTTTAACAATTTACCTTTTTGTTAATTCTTATTTGTAATTCTAATTTTTAGCTTTATTTAGTAATAGTTTTACTTAGATTCATTTTAAATCTTAAAGTGCCCAATTTCTTATTATTATTTTAACTAAATACTTATTTAGTATATTTTAAGTTCATTGTAAACTTTAAAGTTTTAATAAAGTAATCTTTATATTAATTGTGATATATGACTTTTTATATAATTATTTATTTTAGAAACTTTAATGTGAGTAACTTAATTTATATTTTTACTTTTAAATTTATTTAATACTAATATAAACTTAATACTCTTTTTATTTAACTCATAATTTTTAGTTGTGTTTTATTTAAACATTTTTAGTGCCGATAAATACTTTATTTCCATAAATATTTTATATTAGTTTAATTTATTTGCTTTAGTTATTTTAGTAATATTTTTAGTCTTATTTTATATTTGTAATACTTATACTTTATATATTTTAATTTATACATAACAAATAATTTTAACATGATAATATTACAATTAAAATCAACATTAATTTAACAACACATTTTTCACTCAAAACATATTATCACAAAATCAGATAAATCTCATATTTCACAAATCAATTCAACATTATATTATAACCAAAATTAACACTCAATTTCATACTATAGCTAATCATACAAAGTTATTAAATAAAATGGTACGGGAGGTATAAGTGCCTAATGCATAACTAGCTCACTTTTAATAACAGATTAATTTAAAGTAAAACCAAAACGTTAATATGTTAGAGATTTTGAGGAAGAAATCGAGTCACCTAAATTTGGCTCACGAACAGAGGCCTCCAAATAAAACCCGATTGAATTGATTCCCAAGTATGAAAATAGGTGACGACTAAATAAATGAAGTGGAAAGGAGGAGAACCATGATGATCAACAAGGGTCACGGTTGTCAGGAAAACAAGGCCAAGCCGAGTAGGGCGACCATCACGGCTCATCGACGGTCAAGTTGAGGCTAAACAAGGGCGGTGTGAGTGGTGATCAAGCCCGACTCCGTGAGGGGTGAGTCACGCAGGACTCATGTGGTGGCTCCGGCAAGACGAGAAAAAGAGTGTGAGTGAGAAAAACAATCAATTAAAATAGGCCAAATCAAATGTCGAGAATTTAATGAATAAAAACGATTTAATCGACGACACTTACCGACGATAAAAATACGACGGGAAGCAGAGCAAGGCCACGGTGGTGGCTCACGGTGGCAGCCGAGGAAGAGAGCAGAGGAAGGAGAGGAGGAAAAACAGGGGCGAGAGAGGGAGAGAGCAGGGAGCTCGAGGAAGAAGGAGGCAGCCATGGCAGGTGGCTCACGGTGGTGACATGGCGGTGGTGCTGGTGGTCTGAGCATGGCCATGGTGGTGGTTCGAAAATGGAGGGAGGAAGGAGAGAGAGCAGAGGAAGGGGACGGCCGAGGAGGGTGGCCGACGTGGTGGCTCGAGGCGGCAGCAGACAGGGCGGCCGTGGTGGTTGCCGTCGGTTTCTTTGTTTGCGTAGTTGTATGTCGTTGTTTTGTTCGTGTGTATGTTATGTTGTTGATGTTATGTGTACGTAGTTATAGTATTAGTATTGTTATTATATTTATTATTATATTATTATTATTATTATATTATTATTATTATATCATTGTTTGTTGCTTTTAATTTGCAGATTTTCGGCGTGTTGTCTGCCATGTTACTCGTATTATTATGTGAGTCTGTTTGATTTTGTTTGCTCCGTTTTATTTACTCTTATTTATAAAACTTAATTAATTTATAAAATATATTATGTCTTAAATTATTTGTTTTAAATTTTAAATCCACTATTCTTGTTATAAAATCTATAGTTCGAAAATATAAAAGTATAAAAGTTGTCAGTTATAAATTTTATTACGGTCTCACAAATTTTCAAACGGCTTGTTTATTTGAAAGAAAATTTTTATGAAATTATATTTTATTCAAATAATAATAATTTTTTAAAATAGAATGAAATTTATTAAGTTAAATAAAAGTAATTAAAGTAAAGTTTTAGTTTGACAGGTATTTTAGAAATGAAAATATAATATGGGTTAATATAAAAATCGAGAAAGTTGTATTAGAAATATCTTGAAAAAAAAAATTTATTTAATCGAAATTTTTCAGCCGCGTTTTTAAAGTAATTGAATAAAAGTTCAATAATATAAATTTTAATTTAAGAATTTTGTTAAAATAATTAATTTGAGTTAAATAAACACGGGGTGTTACAATCCTACCCCCTTAAGAAAAGTTTCGTCCCCGAAACTTGAATAGGATGGATAACTGTCGAGATAGAACTAGACAGTTAGTGAAAACATCGATACTTTTGGAAATTGAATATAAACATGAGACTTTTAATTGAGCAAGATTTTATCAAAAGGAATTATTGAAGAATTTAATAATATTAAAATATAAATAAATCTTTTTCGATTTAATATAAAAATGTTGCTGCATTGTCATTTTCAAAATCAGCGAGAAGGAGGTTTTCAAAAAGGTAGGGCCTAGAAGTTTTGTACGGAATCAAATTAAATAAAAATAATAAGCGTTTTAAGAATTAAAACAATTTATTTAAATTTGAAAATAAAATGTTAACCTTAAAATGGGTTGAAATAGGTCATTTTAAGATTTAAATTAGACTTTATTAAAATCAAATTATAGTCCTACCCCCTTAAGAAGTTTTAAACGTATATACATAATATTATTTTTGTTACCTTTAACGATCACGCATAAGATATATAGCCTTAGGAAAACGGCATTTAGGGAAAGAAGGTAAAAGTCGTGGTGATCATAAGAAGAATATGAGCTTTTATAAAAATACGAGAATATGGGCTATCGTTGAATGATTTAAGTAAAATTTTAGAGAATTATGGATAACCTTGTTGATATCGCTCATTTTCTAAAATTATTATTATAATGTTATTAGGTGAAACGGAAAGTTATAAATCATATTTAGGATAATCAAAATTTATAACAAGGGGTTATATATAAAAGGAAAAGAAAATGATATATTTACATATACATCGAAGAGAGATAGTTGTAATAGCTAGGATAAGTTAAAAAGGTATTTAAAATTTAAAAACCAAGGAGGTCGAAACAAATAAGTTTCAAAATTATATAAAATAAGAAATAAGGAATTTATGAAGGGAATTGCAAATATGAACTCCAATTTAATGATTAATAGTAGAAAAACTATAAGTTTTAAAACAATTGAAAATTATCTTTACGAAGTCAATTAGTAGGTATTATAGATTTCAAGATTAGTATTTTTAGAAGATATTAATTATCGTAAGAGATCAAAAATACGAAATAAAGTTTGACTATAAAAATTAAGGAGTTTAAGAAAATTCAACAGCAAGGATGAAAATTTTTGATGAGATTAAGGAGAAGAGATGAAAATCATTTTAGAATGGTAATTATTAGGAATTATTGATTTAGGAATTCAACAATTTCAAAGGAGTCAAAATGCTTACGAGGTTGAAAAATTATTGAGTTAACTTCTTTTTGGTAGGGAATTTAAAAATATAAACGGAAAAAAAAAAACTAAAATCATGGGGAGATTAACTAATAGGAAATTTTATGATTTAGAAGGTCTGAAAATTGAAAAGCGTTGAAATGATGGTGATCATTAGGGATTGATTTCGATATAGCTTTAGAAATCTTCAATGTCTTGAAAATTGTCTTGGATAGCGTGATTCTTGAAACGTCTCTTTGCATGCGCTTCAGATCTTCTCTTCAAGTCTTATATTTGCGAGAAATGGAAGGAGATAAAACATTTTATGAAATCATTATAAGAGTATAAGTTAGGAAGATTTTATTTCAGAAGGAGAAAATAAGTTAAATAGATTTAAAAATTTTGAAAGAGAAGAATGATAATTTAGTTAATAAAGATGTTTGAGAAGATTACAGAAGTAGCAAAATTTGAAGAATCAGAATAAGGTAGTAAAAGGGAAAGATTTTGATGGAGTAGGAATCCTTAAAGCCATATGAGATTTTTGAAGTCTGGACGTCTCATCAAGCTGTATGATTCTGGATGCATCCATTCGTTGCGCTTCATTCAAGACTTGTCTTCGATTTATACGTCTCGATTTTTGGTAACGTTAGTACAAGGGCTTTGTTAGTCAAAAAGATTAGTCATAGAGCACTTAGCAGGCAAGCCTAAAAATAAAAGAAACACTAACGAGGTTGAATGACAGTTGAAAATTCTAAAATCTAGGTCAGTCGGTCAAAACCTTAATATTTCTACCCATTCTCACATTTAAAGCGTTCTAGAATTATTATTTTAGCGATCTAGGATTCCTAATTTATTATTTGATCCTATAAGTCTATGCCTGACATACAATATGAATGTCTGGCCCAGGTGTCGTCTCGCTAGATGAGATAACTTTTAGTTATTCACGGTCGCAAGACAGCTCTGATACCAACTGTAACAACCCGGTTTTTCGTGACTTAATTAAACTAAGGCGGAAAATTAATTAAGTCTAATACATGCCGGATGTTAAATAAATTACACTCAAATGGCATAGGATACAAATTTATATTACAATCTCTCAAAGAAAACAAACGAAACATCCTAATCGTCCCGATAATCCTGAGTCTCGAGAATTGCCTGCAACGGAGACAAAAACACAAAATAGGAGGATCTCCCGCTCAGAGGCGGGAAGTGACTGTTCTGACCAACAACCTCTAAACCACAGTTTTGGTTTATTTAACCTATGATTAAAAGTAACTTGGCAGCACTAAACGCGTATAACTCCAGTAGTCACCTTATGTTAATAAAATTGGACAAATAGCATATAATATCAGTTCTCACATATAGATATTTAAATCTCATACAACATGCAGTTCATAAAACGTAATGTATAATATAGAAAATAAATAAATAAAACACATTGCAACCAGGCAAGCAAAAACATACAAGGAAATCATGATGATTCAAACACGAGTATAAATCCAATCACATAACGTACAACACTCATAAATAATCATTCTCAATAAGTCGTATTTCAACATTCAGGAAACCAAACCATTCGCATAATAATCAAACAAAACAAGGAAGTACATCCATCATGTGATAACAAATGAATCTTCGTTAGTAAAGGCGGAAGCATCTGAGACATAATCCGCTTGATGGCCGTGGCCAACATAACTTGGACATGACTGCCAGGCTTAAAGATATCTAAGGTAATAAGGACGATTCAATCCCTTGTCTAATGTATGCATACACCACTATAGATAGGATCGTAGCATACTCGCCCATCGAGTAAGTAGTCACCTAATAATACGACTATCACCAGAGACGGGTACCCCGGGTGAAATTTGGATTTTCCAATTACCGTAGTATGGGCTCACGGAGATATCAATGATGCCCCATCCCTGAGGTTGTATATCCCGCACCGAAATAATACTTTAGAAAAATATTAGATCGCCTTTAGCAACACAGGGAGGGAGCTAAAGTCCCCATAGACGGCTACCTCATTAACTTCGAAAACAAGAGTCGCAACATGGCAAACAATCCAAGTATTTATCAAGTAGTTCGTTTTCTCAATTTCTTATTTCCTCGTTTATTCAAATCAAGTGACAATTCTGAAACTTAAATAATATCGTCGAACTTTGTATAATGAAATATTAGTTCTAGCAGTTCTTCAGGTAAGCATAACACATAGGAAAAACTTAAATATTTATTTTGAGTCCGTTCGTAAATTTAAATATTTTCACTATTCATTATTTTGTTATTCATTGTATTTACTATTCATCGTATTTACTATTCCTCGTATTTTTATACGTATGCGTGTTCTTATACTTGTACGTATTATTAGTTTATATTTCTACGTATTTTATTATACTTGTACGTATTAGTATTTTATATTTTAGTAAATAATAATAGTTCATTTTATTTATAAGTTTGATTAAGTTTCAATTAAACTTTAAGTACTTAAGATAGATTAGTGATTAGTATTATAAATAATTGAATTTTATTATAAGTCACATTTATTTCATCCTTTTTATTTAAATTGGAAAGTGTTTAGCGTTTTAGTAGTCTTAACATTTATTTTAACTTGTAAAAATATCGTGATGGTACTTAGTAAAATTTAGTATGTTTAATAAAATATAATATAAGGACATTTAGGAACTATTCATTTAGGTGGCCTAATTCCTTAATACGATTTTTATTTATGTAACTCTTACGTGGTCGTATTAGGTGATTTAATAATTCGATCGTGAAATTATTAATATTTAAATTTTAGTAATACGGAGTATTCACTTAAGTTTAATTCACTTAGTTATTTATAACTTTTTAAAAATGTCAAAAACTTTATAATTCAAAAACTTAGTTAGGTTTTGTATTTATATATATAAATATATTATTCATCATTTTTGTATAGCTATACTTAGTAAATTTTTAGTCGATCTTTATATGATTTTAACAATTTACCTTTTTGTTAATTCTTATTTGTAATTCTAATTTTTAGCTTTATTTAGTAATAGTTTTACTTAGATTCATTTTAAATCTTAAAGTGCCCAATTTCTTATTATTATTTTAACTAAATACTTATTTAGTATATTTTAAGTTCATTGTAAACTTTAAAGTTTTAATAAAGTAATCTTTATATTAATTGTGATATATGACTTTTTATATAATTATTTATTTTAGAAACTTTAATGTGAGTAACTTAATTTATATTTTTACTTTTAAATTTATTTAATACTAATATAAACTTAATACTCTTTTTATTTAACTCATAATTTTTAGTTGTGTTTTATTTAAACATTTTTAGTCTTAGATAAATACTTTATTTCCATAAATATTTTATATTAGTTTAATTTATTTGCTTTAGTTATTTTAGTAATATTTTTAGTCTTATTTTATATTTGTAATACTTATACTTTATATATTTTAATTTATACATAACAAATAATTTTAACATGATAATATTACAATTAAAATCAACATTAATTTAACAACACATTTTTCACTCAAAACATATTATCACAAAATCAGATAAATCTCATATTTCACAAATCAATTCAACATTATATTATAACCAAAATTAACACTCAATTTCATACTATAGCTAATCATACAAAGTTATTAAATAAAATGGTACGGGAGGTATAAGTGCCTAATGCATAACTAGCTCACTTTTAATAACAGATTAATTTAAAGTAAAACCAAAACGTTAATATGTTAGAGATTTTGAGGAAGAAATCGAGTCACCTAAATTTGGCTCACGAACAGAGGCCTCCAAATAAAACCCGATTGAATTGATTCCCAAGTATGAAAATAGGTGACGACTAAATAAATGAAGTGGAAAGGAGGAGAACCATGATGATCAACAAGGGTCACGGTTGTCAGGAAAACAAGGCCAAGCCGAGTAGGGGCAGCCATCACGGCTCATCGACGGTCAAGTTGAGGCTAAACAAGGGCGGTGTGAGTGGTGATCAAGCCCGACTCCGGCGAGGGGCTGAGTCACGCAGGACTCATGTGGTGGCTCCGGCAAGACGAGAAAAAGAGTGTGAGTGAGAAAAACAATCAATTAAAATAGGCCAAATCAAATGTCGAGAATTTAATGAATAAAAACGATTTGTCGGCGACACTTACCGACGATAAAAATACGACGGGAAGCGAGCAAGGCCACGGTGGTGGCTCACGGTGGCGGCCAGGAAGAGAGCAGAGGAAGGAGAGGAGGAAAACAGGGCGAGAGAGGAGAGAGAGCAGGAGCTCGAGGAAGAAGGAGGCGACCATGGCGGGTGGCTCACGGTGGTGACATGGCGGTGGTCTTTGGTGGTCCGAGCATGGCCATGGTGGTGGTTCGAAAATGGAGGGAGGAAGGAGAGAGAAGCGAGAGGAAGGGACGGCCGAGGAGGGTGGCCGACGTGGTGGCTCAGCGGCAGCAGCAGAGGCGCCGTGGTGGTTCTGTCGGTTTCTTTGTTTGCGTAGTTGTATGTCGTTGTTTTGTTCGTGTGTATGTTATGTTGTTGATGTTATGTGTACGTAGTTATAGTATTAGTATTGTTATTATATTTATTATTATATTATTACTATTATTATATTATTATTATTATATCATTGTTTGTTGCTTTAATTTCTTGATTACTTTCGGCGTGTTGTCTGCCATGTTACTCGTATTATTATGTGAGTCTGTTTGATTTTGTTTGCTCCGTTTTATTTACTCTTATTTATAAAACTTAATTAATTTATAAAATATATTATGTCTTAAATTATTTGTTTTAAATTTTAAATCCACTATTCTTGTTATAAAATCTATAGTTCGAAAATATAAAAGTATAAAAGTTGTCAGTTATAAATTTTATTACGGTCTCACAAATTTTCAAACGGCTTGTTTATTTGAAAGAAAATTTTTATGAAATTATATTTTATTCAAATAATAATAATTTTTTAAAATAGAATGAAATTTATTAAGTTAAATAAAAGTAATTAAAGTAAAGTTTTAGTTTGACAGGTATTTTAGAAATGAAAATATAATATGGGTTAATATAAAAATCGAGAAAGTTGTATTAGAAATATCTTGAAAAAAAAAATTTATTTAATCGAAATTTTTCAGCCGCGTTTTTAAAGTAATTGAATAAAAGTTCAATAATATAAATTTTAATTTAAGAATTTTGTTAAAATAATTAATTTGAGTTAAATAAACACGGGGTGTTACATGTATTATTCTTTTTAGTAAATTAATTTGTTTTGTTATTATAATTTTATGAGTATGATTTTTATGTTAAATATGTTAAACACCATGATTGTATGCTTGTATGTTTAGGTGAAGTATAATAAAATGATAATAAATAAGTTATATTGATAATAGCTTACTTGTATTAAAATGATACCATGTGTAGTTAATTTATTTTTGAGCATTTTTAATTTATGTTCATATGATTTTTATGTTTAGTTATGTTTTAATTGAGTAGTAGTTATATATAAAAATTATGTGAAATATTAAAAATGAGTTTAAAGTGATTAAAATCAAAAATAAAAATATATATGTTCATATGTTTTCACTCGGCATTTCCCTATTTTTTTTTATATATTTTCACTTTTAATTTTTGTAAATTATATGTAGTGTTAAGTTAGTATAAAATAGATGTTCCTATGAAAAAAACTAAATTAGGAAAGCGAATTATAAATTATTAAAATCGAAATAAGTGTTCTTGAGTTGTTCTTGAGTTCTTCATGTGTGTTTTTGATTTGTTCATGTTGATGTTCATCCTTGTTACTCATTTTGATTTCATTTTAATTTATGTTTGTTAATAATTTGTGTTTATGTTTAGTTATTGTTTTATATATTGTTAGTAATATAATATAAATCAACTTAAAACATTATAAATCATTTAGAATAAAAAGTTAGAAAATTAAAGTGTTGAAAAACACTATTCATAAATATAAATGAAATTTTTAGTAAATTTCATTTTAGTTTAAACTTAGCTTTAGTATAATTAGAATAATTAAATTATAAAGACTTTAAGCTAAAAACCGTTAAAATTGAAAAATGAAAATTTGACCACCACCTTGTATAGCTCACGGCATCTAGGCTATTTTTAGGTTAAAATTTGTTTTATCACTTTTTAGTTTATTGTTAATATAATTTAATTATTAATTAATAAGTTAGATTTAAGAAATTAAAAGAAATAAATCAATTTTGACATATATAATATATCACACGACATACACACTTTGAATTGACTAAATTTGACCAAAATGAAAATATCACTAAGTCACTAAAGTTAAATAGTAATTAGAATTGAATTTTTGTATAAATCGTTTTGATTATAAATGAATTATGTTAAACCGATAAAAAAATGAGTAACCGTATAAAAATGAATTAAATCGTGTACTACTACCTTTGCCATTGGATTGTTGAACTTGGACATACGGACTATAAATGAATCATCCACGATACTATTATCTTTTAAAATGAAAATCGCTAAATTTAGTTAATAGACGACTAAATTTAACTAAGTCTCAATTTAAAATGAATACCATTATCATTTTTTACAAATTGAACTTAACATTTTTAAAACTAATATTTTAAAAATGAAAATCATTATCACTGTTTACAAATTGAACTTAACATTTTTAAAACTAGTATTTTAAAATGAATATCATTATCACTTTTTACAAACCGAACTTAACGTTTTTAAAACTAGACTTTTAGAATATTTTCAAAACTCACTAAGTACAAAACGAACTTAACGACTTTGAAACTAGAAATTTATACTTAGAAAATAAAAAGGGTTTAGTTTATTTTCTAAAATATCTTAAGTTTAAATACCTAAAATGTCTTAAGTATAAAAATACGTATAAATATAGAAATACGTACAAGTATAAGAATACGTATAAGTATAAAAATACGTATAGAATACGAAGTATAAAAATACGAATACGTATAAAAATACGTATAAAATACGATGAATAGTGAATAGTGAATAGTGAATAGTGAATAATGAATAGTGAAAAGTGAATAGTGAAATACTGAAAATAATTGAAAATTTTACTAAGTATAGAAAATTTAAAATGAAGAAGTAAATGACCTAAAGTGTTTGAAAAACACATAAATAAAATTGGACATACTAATAAACGTTTCAATTTAGAAACTTGAAAACATTAATAATTAACAACACTTCAAATAATAAACGAATGTGTTATGTGATCATATGAAACCTACCATTCAAATAAAACGTTTGACGCTGAGACTAGGAGAGTCTAGTAACATGTGATATGGAATATCAAATAAATAATGGATATTGAGTAAGTTAAATAAAAGGTCAAGCTTGGGCCTCAGATATGAAAACGTCAATCGTGAGTGAAGTGGGGTTAAGATAGTCTTGTAGCGGACGCCACTATCTCGGCCTTATTGCGATTGTCATCCCGAATAGTGTGGTATAGCCGGCGATATGCTTTGTGCATCCCGCCCATGCCGTTACGCCTTAAGTCGTATAGCCTTGTTCGTACAAGATAATGAAAAATTCAACTCTTAGTGGGAGTCGCTTTAGGAAATAGTCGTTTTATCCTCGAGTTAAGGTGCTCTATGAATAGCATAGCCTACTCTTAAATTGGATATTAGTGTATGCATACTAGACTAGGGCTTTTTTCCCCTATTTCGCTAAAGTTACCAGGGCCACCGTGACATTATGTGCTTATGCGCTATGGATTCTGTCTCCTTGCCGTGTTTCGTTCTTAGTGGGCGCGACACTTGCATTCGTTCTTGCCACATGTAAAGATCACTTGACGAGATTGTATCTGAAGTTCGAATCATTTCGAACACTAGAGGATGAGATGCAAGTATTATAGTATTCGGCGTGGTTTACGAGTCGAGTAAGCCTCTGCACTATGGAAGTGAGATGCAATCGATCAGAGTACAAGGGCCTACTCGATTGGTCGGGCTCGTAGCGGTATGTGTTGTTTGTTGTATGTTTAATTGAGAATGAGTGTGTACCATCTTCGAAAACTAAAGACCACAACTTTCTGAATTGAATCGAGTCTGTATGAGGAGAATGATAAGATGTGTATGTTTGATTGCGATCCGATATCGCCTTGTAATGCCATTGAATTATTGTGATACTATTGCTATGCCATTATGTGTTATTTGCCTTCATAATTGAATATCATGCTTATATGATTTATCGCTTTAAACCGCATGCTTATTATGACTTATATGTCTTTATATGCTATATGTATTAAGCATGTTTATGTTTTTATCATAATGTTATGTTTATAAAGCGATAATATTAAACCAAAGTAATTGAAATCGAGGGTAAGTATGAGCATAGCTAGTCACTGTCCGCTCAATGAGCATCCCCAACAGCTTTATTGTGCAGAAAAGCGTGGACCGGTTTGCTTGGATTTTGGGGACGGGACCAGCTTATATTTATTGCTTTACCTTAGTTTGTTGCGAGAGAAATGTAATCTATACAACAATACTCTTTTTAATTTCCGAATTTAGAGTTGTTTTATTCAACTCTTAAACGATGATGTATTATTTTGGGTTATTTGTATAATTAATAACGCTGGTTTAAGACTTAATTAATTTCCGCCTTAGTAATTAAAGTCGACTAAAAACCAGGTTGTTACACGCTTATTGATTTCTAAGCTTGTTGACTTCTTAAGCTTTTGGCTTCTTGAGCTTTTGAAACTTCTTAAGCTTTTGACTTCTTAAGCTTTTTGCTTAGTTGTTTTGCCCCTTGTTCCGGAGTTTTTGAGACTTTTGCTTTTTGGTGACTTTGGTTTTTGACCTTTGTACCTTGTATTCCCGTTTGGTTTGAGAATATCTCACGCCCTGTATGGCTTGGGCCTGAGCTCGGGCCTTGCTAAACTTTGCGGCTCGGTGGTCACTTGTGATCGTGTGTCTATCACGCCGGGCTCCTCTGACAAGTTCGTTTGCTTATTAGGCACGCGATCGAGTACGCGGAGGACGATCCAGGAATACTCGTACTTTTGGTCGCGATCAAATTCATGACCACTGTGGAGCTCCAAATTAATGGATCCTCCTCCAAAAGCAGCGGAGTAGTAGACTACAAGCAGACTAGTGAACCTTAGGTGTTTAGTCGTCGGAAACTTCTTTGTCTTTGTGTTCTTGATTTAGTTGTTGACTTGGACCTTCGTACCCGGCCTAGATCTCCCTAGGATAGCTTTTCCTGGGATGCAATGTATGTTGGTGTAGAATGAATTTTGTGGGTAAAAAGGAAGCTGGGTTGTAGGCAAACTTATTCCTTTATCGGTTTGTTAAAATGTCGTACGTCGAAGACTCGATTACCCTAGACTGACAGAGATTGACTCAATGCTTAAAAACTCGACCCGTATTGAAAAGACTCGAATTTTTTGAGGAGATCCGTGAGATCGTCGGCGGCGCCTTGATGGATTCTTCGCTGGGTGCTCGAGACGCACATGTCTCGGATGGGGTTGATGCTCGCGTCGGGACTCGTTTCATGCATACTTAGATTTGTCTTTGATTTTGCAGAAGTTTTGTTTTCGGCGAAAAACAGGATGTTTTGTTGAGCAAAATGTGTTGTCACATTTTGGCTCGATGTAAAAGGCGTTTTGAAATCAAATCCGATAAGCTCGTGTTAGTGGCTTGTCGGTGAAAGTGTTAAACGATTCGGAGTGGCGATAGGCTATCCGAATCGAGGGTGTTTGAAAATGTGATGAAGACGGTTATACTCGTTTTCATACGTTCGGTTTGAAAGAGGGTTAGATTAAAGCGACTATGAGCCACTTGGTCTAACCGTGAAGGATTTGCGGGATGATGCTAGCTCATTCCTAGGTTTTGTTGTCTTGTGAAAAGAGATGTTTGGATTAAAATGGCAGTAGGCCATTTGAATCATGGATTTCGAAAATGTTTATTTTGCTAGATTTGTTTTCAAGAAAAGGTCCATTCTCGGGTATGAAAATGTTTGGTAGTAAATGGGTTACAATGAGTGCGGGTCATGTAGTTCATTTATGTTTTGGAATGTCACGAGAATAAAGTGATTATTCTCGGGTGTTTTGAGGAGACTGTTTGTCTAGATCAAACCGTCCTGACTATGGGCCATTCGGTTCGAAGGAAGGATTTTTGAAAAAGGTTATTTCAAAAACGTGATGAGGATTTTGTGAAAGTAGTTTGTAAGAGGATTTGGGCGAAGATGGTTATGAATCATTTGGTCTGATGAAAAGTCCGCGAGATTGGGCTTGGCCATTCTCGGGTTTTGTTTGCTTGAAAAAGACGATTTCTGCTGAAACGAGTCGACTTTGGGCCGTTTGGCCCAAAGAGAATGTCGTTATTTGTTTTGCAGAAGTGAGGAGATTTTTGAAAAGAGCTCATTTCAAAAACGGGTGTGTCTTGCTTGGTTTGTAAAAATAAGAAGATTTTGAAAAGAATTTATTTCAAAAATGAGAGTGTATTGCTTGTTTTGTAAAAGTGAGGAGATTTTTGAAGAGAGCTTGTTTCAAAAATGAAAGTGTATTGCTTTAGGAGCAATGTTGTGCCTAAGAAGTCTTTGAGACAAGAACGCGTGTGCGGATCTTGTCTCGACGTTGAAATGTGTTTGATTTGCATTCGTCGAGCCCATGTTAACGGTTCATCGTTAAGGGCTCGAGCCTAGATGCATGGAAAGGATTCTTGATAGTCGAGTCGAGGATGTTGAGAATGGATTGGTTTGTGTGACATGTATCTAGTTAGTCCTATTAGATTCAACGTTCGTTTTAAGCGTTCATTTTTAGTTCATTTTTGTTTAGGAAGACCTTTTAAGCTTGAAAAAGGAGATTTTAGACAAGGTTTGGCTAAAAGGAAGCTTCTGAGACGAGGATGCGTGTGCACATCTCGTCTCGATGTTAAAAGGTATTAGCTTTGTCGAGCCCACCTAACGGTTCATCGTTAAGGGCTCGAGCCTAGATGGACGAGAAGGATTCGACTCGAGAGTGATTAGCTAGGCGAGTCGAGCGTGTTGAGAATGGATTAGGTTGTGTGGGTTAAATTTGCACGTTAGTGGCATGACTAGACCAACGTTCATTTTAAGTGTTCATTCTAGCTCATTTCTTTGTTAAGAAAACTCTTTTTAAGCTTGAAAAAGGAGGTTTTCGAAAAAGTTTTAGCTAAAGGAAAGATTTTGAGACGAGGATGTGTGCGCACATCTCGTCTCGATGTTAAAAGGTTTTGCTTTGCACCCGTCGAACTGATGTCGGTAATTTGCCGAGGTGAGCTCGAGTCGGATGTGTAAAAGAAGAAGGATTTGGCTCGAGCAAGTCGAGTCGAGGATGTTAAAACGGAGTCTAGGCCGTATGACCTAGAGGATTGAAATCCACGAGCTCGGGTTTTAATCCTTGCTCGGGTTTTTGCTTGTTAGTGAAAAAGGAAGTTTTGAAAAAGCTTGTTTCAAAAATTCGCGATAGTTTTGTTTGAAAAGTGTTAGTTTGTTAGATGTTAGGTTCATTTATCTTTGAAACGTTTAAGCGAGTTTTCGAAGATATGAATGCAAATGCTTGTTTTGAAAAAGACCATGGAGTGCATAGCCTCGAACTCGTACGTATGACTCAAAAAGGGTGAAAAATGAGTCAGTCGGGTACACCTCCAACTACCTCGAGTACGCTTTGGCAGATACTTAACCCCTCTATTTCCTTACGCCGGAGCGATAGGTTTTCTAGAGGGAGCACTGGGGCGGTCGAGATAGCCGTTTACGGCAAGCCGTGGAGGGGCGAGAGGAAAGCTAGTCCGGCATGTGCTTTATCGAGTGGACAAGCCTGCATGTGGGAACCACCTCTCGAGGGTGCAAAGGGTGCCTAGATTCCAAAAGGAATGGACTCTAAACGAATGTGCATAGCTCAAATATGTTTACAAGGATTGTTCAAGGCTTTCAAGTTTCACCTCTTTATTTTTAAAAGAAAAAGCTAGTTTTTAGTTTTAAAAATAAGATCTCCCCAGTGAAGTCGCCAAACTGTGGAACCCGGGATCGGACCCAACTCGGCGTCTTGCTTAAGGGCGGATTTTAAAGTTAAAAAAGATTAAGTTGGAAAAACCTTTAAGAACTGTTATGGAGTCGCCACCTAATTATCGCGGAAATTAGGAACCTGCTACCATGTTCTAAGTTAAAAACATGTCCTAGATTTTGGAGCACGCCGACACCCCTAGATCTAAGGCTTGTGAAACCAGATTGGATTCGGGGTGAGGGTACTTTAGAAAAAGAGTTAATTCAAATAATGATTTATGAAAACCTTTTAGAAAAGCCTATGTAAAAATAGCCTCTACTGACCCAGAACAATCCTTGTAAGATGATATTTGAGCTAATGTTATCGCTACGTACAAGTGCGATAAGTTTGTAAAAGAATGCAGATGCAGATGCAAAAAGATTGATTAAAACCCTCAGTTTAGCATGTTTAACTTGTTAACGAATACGGTTCAGTTAAAGGTCGAATTCATTGTTTAAGTTGATTTTAATGCAAAATAAGAAGGGTGCGAGATGCATGCAAATAAAATAAAGTTCAATTGTCCATTGGTTTATTTTATAAGGTCGGTTGCTTATGCGACTTTGGCGTGTCATCGGATATGGAGTGTACCCGAAGTAAAATAGAACACTTGGAGTGCAAGCGCGCTGGGTGCCAAGGCCAAGGCGCTAAAGTGTAGACCCTTTGTTAGTCCATAGAAAATAAGAAAAAGCTTTGATCCAAGTGGATCGGTACCTACCTTGTCCTGACGCTTCAGATCTGGGCAGAGCTTCGCTTCTTGAACTAAAAAGGAGGAGTTCAACACGGGATGATGTGTTGAACTCAAGGATTTGAGTGCTTGAGGCTTTGTGAGTGTTTTTGCTGTGAATTGTGGGTGAAAAAGTTATGTTTCGAGGTCTGGTATAGGGCTCTATATATACTAAAAACCTCGGAGAAATTAGGAAATAAGGGGATAAAAGCAGGCCAGGAACCGCATAGCCTTATGCGGTTGCGAGGCAAACCGCATAAGCTTATGCGGTTGCCTCCCCAAACCGCATAAGGCTATGCGGTTTGGAGGTGTGGTTTTAGGCCAGTTTCCTAGTTTCGGTTGAATTATATCTTTGAAAGATTACAAGATAATCTCGAACTTGCACGTCAAGAAAACTCCTAGGATATTTCTGAGATATTTTGTGATACTTAGGGCTTTGGAGTGCGGGCCAAAAATTTGGGTTTAGGCTTCAGTTTTGGGCCCGAGACCCTGAAAAATGAAGAAGGTGTATTTTGCATAGTTTTGTGAAATAAGGTAAGACGTGAGGTTGTATTTGGTGTAAGAGGGTGCTAAATAGCTGTTTTAGCTACCGGGCCTAAATTTAGGAATTTAGGAATGCTGAATTAGACCTCGTTAATGTAAAAGGACTAATTGTAGTGCAAATGCGAAGCTCATGCCAAATGAAGCAGGACGAGGACCTAGCTAGACTCCAAATGAACAAAGTGAACGTTTATTTAAGTGTGATGTGAAGCGACCTAAATCATTTTAACATTTAAAACGACTCAAAATGAATTCGACATTAGTTAGAACCGTTTAAGTCAACGTTAAAGCATGCGTAATAAAAGTCCGTGATACATCACAGGGTTTTGTTTGGGAGGGTACGGATATGGGTATCCACAGTGGGCACTCCACCTTGCCTCCTCTGAAGATTCCTGGACCTGGCCAAAGCTCCGCGCCCAGCGCCGCTACTGGTACTGATATATTCTCTTTGGCCCATAAGTTGATTTGTTTGCCATTCCTTTGTAATTTGTTTCCCATGATGTCCCCAGCTTCTGGATCCAGCAAGAGGAATTTCCTGTCCATGGAGGCTATTGCTGCTACAATTGCCCAGGCACGTGAAGCTATGAAGTCTGGTGGTAGCTCCACCCCTGCTACAAGTTTGGTGGCCCCAGTTTCTGAGTCTTCCAAGAGGAAGGCGCCAGAAGGGGTTCACACCAGGTCTACCAAAGTGGCTATTGAATCTCCTAAACCTACCCCTGACCAGAAGAAGAGGAAGAAAGGGCTGTTGCCTCAAATAAACCCTGTGCTCTCGATACCTCTACACTCTCAAAGCCAATCTGAGTACGTTTCCTTGGAGAAGTCCCTGAGTCAATCCTTTGCTACTCTGTCCCCTGCACCTGCCGCCCTGGAGCCTACACGTTTGGCGCACAAAATGGTGGGCTGCTGTGCCCAGGTCTGTACTGTTGGAGTATGTGTCCTCCACAATAGTGCGATTACTTAATAAATCTCAATTAAGGAATACGTGGGGATAATCCTGTATTATTGTCAATTGATTAACGTAAATCAATAACGGTTGGCTGACTAGAGTTTGACGTTATTGTCGTGAGAACGGCGGTAATCAATTGATCCCTTTAAGTCACACCTAAAGGAACATACTCCAAATATTTAAGCTAATTAATTGTATGAGATACGATTAAATTAGTAACTTGATAAATCGACTAACGGTTAGTCAGTGTATTAATTTAGAGAGAAACCGAGTTGTGAACTCGGATGATTTAATTTTATATCGATAAAATTATTAGAGGAGATGGGAAATAGTGATTAAGCGTTAATTCACTAATCATATATATTTCACTAATGAGATTAGTGAAAGTATATTTTTAATATATGTGTAAGTGTACATGTATATTAAGGAAGAGTTTAATTAATTTACACTTTATTATATTAGATAATTAAGTGATAAATTATAAGTATTTGTGGGACAAATATTATAAAACAAATAAGACCCTAAGGCCCCATTTTGGACGTGCAAAATGAAGGAAGAGGGATTGATTCCCTTTTGTCTTATTTGACTTGGTTTCTTGTTATTGCTTTTGCATGTAACATAATGATTAACATGCTAGAGATTTGTCTTAACAAGAAAAAACTCTACACTCTCCCATGCTCTCTCTTTGGCCGGCCCCCAAGTGTGCTAAACACACTTCACTTTGTTTTATTTTGTTATAAAACATAAGGCCAAGTGAGATATAATTCATTCATGCAATTTATTTTATATCTCTCACCATTCTCTCTAATATAGAATACTCTCTCAATACTATTCTTACTAGGAGTTAGTAATAATATTATAACTTATTATCAAGCTAATACTAAGCTATTTCTAGATCTAAATACTTAGTATTTTGGAGTGTGTTCTTGGGTGCTATCTAAAGGAGGTTTCCTTTTTGGAAACTTGGGTTATAGAGGAGGATCATCCTAAGCTTAAACTCAAGAAACAAAACTAGAAAGGAGTTCTAGTTTTGTGCCCTAATTTCCTTTAAGAGAAAGGTATAAATTTCTAATCTTGTTAACAAAGTAAATTTGTACTACATAGATCTTGCTAAATCAAATTAGAGTAATTTGATTTGCACTAATATTTGATTAGTGAATGGGATCCGATCCCTACATGTACCTCTTCTTATGGTCTTGGTTTTGTCAAGAGTTTCCTTTGGTATGGTTCTGACTTTCTGTTCTGTTGTATGTAGTTGCTGACCATGTCTGCTAGCCTTGGCTCCACTTTGCCAATCTTGGAGAGTGGCAGGGGTAAGGCTGAAATTGAGAATGAGGCGCTTCGCTCTTCCCTCGAAATCAGCAAGAAAGAACTGGAGAGTGTCCGTTCCCGTTGTGAGAAGCTGGCTACCAAGGACAAAACCCACTTCAAGAGGATCCAGCAGCAAGACGAGCTTATTGCCAAACTGAACAAGGAGCTTGAGGGGCTGCGAGAGGGCGCCAAGAAACACAATGCAGATCTGGCTGACCTGAGTGTATACTACACACTTCGCACCCGGATTGAAATGATGAATGCCAGTCCTGAAGCTCGTGCCACCTGGGATTTGCCTGCGGAAATTGCTACCTTCAAGCAGCTGTTTCCTGGGGAGTCGATTCTGGAACAGGCTGAAGTATCTTCGCCATTAATCAGTGCGAGGGATTCTGGCCGTGCAGAGCCGGGTTGACACTACTGGGCCCACCAATGCTGATCCTGCAGGTGATCATGCTGAGCATACAGGTGAGTCTGATGAATAAACTGAATTTGTTAGGGTTTTTTGAACAATCTTTGAATTTGCCAGGGGGGGAATGTCCCCTATAGACATTTGGCCTGTAATTATTTAGACTTGTTTTCTGTTTTGAACTTTGGTCTTGATTCCTGTGCCCATGCACAGGCATGGGTTGACTTTTTAGGTCCTGATTTCTGAAATCCTTTTGTTATGCTATGTTATGTTATGTTTGTTTGTGTTTTGTCTTTGTTATGATGCGCATATAATTTGTTGTGAATTTGTAAAGTAGCATGCATGCGTTTGATAATTTAGGCGACTAACACTTTGGGGCTCCCTTAACGGACATTACTCCCTGTCCCGTTGTTGCAGTCGTACTGGGGCTGGGGCCCTTCTTTGCTTTGTTTTTGTTTTTGTAATTGGTTCAGTGCGGTCCAGGCGTG
Source organism: Dianthus caryophyllus (assembly GCA_023091065.1). Classification (NCBI taxonomy): domain Eukaryota; kingdom Viridiplantae; phylum Streptophyta; class Magnoliopsida; order Caryophyllales; family Caryophyllaceae; genus Dianthus; species Dianthus caryophyllus. The sequence goes on from CM041524.1 coordinate 27,223,384, forward strand.
CATCTTGCCTTGTCTGCACAGGAAGAGGGTCAGGACTGACCGTTGGCGTTAGCCAACGGCCCTCCGACGCTCAAGTCAGTATAGATATATAGGATAATTTGTAAAGGAAAAGTTTTGAGTTTCGTGGGTTACCAGATGTCTTGGTCCAGGACACTCTACATGTGATAGAGCTTGAGGTGGAGTGTATTTCAGGGTCTTGGGATCATGTCTCCTTCCAGAGTCTGTAGTCTGTAGGAGCCCTTCCCTACTGCTGAATCAATAAGGTATGGACCTTCCCAGGTTGGGGCCAACTTGCCTGCAGCCTTGTCCTTTGTGTTCTGAAATACCTTTCTCAGGACCAGTTCTCCAGTCCTGAACATTCGTACCTTCACGTTTTTGTTGTAGCTCATGGCCATAGATTGTTGGTATGCTGCTAACCTTACTGCTGCTAAATCTCTGAGCTCCGGGGCTGTATCCAGGCTGTCATGCAATAGTTCGTTATTTTCAGAAATTGTGTTCAAATTTCATACCGATTGTTGAACGCACTTCTACCGGAGTACACTTCACATCCATAAACCATTGAGTATGGAGTCCGCCTGCCGTTTCTCTTTGGCGTAGTCCTGTCTGCCCACAGCACTTGTGGCAATTCTTCAACCCATCTTCCTTGCTTCTGCATCAGCTTCTTCTTGATGCAACTGATTACATTCTTGTTGCCGGACTTAGCCTGTCCATTTGCTTGAGGATATATTGGTGCAGATGTTACCAAATTGATGTTCCACTTTGTGCAGAATTCTCTGATCTTGTTTCCCACGAATGCAAGCCCATTGTCACACACTATCTCTGAAGGAATCCCATATCTGCTGATGATGTTCCTCTTTATGAAAGCGATCACTTCTTTTTCTGTGACATTTTTGTATGCATCTGCCTCTATCCACTTGGAGAAGTAGTCTGTCATTGCCAGCATGAACACCTTCTGCCCTGGAGCCATTGGTAGTTTGCCAACTAAGTCCATGCCCCATTTCATAAATGGCCATGGTGCTGATATTGAGAGCAGGTTCTGTGCAGGTTGATGTATCTCTGGACCATGCCTTTGGCAGGCGTCACAATTTGTGGCATACTGGATGCTATCTGTTTTCATTGTGGGCCAGTAGTAGCCCATTCGTAGGATTTTGTTAACCATGCTTCTACCACCTGTGTGATTTCCACAATGTCCATCATGTATTTCTGATAGTACTGTCCCGAGCACAGTCGAGTTCTAGGCGTGAGTCTGACCGGATTGAAGGACCTGCTGATTAGTATGCCTTGTATGATTGTATATCTGCACGCCTTGATTCTAAATGCTCTTGCTTCCATTCTGTCCTGTGGTAGTTTGCCCTGGACCAACCATTCATAATATGGTTTGGTCCAGCTGCGCGATTTGGGTGTGTTCTGCGGGGTAGGTGAACTTTACGGGTGGTGGTTCCAGGATGTGTACAATAGGTATACTGTCCAGCACACCAGGTTCAAATGCTGATCCTATGTTAGCCAAAGCATCTGCCTGCACATTCTGATCTCTAGGGACTTGCTCAACCTCAACGTTAGTAAACTTTTGAAAAAGATTTTTGACCAAATCAAGATATGCAATCATTTTAGAGTCCTTAGCGACGTCGTCACGGGTTGATTTGGTTTGCTACCAGTAAAGAGTCTATTTTTACCTTCAGATTCTGGATCCTCATGTCCAGACATACGTTTAGTCCTGCTATCAGTGCCTCATACTCAGCTTCATTGTTGGTAGTCCTGAATTCACAGGATACAGCCTGTACTATCTTGTTCCCCTGTGGTGATTTCAGGACCACACCTAGTCCAAGACCACGACATTGGTGAACCATCATCCCGGAGTTCCCGTGTCTGCTTGTTTCTGGTCCAGATGGAAGATCTCCTTTGTTACCTGCTCCTCTAGTGTGGGAGTGAAGTCAGCTACAAAGTCTGCTAATGCTTGGGATTTGATTGCTGTTCTGGGCTCATAGGATAAGTCATAGGTGCTTAATTTGACTGACCACTTTGACATACGACCTGAAAGTTCTGGTCTACACAGTACTGATCTCACAGGAACATTAGTACGAATGATAACATGATGCACCTCAAAATATGGGCGCAACTTGGTACAAGCAACTGTTAAAGCCAAAACAAATTTTTCCAATACAGAATACCTGGTCTCAAAGATCCGTAAGACTCTTACTTACATAATACGAGGATGTTACCGTCCATCCGTTCTCTCACCAGGATCGCTTACGAAGCTTACATTACAGGCAGTCTGGGACCAGTGACTCCCCTGGTTCTGGTTTAGATAAAAGTGGGGCTGATGACAAATACTCTTTCAGGTCCTGGAATGCTTTCTCATGCTCTGTCCCCCCAGTTGAACTGCTTGTTCTTCTTCAGAAAATCATAGAATGGCTTGCACCTTTCAGAAGACCTGGAGATGAATCTATTCAGCGCTGCTACCCTTCTAGTCAGTTTCTGGACGTCCTTCGAGTTCTGGGGGGACTGCAAGTTGATTATTGCTGAGATCTGCTCTGGACCAGCCTCTATGCCTCTTTTTGTCACCATATAGCCTAAGAATTTTCCTACAGTGACACCAAAGGTGCATTTAGTAGGGTTTAATTTCATATTATACTTTTCCAGAATCTCAAACGCCTTTTCCAGGTCCAGGATGTGGTCTTCAGCTTTCTTTGACTTCACCACCATATCATCGATGTAGACTTCCATTGTATCTCCAATCTGGTCTTTGAACATCATGTTCACGAGCCTTTGATTTGTTGCACCTGCATTCTTTAGTCCAAAAGGCATTGCCTTGTAGCAATAGATTCCCCTGCTGGTCATGAACGCTGTATGCTCCTGGTCTGGGGGGTGCATCCTGATCTGGTTGAATCCACTAGCTGCATCCATAAACGTCAGCACCTCATGTCCTGCAGTGGCATCCACCATGGCATCTATGTGTGGTAGTGGAAACGAATCTTTTGGGCACGCCTTGTTCAGGTCTGTATAGTCCACGCATACTCTCCACTTGCCATTCTTTTTCTGGACCACAACTACGTTTGCCAGCCAGTCTGGGTACATCACTTCTTTGATCATGTCCATGTCCAGCAACTTCTGTACCTCCTGGTTCACAATTTCATTATGCTCTGGTGCAAACTTCCTGCGCTTCTGTTTCACAGGCTTAAAACTTGGGTCAATATTTAAGTTATGCGTAATAACATCAGAACTTATACCAGTCATATCAAAATGGGACCAAGCAAAACAATGCTCTTTTTTCCTTAGAAAGTCAATTAGAGCAGGTCTGATTACCTCTGGAGCGTCAGAACCAATCAGAACCTTCCTGTCAGGTCTTTCCTTTGCCAAAACAATTTTATCTGTCTCCATGCGTGGGACAAGATTCTCAACAGACCTGAGAGGCTGCTTTAATTGCTATGCGAGGGACTTACTTGGGCCAGGAGGTTTCAGAGCTGTCCTGTAACACTCCTGTGCAGTCTGCTGCTCTCCTCTGCCTGTTGTTGTCCTCCATTTCGTTGGAATCTTTATGCACTGGTGGTACGTTGAAGGTACAGCCTTGAGGTTGTGGATCCAGGGTCGCCCTAAGATCACGTTGTATGAGGATAAGCAGTCTATGACGCAGAACTTCTCGAAAGATGTGACTCCTTCCACGTAGGTTGGGAGTGTAATCTCTCCCAGGCTGTGTTTTGTTTCTCCACTGAATCCTACCAGGACGCTGGACTTCTTTGTGACGTCCGAATCTTTCAGTCCCATTGCTTCCAGTGCCTCCATCATTATGATGTTGACTGAGCTGCCACCATCTACCAGGAATCGTCTAACCATGCAGGTTCCAATCTGGATCTTGATCACTAGACCATCATTGTGAGGCCCATGCACTCCCTGAAGATCTGACTCATCGAACACAATCTCCTGGGCTGGACCTGGTTGTCCTGCTGGTGGCTGTTGCCTGTTTTCTAGAGCCACACGCTTCGCAGCAGAATATGTTAGTCCACAAATATCTGAACCACCAGAGATGAATTTTACCTCATGGGTTGGTGGTGGTGGAGGAAGATCTCTGGGCTCATCTCTGTTCCTCCTGTTCCTGGGCAGGATATCCTTCAAGTGACCATTCTTTAGCCGATGAGCTACTTCCCTTCTGAGAGCTATGCAGTCCTCTGTGGTGTGCCCAATATCAGAATGGTACTTACACCACTTGGTCGTGTCTCGCCTTGGATTTGGCTTCTCACTCGCTTTTGGCCATCTGACTGCTGAGCCCAACTTGTCCAACTTGTTGATCAGGCCTGGGAGATCTACAGAAAAGCAGTACTCTGAAACTAGAGGTGGAACCCTGGGTGCATCGGTCTGTTCATCCACGGCGTTTGCCTCCCTCCTGGCTGGCCTCTGATATAGACCAGTCCTGTTGTTGTTGTTGTTGCTATGCCGCTGGGTGGTGACTTTGCGTTCAGCCCTGCCCTGGTCCTGGTAACGTGCCCTGAACTGCTGGTCCTCCTCTACCCTGATCTGGGCTAGAGCCTTAGCCTGCACATCCTCAAAAGTAGAACAAGGGTAGCGAGTTAGTTCAACATAAAGATCAGAATCTCTAACCAAACCTTGCCTGAAGGCCTCAATGGCCGTGCCGATGTCACATCTGGGGATGGACACTTTCTCCTTGTTAAAGCGGTGCAAGAAGTCCCTTAGAGACTCGTTCTCGTTCTGGATGACTCGGTACAGGTCACTGGTCTGCTTCTCCAACAATCTGCTACTGGCGAACTGGACGTTGAAAAGGTTGATCAGCTCCGCAAAGGATTTGATGGTCTTGATTGGCAGGTTGATATACCACTGTAGGGCTGGACCAGTCAAGGTTGAACCAAAGCTTTTGCACATGCAGGCCTCCCTCTTCTCTGCTGGGATAGGAACGTTGAACATCCTCTGCCTGTACTGAGCAACGTGTTCCAGAGGATCAGCTGTCCCATCATAGAGCTTTAGGTTGGGCGCTGAGTATTTCTTTGGCATCTCCACCATTGCAATGCAGTCATCAAAGGGTGAATCAGCATAACTCCCTGGTGCTGCCTCTTCAATGGGTGGTGGGAGTCCTGGAACCTTTCGTACCAACTCTGAGAGTTTCTGCATCTCCATCATCATGTATTGCATGACCTGGCCTGCATTAACTCCCTCTGGTGTCTTTGGGTCACCATCTCCACCTGCAGCGTTGTTTTCTGGATTCTCCTCTACATTGAGTGGGTCTCCTCTTGTTCCCTTTGATCCTACAGAAGAGAAAGTAGAGAAGTCAAGTTGCTTGATCACATCAGAAATAGGAGTACCTGGTGGGATCCTGGATCCTGAGGCCTTCTTCTGAGCAGAGGTTTCCAACTGCTTCTTCAGGACAGCCTCAACCTCCTTTAGTCTTGCAGCCTCTGCCTTGGCCTCTTCTGCAGCCTGCTTGGCTTGTTGTAGTTCCTCCTGGAGTTTGAGCATGGCCTCTGCACTGGGATCTGCCATCTTTCACGCTGGTTGCACTTGTGCTGACTTGGAATGTTTTGTTGGATTAGTAAACTAGTATCCCCACAGACGGCGCCAAACTGTTCGGGGTGATTTTCTCACACGGTTCGATTTAGAGATTTGTAGGTTTACTAGTACTATCCTTTAGGTTGTATTTTATGGTGATCGTTGTGATTGAGTTTAAATGTATGAAAAGATAACAAAAATGACACAAGACACACAATATGTTACGTGGGAAAAAACCCATAAAAGTTAAGGGAAAAACCACGGGCGCCAAGCCAGGAGAGGATCTTCACTAGTTCAGAAAAGATAGGTACAGGATCTGTACCAACCGTTACAGGATATAATAAAGGCGTAGAATAATTATAAAGTATTTGAGTGTTTGTGAATTGCGTAGAATATAGTATATTTGAGTAGTGTGTCTTCTGATTCTCTCTTCTTCTGAATTCTTCTCCTTTTATATTGCCTTTGGTTCCAACGTCTCTTCCCTTCTTTGTAGCTAACTTCCCCAACGATCTCTCTTGCGGTTCCTATCTTCAAGGCCCTGTTTCTGCCCCTTGACCAAGTCTTCCAACGTCTACTTCTAGGGTTGCTGTAGCATCCTTGGGCTTTGCTCTTTGGTGTTTGCTTCCTTTTGTTGGGTTTGGCCCATCTTTGACTTTTCCTCTCCTGACCTGCACCTTTGTTTTGTGATGAGGCTAAATCGTCACGCCTAATCAAAATAAACCTAAACAAACGACTAACAGAAGCTAGCGGTAAGCAGGGTCGAATCCACAGAGAAACAGTGTAGTTATTAGTAAAGTCGGAGTAAAATAGGTCTAACTCTAGGGTGTGAAAAGGGGTTTGTTTGAACTAATAAACTAAGCAATAATAAGGAAGATGAACAGAAATCAATAAGGAGAAGGATTAGGGCAATCGGGTTCATTATGACAATGATTCAGGAACTCAAGTTCATAAGAAGGAAGCATTAAACTGTGCAGATTGATTAGGTTTAGAAAACGCTCTCTCGAGTCAATTTTAGCCTTAAGCAAATTTAGCGGGCTCTCGCTACGTACTAAATTCAACTTATCGATCTCGCGTAAGTCTAGTTTTAACTCGGCTTTCGATCTTAAATTAAAACTTACTCAGGTTCAATTAAACTCAGATGAATTCGTTGATCAGGCGAAATGATCCTAATTCAATTGCATAAAACGCGTAGAAAGAAATCAATTGCACAATATAATCAACCAATTTAATCCAAAAACATGTTCCTGAATCAAGGGCACAAATTCCCCTCAAACCCTAATAGGAAAATTAGCTATGCATGATTGAAATTGAAACAAAACAATGATAATAAGAGAGCATGATGAAAGAAATAACAATGAAATTAAACCTGAAATTAATCCTGAGTTGAAGTAAAGATCGATTCTTGCAAAATAATTTAATCTTAAGTCTAAGAGTTTTTGAGAGAGTTTTAAAGAGAGAACTAAGTCTAACCTAAAGCAGTAAAAAAAAATAGAATGAAAGATGTGTAAAGATGTTGGCTTCGAGACACTAAGTCTCATATTTATACAAGTTCTCAAAATTAGGCCCAAACGAACTAGCCCAACTGTCAGCTGTACTGGGCAGGATTTCTGAGAAATCCGGCCGGATTCTCTGAGAATCCGACCCAGGTGTATTTGGCAAGTTACTTCGTTTCTTGGCTTATATGCTTCATTCGTCCCTTGTAGCTCGGATCCACTACGTCGTCACTCGTATCCCGAGCTCCCGTGATGGCTCAAGCTTGGTCTCGTAGTCTCGGTACTTGTGCTTGCTTCACTTGACTCGGTATTTGGCTCAGGACCGCCAAAACCTACAAAATATAAACAGAAAGAAGCAGTACCGCAATACATAACAAATAGCTCGTAAAAACATAAGAAATACAACTAAACGTGAGCTAGAATGCGACTAACCGGGGGCATAAAAGCTATATAAAATGCACATATCAATCTCCCCCAAACCAAACCTTTGCTTGTCCTCAAGCAAACTACCCAAACATAGCAAATAATCACGAGGACAAACTAGTACAGGAAAATGCAACTCAGAATCTCAAGTATCGTCGCCTCATACAAAAGTGAATCAAATCAATACTAGCTTCCTCTTCAATAAATTGAAGAGTTAGGGAGCAAACTTAACAAACATAAGACGGCGGAACAAAATGGCGCAAACTCCATGCAAAGACTTTCGACCGTATGCATCCACAATAACGCTGAGACTATAAATAATCTCACAAACATCGATACAAGGAAAACTACTCGAACTAAGCACGTAATCACCCAAAATGTCTCAAAATCACGTCGAGCGAGGTTTCCAAGGGTTGTAATGTTAGGCTCGGGTCAAAGGGGTAAAAAGATGGAAAATGTATTTGGAAATGTGGAGCTCAACGGCTTAACAGCTGCATCTAAATCCACAAACTCCTCCAAACACAACTCCTCCTCAACTCACCATTCAAAATGAACCCAAACTCCCGTATAAACATGATAAAACATCGCTTCCTATTCAACACTTCCGATCTTTTTATTGAATTAAACAACAACGTATTTACAACCAAGTCTTTCTTTTTGTTTTCTTTTCTTTTTCTTTTTTTTTTTTTTTTTCTTTTTGGATTTTTGCTTTTTCTCTTTTTTTTTTCTCTTTGAATAAAATGAAACGAGATCGGATAAAACTGTAAAACATGTAGGGAAGCGCAATATTAGCGGGAATACTCGCAAAACATCAACCCACAACTCCACTCACAAGATAAGCAAATCACGGACTTAACCCACTTCCTTCCCAACCGAATACTCCGTGATAAATCAAAATCCCTAATGCAACTGATCAGCCTGGGTAAGGTAATTCTGGAATGTAGCTCAAAGTGTATATAATGTGGCTAAAAAACAGGCTACAAAGGCTAGAACGGGCTACAAATGTGGGACCTAAGTCTAAAGGGACAGAAAAGTAGGCCATTTGGCTAATGTGGAGTTAATATAAAATCGTAACCAAAAATTAAGTACCTCTTCGTGCAATGCTCGATCATTTAAGAACAAACAGGCTCAAACAATGACATAGATTCTAGTTTTCATTTCACAAGTACGAGCATTTACAATGTCAAGTGGATGGGTAGTCTAAGAAACGCGCCCCGTCTACGTCACATGTCCTATGTCAAATATAAGCAAGTCTACTCAAATCATCTCAAGGATGAACGGAAAGGGTAAGCAAGGTAAATCAAATCAACACAATCAAGAGACTCAACATAGCGACTAAGAGCGTATCTCAAAAGACACTAAAGCTAATCCTGCACAAAAGGTTACTAAGACGACAAAAAGACTCGTATTTTTGGGATTTTGAATTTTTTTAATTTTTTGGATTTTTTTAATAAATGCACACAAAATGAAAAATGCAAATGAATAAGCGCGAAAGTGCTTTCCTCCCCCAAACCAGAATTACACATTGTCCTCAATGTGACCGAAATGCACAGATAAGCAAGCAAACCAGAGGACACAAAGCAAATGGGGTGGAGATAAAAGCAAGAAAGTAAGAGGGTAGAGGGTAAAGAGGACTCACATGCTCATGAAGGAGCTCCCCCAAACCGAATCAAAGCAAGGGTCGTGGCTAAACATCCACAAATACGCATCCAAAAGACCCGTGCATAAGCGCTCATGGTGAATCAAAGAAAACGGAGTGCGTTCAACAAATTTCCTAAGAGCCGCCACCAAATTAGGGCCAATGGTGGTTGGCTCGTCCGTTTTTCGCGTGATTCGTTCGTGACGAATTAGTAAAACCTGTTCAAACTCAACGGAAATCATAAAAGCCCTCATCCTCGCGCGCTCAAAAGCAAACTGATAATGTCAAAGTCAAAAACAAACCAAAATAAAGTACAACTTATTACAAAATGTTATCGGGTTGCCTCCCGGAAAGCGCTGGTTTATAGTCCCGCACGACTCTTCAAAGGTCCAATCAAAACATATTATCTCGCCAAGGTCGTTGGCCATTCGCGACACCCTCACTCAATGTGACACCATCGGAGTGTCGTAGTGAATCGCCTCCCTGAGGTAGCCCAGCAAAGCTCGCCAAAAGTGGGTCTCCATCTCTAAGCGGCTCACCATATCTCCCGCGTGCTCCAGGCGGCTCGACCGTGGGTCCTCCATCTCCATTGCTCGCATCACAGACGTCGGCTTTAAGCAGCTTTCTCTCCCCCAAACCATCCTTGCAGCTATTCTTTGACAAACCTGCACAAGGAGAAGAGACATGCAAAACCTCCAAAGTGTCTCCAGTAGAGTGAGACGGAGGTATAACATTAATAGCATTAACCGACTCTAGACGCATAGGTGACCGTGGGGTACTAGACTGCGTAAAAGTAAGCTGCTCACCCCCCACCGAGAACGTTAAGGTTTTCTTACCCACATCAATAAGTGCACCAGCAGTGTGCAAAAAGGGTCTCCCCAAAATAATCGGGATGTGGACATCCTCAGGCATGTCTAAAACCACAAAGTCGACAGGGATAAAGAACTTTCCAACCTGTACGGGGACGTCTTGTAGGATACCTAAGGGATGCTTAACGGAACGGTCGGCCATTTGCAAGGTAATGCTAGTAGGTCCCAAATTTGTCATGTTTATCCTTTGACACATCGAATATGGGATGACACTGACGCTAGCTCCTAGGTCACATAAAGCGTTCTTAACCTCAAACCTACCTATGGAGTAAGGGATGGAAAAGGTCCCGGGGTCACTAAGTTTAGGGGGTTTACTACCCTGCAACCTAGTACTAGCCTCCCCTACAAAAGCAACAGTGGAAACATCATCTAACGTACGCTTCCTAGCTAAGACTTCCTTTAAGAACTTAGCGTACGCGGGAATTTGAGTCACAAGGTCAATGAATGGAACATTTACCTGTAGAGCTTTGACGACATCCACGAACTTCTTGAACTTAGCCTCGGGCTCTGCACCTCGTTGTCGGCCCGGAAATGGAAGCTTGACTTGGTACGGTGGTGGAGTAGTTACCGTAGAATCCTTTTTAGAAGCATTAGCATTATCAGAGTCAAGAACCATAGGATTTGAATCTTGAGAAGCAACCAAAGGCTCCGTAGTAAAAAAATTTGACCTGGGTCGGATTTCAGATGAATCCGGCTGGATTATCTGAGAATCCTGCCCAGGTGTTTCAGCCGTATTTGCATTCCCCGCCTCAGTTCCATGTTCGTTTGGGTGCTTTGGGCCATCGTAATGCGTACCACTTCGCAACGTGATCGCACATGCAGTGTCGGGAGGTTGTTGGCCTTGAGGGGGGAGTGTTCCGGGTTGCCTTGACGCTTGAGAAGTGGCTAGCTGCGCCACTTGATTCTCCAGTAACTTGATCGCAGCGTCCTTGGCTTGACCATGTTTTTGCATTTGCAACATGATCGACTCCTGTGACTTTTGCATCGCCAATGTAACTTGTTGCATTTGCAACATCATCGACTTCATTTCGGCCAATGGATCGGGTACTTGCGCAGGTTGAGGTGGAATGTAGGGTGGCTTTTGGTAGGTGGGTGGTTGTTGATATTTGTAGGGAAGGTTGTAGGGGACATTTTGTGGAGGTGGGGGAGTCGGGTTGAGAACGTTCTGGTTGCGATACGACAAAAGTGAGCGATCGTAACCCGGTTGATTCTGATATGGCAGGTTTTGATTATAGGATTGATAAGCGTAAACCTGCTCGTGGGGCGCAGCATATCCCGTAGTATAACCCAAGTCGTGTCCTGCGATAGCATTCACATGGCCACCAGAAGTACCACCACCGTGCAACATATCGAAGCCAGAGTCAGCCGCAGGTGACTAGTTAGTGCACTAATACTCGCCTTATTACGGTCATCATGCGCGGTAGTGAATTCCTCCTCGGCTTACCAAACTAGGCCGAATGAACCGCCATTTCCTCGATCGTTTGCCACGCTTTATCATCATCTGTGTTATTAGCAAATCGACCTCCCGCGGCCGAGTCAAGAATAGCGCGACTCTCGGCATACAACCCATTATAAAATGTCATTATAATCAACCAATCACCCAACCCGTGATGTGGACACTCACGGATCAACCGTTTGTAACGGTCCCATGCCTCAGCTAACGTTTCATCAAAGCTTTGCTGGAACCCCTGAATCTGACTACGGAGTTGGTTAGTCCGCTCCGGAGGATAGTACTTGCGATAGAATGCAAGAGCTAGACTTGGCCAATCCGTAATACCCGCAGCAGCCTTATCCAAATCCGTGATCCAATCCCGTGCTCGATCACGTAGAGAAAAAGGGAATAGCATCTCCCTAATCTGGTTTTGAGTGATCCCGTTCTGCTTAATTGTTGAGCAGTAATCCGTAAAAACCTGCATGTGTTTCCCGGGATCCTCCGTAGGATTGCCGCCGAACTGATTACGCTCCACCAAAGTAAGGAAGGCGGGGCGAATCTCAAAGTTACCCTGTAAAGTGTCGGGCATTTGGAATCCATCAGGTATGGACTCCGTCTTCGGTAGCGAGTGACTATATAATTTAGGCATAGTCACCGGCGGTGGAGAAGAAGTTGGAGTGATAGGCGGTGTGTCCTCTTCGTAGGACGTTCGAGTTGCACTTGACTCCGAATGCGACGCTTCCTCAAAATCAAGATCGATTAATTTACTTGCTTCCCGACGTAGTCTATGAAATGCTCGCTCAGGTTCAGGCTCGAAAGGAATTAAACCTGTAGGTGACCTGTGCATAAACAAAACTACAAGCAAACGTTGAGAAACGGTCTCAAGGAACTAGGTTCCTTGAGACTAAGAGAGAAAAACCTGTAACTAAACAAAAACTATAACTAGCAAAGCCGTCTCCCCGGCAACGGCGCCAAAATTGATGAGGCTAAATCGTCACGCCTAATCAAAATAAACCTAAACAAACGACTAACAGAAGCTAGCGGTAAGCAGGGTCGAATCCACAGAGAAACGGTGTAGTTATTAGTAAAGTCGGAGTAAAACAGGTCTGACTCTAGGGTGTGAAAAGGGGTTTGTTTGAACTAATAAACTAAGCAATAATAAGGAAGATGAACAGAAATCAATAAGGAGAAGGATTAGGGCAATCGGGTTCATTATGACAACGATTCAGGAACTCAAGTTCATAAGAAGGAAGCATTAAACTGTGCAGATTGATTAGGTTTAGAAAACGCTCTCTCGAGTCAATTTTAGCCTTAAGCAAATTTAGCGGGCTCTCGCTACGTACTAAATTCAACTTATCGATCTCGCGTAAGTCTAGTTTTAACTCGGCTTTCGATCTTAAATTAAAACTTACTCAGGTTCAATTAAACTCAGATGAATTCGTTGATCAGGCGAAATAATCCTAATTCAATTGCATAAAACGCGTAGAAAGAAATCAATTGCACAATATAATCAACCAATTTAATCCAAAAACATGTTCCTGAACCAAGGGCACAAATTCCCCTCAAACCCTAATAGGAAAATTAGCTATGCATGATTGAAATTGAAACAAAACAATGATAATAAGAGAGCATGATGAAAGAAATAACAATGAAATTAAACCTGAAATTAATCCTGAGTTGAAGTAAAGATCGATTCTTGCAAAGTAATTAAATCTTAAGTCTAAGAGTTTTTGAGAGAGTTTTAAAGAGAGAACTAAGTCTAACCTAAAGCAGTAAAAAAAATAGAATGAAAGATGTGTAAAGATGTTGGCTTCGAGACACTAAGTCTCATATTTATACAAGTTCTCAAAATTAGGCCCAAACGAACTAGCCCAACTGTCAGCTGTACTGGGCAGGATTTCTGAGAAATCCGGCCGGATTCTCTGAGAATCCGACCCAGGTGTATTTGGCAAGTTACTTCGTTTCTTGGCTTATATGCTTCATTCGTCCCTTGTAGCTCGGATCCACTACGTCGTCACTCGTATCCCGAGCTCCCGTGATGGCTCAAGCTTGGTCTCGTAGTCTCGGTACTTGTGCTTGCTTCACTTGACTCGGTATTTGGCTCAGGACCGCCAAAACCTACAAAATATAAACAGAAAGAAGCAGTACCGCAATACATAACAAATAGCTCGTAAAAACATCAGAAATACAACTAAACGTGAGCTAGAATGCGACTAACCGGGGGCATAAAAGCTATATAAAATGCACATATCATTTTGTCTGTACTGTCTGGTGCTGATTGTACGTTCTGGACCTGACTATGGATCCTGTACCTGTCTAGGCCTCTGGACCAGCCTGGTTTTCTGGTCCCAACACTATACACATTATGAGCATCCTACACCGAAGTTTAATTGAAATTCCGGGTCGGAAAATCCGGGTTCGTTTTCTGGTCGGAAACCTAATTTGGACGTTTTTCACACAAAGATGGTCTAAATCACAATCAATTCACACATGCATGCTAGCATGGCATAATGCAACACAATGACGTCAACTTCAAGCATTCAAACGGCAAATTTCAAGCAAAACTCGGGTTTTCATTCAAAACCCGTCTTTTCAACATTTCTAGCTAAAACTAGCTAATTACAACAACAAATAACGTAAAAGCAAGTTAAAATGGAGCATTACCTGGTTCCATAGCAAGGCAACGCAAGAAAATCGAGCAAATTTGGTTAAGAAATCGAAATTTGGTGTTTTAAGGTGATAGAAACCGAAATAGAGTATAGTGAAGCAAGCCACGGTGCTCTCGTGCCTTTATATAGCATTTTCGGCCAGCAGGGGAAACCGCATAGCCTTATGCGGTTCGCCCCCCAAACCGCATAAGCTTATGCGGTTTGCCCCTGTGGCTTTTCCTGGTTTTCCCGTTTTACACCTACTTTTCGATTCCTAATTCATCTTGGCCCTAATGCAACTCCAAGTACGTCCCGCGCTTGGATTAAGGCGTCACCTATAGCCCGCCATACGCGTATATTAAGCATTTAATGTACAGTACAGAAGCAGAAACACGAACGCTCTTCACGAGCATTTACATCATTTTCTCCTCAACAGAAGGCAATCATACACAACTACGACTACATAGACGCTCCTCGGCGAGCTCAAGTGCAAACACTCTACAATATACACCTAACTCCAAGCATTTCACTCTACATAGACGCTCCTCGGCGAGTTCGAACACAACCATACACCTAAGCTTTGCAACCCTTACCCATAGACGCTCCTCGGCGAGACCAATCATACATTACCCCTCGCACACGCACTCTTTCACGAGACTACACGAAGACATTACAAGCAACAGCACTCAGCACATGACGACACCAGCATATACAACGGCACTACGTAGCAACAGGACAAGCTCAACGGAAGTATCCAGCAGGCCGGCAGGCCCTCATAATATGTACGGACCGCCAAGTCCTTAAAATGCGCACGTCCCTCCCCGCATAGCCCGGTTCGAAGTCCTCGTCTCACCCATGGACACATGCTTCGTTCCGCTGACTATATCGAGACTGTAATGGTCCGGATATGGTCGTGGAGTTTGACTTTCGATCTAGTCCGAGCTCAGTCAAACTTGGGGCTCTGTGGATACCCATATCCGTACCCTCCCACACAAAACCTTGTGATGTATCACGGACTTTTATTACGCATGCTTTAAACGGTTCTAACTAATGTCGAATTCATTTTTGAGTCGTTTGAAATGTTAAAATGATTTAGGTCGCCTCACATCGCTTTAAATAAACGTTCATTTTGTCCATTTGGAGTCTAGCTAGGTCCTGGTCCTGCTTCATTTGGCATGAGCTTCGCATCTGCACTACAATTAGCCCTTTTACATTAACAAGGTCTGATTCAGCATTCCTAAATTCCTAAATTTAGGCCCGGTGGCTAATTCCCCTTTAGCCTCCTCTTACGCAAAATATAGCCTCACGGGTTACCTTATTTCAATAAATCTATACAAATACACCTTTTTCATTTTTCCGGGTCTCGGGCCTAAAACCGAGCCCAAGCCCAGCCTTTGGCCCGCACTCCAATGCCCTGAACATCACAAATATCTCAGAAATATCCCAGGTGTTTTCTTGACATGCAAGGTTAAGATTATACCGTATCTTTTAGAGATATAATCAAACCTAAACTAGGAAACTAGAGGAAAAGCCACACCCACGAACCGCATAGCCTTATGCGGTTTGGGGTGGCAACCGCATAAGTTTATGCGGTTTGCCTGGGCAACCGCATAAGGCTATGCGGTTTGCCTGGGCAACCGCATAAGGCTATGCGGTTTCCTTGCCTGTTTTTATCCCCGGGTTTCCTAATTTCTCCGAGGTTTTTTGTATATATACACCCCTATACCTGACCTCGAAAAACACAATTTGCATCCACAATTCACAGCATACACACTCCAAAACTCTCTCAAAGCCTCACGCACTCAAATCCTTGAGTTCAACACACCATCCCGTGTTGAATTCATCCTCCTTTTAAGTTCAAGAAGCGAAACTCTACCCAGATCTGAAGCGCCAGGACCGGGTAGGTACCGATCCACTTGGATCAAAGCTTTTTCTTATTTTCTATAGACTAACAAAGGGGACTACACTTTAGCGCCCCCCGACTTTGGCACCCAGCGCGCTTGCACTCCAAGTGTTCTATTTACTTCGGGTACACTCCATATCCGATGACACGCCAAAGTCGCTGTAACACCCCGACTTTTCCTAATATTAATTATTTCGCCTCAATAATATTCGTAATTCATTTCTCTTGATTTTCTCATTCGTAGCTCGAGAAAATCAGTTCAATTGTCGCGTGGGTTAAGCTACACTGTAGTCAGAACTTAAAAACGGAGTAATTAACTTAAAAAACAGTGTAATTTCCTCATACGAACTCCGATTCAGGTGATTCAAAAGGCTAAACTGCGTATTTTTCCGACGCCGTCGCAACTGCCAAATTTTTAGAAGTCAGTTTGAACCGGCCCACACTGGGCCGAGCCGAACCTCCCAGCTCGGGCATGGGTTTAGGGTTTTTGGGTAGCTTTTTGATTAAGACATTATAATATCTTATTAACTCCTAAACATAGCAACCTTAAGATCTGATTTCTATCTTCCTAAACTCATCCCTAATCCCATCCTCATTCATCCATCATAATTCTCCCTCAAACTCTCTCAAGATCTCATCAAAACTCCATTGTTCTTCATCCTTTCACTCATCTCTTAAACCCTAATCCTTTCCTAATCAATTCTCTTTGGTAAATTCTTCATCTTTAAGTTTAAGTTTGTAGGTTTTATTATTATATGTGTTTATTGTTGTTCTTATGTATGGTATGATTTATGTGTGCCCTAATCAATAGGAGAGAATTGGAGAGAAAACCCCAAGTTCGGATTTCTCTGACCCAGGTTCACTAAACGGAAGATCGCCGGAGATCCGACCGTCCGATTTTGCCGAAATTTTGACAGCATGTTCCTGACTCTTGGGGATACATTTTCACCGTTGAGTTTTTCATTTGAAACTCTGGATCGTCTGTTATCGCGTCTGGACAGAAGGGGTGAAAACTGTGCTTTTCTTTGGCTTGTTTGGAAAAGGTAACTAGGTGTAGCCTTAGTGATATTTTGACTTGTGTGAGACCATATAATTGATTGAGGATGTCTTGATTGTTGATATGAATGAAAAGGTGTTACCTTTGGGATGTTTGAGATGTAAAGTTGCGGTCTTTGGTCTTGTTTGAGTTGGTCTCACACTCTTATGTCTAATAATGCGATTTGGGATGTTTGTTTACTTTGAATTTGGGTTATATTGTTATTAAGTTGATGAAGGATGATAACTTTGGGAATTATAATGGTTTATTATGGCTACTCTTGAGTTCTTATGGTTATTACTCCGTATTTAACATGTTGATTATGGTTAGTGTTGAGATTGCTTACAAAAGGGGTCAATTATGTTGTAGTTGTGTATATGATGGACATTGTGATGATTTTGAGTGAAGGATAATTGGTTTATTGTTGATTGTGAGTTGATTCAGGTTATTGAATTGACTTGTTTGATTGCTTGAGTTGAGTGTGCGTACGGTGCTGTTGCAGCGCGTGCGTGAGGAGCTCTGACGTCTTTGTGGACGGATACCGCCCATGATCCCCTCGGCTATTCTTGTTGCTTAGTTAGAGCGACTATGGGTTCTCAACCATGTTGGTTAGAGACTATGGTTTATATAATGTCGTCACCGTTCTTGTTGCTCGGTGGAATTTGGCCAAATTTAGACTAATGAGTTTGAGGAACTTCTTGTTCTTTGTTCGCCATAGGGTTTGGATGATTCTTGTTGCTTCATCCCGGTGATTCTTGTTGCTTCACCCGGTGCTCTGTGCTTACCTTGCGGGTTGTTGATTGTTGTCCGTCATCTTGTTGTTGTGATTTGAGCTTGTATGTCAGTGGACTAGTTATTGTCGAGTTGTATTGGTTATACATGTTTACAGGTTGTTGGGTGACAGTCGGTTGAGTTTGGTAGCTAATGAGTTGGCTTGAGGTTGCATTATGGTTACTATACCTTTGGGTTGTTTGTTGTATTGTTGTCTATTTTGGTTATGTTGAAATGTGACTGGGGAGCACCTAGTTACTCCCCACTGATTGTGGCTGTTACATTCTTTGTGGCAGGTTAGCGCGGGATCGGGTTTATCAAGTGAGGATGCCGTGAGGATGACCTGTAGCTAGCCTTGAAGTGATTTTGGATTAGACTTGTTAGGGTGGTTAGATTTATTATTGTTATCTTACTTTCATTTTGGAGCTGGTTTTGTAAGGGGTATTTACTCCCCACATCTAGGCCTTAAGGCCTACCTTTTTATCGTTGTTCAATTGGTTTAGTGAGTGATGATCCGGATTCCACGGTGTTTCCGCCACCGTGGCTCGCTTTTATTTTCTTTTATTTTATAAATCCTTTTTATTTCTTTATTTTATTTTGTTGGAAAATCCGGGTTATTCTGATTGGTATCAGAGCGAATACGCTCCCAACTCTCTTAGGTGAGTGAGTAGGATTTGACCTAGAACACCGAGTGAGAGTGTTGGGTAGACACATTAGGGGGTCTACGTTATTTGTGCATGTGTATGAGTAGTTGTGTGAATGGTGGTCTTAGGATTTCCACCATTAGATCATATGTTTGCTTTGGATGCAGGTACAGGAATGATGGAGTCATGCGGGGTCGGGTGTCGACTCGATAAATCTCTACATTTAAAATTTACTAGTCCTGCCTCTAAAATAGTCTTTAAAAGCTTTTGATTTGATTTAATTGTCGTTTTTAAATTTATTTCTTTATTTCTTTATTTCAAAATGTTTCACTCTGATAATTACTTTCTTATGTACTACTTGGTTTCTTTGCTTTCATCATACTCACCATTCTAAACTAAATCCTTTATACTTCTATTTTCTTACCAAATCATGTTATCCTTCATTTTTAAATATCGACAAAAAGGGGAGTATTTTGCATTTCGTTTTAATACACTTGTATGACCCTTGCTTTTTAATGTTATTCAATTGAGAGTTATGTTTTATCGAAAATTTTAGTCTATTTATGCCTTGTCGATCCCTTGTTTTAACTTTTCAATTTATTCGTTTCTTCAACTTTAATCATTTGAGTATTCTAATTTAAAATATCCCTCTTTCATTTGACCTTTCGAATTATCTAGAAATTTAACTCTTAAAGTCTTTGATTCGTACGGTTTGATCAGCGGGAGCAAGAAACTTGAAGCCGAATTGCGGATGTATAGTCCTACCATCAGAGCACGCAGCGGAAGCTCTTAATCTAAGTCACCTACCGTATTCGTAGGGACGTCTTTCAGCTTGCTAGCTACACTTGTCCCTAGTATATCCTTCTAAATCTTGATCTTATTATACAGTTGTTTTAAAACTATCAGCTCGTGATTACAGTTTGAGTTTCTTTTTCCCCAATAAAATTTCTTATTATGTTCATCCTCATCTTTTTCAATAGATCGTGCTGAAATAATTTCTAAACTCTTTTATTTCAAGAATGTTTTCAGTCAGTTCGATTAACAAAACCTATTTTTGTATATTTGTGCTATAATGGTTTGTTTATCCTTCTTGTACTTTCTTAATTTGTAACTATGTTGAGGAAAATTTTAATCAGTGTTGTTTTACTTTTCCATTCATTTTTAGACGCGTCAATACATTTTGGTGGCTTTTTACTCAATCAAATTTGAAATGACTGACACCTATCTATTGCATCCACTTTTGATCAAAACCTCTTTGTTATCCTAAACCTTCTTTTATTAAGTTTTCTAATTTGAGCATTTATTTTATTTAAATATTATTTATTCTACTTGGTATTTTAGTAGCTTCATTTTTCTAAAATCGCTGTCATTTTAAAACTCAACTTAAAGACGTCTCCTTTTTCAATCGTATCTTCTGATCATATTCTATATCTGTCAAACTTTTCAGCAATTACCTTTTCGTCTCTCCTTCATAACGAAACCAATTTGAGTTCTTTGTTGGAAACGAGTCTTATGCCTACATTTGTGAACTCTTAAAGAATATTTCTATTTTCTCTCATCGTTTCATTTTAAAAATTTCTTTTGTCTAATTGGTGGTTGTTGAGCAGTTTCTTGAAAAAGATTTATTATGTCATATTTTTACTTAATTCATTTCATTCCTTCTTTTCTTTCTTATTCATCATAACACATTACTTTTGTATCATGACCCTATCGACCACCTTTTAGTCTTGTCATTCGGGTCTTATGTTATTATATTCCTTAGGTTCCCCTTTAGTGGTTACTTCTATTGCCTTTGAGCCGACTTTTAAGACGTCGATCTTCTATTATTTTCCATTCCTTTCCGTAGTTATCCACGTTCTCGATTTTGTAAAAGCTCTTGATGTATTAACATCAATCTTGTCCTTGATAAATTTCTATAATCGTATTCCTTGGCATCTAGCCGTAAGGTGCTTCACCCTTAACTAGCTCGAAATCTGATCCTTAGGTTGTCGTTGTTATGAGAATCTTAGATGTTGGAGCTTAGTGGATTAGTAGCTAATGGTATGGATGTTCGGTTAGGTGGCGCACGTGGTTGGTCGTGGTGGCCTGAGTGGATTCCTAGTTTTGTGACTTCTAGCTAGAGCTTTGCGAGGTAGCTTAATCGTTGCGAGATAATGTTTGTGAGTTATAGCCTTCGTGAGTAAAAGCTTAATATGCGATGAGTAGAGGTAAAGGAAGTGATGGTATCTATGTAGGTAGTATTTTTGAGGATTCGATTATGATGGTATATGGGGTGTGATAATCATGAGTTAGTGAGAATTGGGAAGTGATATTGTGATGAGCAACAATCGGATTTGAGGAAAACTTAAAGGTTATAGTGAGCACGATAAAACTTTGGGGTTCGTACTTTAAAGGATAATGTAGGAATGACAAGTGTGCATCTTGTGGTTTTGTGTATGTGTAAAGTATAAGGAAATTCATTAATGGAAGGAAAGAAATCGAGGTCAGTAAGGTAGTGACGTTCGAGGAAGGTATGGATAGACTTGTGTATGGTAACAATGGGTTGAGAGAGTATTAAGCTTTTGACGACACATTTTGATAGCTACGTGATAATATACCTTTGATTTGGAAATGAGACGACATGGTATGACACATTTATGGTTATTTTGTTGTGGAAAATGTGGAACTATATGGGAAGCGATATTGACTTGAGCTTAGATCACGTTATGATTAAGGTTATGAGGTTTAACATTAGCATTGATTTGGGGATTAGCTTAGCTTACGCGTTAGTTTGTCTTGGTAACATAGGTAATGGTGCCTTTTGGGTTAAAACTCGTCTGAGGTTTTGGTTAGACTTGGTGAGGAAGATGCTTGGTTGAACGATATGGTTTGTGAGGCTAGTGTGCCTAATTTGAGGATTGTCGAGCTTAAGATGCACCAATAGTATTAAAGGGTTATATAAGTAAGTTGAGCATCATTCGGGTGATATGTGATGTTGGGTTATCTTAAGCATCGTTAAGCGTGTCTATGCCCTTGTTATCGAGGTGAGTAGAGTTAGCGATTCTTGTCTTGAGGACCATAGGAGTAGGTAGTTTTCTTAATCCTTTCGGGGTAATCTTTCGTTCTCAAGTTTCGAGGACGAAACTTCTTTTTAGGTGGTGAGATTGTAACACCCGACTTTTCCTAATATTAATTATTTCGTCTCAATAATATTCGTAATTCATTTCTCTTGATTTTCTCATTCTTAGCTCGAGAAAATCAGTTCAATTGTCGCGTGGGTTAAGCGACACTGTAGTCAGAACTTAAAAACGGAGTAATTAACTTAAAAAACAGTGTAATTTCCTCATACGAACTCCGATTCAGGTGATTCAAAAGGCTAAACTGCGTATTTTTCCGACGCCGTCGCAACTGCCAAATTTTTAGAAGTCAGTTTGAACCGGCCCACACTGGGCCGAGCCGAACCTCCTAGCTCGGGCTTGGGTTTAGGGTTTTTGGGTAGCTTTTTGATTAAGACATTATAATATCTTATTAACTCCTAAACATAGCAACCTTAAGATCTGATTTCTATCTTCCTAAACTCATCCCTAATCCCATCCTCATTCATCCATCATAATTCTCCCTCAAACTCTCTCAAGATCTCATCAAAACTCCATTGTTCTTCATCCTTTCACTCATCTCTTAAACCCTAATCCTTTCCTAATCAATTCTCTTTGGTAAATTCTTCATCTTTAAGTTTAAGTTTGTAGGTTTTATTATTATATGTGTTTATTGTTGTTCCTATGTATGGTATGATTTATGTGTGCCCTAATCAATAGGAGAGAATTGGAGAGAAAACCCCAAGTTCGGATTTCTCTGACCCAGGTTCACTAAACGGAAGATCGCCGGAGATCCGACCGTCCGATTTTGCCAAACTTTGACAGCATGTTCCTGACTCTTGGGGCTAAATTTTCACCGTTCAGTTTTTCATTTGAAGCTCTGGATCGTCGCATTATCGTGCAGACGGAAGGGGTGAAAACTGTGCTTTTCTTTGGCTTGTTTGGAAAAGGTAACTAGGTGTAGCCTTAGTGATATTTTGACTTGTGTGAGACCATATAATTGATTGAGGATGTCTTGATTGTTGATATGAATGAAAAGGTGTTACCTTTGGGATGTTTGAGATGTAAAGTTGCGGTCTTTGGTCTTGTTTGAGTTGGTCTCACACTCTTATGTCTAATAATGCGATTTGGGATGCTTGTTTACTTTGAATTTGGGTTATATTGTTATTAAGTTGATGAAGGATGATAACTTTGGGAATTATAATGGTTTATTATGGCTACTCTTTAGTTCGTATGGTTATTACTCCGTATTTAACATGTTGATTATGGTTAGTGTTGAGATTGCTTACAAAAGGGGTCAATTATTGTAACAACCTGGTTTTTAGTCGACTTTAATTACTAAGGCGGAAATTAATTAAGTCTTAAACCAGAGTCATTAATTATACATAAACCCAAAATGTTACATCCTCGTTCGAGAGTTGAATAATACAACTCTAAATACGGTAGTTAAAAGAGTAGCGTTATATATTACATATCTCTCGGAAAACAATAAAAGTAAAGCATAAAAGCGTCTCGTGGCCCCATCCAAAATCCAGCTCCTGGTCCACGAACGTCCTGCACAATAAACTATGGGGGGATGCCCGCTGAGCGGACAGTGACTAGCTATGCTCATACTTACCCTCGGTTTCAATTACTTTGGTTTACTACTATCGCTTTATAACTATAATAGTATGATAAAACGATAAACATGCTTAAAACATATAGCATGTAAAGACATATTAGTCATAATAAACATGCGATTTAAAACGATAAATCATATAGGCATGCTATTCAATTAGGAAAGCAGATAACAGATAATATCATATCATTTGTATCATAGATACACAGCAGGATTACAAAGCGATATCGGATCGCAACAAACATACGTATTGTAACATTCTCGTCATACAGACTCGATTCAATTCAGAAGATTGTGGTCTTTAATTTTCGAAGATGGTACACACTCGTTCTCAATTAATCATACAACAAACAACATATACTGCTTACGAGCCTGACCACTGAGTAGGCCTTTGTACTCTGATCGATTGCATCTCACTTCCATAGTGCAGAGGCTTACTCGACTCGTAAACCACGCCGAATACTATAATACTTGCATCTCATCCTCTAGTGTTCGAAATGATTCGAACTTCAGATACAATCTCGTCAAGTGATCTTTACATGTGGCAAGAACGAATGCTAGTGTCGCGCCCACTAAGAACGAAACACCGCAAGGAGACCACCGCTATAATCGCCCAAATCGGCACGGATGCCCTGTTAACTTTAGCGAAATAGGGGAATAAAACCCTAGTCTAGTACATGTACACTAGTATCCAATTTAAGAATGGGTTATGCTAATCATAGAGCACCTTAACTCGAGGATAAAGCGACTATTTCCTAAAGCCTGAGACAAAAGCCTTGGCATATTCAATTATCTTGTCCCAAGAATGGCGATCAGCGACAAGACTATCTTAACCCCACTTCACTCACGATTGACGTTCCCTTATCTGAGGCCCAAGCTTGACCTTTTATTTAAACATACTCATGATTTATTATTTATTTGATATTACATATCACATGTTTCTAGACTCTTCTAGTCTCATCGTCAAACGTTTAAGTATTTGTAGGTTTCATATGATCACATAACACGTTCGTTTATTATTTGAAGTGTTGTTAATTATTAACGTTTTCAAGTTTCTAAATTGAAACGTTTATTAGTATGTCCAATTTTATTTATGTGTTTTTCAAACACTTTAGGTTATTTACTTCTTTATTTTAAATTTTCTATACTTAGTAAAATTTTCAATTATTTTCAGTATTTCACTATTCACTTTTTACTATTCATCGTATTTTACTATTCATCGTATTTACTATTCATTGTATTTACTATTCATCGTATTTACTATTTAAACGTATTTTTATACGTATTCATATATATTAATATATTTCCTAAGTATAAACTAAAATTTCATTTTATTTGCTAAGTACAAAAATTCTAGTTTCAAAGTCGTTAGGTTCGTTTTGTACTTAGTGATTTTTGAAAATATTTCAAAAGTCTAGTTTTAAAAACGTTAAGTTCGGTTTGTATTTAGTGATTTTTGAAAATATCTAAAAAGTCTAGTTTTAAAAACGTTAAGTTCATTTTGTATAAAGTGATAATGATTTTCATTTTAAAATATTAGTTTTAAAAATGTTAAGTTCAATTTGTAAAAAGTGATAATGATATTCATTTTAAAATGAGACTTAATTAAATTTAGTCGTCTGTTAACTAAATTTAGCGATTTTCATTTTAAAAAATAATAGTATCGTGGATGATTCATTTAAGTCCGTAAGTCCAAGATCAACAGTCCAAATAGCAAGGGCAGTAACACACGATTTAGTTCATTTTTATAACGGTTACATATTTTTATCGGTTTATAATATTTTGTTTATAACTAAATCGATTTATACAAAAATTCAATTCTAACTACTATTTAACTTTAGTGACTTAGTGATAATTTCATTTTGGTCAAATTTAGTCAATAAAAAGTGAAAATGCCGTGTGATATTATATATGTACAAAATTGATTTATTTCTTTTAATTTCTTAATTCTAACTTATTAATTACTAATCAAATTATTTTAACAATTAAACTAAAAAGTGGTAAAAACAATTTTGGACCTAAAATAGCCCAAAATGCCGTGGCTAAGCATGGTGATGTTCAAATTTTCATTTTTCGATTTTAACGGTTTTTAACTTAAAGTCTTTATATTTTAATTATTCTAATTATACTAAAATGATTTAAACTATAATGAAATTTACTAACAATTTCATTTATATTTATGAATAGTGTTTTTCAACACTTTAAATTTCTAACTTTTTAATCTAAATGATTTATAATGTTTTAGTTGATTTGTAGTATAATACTAAGTGATACATAAAACAATAACTAAACATAAACACAAATTATTAACAAACATAAATTAAAATGAAATCAAAATGAGTAACAAGTATGAACATCAACATGAATAAATCAAGAACACACATGAAGAACTCAAGAACAACTCAAGAACACTAATTTCGATTTTAATAATTTATAATTTGTTTTCCTAATTTAATTATTTTTGCATGGTAGTACCCATTTTAACTAACTTATTCTAACATATTATTTACAAAAATTAAAAGTGAAAATTTAAAATAAAAAGGGCAAAATGCCGAGTATATGCATATGTGTATATATATTTTTATTTTTCATTTTTAATCACTTTAACTCATTGTTAATATTTCACATAATTTTTATATATCACTACTACTTAATTAAAACATAACTAAACATAAAAATCATATGAAACATAATTAAAAATGCTCAAAATCAATTTAGCTAAACATGATATCATTTTACTATAACATTACTAGTAAACTATATATTTAGTTATTATCATTATTTATTCAACACATAAACATACAAGCATATAAACATGATGTTTAACATATTTAACATAAAAATCATAATTATAAAATTAGAATAACAAAACAAATTAATTTACTAAAAAGATAATACAAGACATAGTTAGTCACCTATGATCGGCAAGCTAAAGGTTTTCCGGATCGATGATGTTATCAAGGTCTAAGTCTTCACCCAAGAACCCGTCTTCACCTTCAAATAAACCCGTAAATAATGAGCTCCAAATACCCAAGAATGTCTAGAAACACTAGTGTAATATTAGAGTAATATTAGGGTTTTAATTTAATGTGTTTTAGGAATAAAAATGGAAAAAAATGAAAGAAGAAATGGAGGGAGATATCACGGCTGTTTTGGAGCTTCAAGGGGCTTGTTTTTACACTTGTGAAATGTGGGAACAAGTTGTGATAATTTAGGTTAAGTAATTTAGGTGTTAAAGTTGATTTTTAATTAGAAAAATAATGTTTTATTAACTTAATTAAACCATCATCCCCTCCATCATCACCAAATAAGTCCACATTACTATTTGAGCATTAAAATTGTCTAATTTGTGTTTAAAAATGTTTTCCACGAAATTCGTCAGTTTTTAAAAAGTCGGGCGTCAAAAGCGATAAAAGTTAAAGTGTGCGCGTTTGACTATTTTTCGAAATATTTCTACTTTTGAATTCTAAGATTAAAATATTTATTCTATTATTCAAAAATTTTAAAAAGTATTAAAGAAGTCGAGAAATTTTACAAAACGAAAGTTTTGCAAAAAGTGTGATTTTGAAAGGTTAAAAGGTTAGGAAATGATTTAAGCTTTGAAAATAGAATTTGATGGCTAATTAATGAATTAAATTAACACGGGGTGTTACAAACCTCCCCCCTTAGAAAAGTTTCGTCCCGAAACTTGAATGAAGGATAGGATTTTCACCTGCGATAAACAGCTCGGGGTATTTCTCCTTCATGGAGGCTTCGGTCTCCCAAGTTGCTTGTTCAGTCAATTGACCTTTCCATAGCACCTTTACTAAGGGAACCGTCTTCCGCCTCAACACCTTGGTTTCACGCGCTAGAATCTTGACTGGTCTCTCGGAGTAGAGTAGGTTAGGCTCGACTGCGATCACGTCAGGAGTAATGATATGACTTGGGTCACTCCTGTATCTCCTTAGTTGAGAAACGTGGAACACGTTGTGAACCTTGGATAAATTGGGGGGTAGTGCCAGGCGATAAGCTACCTCACCAATTCTTTCAAGTACTTCGTATGGTCCAACGTACTTAGGACTTAGTTTTCCTTTCAAACCGAAACGTCGGACCCCCTTCATGGGTGATACTTTTAAGAACACATGATCACCGACTTCGAACTCAATAGGTCGGCGATGTTTGTTAGCATACATCTTCTGGCGGTCCTGGGCCGCTTGTAGTCGTTCACGAATGATTTTGATGTGTTCAATCTGGTCTTGAATAACCTCTGGCCCAGTACCCACGTTATCACTAGCATCGTCCCAACAGACTGGGCTACGACACTTCCTCCCGTAGAGTGCCTCAAATGGGGCACAACCTAAGCTTGCATGGAAGCTGTTGTTGTAGGAGAATTCAATCAAAGGTAGACTTTTCTCCCAATTCTCGTTGAATTCTAGGGCACATGCCCTGAGCATGTCCTCGACTGTCTGGATAGTTCGTTCAGTTTGACCATCAGTCGCAGGGTGGAAAGCGGTGCTCATCTTCAGTTGGCTTCCCAACGCTGCCTGGAGTTTGTTCCAAAAGTGAGAGGTGAATCTCGGATCCCTGTCCGAGATAATGTCTAGCGGTACACCGTGTAGTCGAATCACCTCCTTCTCATAAGCCTTAGCTAGCTCTTCAAGGCTCCAAGTATCTTTGATTGGTAGAAAGTGGGCCGATTTGGTTAAGCGGTCCACTATTACCCAAATCGCATTATTGCTTCGGTGAGTTCTTGGCAAACCTGTTATAAAATCCATGGAGATGGAGTCCCACTTTCCCAATGGAATGTCCAAAGGCTGTAGTAGTCCCCCGGGTCGTTGATGTTCAAACTTCACTTTCTGGCAGATTAGACACTTTGCAACATACTCTGCAATCTCTGTTTTCATTCTAACCCACCAAAACTTCAGTTTTAAGTCTTGGTACATTTTATCAGACCCTGGATGTATGGAGTATCGTGTACTATGTGCCTCGTTGAGGATCCTTCTCTTTAAAACTGGTACGTCGGGCACACACCACCTTTCTTTGAATCTCAAACTCCCGTCAGGTTTAATCTCAAACCCTACTCGATTTCCTGAAGGAATTTCCCGTCTGATCTTAACAAGCTCTTCATCTTCCCATTGTAGAGCTCTTATCTCGTGATATAACTCCGGTTCTGCGATCATTGCGTTCAAATCAGCATCGTCAGACTGAACCAACTCTAAGTTCATTCTCTTGAAGTCTCTGACAATACCAGCCGGAATTTCCCAAATGTTGCTAAGGGTATGCGTAGCCTTTCTACTCAGAGCGTCAGCAATGACGTTCGCCTTACCCTCATGATATAATAGTTCAATCTTGTAGTCCTTGATCAGTTCTAACCACCGGCGTTGCCTCATGTTGAGTTCCTTCTGCGTGAAGATATATTTCAGGCTTTTGTGGTCCGTGTAGAACTTGATACTCACTCCGTAGAGGTAATGACGCCAGATTTTCAAAGCAAACACCACAGCTGCTAACTCAAGGTCATGAGTTGGGTAGTTTCGTTCATGAACCTTTAACTGCCTTGACGCATAAGCAATGACCTTCCCTTGTTGCATCAGTACGCAACCCAGGCCATTCAGTGAGGCGTCACTGTAGACTTCATACTCGTCTCCATCCGTAGGGAGAGCTAAGACGGGCGCTGTGGTAAGCCTTGTCTTGAGTTCCTGGAACGCATTCTCGCACTCGTCGCTCCATATGAATTTGGATTCTTTTTGTAGCAGCTTTGTCATTGGTCGTGCTACCTTAGAGAAATCTAGAACGAACCTCCTGTAGTATCCTGCCAACCCTAGGAAGCTGCGTATTTCAGTTATATTTGTGGGAGCCTTCCATTCTTTCACTGCGTCGATCTTTGCAGGATCTACCATCACTCCGTCCTTTGAGAGGACGGGACCCAGCAATGCTTCCTTCACGAGCCAAAATTCGCACTTAGAAAATTTAGCATACCACTTATATTCCCTTAGTATCCCCAAGATGATACGAAGATGTTCCTCGTGTTCTGCCCCAGTCTTGGAATAAATCAGGATATCGTCAATGAAAACCACCACGCATATGTCTAGGTACTCGTGGAAGGTTCTGTTCATTTGATCCATGAACACTGCTGGTGCGTTTGTTAAACCGAACGGCATGACCTTAAACTCGTAGTGACCATATCCGCTTACAGCGATCTTCTGGATGTCCTGTTCTCTTACCGCAATCTGATGGTAACCTGACCTTAGATCGATCTTAGAAAACACTCCCGCGCCCTTCAATTGATCAAAGAGATCGTCGATTCTGGGCAAAGGGTAGCGGTTTTTAATGGTCACCTTGTTCAATTCCCTGTAGTCGATGCAGAGTCTCATACTGCCATCTTTCTTCTTCACAAAGAGAACCGGTGCTCCCCAAGGTGAGACACTCGGTCTTATAAAACCCTTTTCAATCATTTCTTCCAGTTGTTTCTTTAATTCCTGTAGTTCTACCGGTGCCATCCTATAGGGTGCCTTTGAGATTGGGGCCGTGCCTGGCACAAGGTCGATAGAGAATTCAACATCACGTGCAGGCGGCAAGCCTGGTAAGTCGTCTGGGAACACGTCAGGAAATTCCCGTACTACGTGAATACCTCCGATGTCCACGCTTTCCTTTACCTCGTTAACGCTACATAGGTACACTTGATGTCCCTTTCTTTCTAACCGTTGAAGTTGTAGCATAGATATGATTTTCGCCCCCTTAACTGGCGAAGTCTTCTGATATGTGACCCTAGCCCCCGTGGGATGCTTCAAGCGAATTTTCCGGTCTCGGCACTCGAACAAGGCATGATATTTAGTTAACCAGTCGATCCCCAGTATGACGTCGAACTCCGGCATGTCAAAAAGAATAAGGTCGGAAGGAAAGATTGTTTTATGAATTGTGATTGGAGTTTCTTTGAAAATTTTGGAGCACTTGAAAATTTTTCCGTTTGGTAACGAAATATTTGCGTTGATTGATTCGTATTTTGTGAGATTAGCCTTTGAAACAAACTTAGAAGATATAAAGGACAAGGATGCCCCAGTGTCAAACAAAACAACAGCGTTTACAGAGTTTATAAGAAAAATACCAGTGATGACATCGGCCTCAAGTGACTCCTCTGCCTCGGCTTCAGTGAGCACATAAACTCGACCCTGTACCACAACAGATTGTGGTACTCCCGCAACAGGTGTTGGTCTCGGAGCATTAGGGCATGCATTCGCCTTGTGCCCTACCAGCTTACAACGGTAACAAGTAATTGGCTGTCCATTACATTGTTTCCCTTCATGACGCGCCTTGTTGCATATAGGACAATTTCCCGGCAAAGCTCTTGGTTGAGGAGCCCTTCCTGCAACCATGGCCCTCTCGTTGTTCCCAGCAGGAAGTCTGTTCTGGAACGCAGGCCTCTGAAAATTCTGCCTCTGTTGGATCGGGCGTTGATAATTCGGCTTCTGAATGAAGCTCGACTGTGCCACAGATGGCACAAACACCTTCTTCTTCTTTTTCTCCTCGGCTTTTTCCAACTCTAAGGAAGCCCATACCCTGCACGCACACTCGTAGGCTGCGGCAAAAGTAGCGTAGGTGTTGCTGCTCATGTGGGTACGCAGATCGTTAGACATATTGCGCAGGTACCTCTGAGTCATGGCCCTATCGTTGGGAGCGATCGCAGCCCCGAATTTTGCCAGCTGTTGGAATTTCTCAGTGTATTCCTGGAGTGTCATGTCTCCCATTCTGAGACTTATGAATTCCTCCTCTTTCTGACACCTGAGCTCATACCCAAAGTACCGCCCCTTGATCTTCTCAACGAATTCGTACCAGGTGAACGTAGTATCAGGCTCGTTAGTCCTGATTACGTTCCACCAGTCATTCGCCTCTTCCTTTAGGTAATAGACGGCAATGTTGACTCTATCCTCTGGAGGCGTTCTAGTCAGATCCATGAGTTTCTTCATTTCCTCCAACCAATTAGTGAGGTCGATAGGGTCATTAGAACCCGAGTATGTTGGTGGACGATGACGGGAAATGCGATCAAACGCGCTTGGATGATGTTGGCGGTTTGCGTTGTCCGTGGCTATTTCAGCCAAACGGATTAAAGATTCTTCGGCCAGGAGGTGTCTTTCCTCGTCTGTCATTGGAGGTGCAGCCATTCTGAAAGAATTAGAAAGCGAAGAGACTTATTAGCATTGCAAGGTGTTAGATAGCATGTTTGACATTGATAGAATTTATTTGAGGTAAAAGTGATCACAGCAGTCATGCATGTAAGCACAGAGGTTAGGTATATTATTCCATTGAAATGCATCTGGTACATTTTCTCGCAGCAGATGTAAGAAAGGTTGAAAGTAAAGAGTGTATTTTTGTGGAATTGTTTATGAATTTAACAGATGTCTTCACTCCGTGCCGTCTGGTACTTCTTTCGATGCTTCAATCCTCGGGAGTTGAATTATTATTTTGATTTTATATCCGAGGATAGTTGTTAGTTTAAATCAGTCACTTCAGCAAGTAGCAAGCATACGCGAGTTAGTGTATTTTATTTTGAGGGAAGTAGTTTGTTATATTTAAAAATCCTAAGTCTATGGTCAGTCCTTAAGATTTCTACCCATCCTCACACTTTAAAGCGATTTGAAGTTTATTATTTAAGTGATCTAATAAAAGAAAAATCTAATTTATTATTTGGTCCTATTAGTCTATGCCTGACATACAATATGAATGTCTGGCCCAGGTGTCTCTCGTTAGGTAAGCATAAATCGCATTAGGCCATTTATGTTACGGACACGAGTCAGCTCGATACTAATCAGAATAACCTGGTTTTTAGTCGACTTTAATTACTAAGGCGGAAATAATTAAGTCTTAAACCCAGAGTCATTAATTATACATAAACCCAAAATGTTACATCCTCGTTCGAGAGTTGAATAATACAACTCTAAATACGGTAGTTAAAAGAGTAGCGTTATATATTACATATCTCTCGGAAAACAATAAAAGTAAAGCATAAAAGCGTCTCGTGGCCCCATCCAAAATCCAGCTCCTGGTCCACGAACGTCCTGCACAATAAACTATGGGGGGATGCCCGCTGAGCGGACAGTGACTAGCTATGCTCATACTTACCCTCGGTTTCAATAACTTTGGTTTACTACTATCGCTTTATAACTATAATAGTATGATAAAACGATAAACATGCTTAAAACATATAGCATGTAAAGACATATTAGTCATAATAAACATGCGATTTAAAACGATAAATCATATAGGCATGTTATTCAATTAGGAAAGCAGATAACAGATAATATCATATCATTTGTATCATAGATACACAGCAGGATTACAAAGCGATATCGGATCGCTACAAACATACGTATTGTAACATTCTCGTCATACAGACTCGATTCAATTCAGAAGATTGTGGTCTTTAATTTTCGAAGATGGTACACACTCGTTCTCAATTAATCATACAACAAACAACATATACTGCTTACGAGCCTGACCACTGAGTAGGCCTTTGTACTCTGATCGATTGCATCTCACTTCCATAGTGCAGAGGCTTACTCGACTCGTAAACCACGCCGAATACTATAATACTTGCATCTCATCCTCTAGTGTTCGAAATGATTCGAACTTCAGATACAATCTCGTCAAGTGATCTTTACATGTGGCAAGAACGAATGCTAGTGTCGCCCACTAAGAACGAAACACCGCAAGGAGACCACCGCTATAATCGCCCAAACCGGCACGGATGCCCTGGTAACTTGAGCGAAATAGGGGAATAACACCCTAGTCTAGTACATGTACACTAGTATCCAATTTAAGTATGGGCTATGCTAATCATAGAGCACCTTAACTCGTGATAAAACGACTATTTCCTAAAGCCCGAGACAAAAGCCTTGGCATATTCAATTATCTTGTCCCAAGAATGGCGACCGCGACAAGACTATCTTAACCCCACTTCACTCACGATTGACGTTCCCTTATCTGAGGCCCAAGCTTGACCTTTTATTTAAACATACTCATGATTTATTATTTATTTGATATTACATATCACATGTTTCTAGACTCTTCTAGTCTCATCGTCAAACGTTTAAGTATTTGTAGGTTTCATATGATCACATAACACGTTCGTTTATTATTTGAAGTGTTGTTAATTATTAACGTTTTCAAGTTTCTAAATTGAAACGCTTATTAGTATGTCCAATTTTATTTATGTGTTTTTCAAACACTTTAGGTTATTTACTTCTTTATTTTAAATTTTCTATACTTAGTAAAATTTTCAATTATTTTCAGTATTTCACTATTCACTTTTTACTATTCATCGTATTTTACTATTCATCGTATTTACTATTCATTGTATTTACTATTCATCGTATTTACTATTTAAACGTATTTTTATACGTATTCATATATATTAATATATTTCCTAAGTATAAACTAAAATTTCATTTTATTTGCTAAGTACAAAAATTCTAGTTTCAAAGTCGTTAGGTTCGTTTTGTACTTAGTGATTTTTGAAAATATTTCAAAAGTCTAGTTTTAAAAACGTTAAGTTCGGTTTGTATTTAGTGATTTTTGAAAATATCTAAAAAGTCTAGTTTTAAAAACGTTAAGTTCATTTTGTATAAAGTGATAATGATTTTCATTTTAAAATATTAGTTTTAAAAATGTTAAGTTCAATTTGTAAAAAGTGATAATGATATTCATTTTAAAATGAGACTTAATTAAATTTAGTCGTCTATTAACTAAATTTAGCGATTTTCATTTTAAAAATAATAGTATCGTGGATGATTCATTTAAGTCCGTAAGTCCAAGATCAACAGTCCAAATAGCAAAGGCAGTAACACACGATTTAGTTCATTTTTATAACGGTTACATATTTTTATCGGTTTATAATATTTTGTTTATAACTAAATCGATTTATACAAAAATTCAATTCTAACTACTATTTAACTTTAGTGACTTAGTGATAATTTCATTTTGGTCAAATTTAGTCAATAAAAAGTGAAAATGCCGTGTGATATTATATATGTACAAAATTGATTTATTTCTTTTAATTTCTTAATTCTAACTTATTAATTACTAATCAAATTATTTTAACAATTAAACTAAAAAGTGGTAAAAACAATTTTGGACCTAAAATAGCCCAAAATGCCGTGGCTAAGCATGGTGATGTTCAAATTTTCATTTTTCGATTTTAACGGTTTTTAACTTAAAGTCTTTATATTTTAATTATTCTAATTATACTAAAATGATTTAAACTATAATGAAATTTACTAACAATTTCATTTATATTTATGAATAGTGTTTTTCAACACTTTAAATTTCTAACTTTTTAATCTAAATGATTTATAATGTTTTAGTTGATTTGTAGTATAATACTAAGTGATACATAAAACAATAACTAAACATAAACACAAATTATTAACAAACATAAATTAAAATGAAATCAAAATGAGTAACAAGTATGAACATCAACATGAATAAATCAAGAACACACATGAAGAACTCAAGAACAACTCAAGAACACTAATTTCGATTTTAATAATTTATAATTTGTTTTCCTAATTTAATTATTTTTGCATGGTAGTACCCATTTTAACTAACTTATTCTAACATATTATTTACAAAAATTAAAAGTGAAAATTTAAAATAAAAAGGGCAAAATGCCGAGTATATGCATATGTGTATATATATTTTTATTTTTCATTTTTAATCACTTTAACTCATTGTTAATATTTCACATAATTTTTATATATCACTATTACTTAATTAAAACATAACTAAACATAAAAATCATATGAAACATAATTAAAAATGCTCAAAATCAATTTAGCTAAACATGATATCATTTTACTATAACATTACTAGTAAACTATATATTTAGTTATTATCATTATTTATTCAACACATAAACATACAAGCATATAAACATGATGTTTAACATATTTAACATAAAAATCATAATTATAAAATTAGAATAACAAAACAAATTAATTTACTAAAAAGATAATACAAGACATAGTTAGTCACCTATGATCTAAGAAGCTAAAGGTTTTCCGGATCGATGATGTTATCAAGGTCTAAGTCTTCACCCAAGAACCCGTCTTCACCTTCAAATAAACCCGTAAATAATGAGCTCCAAATACCCAAGAATGTCTAGAAACACTAGTGTAATATTAGAGTAATATTAGGGTTTTAATTTAATGTGTTTTAGGAATAAAAATGGAAAAAAATGAAAGAAGAAATGGAGGGAGATATCACGGCTGTTTTGGAGCTTCAAGGGGCTTGTTTTTACACTTGTGAAATGTGGGAACAAGTTGTGATAATTTAGGTTAAGTAATTTAGGTGTTAAAGTTGATTTTTAATTAGAAAAATAATGTTTTATTAACTTAATTAAACCATCATCCCTCCATCATCACCAAATAAGTCCACATTACTATTTGAGCATTAAAATTGTCTAATTTGTGTTTAAAAATGTTTTCCACGAAATTCGCCGCTTTTAAAAAGCTCAAGGCGTCAAAAGCGATAAAAGTTAAAGTGTGCGCGTTTGACTATTTTTCGAAATATTTCTACTTTTGAATTCTAAGATTAAAATATTTATTCTATTATTCAAAAATTTTAAAAAGTATTAAAGAAGTCGAGAAATTTTACAAAACGAAAGTTTTGCAAAAAGTGTGATTTTGAAAGGTTAAAAGGTTAGGAAATGATTTAAGCTTTGAAAATAGAATTTGATGGCTAATTAATGAATTAAATTAACACGGGGTGTTACAATTATGTTGTAGTTGTGTATATGATGGACATTGTGATGATTTTGAGTAAAGGATGATTGGTTTATTGTTGATTGTGAGTTGATTCAGGTTATTGAATTGACTAGTTTGATTGCTTGAGTTGAGTGTGCGTACGGGTACTGTTCTGGCACGTACGTGAGGAGCTACGACGTCTTTTGTGGACGGATACCGCCCATGATCCCCTCGGCTATTCTTGTTGCTTAGTTAGAGCGACTATGGGTTCTCAACCATGTTGGTTAGAGACTATGGTTTATATAATTTCGTCACCGTTCTTGTTGCTCGGTGGAATTTGGCCAAATTTAGACTAATGAGTTTGAGGAACTTCTTGTTCTTTGTTCGCCATAGGGTTTGGATGATTCTTGTTGCTTCATCCGGTGATTCTTGTTGCTTCACCCAAGGTGCTCGTGTCTTACCTTGCAGGTTGTTGATTGTTGTCTGTCATCTTGTGTGTTGACAGTTTGAGCTTGTATGTCAGTGGACTAGTTATTGTCGAGTTGTATTGGTTATACATGTTTACAGGTTGTTGGGTGACAGTCGGTTGAGTTTGGTAGCTAATGAGTTGGCTTGAGGTTGCATTATGGTTACTATACCTTTGGGTTGTTTGTTGTATTGTTGTCTATTTTGGTTATGTTGAAATGTGACTGGGGAGCACCTAGTTACTCCCCACTGATTGTGGCTGTTACATTCTTTGTGGCAGGTTAGCGCGGGATCAGGTTTATCAAGTGAGGATGCCGTGAGGATTACCTGTAGCTAGCCTTGAAGTGATTTTGGATTAGACTTGTTAGGATGTTTAGATTTATTATTGTTTTCTTACTTTCATTTTGGAGCTGGTTTTGTAAGGGGTATTTACTCCCCACATCTAGGCCTCAAGGCCTACCTTTTTATCGTTGTTCAATTGGTTTAGTGAGTGATGATCCGAATTCCACGGTGTTTCCGCCACCGTGGCTCGCTTTTATTTTCTTTTATTTTATAAATCCTTTTTATTTCTTTATTTTATTTTGTTGGAAAATCCGGGTTGTTACAGTCGCATAAGCAACCGACCCTTATAAAATAAACCAATGGACAATTGAACTTTATTTTATTTGCATGCATCCTGCACCTTCTTATTTTGCATTAAAATCAACTTAAGCAATGAATTCGGCCTTTAACTGAACCGTTTTCGTTAACAAGTTAAACATGCTAAACTGAGGGTTTTAAACAATCTTTTTGCATTTGTATCTGCATTCTTTTACAAACTTATCGCACTTGTACGTAGCGATAACATTAGCTCAAACATCATCTTATTTGGATAGGTCAGTAGAGGCTATTTTTACATAGGCTTTTCTAAAAGGTTTTCATAAATCATTAATTGAATTACTCTTTTTCTAAAGTACCCTCACCCCGAATCCATTCTGGTTTCACAAGCCTTAGATCTAGGGGTGTCGGCGTGCTCCAAAATCTAGGACATGTCTTTAGGCTTAGGACATGATAGCAGGTTCCTAATTTCCGCGATAATTAGGTGGCGACTCCAAAAAAGTTTTAAAGGTTTTTCTAACTTAATCTTTTCAACTTAAAAGCGCCCTTAAGCAAGACGCCGAGTTGGGTCCCATCCGATCCCGGGTTCCACAGTCTTGCGATTGGCACCCACAATCGCAAGCCTTCTTGCGGCTTCTACTGCCGGTTTTATCGTCGAATTTTCCTAATTCGAGATTTTGTTTTCCTATATAAAAAGGGGAGGTACGAGGTATAATCCTCATTCAATCTCAACTCTTTTCTTTGCTTGTTTTGTATTCTCTTAAATAGCTTAGTATTTTTAAGAATATTTTTTGTATTTTTTGAAGGATGGACCATTTTGATGGTCTTTTGAAGCGGTGGACGTCTTCCCTTAGTGATTCGGAGAAGAGGGCATTGTCTTCGACTGGTGCGGGTGTCTTCATAGGCTTTAGGCAGATGCGCGTTGAGGTGGACTTTCTTGACGCTTGTCTTGATTATTGGGATCCTAGGATGTATGTCTTTAGGTTCCCGGGAGGCGAGATATGTCCGTTGCTAGAGGAGTTTTCGGCTATAGCAGGATGGTCTAACCGTACTACCCCAGTAGCGGTTAGGAGTGAGTTTGGTTATAATGGGAGATTCCGACAGTATCTCTCAATGACCAATGCTCAAGCTGAAGGTTTGTTCGAGGGAGGCGTGGTGAACATGCGACGGTTGTCCGAGCGTTACATGAACTTGAGTGACGTGAGCATCTCTGCTCGTTCTAGGAGAAGAGCCCTAGGGTTTTGCTTGTACATCGGTATTGCTTTGCTGGATCAATGGAAGACGGTATGCATGGCTATGCGAGGTATGCACGGGTCGTGGAGGAGATGGAGCTGGGCCATGATCTTTCAGCTTTGATCCTTGCTGAGACCATTTTAGGCTTGGACGACCGCCATGCGAATCGTTTAAGCTCGTATCGTGGTTGTGCTAGGATCCTGCAGATTTGGCTGATGGAACGTCTTCGTTTGTTGGCTCCACCCGGGGGTGAGGTGTACGTTCCGGCTGGGTTGACGACTCGTGGTCTTCATTGGGCTATGCCTCGGAAGCGATCAGTGAACTACTTCCAAGGGTTTGTCCGGGAGAGGACGATTAGGTGGGTCGTGTCGTGGTGGTCCATTCGACACATCACGGCACCATCGGTTGCGGATGCGTCTAGTGGGATAATGTTGTGTGGGTTTGAGTGAGGTGTATGGAATCAGCCTTATCGGTTGAGAAGGCAGATTTGTCTAGCTCAGGTTATTCCAGCACAGGATACTCGGACCTGCGAGTCGGTTGTTCTGAACAACCGGATGATTGATGCTTGGGTGCGAGGATGGTCTGATCGAGTGACTTGGACTAGACCGGCTGGTTCTGAGACTACTCGTGTCTCGGACTTCTATCGGTGGTGGTGTATTTCTCTGGATCCTCGGGATAGGGAGAATATGCGGAGGCGCTAACAGACGGGTCCAAGACCGTCGTTGACACATGCAGCTGTTCGAGGAAGACGAGACTACAACGACTTGGGAGCGTCTTCATCCAAGCCACTTGGAGAACGACTCGGACCTAAGGTGACCGTGAAGGATCGTCTGGGCGAGAAGGTAGATGATGCTGCTGGAGACGATCCTGTCGAGCCTCCGGGATTCGAGAGGATTGTTCCGAACCCGGTGATTGCTTCAGTTGTTGTTCGTGCAGATGCGGCGAAGGATGAAGATGAGGAGGAGCATCCGAAGCGTCATAGGAAGGACACTTAGACTTAGAGCATAGATGTTTTATTCAAAGAGTTTTTGTTTATTTAATTGTTCAATGAATAAAATGAGTTTGAAAGCTAGTTTTAAACTCTCTACTTGAAATGTAAACATTTTCAAAATTCATGACTAATAAAGAAAGTGTTTGCTTATTGGCTCGTCTCTTTTGTTTTATTTTGTCTATCCTCGACCTTTTTAAGCTTCGGATATATGTTTTTGTTTTAAGTCCTCGACTTTTTTAAGCTTTAGACTCGTGTTTTTGTGTTGACTGTGCTCTCGACTTTTTTAAGCTTTGAGCGTGTCATTTTGTGAGTGCATCGCCCTCGACCTTTTTATGCTTTGGGCGTGCGTGCAGAGAAGTTCGGTTGCGCTTTGAAAAGCTGCCTACGTATCTATGTTTTACACAGAATCAAACCGGCGTAGTTCGTGATTTTAGTTGGGTTTCTTGCGAAACTGCCTACGTATCCACTTTGGTGGAATCAAACCAGCGTAGTTCGTCCGTGCGTGTGCATTGTGGTCGTTTGTTGAATACATTGCAAAGTGATGTAGAGCCTAAGGGAAGTATTTCGTAAGCTGATCGAGGTTTGTGGGTAAGTTGAATTCTTCACCGTCGAGATCGGTTAGTCTTGCAGCGCCTCCGGGAAGAATTTCCTAAACCAAGTATGGTCCTGCCCAATTAGGTTTGAATTTCCCTCTTGGGTCGATCGGTAATGGTGCTCTTACCGATTTAAGGACCAGGTCACCCACATTGATGTTGCGTGGTTTGACCCGTTTGTTGTACGCGCGTTGTAGTCTTGATTGGTACATGCGAACGGTGCTTAGTGAGTGTAAGCGCCTTTCGTCTAGGAGGATGAGTTGTTCGTATCGTTCGCGTGCCCATTCTGCTTCTGGTATGTCTGCTTCCATTAGAATTCGAAGTGATTGCATTTCGATTTCTACAGTCGCATCTGACTTCCATGCCGTAGGTTAGGAAGTAGGGTGTCATCCCTGTGGGCGTGCGTATCGTGGTTCGATATCCCCATAAGGCAAAAGGAATCTTGTGTGGCCAGTCGTGGCATGTGTCAATCATCTTTTTGAGGATGGTCACTATAGTTTTATTTGCAGCTTCTACCGCTCCATTGGTTTGGGGTCGGTATGCTGATGATCTATGTCTTTGGATGTTGTATTTGGTGAGGATGGGTTCGACTTCTCCTCGGAAGTGTGAGCCTTGGTCGCTTATCAGCTCGTGGGGTATACCGTATCTGCATATGATATTATTTTGTATGAAGCGGGCGACCTCCTTGGTGTCAAGCTTACGGTATGACGCGGCTTCGACCTATTTTGTGAAATAGTCGATGGCCACGAGGATGAAGCAGTGTCCTCCTGCTCCAACCGGGTGTACTTTGCCTAAGACGTCGATTCCCCATGTCGAGAATGGCCATGGCGATGTGAGGCTGTATAAGGGTGAAGGGGGTACATGTTGTACATTTGCGAAAATTTGGCAATTGTGGCAATGTATGACATATTTCGCGCAGTCGGCTTCCATGGTGGTCCAATACCATCCTAGCCTAAGGATTTGTTTACATAGGGCTCGTGCGTTCATGTGCGGTCCGCACTCGCCGTATGGACTTGAGATATAGTCTCTCGCCCTTTGTTATGATCAACGCACAAGAGTAGTGTACCCTGGGGCGTTTTCTTGAGTAGTTTGTCCACTTCCAGCACGAATTGTGATGCTAGAAGTCGGAGAGCTCTTCTGCCGCGTTTATCTGTGTTTGGCGGATATTCTCCGTCTCGTTTGAAGTTGATTATTGCTTGATACCAAGGTTCGGTTTGTTCTTCCTCGGCTTCGATGTCACATATGTATGCGGGTTCGCTGCTTCGTTCCACGACGATGGGAATGGATTTTATTCCCGGGGGAATGTTTAGTAG
Organism: Dianthus caryophyllus; assembly: GCA_023091065.1. Taxonomy (NCBI): domain Eukaryota; kingdom Viridiplantae; phylum Streptophyta; class Magnoliopsida; order Caryophyllales; family Caryophyllaceae; genus Dianthus; species Dianthus caryophyllus. The sequence goes on from CM041524.1 coordinate 27,264,332, forward strand.
TGACGCCAATTTTGATAAGGCATCGGCGAATTGATTTTCTTCGCAAGGTAGATGCAAGAACTCCACGTGATAGAACTTGGCGATGAGTTCTTGGAGTTTGCTTTGGTATAGCGCAAGGTTTTCGTTTAGTATCTTCCATGCTCCTGATACTTGGTTGATGATTAGTGAGGAATCTCCATATACTCGTAGATTCCTTGCATTTAATATGAGTGCGGCCTGTAGTCCGTGCAGGCAGGCCTCATATTCTGCGGCGTTGTTCGTCACATCAAAGTCTAATTTGATGGAGAGGGGTGTATGTTCACCGTTAGGGGAAATGAGTAGTATTCCTATTCCACAGCCTCGGTAATTTGATGAACCGTCGAAATATAATTCCCACTGTTCTTCGTTTATGTTGTATATTCCTTCGTCGGGAAATGACGTAGTGTCGATGATGGGTTCTTCATCGACTGCATGATCGGCAAGAAAGTCTGAGACCGCTCGTCCTTTGATGGCTTTGAGGGGAACGTAGACAATGTCAAACTCGGCTAAAAGTATGGTCCATCGTGCCATGCGTCCATTTGGCACGGACTTCTCGAAGAGGTACTTTACGGGGTCCATTTTTGAGTAGACCTTCGTTTGGTGTGCCAGCATATAGTGACGGAGCTTTTTGGATGCCCACACCAATGCTAAGCAACTTTTCTCGACGGGTGCATCTCGCGTTTCATAGTCGAGGAATTTCTTGCTGATGTAGTAGATTGGATGTTCTTCGCCGTTGACTTCTTGGGCGAGCATGGCGCCCATTGCAGTTGATGTTGTTGTGAGGTAAAGTGACAAAGGTAGGTCCTTCTGTGGTGGTCTTAGGACTGGGGGGTTGGATAACAACTCTTTAACCTTGTCGAATGCCTGTTGACATGATTCATCCCATTCTACATGGTCAGTCTTCTTGAGCTTTTTGAAGATTGGTTCGCATATCATGGTTAGTTTGCTTATGAAGCGGGAGATGTATTGGATTTGACCCAGGAAGCTTCGGATTTCGTCTAGGTTCTTGGGTGGTTGCATTGCCATTATTGCTTTTATTTTCGAGGGTCGACCTCGATGCCCCTTTGGCTTACTACGTGTCCTAGTAGCTTGTCGGATTTTACTCCAAATGTACATTTTTGGGGGTTGAGACGCATTTTGTATTGGCGGAGTCGCGTGAAGAACTTGCGAAGGTTTGTGACGTGATCACCTCTTTCCTTGGATTTGACGATCATGTCGTCTACGTATACTTCAACCTCTTTGTGCATCATGTCGTGTAGAAGCGTGGTCGCGGTGCGTTGGTAGGTTGCACTTGCGTTGATTAGACCAAAGGGCATAACGGTGTAACAGTATGTTCCCCATGGTGTAATGAATGTTGTCTTGGCCAGGTCCTCCCGGGCCATCTTGATTTGGTTGTATCCTGCATACCTGTGGATACCCATATCCGTACCCTCCCAAACAAAACCCTGTGATGTAACACGGACTTTTATTACGCATGCTTTAACGTTGACTTAAACGGTTCTAACTATGTCGAATTCATTTTGAGTAGTTTTGAAATGTTAAAATGATTTAGGTCACTTCACATCGCACTTAAATAAATGTTCATTTTGTCCATTTGGAGTCTAGCTAGGTCCTCGTCCTGCTTCATTTGGCATGAGCTTCGCATTTGCACTACAATTAGCCCTTTTACATTATTAACAAGGTCTAATTCAGCATTCCTAAATTCCTAAATTTAGGCCCGGTGGCTAGATCTTCCCTTCAGCCTCCTCTTACACAAAATACAACCTCACGTCTTACCTTATTTCACAAAATCTATGCAAATACACCTTTTTCATTTTTCCGGGTCTCGGGCCCAAAACCGAGCCCAAGCCCAGCCTTTGGCCCGCACTCCAAAGCCCTGAACATCCTAAATATCTCAGAAATATCCCAATTGTTTTCTTGACGTGCAAGGTTAAGATTATACCGTATCTTTTAGAGATATAATCAAACCCCGTATCTTGGCTATGCGGTTTCCTGGCTTGTTTTTATCCCCGTATTTCCTATTTTCTCCGAGGTTTTTAGTATATATACACCCCTATACCTGACCTCGAAAAACACAATTGACAACCAGCTTTCACAGCAAACACACTCCTAAACATTCACAAAAGCCTCACGCACTCAAATCCTTGAGTTGAACACACCATCCCATGTTGAATTCATCCTCCTTTTAAGTTCAAGAAACGAAGCTCTGCCCAGATCTGAAGCGTCAGGACAAGGTAGGTACCGATCCACTTGGATCAAAGCTTTTTCTTATTTTCTATGGACTAACAAAGGGGACTACACTTTAGCGCGCCCCCGGCTTTGGCACCCATATCCGATCACACGCCAAATTCGCATAAGCAACCGACCCTTATAAAATAAACCAATGGACAATTGAACTTTATTTTATTTGCATGCATCTTGCACCTTCTTATTTTGCATTAAAATCAACTTAAACAATGAATTCGACCTTTAACTGAACCGTTTTCGTTAACAAGTTAAACATGCTAAACTGAGGGTTTTAATCAATCTTTTTGCATTTGCATTTGCATTCTTTTACAACTTTATCGCACTTGTACGTAGCGATAACATTAGCTCAAATATCATCCTATTAGGATTGTTCTAGGTCAGTAGAGGCTATTTTACATAGGCTTTTCTAAAAGGTTTTCATAAATCATTAATTGAACTCATCTTTTTCTAAAGTACCCTCACCCCGAATCCATTCTGGTTTCACAAGCCTTAGATCTAGGGGTGTCGGCGTGCCCCAAAATCTAGGACATGTTTTTAGGCTTAGGACATGATAGCAGGTTCCTAATTTCCGCGATAATTAGGTGGCGACTCCAAAACAGTTTTAAAGGTTTTTGTAAATTAGTCTTTTTAACTTAAATGCGCCCTTACGCAAGACGCCGAGTTGGGTCCCATTCGATCCCGGGTTCCACAGTTTGGCGACTCTGCTGGGGAGATTTTATTTTTTTAAACTTAAAACTAGCTTTTTATTTTAAAAAAATAAGGAGGTGAAACTTGAAAGCCTTGAACAATCCATTTATACATATTTGAGCTATGCACATTCGTTTAGAGTCCATTCCTTTTGGAATCTAGGCATCCTTTGCACCCTCGAGAGGTGGTTCCAACACGCAGGCTTGTCCACTCGATAAAGCACGTGCAGGACTAACTTTCCTCTCGCCCTTCCACGGCTTGCCGTAAACGACTATCTTGACCGCCCCAGTGCTCCCTTTAGAAAACCTATCGCTCCGGCGTAAGGAAATAAAGGGGTTAAGTATCTGCCAAAGCGTACTCAAGATAGTTAGAGGTGTACCCGACTGACCCTTTTCACCCTTTTTGAGTCATACGTACAAGTTCGAGGCCATGCACTCCTTGGTCTTTTCAAAATGAGCATTTGCATTCATATCTTCGAAAATTCGCTTAAACGTTTCAAAGATAATTGAACCTAACCTCTAACAAACTAACACTTTTCAAACAAAGCTATCGCGAACTTTTTGAAACAAGCTTTCTTAAAATTCTCCTTTCTCACTAACAAGCAAAAACCCGAGCAAGGATTAAAACCCGAGCTCGTGGATTTCATTCCTCTAGGTCACACGGCCTAGACTCCTCTTTTAACATCCTCGACTCGACTTGTTAACCACTCTCGAGTCGAATCCCTTCTCTTTTACACATCCGAACTCGAGCTCACCTCGGCAAATCACCGATATCAGTTCGACGGGTGCAAAGTAAAACGTTTTAACATCGGGACGAGATGCGCGCACGCATCCTCGTCTCAAAAGCTTCCTTTAGCTAAGACCTTTTCGAAAATCTCCTCTTTTGAAAACATAAAAGGTCTTCCTAAACAAAGAAATGAGCTAAAATGAATGCTTAAAATGAATGTGAGTCTAGTGGGTCGAGTCGTGTCACTAATATACGAAGTGAAATGCAGGCCTCAGCCGGATACTCATCGTACTATGAATCGCATCATCACCCCTCGCTTCAAACGCCAACGCACCTCGAACATGGTTAACCTCGACCGATTGAAGACTCTCCGCCACCGTATTAGCCAATTCACCAAAGACATTGACAACTTGAAGGCCTTGCATCAGATCGAAGTTGAACGTCTAGAACGACGCGCTAAGAACAAGGCCGACAAGCATGTTTCTCTCTATACTCTCCCAGCTCCGCGTCAAAAGGGGGAGGAAGATTTTACCCACTACCTTGCTCGATGGAGAAAGCTACTTGCCCAAGTTCCAAGCCCTCCACATGAAGATGAGCTCATGGACATATTTCTCACCAGCTTGCAACCCAAATGGCAAAGGCATTTCGACTACGAAGATGCCGAAAACTTCGAAGAACTCATTGAGATCGGCATCCGAGCCCAAAACGACTTCACAAACAGTGATGATCACGCGATCCTCGTCGAATCAGTCCCGATCGTAGATTGCTCCTACTTAACCACACCCAATGATAACCAAATCAATGGCGTTTGGTTCAGTGATGATGAAGACGAAGAGTGGCCACCCACTAACAAAACGGTAGCTCTACTCTCAACTACTCCTTCCTCGAATAAAACCAAAAAGAACAAGAAAGGGAAGAAAAAGAAGGGCACGCAACCCGAGAAGAAAGACCAAAACGAGGTCTCGCACCTCACACGTTCTGGTCGTCCTTATCAGAATATCTTCACGGATGAGCATGCCCGAAAAGCAACCGCAGCCGAGAAAGGCAAGGCCATAGCCCAGGAAGATGTTCCTTCTACAAATACACCCTCCACCTCTGCAATAATTCCACCACCAAGCGAGGCAGTGGCGTAAGCAACTTCGCCGCACAAAGCCGACGTTTCCATCTGGGCCCTCTTGCGGGACTCAGCGGAACACAGGAATGCATTCATTCGCGCTCTACAAATAGCATACGCAGATTCTGAGATCTCTCCAGATCAAATGGTCAGCCACGTCACAAGGGATTGGCTACCGGGAGCTATTACCTTCTCAAATGATGATCTACCCGCGTTCGGACCCAATCACAACCTTGCTCTCTATATCAGTGTGGAGTGCATGAAGAAAACTTTACCCGTGTCCCTGGTTGACAACGGGTCCGCGGTGAACGTTCTACCTTTGGCTACCGCGCATCGCCTCGGCCTATCCGACAAAGACTTCACCCCGAGCATGGATGGAGTCAAAGCTTTCGACGGAACCCGACGTCACGTGAAAGGAACCATTTCTCTTCACATACGCAGCGGTCCCATAGAAAGAAAGGCCGAATTTCAAGTCATTGACATGACCCCTTCATACAACATACTCTTGGGGCGACCGTGGATTCGCTCCACCAAGGCCGTAACTTCTACCCTTCACCAAAAGGTTAAGATCCCCTCAACGAGGAGATCATAACCTTGAATGCCTCAAACTTCCGAGCTCTTTTCGATACACCGAAGGAGCCCAATTCTGCGGAAATTATAGTGGAACCCACAGAAGACTTATGTGGCTTCGACTTTGAAGTCGGCGCCATTGCACGCATGCCAATCAAAACCTACAAACCTTTCAAAACAAAGAACAACAACAGTCTTTGGCTCACCATGGGACTAGGCTACAAACCTAAAAACGGCGACCAAGAACAAATGGTCAAAGAGGTCCAAAGGCGAAAATCAACCCACAAGGTCACCCTACGACCTTACACTCTCGACCTAAGCGCATATTTCACCTCTGGGGGAAAGGTCGACGGAAACACCTCCCTTCGAGAAATCGTACACACATCTGAACCATGCTACTCTAGTGAAGTCGAGCCTAACACACTCAAGACTTCACCGAGCACCAAAAACGAAGAGATCGTTGCTACCATCATGCGCGACCGTCGATTCGACCCTAACCTGCTTATAGCCGACGTCGCCGACAAAACCCTCAATGGATGGTATAAAACGCTGAAATGGACCGATGCACAGGGTCACCACTTCCAGCTTATCACCGGTGAAGGACCGCTCTTCGACCATGTCACTAATCTCAAGGACAAGGACGAGAGCGATTCAAACTCAAGCGACTCAAGCAACTCAAGCAACTCAAGCAGCAGCCAAGACAACGAAGAAGAAGAAGAGATTCTTCTAACTTCTAATGCTCTTAGTGTCAGGTCAACTATCGACCCATCTATCCTAGACTCTAGCTTTAGTTTAGACTTTCTTTTTACGGAGGCTAGCTCCAAGCAATTTTCCGATTTGTCGAATAATTCTCTTCAAAATAATGAAATGAATAAATTTGCTTACGTCTTGTCTCAAGCTAAAATAAACAACAACATACAAACAATCAAAAAGCAACAAACAACAAACAACAAACAAAACACAAAATGCAAAAGACACTAACTCATGCGATGAAAATAAACAAACTAATGAATCATTAAACAAATACATTGCAAACATCATCTCTCCAAAAACACAGGACCCTATCATCGAGGAAACCATAACCATAAACGTGGGAACCCCCGAAGAACCAAGGGAACTACAATTAGGTGCCTCACTGGACGAAGAGGAGCGCACCCAATTCACACAACTCCTAAGCGAATTCAAGGACGTATTCGCTTGGTCATACAAGGATATGCCCGGAATCGAGCGAAGCATCGCCGAGCACCGCATCCCTATCAAACCCGGTTACAAACCAATCAAACAAAAGCTAAGGAGACTACGCCCCGAATGGTCCCTTATGGTAAAGGAAGAAATCGAGAAACAACTACAAGCCGTTTTCATCCAAGTCATCGAATATCCTGAATGGGTCTCAAACATGGTCCTAGTCTTGAAGAAGAATGGCAAAATTCGAGTATGCGTCGACTTTCGCGACTTGAACAAAGCCAGTCCCAAAGATGACTTCCCATTACCCCATGTGGACGTCTTGGTCGACAATACCGCCGACCACGCCCTCCTATCTTTCATGGACGGCTACTGATACACTCTATTTATATTCATTTTATGCCCCCGGTTCAGTCGCATTTAGCTACATTTACTCGTATTCATACTCAGTTTTAGGAGCTATTTGTTATGTTTCTCGATACTGCTGCATTTCATTTATATATTGCAGGTTTTGGTGGTTTTGAGCCAAAACCCGGGACAATTGGAGCATTACGAGATTCGAGCCGAAAAGACCGAGCCTAAGCGCGCACGAGAGCTCGGGACGCGAGCCAAAGACCAAAGAATAATGAAGGACCACGAGTTAATATGGTCCAAGAAGCTAAGAGTACGAATAAATCAAGCCCAAGAGCGAGTGTTGGGCCAAGGATGATTAGCACAAGAGCCGGCCCAAATAAAAGGGTCAGGCCGGCCCCAGACCGGCAGCCGGCCGGCCGGCTGCTTCACAATATTTCTCGGTTTTTGATTAAATCCGTGATTTATGTTTTGGAAGTTATATAAAGAGGCTTAGGTCGTGAATTATAAACTTATGTTTTATTTTTGTTAGTTTTAGCTTTGGTTCAAGTTTACTGCTTTCACTTTTCTCTCAAAAACATTAGTTAGATTTCAAGATTCATCGCTTTGTAACCGTCGGTACTCCGTAAGATTTCAGGTTTATTTCCTTATTTCAATTGCTTTTATCTATTCTTTGCTATGTCTTCTTTATGCTATTTCGCTTTGCCTTTAATTATGAGTAGCTAATTTCTTAATTAGGGTTAGGGGAATTTGTGACATATGATTTAGGAACATGTTTTGAGATTAAATTGGTTGAATAAATTGTGCGAGTTGATTTCTTTCTACGCGTTTTATATCAATTGAATTAGGATTATTTCGCCTGATCACCGTTTTATCCGAGTTTAATTGAACCTGAGTATATTTTGATTTAAGATCGAAAGCCGAGTTAAAACTAGACTTACGCGAGTTAGATAAGTTGAATTTAGTAAGTTGCGAGAGCCCGCTGAATTGAACTTAAGGTTAAAATTGACTTGAGAGAGCGTTTTACAAACCTAGTCATTTGCACAGTTTATCTTTTCCTTCTTATAAATTTGAGTTCCTGAATCGTTGTCATATATGAACCCGACACCCTAATCTTTCTCCATATATATTTTCATCTTGTCTTATTATCTGCTTTAGTTTAGCTTAAAACAAACCTTTTCACACCTGAGTTGAACCTGTTACTCCGACTTTAACCTGAGACTACACCGTTTCCCTGTGGATTCGATCCCTACTTGCTGCTATCTACTGTTAGTTGTCATTTGGGTTTATTTTGATTAAGGTGATACGACTTTAGCCTTATCAATTTTGGCGCCGTTGCCGGGGACACGGCTTAGCTAGTTTTAGTTTTGTTTAGTTGTTACAGGTTTTTCTCCTTTGTCTCAAGGAACTTAGTTCTTTGAGACCGTTTCTTACCGTTTTCTTGTAGTTTTGTTTATGCACAGGTCACCTACAGGTTTGATTCCATTTGAGCCTGAACCTGAGCGAGCTTTTCACAGACTACGTAAGGAAGCAAGAAAGTTACTTGATCCTGATTTCGAGGAAGCGTCGCATTCGGAGTCTAGTGCGTATGATCGTCCTACGAAGAGGACACACCTCCTATTACTCCAACTTGTTCTCCTCCACGCGTGACTATGCCTAAATTATATAGTCACTCGTTGCCGAAGCCCGAGGCGATCCCGCAAGGGTTCACAATACCAAATACGGTCCAAGGGAATTTCGAGATTCGCCCCGCCTTTCTTACTTTGGTGGAGCGCAATCAATTCGGTGGCAATCCTACGGAGGATCCCGGTAAACATATGCAGGTTTTTACGGATTACTGCTCGACGATTAAGCAGAATGGGATCACTCAAAACCAAATTAGGGAGATGCTTTTCCCTTTCTCGCTACGTGATCGCGCTCGTGAGTGGATCACTGATTTGAATAAGGAAGCCGCGGGTATTACGGATTGGCCAAGTCTAGCTCTTGCCTTCTATCGCAAGTACTATCCACCAGAGCGGACTAACCAACTCCGTAGTCAAATTCAGGGGTTTCAGCAGAGCTTTGATGAGACGTTAGCTGAGGCGTGGGACCGTTACAAACGGTTAATTCGTGAATGTCCTCATCACGGGTTCGATGGTTGGTTGGTGATAATGACCTTTTATAATGGGTTATATGCTGAGAGTCGCGCTATTCTTGACTCGGCTGCGGGAGGCCGATTTGCTAATAATACCGACGATGATAAGGCGTGGACATTGATCGAGGAGATGGCTATCCATTCATCCCAGTTTGGTAAGCCGAGGGGTAATTCACGGTCCGCACACAACGACCGTGGAAGTGAGAGTATAAGCGCGGTAATGAGTCAACTTTCTGAGCTGAATAGAAAGTTTGATGCTATGCAGGGGAGTTCGTCGAGTGCCCATGTAAATGCTGTTGCAGGGCACGATTCAGGTTATACTACGGGGTATGCTGCACCCCAGGAGCAGGTTTATGCGTATCAATCCTACAATCAAAACCTGCCGTACCAGAATCAGCCAGGTTACGATCGGTCACTGTTATCCTACCGTAACAATAATGTGCTTAACCCGACTCCCCCACCTCCACAAAATACCCCTTACCAACCTCCTTACAAAAATCAACCAACTCCCCCTAACTACCAAAAACCACCCTTCACATCACCCCCTCCTACTCAAATACCCGATCCTATGGCCGAGATGAAGGCCATGATGTTGCAGATGTCGCAGGTGACTATGGCCGTGCAAAAGTCACAAGAGATGATGATGCAACAAATGCAAAAGGATGGGCAAGCTAAGGACGCTGCAATTAAGCTGTTGGAGAATCAAGTGGCTCAATTAGCCGCTTCGCAAGCGTCAAGGCAACCGGGTACACTTCCGCCTCAAGGAAACCCTCCTAAAGCTCCACACGACACGGCGTGTGCAATTACATTGAGAAGTGGGTCCATGTATGGAGACCCCGTGAATTTGGAGGAAGAAGAGAAGGATGAGGGTCAAAACACGTTAAATCCGTGTTCACAGAGGTCACAAATGGCCGACCGGCGTGGCCGTCCAACCTACCGGACTCAGAAATGCGGGGAAGAATGATTCGGGTATAAAATTTGGTGATTCTAGTTCCACTCCAACGCCCCCAGTTCAGATTAAGCTGCCATTTCCTGGTCGTCAAAGAGGTGCAGAGCCCGAGGCTAAGTTCAGGAAGTTCGTCGACGTCATCAAGGCCCTTCAGGTAAATGTTCCTTTTATTGACCTTGTGACTCAAATTCCTGCGTACGCTAAGTTTTTGAAAGATGTTTTAGCTCGTAAGCGTACGTTAGACGACGTGTCAACCGTGGCCTTTGTGGGGGAAGCTAGTACTAGACTGCAGGGTAGTAAGCCCCTTAAGCTTAGCGATCCAGGTACATTCTCTATTCCGTGCTATATTGGTAGGTTTCAGGTTAGGAATGCTTTATGTGACCTTGGAGCTAGTGTGAGTGTCCTCCCCTACCCCTTGTATCAAAAGATGAGCTTGTCAGCTTTAGAACCCACTAGCATTACCCTGCAAATGGCTGACCGCTCAGTTAAGCGCCCCTTGGGAATCCTACACGATGTCCCAGTACAGGTTGGAAAGTTCTTTATCCCTGTCGACTTCGTAGTGGTAGATATGCCCGAGGATGCCCACATTCCTATCATTTTAGGAAGACCCTTCTTGCACACTGCTGGTGCAGTTATTGATGTGGGTAGTAGGACGATAGCCTTTAAGGTGGGGGGTGCGAAGCTCACGTTTACTCATTCTGACACCCCGCGGTCCCCTATGCGTCTCGAGTCAGTTTGTTCTATTGACTCTGTACCTCCGTCTCACACTACTGGAGACACTTTGGAGGTTTTGCATGTCTCTTCGCTTTTTGCAGGTTCTTCACAGGATAGCTGCAAGGATGGTTTGGGGGAGAGAAAGCTGCTGGAGACTGACGTCAACGACGCGGGTGATGGTGATAGAGGGCCTACAGTTGAGCCATTTCGTGATCGAGGCCCTACGCTGATGGACTATGCTGCATTGCCTCGAGCTGAAGGAGTGCTTTGGCGAACGGAAGCTGACATTTCGCCGAGTGAAGCTGTCGCGAATGGCCAACGACCTTGGCCTGCGTATACTTGATGATTGTGGAGCTGTGAAGAGTCGTGCGGGACTATAAACCAGCGCTTTCCGGGAGGCAACCCGATGACGTTGTAATTTGGTGTACTTTGCTTTGGTTTGGTTTGTTTTTGACTTTGACATTTTTAGTTTGCTTTTATGAGCGCGTGAGGATGAGGGATTTATTATTGATTTAGCATGCAGGTACTTGAGGACTCTTCGTCCTTAGTATTTATGAGAACAGGCCTCGACATGGCCTTGCTCGGCCCCCTCTGCTGAAGGGCCTCACCTTCTCTCGCGTGCTACTCCGAAGTACTTTACAGCTGGACTGATTTGGATGCAAATTCGTGGACTAGTAGCCGCACTCCATGCTTCGACTTCGGTTTGGGGGAGCTCCTACTCTACATTGTGAGCACTCTTTACCCCATTTTTCCTCGTTTTCTCGTTTTACTTTCCTTCCCTCTTATGATTTATGTCCTCCTCTGCTTTTGTGGTTGTGCTGTTTTCCACATTGAGGACAATGTGTGATTTGGTTTGGGGGAGGGAAACACTTTCGCGTTCATTAGTTCATTTGCATTTTCATTTCGTGTGCATTTATTTTAAAAAAACCCAAAAAAAATTGAAAAATTCAAAAAATTACAAAAATACGAGTCTTTTTGGTCTGCTTTGTCCTGCTTTGTCTAGTTTGGAGAATTGATTTGTACACTTACTTTGATCTTTAGTATCTTTGAGTCGACTTCCTATTGTCGTAGCTTGCACGATTGGTTTGTTTCCTGTTAATAGATTGCGAGCCTCAGCACTAACCCACTTGTATCTCGCTAATTCTTTTACGCTTTTAAACATGTTTACTTTCGACTTTGACATTCGAGCTTGGCATTGGTTTGTGGAATGTTGGTATGTTGGTTTGTGGTTTGTTTGGAAAGATATATATATGTTGGAGCAATGCTTCGATGCTCTCGGAGGGGACTCATTGACTTGAGTAACCACAGTGGCCATGAATTTGGCTGCGACCGAGAGTATGAGCAATAATGTAACCCTTAAGGAAATATGTGTACCCGAGCGCGATTTTTACCGAGTGAACGTCAAGCTAAACGGTACTACATACGAGGGATGTTCCACATTTGAGAAAAGAAAAGAAAAAAAGATTATACAGAAAAGAAAAAAAGAAAATGGTAATGATTTGGTTAGATTGGTTGATGGAAAGTGGTTTGTACGGTTGGCCTCGCTTGAATTGATTTGTCGTTAGTTTTACTTTTGCGTAAGCGTTAGAGGCTAGTAATATATTGTGGCGTGAACGGTTGAGACTTGTGCTCTATTTTTGGTGAAATAGGCTTTGGTTGTATTGTTTATGTGCATAGGTCGTCCACTTTGAGATACTAGCGTGATTAGTTCCTGTCACTTTGATTTTCTCCGACGCTGTTTGCTTGAGGACAAGCAAAGGTTTGGTTTGGGGGAGTTTGATACACTCTATTTATATTCATTTTATGCCCCCGGTTCAGTCGCATTTAGCTACATTTACTCGTATTCATACCCAGTTTTAGGAGCTATTTGTTATGTTTCTCGATACTGCTGCATTTCATTTATATATTGCAGGTTTTGGTGGTTTTGAGCCAAAACCCGGGACAATTGGAGCATTACGAGATTCGAAATAAAAGCCCGAGCCTAAGCGCGCACGAGAGCTCGGGACGCGAGCCAAAGACCAAAGAATAATGAAGGACCACGAGTTAATATGGTCCAAGAAGCTAAGAGTACGAATAAATCAAGCCCAAGAGCGAGTGTTGGGCCAAGGATGATTAGCACAAGAGCCGGCCCAAATAAAAGGGTCACGCCGCTTCAGACCAAGACTACTACGGCTGCTTCACAATATTTCTCGGTTTTTGATTAAATCCGTGATTTATGTTTTGGAAGTTATATAAAGAGGCTTAGGTCGTGAATTATAAACTTATGTTTTATTTTTGTTAGTTTTAGCTTTGGTTCAAGTTTACTGCTTTCACTTTTCTCTCAAAAACATTAGTTAGATTTCAACATTAGTTAGATTTCAAAATTTTATAAAAATGAACACTTATACTTTTCCCGTCTCTGAAATTCGGGTCAGCAATTTCAAACACGCAAATCAAAGTCAAGCCACTTTATTTTTTTTTCATAATTCACGTGAACAACACTTACACATCAAGAAATATAATCATTTTTATTATTTTTAATAAAACATATTATATTAATATATAATTACTATTCCTTTTCTATTAAACTAGCTTTTCTAAAAATGTCGAAATTTCAAGTCACACCTATTTTAAATCAATTAAATTTTTGACGTCTAAATATGAATATTTAAATCTATAATATTCACCCAAAAAAAAAAAAAAATATTTCGACCTAGTAAAATTTTATTCAAAATTTCGAGGATTAAGATCCGATTTTTATATTTAGTACCTTTTGAAAATTAGTTTTATTTTTATTTCCGATTTTATTTCAAAACACTATTTTAAGATCATATTTTTTATTTCGAGACCTTTCGCGATCGCGCAAATCGAAAATTTCGAGAAATGAAAATCGAGCCCGAAAATTTGACTTTTGACTTTTGGACACCAAAATCAAATTTTATCCTCTTCCATTTTCCTTACACATTACTTACAGCTTTATATTTATTATCATCATTTTTATTTTCTTTTATATTTAAATTTAAAGTTTAATACATAATAATAATACATACAAAATACGATACTACTACTTTTATACTACCATTTTCATTTCCGTCACTTTTAAATATTTTCTTCAATAGTAAATAAAATATTTTAGTCTTAGAATTCAAAAGTAGTAATATTTCGAAAAATCATCAAACGCGCACACATTAACTTTTATCGCTTTTGACGCCCGACTTTTTAAACCCGATTTATTTCGTAAAAACTTTTTAAAAATATCTAGGGGACAATTACTACCCCAAATAGTAATGGGGACTTATTTGGGTGATGATGTTGATGATGATGCTTAGTTTATTTTAATTAAACTTTAAATAAAATAAAACAAAACCTAACACTTAACACCTAAAGTTTTACTAACTTATCTTCTAAGTTTTCCAAGTAGCAAAATCACTTTCTATTCTCTTCATTTGACCGTGGCTACTACCTCCATATACTCCCATTTGTTTTCTCTCATTTTCTTCCAAAATCACTTAATTAAAAACATTAATATTATTTCTAATAAATCCTTAGTAATTCTAGTTATATTAGGGGGTCTCTTAGGAGCTAACTACTTGGATTATTTGGGTGAATAACTTGGGTAATATGGGTGAAGAAAATCCGATCTAAAATTTATTTTAGATCCCCGACGATTAACATCCTAATTAAGGTGACTAGCTATATCTTATATTAACCTCCTTTAAAATTAATTTGATTTTTATTATAAGTTTTATGAGTATGATTTTTATGTTAAATATGTTAAACATCACTTGTATGCACATGTATGATTATGTGTTGTATAATAAAATAATAATAAATAAGTAATATAGAAAATAGTTAAGTTGTAGTATTATGTTCATATGTTTAGTTTAATTATTTTTGAGCATTTTTAATTATGATTCTTATGATTTCTATGTTTAGTTATGTTTTATTTAAGTAGTAATCATATATAAAAATTATGTGAAATATTAACAATGAGTTTAAAGTGATTAAAAATCAAAAATAAAAATTGTATGTTCATGTTAAAACCACTCGGCTTTTCCCATTTTTTTTTAATATATTTTCACTTTTAATTTTTGTAAATAATATGTATTGTTAAGTTAGTATAAAATAGATGTTCCTATGAAAAAAAAAAACTAAATTAGGAAAACAAATTATAAATTATTAAAATCAAAATTTGTGTTCTTAAGCTTTAATATGATCTTCATGTGTGTTCTTGATATATTCATGTTGATGTTCATCTTTTTACTCATTTTGATCTTATTTTAATTTATGTTTGTTAATAATTTGTGTTTATGTTTAGTTATTGTTTATATATATTGTTAGTATCATGTATTAAATCAACTTAAACATTATAAATCATTTAGATTAAAAAGTTAGAAAATTAAAGTGTTGAAAAACACTATTCATAATTATAAATGACATTTTTAGTAAATTTCATTTTAGTTTAAATCGTTTTAGTATAATTAGGATAATTAAAATATAAAGACTTTAAGCTAAAAACCGATAAAATCGAAAAATGAAATTTTAGGAACACCTAAGCTTGCTCACGGCATCCTTCTTATTTTTGGGTTAAAATTTGTTTTTATCATTTTTAGTTTATTGTTAAAATAATTTAATTATTAGTTAATAAGTTAGAATTAAGAAATTAAAAGAAATAAGTCAATTTTATGCATATACAATATCACACGGTGTAACACCCCGTGTTTTTATAGCAAAATATTATGAAAGAATTTAATTCCTTAAATTAAATTCATCCTTTTTCCTTATCATAAAAATGCGACTGAATTTTTTTCGCTAAACATGTAACACACCATGCCAAGTTAAGCCCATTATAATTGCGCAAATCATTAATTAAACAATCTCGCCCAATATTTTTTCTAACACAATGCGCTACAACTTTTATCGTACATAAACTAAAACCATTTTGAATTACATTGAATTTGAACTTTATTTTTACATATTCAAACTCGATAAATCAAATGATGAATCCTCGACAAATTTCTCAACGACAAATTCCGGCACGCAAATCAAGGTCAATGTTGACCCAAAATGCCGAGCCACCTTAAGGTGATTTAATCACCTAATCTTTTTCAAATCTACTTACTCTTAATCTAAATCTAACAAAGGTTAGTTAAGGCTTAACCATTTTGATTATTACTAACAAAACATATTATAATATTATCAAATTACTATTCCTTTTTTATTTAACTAACACTGTAGCTAAAACTCGAAATAATGACTTGCACTAAGTCCAAACTGATAAACTTTTTGACGTTTGAGTATAATGATTTAAATCGATAACATTCAACGAAAAAAATTTATATTTCGATCAAATAAAATTTTATTTCAAAGTTACGAGGAGCTAGTACCCAATTTTTGTTTTGATTTCATTTTGAGTTTTATTTTCATTTTTATTTTCGATCTTACTTCAAAACATTATTTTAAGACTATATTTTTATTTCGAGACTTTTCGCGTGCGCGTAAATCGAAAATTTCAAAAACGAAAATCGAGGCACACATGACCAAGGATGGCCGGCCTTGTTGAGTTTCCTAGCTCCATGTGATTTTCTTCTACTACATTAGTCAAGCCACCCTAATGTTTTTACTACCTTGTCAAGTCTCTTAGCCACCCTAAATTCATTCATCATCCTATGTTTGACTGAAATGACATGCTTTATAGAACTTGAACTACACTTACATTCACACATAACCTTACTTAAACATACTTTACACAACTTGATAAACTCTTGCTTTCACACATACTACATAATGCAAAGACACTACAACTACATTACTACTACACTTATACATACAACACACACACAAACACCAAACATGCTCTAGTCTTCTTTTCTCTTCCTACTTGTCTACACTTTACTAACAAGTCCTTTCACTTCAAGCCACCCTAAGCCTCCTTGCCACCCTACATTATACATCATCATCACACTTAGCTTTTAATTTAAATGATAATAAAATCAAACCTCAAATGCATTCACACATAATTACATAATACAAATTAAAACACAACAACTACTACTACTACTACTACTACTATCATACGGTCCATACACAACAACAACATCAAACTTTCTTTTTCTCTAAGTCTTCCATTTTTCTCTCTAAATAAAATACCCTCAAGGACACAAGTAAGCAAAGTTCATCTTCAACCTCAAGATCTTCATCTTCTTCCTCTAGCTTTTCTCCTTTAAACTTTTATTTTTTGTTTTAAATACACTAGAACACTTGTGTTAATTCTCCACTAATTAGTTTAGCAATCACCTCCTCTTTTAAACTCATAAATGAGCATGAGAATAAATCAAAGTAATGAAAAATTTAAAACATTACCTAAACCTAAAAAACTACTCTTACACTTTAAACTCTTAGTTAGCTAGTTTAGTTTTAATAAATTTCCTAACTTGCTTATTTCATTTTTATGTACCATCCTAACCAAAGACGAGGAGCAAGGTGGAGGTGTCGACTTGAGCATATTCGACAACATTATCGATCCCGATAATTGCTAAGCATTCCTTTCACTAACCAAATAAGGTGCTTCCCGCACACTTATGTGATAAGCGCCTCGAAATTGATTATATGTTATTGTTTTGATGCATGCATGATTTATTTTTATCACCTAGTGTTTCACATGTTAAATTAGGAGACAAAAAAATCGAAAAATAACATTAGAGTAACATTAACACACTACACGACATATCCCTTATTTTTGGTCTAATTTTTCGTTTTAATTTTTGTAAATTGCATGCTTAAAATACTTATAATAAAATGAACATGAAAATATAATTAGTTTATGTTTTGGATTAAAAATGAATTTGTTATGAAATTTACATGTTTTAAAGTGTTTGTGTTCTTGATGTATTGTTATTGTTTTTGATATGAAATGATTTTTACTTTTGTGTGTTAATGTTTTGCATATGATTTCCACCTTAGTTAAATACATAAATAATTTAAGATAAATTAGTTGTTGAATTAGAGGTATACAAATCAAAAATAAAATATTAAACATATATATACATTCACACGGCATTTCTAAGTAAAATGGACCAAATTTTAGTTTTGATTTTTCTAAATAACATATTATGATTAGTTTAGTTAAAATGGACTTGTAGAAAACATTTGAGAAAATTATATAAACATATGAAAATTTGACTAATTAATAATCATAGGAAAAATATTAGTATTCTTCACATATTCAAGTGTCCTTCATTTCAATGACTAGTTTGATCCAAAATAATTAAAAGTTTATTTTATTTTTAGTTTAAAGTCATTAATGAAAAATTACAATAATAGTCATGTAAATTAAATAGACTAAATCATCCAAATATAAAAGTTAGAAATTTAAAGTGAGTAAATAACACTATTCATAAATAAAAATAAAATGTTAGTGATAATGTTAAACTAGTTAAATCACTTTAGTATAATTTAAAGAATTAGTATATAAAGAAAACGTTAAGTCAGAACCGATAAATTAGAAAACGAAAATAAAATACTACAAGGGTATAAGGCCACGGTTTTGGTGTATATTTTAGACCTAAAATGAACTTGTCACTTTATATTTTTATCACTTAAGTAAATTTATTGGTTAAAGTAATGAATTATTAATAAAATAAAATAAAAAGAAATAAATAGCTAATATAAAAGGGGGCTACGGTATTTCCCTATTTTTTTTGGGTCAAATTTTTGGTCAAAATGAATTTATCACTTAGTCACTAAATTTGATTTGTAATTAGGATTATATTAGATTGTTTAATGAACCGTTAATAAAAAGAATCAACTAAACCGATAAAAATAAACGTTACACGTATTAAAAAAATGAATAATGTCGAGTGTTACTCCCTTTGCTTAAATGTGGATGTGGATATATGGACTACTTAAAATGAACTACGACAACCTCGCTAAAATTTGAAACCGCTTAAATTTTAGTTAAGTATACGACTAAATCTAACCGAGTTTTTACTTTTGAAATATTATCCAAAATCACTAAATATAAAATGAACTTAACAACTTGATATTAGAATTCTATACTTAGAAAATAAATTGGTTTTGTACTTAAATAAAATATCCTAAAGTATAAAAATACTAAGTATAAAAATACGAATAAAATACGAAGTATAAAAATATACATACGTATAAAAATACGTACAAATACGAAATACGAATGCGTACAAAAATACGAGGAATAGTAAATACGAGGAATAGTAAATACGATGAATAGTAAATACGATGAATAGTAAATACTGTGAATAGTAAATACGGTGAATAGTAAACTAATGAATAGTGGAAAATATTTAAAAATTTACAAACGGACTCAAAATAAATATTTAAGCTTTTCTATGTATTCTGTTTTACCTGAACAACTGCTATTACTAAAATTTCATTATATAAAGTTCGACGATACTAATTATTATGAAATCACCTGAGTAATATACGAATGAGAAGACGATAAAGAATGTAAGTATAAAATACTCGGGTGTCTGCGATGTTAATCGCTATAGGGTCAGGGTTAGTAAGGTAGCCGCATATGGGGACACTTGGCACCCTATGAATTGCCAGTGGTAATCTAATGACTCTCTTAGTCGTTATTTAACGTGACTTTCGCCCTATGAATCGATTCGTTCACGGGCCCATATGAGGTAATTGGAAAATGACCATTCCCATCCGGGGAATCTGTCGTAGTGTAATAGTCGCACCAATAGGGTGGTGTATGCATGCAAAAGACAAGGGACTGATCCTCCTTATTACCTGCTTGATATCTTTAGCTTGAATGACTTGACCGTTGAATGTTTCCGGCCCTTCAGCTTCTGCGCGGACGCTTATTAGGTCCGCATGTTTCCATCCTTACTGGTTTGTTGGCTTATAGTGGATTCCATCTTAGATTATCCATGTTGCGTTGGATGTTAGGTAGCTGTGACGTATGCTACTTAGTGTTTGATCTGATGTACGAGTCTGAGTAACTAGTGCACTTTGATGGCGAATCATATGGGTGATATACCATGAGGGTACACAAGCCGCTCTGTAGTCAAGACTCGCGAGTATATGTTACTATTTGCATAATTGAAAAGGGTCGACTACCCCGAATATGAATGAAGTGATAATGATTTATTGAGCAAGATTGGTTATAAGTGTTGTGTGACATATTGTTTGATTTACACTCATGTTTGAATCATCTTGATTTCTTTATGTGCTTTACCTGTCTACCTGCTAATTGTTTTACTTATTTATTATTCATTATTTATACTGCATATTGCTTTAGAATTGCATGTGTCGAAAGAGTGTGCGGGAAAATGATGAGAGTTTAATGCAGGTACCCCGAGACCAACGCTATTGAATGCTGGGGAGAGTTTACCTTATTTATTTTGTATGCTTTTGAGCGAATTTGTAATCTAAATACTCTGTTCTATCTCTAAACTCGTATTAAGTATACTAAGTTGTAAGACGATGACAGCTGGTTTTTAATATACGTACTTAATTAATATTTCCGCCTTAGTTTAATTAAGTCACGAAAAACCGGGTTGTTACACACGGCATTTTCATTTTAAATTGACTAAATTTGATCAAAATGAAATTATCACTAAGTCACTAAAGTTAAATAGTAATTAGAATTGAATTTTTGTATAAATCGATTTAGTTAGAAATGAAATATTATAAACCGATAAAAATATGTAACCGTTATAAAAATGAACTAAAACGTGTGCTACTGCCTTTGTAAATATTGGACTGTTGAACTTGGACGTACGGACTAAAATGAATTCCACGATACTATTGTTTTAAAATGAAAACCGCTAAATTTAGTTAATAGACGACTAAATTCAACTAAGTCTCATTTTAAAATGAATATCATTTTCACTTTTTACAAATCGAACTTAACGTTTTTAAAACTAGACTTTTAAAATATTTCCAGAAATCACTAAGTACAAAACGAACTTAACGACTTTGAAACTAGAATTTATACTTAGGAAATAAAAAGATTTAGTATAAATACACAAAATATCTTAAGTATAAATACCTAAAATATCCTAAGTATAAATACCTAAAATATCTTAAGTATAAAAATACGTATAAAATACGAAGTATAAAAATACGAATACGTATAAAAATACGTATAAAATACGATGAATAGTGACCGATGAATAGTGTCAAGTGAATAGTGATTTATGAATAGTAAAAAGTGAATAGTGTTTTATGAATAGTAAAAATTTACGAAACTTGTAAAACAAGTTACGTCTCAAATTCAAAGATAATTCATATCTCAAATTTTGAAATATTGAAAATGATTGAAAATTTACTAAGTATAGAAAATTGAAAATGAATAAGTAAATAACTTAAAGTGTTTGAAAAACACTTAAATAAAATTTGACATATTAATAAACATATTAAATTAGAAACTTAAAAACGTGAATAATTAACAACACTTCAACTAATAAACGAACGTGTTATGTGATCATATCCAACCGAATAAAATACTTAAACGTTTGACGCTGAGACTAGGAGAGTCTAGTAACATGTGATATGTAATATCAAATAAATAATAAATCATGAGTAAGTTAAATAAAAGGTCAAACGCTTGAGCATCGGATATGAAAACGTCAATCGTGAGTGAAGTGGGGTTAAGATAGTCTTGTAGCAGTCGCCATTGCCGTACAAGATAATGAATATGCCAAGGCTTTTGTCTCAGGCTTTAGGAAATAGTCGTTTTATCCAGAGTTAAGGTGCTCTATGATTAGCATAGCTCATTCTTAAAGTGGATATTAGTGTATGCATACTAGACTAGGGTTTTATTCCCCTATTTCGCTAAAGTTAACAGGGCACCCGTGACTTGTGGATTCAGGTCGATTATAGCGGTTCTGTCTCCTTGCCGTGTTTCGTTGTTCGTGGGCGCGACACTTGCATTCGTTCTTACCACATGTACAGATCACTTGACGAGATTGTATCTGAAGTTCGAATCATTTCGAACACTAGAAGATGAGATGCAAGTACTATAGTATTCGGTGTGGTTTACGAGTCGAGTAAGCTGCTGCACTATGGTAGTGAGATGCAAGCGACTAGAGTACAATAGCCTACTCAGTGGTCAGGCTAGTAAGCAGTATGTGTTGTCTGTTATATGATTAAATGAGAATGAGTGTGTACCATCTTCGAAAACTAAAGACCACAACTTTCTGAATTGAATCGAGTCTGCATGAGGAGAATGATACGATATGTATGTTTGATTGCGATCCGATATCGCCTTGTAATGTTATTGAATTATTGTGATACTAATGCTATGCTATTATATGCTATTTGCCTTCATAATTAAATATCATGCTTATATGATTTATCGCTTTAAACCGCATGCTTATTATGACTTATATGTCTTTATATGCTATATGTAATAAGCATGTTTTTGTTTTTATCATAATGTTATGTTTATAAAGCGATAATATTAAACCAAAGTAATTGAAATCGAGGGTAAGTATGAGCATAGCTAGTCACTGTCCGCTCAGCGGGCATTCCCCCCATCAGTTTATTGTGCAGGATGATCGTGGACCGGGAACTGGATTTTGGACGGGCCACGCTACATGTTATGATTTACCTTTAGTCGTATTTTGAGAGATTTGTAATATATAACACTTTACTCTTTGAAATTACCGTATTTAGAGTTGTTTCATTCAACTCTTGAACGTTGTTGTAACTTTTGGGTTTATGTATAATTAATGACGCTGGTTTAAGACTTAATTAATTTCCGCCTTAGTAATTAAAGTCGACTAAAAACCAGGTTATTCTGATTAATTATCGAGTGACTCGTGACCGTAACATGAATTGCCTAATGCGATTTATGCTTACCTAACGAGAGACACCTGGGCGATACAAACATATTAATATGTTAAACCGCAAGACTACTAGGATCAAATAATAAATTAGATTTTTCTTTTATTTTAGATCACTTAAATAATAACTTTAAATCGCTTTAAAGTGTGAGGATGGGTAGAAGCCATAGGGACCGACCATAGGCTAAGGACTTTTAAATAAACGAACTACTACTCTCAAAATAAAATACACTAACTATCGTATGCTTGCTACTTGCTGATGTGACTAACTAAAACTAACAACTATCCTCGGATATAAAATCTAAGTAATAATTTTAATTCTCGAAGAACGAAGCCATTAATCGAATACAAGACGACAAGACCTCAAACGCAACAAATGGACGCATCAAGAACCTTACTACTGATGAGACGTTCAAGATCTCGAAGATTTCTATCGCAGAAAGGATTTCTACAACTTCATCTAATTATCCTCTTTAACTAAAAATTTTATTGCGTTCTCTTTTAAAAATTTTAACCACTTCAACCTTTTTCTTTTAACTTTCTAATTTCCTAAATCTAAAATTTCTAATAACTAGTCCTCAAATGAATTTTCATTCTTATTCCTTAATCTCTCGAAATGAATTCACTTTTGCTTTTTAATATCGCAAGCTCCTTTTAATTCATTCTCATTAACCATAGAACTTTATTTCTTTTTAATCTCCAAAACTTACTACCTCTTTCAAAATTTATAATTATTCTTAAATTTATAGTTTCTAATTATCTTCTAAAATTTACTTTCATGTTTCCCTTTGAAAATTTCTCCGAAATCTTATTCAATTAATTCTTAAAAATTTATTTCGTATTTTAAATACCTTTGAAATTACTATGTTTTAAATTGTATATTCGTTACCTCATTTACAACCGAAGTTAATTATTTTCAAAATTTTAAACTTATCAATACCTATTTCCGAATTCTTAACCTTTAAAATGAATCTTTAGCTTTTCTCTTGAATTTGATAAATATGTTTAAAATTTTCTTAAGGGGGTAGGACAAAATATTATGGTTTACAATCATTAATTAAAGTTATTTAAAATCATTATTTTAGCCAACTTGAAACTATATATTTGATTTCAAATAAAATTATAATTTGTTTTATTTTTAAAACCCTTATAATTTTAATTTAAAATAATTCCGTACAAAACTTCTAGGCCCCACCTTTTTGAAAATCCCTTTGAAGTCGATTTTGGAAAATAACAATCTAGCAACATTTCTATATTAATTCAAAATGTTCTATTTATAAATATAAAATGTGTATATCCTTAAATTCTTCTCGCTCTATCTAACATCTTTATAATAAAGCAAATATTCACACATTTTGAAAAGTCTTATTCTACCAAAATAAAATGTCATTATCAAAACTTGGATAATCTTGACATTCTCTCTAATTGCCTTGCCTAACCTCGAGCAGTGATCCACTCTATTCAAGTTTTGGGACGAAACTTTTCTTAAGGGGGTAGGTTTGTAACACCCCGTGTTATTTTAACACAATATGATAAAAGAATTTAATTCCTCAAATTAAATTCATCCTTTTTCCATATAATAAAAATACGTCTGAATTTTTTTTTTTTTTTCACCAAATAATAATAAATTTTCCTAAGTACAAATTTAAAAATTTTGAAGAATAAAGTTTGTCCTATTATCTTCAGAATTGAAAAAGAAACACATTTCAAAATTTTATAAAAATGAACACTTATACTTTTCCCGTCTCTGAAATTCGGGTCAGCAATTTCAAACACGCAAATCAAAGTCAAGCCACTTTATTTTTTTTTCATAATTCACGTGAACAACACTTACACATCAAGAAATATAATCATTTTTATTATTTTTAATAAAACATATTATATTAATATATAATTACTATTCCTTTTCTATTAAACTAGCTTTTCTAAAAATGTCAAAATTTCAAGTCACACCTATTTTAAATCAATTAAATTTTTGACGTCTAAATATGAATCTTTAAATCTATAATATTCACCCAAAAAAAAAAAAAAAAATATTTCGACCTAGTAAAATTTTATTCAAAATTTCGAGGATTAAGATCCGATTTTTATATTTAGTACCTTTTGAAAATTAGTTTTATTTTTATTTCCGATTTTATTTCAAAACACTATTTTAAGATCATATTTTTTATTTCGAGACCTTTCGCGATCGCGCAAATCGAAAATTTCGAGAAATGAAAATCGAGCCCGAAAATTTGACTTTTGACTTTTGGACACCAAAATCAAATTTTATCCTCTTCCATTTTCCTTACACATTACTTACACCTTTATATTTATCATCATCATTTTTATTTTCTTTTATATTTAAATTTAAAGTTTAATACATAATAATAATACATACAAAATACGATACTACTACTTTAATACTACCATTTTCATTTCCGTCACTTTTAAATATTTTCTTCAATAGTAAATAAAATATTTTAGTCTTAGAATTCAAAAGTAGTAATATTTCGAAAAATCATCAAACGCGCACACATTAACTTTTATCGCTTTTGACGCCCGACTTTTTAAACCCGATTTATTTCGTAAAAACTTTTTAAAAATATCTAGGGGACAATTACTACCCCAAATAGTAATGGGGACTTATTTGGGTGATGATGTTGATGATGATGCGTAGTTTATTTTAATTAAACTTTAAATAAAATAAAACAAAACCTAACACTTAACACCTAAAGTTTTACTAACTTATCTTCTAAGTTTTCCAAGTAGCAAAATCACCTTCTATTCTCTTCATTTGACCGTGGCTACTACCTCCATATACTCCCATTTGTTTTCTCTCATTTTCTTCCAAAATCACTTAAATAAAAACATTAATATTATTTCTAATAAATCCTTAGTAATTCTAGTTATATTAGGGGGTCTTTTAGGAGCTAACTACTTGGATTATTTGGGTGAATAACTTGGGTAATATGGGTGAAGAAAATCCGATCTAAAATTTATTTTAGATCCCCGACGATTAACATCCTAATTAAGGTGACTAGCTATATCTTATATTAACCTCCTTTAAAATTAATTTGATTTTTATTATAAGTTTTATGAGTATGATTTTTATGTTAAATATGTTAAACATCACTTGTATGCACATGTATGATTATGTGTTGTATAATAAAATGATAATAAATAAGTAATATAGAAAATAGTTAAGTTGTAGTATTATGTTCATATGTTTAGTTTAATTATTTTTGAGCATTTTTAATTATGATTCTTATGATTTCTATGTTTAGTTATGTTTTATTTAAGTAGTAATCATATATAAAAATTATGTGAAATATTAACAATGAGTTTAAAGTGATTAAAAATCAAAAATAAAAATTGTATGTTCATGTTAAAACCACTCGGCTTTTCCCATTTTTTTTAATATATTTTCACTTTTAATTTTTGTAAATAATATGTATTGTTAAGTTAGTATAAAATAGATGTTCCTATGAAAAAAAAACTAAATTAGGAAAACAAATTATAAATTATTAAAATCAAAATTTGTGTTCTTGAGCTTTAATATGATCTTCATGTGTGTTCTTGATATATTCATGTTGATGTTCATCTTTTTACTCATTTTGATCTTATTTTAATTTATGTTTGTTAATAATTTGTGTTTATGTTTAGTTATTGTTTATATATATTGTTAGTATCATGTATTAAATCAACTTAAACATTATAAATCATTTAGATTAAAAAGTTAGAAAATTAAAGTGTTGAAAAACACTATTCATAATTATAAATGACATTTTTAGTAAATTTCATTTTAGTTTAAATCGTTTTAGTATAATTAGGATAATTAAAATATAAAGACTTTAAGCTAAAAACCGATAAAATCGAAAAATGAAATTTTAGGAACACCTAAGCTTGCTCACGGCATCCTTCTTATTTTTGGGTTAAAATTTGTTTTTATCATTTTTAGTTTATTGTTAAAATAATTTAATTATTAGTTAATAAGTTAGAATTAAGAAATTAAAAGAAATAAGTCAATTTTATGCATATACAATATCACACGGCATTTTCATTTTAAATTGACTAAATTTGATCAAAATGAAATTATCACTAAGTCACTAAAGTTAAATAGTAATTAGAATTGAATTTTTGTATAAATCGATTTAGTTAGAAATGAAATATTATAAACCGATAAAAATATATAACCGTTATAAAAATGAACTAAAACGTGTGCTACTGCCTTTGCAAATATTGGACTGTTGAACTTGGACGTACGGACTAAAATGAATTCCACGATACTATTGTTTTAAAATGAAAACCGCTAAATTTAGTTAATAGACGACTAAATTCAACTAAGTCTCATTTTATAATGAATATCATTTTCACTTTTTACAAATCGAACTTAACGTTTTTAAAACTAGACTTTTAAAATATTTCCAGAAATCACTAAGTACAAAACGAACTTAACGACTTTGAAACTAGAATTTATACTTAGGAAATAAAAAGATTTAGTACAAATACACAAAATATCTTAAGTATAAATACCTAAAATATCCTAAGTATAAATACCTAAAATATCTTAAGTATAAAAATACGTATAAAATACGAAGTATAAAAATACGAATACGTATAAAAATACGTATAAAATACGAAGTATAAAAATACGAATACGTATAAAAATACGTATAAAATACGATGAATAGTGACCGATGAATAGTGTCAAGTGAATAGTGATTTATGAATAGTAAAAAGTGAATAGTGTTTTATGAATAGTAAAAATTTACGAAACTTGTAAAATAAGTTACGTCTCAAATTCAAAGATAATTCATATCTCAAATTTTGAAATATTGAAAATGATTGAAAATTTACTAAGTATAGAAAATTGAAAATAAATAAGTAAATAACTTAAAGTGTTTGAAAAACACTTAAATAAAATTTGACATATTAATAAACATATTAAATTAGAAACTTAAAAACGTGAATAATTAACAACACTTCAAATAATAAACGAACGTGTTATGTGATCATATCCAACCGAATAAAATACTTAAACGTTTGACGCTGAGACTTGGAGAGTCTAGTAACATGTGATATGTAATATCAAATAAATAATAAATCATGAGTAAGTTAAATAAAAGGTCAAACGCTTGAGCCTCGGATATGAAAACGTCAATCGTGAGTGAAGTGGGGTTAAGATAGTCTTGTAGCGGTCGCCATTGCCGTACAAGATAATGAATATGCCAAGGCTTTTGTCTCAGGCTTTAGGAAATAGTCGTTTTATCCAGAGTTAAGGTGCTCTATGATTAGCATAGCCCATTCTTAAAGTGGATATTAGTGTATGCATACTAGACTAGGGTTTTATTCCCCTATTTCGCTAAAGTTAACAGGGCACCCGTGACTTGTGGATTCAGGTCGATTATAGCGGTTCTGTCTCCTTGCCGTGTTTCGTTCTTAGTGGGCGCGACACTTGCATTCGTTCTTACCACATGTACAGATCACTTGACGAGATTGTATCTGAAGTTCGAATCATTTCGAACACTAGAAGATGAGATGCAAGTACTATAGTATTCGGCGTGGTTTACGAGTCGAGTAAGCTGCTGCACTATGGTAGTGAGATGCAAGCGACTAGAGTACAATAGCCTACTCGATTGGTCGTGCTCGTAGCGGTGTGTTATGCATTATATGATTAAATGAGAATGAGTGTGTACCATCTTCAAAACTAAAGACCACAACTTTACGAATTGAATCAGTCCATGAGGAGAATGATACGATATGTATGTTTGATTGCGATCCGATATCGCCTTGTAATGTTATTGAATTATTGTGATACTATTGCTATGCTATTATATGCTATTTGCCTTCATAATTGAATATCATGCTTATATGATTTATCGCTTTAAACCGCATGCTTATTATGACTTATATGTCTTTATATGCTATATGTAATAAGCATGTTTATGTTTTTATCATAATGTTATGTTTATAAAGCGATAATATTAAACCAAAGTAATTGAAATCGAGGGTAAGTATGAGCATAGCTAGTCACTGTCCGCTCAGCGGGCATTCCCCCCATCAGTTTATTGTGCAGGATGAACGTGGACCGGGAACTGGATTTTGGACGGGGCCACGCTACATGTTATGCTTTACCTTTAGTCGTATTTTGAGAGATTTGTAATATATAACACTTTACTCTTTGAAATTACCGTATTTAGAGTTGTTTCATTCAACTCTTGAACGTTGTTGTAACTTTTGGGTTTATGTATAATTAATGACGCTGGTTTAAGACTTAATTAATTTCCGCCTTAGTAATTAAAGTCGACTAAAAACCAGGTTGTTACAGTCTAAGTCCAAAGCTTAAAAAGGTCAAGGATTTAAAGACAAAGCAAATCAAACAAACAAGTCCAAAGCTTAAAAAGGTCGAGGAATTGAGACAAAATACGAGTGTTCAAAGCTTAAAAAGGTCGAGAACATTTCAGATCAAAGCAAACGAAAGCAACGAGACAAGACAAAAGCAAATTAATTCTATTTTATTACTTTATTTAGAATTTTCCACATTTTAGAAATGAGTTAGGAACAAGCCTCCTTAACCCTTTATTCGAATCTAAAAACATGTATTTGAATAAAAGTTTATTTCTAAACAAAACAAAACAAACTAAGCCGTCTTCCGCCGCTTCGGATTAGCCTCTTCATCTTCAAGAGGCCGATCCGCCACAATCTTCAAACTAATAACAGGAATAGGTCTCTCAAAACCTGGGGGCTCGATCGGATCCTCGTCCTGCTCGACTGGGGGCTCCTCGATCCTTGGCCCTAGACGATCCTTAACAGTCACCTTTGGCCCAAGCCTTTCCCGCGCCGGCCTCGAAGTAGAAGCATCTGCACTAACAGCACAAAGATCACGATAGTCCCTCCTTTCGCGCACCACCTCATACGCCAAGGAGGGCCTTGGCCCATTCTTCTCCCTCCTCCTCTGGTTCTCCCGCTCCTGAGAGTCATTGGAACGATACCACCGCGTATAGAAGTCTGTGACACGAGTAGACTCTACATGCGCTGGAACCGCCCATGTAACACGATCTGACCACCCTCGGATCCAAGCATCGATCGTTTGGTTGTTTAACACAACAACCCCTCCAACCCGCGTATCCTGCTCCGGGATGGTCTGAGCAAGTCCGATTTGTCTCTTCAAGCGAAGAGGATGAATCCACACCCCACGTTCAAAACCACACAACATTAACCCATGAGCCGCATTCGCCACGGACGGCGCCGTAACCGCTGTAATACCCTACCACGGAACATACCAACGGATACTGCTCTCCTTCATAAACCCCCGGAAGTAGTTGAGTGAACGCTCCCGAGGGTTGGCCCATTCCATCTTCCGCGACGTCGTCGCCGCAGCCTTGAAGACACCGTTGAGAGGAAGAGCAGCATAAACACTTAGCCTCTCCATGAGCCAAATGTTGAGAATCCTAGCACAACCGCGGTACGAGCTCAGACGATTAGCACAACGGTCGTCTAAGCCCAGTATGGTCTCCGCTAGGATTAACGCAGAAGGATCATGTCCTCGCTCCATCTCTTCGACAACACGAGCATACCTCGCGTTCCCAAACACCCCATCTGGCATGGATCCCGCAAAAGCATAACGGTGAACCAAACAAAAAGTAACGGCCCTCTGCCTAGAACGGTCCGAAATGCTAGTGTCTACCTTATTCATGTACCGTTGACACAAGAGAAGCATGTTCACCATACCTCCCTCAAACAAACCCGTTGCATGAACATTCGTCATCCCAAGGAAGTTTCGCAACATCCCGTTAAAGCAAAGCTCATGCCTCATAACCACAGGAGTAGTCCGTTTCGACCACCCAGCAATGGCCGCGAATTCCTCCATCAAAGGACACACCTCTCCCCCGGGAAACCTAAACACATGCAAGCTAGGATCCCAATAATCCAAGCACGAATCCAGGAAGTCTAGATCGACTTTCATTTGGCGAAAGCCGATAAAAACACCCGCACCATCATCATACACCGCCTTCTTCATTGCCGGACTTAATGAGGAAGTCCACCTCTTCAAGAGAGCATCAAAATGCTCAACCATTTTTTTTAGAACACAAAAACTTTTGTAAATATACCTAATATATTTATAAGAGCAAAAACATGTAATAAAAGAAAAGAAAGAAGTGATTGTGAATGAAGATTATGGTACGCACCCCCTCTCCTTATATAGGAAAACCGTATCCGAAATATGGAAATACAGCGTCACCAGCCAAGCAGCCAAACCGCATAAGCCTATGCGGTTTGCACCCAAAACCGCATAGAGCTATGCGGTTTCAGGGGCTGGTTTTCTCATAACTTTCCTAATTTCGTCTTTCCTAAATACTACAACCTACACTAGGCTACGACATTCCTCTATTATTCCCCATGCAACAACATTACATTTCGTTTTAGCAAATACGATTCCTACCACGAGTCAAAGCAAAGCATTTTCGACATTCATCCAAGCTCATTTCGCTTTTAAAATGTACTTTTCGCAAAACATTTTCACAAACTAATTCAACATCAAAGCATCCCAGTCGGGAATCATTCGTTTTTCAAACAAAGCTTACTAAACAGGTTCACAAACGACAATCAAGTTCAAGTGCAAGCTACAAAGACATGTAAACGAGGGTTCATTCAATCCTTATTACACAAATTCACTAAGGATGACGACGACGATACTCGTCGAACTCACGTCGAATCTGAGCCGTCTCTGCACGACTCTGACACAACTGCGCCGCCTGCTCAGCCCAAGCCATCCTCCACCTGTTAGCTGTACTCCACAGCTTCTTATGCACCTCCTTAGCCACCTACAACACATTACACACATTACAGTTTTCTCCATTTTGGCTTAATTTCACTCAAATTAAGCCAAACTTAGGGGGGAAATTTCAAAACCAACAGCAGACAATCCCACTTTGCCATAACTTCATTCAAATTAAGTCAAACTTGAGGGGGTAACCTCAAAAGCACGACCGTCACTAGTTTGATCATCACTATATTCCTATACCTCGATCAAACTGGGGGCTCACACATATACAAAGACGAAGATACATACCTTCTTCACCTTGCCGCTCCGGCTGTCCATCCCCGCGTCGGTAGTCACCGGCAAGTACGTCGGTAACGCAAAAGTACGACGGACGCCCGAGTCATCCCACTCAACGGTAGTAGGAAATTCACCACGCTGCACCGCCATCTCAGGATCAAACAGCTACAAAACAAACATAAAACGCACACGTCAGGGAAATGTTTCGTTTAAAATTACCCTACGCACCCTAAAAAAAAAAACGAAGTAAGCATACCTCAATCGGACCACAAGCAAGCCGAGACTGAGCAAACTGCCCGTAGTCTTCCCCAGGACAAAGAAGACTCCCCGACTGTCCCTCTCCATACAGCGTTACGCGATCCTGCGCAGAAACTCCCTTCTCAAAAAGGACTCTCGGCGGGTCCTTTGGCACTACCGGAGCCGGCCACCCTGCCTAGTAAACTAGACGCTCTCCAAGATACCAAACCGGTCCGTACGGCGTCGCCAAGTACAGGCGCTGGGTATCACGCAATGCAAACCGCGCCCCTACGCCCTCAGGAATACTCGTGTACTGGCCCCACGGGAATGGCACGAACTACAACAACAACAAACATCCATAAATACAATTATTTTAAGTGCACTCTATTTAAAATGATTCAAACACAAACCTGATCAAACTTCATAAGGTTCAGACGCACCCGAACCTCATCATACGACCAGTCGAAGGCCGCACGGTTACACGTGCCCCACGTACGCACCGCCGGATACACCTTCGCGATCGTCACGGCATGCGGAGGCAGCAGAAAGGGGAAATGACTAAAAATCCACGACTGCACATACAAAAACAAGTCAACAAAATCAAGCAAAACAAGTCAACAAAATCAAGCAAAACAAGTCAACAAAATCAAGCAAGACAAAGGCAACAAAATCAAATAATAATACACCCAAGACGAAAACAAAAGCAATACATACCTCCATCACGAATCCGGTTGAGACCAAGGACAGTCTCGATCCTCGTTGCATGACCCGCGGCCTCACCGCGTCCATGCAAAAGCGAATGCACAAACCCAAGGACGGCGACACCCAATCAAACGTCCCAATCGCACCCCAGTCTAGGAGATGCATAAGGACCGACGTCGTCGCCCGCTCACCCTTTTCGCCGAAATACACGGCACTAACAAACCACCACAGCCACAAACGAGCATTCTGCTCGTCGCTCCAGTCGGAGGGGCCTCGCTTGGTCTTCCCCTCGAAATACTCCAAGATGAAGCTCGTCTTGATGATGTAGGGTGGTTTACCCTCATACTCCACCTCCAAACCACCGCCAATCGCGGTAGTTACCACCTCGTCTTCAATGGACGGCGCAAATCCAAAGCTCATGTCACGGTCCCCGAACGGCAGCCCCGTCATGACCGCATACCATGACTAAGTAATACCGGCCTTGAAGCCGGGCATGTGAAATGTCGTGGTGGTGTCCCAATACCTGTCAAGAAAAGCACGAATCAACATGAGGTTCGCCGTCAACCCTGCGCGCCCTCCGAAAGTTTCTCCTCAAAAACACACATCACAGACGAGACGCCCGAGAAAGTCCTCATCGGACCCTTGGGCCAGCCCATCGTCGCCCGATAGGAAACATGTCTCTCCGGAGCCAACAGAAGGTCGTGGCCATCCCAGCCTTTGGCGAACGCCCTGTTCGCACGCGACTTTCGCGGCCTAGAGCTACTCGCCCTAGGCGCAGCCTCCTCGGCCTCCTCCTCAACATCCGTCGTGGCTTCTAGCTCGTCCACTAGATCTAGAGCAGCCTTCTCATCCTCCTCCTCATGCCTAGGGTTATGCCTTGCACGGCCCTTGCCTCGTGACTGACCACGCCTCGTGGGCAAGTCACGAGGGTCAGCCTCCCTCTCACTATACGAACGCCTCATACGACTACTCGAACTGGGGGCTCCCTCAGTCCTCGAGCCCGTACTCTTACGGGCTTTCGATCTCGTAACAAGACCAGAACCTTCTCCTGCAACAAAACACGACCAATACAAACAACTATAAAGCATGCAAGTGTAGATACCCGTATCCGTACCCCCCAAAAACAAACCCGATGACGAAAAGGACTTTCATGCATGCTTTTAAAAGAGTCAAAACGGTACAAAAGTGTCTAAAACGTATTAGTCATTTTTAGCGTATTAATTTGGATTTGCATAATCATAAAAATGAATGTCATTCTTAGTCATATTGAGCATAACACGAGCACAATATAGGAACGTCTTTTAAGCCAAGCCACAAAAACAGCCCAACTAGCTACAAAACGGCCCAAACTTACAAAAACGACCCAAAACGCACCCTAACGCAACACGCAAAACGGGCCAAAGTGCGTCCCGTACCACACTCTCACAAAATTAGGTTCTATAAAACCGTAAAATAATATACTTCAATATTATTTTATTTCGAGCCGAAACCGATAAACACAACAAAAACCGAAACACGAAAATCGAAATTGGACCAAAAACTAATTTGGCCTAAAAATTACTTAACCCACACGACCAAATTACATCATAAAACATAATCATTACCCTATAATACGTCATTAAGCCAAAGGCGGCTTAAGCAGCACACCAAAACAAAATACAAATCACCTGTGGACAGGCGATTAAAAGTTTAATCGCCTGTTTACAGGCGATTATCTTTTTGTTTTGGTGTGCAGCCTTCTTAAGTTTCCTCTACAAAATCCCAGCCCAAAACAAAATTAAAAACGCCTGTCAGGCGATTTAAATTTTGTGCACCCACAAACCAGCCATTTTCCTATAAATACCAACCCACTTCACTTCATTTCAAACATCGGTTTTTTAACAAATATACACTATTCACAAAACACACTTAAATCCCACTCAAAAATACCGTCTTTGCATTTTCGAAAGGTAAACATTTTACCTACGTTTTGGACGTTTGAGACTCGGACAAAGGGGTTACATTAACCCCAACCCGATATTGGCACTAGCGGCCGTATTAAATGTACGGTTGTAGCAGTCAGATTCATAATCCGTCTAAACCCCGCCAATATCGCATAAATAAACGACTCATTATCACTAAAGCAGACCGACGTCACTTTTATAATTATGCAAGTCCTCATTCATGTGTTAAATAACGACTAGAATCACGGATCCAACACTAAATTGTACCGTTTCATATAGTCTTTTAGCATGCAAAACTGAGGGTTTTTTACAAAATCTTAAGAGTCAAAATACAAGGTCGGAAAATAACGTTTATAGTAATAATTTAGTCAATAAATTATTATTTAACGTACATTTCCTATAGCAAATGTCATTATTTTGACAATTTACATTATTTACGCATTTTAATCGAGTCATGTTTATTCGCACTTGTACGTAGCGTGACTTTTAGCCCAAATATCGAAATTAAGCAAATGTTTTCAAATTAGTAGAGACTACTCTTATGTAGGCTTTTTGATTACTGTTTTCAAAATACATTTTGTCAAAACTTTCGAAAAGTAACCTCACTCCGAACCCCTTCTCTGGTTTCAAACCTCAGATAGATAGGTATCGACGCACCTTGAAATCTGAGACACTCGTGTCTTGTATTTCAAGACGCGTTGAATAGGTCCCAAATTCCTTTAATATTTGGTGGCGACTCCGAAAATACATTTTCAAAAAAGGATTTTCTACTTTTCTTTTTGGTCACAAATTCATGCAATGATCTCCCCCATTTTTACAAAACTTCGCACCCTTTTTTCCTGCGAGGCGCATTCCGCCACCCGGCGCCCCCGCGACGGGGCGAGGGCGGGCGCGCGCAGGGCATCGATAGGTGTTCTTCTTCCCGGTACCTTCAGCTGGCGACTCCGCTGGGGACGAGCATGATTTTTATTATTTTTGAAAAACTAGTTTTTCTTTTATTTTAAAATCATAAAGAAGTGAAGCTTGAAACTTTGAAAACATTTACGCTTTCGATATTTGGGCAAAAGTACGTTGAGTCGAATCCTCCTGATTCATAACCACACCCTTTGAGGAACGGCCCCTAGTAAAGCTCGCTTCATAAGCGGGATAACTCTGGACACGTTGTTCTCTCACCCCTCCACGATTACAAGTACGGCATCCGTACAAACGATCGTAACCAGTCAAACTCAAACGCTCTAGGGCCCGTCTTGAATTCACACCTAAGACGTGTGTAGTCTTGCGGGTGCCCCTACCTAAACGTTACGGGAATGGCCGGAGGGAACCTTACCCTATAAACCAAAAACCTGTGTTTATATGTACAAGTGCGAAGCTATAGTACCCTCACTATAGTCGTCTTTCAAAACTTTCTGCATACGAAAACTTTTCCTAGGCATTATACTTTTAAAATACGTCCATTTTTGAAATTACTTTTTCAAACTTTTTTTCAAAAAAGGTCATACTTTTTAAAACACGCCGTTAGGCTCTTTGACCTATGGTCATTTGAGTTTGATAAATAAAATGCCGCTGCATTTAAAACCGATCCAGGATAATCACTATATCCCAGGTCTTTTACAAAACGTAAATGAATTATGCGACTGACGTATCGTCATAATACATTTATTGCTAAAAACATTTCACAAAGAAAAAACCCGAATATGTCAATTCATTTAGGAGATTTTAAACGAAATTAACTTTTAAGAACATTAGATTTAGCTCTAAGTCGAGTGACTCTTTAGTCATCCCGATTTAATCTTTTTCTCTCAAAAAAACGCGGGCTTGTTCAGATGCGAACCCGTTGATTTACTCTTTGTATCAAGTGACTTATCGTCATTTTCGATTTAAATTCCTGAGTCACACGTAAAAGGCGAACAAGTGATCGCCTTTTACCCAATTTTAACATCCTCAGATCGACTAGCCTATCGCTACTTCGGTTTGATCCTTTTTATCGTAATCTAATGATAAACCCCTGGCAACATACCGCCGAACTGGGTTAATCAGATTATGATCATACACGTTTTTCAACCTCGAGAATAGAGACGTGTCAATATGCCTCTACCTTAAAAGCTTCCGGTGTCATTTTAAAAGCTAAAAACACGAGTCGAGTCTTGCACCCACTTTTTGCTCTTCTTGCTTTTCTTTGGTCGTGAATGCGATTTTTCATTGAGTCTTTTCTTCCCTTTTAAAATCACTAAAGGTTTGAAACTTTGTCAGGCCCACTCATTGAAAAACCCTGAACACACGGCTCGCAAGCACAAGATGAATTTCCGTTTCAACCTCGCAAATGATGAAGCTGCCTTTCCACCGCCTCCTCCTCTAATGACGATCACCGAACATGTAAGGCTGCTCGACCACAAGGTGGCCAATCTCACCGCTTTGTTCGAACATCTGGCCGCCATGCAGAAGATCAAAACCGAGAAAAATGCAAGGCTGTTCGCCGAAGAGTCTGCTCGACACATCAAGAGAATTCGATCCCTGGAGGACGAAATTCACAAGTACAAACTGGCCAAAACTACAGATCATGGTCGCCAGGGCAATACTTCTCGGACCACAACAACGACTGAACCATTCAACACCGTAAGCCCAAAGGCATTAGCGGTGCAACCAGAATTCCTAGCGCAACCCACTCTTGCGGCACCCAGATCATCGCCAGTTGGGCCATTCTCGTCACAACAACGACGAAGGTTCGACCCCCTCTTTATGTCCTACTCAAAGGCATTGGAAAAGCTCGTAAAGAAAAACATTTTGCATCTTCCCAAACCCACCAGTGAACCACCTGAGGATAAGAAACCGCTCTCATGGCACGAAGATTCGTACTGCGAATTCCTCAGGGGGTAGGGGCACGACATCGAGAGTCAAGCTCGCTTGAAGAACGTAATCCAGGACATGATTGACAACGAAACGATCGACAAGCCAAGCATAGCTCCTAAACTGTTAAACCAACATAATACACCCCATTCTCGCCCCATTTTCGTAGGAACGCACCCTATCCTCAATTATCCCCTTCCGGCTCCCACGGGCGATCACGAGGTCAACGTCCTTTACGACAGCAGCAACAACAACGGTAGCGACATCGATCACATTCGCCAAGTTAAGAGAAAAACCAAACCAAGGCATGAGGACAAGAAAGGAACCTTCACCCAGATCCCTCATCAGCATCCCCTCAGACGGTCCAACGGCCATAATAAGAGTTCTAACCTCCAACGCCTGTTTCAAGACCCAGCGGAACTACTAATACCGCCCGGATTCCCTCCCAAACACACAAGCGAAGGCAGAGACAAGGGCATAGTCAAAAGTATGACCATCCTACCCATAACAGACGACCTTCCCTTTAACACAACATGGCGTAACACCAAAATGTCCTCCCAGCACAACTCATTGACCACATCATCCAGGATTGGCTACCAGGCGCCATAACTTTCTCCCACGCCGACCTACCACCCTTCCAAGATCCACACAATCCAGCACTCTACATAACCGTAGAGTGCCGCGATATGGTACTACCCGTTACCCTCATCGACAACGGCTCGGCAATCAACATCCTGCCCCTAACAACCGCCGTCAAGCTAGGAGTAAAGGAAAGTAATGTCACCCCTTGCTCCAACAGCATAAGAGCATATGACGGTACATCCCGCAGCATAGAGGGTATCATATCACTACCCGTCAGGACAGGGTTGGTTAAAACACAAACCGAGTTCCAGCTTATGAATATCCCCCCGGCATACAACATGTTACTAGGAAGGACCTGGATTCACGCTACCGGAGCTGTCACATCCACTCTGCATCAAAAAGTGAAGTTTCCCTTTCACGACGAAGTCATTACCATAGAGGCCTCGGACTTTCGGGCCGCTCTCCATCAACTGAAGCTTGAAGAAAACGCCGCCCAATCTACCAATGACCCGGGAAGTCTCAATCCAAGCACCTATACCTAGAGCCTAGGATCCTGCGTCATCATGACGCCAATTTTCTAAAAAAATCGACTAGGTTACTCGATCATATTCCTAATGTAGTAAATTCTAGCTAAAGAACTAGAGTCATTAAGGTTATCCAAAGCTCCCTCGTCTGAGCTGTCTTCAAATGTAACCGCTTTTGATAACATTAATAACATGAAAGTTTTTGGTTACTCTTTGCCTCATTTAAAATCTACATTTTCTAATGATTGCGATAAATTTAAACTAAATAACATTGCATTATATAGATACATTGCAAGTATTGCCTCAAAACCCGAACAGGTCCCCATCATTGAAGACACAACAACCATCGACATAGGCACGCCCGAAGAGCCTCAAGAACTGCAACTGGGGGCTTCCCTAAGCACAGAAGAAAGGGCCACATATACCAAAGCTCCTCGCAGAGTTTAAGGACGTCTTTGCTTGGTCATATAAGGACATGCCCGGCATTGACCGTGAGATAGCTGAACACCGCATCCCGATCAAGCAAGGTAGCAGGCCGGTCAAGCAGAAGCTCCGACGCATCAAGCCAGAATGGTCTCTCATGGTCAAAGATGAGATCGAAAAATAGCTACAAGCTGGGTTCATCCGAGTCATCGAATACTCAGACTGGGTCTCCAATATGGTGCCGGTTATGAAGAAAAACGGCAAAATACGAGTATGTGCCGACTTCCGGGACCTGAACAAAGCCTGCCCAAAGGATGATTTCCCACTACCTCACATGGACATCCTAATTGACAACACAGCAGACCACGCCTTACTGTCATTCATGGATGGATATGCAGGATACAACCAAATCAAAATGGCAGCAGACGACATGCCAAAAACCACTTTCGTAACCCCCTGGGGAACATACTGCTACACAGTCATGCCATTTGGGCTCATAAATGCCGGCGCTACCTACCAACGCACTGCTACCACCTTGCTCCACGACATGATGCATAAGGAGGTCGAGGTATGCGTCGACGACATGATCGTGAAATTAAAAGAAAGGGATGACCACGTCACAAACCTTTGGAAATTCTTCACCAGAATCAGGCAGTATAAGATGCGATTAAACCCACAGAAATGCACCTTTGGGGTCACATCAGGCAAGTTGATGGGTCACATAGTAAGCCAGCGCGGGATCGAAATAGACCCGACCAAAATCAAAGCAATAATGGGCATGAAAACGCCGAGCAACATCGACGAAATAAGGAGTTTCTTGGGACAAGCCCAATATATCTCCCGGTTCATCAGCAAACTCACCATGATTTGCGAGCCAATCTTCAAAAAGTTGAAGAAGGAAAAGCATACGAAATGGGACGATGACTGCCAACAAGCGTTCGACAAAGTCAAAAGCTTGCTTACAAACCCACCCGTTCTGGTACCCCCACAAAAGGACTTGCCACTGTCGCTATACTTAACGACTACGCCAAACGCCATGGGTGCCATGCTCGCCCAAGAAGTCAACAACGAAGAACGGGCCATCTACTACATCAGCAAAAAGTTCCACGATTACGAAACTCGGTATGAACCAGTCGAGAAAAGCTGCCTCTCGCTGGTCTGGGCAACCATAAAGCTCAGACACTACCTACTCACCAGCACTACAAGAGTCTACTCCTTGATGGACCCCCTCAAATACCTATTTGAAAACTACCCTAAACGGGCGCATGGCCAGGTGGACCCTGCTCCTCGCCGAGTACGAACTCAAGTACCTCCCTCTGAAAGTAATCAAGGGAAGAGCAGTTTCCGACTTCCTTGCAGAAAACGCTATCATCGAACAGCCCATGATCGACACAACGTCATTTCCTGACGAAGGGATCTTTGCCGTAGAAAAGGAATACTGGCAATTATACTTTGACGGAGCATCAAACTACCGCGGCTACGGAGTAGGAATACTCCTAATATCCCCAGATGGCGACCATACGCCGCTCTCAATCAAGCTCGACTTCAGTGTCACGAACAACGCCGCAGAATACGAAGCCTGCATTTACGGCCTGCAAGCAGCAATCGCTCTCAAGATAAGGAACCTTCGGGTACATGGAGATTCATTCCTCATCATAAATCAAGTGACAGGGGCATGGAAGATCATGAGCGAAACCCTCACCAAATACCAAGCAAAAGTACAAAAACTCCTAGCCAACTTCGACTGCATTGAGTTCTATCACCTCCCAAGGGAAGAAAACCAGTTTGCCGACGCACTGTCAAAACTCTCATCCCTCCTGAACATGCCACCAGACATGAAGTTACTACCCATCATCGTCGAAAGACGTGACGAACCAGCCTACATTCACACCATTGACCTGGACGAAGCCGAGCAAACGGAGCCTTGGTATCAAGCCATAATCAACTACAAAACAGACAACACTTACCCACCCGACACTGATAAACGTGGGCAGAGAGCTATCAGACTCCTAGCTTCTCAATTTGTGCTAGAAATGGGACAATTACTCAAGAAAACACCACAAGGGACGCTGCTCATATGTGTCGACTACAAGAAGGGACAGGAAATCATCACACAAGCCCATGATGGCGAATGCGGACCCCACATGAACGCTCGGGCACTCAGCAAACAAATCCTCTGGCTAGGATGGTATTGGACGACCATGGAAGCAGATTGCATCCAATACGTCAAGCACTGTCACAACTGCCAAATTTTCAGCAACGTGCAGCACGTACCCCCCTCACCACTATACAGCCTAACCTCACCCTGGCCCTTTTCAACCTGGGGCATCGACGTAATAGGAAAAGTCCACCCCATCGGAGCAGGAGGTCACTGTTTCGTGCTAGTGGCGATCGACTACTTTACAAAATGGGTAGAAGCAGCATCTTTTCGAACACTCGGCTCCAAAGAAGTCGCCAAGTTCATACAGACAAACATTATATGCCGATATGGCATACCCCATGAGTTCATCAGCGATCAAGGCTCACACTTTCAGCGTGAGACAGAAGCCATACTCACAAAATACAACATCCAGCATCACAAATCCTCACCCTATCGACCCCAAACCAATGGAGCCGCTACAAAGAAACAAGACGAAATCACCATACTCGAGAAAATGATCTACAGTTGCAAAGATTGGCCAAACAAGATACCATATGCACTCTGGGGATACCGTACTACCATCCGAACCCCTACAGGCATGACCCCCTATTTCTTCACCTACGGCATGGAGGCCGTTCAACCAGTGGAAATAGAAATACAATCACTACGCATACTAATGGAAAGTAGCATCCCAGAAGCAGAGTGGGCCCGTGAACGCGACGAACAACTCATGCTCTTGGACGAGCGCCGACTTCATTCCCTGAGCACCGTACGAATGTACCAAGCCCGGCTACAACGAGCATTCAACAAACGAGTCAAGCCACGAAACATTAAAGTGGGGGATCTCGTACTAAAGTCAGTCCGAGCACCGCTTCCAGTCGACCCACGAGAAAAGTTCAGGCCCAATTGGGCTGGACCCTACCTCGTCAAGGAAATCTACACAGGCGGAGCCGTCAAACTAACCGACTTGGATGGGCAAGAGTTCAACCTCGCCACTAACCTCAATCAGCTCAAGAAGTACTACCCTTAAAAATGCCTTGCAATGTATCTATAAAATGCGAAATTTTCTAAAAAAAAACACCCATGGACCGACATGTCCTTAAACATGTTCATGGACCGACATGTCCTTAAACATGTTCATGGGCCGGCATGCCCCTAAACATGCTCTTTCTCTCCACAAAAATCAAAAGCAATTCATGGACCGATATGTCCTTAAACATGTTCATGGACCGACATGTCCTTAAACATGTTCATGGGCCGGCATGCCCTTAAACGTGCACATTCCACAAAACACAATTCATGGGCCGGCATGCCCCTAAACATGCATCCACCAAACACAACTCATGGGCCGGCATGCCCCTAAACGTGCACATTCACCACAAAAAAAAAAAGCAAACACAATTCATGGGCCGGTATGCCCCTAAACGTACACTTCCCGAACTACGCCGGTTTGATTCCATTTTCCATTGATACGTAGGCAGCTTTGCAAAACAGCGCAACCGATATTCAACACACAAATGACACGTCCAAAGCTTAAAAAGGCTAAGGACATAGTCAACACAAAAATTCGTCTCTTAAACCTGAGGGTGAAAAGAACGATATTCAACACAAAAATGACACGTCTAAAGCTTAAAAAGGCTAAGGACATAGTCAGCACAAAAACGTTCCACAGCCCAAAGGGTAAAAGGAACAACATTCAACAATAAATGACACGTCCAAAGCTTAAAAAGGCTAAGGACATCGTCAACACAAAAATTCGTCTTTTAAACCTGAGGGTGAAAAGAACGACATTCAACACAAAACGACAAACCCAAAGCTTAAAAAGGTCGAGGGAACAGTCAATACAAAAATTTCCTAAAAACAAAAACCAGGCTTGCATTCTAAACCTTTAAAAAGATATTAGAGCCAAGGAATTTCACACAGAATAACAAGCAAAATGAGGCAAAGTCATAAATAAAAAACCTGATTTTTATTAATCTTAAAAAGAACGGTTACATTTTGGATTTTTCAAACGTAGGAGCATAAACTACGCTAACAAACACTACAATATATTACAATACAGATCCCGGCATGTACATCAGGTTTAGGATAGATAATATATTACATAATACAACATAATATGAACATAATACTAACAAAAACACACAAACTAGGTTATCATCATCAAAGTAGGCTTAAAACCTTTCAGCTGAATAGGGGGATGTCAACCCTCAACCCCTACGGCGACCCCCAACATTACCATGACGATCCGGAGCACCTGGCCCTGGAATACGACGACGACCGAACACGCATTCACCGCCGAGAGGCACCGAACTAGAAGCGCCACCCCACCACTATTGCGTCCAAAGCGGATCGGGTCGTGGCGACGCGTCGGCGGAGGCTCGTTAAGCTCCATGGCACGGAGACGAGCCCTCTCCCGAGCACTTTCAAAGAACGGTCCATTTAGAGTAGGCCCTCGACACCGGATCGTCCCAGAGTACCAAATACAAGCCACTTAGGGCGCATGATCCAACCAGACCCACTCATCACCACCTGGTTATTTAACACAACTA
The DNA here is from genome assembly GCA_023091065.1 of Dianthus caryophyllus. Taxonomy (NCBI): domain Eukaryota; kingdom Viridiplantae; phylum Streptophyta; class Magnoliopsida; order Caryophyllales; family Caryophyllaceae; genus Dianthus; species Dianthus caryophyllus. The sequence continues at coordinate 27,307,830 of CM041524.1, forward strand.
TGTCCTGTATCTTCGTGTCCTGGCCAGGAATGAATCACAGATACCCTATCTGCCGCTTCACCCGCAGAGATGGATGAAAACTCCCATCTCAAACCCACACAATAGAACTCCGGAGGGACCATCGCCATCTGCACTCGGCCACGCTGACCACTCCCCACCATGGTACCGACCAACGGATAGCACATGACCTCACAAACTCGGGGAAATAGTCATTAGGACGTTCGTCGGGGCCCGACCACCGCATGTAACGGTTAGTAATGCCCCCTGCGACATACTCACCACCAAAACCAAGGTCGTTCAACACACTCAGACGCTCCATCAGCCACACCTGAAGGATCAAGGGACACCCTCGGTACGCATGCTCGTTGTTGTATGCTCGGTCGTCCAAGCCAAGGATCGTCTCTGCCAGAATCAAAGCAGAAGGATTGCAACCTATTTCCATCTGCTCCACGACGGCAATTAAACGCGGATCTCCTAACGACCCCTCGGACACAGAGCCCGGGAACATGTAACAATGTACCAGGCAAAAGGCCAAGGCCCTCCTCCTGGCCACAGCAGAGATATTCCCGTTCTCATGGTTCCTAAACCATTGGCACAAGCGATAGAGGTTGATACGACCCCCAACAAATAACTCTTCCACCTCATCGCGGGTCATCTGGAGGTAGTTCTGTACTTGCCTCTTGTAGCCGAGCTCCTGCCTGACACATACAGGCACGCTAATACGCACCCACCCCCCGATGGCCCCAAACTCTTCAACCAAAGGGCAAATTTCTCCGCAAGGAAAGCGGAACACATGGAGGCTCGGGTCCCAATACTCGAGACAAGCATCCAGGAAATCATACTCCATCCGAACCTGCCTCAAGCCACAAAATACGCCAACACCACAATCCTTCAATTGCTTCTTCTCGATACCTGACAAGGACGCACACCAACGACGCAAGTTTCCTTCAAAATTCTCCATAACTCGACGAATGTTCCGTAAATATTCTGAATATTTTTGGAAAATCGAGAATACGAGGACGAGAGGATGAGTGAAATGAGCTAACTTAGCCCTCCTTTTATAGCCGAGATTTGCAAAACGAAATACAACACAAAAACTTAAACGCTAGTGAACAAGCGATTAAAATAAATCAAAGAAAAATCACAAAACAAAAACTTAATCGCCTGTAAACAGGCGATTAAAAATGAAATCGCCTGTTTACAGGCGATTTTCTTTTTCTTTCTGACAAAATTATTCGATTTCTTACACTTCTTACACACCTATACCCTAAAATTTTTAACTTATTACCCCTACACTATTTTTACCGACCTCCTTGTAGGGATCTCATCCCATTCACTAATCAAATATTAGTGTAAATCAAATTACTCTAATTTTATTTAGCAAGATCTATGTAGTAACAAATTCATTTTGTTATAAGTTTAGAAATGTTATACCTTTCTCAAAGGGAAATATTGGGCACAAAATAAGAACTCCTTTCTTATTTTGTTTCTTGAGGTAACAACATGGATGATCCTCCAAACCCGAGTTTCCATAATAGGAAACCTCCTTCTTGTTGCACCCAAGAACATCTCCAAAAACTACTAGTGACTTTGATCTAGGAATCACTAGTAGATACTTGATAATATGTGAATATTATTACTACTAACACTTAGTAGTATTTTGGATGATATAAGAACTTGTTTCTTAATGTTTAGAGAGGTTTTGAGAGAGATGAGTAAAAATGGGATGCATGAATACATCTCTTACTAAGGCCTTATGTTTTAACAAATAAAACAAGCAAATGAAGTGTGTCAAAGACACCATAATTTCGGCCAACCTAGAGAAGAGAGGAGGGAAGAGACTTTTTATTGTTTAGAACAAATGCATGCAAGGAAATGATGATGTTGGTGCATGCTTTGTCGAAAGCAAAAAACAAAACAAAACAAAACAAGACAAACCAAATAAGACAAGAGAGAATCTTCTCCTCCTGCTTGCCCATTTTGGACGTCCAACATGACCCTAATATGGGTCTATTTTGTTTTCAATATTTGTCCCACAAATACTTATAATTTATCACTTAATCATCTAATATGAGAAAGTATAAATTAATTAAACTCTTCCTTAATATACATGTACTTTACACATATATTAAAAATTATAATTTTACTAATCTCATTAGTAAAATATACATGATTAGTGAATTAACAGTTAATCACCAATTCTCATCTCCTCTAATAATTTTATCGATATAAAATTAAATCATCCGAGTTCACAACTCGATTTCTCTCTAAATTAATTCACTGACTAACCGTTAGTCAATTTATCAAGTTACTAATCTAATCGTATCTCATACAATTAATTAGCTTAAATATTTGGAGTATGTTCCTATAGGTGTGACTTAAAGGGATCAATTGATTACCGCCGTTCTCACGACAATAACGTCAAACTCTAGTCAGCCAACCGTTATTGATTTACGTTAATCAATTGACAATAATACAGGATTTGTTGGAGTATGTGTCCTCCACAATAGTGCGATTACTTAATAAATCTCAATTAAGGAATACATGGGGATAATCTTGTATTATTGTCAATTGATTAACGTAAATCAATAACGGTTGGCTGACTAGAGTTTGACGTTATTGTCGTGAGAACTACAGAATCAATTGATCCCTTTAAGTCACACCTATAGGAACGTACTCCAAATATTAAAGCTAATTAATTGTATGAGATACGATTAGATTAGTGACTTGATAAATCGACTAACGGTTAGTCAATGAATTAATTTAGAGAGAAATCGAGTTGTGAACTTGGATGATTGAATTTTATATCGACAAAATTATTAGAGGAGATGAGAGTTAGTGATTAACTGTTAATTCACTAATCATGTATATTTCACTAATGAGATTAGTAAACGTACAATTCTTAAATATGTGTAAGTGTACATATATGTTAAAGAAGAGTTGTGAGTTCAATTTGATAATTTGTACTTTATCATATTAGATGATTAAGTAATAAATTATAAGTATTTGTGGGACAAATATTGAAAACAAATTGGACCCATAATTAGGGCCATTAAACCGTCCAAAGCAAGGGAGAGGGAGATAAAAGATTCTCTTTTGTCTTTTGCAATTGTTTTTCTTTTGCATGCACAACATCATCATTAGCATGCTAAGTATTGTTCTAAACAATGAAAAAGCTTTTCTCCTCTCCCATGCAAAGGGTGGGCCGGCCCCCATAGTGTCTTGGACACACTTTTGCTTTTCTTATTTTGTCCTTTTAAGAGCATAAAAAGAAAGAGCAAAGATATTCATGCATTCATCTCATCTCTTCTCTACATTCTTTTCTCTCTAAATACACTTCTCATATTATTCTAATTACTAAGAGTTAGTAATAAAATAATATTACATATTATCAAGTTAATACTAAGTTATTTCTAGATCAAAATACTTAGTATTTTGGTAGTAGTTCTTGGGTGCATCTTTTAGGAGGTTTCCTCTTTGGAAACTTGGGTTATAGAGGAGGATCATCCTAAGCTTATTCTCAAGAAACAAAACTAGAAAGGAGTTCTAGCTTTGTACCCATATTTTCCTTTAAGAGAAAGGTATAAATCTCTAATCTTGTTAACAATGTAAATTTGTACTACATAGATCTTGCTAAATCAAATTAGAGTAATTTGATTTACACTAATATTTGGTTAGTGAATGGGATCCGATCCCTACAAGTGGTATCAGAGCCAAGGCTTGTAGTTACAAATTTATTTTGTTATTTTTGGAGTTTTATATATTTATTGAGAATAAATATGATAAAATCCGAAAATAGTGTTAAAAATGGTTTTCACATGAGATTTTTATTGCATGCAAAGTTTCTGGTCTCATGAAGTTACTGGTCCAATTTCGTAATTTTTGAAATTTGTTTGCTAATTTAAATGATTTTTATACAAAACCGAGTCAAAAAGTGTGTTTTTGGCTAAAATAATTACTATAAACAGTTATACTTCGAATCTGGTCACGAAAGTTTTACACAGTGATATTTCATATTTATACATTCTGCATGTAAATTTTCAAAGTCAGATTTTGAGTTTAAAATATTTATTCATTTTTTTGTTTAAAATCGGTATTGTTTGCATTTTATGTCCAAAAATATAGTAAACGTTGTTTTCTGGACATGAAATTTATACCAATATTTACACATTATGAGGATGCTCTCGTATAAATTTGGGATTTTTCCTCACTGTTTTAGACGGTTTATTGATTTTATGAGATAAAATCGATAAAATCGTATGTTATTTTATATAAAATAATTCGTAAATATTTTCTGACCAAACTTTTCATTTCTGATATTTTGGAAGTGTTCCAGAATATACAAAATTTTGTCAAAATAAAAATGGTTTTATTTTATTTTATTTTGATTTTATAAAGCTTTATTCATAAAAGGGTTATGATTAAAGTACATCTAATTAGCAAATGACCAAGTTTATGAACTAAAATCACCATAAGTTAGTATGAACTAATTTTGGGTGTTCTAAATCAGTTTAGAAGTTTTGGTTCAAGCTTAAAAGGTGTTTTAAGCATTATTGATTAAAAATGAGATCGGTTTGAAACGATTTAATGCGATTATTGTTTAGGGCGATTTTGGCATGTGTTTATTTATAAGCTTTACATTATGCATGTTTGGATGAATATTTATTATTGAATGAATGTTTGTTTTTACTAGTATGGCCATAGTTTGTTATTTTTACCGATATTGCCCGTAATGAAAGGGAATATCGTGTGGTTTGTAATTAAATGCGATCTCGTATCGCCGGTTTGTATTTTTAATAGTTCATTTCATTTATAAATGTATAATAGGATTGCTATGTATTCTTTTGTAAATCATACTTGTAACTATTTGTAAATCGAAGACCGGTGATGGAGATCGACTTGGAGCCTTAGAAGTGTTCTAAAGCTTGCAAGGAGGAGCTTGGATGGGATCCATATGAAGAGGGACCAAAGGAGTTGGTTTCCAATTTGTAACTCCTTGTATTTTAATTACTTTAGGTGGCCATACTAGGTTTATGTTTGCTTGATGCTTGTGTGTTTGCTTATTTTCCGCTCACATGCCAAAATCGCCATGCATGCCACGTTATCCCACTATGATTGTCGTTTTTAGGTCGCCATTCTTAAATTAGTTCACTTATAAAGAATTGAAATGACTAAAAATTGACAAGATCACCCACATTTTAACAAATGAATTGAGATTAAGCCTTTCCAAATGTAGCGACTATGAACCCCATGTTCGTGAGAACCTCCGCAACGTGGAACCTTGTTACCATGGGTAAGTAGTGGGAGGAAGTCCCGTGCTAATTTGGTTTGGACTCAACCGAATAAGAGTTATTTGGGGCTAATCGATGCATTTTATAGAAAATCATCAACCAAGCATTCTAGTGTAGAATTAGTCAAGTGTTGACTTATCGTTTTTATATAAAAGGATACATGAGATGTTTTATTTTATATGAAAAAACGAGTCTTGGAATCGTTTATATAATTTCGTGGGAGATCATTATATAAATGGACATTTGTTTTAAAAGCTGTTTTAGCAAATGTTATAAATGACCAATGAATGCTTATATATTTCCTCATATTTATTGTAGAATCGTTTATCGCAATGGCATCATCATTATCAACTCCCGCGCCCATTTTGGGCAAAGATTCATGGTTGCGAACCGTGATGGATAAGTGTATCCTCAAGGATGACGGTAGCAACTTCGTCGAATGGGATTCGACAATGAAGGGCGCCGCGACATCCGACAATGTGCTCAAGCACCTTACCGATCAACCACCCGCCGAACCCACTTCTCGATCCGGCGCGGCACGAGCCGCCTATGATGAGTTTATGAAAGTGGACAATGACGTGAAAAACGTCTTAATTTGGTCCATGGCACCCGCTCTCAAACTCCGATTTGTCACTCAAAAAAGTGCATATGCGATATTCACTGGTGACAACTATGTTCTCCAAAGCACCGCAAATTAGGCTTTATGAAGCGGTGCGGTTTTTCGATGCAAAGCTTGAGAGGAACCTAAAAGTTGGTCCTCATGTGCTCAAAATGATTGAGCAAATAGACACTCTTGAGCGTCAAGAGTGTGCTATACCGAAAGCTCTTGCGATTAACCGCATCCTTCACTCTCTTCCTAATAAGTTTGCTCACTTTCGAGTAAACTACAACATGAATAACATGGATAAGAGTTACCATGAACTTCATGCACTCTTGGTTCAAGCCGAGAGGGATATGGAAGTGAATGAGGTGGAGAAGAAAGATGTTCTCTCCATGAAAATGAAGAACATGAATCTTGGAGTCAAGAAGGGGAAGGTGGCCAAGAAGGCGCCATCTTACATTGGCAAGGGTAAGGGAAAGGCTATTGTGGAAGGTGTTCCACATAAGCCTAAGCCCAAGATCAACAAGGGAAGACCCCTCAAAGACACTTGCAAATATTGCAATGAAGTGGGTCATTGGATGCGCAATTGTCCCAAGCATAAGAAGGATCTCAAAAATGGATGTGCGACATCCAAAGGTATTCCTTCTAATCTCTATATGATTGACATCAATCATGCTTGCATTTCTACATGGGTATTGGATACCGGATGTGGATCTCACCTTTGTAATCATTTACAGGGGATGAGAAATGTGCGAGCTCTAGCCAAGGGTGATGTAGATCTCCGCATGGGCAATGGAGCTAGAGTAGCGGCCGTTTCCGTGGGAACTTTTGTACTCGCTCTTGCTAGTGGATTAGAGTTGCTTTTGAATAACTGTTATTTTGTACCAACTCTAACTAAAAACATTATCTCCGTCTCCGTGTTAGATGCGGAAGGCTTTTGTTTTGGGATTAAGAACAACCGTTGTACTTTTTCATTTAATGAAATGGTTTATGGTGAAGCTATTTCAATTGGAGGTATTTATGTTTTAAATGATGTTAATGATGTTTATCATGTCGAGAACAAGAGGCTCAAATCAAATGAATCAAACAAATCCTACCTTTGGCATTGTCGTTTAGGTCACATAAACGACAAACGCATTAAGAGACTTGTTGCGACCAAGGTTCTCAAACCATTTGATTGCGAATCATATGGTACATGCGAAGCTTGCCTTTTAGGCAAGATGACTCGTCAACCCTTTAGCGGTAAAGGGACACGAGCAAGTGAGGTTTTAGGACTCATACATACCGATGTGTGTGGTCCATTAAACATCACCGCTAGAGGAGGATATCATTACTTCATTACTTTTACCGATGACTTAAGTAGATATGGTTATGTCTACTTAATAAGGCATAAAAGTGATGCTTTTGAGAAATTTAAAGAATTTCAAAATGAGGTTGAAAACCAATTAAACAAAAGGATAAAAGCACTACGATCGGATCGTGGTGGCGAATATCTAAGTAATGAGTTTGATTCACATCTTAAGAATTGTGGTATAATATCACAATGGACTCCTCCGGGCACACCACAATTGAATGGTGTTGCAGAAAGGAGAAACCGAACTTTGCTTGACATGGTTCGGTCTATGATGAGTCAAACTAAGCTTCCTGGTTCATTTTGGGGCTTTGCATTGTTATCTGCTGTTTTCTCACTAAATCGAAGTCCGACTAAAGCGGCCAATAAGACTCCATATGAGATATGGACGGGAACCGTTCCCTATTTGTCATTCATGAGAATTTGGGGATGTGAGGCATTCGTCAAGAATAAAACTGACGATAAACTCGCTCCAAGGTCTGACAAATGTCTATTTGTAGGTTATCCTAAGGAAACCTGTGGCTATTACTTCTACAACCCTCACGAGAACAAAGTGTTTGTGGCTCGTGATGCTGTTTTTCTAGAAAATGAATTTATTTCTAAAGAGCAGAGTGGGAGAAAATTTGAACTTGATGAAGTTCAAGAGCCACAAACCGAGACAGAAAATGAGGAAACTGTTCCCTCGTCTTCTGACACGGTGATAATCCCTAGGAGGTCAGGAAGAGTTAGTCATCAACCTGACCGTTACCTCGGTAACATCGAGGAGGAGGGTGATTTGTTGTTATTCGAAAGCAACGAACCCTCAACCTACAAGGCGGCTATAAGTAGCCCCAACTCCGAACAATGGCTTGAGGCCATGAAATCCGAAATGGATTCTATGTACGAGAACCAAGTTTGGGACTTGGTAGATTTACCTGAAGGAGTGAGACCCCTTCAGTGTAAATGGATATTCAAAATCAAACTCGGCATAGATAAACATATGGATGTTTACAAAGCTAGATTGGTGGCAAAGGGCTTTTCACAAGTCCAAGGTATTCATTATGATGAAACCTTTGCACCGGTTGCAATGCTTCGATCCATAAGGATAATCTTAGCGGTTGCCGCATTTCATGACTATGAAATATGGCAAATGGATGTAAAAACCGCCTTCTTGAATGGGATTCTAGAAGAGGAAGTGTTTATGACACAACATGAAAGTTTTATAGATACATCCAACCCTAAGAAAGTATGCAAGCTTAAAAGATCCATTTATGGTCTTAAGCAAGCATCGAGGAGTTGGAATCACAGATTCGATCATGTTATCAAACAACATAGATTCGCTCGAAGTGCCGAGGAACCTTGTTTATACATGAAGTTTAGTGGGAGAAAGGTGACTTTCCTTGTTTTGTATGTGGATGACATACTATTGATTGGAAATGATATTCCAAGCCTGAACTCGGTAAAGGTGGAATTGGGAAACCATTTCCAAATGAAGGACTTGGGAGAGGCACAACGCATCTTGGGTATCCAGATCTATAGAGATAGATCCAAAAGGATACTAGCATTGAGTCAAGAAACTTATATCGATAAGATTCTTGATAGGTTCAATATGAAAGACTCCAAGAGAGGCTTTCTTCCGATGAGTGTAGGAATAACATTGAAGAAATCTCAATGTCCTACGACTCCTGCGGAAATTGAACGCATGAAATTGATCCCTTATGCTTCATTGTAGGATCAATCATGTATGCTATGATGTGCACTCGTCTGGACGTCGCTTTAAACTGCGCATGACGAGCCGGTATCAAGCTAATCCCGGTGAGAATCACTGGATAGCTGTGAAGAACATCCTTAAGTACTTGAGAAGAACTAACGATTCGTTTCTAGTGTTTGGAGGAGAACTTGAGCTACGTGTAAAAGGTTACACGGATGCAAGTTTCCAAACCGATGGGGATGATCTGAAATCCCAATCCGGCTATGTCTTTATGTTGAATGGAGGAGCTGTTTGTTGGAAGAGCTTCAAACAGAGTGTCACTGCGGATTCTACGACCCAGTCGAATATTTGGCGACATCTCAAGTCGCTAAAGAAGCTGTGTGGATTCGGCAATTCTTGGATGGACTAAGAGTAGTCCCTAGTGCCGCGGATCCAGTCACTGTTTATTGTGATAACAGTGGGGCTATTTTCCAAGCAAAGGAGCCCAAGTCTAGTAACAAATCTAGACACGTTTTGAGGAAATACCACGTTATTAGAGATAATGTGGAGAGGAAGGAAATAGATATTTGTAAGGTTGGGACAGATGATAACATCGCTGATCCTTTAACCAAGCCTCTTTCGAGGGCTAAGCATGACGCGCACACCGACTCCATGGGGTTGCGGCGTATGCCAGATTTCCTTTAGTTTCGTAATATGTAATTGAACGATGTATCTTATTACATATATGAAAATAACATTCATTGTTTTTATCTTAAGTCATTATGAATGCATACTTTGTTTATCCGAATATTTGTGTGACAACTTTGAACGTATTCAAGTGAACGGTATAAACTAAGTATTTGGTCCCTAGTCTCTCACATGAGGTGACGTCTCGGAGAGACTAGATTGCAAGTCGATCGATGGTGGGTTCAACACCATAGGGTCATACGAGATGACTGATCGTTTGCATGTATTGCATCGCTGAAAACACTCTGTCGAGGCGTGGCGCTTATAAATTCCTTTTCAATGAGATTGAAACACAGTCGTGGTGGGAATTTCTATAGTATTCCTTTGAGTCAATTCTTTGACCTGAAACCGATTAATGCAGTCGGTGCGCTCAGGTGACTTTCATTTTTGTCCTAAACCATGCCGTGAAAGGGGGTTATAAAGGCATCTTTGGGGTCATGGTGATCTGCATTATACAGTACAATCGAGTGGAAGGGAAATGTCCACCCTTGTCGGGGTAAAACATCTTTGGGCCACTCGAGGAGTAGTCGCTAAAAATGCGTGGCCACGCTCGGTAAGAATCTACGGTAGATTTGCCGGTCAGACAGCTACTCTCCATATCGAGAAAACCACTCATGATTTTTTATCTCAGGATGCAAGTACGACCTGTAAGACACCTTGCATCGAGTGGGAGATTTGAAACGGACATGAGAATTGGTAATGCACAACTTGTCTCGGACAAGTGGGAGATTGTTGGAGTATGTGTCCTCCACAATAGTGCGATTACTTAATAAATCTCAATTAAGGAATACATGGGGATAATCTTGTATTATTGTCAATTGATTAACGTAAATCAATAACGGTTGGCTGACTAGAGTTTGACGTTATTGTCGTGAGAACGGCGGTAATCAATTGATCCCTTTAAGTCACACCTATAGGAACGTACTCCAAATATTAAAGCTAATTAATTGTATGAGATACGATTAGATTAGTGACTTGATAAATCGACTAACGGTTAGTCAATGAATTAATTTAGAGAGAAATCGAGTTGTGAACTCGGATGATTGAATTTTATATCGACAAAATTATTAGAGGAGATGAGAATTAGTGATTAACTGTTAATTCACTAATCATGTATATTTTACTAATGAGATTAGTAAAAGTACAATTCTTAAATATGTGTAAGTGTACATATATGTTAAAGAAGAGTTGTGAGTTCAATTTGATAATTTGTACTTTATCATATTAGATGATTAAGTGATAAATTATAAGTACTTGTGGGACAAATATTGAAAATAAATTGGACCCATAATTAGGGCCATTAAACCGTCCAAAGCAAGGGAGAGGGAGAGAAAAGATTCTCTTTTGTCTTTTGCAATTGTTTTTCTTTCGCATGCACAACATCATCATTAGCATGCTAAGTATTGTTCTAAACAATGAAAAAGCTTTTCTCCTCTCCCATGCAAAGGGTGGGCCGGCCCCCATAGTGTCTTGGACACACTTTTGCTTTTCTTATTTTGTCCTTTTAAGAGTATAAAAAGAAAGAGCAAAGAAATTCATGCATTCATCTCATCTCTTCTCTACATTCTTTTCTCTCTAAATACACTTCTCATATTATTCTAATTACTAAGAGTTAGTAATAAAATAATATTACATATTATCAAGTTAATACTAAGTTATTTCTAGATCAAAATACTTAGAATTTTGGTAGTAGTTCTTGGGTGCATCTTTTAGGAGGTTTCCTCTTTGGAAACTTGGGTTATAGAGGAGGATCATCCTAAGCTTATTCTCAAGAAACAAGACTAGAAAGGAGTTCTAGTTTTGTGCCCATATTTTCCTTTAAGAGAAAGGTATAAATCTCTAATCTTGTTAACAATGTAAATTTGTACTAAATAGATCTTGCTAAATCAAATTAGAGTAATTTGATTTACACTAATATTTGGTTAGTGAATGGGATCCGATCCCTACAGGATTATCCCCATGTATTCCTTAATTGAGATTTATTAAGTAATCGCACTATTGTGGAGGACACTTACTCCAACAATCTCCCACTTGTCCGAGACAAGTTGTGCATTACCAATTCTCATGTCCGTTTCACATCTCCCACTCAATGCAAGGTGTCTTACTGGTCGTACTTGCATTCAAAAGATAAATATATCATGAGTGGTTTCCTCGATAAGGAGAGTAGCTGTCTGACCGGGGAATCTACCGTAGATTCTTACCGAGCGTGGCCACGCATTTTCAGCGACTACTCCTCGAGTGGCCCAAAGATGTTTTACCTTGACGAGGGTGGACATTTCCCTTCCACTCGATTGTACTGTATAATGCAGATCACCATGACCCCAAAGATGCCTTTATAACCCCCTTTCACGGCATGGCTTAGGACAAAAATGAAAGTCACTCGGAACCGCACCGACTGCATAATCAGCCCACCAAAGAATCGACTAAAGGAATACTATAGAAATTCCCACCACGACCAGGTTTCAATCTCATTGAAAAGGAATTCTATAAGCGTCCACTGCGATGAGTGTTTCAATGCCGTTTATGCAAACGGCAAATATCACATATGACCCTATGGTGTTGAACCCACCATCGAACGACTTGCAATCTAGTCTCTTCGAGACGTCACCTCTTATGAGAGACTAGGGACCAGATACTTAGTTTATACCGTTCACTTGAATATGTTCAAAGTTGTCACACAACTATTCGGATAAACAAAGTATGCATTCAAAATGACTTAAAAGAGTAAATATACTCTAAACAATGAATGTTATTTTCATATATGTAATAGGATACTTTATCCATTACATATCTCAAAAACTAAAGGAAATCAGGCATACGCCTCAACCCCATAGAGGCGGTGTGAGCGTCATGCTTAGCCCTCGAAAGAGGCTTGGTTAAAGGATCAGCGATATTATCGTCTGTCCCAACCTTACAAATATCTATTCCCTTCTTTTCCACATTATCTATTATAACATGGTATTTCCTCAAAACGTGTCTAGACTTATTACTAGACTTGGGCTCCTTTGCATGAAGGATAGCCCCACTATTATCACAATAAATAGTGATTGGATCTTCGGCACTAGGGACTACTCTTAGTCCATACAAGAACTGCCGAATCCATACAGCTTCCTTAGCAGCTTCCGAAGCTGCCAAATATTCAGCTTCTGTTGTAGAATCCGCAGTGACACTTTGCTTGAAACCTTTTCAGCAAATAGCACCCCCATTCAACATAAAGACATAGCCGGATTGGGATTTCAAATCATCCCCATTGGTTTGGAAACTTGCATCCGTGTAACCCTTTACACGCAGCTCAAGTTCTCCTCCAAACACTAGAAACGAATCCTTAGTTCTTCTCAAGTACTTAAGGATGTTCTTCACAGCTATCCAGTGATTCTCACCGGGATTAGCTTGATACCGGCTCGTCATGCTCAAAGCGAAAGCGACATCGGGACGAGTGCACATCATAGCATACATGATTGATCTAACAGCGGAAGAAAGAAAGGATCAATTTCATGTGTTCAATTTCCTCAGGAGTCGTAGGACATTGAGATTTCTTCAACGTTATTCCTACACTCATCGGAAGAAAGCCTCTCTTGGAGTCTTTCATATTGAACCTATCAAGAATCTTATCGATATAAGCTTCTTGACTTAATGCTAGTATCCTCTTGGATCTATCTCTATAGATCCGGATACCCAAGATGCGTTGTGCCTCTCCCAAGTCCTTCATTAGGAAATGGTTTCCCAATTCCACCTTTACCGAATTCAAACTTGGAACATCATTTCCAATTAGTAGTATGTCATCCACATACAAAACAAGGAAGGTTACCTTGCTCCCACTAAACTTCATGTATGAACAAGGTTCCTCGGTACTTCGAGCGAAACCCTTTTGTTTTATAACATGATCGAATCTATAAATCCAACTCCTTGATGCAAGCTTAAGACCTGCATACTTTCTTAGGGTTGGATGTATCTACAAAACCTTCAGGTTGTGTCATGTACACTTCCTCTTCTAGAATCTTATTCAAGAAGGCGGTTCTTACATCCATTTTTCATATTTCGTAGTCATGAAATGCGGCAACCGTTAAGATTATCCTTATGGATCGAAGCATTGCAACCGGTGCAAAGGTTTCATCATTATGAATACCTTGGACTTTTATAAAGCCCTTTGCCACCAATCAAGCTTTGTAAACATCTATATGTTTATCTATGCCGAGTTTGATTTTGAATATCCATTTACACTTAAGGGGTCTCACTCCTTCAGGTAAATCTACCAAGTCTCAAACTTGGTTCTCATACATAGAATCCATTTCGGATTTCATGGCCTCAAGCCATTGTTCGGAGTTGGTACTACTAATAGCCGCGTTGTAGGTTGAGGGTTCGTTGCTTTCGAATAACAACAAATCACCCTCCTCCTCGTTGTTACCGAGGTAACGGTCAGGTTGATGACTGATTCATCCTGACCTCCTAGGAACTATAACCGTTTCAGAAGACGAGGGAACGGTTTCCTCATTTTCCGCCTCGGTTTGTGGCTCTTGAACTTCATCAAGTTCATCAAGTTCAAATTTTCTCCCACTCTGTCTTTTAGAAATATATCCATTTTCTATAAAGGCAGCATCACGAGCCACAAACACTTTGTTCTCGTGTGGATTGTAGAAGTAATGACCACACGTTTCCTTAGGATAACCTACAAATAGGGAACCTTTTCCCGTCCATATCTCATATGGAGTCTTATTGGAGACTTCGATTTAGTGAGAATACGGTATACAATAGCGCAAAGCCCCAAAACGATCCAGGAAGCTCACTTTGACTCATCATAGACCGAACCATATCTCATAAAGTTCGGTTTCTCCTTTCTGCAACACCATTCAACTTTGGTGTGCCCGGAGGAGTCCATTGTGATATTATACCACAATTCTTAAGATGTGAATCAAAATTCATTACTTAGATATTCGCCACCACGATCCGATCGTAGTGCTTGTATCTTCTTATCAAATTGGTTCTCAACCTTATGTTGAAATTCTTTAAATTTCTCAAAAGCATCACTTTTATACCTTGTTAAGTAGACATAACCATATCTACTTAAGTCATTGGTAAAAGTAATGAAGTAATGATATCCTCCTCTAGCAGTGATGTTTAATGAACCACATACATCGGTATGTATGAGTCCTAAAACCTCACTTGCTCGTGTCCCTTTACCATTAAAGGGTGCACGAGTCATCTTCCCTAAAAGGCAAGCCTCGCACGTACCATATGATTCGCAATCAAATGATTTGAGAACATTGTTCTCAACAAGTCTCTTTATGCGTCTATCGTTTATATGATCTAAACGACAATGCCAAAGGTATGATTTGTTTGATTCATTCGTTTTGAGCTTCTTGTTCTCTATATGATAAACATCATTGACATCATTCAAAACATAAATATCTCCAATTGAAATGGCTTCACAATAAACCATTTCATTAAATGAAAAAGTACACCGATTGTGCTTAATCATAAAACAAAAGCCTTCTGCTTCTAACATGGAGACGGAGATAATGTTTTGGTTAGAGTTGGTACAAAATAACAGTTATTCAAGTACAACCCTAAACCACTAGCTAGAGTGAGTACAAAAGTTCCCACGGAAACGGCCGCTACTCTAGCTCCATTGCCCATGCGGAGATCTACATCACCCTTAGCTAGTGCTCGCGTGTTTCTCATCCCCTGCAAGTGATTGCAAAGATGAGACCCACATCCGGTATCTCATACCCATGTGGAAATGCAAGCATGATTTATGTCAATCATATAAAGACTAGAAGGAACAATATCTTTGGATGTCGCACATCCATCATTATTTTCCTTCAAGAATTTGGGACAATTGTGCTTCCAATGTCCGGGTTTGGGCTTGCTATTCTCAATAGCGCTCCCCTTACCCTTATCTTCCTTGAACCGAGCTTCATTAGCTCCCTTCCCTTTCTTGACCCCAATGTTTATGTTCTTCAATCTCATTGAAAGAACATCTTTTCTCTCATTCTCATTTCCTTTGATGTTCTCTTGGTTGAAGCACATCATCGTCACTCTAGTGAATATCTCATATGCACTTTGTGAGTAACGAAGCGAAATTTGAGAGTAGGTGACATTGACCAAATCAACACATTTTTCAAGTCATTGTCCACCTTTAGGCGCTCATCGTAGGCGGCTCGTGCCGCCACGGTGGCCCTAAGTCCGGGTTCGGCTGGAAGTTGTTCGGTAAGGTATTTAAGCACATTGGCGGATGGATCGGCGCCCCTTAGAGTCGAATCCCATTCGACAAGGTTGCTACCGTCAAATAACATTCATTGTACATTAATGACATTTGCTAAAACTCCCTTTTAAAAACAAATGTCCATTTATATAATGATCTCCCACGAAATTATATAAATGATTCCAAGACTCGTTTTTCATATAAAATTAGACATCTCATGTTTCCTTTTATATAAAAACGACAAGTCAACACTTGACTAATTCTACCCTAGAATGCTTGGTTGATGATTTTCTTTAAAATGCATCCTTAAGCCCCAAATAACTCTTACTTGGTTGAGTTCAAACCAAATTAGCATGGGACTTCCTCCCACTACTTACCCATGGTAACAAGGTTCCACGTCGCGGAGGTCCTCACGAACATGGGGTTCATAGTCGCTACATTTGGAAAGGCTTAATCTCAATTTATTTTGATAAAAATTGTGGGTGATCTTGTCAATTTTAGTCATAAAATTCTTTATAAGTGAACTAATTTAGGAATCGTGACTTAAATCGACAATCATAGTGGGATATCGTGGTATGCGTGGCGATTTTGGCATGTGTGCGGAAAATAAGCAAACAAACAAGCATGATAAAGCAAGCATAATCCTAGTATGGCCACCTAAAAGTAATTAAAAATACAAGGAGTTACAAATTGGAAACCAACTCCTTTGGTCCCTCTTCATATGGACTTGATCCAAGCTCCTCCTTGCAAGCTTTAGAACTCTTCTAAGGCTCCATGTCGATCTCCATCGCCGGTCATCGGATTACAAATAGTTACAAGTATAAATTATAAATGAATACATAGCAATCCTATTATACATTTATAAATGAAATAAACTATTTAATTACAAACCGGCGATACGAGATCGCATTTAATTACAAAGCACACGATATTCCCTTACATTACGGGCAATATCGGTAAAAATATAACAAACTATGGCCATACTAGTAAGAACAAACATTCATTCAATAATAAACATTCATCCAAACATGCATAATGTAAAGCTTATAAATAAAGACATGCCAAAATCGCCCTAAACAATAATTGCATTAATTCGTTTCAAACCGATCTCATTTTTAATTGATTAATCTTATATTAATCAATAATGCTTAAAACACCTTTTAAGCTTGAACCAAAACTTCTAAACTGATTTAGAACACTCAAAATTAGTTTCCACTAATTCATGGTGATTTTAGTTCATAAACATGGTCATTTGCTAATTAGATGTACTTTAATCATAACCTTTTATGAATAAAGCTTTATAAAATCAAAATAAAATAAAATAAAATCATTTTTATTTTGACAAAAATTTGTATATTCTGGAACATTTCCAAAATATCAGAAATGAAAAGTTTGGTCAGAAAAAATTTACAAATTATTTTATATAAAATAACATACGATTTCATCGATTTTATCTCATAAAATCAAGAAAAGGTCTACAACAGTGTGTAAAAATCCCAAAATTATACGAGAGCGTCCTCATAATGTATAAAAATATTGGTATAAATTTCATGTCCAGAAAACAAAGTTTACTATATTTTTGGACATAAAATGCATATCATACCGATTTTAAACAAATAAATGAATAAATATTCAAAACTCAAAGTCTGACTTTGAAAATTTACATGCAGAATGTATAAATATGAAATATCACTGTGTAAAAATTGCGTGACCAGATTCCAACTATAACTATTTATAGTAATTATTTTAGCCAAAACCTCACTTTTTGACTCGGTTTTGTATAAAAATCATTTTAATTAGCAAAAAAATTTCAAAAATTACGAAATTTGACCAGTAACTTCATGAGACCAGAAACTATGCATGCAATAAAAATCTCGTGTTAAAACAACTTTTAACACCATTTTCGGATTTTATCATATTTATTCTCAATAAATATATAAAACTCCAAAAATAACAAAATAAATTTGTAACTACAAGCCTTGGCTCTGATACCACTTCTAGGGATCTCATCCCATTCACTAATCAAATATTAGTGTAAATCAAATTACTCTAATTTGATTTAGCAAGATCTATGTAGTAACAAATTCATTTTGTTATAAGTTTAGAAATGTTATACCTTTCTCAAAGGGAAATATTGGGCACAAAATAAGAACTCCTTTCTTATTTTGTTTCTAGAGCTAACAACATGGATGATCCTCCAAATCCGAGTTTCCATAATAGGAAACCTCCTTCTTGTTGCACCCAAGAACATCTCCAAAAACTACTAGTGACTTTGATCTTGGAATCACTAGTAGATACTTGATAATATGTGAATATTATTACTACTAACACTTAGTAGTATTTTGGATGATATAAGAACTTGTTTCTTATTGTTTAGAGAGGTTTTGAGAGAGATGAGTAAAAATGGGATGCATGAATACATCTCTTACTAAGGCCTTATGTTTTAACAAATAAAACAAGCAAATGAAGTGTGTCAAAGACACCATAATTTCGGCCAACCTAGAGAAGAGAGGAGGGAAGAGACTTTTTATTGTTTAGAACAAATGCATGCAATGAAATGATGATGTTGGTGCATGCTTTGTCTAAAGCAAAAAACAAAACAAAACAAGACAAACCAAATAAGACAAGAGAGAATCTTCTCCTCTTGCGTGCCCATTTTGGACGTCCAACATGACCCTAATATGGGTCTATTTTGTTTTCAATATTTGTCCCACAAATACTTATAATTTATCACTTAATCATCTAATATGATAAAGTATAAATTAATTAAACTCTTCCTTAATATACATGTACTTTACACATATATTAAAAATTGTAATTTTACTAATCTCATTAGTAAAATATACATGATTAGTGAATTAACAATTAATCACCAATTCTCATCTCCTCTAATAATTTTATCGATATAAAATTAAATCATCCGAGTTCACAACTCGATTTCTCTCTAAATTAATTCACTGACTAACCGTTAGTCAATTTATCAAGTTACTAATCTAATCGTATCTCATACAATTAATTAGCTTAAATATTTGGAGTATGTTCCTATAGGTGTGACTTAAAGGGATCAATTGATTACCGCCGTTCTCACGAAAATAACGTCAAACTCTAGTCAGCCAACCGTTATTGATTTACGTTAATCAATTGACAATAATACAGGATTATCCCCATGTATTCCTTAATTGAGATTTATTAAGTAATCGCACTATTGTGGAGGACACTTACTCCAACACTCCTAGCCGACGTTTACGACCTCGACGCGTCGTCTCGATTTGCGTAACCGATCCCCGTCTTTCGTATTTTTCATTTTTCACAAAACACGATAATCACACAAAAATTAAACACAACGCAAAATACGACTTTCGCATTCACAATTTTCGTCTCAAAACGTCTTTTTTAGCTCACATTTCTAATGTCAAAAGCATCTTTTTACGAGTCTAAAATGTTTTCTAAACAGCATATTTCAAAACCCTGCATTTGTTTTAAGGTTTGGTCATTAGCGAGTCAGTCTCAATCGAGACATATATATATGCTTTTACAACTAACAATGTTTTGCAGGTGCGCTCGGCAAGCGAATACGCAAGGATTTCAGACCCGGCTACGACGCAGGAACGCATTTTTTTGCAACAAGACAAAATAACCAAATCATACCCATAAACACCTACAAAACACCAAAACCACAAACACAAGTCCAAAAATCAACCATACACAAGTCCTAATACATAAACCGTTACGAATAAATACTAATACCCATAATACAAGTCCAAAATATAAAACCAACAAGTTCAAAGCCTACTGCGAATGGTCACGACGCTGTAAGACAGCACGCAAGGAGTCAATCTCAGCACGGGCCCTATCCAGCTCCTCCGCGTGCCGACCCTCTAGCTCTGCTCGGATTCTCGCCAGCTCCTCGGTATGCGCAGCCTCCAGCTCGGCCCGCGATCTCGCGCCCTCCTTAGCCCTGACCCTCGCTAACTCAAGTCGAGCGTCGGCCGCCTCCCTCTGAGCCCTGCAAGCGTCAACCACCTTCTCGTTCACGACAGCCCGCCACCGGTTCGCCGCCCGCCACAGCCTCCTGTGCACCTCAGCCGTCACCTGCCACGACACGAGAAATACATTTAGCTTTCCAACCTGGGGGCTAAAATCAAAAACCGCTTCAACAGAGTTTGACTAATGATTTCACCATAAAATCTTACTCAAACTGGGGGCTACAATCAAAAACCGCTTCAACAGAGTTTGACTAATGATTTCACAATAAAATCTTACTCAAACTGGGGGCTACAATCAAAAACCGCTTCAACAGAGTTTGACTAATAATTTTACAATAAAATCTTATTCAAACTGGGGGCTATACTACATAATACTCATGCTGTACGAAGAAGAAAGTGAATACCTTTTTCACGCGCGGATCCCACCTCTCAAGGCCCGCATCGGTGACCACAGACAGGCAAGGCGGCAGCACGATCGAATGAGAGCAGCCCTCGTGAACAACCAGCAGATCCTCAACGAACGGAGGAGGCTGGAACTCAAGGTCAGGGTCACGGCGCTACAAAACAAAAATAGGGTAAATTTTTGCTTCCTAAAACCAAAACGCATACAAGCAAAAGGGGATAATCAAGCATACCTCGATCACAGCGTCAGCAAGGGCATGCTGTGCCCAAGTCACGTAATCCTCATCCCGCCGCAAAGAACGAGTCGACTCACCTCGTGATACACGTCACGACGCTCATTGGCGTCGCGCGTCTCCACAAACAAAACCGAGGGCGGAGGAGCAGGTACGATGAAGCCGCCGCGACCCGCTTGCAGACAGACGCCACCTGGCGCCAAGACGAGCCGTGCGGGTCTCGATATACAGCCGCCATCCGTCAAGGGGACCAAAGCGAGCTGCAATCGTCGGAGGGACGCCGGTAAAATTCCTCCAAGGGTCGCGAACGAACTACAAAACAAAACCAAATTATAAACTACAGAAACAAACACAAACCCAAAACCAAGCTACAAAAGACCAAAATACAAAACATAATCACCCTTACCTTATCCATCGTCATCCCGTTGAAGCGCACACGAGCCGCGTCATAGTTCAGGCCAATACCTTTCCGGTCCGCTGTCGCGTAGGCATGGAAGGCCGGATACTGCGCCTCAACCTTGAATGTGTCCGGGAGCAGAGAGGGGAAGTGAGCATAGCACCAAGCCTGCAAGCAATCAGAACACACGTTACAAAAGAAAAGCAGAAACAAAACAACAAAATACTACTAAAATCAAACCTTACCTCCATCAGAAGACCAGGGCCCACGAGCGACACATCTGAGTTCTCGTCAATCCGGTCAGGACGCACCGCATCCCTCAAGTATCGGATCAACAGACCCAGAGCAGGAGTGACCCAGTCGAAGTCACCTAGACGCGTCATGTCCGACAGCGCCATCGACACAGCCGTCGACGCTCGCTCCCCCTTGTCGCCAAAGTGGGTGGCCGTTAGGAACCACCACAACCACAGTCGGGCCCTCTGCTCAACGCTCGCTCGAGTAGACCCCTTCTTCTTCCTCTTCCCCTCAAAGAAGTCGGCAAACCATATAGTCCGGGGCTGAAACGTGTGCTCCTCACCTATCCCACACCTAACCCCGTCACCGATCAACCGTACCACGCGTGGGCTATCGATAGGAGGACGCTCACGTCCCCAGTCAAGCACGCCCTCACCATGAGGCAGCCCCGTGACAACTGCCCACGAAGAAGGAGTCACGCCAACCTCGTAGCCAGGCATGTGGAAGGTGTTGGTCGTATCCCAAAACCTATCCAGCAACGCCCGGAGCACAGTAAGGCGCGAGTTCACCCGCTTACCCCGCACCTCCCTCCACTTCTGCACCAGGGGACCGAAAGCTGTCCCAAGCACTATATCCCGCTTCTGCTGGGTGAGCCTATCCTCAAAGACGTCGAACACCGTCCGAAACCCAGAGAAGGTCCTCATCGAACCTAACGGAAAGCCGACCTTCACTCGGACCGACAAGTGCTCCAAGGGACTCCAAACCAGAGTCACGCCATCCCAGTCCATGGCCACCTGTGACCACAAGCGTGGACCGTGAGGATAGTTAGGCCTCTCGCCAAACTCGTCAACCATCCCCATGAAAACCTCCGTCTCGTCAGGAGCCTCCTCCTCGTCACTCGAAGACTCCTCCGACTCGAAAGGGTCCTCGTAACGGCTCCCCGGACCTCGAGGACGACCACGCCTCCGCACAGCCTCAGCAGGGGCTCCCCCTGCTCCAACCTCCTCAAAAACACCGGCGACCTCAGCCTCGTCCCGGTCACCACCCTCAGAAGCAGCACGAGCTCGACGTCGTGGCCTACTGCTGCCCTCACCGGAAGCCTCATTCACCTTGCGCTTCTTCCTCGGGTTCCTCCGACCGCGACCACGGCCTCTCTGGCCCTCCAGAGCCGCGGCGCACCTGGCAACGGTGGCCATGTCCCCGCGAAGCCCCTGCCGCAATACCACGACCTCTGCCTCGCCCCCCTCCCGGAGCCACAGGCATCCTTCCAAAGACCGCCACGCCACGCCGCAAAGACCCCTGCAGCCTACGCCCGAGCCTCCACCACGGCCTCCCCAGAGCCTCAGACGCCTCCACAGCAGCGTCACGCCCACGCCCCTGCAAAGACTCTGAGACGACACCCTGAGCCTGACCTCGGCCACCAACAGGAGACCTCGACGACCCAAAGAAGAGCTCACTACCGCTAGTATCACCAGAAGATCAAGGCCCGCCAATGACGGCCTCTCGCACTACATTAGTCAAAAGCGGTGACTCCGGCAGAACGCCACGACCCACACCACTAATCGACGGCTCAGACCACCAGAACAAAGACCACGCCCCAGGCCACTCGCGGAAGGCCCGGACGACGACCGACAAAGACCAAAGACCACCAAAGAGAGGCGCAGAGACTCCACAAAGAAGACTCAAACTCACTCCCTGGTGTCGGAGGAGCCCTGCTGCCTGAGGAGGAAAAGCTCGCAAAGAAGTCCGACCGAGACTGACCATCTGAAACCTCCAAAGGCGCGGCATACCGAAGTAGAGTATGCTCGCCCTGAATCCGGCAAAGTCAACACCACCAATACCCGATCCATGTCACCGGAAGTAGGTGCCGAGGCGTAGGATCACCTACACAAGATTCAAAAGCATACTCAGGCAGCGACAACAAAGAAATCACTCAAGAAAATGTATAATACGTAAGAACGACGCAAAGCAAGCATTAGGCCCAGATACAAGACAGACGAGGCCAAAACAAAGCACAAGCACAAGAAAGCATATCTCATAACACGTGTACTATATATGTGCCCTACACAGCAAGTTCAAGAACAAGCACGCGCAAAAGCAGCAGAGAACTAGCCAAAAGGCAGAAAGCAGGCCTTTTTAACCCAAAAATAGCAGAAAAGGGAAAAACGCTACAGAAAGCCAGAAACCCACATTTCCTGAGACAGACCCAACCCATAAATCACAATAAACACGTGCAAAAAATTCCATGTGAAAATGATGTCCCGGACACCTCGACTGAATAGCTTTTACAAAATGCTTACAAACTACAAAAACGGCCTTTTCTTGACCGTAACTCAACCAAAAAGCCCCCACTTCCCATAAAACAACCCCTTAGCCAACACAGACGACATAAATTACCATACATTCCATGAACGGGGCACGAAAAGCGAGGAAAAGCGATTTTTGGAAACCTAGCCTAAACTACAAAAAACGCTCCAAAACACCTCCAAACAACACATTTCCTACAAAACAAAGCGAAGTATGTACCATGCTAGCCATAACAATGCAAAACAGAGAATTCGGGCAAGTTTCGGAACCGAAAATTTTGACCAAAATTTCTGCCCCTATACCAAATCACACGAAAATCACGGTTTTTCGAGCCGTTTTTCGCACACAAGCCACCCAAACCTCCACACAAGCATACTACAACATTTTCAAAATAACCAAGCCACTCGGGATCGCCTTACGCGACAAAAACAGAGCACAAGCCCCGATTTCAACCCCCTTTTGTGCGGTTTTCGCCCAAACGAACCATTTTTCGCACGAATTTCAACAAAACGAACTCACCAAAGCTTTATACTACTAATGGGTAAGCTACACTGAAATTTTGAGCCATTTTCGAGACGTTTTCAAAAATGACCAAAATGCCCTCCGAGTCAAGACGCACGAAAATCGAGGCCACAAGTCGGGTTTTCACAAGCACTCAACAATGGCAGCAACACAAGCCCCATATTAACCCCCAAGCATCAAGTTCAAACAAAGACGAGGGCTAAGATCGAATCAAACCGCCATTTTCGACCTAAACCCTAGAAAACGGTATTTCAAGCTCAAACCGACTCAAACCAAATTCAAAACACGAAAAACCAAGTAAGTTAAGTACGTACCTTTGTCCATGATGAATTGTAGGAGTCGGAAAATCGATTTTTGATCAAGAAAATCGCCAAGACGAGTTTTAGAAGGTTTCGATTTTGTTTTGTTTTTACGGATGAAAATGAGCCAACCCCTCTCTCTCCCGTGTTTTAACCAAGAAACACTGAACAAAAATCTAATCGCCTGTGAGCAGCGACAAATTTAATTCGCTGTTACAAAGCGATTATATTTTAGTTTTATGGGTTTCAGTTTTGTTTTGGGCTGTGTTCCTCGGCCGAATACAAATTCAACCCATTTCAAACACAATTTCAACCCAAACCAAAAACACGTAGCCTCCTCACGAGACGTTCATAAAAACCTAGCCCTTTTTATGAGAAATACAGAAACACGTAACCTCCTCATGAGACGTTCATAAAAACCTAGCCCTTTTTATGAGAAATACAGAAACACGTAGCCTCCTCACGAGACGTTCATAAAAACCTAGCCCTTTTTATGAGAAATACAGAAACACGTAGCCTCCTCACGAGACGTTCATAAAAACCTAGCCCTTTTTATGTGAAATACAGAAACACGTAACCTCCTCACGAGACGTTCATAAAAACCTAGCCCTTTTTATGAGAAATACAGAAACACGTAGCCTCCTCACGAGTCGTTCATAAAAACCAAGCCCTTTTTATGAGAAATACAGAAACACGTAACCTCCTCACGAGACGATGAGACGTTCGTAAAACCTAGCCCTTTTTATGAGAAATACAGAAACACGTAGCCTCCTTATGAGACGTTCATAAAAACCTAACTTTTTACGAGAACCACAAAAACACTAACCACTCTTATAAACCAAACCCAAAAGCGCGTAACCTCTTCTACGAGACGTCCAGCCAGGAGCGCAAGCCAGAAGCGCAAGCCAAGCACAGCAAAGCACAAGAGCGCAGTTTAAGCGAAGCACGGCCTAAGCGCAAGCCGTACAAAGAAAGCACGACCAAGAGCGCCAAGCGCAAGCTAAGCACGCCCAAGAGCGCAGTTTACGCAAGCAAGCACGCCTGTAAGCACAAGGTAAACACAAGCAAGGCGCCAGCTGGGAATACTAAGGCCACATGCAGGCTGACATGCCCTTAAACATGTAGGACCGTCATGTCCTTAAAAACATGTCGTCCCTCCCCGCATTTCCCGGCGCTACGTCCTCGTCTCTCCCATAAGACACATGCTTAGTACCGCCAGGTAGTATCAATGTAACACCCCGTGTTTTTAAGGTTAAACTAAAATACATTTTAATTTATAAATTTATTTGAAATTATAATTGTTTTCATAATACCTTGTATATTTAATAGTTTTATATAATATTTGCGATCTTTTAAATAATATGTTTAGTACTATTTTATAAAAGTTAATAAAAATATTACTTATAAACAGTTTACCCTTATTGAATAATATAATTATTTTCTAAATTAAAATAGTAAAATAATAGTAAAATAGTAAACATTAATAATATTTTCTATAGTTATAAATTATTAATATAATATGGGTATTAGTATTTCCTATCCATTTAAATACTTTAATATTTTCATCTTATTTTCCTAAAATTAATTTTTGAGAGTGTTTCAAGATCGATTAATAATCTAATTTTAATAGGAGTAGAATACTTGCTATATTATGTATATATTCCGTATATATACTCGGTGTACAACAAGAGCAAGAAACCTAATTAATCTTGTACTCCGTATAATAATCCCTGCCTCCTCGTAGTACCGTCCTCAACCAAACAGCATTAACGCCCTCTTCAACCTTCCTTTATTCCTTCGTTTCTTGACCGTTTTACTCCGTTCTCGCGTCATAATTATCCTCTCTTCCTCCTCTTCACATTAAGGTAAGCTATACTCCGTTTCATCTCAGTCGCTCCGATCGCCGTCGATATCGTAACTCGCATTTATACTCGTCTTTCTCCCTAATCGATCGTAGGATTCAACCTGAGCGACCCTGACGCCGATGCGTACGTAGTAGACGACTCAATCAGGATTAGCGCGAGAAGGTAACGGTGATGACGTTACTCGATATTACGTACTCTAAAGTTTGCTTGTTGTGTTGTTTGATGACGTTAAGCCTGTGAGACTCGTGTGTGTTCTGCTGTGATCGGTGTCATGAAATTGGATTGAATGAGATTAATCGCTTGTGTAGAGCTAGATGAGTATTAGGACCATGGAACTCATGTTGTACGTGGGTTATGTCGTAGGTGTACCATTGATGTAGCTTATCATCTCCTAATGATTGAGTTGTTTAACACTAAATTTTTCTACACCTGCACATGTTTGGTTTGTATTTGTCTTCGTGGTCCATTTTAATGGTTTAGATTGTATTTTGGTTAATAAGGTAGTAATATTTAATGATTTGGTTGCTTAGTACTTATTCGTTTTGATTGATAAGTTATTTTAGTAAGTTACGTAATAAATTGTTATTGTTTTGAGAATTATAATACATGTTGAGATTTGGCTTGAGTTCGTATTGTATTGACCTTGACTTTGTATTGGTTTGATTGAGCTTGAGTTGAGTGTGCGTACGTGCACTGTTGGGCACGTGCGTGAGGAGATACGACGTCCATTGTAGGACGGATGCCGCCCTTAGGGGTTCCCATCCGCTTTTGTCACGGATAGGGACTATGGTTTGATTATATGTTGACACCGTTTTTGTCGCGGTGACACCGTCTTTGTTCGCGGTGGGTTTGGCCAAATTTAGACTGTTTGAGGAGCTTTTGTCGTTCCGCCATAGGGTTGGGACTTTTGTCGTTCCGGGGTGATTCTTGTTGCTTCACCCACCCTCCGTCTTACTCTTGCATTTGGTGATTGATGTTTGAGGTGATTTATGATGGCTTGACTTGAGAATGTTGTAATGATACTTGTGTTAATGTTTGGGTATGTTGTTCAAGATACATTGGTTGATTATGCTTTGATCATAAGTAGTAAGAGTAAAATCTTTGTTGTGTTGTATTGAGATTGACTTAGTATTGTTCACCAGTTATTAGCTTGTGATTATTATTATTATTATTATTATTATTATTATTATTATTATTATTATTATTATTATTATTATTATTATTATTATTATTATTATTATTATTATTATTATTATTATTATTATTATTATTATTATTATTATTATTATTATTATTATTATTATTATTATTATTATTATTATTATTATTATTATTATGAGCTGTTTCATTTACTTGTTAACTTTATTGTGATGTAATATGGCTGGGAGAACGTCTGAGTTACTCCCCACTGACTGTGGCTGTCATTTTCTTGTAAAATGGCAGGTTGATGATCAGGTTTCTGCTTTCGGGGGTTTTGGAGTGAGCTAGCGAGCGTCACGATTTATTTATAAGAATTCTTTTAATAAATTATTTTATTTAAGTATTTCAGTTCTTATTTTTGGGTTATTTATTCCCTGGTTTTGTAAACCCTTAAATTATATTTCTTTTAAGCCTTTTCAGTTTTTATTAACTACGCGGTTTTCAAGGTGTTTCCGCCACCTTGGACTTATTTAACGTATATTTTGTATATTATTCATTTCGAAAAATCCGGGTTGTTACAGTTGGTATCAGAGCATTCGCTCCCGACGCACACTCGTAAAACCCCTTTTTAAAAAAAAAAAAATTGAAACTTGAAAAAAAAAAAAAACCCGTTTTAAAACTTTTTGAAACTTTGGTTTAAAATTTGAGAGATGGGTAGATCTTAAGGACTTGTATGATCTGAGTAGTCTGATTGTGTCTGTAAACCCAAATTTGGTGGCTAGCACCAATGGGTTCTAACTGAATTTCGTTGTTGCAGAAAATGACAAGAAAGGCAGAAGAAAGTCGATGGTCCTAAAAACATCATTCTTATCTCCTTTCGTCTTTAAATTTTCCTTGCCTCTTCTTTCGTTCATCCTTTCTATTCAAGTTTCGAGGACGAAACTTTTTAAAGTAGGGGAGATTGTAACACCCCGTGTTTTTAAGGTTAAACTAAAATACATTTTAATTTACAAATTTATTTGAAATTATAATTATTTTCATAATACCTTGTATATTTAATAGTTTTATATAATATTTGCGATCTTTTAAATAATATGTTTAGTACTATTTTATAAAAGTTAATAAAAATATTACTTATAAACAGTTTACCCTTATTGAATAATATAATTATTTTCTAAATTAAAATAGTAAAATAATAGTAAAATAGTAAACATTAATAATATTTTCTATAGTTATAAATTATTAATATAATATGGGTACTAGTATTTCCTATCCATTTAAATACTTTAATATTTTCATCTTATTTTCCTAAAATTAATTTTTGAGAGTTTTCAAGATCGATTAATAATCTAATTTTAATAGGAGTAGAATACCTGCTATATTATGTATATATTCCGTATATATACTCGGTGTACAACAAGAGCAAGAAACCTAATTAATCTTGTACTCCGTATAATAATCCCTGCCCCTCGTAGTACCGTCCTCAACCAAACACCATTAACGCCCTCTTCAACCTTCCTTTATTCCTTCGTTTCTTGACCGTTTTACTCCGTTCTCGCGTCATAATTATCCTCTCTTCCTCCTCTTCACATTAAGGTAAGCTATACTCCGTTTCATCTCTGTCGCTCCGATCGCCGTCGATATCGTAACTCGCATTTATACTCGTCTTTCTCCCTAATCGATCGTAGGATTCAACCTGAGCGACCCTGACGCCGATGCGTACGTAGTAGACGACTCAATCGAGGATTAGCGCGAGAAGGTAACGGTGATGACGTTACTTGATATTACGTACTCTAAAGTTTGCTTGTTGTGTTGTGTGATGACGTTAAGCCTGTGAGACTCGTGTGTGTTCTGCTGTGATCGGTGTCATGAAATTGGATTGAATGAGATTAATCGCTTGTGTAGAGCTAGATGAGTATTAGGACCATGGAACTCATGTTGTACGTGGGTTATGTAGTAGGTGTACCATTGATGTAGCTTATCATCTCCTAATGATTGAGTTGTTTAACACTAAATTTTTCTACACCTGCACATGTTTGGTTTGTATTTGTCTTCGTGGTCCATTTTAATGGTTTAGATTGTATTTTGGTTAATAAGGTAGTAATATTTAATGATTTGGTTGCTTAGTACTTATTCGTTTTGATTGATAAGTTATTTTAGTAAGTTACGTAATAAATTGTTATTGTTTTGAGAATTATAATACATGTTGAGATTTGGGCGAGTTCAGATTGTATTGACCTTGACTTTGTATTGGTTTGATTGAGCTTGAGTTGAGTGTGCGTCACGCTTGACCGTTGAAGACGTCGTGAGGAGATACGACGTCCATTGTAGGACGGATGCCGCCCTTAGGGGTTCCCATCCGCTTTTGTCACGGATAGAGACTATGGTTTGATTATATGTCGACACCGTTTTTGTCGCGGTGACACCGTCTTTGTTCGCGGTGGGTTTGGCCAAATTTAGACTGTTTGAGGAGCTTTTGTCGTTCCGCCATAGGGTTGGGACTTTTGTCGTTCCGGGGTGATTCTTGTTGCTTCACCCAGTCCTCCGTGCTTACTCTTGCATTTGACTGATTGATGTTTGAGGTGATTTATGATGGCTTGACTTGAGAATGTTGTAATGATACTTGTGTTAATGTTTGGGTATGTTGTTCAAGATACATTGGTTGATTATGCTTTGATCATAGGCCGTAGGCCAGGTAAGGTACTTGTTGTGTTGTATTGAGATTGACTTAGTATTGTTCACCAGTTATTAGCTTGTGATTATTATTATTATTATTATTATTATTATTATTATTATTATTATTATTATTATTATTATTATTATTATTATTATTATTATTATTATTATTATTATTATTATTATTATTATTATTATTATTATTATTATTATTATTATTATTATTATTATTATTATTATTATTATTATTATTATTATTATGAGCTGTTTCATTTACTTGTTAACTTTATTGTGATGTAATATGGCTGGGAGAACGTCTGAGTTACTCCCCATCGATCATGTCATCATTTTCTTGTAAAATGGCAGGTTGATGATCAGGTTTCTGCTTTCGGGGGTTTTGGAGTGAGCTAGCGAGCGTCACGATTTATTTATAAGAATTCTTTTAATAAATTATTTTATTTAAGTATTTCAGTTCTTATTTTTAGGGGTATTTATTCCCTAGTTTTGTAAACCCTTAAATTATATTTCTTTTAAGCCTTTTCAGTTTTTATTAACTACGCGGTTTTCAAGGTGTTTCCGCCACCTTGGACTTATTTAACGTATATTTTGTATATTATTCATTTCGAAAAATCCGGGTTGTTACAATCGAGACTGTGATGGTCCGGATACTATCTTTAAGTTTGACTAACGCTTTGTCCAAGCTCAGTCAAAATGGGGGCTCTGTAGATACCCGTATCCGTACCCCCCAAAAACAAACCCGATGACGAAAAGGACTTTCATGCATGCTTTTAAAAGAGTCGAAACGGTACAAAAGTGTCTAAAACGTATTAGTCATTTTTAGCGTATTAATTTGGATTTGCATAATCATAAAAATGAATGTCATTCTTAGTCATATTGAGCATAACACGAGCACAATATAGGAACGTCTTTTAAGCCAAGCCACAAAAACAGCCCAACTAGCTACAAAACGGCCCAAACTTACAAAAACGACCCAAAACGCACCCTAACGCAACACGCAAAACAGGCCAAAGTGCGTCCCGTACCACACTCACAAAATTAGGTTCTATAAAACCGTAAAATAATATACTTCAATATTATTTTATTTCGAGCCGAAACCGAAAAACACAACAAAAACCGAAACACGAAAATCGAAATTGGACCAAAAACTAATTTGGCCCAAAAATTACTTAACCCACACGACCAAATTACATCACAAAACATAATCATTACCCTATAATACGTCATTAAGCCAAAGGCGGCTTAAGCAGCACACCAAAACAAAATACAAATCGCTTTGTGGGCGAGGCGATTAAAGTTGTCGCCTGTTTACAGGCAATTATCTTTTTGTTTTGGTGTGCAGCCTTCTTAAGTTTCCTCTACAAAATCCCAGCCCAAAACAAAATTAAAAACGCCTGTACACAGGCGATTTAAATTTTGTGCACCCACAAACCAGCCATTTTCCTATAAATACCAACCCACTTCACTTCATTTCAAACATCGGTTTTTTAACAAATATACACTATTCACAAAACACACTTAAATCCCACTCAAAAATACCGTCTTTGCATTTTCGAAAGGTAAACGTTTTACCTACGTTTGAGACTCGGACAAAGGGGTTACATTAACCCCAACCCGATATTGGCACTAGCGAAGCCGTATTCGTAATACGGTTGTAGCAATTCGGATTCATAATCCGTCTAAACCCCGCCAATATCGCATAAATAAACGACTCATTATCACTAAAGCAAACCGACGTCAATTTTATAATTATGCAAGTCCTCATTCATGTGTTAATTAACGACTAGAATCACGGATCCAACACTAAATTGTACCGTTTCATAGAGTCTTTTAGCATGCAAAACTGAGGGTTTTTTACAAAATCTTAAGAGTCAAAATACAAGGTCGGAAAATAACGTTTATAGTAATAATTTAGTCAATAAATTATTATTTAACGTACATTTCCTATAGCAAATGTCATTATTTTGACAATTTACATTATTTACGCATTTTAATCGAGTCATGTTTATTCGCACTTGTACGTAGCGTGACTAAGCCCAAATATCGAAATTAAGCAAATGTGTTCAAATTAGTAGAGACTACTCTTATGTAGGCTTTTTGATTACTGTTTTCAAAATACATTTTGTCAAAACTTTTGAAAAGTAACCTCACTCCGAACCCCTTCTCTGGTTTCAAACCTCAGATAGATAGGTATCGACGCACCTTGAAATCTGAGACACTCGTGTCTTGTATTTCAAGACGCGTTGAATAGGTCCCAAATTCCTTTAATATTTGGTGGCGACTCCGAAAATACATTTTCAAAAAAAGGATTTTCTACTTTTCTTTTTGGTCACAAATTCATGCAATGATCTCCCCCATTTTTACAAAACTTCGCACCCTTTTTTCCTGCGAGGCGCATTCCACATCTTACCACGCGACGTAGAAGGCGCACAAGGCGCTTGTGAGGTGTTCTTCTTCCAGATTCTTCAAAGAAGCATACAAACTTGCCATACATTATACATATACGCAAATAATATGCAGATAATACATATACATACACATAACACGCACGACAGAGCATTTTTAGGCCTAGTTCATAATTAAGCCGAAAACCGTTATCTACATTTCAAAATCCCAACTTTATGGTTTCTATACGCCATAATAGCCCCCAACAACAACCCATTACAAGCAACTGCATTTTGGTCACCCCGGTCAAAAACCCCCAATTTACGAAGAACACTCATGTTCAATCACGAAGAATCGTCGAATTGAAAGCCTTAACTCGACATTTTCGCAAAACTAAGGTTATAGGCATACTATACACACTATGGGCATCCTACACCGAAGTTTAATTGAAATTCCGGGTCGGAAAATCCGGGTTCGTTTTCGGGCCCTAATCCTAAATTGGACGTTTTTCACGCAAAGACGGTCTAAATCACAATCAATCCACACATACATGCTAGCATGGCATAATGCAACACAATAACGTCAATTTCAAGCATTCAAACGGCAAATTTCAAGCAAAACTCGGGTTTTCATTCAAAACCCGTCTTTTCAACATTTCTAGCTAAAACTAGCTAATTACAACAACAAATAACGTAAAAGCAAGTTAAAATGGAGCATTATCTGGATCCATAGCAACGCAACGCAACGCAAGAAAAACGATCAAATTTGGTTGAGAAATCGAAATTTGGTGTTTTTAGAGTTTAGAAACCGAAAATGAAGAATGAGCTAACTCACGGTTTTGTTCGTGTTTTATACAGCCTTTATAGCCATTAAGGCAAACCGCATAGCCTTATGCGGTTTGCACCCCAAACCGCATAAGGTTATGCGGTTTCTGCCTGTGGTTTTTCTCGGATTTTTCTCGTTTTTGACCTACTTTTGAATTCCCAATCCATCTTGGCCCTAATGCAACTCCAAGTACGTCCCGTGCTTGGGTTAAGGCATTACCTACAGTCCGCCATACGCGTATATTAAGCATTTAATGTACGGTACAGAAGCAGAAGCACGAACGCTCTTCACGAGCATTTACATCATGTTTCCTCTATGGAAGGCAATCATATGCAATGACGACTACATAAGCACTCCTCGGCGAGCTCAAGCATAGACACTCTGCAACATACCCAACTACAAGCATCTCACCCTACATAGACGCTCCTCGGCGAGTTCAAGCACAAGTACCACACATCCAAGCTTTGCAACCTTTACACATGCGCTCCTAGGCGAGATAGACATTTCCACATCCCATGCACTCTTACCCAATCACCTTGCACCCTTACACATGCGCTCTTTCGCGAGACCACGCACTACATGAAGACATTACAAGCAACAGCACTAGGCATATACAATGGCATTACGCGACAGCACGACAAGCATAACGACGACGCTTAGCAGGCCGGCAGGCCCTTATAGTATGCATGGACCGTCACGTCCTTAAACATGTACGCCCCTCCCCGTTTAGCCCGGTTCGAAGTCCTAGTCTCACTCATGGACACATGCTTCGTTCCGCTGACTATATCGAGACTGTAATGGTCCGGATATGGTCGTGGAGTTTGACTAACGCTCTAGTCCGAGCTCAGTCAAACTGGGGGCTCTGTGGGTACCCATATCCGTACCCTCCCAAACAAAACCCTGTGATGTAACACGGAATTTTATTACGCATGCTTTGACGTTGACTTAAACGGTTCTAACTAGGTCGAATTCATTTTGAGTCGTTTTGAAATGTTAAAATGATTTAGGTCACTTCACATCGCACTTAAATAAATGTCCATTTTGTCCATTTGGAGTCTAGCTAGGTCCTCGTCCTGGTTCGTTTAGCATGAGCTTCGCATTTGCACTACAATTAGCCCTTTTACATTAACAAGGTCTAATTCAGCATTCCTAAATTCCTAAATTTAGGCCCGGTGGCTAGATCTTCCCTTTAGCCTCCTCTTACACAAAATACAACCTCACGTCTTACCTTATTTCAACAAATCTATGCAAATACACCTTTTTCATTTTTTCGGGTCTCGGAACCAAAACAGAGCCCAAGCCCAGCCTTTGGCCTGCACTCCAAAGCCCTGAACATCCTAAATATCTCAGAAATATCCCAGGAGTTTTCTTGACGTGCAAGGTTAAGATTATACCGTATCTTTTAGAGATATAATCAAACCGAAACTAGGAAACTAGGCTAAAAGCCACACCTTCAAACCGCATAAGCTTATGCGGTTTGGGGTGGCAACCGCATAAGCCTATGCAGTTTGCCTAGGCAACCGCATAAGGCTATGCGGTTTCCTGGCTTATTTTTATCCCTGTATTTCCTAATTTCTCCGAGGTTTTAGTATATATACACCCCTATACCTGACCTCGAAAAACACAATTGACAACCAGCTTTCACAGCAAACACACTCCTAAACATTCACAAAAGCCTCACGCACTCAAATCCTTGAATTCAACACACCATCCCGTGTTGAATTCATCCTCCTTTTATGTTCAAGAAGTGAAGCTCTGCCCAGATCTGAAGCGTCAGGACAAGGTAGGTACCGATCCACTTGGATCAAAGCTTTTTCTTATTTTTTATGGACTAACAAAGGGGACTACACTTTAGCGCCACCGGCTTTGGCACCCAGCGCGCTTGCACTCCAAGTGTTCTATTTACTTCGGGTACACTCCATATCCGATGACACGCCAAATTCGCATAAGCAACCGACCCTTATAAAATAAACCAATGGACAATTGAACTTTATTTTATTTGCATGCATCTTGCACCTTCTTATTTTGCATTAAAATCAACTTAAACAATGAATTCGACCATTAACTGAACCGTTTTCGTTAACAAGTTAAACATGCTAAACTGAGGGTTTTAATCAATCTTTTTGCATTTGCATTCTTTTACAACTTTATCGCACTTGTACGTAGCGATAACATTAGCTCAAATATCATCCTATTTGGATTGGTCTAGGTCAGTAGAGGCTATTTTACATAGGCTTTTCTAAAAGGTTTTCATAAATCATTAATTGAACTCATCTTTTTCTAAAGTACCGTCACCCCGAATCCATTCTTGTTTCACAAGCCTTAGATCTAGGGGTGTCGGCGTGCTCCAAAATCTAGAACATGTCTTTAGGCTTAGGACATGATAGCAGGTTCCTAATTTCCGCGATAATTAGGTGGCGACTCCAAAACAGTTTTAAAGGTTTTTGTAAATTAGTCTTTTTAACTTAAAGCGCCCTTACGCAAGACGCCGAGTTGGGTCCCTCCTCGATCCCTGGTTCCACAAAACCCGTCCATGAAGGATAGAAGGGCATGATCTGCGGTGTTGTCAATTAGAACGTCTACGTGCGGTAGTGGGAAGTCGTCCTTTGGACTTGCCTTGTTTAGATCGCGGAAGTCGATACATACTCGAATATTGCCGTTTTTCTTTAGAACCGGGACCATGTTTGAGACCCAATCTGAATACTCGACGACTTGAATGAAGTCGGCTTGTAATTGCTTCTCGGTTTCTTCCTTGACCATGAGGGACCATTCGGGTCGTAGCCTCCTTAGTTTTTGTTTGATAGGTTTGAAACCGGGTTTGATGGGGATGTGATGTTCGGCTATGCTTTTATCGATGCCGGGCATGTCCTTATATGACCATGCAAAGACGTCTTTGAACTCGGTTAAGAGTTGGGTAAAGTTAGCGCGCTCGTCCTCACTCAGTGAAGCGCCTAGTTGCAGTTCCCTTGGTTCTTCGGGGGTTCCTATGTTAATGGTTACGGTGTCCTCGATGATCGGGTTTTGCGTTGGGTTGCTTACGATGTTTGCAATGTATTTGATTAACGATTGTTCATTCGTTGGTTCATTTTTATCGCACGGATTAATGTGTTGTGTTGGTTCGTTTGTTTGTTTAAACTCTGTTTGTTGTTTATTTGTTTGTTTTTAGCTTGAGATGAGACATAAGCAAACTTATCTGTATTATTCATTGAAGAAGAAATGTTTGACAAATTAGGAGAAGAGCTAGAGCTAGCCTCCGAAAATAAAAAGTCTAAGCGAAAACTAGAAGGTGGGTCGACAGATGACCCGATACCTAGAGGATTAGATCCTAAAAGAATTTCCTCCTTTTCGTGTTCTCCCTTGATTCTGGTATGGCTGTGGTCCTCCTACATCTTTGCTTCGGAGGTGTAGACAGGTGTAAAGGGTCACCTCCATATATTGCGTCGATCATTGTGTTGTCGGCTAGGTGAAGTGATTCCAAGGCATCTGGCTGATTGTGTTGAGGACTGTCCTCATTGGGTGGTTGAGGGACGGTGAGATAGATTGTTTCATTATCTTGGGCTTGCTTTGGCCAAAGCCATTCCCTTTCTTCGTCGCTGAGTGAGAAGTTACTGGTTTGACCGTCGCTTGAATTGGAAGGATTTGGGTGATTCATGGTGAGAGTCGATCCCACGTTATTTGCCGAGTTACTTTTGTTGGACATCCATTCGCCTGTGTGGGGTATGTCCACCTTTCCTTGGTCAAGGAGATCTTGGATGGCATGCTTGAGCTTTATATAATGCTCGGTATCATGTCCCTTACCTCGGTGATATGCGCAGAAGGCGTCGGGATTTCCACGATCTTGATTTCTTGTGATTGGGTGGTTCGCTAGTAGGCCCGACCGGTTGTAGGCGCTTATTTTCAACTAGTTTCCAGAATGCTTCGGTGTAAGACATATACAGGGGATCAAAGCTCGTCCTAGTCTTAGGAGGTGTTGTCTTGATAACGGCTGGAGCATGAGAGTAGCTCTTGGTTGTAGGGATGTAATCTGGCGAGTCGCTGAGGTCGTCGTAACTGGACATGGCGCAGAATGTAAGGTCCTCCTCTATTTCAGTACCAAACTTAGCAATTTGCTCGAAATTTCGGATGTTCGTATCTCCGAAGTAGGATTGACACGAGGGTCGCAGGCTGTTGATGAACGTGTACATAAGCTCGTCTTCGTGTGGATGGTTTGGAATCTGTGAGAGCAGTTTCCTCCATCGAGCGAGATAGTAAGTGAAGTCTTCATTGTCCATTTGACGTTGGGTCGCGAGAGTGTAGAGGGAGACGTGCTTGTCGGCCTTGTTTTTGGTGCGTTTTTCCAAACGTTCGACTTCAGCTTGATGCAAGGCCTTCAAGTCGTCGATATCCTTGGTGAGTTGGCCGATCCGGCTACGGAGTGCTTCTAGTTTGTTTAGCTTGGACATCTTCAAGGCGTGGTTTTGGGTGCGGCGAGTATCCAGTTGAAATCCCTACATTTGCATGGAGTGCATCAGCTATATGACAGACCCGACTGACACGATTCATTTATATGTTCGTTTTTAGCTCATTTCGTTTGAAAAAGACTCTTTTAAGATTTGAAAAAGAAGGAAGTTTTCCAAAAACAAGCTAGGGGTGTTTTTGAGACGAGAATGCGTGCGCGCAGCTCATCTCGATGTTAAAAGATTTTGCTTTGCATCCACTTAGCCTGAATGACGGTATGTTGTCGTGGGCTAAAGATGGATGCGTAAAAAGGATTCGACTTAAACTGGCCAAGTCGAAGATGTTAAAAAGGATTTGAGCCGTGAGGCTCAAAGAACGAAGTCCACGAGTTTAGGTTAAAAACCTTGACTCGGGTTTTTGCTAGTTTTGTAAAAGGAAAATTTGAAAATGTTTATTTCAAAAACTTGCGATTATTTTGTTTGAGAAGTGTTAGCTTGATAGTTTGTTAGGTTGATTATTTTTGAAAATTTAAAGCGACTTTTCAAAAATATGCAAATGAATTTTGAAAAAGACTATATCGTATAGCCTCGCACTCGTACGTATGACTCTTGGTTGTTTGGTCAAGTCTTTGTATGCCTCCAACTGATTTGAGTACGCTTTGGCAGGTGCTTTTAGCCCTCCGCCCACACAGTATAACGTGTAGGATACGAAGGAAGCCCTGGGGCGGTCAAATCAGTTTGTTACGGCAAGCCGTGGAGGGGTGAGAGGAAGGTTAGTCCAGTACGTGCCTTGTCGAATGGCCAATGCCTGCGTTTGGAACCACCTCTCGAGGTGTTCGTGTGTGAATCCGACTAGATTCGACTCTAACGGATATGCTTAGTTCATGTATGTTGATTGTTCTCAAGTCGTTCAAGTCTCGTTTTTATTTTTAAGAAGAAAAAGCTAGTTTTAGTTTTAAAAATAAAACCTGTCCCCAGCGGAGTCGCCAACTGTAGGTACCGAGATTAACATGGAACCACTCGACGTCCTGCTAAGGGCGTAAAGTTAAAAGATTAAGTACAAAAAACCTTTAAAAACTGTTTTGGAGCCGCCACTAAATTATGAGGGAAATTTAGAACCCGCCTCCTTGTCCTCATGCTCAAAGACACGTCTTAGAGTTTAAGGCACGTCGACACCCATCCATCTAAGGTTATTGTGAAACCAGATTCGGATTCGGGTGAGGGTACTTTTCTAACGAATAAATCAAAATAATGTTTTTATGAAAGATCTTTTGGAAAAGCCTATTAAAAGATAGCTTGTACTAGACTTGAGAACAATGCAAATAATTATACATGAGTCTAAGTAATTCGCTACGTACAAGTGCGATATAAGTTGTAAAAATAATGCAAAAGAGATTGTTTAAAACCCTCAGTTAAGCACGCTTAACTTGTTAACGAAAACAGTTCAGTTTAATGACGAATTCATTTTAAGTGATTTAGATGCAAGATGAGGATTTGCTAAATGCATGCAATAAAATAAAGTTCAATTGTCCATTGATTTATTTTAAAGAGGTCAGTTGTTTGTGCGACTTTGGAAAGGTGTTACGAATAGGGTGTGTATTCGAGGTGCATGGCCGCCTTATGAAAAGCAGACTTGCGTACCAAAGTCGGGGTTAGCCTAATGTAGGCCCTTGCTAGTCTAAGAAGTAAAGAAAAACCTTAATTCTTGTTAGGATTAAGACATACCTGTCTCAAGTTAGGAAACCGGCAGCGCTTCGCTTCGAAGGGAAGAATTCAACACTAGGAAAATGAAGAATTCTAAGGGTGTTTAAGCGTGAGGCTTTGAGAGTGTTTTGGATGTGAGTTGTGTTTTTTGTATTCTGAAAATTTGTGTTGAAACGAATGAATGGAGGGCTGTATTTATAGTGTAGAGCTCGTCAAGAATTAAGAAAGCCAGGGGATAAATCCGGACTTAGGAATCGCAAGGCTCCTTGCGAATGCTTGGGGCAATCGCAAGGCTCGTTGCGGCTGCCTGCCCTAATCGCAAGGCCTCTTGCGATTGGTAGGGCGGGCGTTATCCTTTTATTCCGTATATTTCCAAATTATATTTTAGGATATACGGTGTAATCTTGCTTGAGCTCTAACTTACGTCGTTGTGGCTGTGTTTAGGGTTTGACTAGGCTATCCTGGACCTTGGGAAGCGGGCCAGGCATGGGTTTGGGCTCGGTTCTGGGCCCGAGCCCTGAAAATGTAAAAAGGGGTGCATTTTGTAGTGTTTTGTGAAATAGGACATTCCGTGAGACTATCCTAGGTGTTTGCCAGTCCTAAAATGTGGTTTTAGCGACTGGGCCTAAATTGAGGGATTTAGGAGAATCGAATTGAACCTTGTTAATGTAAAAGAATCAATTAGACTATGTGTTAAAAAAGGGGTGTGCGCATGCCGATTAGGACCTGAACCTGAGACAAGCTAGACTCTAGACCTAAGGACACTAAGAGTGATGACCCATAAAGAAACCTCATTTGCATTTAAAAACATTTAACTCGAATTCGTCATTGTTAGAACCATTTAAGTCAACATAAAAGCATGCAACAAAAGTCCATTGTTACATCACTGGGTTTTTGGCGGGAGGTACGGATGTGGGTATCCACAAGATCATAATTGATCGTGTGCTTCATTCACTTCATGATGGTTTTGCCCTCTTCAGGGCAAATTACTATATGAATGACATGAAGAAAAGTCTTCATGAGCTCCACTCGCTTCTCGTACAGACCGAGAATGATCTGAAATTGAGTGGGAGCTTGAAGCAGGATGTTCTCATGGTTGCAAACAAGGGCAAGGGTAAGGGCAAGGCTCAGGCCAACCTAACTAGGGAAGCCAAAGTTCAAGAAGCCAGGAAATGTCAAGAGTGGGCCTGATGAGTCTAGCGGTAACTCACAAGGCAAGACAAAGAGCAAAGAAAGCATGGAGTGCCACCATTGCCACAAGACTGGGCATTGGAGGCGGAACTGTCCCGTGTATGATGAAGACATAAAATCAGACCGCGTCACTCCTGTTGGTATGTCATCTTTTATTCATATGATTGAGATTAACCATGCAAGTTTTGGAACTTGGGTACTTGATACTGGTTGTGGTTCTCATCTGTGTAATCATTTACAGGGCCTAAGAAACATCACAACTCTCGCAAGGGGTGATGTGGAGCTGCGTGTGGGGAATGGAGCAAGAGTTGCTGCCGTTTCAGTGGGAACATATGTAATCCAACTCCCGAGTGGATTTGAGTTATTTCTGAATAATTGTTACTATGTACCCAGTTTATCTAAAAACATTATTTCTGTTTCCGTTTACAATAAAGGATAATAGCTGTATTTTCTCTTTAAACGATATGATTTATGGCAAAGCAGTTTCTATAAATGGGATTTATGTTTTAGATCAAACCACAGATATATTGCATGTGAATAATAAGAAAGCAAAGGTTGGTGACAAAGATCAAACCTATCTATGGCATTGCCGTATGGGACACATAAATGAAAAACGCGTGAAAAAGCTCATTGATAATGGGTGTATCTCCCCTTTTGACTATGAATCTTTTGGCACGTGTGAATCATATCTCATAGGCAAAATGTAGGGATCTCATCCCATTCACTAATCAAGTATTAGTGTTAATCAAATTACTCTAATTTGATGAGCAAGATCTATGTAGTTACAAACATACTTTGTTACAAGTTTATAGAAATTTACACCTTCTTACAAGGAATAAAAGGGGCACAAAATAAGAACTCCTTTCTTATTTTGTTTCTTGAGCTAGTAAGTAGGATGATCCTCCAAACCGAAGTTTCCAAAAGAGGAAACCTCCTTCTTGTTGCACCCAAGAAGCACTCCAAATTTACTAGTGATTTTGATCTAGAAATCACTAATAAACACTTGATAATATGTGAAAAAATTATTACTAACACTTAGTAATATTATGAAACATATAAGAACTTGTTTCTTATTCTTTAGAGAGAGTTATGTGAGAGGAAGATTAGAGAGATAGATGAAAAGATGCATAAATGCTTTTTACTCTCTTTGGCCTTGTATTTTATTAGAAAAACAAGCAACATCAAGTGTGTATGACACACTCAATATTTCGGCCATATGGAGAGGAGAGGAAGAGTGTTTGCTTTTCTTTTTCTTGTTTAGAGTAAAAGTGTTCCATGTGTATGATTATGTTTAAAGCATGCTTTACAATAAACAAAAGACAAAGCAAATAAGACAAGAAGGAATCATCCTCCTTCTCACCTCATATGGACGGTCCATAGGGCCCTTAAGTGGGTCTTATTTGTTTCCGATATTTGTCCCACAAATACTTATAATTTATCACTTGATTATCTAATATAATAAAGTGTAAATTAATTAAAATCTTCCTTAATATACATGTACATTTACACATATATTAAAATTGTACTTTTACTAATCTCATTAGTAACATATATATGATTAGTGAATTAACGTTTAATCACTAATTTTCATCTCCTCCAATAATTTTATCGATATAAAATTCAATCATCCGAGTTCACAACTCGATTTGTCTCTAAATTTATTCACGGACTAACCGTTAGTCGATTTATCAAATTACTAATCTAATCGTATCTCATACAATTAATTAGCTTCATATTTGGAGTACGTTCTATAGGTGTGACGTAAAGGGATCAATTGATTACCGCCGTTTCACGACAATAACGTCAAACTCTAGTCAGCCAACCGTTATTGATTTACGTTAATTAATTG
The DNA here is from genome assembly GCA_023091065.1 of Dianthus caryophyllus. Classification (NCBI taxonomy): domain Eukaryota; kingdom Viridiplantae; phylum Streptophyta; class Magnoliopsida; order Caryophyllales; family Caryophyllaceae; genus Dianthus; species Dianthus caryophyllus. Next base: position 27,350,160 of record CM041524.1, read on the forward strand.
ACAATAATACAGGATTATCCCCATGTATTCCTTAATTGAGATTTATTAAGTAATCGCACTATTGTGGAGGACACTTACTCCAACAATCTCCCACTTGTCCGAGACAAGTTGTGCATTACCAATTCTCATGTCCGTTTCACATCTCCCACTCAATGCAAGGTGTCTTACAGGTCGTACTTGCATTCAAAAGATATATATATATCATGAGTGGTTTCCTCGATAAGGAGAGTAGCTGTCTGACCGGGGAATCTACCGTAGATTCTTACAGAGGGTGGCCACGCATTTTCAGCGACTACTCCTCGAGTGGCCCAAAGATGTTTTACCCTGACGAGGGTGGACATTTCTGTGGACAAGGGATTTTGATCCACGCGATGTTTTATTTCAAAAACATTTTCATTTGAAAAGAGAGTCGCCACTAAATTTTATATGGAATTTAGAAACCAATTTTAGAGAAAATGAGTTCGTGTGAGTTTACGTGTTAGGAAGTTTAAAAGAATTTCATTAATTTAACGCCTAACCCCGCCCGTCGTAAAGACGGTCTCTACTAAGTAAAACCATGGCTATTATGAGTACGCATGCGGATATGCAAACAACGTTTTAACCCTAAACATATTATATCCATTCTATGTCGTTTAATGCACATATAACTTCGTCAAAGTTATTCAACATGGGTTCATTTACTATTCTAGCAAACAAAGAGAAGAAGCGAAATACTCACCAACAAAGATAAGATAGATTAGCAAACGTTAGCGGCATTTAATAAAAATAATCAAATATGACTAATACTCTGTATGGACAAGCATGAATGACTAACATAAATAAAACACTACACACAAATATAAGAAATAACAAAAAAATACACACAAATACAAACACATGTACGAAAGCCTAATAATCAAAAACTCACAACTATAAGCCAATAACACAAACACTTAAGCACACACGAAAGTCTAGGCTACGTAAGCTCTTCTGTCAAATAATTACATGGTTTGAGATTTAGGAAGCAAAGCGAAACAAACAACAAGCAGAAACGTGCCCTATGCGGCTTTTACATGGTTTAACGAAACTAAACGTGAAACGGGCGCCTGGCAAACGCTAAACGATGAAGTCATGAAAACTAATCTAAACATACAACGTGAATTACAAATCTGGAGAAGCATGGTAAATCAATTTTAGACAATTAACATAATCAAACATGAACGAGACCTAATTATATAATAAACTAACGAGCTAGTCAAAATCAAACTAACGACGGCAAATCATACTACACAAGGAAATCGAACGTGTATATCAAATAAACGAGAAACACGACACATCCACACGCACATATCAAAATCATGCTAAAGATACGAATCCAAAACGAACAATAAACATGACAAGTACGATGATAAACAACAGAGCGACAGAGAACAATAAAAAGCGACAGAAAGCAATAAAAAGCGATAAAAACAGCAATATAAACAAAGTAAAGTGAGTATTTTTGCACCCTCAACTTACATGTATCGTTGACCAATTCTTTGAGTCGTAATCGATTGTAAGATTTTATCCCAAGGGGCCGTCGTCGACGAAAACAATTTGTAAAACTTCGAAACACGTTTCACGGTTTTGACTTGTAACTAGCGATTTTCAAAAGCTTGTAACTTCTTCGTTTCTGAACGAAATTTCGATCCGATAGATGTTTTGGAAAGCTTAGAACGTGAACTCTAAATATATGTAAATAAACAAGACAGTTTGTGTGGCTTTCAGCACTAAAAACGAGGCAGAAGAAGGGACAACAACACCAAAAACAGAAAACGATACTCTGTTTTTAGCGGCTGTCTCCACTTCGTTTGGAAACTCTTTGAGGGGTTTTTTTTGTGTATGAAATCTGTGTGTATCCTCTAAAACTCGTGTCCCTCGAATGCTTGTGGTTAGTGTATATATATATATATATAGGGTCGAAAGGTAGGGTTTTAAGAAGGGAAAAGAGCAGCTCTTCCCTCTTTTGAGGGTTGCTGTCCACGGCTCTCTTTGTGGATATTGTTAGGGTTTTGGAGGGGGTTCTCTTAAGGGTTAAGCAAAGGTAAACGAGTCATGAGGATCAGGTCCGGGTCTTTGTTTGTGGGCATGAGTTTGATGGCCAAAAAGTCGGGTTTTGGGCTGCTCAAAACAGAGCACGGGAACGGGGGTCTGGGCTGCTGTTAAACGAGCTTTCTGGTCTGATTATTCGAAGAAGAGGAAGGGTAGTAAGGGTAGGATATTTAGGATACGGGTATGGGTCATGGGTAGGCGAATAGGAGTCGGGTTTGGGTCAAATAAGGGCTGATTTTGGGCATACGAGCTGCTGCGGATCAGCTCTATTTTTGGCTTCGTTTTGGCTGGTTATGGTTGGTTTAAGTCGTGTTTTGGGCTGGGTTTAATCATGGGTGTGTGGGGAAAGAAGTGGGAGAAAAGGGCCTCGAAGTTCGTGCTGAAATGGGCTCAAAATCGCTCTTTAAATCGAGCTCAAAACAAGCTTTAAACTTTACTTTTAAGAAAACGAATTCATCGAATACGATTTAATAAAATGGCTTAAAGACACGAGAAACGACTTTTCAAGTCAAATATCAAATTTGTAAAAGCGATTTTTCAAATCGAATTACTTAAAATGATTTTTCAAATCGAAATATTTTATTTTCAATAAAATACTTGAGGCAAATAAATTTTGATTGAAATAAATTTACCTTGTTAAAACATTAATTTAAACATCATTTAAATTAATAAAACATTACGTCGACAGCGTCCGGCTTACATCGTAAAACGAACTCAAATAAATGACACGAAATACATGTTGTCCTATCATCATTGGGTGTTTGTCGGGTTTTCTATAAATTTTCATATCGACAGATACAGGTATCTACAGAGCCCCCACTTTGACTAAGGCTTGGACAGGCGAAAGTCAAAGTAGACACTCAAGTCGATCGAAGATCACAACTTAACAGCCTCGCGAGTCGTTTAGTGTCCCTTAGACCTGTGTACATAAGCTCACCAGCCATAAGAAGTAATCATACTTGAAACCAATGATTCTGGATGCCTTCATTTTCATCGAAGTGTGGGTTGAGCCTTATCCTTAGACGCCTACGTATCCGTTGTGACAGAATCAAACCCGTATCGTAGTTCGAGCTCGGTGGCCTGTAGCTTTCTGCTGCTTCGGCCCAAAACAAATGATATCTGTTTACTCGATTGAGTAAAGCCTATATCTGCATTCTTTTGGAAGTGTCACTTCTTTTAGCTTCTGCTAATACTTCTTTATTTCGAGGATGTCATCCTGTCGTCGGGGTCTAAGGTTGATGACTTTAGAGCCCCCGGTTGGAGCGTTCTGTAGGGATCTCATCCCATTCACTAATCAAATATTAGTGTAAATCAAATTACTCTAATTTGATGAGCAAGATCTATGTGGTTACAAATGTACTTTGTTACAAGTTAAAAGAGATTTATACCTTTCTCAAAGGAAAAATGGGCACAAATACGAGAACTCCTTTCTTGATTTGTTTCTTGAGCTATGAGTTAGGATGATCTTCCAAAACCCGAGTTTCCAAAATAGGAAACCTCCTTCGTGTTGCACCCAAGAAGTACACCAAATTTATTAGTGATTTTGATCTAGAAATCACTAATAAACACTTGATAATATGTGAATATTATTATTACTACACTAGTAATATCAATAAGAGTATAAGTATTTGTTACTTATAATATTAGAGAGAATTTTAGAGAGAAAAGTAGAGAGATGGATGAGATAATGCATGAATCAATTTCTCGCTTTTAGCCTTGTATTTTAATTACAAAATGAGCAAAAAGAAGTGTAGTACACACCTTTAGCTCGGCCAAATTAGAGAGGAGAGGATGAGTGTGTTGCTTGCTTTTTCTTGTTTAGAGCAACCACTTGCATGCACATCATTATGTTTAAAGCATGCAAAACAATTAGCAACAAAACAAAGTGAATAAGACAAAGGAAGGAATCTTCCTCCATTACTACTCATTTTGGACTATCCAAATGAGTTTAATGGATCCACTTTGTTTTCAATATTTGTCCCACAAATACTTATAATTTATCACTTAAATCATTTAATATGATAAAGTATAAATTAATTAATCTCCTCTCAAAAATACATGTACACTTACACATATTAAAATTGTACTTTTACTAATCTCATTAGTAAAATATACATGATTAGTGAATTAACATTTAATCACTAATTCCCATCTCCTCTAATAATTTTATCGATATAAAATTTAATCATCCGAGTTCACAACTCGATTTCTCTCTAAATTAATTCACTGACTAACCGTTAGTTAAATTATCAAGTCACTAATCTAATCGTATCTCATACAATTAATTAGCTTAAATATTTGGAGTACGTTCCTATAGGTGTGACTTAAAGGGATCAATTGATTACCGCCGTTCTCACGACAATAACGTCAAACTCTAGTCAGCCAACCGTTATTGATTTACGTTAATCAATTGACAATAATTCAGGATTATCCCCATGTATTCCTTAATTGAGATTTATTAAGTAATCGCACTATTGTGGAGGACACTTACTCCAACAATCTCCCACTTGTCCGAGACAAGTTGTGCATTACCAATTCTCATGTCCGTTTCACATCTCCCACTCAATGCAAGGTGTCTTACAGGTCGTACTTGCATTCTAAAGATATATATCATGAGTGGTTTCCTCGATAAGAAGAGTAGTCATTCGGACCGGGAATCTACCGTAGATTCTTACCGAGCGTGGCCACGCATTTTCACCACTACTCCTCGAGTGGCCCAAAGATGTTTTACCCGACAAGGGTGGACATTTCCTTCCACTGATCAGATCAGTATAATGCATCACCATGACCCCAATGATGCCCTTATAACCCCTTTCACGGCATGGCTTAGGACAAAATGAAAGTCACACTAAACTTCACCGACTCGGACAATCGCCTCACCAAAGAATCGACTCAAAGAATACTATAGAAATTCCCACCACGACCAAGTTTCAATCTCATTGAAAAGGAATTCTATAAGCGTCACAGTCCGACAGAGTGTCTCACAGTCTGTCTATGCAAACGAGCAGTCATCACTATGACCCCATGGTGTTGAACCCACCATCGAACGACTTGCAATCTAGTCTCTTCGAGACGTCGCCTCTTATGAGAGACTAGGGACCAAATACTTAGTTTATACCGTTCACTTGAATATGTTCAATGTTGTCACACAACTATTCGGATAAACAAAGTATGCATTCAAAATGACTTAAAAGAGTAAATATACTCTAAACAATGAATGTTATTTTCATATATGTAATAGGATACTTTATCCATTACATATCTCAAAAACTAAAGGAAATCAGGCATACGCCTCAACCCCATCGAGGCGGTGTGAGCGTCATGCTTAGCCCTCGAAAGAGGCTTGGTTGAAAAATATCTATTTCCTTCATTTCCACATTATCTCTTATAACATGGTATTTCCTCAAAACGTGTCTAGACTTACTATTAGACTTGGGCTCCTTTGCTTGAAAGATAGCCCTACTATTATCATAATAAATAGTGATTGGATCTGCGGCACTAGGGACTACTCTTAGTCCATCCAAGAACTGTCGAATCCATACAGCTTCCTTAGCAGCTTCCGAAACTACCAAATATTCAGCTTTTGTTGTAGAATCCGTAGTGACACTTTGCTTGAAACTTTTTCAGCAAATAACACCCTCATTCTTTATAAAGACATAGCCGGATTGGGATTTCAAATCATCCCCATTGGTTTGGAAACTTGCATCCGTGTAACCCTTTACACGCAGCTCAAGTTCTCCTCCAAACACTAGAAACGAATCCTTAGTTCTTCTCTAGTACTTAAGGATGTTCTTTACGGCTACTCTCACCGAGATTGGCTTGATACCGACTCGTCATGCTCAAGGCGAACGCGACATCGGGACGAGTGTACATGATAGCATACATGATTGATCCAACAGCGGATGCAAAAAGGGATCAATTTCATGCGTTCAATTTCCTCAGGAGTCGTAGGACGTTGAGATTTCTTCAACGCTATTCCTACACTCATTGGAAGAAAGCCTCTCTTGGAGTCTTTCATATTGAACCTATCAAGAATCTTATCGATATAAGCTTCTTGACTTAATGCTAGTATCCTTTTAGATCTATCTCTAAAGATCCTGATACCCAAGATGCGTTGTGCCTCTCCCAAGTCCTTCATTTGGAAATGGTTTCCCAATTCCACCTTTACCGAATTCAAACTTGGAACATCATTTCCAATTAGTAGTATGTCATCCACATACAAAACAAGGAAGGTTACCTTGCTCCCACTAAACTTCATGTATAAACAAGGTTCCTCGGCACTTCGAGCGAAACCCCTTTTGTTTTATAACATGATCGAATCTATGAATCCAACTCCTTGATGCAAGCTTAAGACCTGCATACTTTCTTAGGGTTGGATGTATCTACAAAACCTTGAGGTTGTGTCATGTACACTTCCTCTTCTAGAATCTCATTCAAGAAGGCGGTTTTTACATCCATTTGCCATATTTCATAGTCATGAAATGCGGCAACCGCTAAGATTATCCTTATGGATCGAAGCATTGCAACCGGTGCAATGGTTTCATCATTATGAATACCCCGGACTTGTGTAAAGCCCTTTGCCACCAATCTAGCTTTGTAAACATCTATATGTTTATCTATGCCGAGTATGATTTTAAAAATCCATTTACACTGAAGGGGTCTCACTCCTTCAGGTAAATCCACCAAGTTCCATACTTGGTTCTCGTATATAGATCTATTTCGGATTTCATGGCCTCAAGCCATTGTTCGGAGTTGGGGCTACTTATAGCCGCCTTGTAGGTTGAGGGTTCGTTGCTTTCGAATAACAACAAATCACCCTCCTCCTCGACGTTACCGAGGTGACGGTCAGGTTGATAACATATTATTCCTGACCTCCTAGGAACTATAACCATTTCAGAAGACGAGGGAACGGTTTCCTCATTTTCCGCCTCGGTTTGTGGCTCTTGAACTTCATCAAGTTCAAATTCTCTCCCGCTCTGTCTATTAGAAATGTATTCATTTTCTAGAAAGACAGCATCACGAGCCACAAACACTTTGTTCTCGTGAGGATTGTAGAAGTAATAGTCACAAGTTTCCTTAGGATAACCTACAAAAAGACATTTGTCAGACCTTGGTGCGAGCTTATCGTCAGATTTATTCTTAACGGATGCCTCACAAACCCAAATTCTCATGAATGACAAATAGGGAACCTTTCCTGTCCATATCTCATATGGAGTCTTGTAGACTGCTTTAGTCGGACTTCGATTTAGTGAGAATGCGGTAGACAATAGCGCAAAGCCCCAAAACGATCCAGGAAGCTCACTTTGACTCATCATAGACCGAACTATATCTCATAAAGTTCGGTTTCTCCTTTCTGCTACACCATTCAACTGTGGTGTGCCCGGAGGAGTCCAATGTGATATTATACCACAATTCTTAAGATGTGAATCAAACTCATTACTTAGATATTCGCCACCACGATCCGATCGTAGTGCTTGTATCTTCTTATCAAATTGGTTCTCAACCTCATTTTGAAATTCTTTAAATTTCTCAAAAGCATCACTTTTATGCCTTATTAAGTAGACATAACCATATCTACTTAAGTCATCGGTAAAAGTAATGAAGTAATGATATCCTCCTCTAGCGGTGATGTTTAATGGACCACACATCGGTATGTATGAGTCCTAAAATCTCACTTGCTCGTGTCCCTTTACCGCTAAAGGGTGCACGAGTCATCTTGCCTAAAAGGCAAGCCTCGCATGTACCATATGATTCGCAATCAAATGGTTTGAGAACCTTGGTCTCAACAAGTCTCTTTATGCGTCTATCGTTTATATGACTTAAACGACAATGCCAAAGGTAGGATTTTATTTGATTCATTCGTTTTGAGCCTCTTGTTCTCTATATGATAAACATCATTGACAACATTTAAAACATAAATACCTCCGATTGAAATGGCTTCACCATAAACCATTTCATTAAATGAAAAAGCACACCGATTGTTCTTAATCATAAAACAAAAACCTTCCGCATCTAACACGGAGGCGGAGATAATGTTTTTGGTTAGAGTTGGTACAAAATAACAGTTATTCAAATACAACTCTAAACCACTAGCTAGAGCGAGTACGTAAGTTCCCACGGAAATGGCCGCTACTCTAGCTCCATTACCCATGCGGAGATCTACATCACCCTTGGCTAGTGCTCGCACGTTTCTCATCCCCTGCAAGTGATTGCAAAGATGAGATCCACATCTGGTATCCTATACCCATGTACAGATGCAAGCATGATTTATGTCAATCATATAAAGACTAGAAGGAACAATATCTTTGGATGTCGCACATCCATCATTCTTTTCCTTCAAGAATTTGGGACAATTGCGCTTTCAACGACCGGGTTTGGGCTTGCTATTCTCAATAGCATTCCCTTACCCTTATCTTCCTTGAACCGAGCTTTATTAGCTCCCTTCCCTTTCTTGACCCCAATGTTTATGTTCTTCAATCTCATTGAAGGAACATCTTTTCTCTCAATCTCATTCACTTTGATGTTCTCTTGGTTGAAGCACATCGTCGTCACTCTAGTGAATATCTCATACGCACTTTGTGAGTAACGAAGCGAAATTTGAGAGTAGGTGACATTGACCAAATCAACATATTTTACAAATCATTGTCCACCTTTAGGTGCTCATCGTAAGGCGGCTCGTGCCGCCGCGGTGGTCCTAAGTCCGGGTTCGGCGGGAGGTTGTTCGGTAAGGTACTTAAGCAGATTGTCGGATTGAGCGGCGCCCCTTATAGTCGAATCCCATTCGACAAGGTTGTTACTGTGGACAAGGGATTTTGATCCACGCGATGTTTTATTTCAAAAACATTTTCAATTCGAAAAGAGTCGCCACTAAATTTTTAGGTGGAATTTAGAAACCAATTTTAGAGAAAGTGAGTTCGTGTGAGTTTACGTGTTAAGAAGTTTAAAAGAATTTCATTAATTTAACGCCTAACCCCGCCCGTCGTAAAGACGGTCTCTACTAAATAAAACCATGGCTATTATGAGTACACATGCGGATATGCAAACAATATTTTAACCCTAAATAAAAATACATCCATTCTATGTCGTTTAATGCACACAAAAATTCGTCGAAGTTGTTCAACATGGGTTCATTTACTATTCTAGCAAACAAAGAAAAGAGACAGAAATATTTACCGACAGCATAAGATAGATTAACAAACGTTAGCAGCATTTAATAGAAATAATAATAATCAAATATGACTAATATGCAGGGACAAGCATGAATGAGGATATAAATAAATAAATGTGACACATGAATAGAAAGTAGCAACACGCAGGCATAGTCACACATATAAAACAATAATCAAATAAATCCACATAAATGTGCAGGCAAGTGTAAGATACACGTACATAGCTGATAATCCATACTAATAACCAATTAAAAACATACATCGACAAATACTTAAGCAAACAAAATCCGACTAACGCACCTAAATAAAAGCAGACAGCACGAGCATTCTAAATACATCACATGAAAACCCAAACAAGCCTATGCGTCGAGCGACTTCACAACTCAAGATTCAATGGTCAAAACGAAGCCTACAATAACGAAAACGTGCAAACACATGGCTTTTACATGATCAACAAAATTAATTATCATACGAACGCTAGACGATGAAGGCAACAGCAAACAAGACCGCGTACAGCACAACTACCACATGTTTAACGAGACGAATCACGGTACCAAAGCTAAACGACAGAGCATGACCACAAAAACTGAGCTAGCATACAAATGCGAATTGCGAATCGGAAATAACACATGAGAGACCAGTTTTCAGACAACCAATTAATCGCGAGTAGGACCTAATTATATGTAAGCTAACGAACAAATCAAAAATCAAACTAACGACAACATGTTACGCTACGCAAGTCATTTTACACAAGAGAACTACACATGCGTACTAAGTGAACAAAGGGGCACGAAACATTCTCACACATGTACCATAATCATGCTAAAAACATAAGCCTAAAACGAACTAGAAAACGATAGCTACGATGATAAACAAACGGAGCGACAGGGAGTAATAAAAAACGACAGAGGCTATAAAAAACAATAAAAAACGATAAATTAACAAAATAAAAAGAGTATTTTGCACCCTCAACTTACATGTATCGTTGACCAAATATCCGAGTCGTAATCGATTGTAAGATTTTATCCCAAGGGGCCGTCGTCGACGAAACAATTTGTAAAAACCGTAACTTTGAACCAATACGAACAGCGATTTTCAAAAGCTTGTAACTTCTTCGTTTCTCAACGAAATTTCGAACCGAAAGATGTTTTGGAATCGTGGTAAAGTGAACTTTAAGATCGTGTAAAGAAATCAGAGTGACTATGGTGTTTTCAACACGCAAAACGAAGCAAAAGAAGTGACAGCCGAATGAAAAGCTGAAGAAAAACGTGCTCTGTTTTTATACAGCAAATCTCGACTTCTTTGAGGCTTTTTAGGGCTTGTTTGTGACTTAGTATTGTGTATGTCTGTTGTATAATTCGTGTGTAATGAAGGCTTGGGGATGGTGTGTATATATAGGGGTAAAAGTAGGGTTTTTCGAAGGTAAAAGAGCAGCTTTGCTCTGTTTTTCTGGGCTGCTGTCTAAGGCACGTTTTAGGGTTTTGTTAGGTGCTTTCTTGAGTGTCAAGGCAAGGGTTTATGGGTAGGATAGTTAGGATACGGGTATGGGTCATGGGTAGGCAAATTGGAGTCGGGTTTGGGCTAATTAAGGGCTGGTTTTTAGGCTGTCAAAACAGGGCACGAAAAAGGGTTTTGGGGCTGCTTTTGGACGAGCTCTTGGGCTGGGTTTTGGTCGTTTTCTGGCCTGATTAGTTGAAGTGGAGAATGGGTAGGGAAAGCCTCAAAATTCGTGTTGAAACGGGCTCAAAATCATTCTTAAAATCGAGCTTAAAACGAGCTTTAAAACTTGCTGTTAAGAAAACGAATTCGTCGAATACGATTTAATAAACTGTTTTAAAAGCGTGAGAAACGACTTTTCAAGTCAAAAAAAGAATTTGTAAAAGCGACTTTTCAAATCGAAATAATTAAAATGATTTTTCAAATCGGAATATTTTATTTTCAATAAAATACATACTTATATTAAAAATAAATTTGACAGGGCCAAATAAATCAAATATCCTTTAAATTAAAAAGCACTGCGTCGACAGCGTCCGGCTTACATCGTAAAACGAAACTTCAAATAAATGATACGAAAACACGTTGTCCTATCATCATAGGGTATTTGTCGGGTTTTCTATAAATTTCCGTATCGACAGATACGGGTATCTACAGAGCCCCCACTTTGACTAAGGCTTGGACAGGCGAAAGTCAAAGTAGACTCTCGAGTCGATCATAGATCATAACTTGAGAGCCTCACGGGTCGTTTATGGTCCCTTAGACCTGTGTATAAAAGCTCACCAGCCATAAGAAGAAATCATACCTGACTCACGGTTCTAGATGCTTCCTCTTTCATTAAAATATGGGTTGAGCCTTATCCTTAGGCGCCTACGTATCCGTTGTGACAGAATCAAACCCGTATCGTAGTTCGAGCTCGTTGGCCTGTAGCTTTCTGCTGCTTCGGCCCAAAACAAATGATATCTGTTTACTCGATTGAGTAAAGCCTATATCTGCATTCTTTTTGGAAGTGTCACTTCTCTTAGCTTCTGCTAATACTTCTTCATTTTGAGGATGTCATCCTGTCCTCAGGGTCTAAGGTCGGTGACTTTAGAGCCCCCGGTTGGAGCGTTCCTGCTCAATCTTAACAACAAATCATAGCACACGACTCACATAGTGAAATCTGCGACTTTTGAAACAAAAAGGATGGATCATCGATCCGAGCTGCTAATTTTATTCGAAAATGGGTCATCGACCTATTTTTTAAACAAAAGGGATGGATCGTTGATCCGAATTGAGAATACTAATTTGAGAATGGGTCTTCGACCCGCTTTTTTCAAAAGGGATGGATCATCGATCCGAACTGAGGATTTTACTTTAGAAATGGGTCTTCGACCTGTTTTTTAAACAGAAAGGATGGATCATCTATCCGAACTGAGCGCTTTAATTTGGAAATGGGTCTTCGACCTGCTTTTTTAAAACAAAAAAGGATGGATCATCGATCCGAATTTTAAATATTGAGCTAAAATAGATATCGCGCTGGAAATGGGTCATCGACCCGAGCTAAAACCAACATTTGCGTCCTCGATTTGCATTTCAAATAGATACAGGACGGATGGATCATCGACCCTGACCTGAGAAGTTATTCAAAAGTTTGTGTCCTCGACCAATATTTTGAGATTAAAGAGTGGTGGGTCTTTGACCGGAGTCCGTAAACATCTTTTGAGAGTGGGTCGTCGACCGGAAACCGTAAAAATCTAATGAAAATGGGTCGTCGACCGGAAACCGTAAAAATCTTTTGAAAATGGGTCGTCGACCCGCATCTTGAAAAATGGATGAGTCATCGACTCGAACTATAAACATCTTACGAAAATGGGTCTTCAACCCGCATCTTGAAAAGTGGATAAGTCATCGACTCGAACTATAAGCCATTCGAAAATGGGTCTTCAACCCGCATCTTGAAAAGTGGATGAGTCATCGACTCGAGCTATAAACATCATTTGAAAATGGGTCTACAACCCGCATCTTGAAAAGTGGATGAGTTATCGACTCGAACTATAAACATCTTTTGAAAATGGATCGTCGACCCGCATCTTGAAAAATGGATGAGTCATCGACTCGAACTATAATGGTCATTTGAAAATTGGGGCCATCGACCCATAATTTGAAGGAAAAGGTGGATGGGTCATCGACCCGAGCGGAAGACATCATTTGAAAATGGGTCATCGACCCGTATTTTGGAAAATGGATAGGTCATTAACCCGCGTAGCAATTTCATTTGAGAATCGAAAGAGGTCATCGACGACCTGAACTTTGGATTTGGAGCACTTCGAATAACTCGGCCATTGACCTAGTTTAAAAAACATCGTTTTTAAAGTTGGATTGCGGATTCAACCTAGACTACAAAAATTACTTGAAAATTGACACGGGGTATTGATTAGCATGCATCAAATCGAATTGGGTCATCGGCCCGCATTGCAAACATCATTTTAAAAATTAAGAAGAGTCATCGACTCTGAATGTAAACATCATTTAGAAATTGAAATTGGCCATCGGCCCGCAAGCATCATTTTGAAAATTGAAGTGGGTCATCTGCCCGAATTTCAAATTTGACCTCGGATCATCGACCCAAACTTTGCAAAAAGATTCTTGAAATGTCTAATATTTTAAAATCGAAGCATGGCCAAGTTAGCATGAAATACGACACGAATGTGACATGAATGCGACGAGAACGCGACACGAGCAACTGACATTTGAACGTTCGACTATGACCAACTCGACCTAAGACAACGTTTCACTGGCGGGTAGACTAGTAACTATGCAAGGTTTTTTAGGATGATTGACACGTGGTCTAAAATAGACGTGGGTTAATAGTATCATTTGCTCCCCTGAAGCAAATTCTTTGTCGAGACGCGAACCAACTGTCAAAGTAAGCCTCTTTGCCAATTGCCGTTAAGAAAGAGATCATTCCAAGACTGGACAATTACTCATCAGAACCATGATTCTCATCTCAATCTAAATTGAGCACTAAGACAGACTCAACAGAAGTTGCTTCATTTGGACTTTGTAAAGACCCGTAAAAAAAATTGACCAGATGTCAAATTAGATGATGGGTGGTGGTGGATTGTATCCCTTATTCTAAAGGATTGCCTACATATTCGCGTGGGGCGAAATCAAATCCGATGTAGTTCGATCAAGGTGCATAAACATGGCATTTTTTTTGTGTGTAACACTCGAAGGTTTCACCTAAGGTATCATGTTTTAAGGTACTAGCGGATTCCTTGTGGACCTTAAACGCTTGGGTACAACTACATAAGCAAATGATTCTCGGAATTCAAGACTACGTCCCCATTGCCGTTTTGAGAACGACTTAAAAAAAGAATTGGTGGTACTTTCTGACCGTTTTGGCTTCGCCTTTAATTTTGACTTTGATCTTCGATCTCTGACGTGTTGCCACTCAATTTTTTGTATTTTTGTATTCTTGTTTGCGTTTTTGAGAATATGCCGCGCCTTTGTGGCTTGGGCTTGTTCCAACTTTCCTAGATCTTGCGATAGGCGGTCGCATGTGGTCATATGTATATCACGCCGGACTCCTCTGACAAGTTCGTTTGCTTATTAGGCACGCGATCGAGTACACGGAGGGCGATCCATGAGTATTCGTACTTTTGGTCGCGATCAAATTCATGACCACTGTGGAGCTCCAAATTAATGAATCCTCCTCCAAAGGCAGAGGAATAGTATACCACAAGTTGACTACCAGAATTGAAACCCTTTTATTTTTGTTGTCGGGAACCCTTTTGTCTTTGTTTTTGTCTTGAGTTGGCGTTGCACCTTACCATTTAGAATTGGATACGTATTTCTACCCCAGGGACACCCTTCGAGTGCGTTGTGCATTTTCATCAGTTGGATTATGGAAGCAAATTAGAGACAAGATCAATTTCATTGATTTTGGGAAGGAGTTAGAAATAATTGTGGAAACACGAATCTTAGACTCAACTCAGACATAAGACTTGAATACGAATTCTGACTTATAATCACCACCCTCGGCTTTGAACTTTTCTCCTTTCAGGAGTTGATTCAGATGCTTGGTTTGAAAGCTACCCCACTTTTGCAACGTGATTTTGACTTGAGGAGGAGAACACGCGACTCGAGTTTAGAAATCGACATGGTTTCGATACTATTTGTAAATTGGTAGAGGTTTCATTCTATTTAGCAACTCGAGATGCAAATGGACTGGACCAGGTTAATCATGAAAAGACTCAGAGCTTAACGACATGGTCTACGACCTAACTATGCAAATGCATGCGACATATAGACTTGAAGACAGACTCACGGTATAAGACTTAGACCCAACTAGACATGGACTTGAAGTAATTAGCTCGTGTGTGGACCAAACAGTTCCTAAGGTTTATACAAAAAAATGGCCCGGATGAGACGTTGTTGTGCCCTGACTCAAAACTAAAAAAAATTGACATGCATGACCTGGGCCCAAGAGTAGGCCTAGGTGACCCAACTAGGTAAATCCTCTAAGACTTTTAGATGGGCTAGACTTACTATATACGGCTTAGATTCTAACTAGACTCGACTCGGTGCATTTCATGCTTACTCGCGACTTGAAAAAGAAACTTATTTTTGAAGTTGAGGTTTAAAATGGGCAGCACTTCGACTACAAAAAAAAACTTGTTTGGTTCGAAATTCTAGTCCAACTAAGGCTAGATTTTTACCTTTGAAAAACTTCGTTTTGGTTGGAAAAATTCTATTCCCGAATGGGTAGCATTTCAAAAGCGTTCGAGATTATTCTAATCCTAAACGTATAGCATTTCAGCTTAAAAAACTATTCTTTTTTCAAAAGACCGACGTAGTGTTAAAAATCGTTCGGGATTAATCTAATCCTAAACGGGAAGCATTTCAGGTTGAAAGGATTCTTTTTTCAAAAGAGTTAGCGTCGAAGATCGTTCGAGATTGTTCTAATCTTAAACGGGTAGCGTTTCAGCTTAAAAAGGATCTTTTTTCAAAAGAGTGAAAATCGAAATTTATTTAAGATTATTCTAACCCTAAATGAATAGCATTTCAGCTTAGACAATATTTTCAAAAGAGCCAGTATCGAAAATTGTTTAAGATTTATTCTAACCCTAAACGAAAAGCATTTCAGCTTAGAAAAGATCTTTTTTCAAAAGAGCTAATATCGAAAATTGTTTAAGATTATTCTAACCCTAAACGTAGAGCATTTCAGCTAGAAAGAGATCTTTTTTTGTTCAAAAGAGCTAACATCGAAAAAAAAAAAAAAAAAAAAAAACAATGTTTAAGATTATTCTAACCCTAAACGGATAGCGTTTCAGCTAGGAATGGATCTTTTTTCAAAAGAGCTAGGATCAGAAATTATTTATGATTATTCTAATCTTAAACGAAATAGCATTTCAGCTAGGAAGAGATCTTTTTTCAAAAGAGCTAAAATCGGAAATTGATTATTCTAATCCTACACGAATAGCGTTTCAGCTAGAAATGGATCTTTTTTCAAAAGAGTTAGAATCGAAAATTATTTAAGATTATTCTAATCCTAATCGAATAACTTTTAGCTTGGAGGATATCTTTTTTTTTAAAAGAGCTAACATTGGAAAAAAAATGTTTAAGATTATTCTAACCCTAAACGAATAACTTTTTAGCTTGGAGGAGATCTTTTTTTAAAAAGAGCTCAAATTCAGAAAATTATTTAAGATTATTCTAATCCTAAACGAATAGCCTTTCAGCTAGGAAGAGCTTTTTTTTTTCTTTTCAAAAGGAACTAAAATCGAAAATAATATAAGATTATTCTAATCCTAAGAGGATGGCATTTCAGCCAAGAAAAGATCTTTTTTCAAAAGAGCTAATATTCAGAAAATATCTAAGATTATTCTAATTTTAGAAGGAAAGCGTTTCAGCTTAAAAAAAACTTTGTTTTTTGAAAGAGATAGTGTTGGAAAATATTTAAGATTATTCTAATACTAAAAAGACAGCATTTCAGTTAGAAAATCTTTTGGAAAAAAAAAAATTCGATTGGAAAGAGATCTTTTCTCAAAAGAGCTAAAGATCGGGAATAATTTAAGATTATTCTAATCCTAAAAGGAAAGCGTTTCAGCTTGGACAAAAATCTTTGTTTTTTTTCGGAAAAGAAAGCGTTGGAAAATATTTAAGATTATTCTAATCCTAAAAAGACAGCATTTCAGCTTAAAGAATGATTTTTTTTTTTTTTTTTTTTTTTTTGAAGGAAAGCATTTCAGCTCGAATCAAAAAATCTTTTTCAAATGAGGTAGGGTTGGAAAATATTTAAGATTATTCTAATCCTAAAAGACAAGATTTCAAATCTTAAAGAATGATTTTTTTAGAAGGAAAGCATTTCAGCTTAAGTCAAAAATCGTTTCAAAAGAGATATTTAAGATTATTCTAATCCTAAAAAGACAGCATTTCAGCTAAGATTTTTAGAAAATATTCGATTGAAAAGATGACAGTTTTGATTAAAAAAAGATTAGAACAAGGCCTTGGAATTCACAGAGCAATTAGTCACACGCAGTTCAAGGATGCAATGCATGAGCTAGACTATTCTAAGTCTCGAAAAGGGTCCATGCCAATGATTCCACGTTGTTAGGGAACCTACACCCCCACCATAAGTCAGGAACGAAATGGTGAGCAGCAGTTGCTAACCTCGGCGGAACCACCTTGGTATTTAAACCAGACACAGTGAACGTCATTTCCCTACTTTGAGATCGACCCAAAGGGAGAAATGGTTCGAATCCTAACAGTATGATGCATAAATAACATAAAAAAGGTACTCTAAATAGCCATCGTTTTACTTTTCAAGCTTCACTGTCCCCAGCGGAGTCGCCAAATTGTGGACAAGGGATTTTGATCCACGCGATGTTTTATTTCAAAAACATTTTCAATTCGAAAAGAGTCGCCACTAAATTTTTAGGTGGAATTTAGAAACCAATTTTAGAGAAAGTGAGTTCGTGTGAGTTTACGTGTTAAGAAGTTTAAAAGAATTTCATTAATTTAACGCCTAACCCCGCCCGTCGTAAAGACGGTCTCTACTAAATAAAACCATGGCTATTATGAGTACACATGCGGATATGCAAACAATATTTTAACCCTAAATAAAAATACATCCATTCTATGTCGTTTAATGCACACAAAAATTCGTCGAAGTTGTTCAACATGGGTTCATTTACTATTCTAGCAAACAAAGAAAAGAGACAGAAATATTTACCGACAGCATAAGATAGATTAACAAACGTTAGCGGCAGACGAATAGAAATAATAATAATCAAATATGACTAATATGCAGGGACAAGCATGAATGAGGATATAAATAAATAAATGTGACACATGAATAGAAAGTAGCAACACGCAGGCATAGTCACACATATAAAACAATAATCAAATAAATCCACATAAATGTGCAGGCAAGTGTAAGATACACGTACATAGCTGATAATCCATACTAATAACCAATTAAAAACATACATCGACAAATACTTAAGCAAACAAAATCCGACTAACGCACCTAAATAAAAGCAGACAGCACGAGCATTCTAAATACATCACATGAAAACCCAAACAAGCCTATGCGTCGAGCGACTTCACAACTCAAGATTCAATGGTCAAAACGAAGCCTACAATAACGAAAACGTGCAAACACATGGCTTTTACATGATCAACAAAATTAATTATCATACGAACGCTAGACGATGAAGGCAACAGCAAACAAGACCGCGTACAGCACAACTACCACATGTTTAACGAGACGAATCACGGTACCAAAGCTAAACGACAGAGCATGACCACAAAAACTGAGCTAGCATACAAATGCGAATTGCGAATCGGAAATAACACATGAGAGACCAGTTTTCAGACAACCAATTAATCGCGAGTAGGACCTAATTATATGTAAGCTAACGAACAAATCAAAAATCAAACTAACGACAACATGTTACGCTACGCAAGTCATTTTACACAAGAGAACTACACATGCGTACTAAGTGAACAAAGGGGCACGAAACATTCTCACACATGTACCATAATCATGCTAAAAACATAAGCCTAAAACGAACTAGAAAACGATAGCTACGATGATAAACAAAGCGGGCGGCGGGGAGTAATAAAAAGCAGCGGAGGCTATAAAAAACAATAAAAAACGATAAATTAACAAAATAAAAAGAGTATTTTGCACCCTCAACTTACATGTATCGTTGACCAAATATCCGAGTCGTAATCGATTGTAAGATTTTATCCCAAGGGCCGTCGTCGACGAAACAATTTGTAAAACCCGTAACTTTGAACCAATACGAACAGCGATTTTCAAAAGCTTGTAACTTCTTCGTTTCTCAACGAAATTTCGAACCGAAAGATGTTTTGGAATCGTGGTAAAGTGAACTTTAAGATCGTGTAAAGAAATCAGAGTGACTATGGTGTTTTCAACACGCAAAACGAAGCAAAAGAAGTGACAGCCGAATGAAAAGCTGAAGAAAAACGTGCTCTGTTTTTATACAGCAAATCTCGACTTCTTTGAGGCTTTTTAGGGCTTGTTTGTGACTTAGTATTGTGTATGTCTGTTGTATAATTCGTGTGTAATGAAGGCTTGGGGATGGTGTGTATATATAGGGGTAAAAGTAGGGTTTTTCGAAGGTAAAAGAGCAGCTTTGCTCTGTTTTTACGGGCTCTTTGTCTAAGGCACGTTTTAGGGTTTTGTTAGGTGCTTTCTTGAGTGTCAAGGCAAGGGTTTATGGGTAGGATAGTTAGGATACGGGTATGGGTCATGGGTAGGCAAATTGGAGTCGGGTTTGGGCTAATTAAGGGCTGGTTTTTAGGCTGTCAAAACAGGGCACGAAAAAGGGTTTTGGGGCTGCTTTTGGACGAGCTCTTGGGCTGGGTTTTGGTCGTTTTCTGGCCTGATTAGTTGAAGTGGAGAATGGGTAGGGAAAGCCTCAAAATTCGTGTTGAAACGGGCTCAAAATCATTCTTAAAATCGAGCTTAAAACGAGCTTTAAAACTTGCTGTTAAGAAAACGAATTCGTCGAATACGATTTAATAAACTGTTTTAAAAGCGTGAGAAACGACTTTTCAAGTCAAAAAAAGAATTTGTAAAAGCGACTTTTCAAATCGAAATAATTAAAATGATTTTTCAAATCGGAATATTTTATTTTCAATAAAATACATACTTGCGTCAAAAAATAAATTTGACAGGGCCAAATAAATCAAATATCCTTTAAATTAAAAAGCACTGCGTCGACAGCGTCCGGCTTACATCGTAAAACGAAACTTCAAATAAATGATACGAAAACACGTTGTCCTATCATCATAGGGTATTTGTCGGGTTTTCTATAAATTTCCGTATCGACAGATACGGGTATCTACAGTTACCGTCACTTTTTAGGATACATTTATCCATCACGGTTCTCAACCATGAATATTTACCCAAAATGGGTGCGGGAGTTGAGGTTGTCATTGCGATTTCAAATAAATTACTCTACAACAAATATGAGGAAATTTACATTCATTGTACATTCATGACATTTGCTAAAACTCATTTTTAAAACAAATGTCCATTTATATAATGATCTCCCACGAAATTATATAAATGATTCCAAGACTCATTTTTCATATAAAATTAGACATCTCATGTTTCCTTTTATATAAAAACGATAAGTCAACACTTGACTAATTCTACACTAGAATGCTTGGTTGATGATTTTCTTTAAAATGCATCCTTAAGCCCCAAATAACTCTTATTTGGTTGAGTTCAAACCAAATTAGCATGGGACTTCCTCCCATTACTTACCCATGGTAACAAGGTTCCACGTTGCGGAGGTCCTCACGAACATGGGGTTCATAGTTGCTACATTTGGAAAGGCTTTATCTCAATTTATTTGTTAAATAATGTGGGTGATCTTGTCAATTTTAGTCATTAAAATTCTTTTATAAGTGAACTAATTTTAAGAATCGCGACCTAAAACGACAATCATAGTGGGATGACATAGCATGCATGGCGATTTTGGCATGTAAACGATAAAATAAGCAATCAAACAAGCATCAAACATAAGCATAAACCTAGTATGGCTACCTAAAAATAATTTAAATTACAAGGAGTTACAAATTGGAAACCAACTCCTTTGGTCCCTCTTCATATGGATCTCATCCAAGGCCCCTCCTTGCAAGCTCTGATACCACTTGTAGGGATCTCATCCCATTCACTAATCAAATATTAGTGTAAATCAAATTACTCTAATTTGATGAGCAAGATCTATGTGGTTACAAATGTACTTTGTTACAAGTTTAAAGAGATTCATACCTTTCTCAAAGGAAAAATGGGCACAAATACGAGAACTCCTTTCTCGATTTGTTTCTTGAGCTATGAGTTAGGATGATCCTCCAAAACCCGAGTTTCCAAAATAGGAAACCTCCTTCTTGTTGCACCCAAGAAGTACACCAAATTTATTAGTGATTTTGATCTAGAAATCACTAATAAACACTTGATAATATGTGAATATTATTATTACTACACTTGTAATATCAATAAGAGTATAAGTACTTGTTACTTATAATATTAGAGAGAATTTTAGAGAGAAAAGTAGAGAGATGGATGAGATAATGCATGAATCAATTTCTCACTTTTTAGCCTTGTATTTTAATCACAAAATGAGCAAAAAGAAGTGTAGTACACACCTTTAGCTCGGCCAAATTAGAGAGGAGAGGATGAGTGTGTTGCTTGCTTTTTCTTGTTTAGAACAACCACTTGCATGCACATCATTATGTTTAAAGCATGCAAAACAATTAGCAACAAAACAAAGTGAATAAGACAAAGGAAGGAATCTTCCTCCATTACTACTCATTTTGGACGGTCCAAATGAGTTTAATGGGTCCAATTTTGTTTTCAATATTTGTCCCACAAATACTTATAATTTATCACTTAAATCATCTAATATGATAAAGTATAAATTAATTAATCTCCTCTCAAAAATACATGTACACTTACACATATTAAAATTGTACTTTTACTAATCTCATTAGTAAAATATACATGATTAGTGAATTAACATTTAATCACTAATTCCCATCTCCTCTAATAATTTTATCGATATAAAATTTAATCATCCGAGTTCACAACTCGATTTCTCTCTAAATTAATTCACTGACTAACCGTTAAACAAATTATCAAGTCACTAATCTAATCGTATCTCATACAATTAATTAGCTTAAATATTTAGATGCGTTCTATAGGTGTGACTTAAAGGGATCAATTGATTACCGCCGTTCTCACGACAATAACGTCAAACTCTAGTCAGCCAACTGTTATTGATTTACGTTAATCAATTGACAATAATTCAGGATTATCTCCATGTATTCCTTAATTGAGATTTATTAAGTAATCGCACTATTGTGGAGGACACTTACTCCAACACGTTCGAAAAAATGGGTCGTCGACCGCTTTTTCATAAAGTGGATGGATCATCGATCCGGCGAGAATTTTAATTTGGAAATGGGTCTTGACACCTTTTAAACAAAAAGGATGGATCATCGATCCGAATCGGGAATTTTAATTTGGAAATGGGTCTTGACACCTTTTTAAACAAAGGGATGGATCATCGATCCGAATCGCTAATTTTAATTTTAAGTATTGCTTGAAAATGGATATTCTTGTTTGAAATGGGTCATCGACCCGAGCTAAAACCAACATTTGCGTCCTCGATTCGCATTTCAAAATTTTTGTGTCCTCGACCTATTCAAAATTTTGTGTCCTCGACCTATATTTTGAGATTAAAGAGTGGTGGGTCTTCGACCGAAAACTGTAAACATCTTTTGAGAATGGGTTGTCGACCAGAAACCGTAAACATCTTTTGAAAATGGGTCGTCGACCCGAAACCGGAAACATCTTTTGAAAATGGGTCGTCGACCCGCATCTGAAAAGTGGTTGAGTCATCGACTCGAACTATAAACATTTTCTGAAAATGGGTCTTCAACCCACATCTTGAAAAGTGGATGAGTCATCGCCTCGAACTATAAACATCTTTTGAAAATGGGTCTTCAACCCGCATTTTAATTTAAGTGGATGGGTCATCAACCCGAACTATGTTAATCATTTGAAAATTGGAGCCGTTGACCCGCATTTTGACGAAAAGGTGGATGGGTCATCGACCCGAGCGCAAGACATCATCTGAAAATAGGTCATCGACCCCTATTTTGGAAAATGGATAGGTCATTGACCCGCATAGCAAATTTCATTTGAAAATCGAAAGAAGTCATCGAATAATTGATCCATTAACCGAGTTTTAAAAACATCGTTTTTAAAGTTGGATTGCGAGTCTAACCTAGACTACAAAAGTTACTCGAAAATTGACACGGGGTGTTGGTTAGCATGCATCAAATCGAATGGGGTCCTCGATCCACATTGCAAACGTCATTTTGAAAATTAAGAAGAGTCATCGACTTTGAATGTAGACATCATTTAGAAATAGAAATGGGCCATCGGCCCGCAAGCATCATTTTGAAAATCGAAGTGGGTCATCGACCTGCATTTGAAATTTGACCTCGGATCATCGACCCAGACTTTGCAAAAAAGGTTCTTGAAATGTCAGTTATTTTAAAATCGACGCAAGGCTAAGTGAGCATGAAATATGACACGAATGTGACATGAATGCGACAAGAACGTGACACGAGCAACTGACATTTGAACGTTCGACCATGACCGACTCGACCTAAGACAACATTTCATTGACAAGTAGACTAGTAACTGTGCAAGGTCTTTTAGGATGGTTGGCACGTGGTTTGAAATAGACGTGGGTTAATAGTATCATGTTCTCCTCCTAAGCAAATTCTTTGTCGAGATGCGAACTATCTGTCAAAGTAAACATCTTTGCCAATTCCCGTTAAGAAAAAGATCATCCCAAGACTGGACAATTACTTATCAGAACATTGATTCTCATCTCAATTTAAATCGAGCACTAAGACAGACTCAACAAAAGTTGCTTCATTTGGACTTTGTAAAGACCCGTAAAAAATTGACAAGATGACAAATTGGATGTTGGGTGGTGGTGGATTGTATCCCATATTCTAAAGGACTGCCTACATATTCGCGTGGGGCGAAATCAAATCCGATGTAGTTCGATCAAGGTGCATTAACATGGCAGTTTTATTTTGTGTGTAGCACTCGAAGGTTTCACCTAAGGTATCGTGTTGTATCTCGTTCTAGCCTGTGAAGTACTGCCGGATCCTTTGTGGACCCTAAACGCTTGGGTGCAACTACATAAGCCAATGATTCTCGGAATTCTAGACTATGCCTTCATTGCCGTTTTGAGAACGACTTAAAAAAGAATTGATGGTACTTTCTGACCGTTTTGGCTTCGCCTTTGACTTTGATCTTCGATCTCCGACGTGTTGCCACTCACTTTCTCGTATTTTTGTATTTTTGTTTGCGTTTTTGAGAATATGTCGCGCCCTTTGTGGCTTGGGCTTGTTCCAACTTTACTAGACGTCGCGGTGAGCGTGCGTAATGGTCGTATGTATATCACGCCAGACTCCTCTGACAAGTTCGTTTGCTTATTAGGCACGCGATCGAGTACACGGAGGCGATCCATGAATATTCGTACCTTTGGTCGCGATCAAATTCATGACCCTTTGTGGAGCTCCAAATTAATGGACCCTCCTCCAAAGCGGAGGAGTAGTATACCACAAGTTGACTACCTGGGACCTTAGGTTTTTAGTTGTCTAAACCCTTTTGTCTTTGTTTTTGTCTTGAGTTGGTGTTGCACCTTAGAATTGAATACGTATTTCTACCCCAGGGACACCCTTCGAGTGTGTTGTGCATTTTCATCAGTTGGATTATGGAAGCAAATTAGAGACAAGATCAATTTCATTGATTTTGAGAAGGGGTTAGAAATAATTGTGGAAAAATGAATCTTAGACTCAGCTCAGACATAAGACATGAATACGAATTTTGATTTATAATCACCAACCTCGGCTTTGAACTTTTCTTATTTCAGGAGTTGATTCAGATGCTTGGTTTGAAAGTTACCCCACTTTTGCAACTTGACTTTGACTTAAGGAGAAGAATATGCGACTTAGGTTCAGAAATCGACACGGTTTCGACACTATTTGTAACAACTCGGGATGCAAATGGACCGGACCAGATTAATCATGAAAAGACTCAGAACTTAACGACATGGTCTACGACCTAACTATGCAAATGCATGCGACATATGGACTTGAAGACAAACTCACGGTATGAGACTTAGACCCAATTAGATATGGACTTGAAGTAATTAACTCGTGTTTGGACCAACAAGTTTCTAAGGTTTACATAAAACTTCTAAAAATAGCCTTGATGAGACGTTATTATTCCCTGACTCAAAACTACTAATTGACATGCATGATTTGGGCCTAAGAATAGGCCTGAGTGGCCCAACTAGGTAAATCCTCTAAGACTTTTAGATGGACTAGACTAACTATACACGGCTTAGATTCCCACTAGACTCGACTCGGTGCATTTCATGCCTACTCGCGACTTGAAAAAGAAACTTATTTTCGAAGTTGAGGTTTGAAATGGGCAGCACTTCGACTACCAAAAAGCTTATGTGGTTCGAAATTTCAGTTTAACTTGGGCTAGATTTTAGCTTTGAAAAACTTCGTTTTGGTTGGAAAAAATCTATTCCCGAATGGGTAGCATTTCAAAAGCGTTCGAGATTATTCTAATCCTAAACGTATAGCATTTCAGCTTAAAACCTATTCTTTTTTCAAAAGACGTAGTGTTAAAAATCATTTGGGATTAATCTAATCCTCAACGGGTAGCATTTCAGCTTGAAAAGGATTTTTTTTTTCAAAAGAGTTAGCGTCGAAAACTGTTCGAGATTGTTCTAATCTTATACGGGTAGCATTTCAGCTATAAAAGGATCTTTTTTTCAAAAGAGTTAGTGTTTAGAACTGTTCGAGATTATTCTAATCTTAAATGGATAGCGCTTCAGCTTAAAAATGATCTTTTTTCAAAAGTCTTAGTGTTGAGAATTGTTCGAGATTATTCTAATCTTAAATGGATAGCATTTCAGCTTATAAAAGGATCTTTTTTTCAAAAGATAATTTTCTTTTAAAGAAAGAAAAAAAAAAGTTTTAGGATTTTCTAATCCTAACGAGGAGCATTTCAGCTTAGAAACGATTTTTTTTAAGAGAGCAAATATCAAAAATTATTTAAGATTATCATAATCCTAACGAGGAGCATTTCAGCTTAGAAAAGATCTTTTTCAAAAGAGCTAATATCGAAAATTATTCTAATCCTAAACGAATAGCATTTCAGCTTACAAAATATCTTTTTTTCAAAAGAGCTAATATCGAAAATTATTTAAGATTATTCTAATCCTAAACGAATAGCATTTCAGCTTACAAAATATCTTTTTTCAAAAGAGCTAATATCGAAAATTATTTAAGATTATTCTAATCCTAAGAGGATGGCATTTCAGCCAAGAAAAGATTTTTTTTTTTTAAAGAGCTACTATCGAAAATTGTTTAAGATTATTCTAACCCTAAACGGATAGCATTTCAGCTTAGAAAAGATTTTTTTTTTCAAAAGAGACAATATCTAAAATTGTTTAGGATTATTCTAACCTTAAACGAATAGCATTTCAGCTAGGAATGGATCTTTTTCAAAAGAGCTATTATCGGAAATCTTTCAAAAGAGCTATTATCGGAAATCTTTTAAGATTATTCTAATCCTAAAAAGACAGCATTTCAGCTAGGAAAAGGTTTTTTTGGAAAAAAAATTCGATTGGAAAGAGATCTTTTTTCAATAGAGCTAAAGTTGGAAAATATTTAAGATTATTCTAATCCTAGAAGGAAAGCGTTTCAGCTTGGACAAAAATCTTTGTTTTTCGGAAAAGATAGTGTCGAAAAATATTTAAGATTATTCTAATCCTAAAAACACAGCATTTCAGCTTAAGGAATGATTTTTTTTTAGAGGGAAAGCATTTCAGCTTAAGTCAAAAATCGTTTCAAAATAGATATTTAAGATTATTCTAATCCTAAAAAGACAGCGTTTCAGCTAAAAGAAAAGATTTTTGGAAAATATTCGATTGAAAAGATGACAGTTTTGATTAAAAAGGATTGAAAACATGGCTTCAGAATTCACAGAGCATTTAGTCATACGCAGTTTAAGGATGCAATGCATGAGCTAGACTATTCTAAGTCTCAAAAAGGGTCCATGCCAATGATCCCACGCTGTTATGTAACCTACGCAACCACCATAAGATTGTAACTATACGGCGAAAGTGCGGTCGCTAACCTCGACAGAACCACCTTGATATTTAAATCAGACATAGTGAACGTCATTTCCCTACCTTGAAATCGACCCAAGGGGAGAAATGGTTCGAAACCTAACAGTATGATGCATAAATAACATAAAAAAAGGTACTCCAAATAGCCATCGTTTTACTTTTCAAGTTTCAAATCCCCAGCGGAGTCGCCAAATTGTAGACAAGGGATTTTGATCCACGCGATGTTTTATTTCAAAAACATTTTCATTTGAAAAGAGAGTCGCCACTAAATTTTATATGGAATTTAGAAACCAATTTTAGAGAAAATGAGTTCGTGTGAGTTTACGTGTTAGGAAGTTTAAAAGAATTTCATTAATTTAACGCCTAACCCCGCACGTCGTAAAGACGGTCTCTACTAAGTAAAACCATGGCTATTATGGGTACGCATGCGGATATGCAAACAACGTTTTAACCCTAAACATATTATATCCATTCTATGTCGTTTAATGCACATATAACTTCGTCAAAGTTATTCAACATGGGTTCATTTACTATTCTAGCAAACAAAGAGAAGAAGCAGAAATACTCACCGACAGCATAAGATAGATTAGCAAACGTTAGCGGCAGACGAATAAAAATAATCAAATATGACTAATACTCTGTATGGACAAGCATGAATGACTAACATAAATAAAACACTACACACAAATATAAGAAATAACAAAAAAATACACACAAATACAAACACATGTACGAAAGCCTAATAATCAAAAACTCACAACTATAAGCCAATAACACAAACACTTAAGCACACACGAAAGTCTAGGCTACGTAAGCTCTTCTGTCAAATAATTACATGGTTTGAGATTTAGCAAGCAAAGCGAAACAAACAACAAGCAGAAACGTGCCCTATGCGGCTTTTACATGGTTTAACGAAACTAAACGTGAAACGAAGCGCACAAACGCTAAACGATGAAGTCATGAAAACTAATCTAAACATACAACGTGAATTACAAATCTGGAGAAGCATGGTAAATCAATTTTAGACAATTAACATAATCAAACATGAACGAGACCTAATTATATAATAAACTAACGAGCTAGTCAAAATCAAACTAACGACGGCAAATCATACTACACAAGGAAATCGAACGTGTATATCAAATAAACGAGAAACACGACACATCCACACGCACATATCAAAATCATGCTAAAGATACGAATCCAAAACGAACAATAAACATGACAAGTACGATGATAAACAACAGAGCGACAGAGAACAATAAAAAGCGACAGAAAGCAATAAAAAGCGATAAAAACAGCAATATAAACAAAGTAAAGTGAGTATTTTTGCACCCTCAACTTACATGTATCGTTGACCAATTCTTTGAGTCGTAATCGATTGTAAGATTTTATCCCAAGGGGCCGTCGTCGACGAAAACAATTTGTAAAACTTCGAAACACGTTTCACGGTTTTGACTTGTAACTAGCGATTTTCAAAAGCTTGTAACTTCTTCGTTTCTGAACGAAATTTCGATCCGATAGATGTTTTGGAAAGCTTGGAACGTGAACTCTAAATATATGTAAATAAACAAGACAGTTTGTGTGGCTTTCAGCACTAAAAACGAGGCAGAAGAAGGGACAACAACACCAAAAACAGAAAACGATACTCTGTTTTTAGCGGCTGTCTCCACTTCGTTTGGAAACTCTTTGAGGGGTTTTTTTTGTGTATGAAATCTGTGTGTATCCTCTAAAACTCGTGTCCCTCGAATGCTTGTGGTTAGTGTATATATATATATATATAGGGTCGAAAGGTAGGGTTTTAAGAAGGGAAAAGAGCAGCTCTTCCCTCTTTTGAGGGTTGCTGTCCACGGCTCTCTTTGTGGATATTGTTAGGGTTTTGGAGGGGGTTCTCTTAAGGGTTAAGCAAAGGTAAACGAGTCATGAGGATCAGGTCCGGGTCTTTGTTTGTGGGCATGAGTTTGATGGCCAAAAAGTCGGGTTTTGGGCTGCTCAAAGCGAGCACTGAACGGGTGCAGGCTTTGTTAAACGAGCTTTCTGGTCTGATTATTCGAAGAAGAGGAAGGGTAGTAAGGGTAGGATATTTAGGATACGGGTATGGGTCATGGGTAGGCGAATAGGAGTCGGGTTTGGGTCAAATAAGGGCTGATTTTGGGCATACGAGCTGCTGCGGATCAGCTCTATTTTTGGCTTCGTTTTGGCTGGTTATGGTTGGTTTAAGTCGTGTTTTGGGCTGGGTTTAATCATGGGTGTGTGGGGAAAGAAGTG
The DNA here is from genome assembly GCA_023091065.1 of Dianthus caryophyllus. NCBI lineage: Eukaryota > Viridiplantae > Streptophyta > Magnoliopsida > Caryophyllales > Caryophyllaceae > Dianthus > Dianthus caryophyllus. The sequence continues at coordinate 27,379,426 of CM041524.1, forward strand.
GGAGAAAAGGGCCTCGAAGTTCGTGCTGAAATGGGCTCAAAATCGCTCTTTAAATCGAGCTCAAAACAAGCTTTAAACTTTACTTTTAAGAAAACGAATTCATCGAATACGATTTAATAAAATGGCTTAAAGACACGAGAAACGACTTTTCAAGTCAAATATCAAATTTGTAAAAGCGATTTTTCAAATCGAATTACTTAAAATGATTTTTCAAATCGAAATATTTTATTTTCAATAAAATACTTGAGGCAAATAAATTTTGATTGAAATAAATTTACCTTGTTAAAACATTAATTTAAACATCATTTAAATTATTAAAACATTACGTCGACAGCGTCCGGCTTACATCGTAAAACGAACTCAAATAAATGACACGAAATACATGTTGTCCTATCATCATTGGGTGTTTGTCGGGTTTTCTATAAATTTTCATATCGACAGATACAGGTATCTACAGAGCCCCCACTTTGACTAAGGCTTGGACAGGCGAAAGTCAAAGTAGACACTCAAGTCGATCGAAGATCACAACTTAACAGCCTCGCGAGTCGTTTAGTGTCCCTTAGACCTGTGTACATAAGCTCACCAGCCATAAGAAGTAATCATACTTGAAACCAATGATTCTGGATGCCTTCATTTTCATCGAAGTGTGGGTTGAGCCTTATCCTTAGACGCCTACGTATCCGTTGTGACAGAATCAAACCCGTATCGTAGTTCGAGCTCGGTGGCCTGTAGCTTTCTGCTGCTTCGGCCCAAAACAAATGATATCTGTTTACTCGATTGAGTAAAGCCTATATCTGCATTCTTTTGGAAGTGTCACTTCTTTTAGCTTCTGCTAATACTTCTTTATTTCGAGGATGTCATCCTGTCGTCGGGGTCTAAGGTTGATGACTTTAGAGCCCCCGGTTGGAGCGTTCTGTAGGGATCTCATCCCATTCACTAATCAAATATTAGTGTAAATCAAATTACTCTAATTTGATGAGCAAGATCTATGTGGTTACAAATGTACTTTGTTACAAGTTAAAAGAGATTTATACCTTTCTCAAAGGAAAAATGGGCACAAATACGAGAACTCCTTTCTCGATTTGTTTCTTGAGCTATGAGTTAGGATGATCTTCCAAAACCCGAGTTTCCAAAATAGGAAACCTCCTTCGTGTTGCACCCAAGAAGTACACCAAATTTATTAGTGATTTTGATCTAGAAATCACTAATAAACACTTGATAATATGTGAATATTATTATTACTACACTAGTAATATCAATAAGAGTATAAGTATTTGTTACTTATAATATTAGAGAGAATTTTAGAGAGAAAAGTAGAGAGATGGATGAGATAATGCATGAATCAATTTCTCAGTTTTTAGCCTTGTATTTTAATTACAAAAATGAGCAAAAAGAAGTGTGTAGTACACACCTTTAGCTCGGCCAAATTAGAGAGGAGAGGATGAGTGTGTTGCTTGCTTTTTCTTGTTTAGAGCAACCACTTGCATGCACATCATTATGTTTAAAGCATGCAAAACAATTAGCAACAAAACAAAGTGAATAAGACAAAGGAAGGAATCTTCCTCCATTACTACTCATTTTGGACGGTCCAAATGAGTTTAATGGGTCCAATTTTGTTTTCAATATTTGTCCCACAAATACTTATAATTTATCACTTAAATCATTTAATATGATAAAGTATAAATTAATTAATCTCCTCTCAAAAATACATGTACACTTACACATATTAAAATTGTACTTTTACTAATCTTATTAGTAAAATATACATGATTAGTGAATTAACATTTAATCACTAATTCCCATCTCCTCTAATAATTTTATCGATATAAAATTTAATCATCCGAGTTCACAACTCGATTTCTCTCTAAATTAATTCACTGACTAACCGTTAGTTAAATTATCAAGTCACTAATCTAATCGTATCTCATACAATTAATTAGCTTAAATATTTGGAGTACGTTCCTATAGGTGTGACTTAAAGGGATCAATTGATTACCGCCGTTCTCACGACAATAACGTCAAACTCTAGTCAGCCAACCGTTATTGATTTACGTTAATCAATTGACAATAATTCAGGATTATCCCCATGTATTCCTTAATTGAGATTTATTAAGTAATCGCACTATTGTGGAGGACACTTACTCCAACAATCTCCCACTTGTCCGAGACAAGTTGTGCATTACCAATTCTCATGTCCGTTTCACATCTCCCACTCAATGCAAGGTGTCTTACAGGTCGTACTTGCATTCTAAAGATATATATCATGAGTGGTTTCCTCGATAAGAAGAGTAGCTGTCTGACCGGGGAATCTACCGTAGATTCTTACCGAGCGTGGCCACGCATTTTCAGCCACTACTCCTCGAGTGGCCCAAAGATGTTTTACCCTGACAAGGGTGGACATTTCCCTTCCACTCGACTGTACTGTATAATGCAGATCACCATGACCCCAATGATGCCCTTATAACCCCCTTTCACGGCATGGCTTAGGACAAAAATGAAAGTCACACGGAAACTTCACCGACTCAGACAATCAGTTTCCAGTCAAAGAATCGACTCAAAAGAATACTATAGAAATTCCCACCACGACCAAGTTTCAATCTCATTGAAAAGGAATTCTATAAGCGTCACAGTCCGACAGAGTGTCTCACAGTCTGTCTATGCAAACGAGCAGTCATCACTATGACCCCATGGTGTTGAACCCACCATCGAACGACTTGCAATCTAGTCTCTTCGAGACGTCGCCTCTTATGAGAGACTAGGGACCAAATACTTAGTTTATACCGTTCACTTGAATATGTTCAATGTTGTCACACAACTATTCGGATAAACAAAGTATGCATTCAAAATGACTTAAAAGAGTAAATATACTCTAAACAATGAATGTTATTTTCATATATGTAATAGGATACTTTATCCATTACATATCTCAAAAACTAAAGGAAATCAGGCATACGCCTCAACCCCATCGAGGCGGTGTGAGCGTCATGCTTAGCCCTCGAAAGAGGCTTGGTTGAAAAAGATCAGCGATGTTATCGTCTGTCCCAACCTTACAAATATCTATTTCCTTCATTTCCACATTATCTCTTATAACATGGTATTTCCTCAAAACGTGTCTAGACTTACTATTAGACTTGGGCTCCTTTGCTTGAAAGATAGCCCTACTATTATCATAATAAATAGTGATTGGATCTGCGGCACTAGGGACTACTCTTAGTCCATCCAAGAACTGTCGAATCCATACAGCTTCCTTAGCAGCTTCCGAAGCTACCAAATATTCAGCTTTTGTTGTAGAATCCGTAGTGACACTTTGCTTGAAACTTTTTCAGCAAATAACACCCTCATTCTTTATAAAGACATAGCCGGATTGGGATTTCAAATCATCCCCATTGGTTTGGAAACTTGCATCCGTGTAACCCTTTACACGCAGCTCAAGTTCTCCTCCAAACACTAGAAACGAATCCTTAGTTCTTCTCTAGTACTTAAGGATGTTCTTTACGGCTACTCTCACCGAGATTGGCTTGATACCTACTCGTCATGCTCAAGGCAAACGCGACATCGGGACGAGTGTACATCATAGCATACATGATTGATCCAACAGCGGATGCAAAAAGGGATCAATTTCATGCGTTCAATTTCCTCAGGAGTCGTAGGACGTTGAGATTTCTTCAACGCTATTCCTACACTCATTGGAAGAAAGCCTCTCTTGGAGTCTTTCATATTGAACCTATCAAGAATCTTATCGATATAAGCTTCTTGACTTAATGCTAGTATCCTTTTAGATCTATCTCTAAAGATCCTGATACCCAAGATGCGTTGTGCCTCTCCCAAGTCCTTCATTTGGAAATGGTTTCCCAATTCCACCTTTACCGAATTCAAACTTGGAACATCATTTCCAATTAGTAGTATGTCATCCACATACAAAACAAGGAAGGTTACCTTGCTCCCACTAAACTTCATGTATAAACAAGGTTCCTCGGCACTTCGAGCGAAACCCCTTTTGTTTTATAACATGATCGAATCTATGAATCCAACTCCTTGATGCAAGCTTAAGACCTGCATACTTTCTTAGGGTTGGATGTATCTACAAAACCTTGAGGTTGTGTCATGTACACTTCCTCTTCTAGAATCTCATTCAAGAAGGCGGTTTTTACATCCATTTGCCATATTTCATAGTCATGAAATGCGGCAACCGCTAAGATTATCCTTATGGATCGAAGCATTGCAACCGGTGCAATGGTTTCATCATTATGAATACCCCGGACTTGTGTAAAGCCCTTTGCCACCAATCTAGCTTTGTAAACATCTATATGTTTATCTATGCCGAGTATGATTTTAAAAATCCATTTACACTGAAGGGGTCTCACTCCTTCAGGTAAATCCACCAAGTTCCATACTTGGTTCTCGTATATAGATCTATTTCGGATTTCATGGCCTCAAGCCATTGTTCGGAGTTGGGGCTACTTATAGCCGCCTTGTAGGTTGAGGGTTCGTTGCTTTCGAATAACAACAAATCACCCTCCTCCTCGACGTTACCGAGGTGACGGTCAGGTTGATAACATATTATTCCTGACCTCCTAGGAACTATAACCATTTCAGAAGACGAGGGAACGGTTTCCTCATTTTCCGCCTCGGTTTGTGGCTCTTGAACTTCATCAAGTTCAAATTCTCTCCCGCTCTGTCTATTAGAAATGTATTCATTTTCTAGAAAGACAGCATCACGAGCCACAAACACTTTGTTCTCGTGAGGATTGTAGAAGTAATAGTCACAAGTTTCCTTAGGATAACCTACAAAAAGACATTTGTCAGACCTTGGTGCGAGCTTATCGTCAGATTTATTCTTAACGGATGCCTCACAAACCCAAATTCTCATGAATGACAAATAGGGAACCTTTCCTGTCCATATCTCATATGGAGTCTTGTAGACTGCTTTAGTCGGACTTCGATTTAGTGAGAATGCGGTAGACAATAGCGCAAAGCCCCAAAACGATCCAGGAAGCTCACTTTGACTTATCATAGACCGAACTATATCTCATAAAGTTCGGTTTCTCCTTTCTGCTACACCATTCAACTGTGGTGTGCCCGGAGGAGTCCAATGTGATATTATACCACAATTCTTAAGATGTGAATCAAACTCATTACTTAGATATTCGCCACCACGATCCGATCGTAGTGCTTGTATCTTCTTATCAAATTGGTTCTCAACCTCATTTTGAAATTCTTTAAATTTCTCAAAAGCATCACTTTTATGCCTTATTAAGTAGACATAACCATATCTACTTAAGTCATCGGTAAAAGTAATGAAGTAATGATATCCTCCTCTAGCGGTGATGTTTAATGGACCACACATCGGTATGTATGAGTCCTAAAATCTCACTTGCTCGTGTCCCTTTACCGCTAAAGGGTGCACGAGTCATCTTGCCTAAAAGGCAAGCCTCGCATGTACCATATGATTCGCAATCAAATGGTTTGAGAACCTTGGTCTCAACAAGTCTCTTTATGCGTCTATCGTTTATATGACTTAAACGACAATGCCAAAGGTAGGATTTTATTTGATTCATTCGTTTTGAGCCTCTTGTTCTCTATATGATAAACATCATTGACAACATTTAAAACATAAATACCTCCGATTGAAATGGCTTCACCATAAACCATTTCATTAAATGAAAAAGCACACCGATTGTTCTTAATCATAAAACAAAAACCTTCCGCATCTAACACGGAGGCGGAGATAATGTTTTTGGTTAGAGTTGGTACAAAATAACAGTTATTCAAATACAACTCTAAACCACTAGCTAGAGCGAGTACGTAAGTTCCCACGGAAATGGCCGCTACTCTAGCTCCATTACCCATCTTGAGATCTACATCACCCTTGGCTAGTGCTCGACGCGTTTCATCCCCTGCAAGTGATTGCAAAGATGAGATCCACATCTGGTATCCTATACCCATGTAGAGATGCAAGCATGATTTATGTCAATCATATAAAGACTAGAAGGAACAATATCTTTGGATGTCGCACATCCATCATTCTTTTCCTTCAAGAATTTGGGACAATTGCGCTTTCAACGACCGGGTTTGGGCTTGCTATTCTCAATAGCATTCCCTTACCCTTATCTTCCTTGAACCGAGCTTTATTAGCTCCCTTCCCTTTCTTGACCCCAATGTTTATGTTCTTCAATCTCATTGAAGGAACATCTTTTCTCTCAATCTCATTCACTTTGATGTTCTCTTGGTTGAAGCACATCGTCGTCACTCTAGTGAATATCTCATACGCACTTTGTGAGTAACGAAGCGAAATTTGAGAGTAGGTGACATTGACCAAATCAACATATTTTACAAATCATTGTCCACCTTTAGGTGCTCATCGTAAGGCGGCTCGTGCCGCCGCGGTGGTCCTAAGTCCGGGTTCGGCGGGAGGTTGTTCGGTAAGGTACTTAAGCAGATTGTCGGATTGAGCGGCGCCCCTTATAGTCGAATCCCATTCGACAAGGTTGTTACCGTCACTTTTTAGGATACATTTATCCATCACGGTTCTCAACCATGAATATTTACCCAAAATGGGTGCGGGAGTTGAGGTTGTCATTGCGATTTCAAATAAATTACTCTACAACAAATATGAGGAAATTTACATTCATTGTACATTCATGACATTTGCTAAAACTCATTTTTAAAACAAATGTCCATTTATATAATGATCTCCCACGAAATTATATAAATGATTCCAAGACTCATTTTTCATATAAAATTAGACATCTCATGTTTCCTTTTATATAAAAACGATAAGTCAACACTTGACTAATTCTACACTAGAATGCTTGGTTGATGATTTTCTTTAAAATGCATCCTTAAGCCCCAAATAACTCTTATTTGGTTGAGTTCAAACCAAATTAGCATGGGACTTCCTCCCATTACTTACCCATGGTAACAAGGTTCCACGTTGCGGAGGTCCTCACGAACATGGGGTTCATAGTTGCTACATTTGGAAAGGCTTTATCTCAATTTATTTGTTAAATAATGTGGGTGATCTTGTCAATTTTAGTCATTAAAATTCTTTTATAAGTGAACTAATTTTAAGAATCGCGACCTAAAACGACAATCATAGTGGGATGACATAGCATGCATGGCGATTTTGGCATGTAAACGATAAAATAAGCAATCAAACAAGCATCAAACATAAGCATAAACCTAGTATGGCTACCTAAAAATAATTTAAATTACAAGGAGTTACAAATTGGAAACCAACTCCTTTGGTCCCTCTTCATATGGATCTCATCCAAGGCCCCTCCTTGCAAGCTCTGATACCACTTGTAGGGATCTCATCCCATTCACTAATCAAATATTAGTGTAAATCAAATTACTCTAATTTGATGAGCAAGATCTATGTGGTTACAAATGTACTTTGTTACAAGTTTAAAGAGATTCATACCTTTCTCAAAGGAAAAATGGGCACAAATACGAGAACTCCTTTCTCGATTTGTTTCTTGAGCTATGAGTTAGGATGATCCTCCAAAACCCGAGTTTCCAAAATAGGAAACCTCCTTCTTGTTGCACCCAAGAAGTACACCAAATTTATTAGTGATTTTGATCTAGAAATCACTAATAAACACTTGATAATATGTGAATATTATTATTACTACACTTGTAATATCAATAAGAGTATAAGTACTTGTTACTTATAATATTAGAGAGAATTTTAGAGAGAAAAGTAGAGAGATGGATGAGATAATGCATGAATCAATTTCTCACTTTTTAGCCTTGTATTTTAATCACAAAAATGAGCAAAAAGAAGTGTGTAGTACACACCTTTAGCTCGGCCAAATTAGAGAGGAGAGGATGAGTGTGTTGCTTGCTTTTTCTTGTTTAGAACAACCACTTGCATGCACATCATTATGTTTAAAGCATGCAAAACAATTAGCAACAAAACAAAGTGAATAAGACAAAGGAAGGAATCTTCCTCCATTACTACTCATTTTGGACGGTCCAAATGAGTTTAATGGGTCCAATTTTGTTTTCAATATTTGTCCCACAAATACTTATAATTTATCACTTAAATCATCTAATATGATAAAGTATAAATTAATTAATCTCCTCTCAAAAATACATGTACACTTACACATATTAAAATTGTACTTTTACTAATCTCATTAGTAAAATATACATGATTAGTGAATTAACATTTAATCACTAATTCCCATCTCCTCTAATAATTTTATCGATATAAAATTTAATCATCCGAGTTCACAACTCGATTTCTCTCTAAATTAATTCACTGACTAACCGTTAAACAAATTATCAAGTCACTAATCTAATCGTATCTCATACAATTAATTAGCTTAAATATTTGGAGTACGTTCCTATAGGTGTGACTTAAAGGGATCAATTGATTACCGCCGTTCTCACGACAATAACGTCAAACTCTAGTCAGCCAACTGTTATTGATTTACGTTAATCAATTGACAATAATTCAGGATTATCTCCATGTATTCCTTAATTGAGATTTATTAAGTAATCGCACTATTGTGGAGGACACTTACTCCAACACGTTCGAAAAAATGGGTCGTCGACCTGCTTTTTACGCAAAGTGGATGGATCATCGATCCGAACTGAGAATTTTAATTTGGAAATGGGTCTTCGACCTGCTTTTTAAACAAAAAGGATGGATCATCGATCCGAACTGGGAATTTTAATTTGGAAATGGGTCTTCGACCTGCTTTTTAAACAAAAGGGATGGATCATCGATCCGAACTGCGAATTTTAATTTTAAGTATTGCTTGAAAATGGATATTGCGCTGGAAATGGGTCATCGACCCGAGCTAAAACCAACATTTGCGTCCTCGATTCGCATTTCAAAATTTTTGTGTCCTCGACCTATTCAAAATTTTGTGTCCTCGACCTATATTTTGAGATTAAAGAGTGGTGGGTCTTCGACCGAAAACTGTAAACATCTTTTGAGAATGGGTTGTCGACCAGAAACCGTAAACATCTTTTGAAAATGGGTCGTCGACCCGAAACCGGAAACATCTTTTGAAAATGGGTCGTCGACCCGCATCTGAAAAGTGGTTGAGTCATCGACTCGAACTATAAACATTTTCTGAAAATGGGTCTTCAACCCACATCTTGAAAAGTGGATGAGTCATCGCCTCGAACTATAAACATCTTTTGAAAATGGGTCTTCAACCCGCATTTTAATTTAAGTGGATGGGTCATCAACCCGAACTATGTTAATCATTTGAAAATTGGGGCCGTTGACCCGCATTTTGACGAAAAGGTGGATGGGTCATCGACCCGAGCGCAAGACATCATCTGAAAATAGGTCATCGACCCCTATTTTGGAAAATGGATAGGTCATTGACCCGCATAGCAAATTTCATTTGAAAATCGAAAGAAGTCATCGAATAATTGAGCCATTAACCGAGTTTTAAAAACATCGTTTTTAAAGTTGGATTGCGAGTCTAACCTAGACTACAAAAGTTACTCGAAAATTGACACGGGGTGTTGGTTAGCATGCATCAAATCGAATGGGGTCCTCGATCCACATTGCAAACGTCATTTTGAAAATTAAGAAGAGTCATCGACTTTGAATGTAGACATCATTTAGAAATAGAAATGGGCCATCGGCCCGCAAGCATCATTTTGAAAATCAAAGTGGGTCATCGACCTGCATTTGAAATTTGACCTCGGATCATCGACCCAGACTTTGCAAAAAAGGTTCTTGAAATGTCAGTTATTTTAAAATCGACGCAAGGCTAAGTGAGCATGAAATATGACACGAATGTGACATGAATGCGACAAGAACGTGACACGAGCAACTGACATTTGAACGTTCGACCATGACCGACTCGACCTAAGACAACATTTCATTGACAAGTAGACTAGTAACTGTGCAAGGTCTTTTAGGATGGTTGGCACGTGGTTTGAAATAGACGTGGGTTAATAGTATCATGTTCTCCTCCTAAGCAAATTCTTTGTCGAGATGCGAACTAACTGTCAAAGTAAACATCTTTGCCAATTCCCGTTAAGAAAAAGATCATCCCAAGACTGGACAATTACTTATCAGAACATTGATTCTCATCTCAATTTAAATCGAGCACTAAGACAGACTCAACAAAAGTTGCTTCATTTGGACTTTGTAAAGACCCGTAAAAAATTGACAAGATGACAAATTGGATGTTGGGTGGTGGTGGATTGTATCCCATATTCTAAAGGACTGCCTACATATTCGCGTGGGGCGAAATCAAATCCGATGTAGTTCGATCAAGGTGCATTAACATGGCAGTTTTATTTTGTGTGTAGCACTCGAAGGTTTCACCTAAGGTATCGTGTTGTATCTCGTTCTAGCCTGTGAAGTACTGCCGGATCCTTTGTGGACCCTAAACGCTTGGGTGCAACTACATAAGCCAATGATTCTCGGAATTCTAGACTATGCCTTCATTGCCGTTTTGAGAACGACTTAAAAAAGAATTGATGGTACTTTCTGACCGTTTTGGCTTCGCCTTTGACTTTGATCTTCGATCTCCGACGTGTTGCCGCTCACTTTCTCGTATTTTTGTATTTTTGTTTGCGTTTTTGAGAATATGTCGCGCCCTTTGTGGCTTGGGCTTGTTCCAACTTTACTAGACGTCGCGGTGAGCGGCCGCATGTGGTCGTATGTATATCACGCCAGACTCCTCTGACAAGTTCGTTTGCTTATTAGGCACGCGATCGAGTACACGGAGGGCGATCCATGAATATTCGTACCTTTGGTCGCGATCAAATTCATGACCACTGTGGAGCTCCAAATTAATGGACCCTCCTCCAAAGGCAGAGGAGTAGTATACCACAAGTTGACTACCGGACCTTAGGTTTTTAGTTGTCGGAAACCCTTTTGTCTTTGTTTTTGTCTTGAGTTGGTGTTGCACCTTAGAATTGAATACGTATTTCTACCCCAGGGACACCCTTCGAGTGTGTTGTGCATTTTCATCAGTTGGATTATGGAAGCAAATTAGAGACAAGATCAATTTCATTGATTTTGAGAAGGGGTTAGAAATAATTGTGGAAAAATGAATCTTAGACTCAGCTCAGACATAAGACATGAATACGAATTTTGATTTATAATCACCAACCTCGGCTTTGAACTTTTCTTATTTCAGGAGTTGATTCAGATGCTTGGTTTGAAAGTTGCCCCACTTTTGCAACTTGACTTTGACTTAAGGAGAAGAATATGCGACTTAGGTTCAGAAATCGACACGGTTTCGACACTATTTGTAACAACTCGGGATGCAAATGGACCGGACCAGATTAATCATGAAAAGACTCAGAACTTAACGACATGGTCTACGACCTAACTATGCAAATGCATGCGACATATGGACTTGAAGACAAACTCACGGTATGAGACTTAGACCCAATTAGATATGGACTTGAAGTAATTAACTCGTGTTTGGACCAACAAGTTTCTAAGGTTTACATAAAACTTCTAAAAATAGCCTTGATGAGACGTTATTATTCCCTGACTCAAAACTACTAATTGACATGCATGATTTGGGCCTAAGAATAGGCCTGAGTGGCCCAACTAGGTAAATCCTCTAAGACTTTTAGATGGACTAGACTAACTATACACGGCTTAGATTCCCACTAGACTCGACTCGGTGCATTTCATGGCTACTCGCGACTTGAAAAAGAAACTTATTTTCGAAGTTGAGGTTTGAAATGGGCAGCACTTCGACTACCAAAAAGCTTATGTGGTTCGAAATTTCAGTTTAACTTGGGCTAGATTTTAGCTTTGAAAAACTTCGTTTTGGTTGGAAAAAATCTATTCCCGAATGGGTAGCATTTCAAAAGCGTTCGAGATTATTCTAATCCTAAACGTATAGCATTTCAGCTTAAAACCTATTCTTTTTTCAAAAGACGTAGTGTTAAAAATCATTTGGGATTAATCTAATCCTCAACGGGTAGCATTTCAGCTTGAAAAGGATTTTTTTTTTCAAAAGAGTTAGCGTCGAAAACTGTTCGAGATTGTTCTAATCTTATACGGGTAGCATTTCAGCTATAAAAGGATCTTTTTTTCAAAAGAGTTAGTGTTTAGAACTGTTCGAGATTATTCTAATCTTAAATGGATAGCGCTTCAGCTTAAAAATGATCTTTTTTCAAAAGTCTTAGTGTTGAGAATTGTTCGAGATTATTCTAATCTTAAATGGATAGCATTTCAGCTTATAAAAGGATCTTTTTTTCAAAAGATAATTTTCTTTTAAAGAAAGAAAAAAAAAAGTTTTAGGATTTTCTAATCCTAACGAGGAGCATTTCAGCTTAGAAACGATTTTTTTTAAGAGAGCAAATATCAAAAATTATTTAAGATTATCATAATCCTAACGAGGAGCATTTCAGCTTAGAAAAGATCTTTTTCAAAAGAGCTAATATCGAAAATTATTCTAATCCTAAACGAATAGCATTTCAGCTTACAAAATATCTTTTTTTCAAAAGAGCTAATATCGAAAATTATTTAAGATTATTTTAATCCTAAACGAATAGCATTTCAGCTTACAAAATATCTTTTTTCAAAAGAGCTAATATCGAAAATTATTTAAGATTATTCTAATCCTAAGAGGATGGCATTTCAGCCAAGAAAAGATTTTTTTTTTTAAAAGAGCTACTATCGAAAATTGTTTAAGATTATTCTAACCCTAAACGGATAGCATTTCAGCTTAGAAAAGATTTTTTTTTCAAAAGAGACAATATCTAAAATTGTTTAGGATTATTCTAACCTTAAACGAATAGCATTTCAGCTAGGAATGGATCTTTTTCAAAAGAGCTATTATCGGAAATCTTTCAAAAGAGCTATTATCGGAAATCTTTTAAGATTATTCTAATCCTAAAAAGACAGCATTTCAGCTAGGAAAAGGTTTTTTTGGAAAAAAAATTCGATTGGAAAGAGATCTTTTTTCAATAGAGCTAAAGTTGGAAAATATTTAAGATTATTCTAATCCTAGAAGGAAAGCGTTTCAGCTTGGACAAAAATCTTTGTTTTTCGGAAAAGATAGTGTTGAAAAATATTTAAGATTATTCTAATCCTAAAAACACAGCATTTCAGCTTAAGGAATGATTTTTTTTTAGAGGGAAAGCATTTCAGCTTAAGTCAAAAATCGTTTCAAAATAGATATTTAAGATTATTCTAATCCTAAAAAGACAGCGTTTCAGCTAAAAGAAAAGATTTTTGGAAAATATTCGATTGAAAAGATGACAGTTTTGATTACAAAGGATTGAAAACATGGCTTCAGAATTCACAGAGCATTTAGTCATACGCAGTTTAAGGATGCAATGCATGAGCTAGACTATTCTAAGTCTCAAAAAGGGTCCATGCCAATGATCCCACGCTGTTATGTAACCTACGCAACCACCATAAGATTGTAACTATACGGCGAAAGTGCGGTCGCTAACCTCGACAGAACCACCTTGATATTTAAATCAGACATAGTGAACGTCATTTCCCTACCTTGAAATCGACCCAAGGGGAGAAATGGTTCGAAACCTAACAGTATGATGCATAAATAACATAAAAAAAGGTACTCCAAATAGCCATCGTTTTACTTTTCAAGTTTCACGTCCCCAGCGGAGTCGCCAAATTGTAGACAAGGGATTTTGATCCACGCGATGTTTTATTTCAAAAACATTTTCATTTGAAAAGAGAGTCGCCACTAAATTTTATATGGAATTTAGAAACCAATTTTAGAGAAAATGAGTTCGTGTGAGTTTACGTGTTAGGAAGTTTAAAAGAATTTCATTAATTTAACGCCTAACCCCGCCCGTCGTAAAGACGGTCTCTACTAAGTAAAACCATGGCTATTATGAGTACGCATGCGGATATGCAAACAACGTTTTAACCCTAAACATATTATATCCATTCTATGTCGTTTAATGCACATATAACTTCGTCAAAGTTATTCAACATGGGTTCATTTACTATTCTAGCAAACAAAGAGAAGAAGCAGAAATACTCACCGACACCATAAGATAGATTAGCAAACGTTAGCGGCAGACGAATAAAAATAATCAAATATGACTAATACTCTGTATGGACAAGCATGAATGACTAACATAAATAAAACACTACACACAAATATAAGAAATAACAAAAAAATACACACAAATACAAACACATGTACGAAAGCCTAATAATCAAAAACTCACAACTATAAGCCAATAACACAAACACTTAAGCACACACGAAAGTCTAGGCTACGTAAGCTCTTCTGTCAAATAATTACATGGTTTGAGATTTAGCAAGCAAAGCGAAACAAACAACAAGCAGAAACGTGCCCTATGCGGCTTTTTGATGAGGCTAAGTCGTAGTCACCTAATCAAAATAACCTAAAGACAGCTAACTAGGTAGCTAGTGGCAGTAGGGTCGAGATCCACAGAGAGAAGGAGTAGTCAAAGGAATGCTTAGTAGTCTAGGTCAGTCTCAAGGTATGAAAAGTCGGTGTTTTAAGGGATTAAGCTAAGAACAAAGAGTAAAATGCGTAGAATATGAATAGGAGGAAGATTAGGGCATCAGGTTCATGTGACATCGATTCAAAACTCAACTCAGAAGGAAATTCAATCAATTGAAGACATGCAAATGATTAGGTTTTGGGAAAACGCTCTCTCGAGTCAATTTCAACCTTAAGCAAATTTAGCGGGCTCTCGCTACGTACTAAATTCAACTTATCGATTACGCGTGAGTCTAGTTTCAATTAGGCTTTCGATCTTAAACTGAAACAACCTAAATTCAATTCAATAAAGGCGTCCCTAAATTCAATTGATAATTAAAACGCGCAGGAAGAAATCAATTGCACAAATTCAATCAATATAAACGATTAAAACATGTTCTGAATCAATATCACAATCACCTTAAACCCTAATTGAGAATTAGCTAGACATGGATGAAATTAAAGCAAAACAATTAATAAGAGAAGACATAGAGAAAGAATAACAATTGAAATTAAACCTTGAATTAATCTTGAATCGAAGTAGAAAGATCGAGTCTTGCAATTGTAATTGAAATCTAAGTCTAAGTTTTATGAGAGTATTTTTTAGAGAAAAGCCAATTCTAATCTAAAAACTGAAATTATAATGTAAAGCATAAAGATAAAACCCTACTCGAGCTCTATTTATAATCGCACGGAAATCCGGAGAAAAGGGCCCGCAGAACCGAGCGGTTCGTACCCAAACCGATCGGTTCAGGGGGTCAAACCGATCGGTTCAGGCAGAACCGAGCGGTTCTTAGCAAATCAGAAAGTTCCAGCAACTCTTGCCCTGTTTCACGTACTCTGAACCTATAGGTTTCGCTCTGAACCTATAGGTTTGACGTCCCAACTTGTCGTATGACTCCCGAATTGACTCTCGGGCTTCGTCTTGACTTCACGATACTCGATAACGCTCTCTCGACCTCAGGTTTTAGCTCAGGACCGCCAAAACCTGCAAATTACACACAAGGAACGACAGTAACGCAATATAAAGCAAATAGCTACTAAAACAATAGTGAAATCGAGCGAGTGTGAGCTAAATGCAACTATAACGGGGGCATAAAAGCTATATAAATAACATGTATCAAACTCCCCCAAACCAAACCTTTGCTTGTCCTCAAGCAAATAGCGTCGGAGAAAATCAAAGCATAGCTAGTTAATCACGTTAGCATCCCGAAGTGGACGACCTATGCACATAAACCTACAAACCATAGTCTATTTCGCCGAAACAGAGCACAAGTCTCAACCATTCACACCAACATCGAATTGCTAGCTTCTAACGCTTTCGCAAAAATTAAACTAACGACAATTGGATTCGAGCAAGGCCAACCGAGCATACCACTTTCCATCATACAATTCTTTCCACATCATTTCATTTTTCTTTCTTTTCTTTTCTCTTTTTTCTTTCTTTTTCTCAAATGTGGAGCATCCCTCGTATGTTGTACCGTTTAGCTTGACGTTCACTCGGTAAAAATCGAGCTCGGGTACACATATTTCCTTAAGGGTTACATCAGTGCTCATACTCTCGGTCGCAACCAAATTCATGGCCACTGTGGTTACTCAAGTCAATGAGTCCCCTCCGAGAGCATCGAAGCATTGCTCCAACATAAATGAATCATTCCATAAAATTCCGCAAACCAACTTTCCAAACTTTCCACAAGCCAATTGCCTCGCAAGAATACCAAATATCGAAAGTAAAAGGAACGAAAAGCGATAAGAATTAAGCAAATACAAGTGGGCTAGTGTTTGAGGCTCGTAATCTATTAACAGGAAACAAACATACAGTGCAAGCTACAACGATAGAAAGTCGACTCAGAGATACTAAAGATCAAAACAGCACAGTAATCAATTCTCCAAACTGGACAAGACAAATCGAAGAAGGTTTGGTTTTTCGAAAATTTTTAAGTTTTGTGGGTTTTTTTATAAAATGATGCACACAAAAACGAAAATGCAAATGCAAAGCGCGAAAGAGCTTTCCTCCCCCAAACCAGAATCACACATTGCCCTCAATGTGGAAAACAGCAGAACCACAAGCAGAGAAGGACACATAAAAGACGGGGGTAGGAAAATAAAAACGAGGAAACGAGGGAAAAGGGGGTAAAGAAAGCTCACAGTATCAAGCAGGAGCTCCCCCAAACCGAAGCAAAGCATGGAGTGCGGCTTATGATCCACGAATATGCGTCCATTTCAGTCCAGCTATGTAGTGCTTCGGAGTAGCACGCGAGAGAAGGTGGCCGAGTAGCAAGGGCACGGCCAAGCAAGGCCTTGCCGAGGCCTGTTCTCGAAATGACTAAGGACGAAAAGTCCTAAAGAACCTGCGTGCTTAATCAAGTATAAATCCCTCGTCCTCACGCGCTCAAAAGCAAGCGAAAAATGTCAAAGTCAAAAGCAAACCAAAACCAAAACAAAGTACAATGAATTACAAAATCATCGGGTTGCCTCCCGGAAAGCGCTGGTTTATAATGGTCCCGCACGACCGTCTTCAATCTCATCATCAAGTCAAATTGGGCCAAGGACGTTGGCCACTAGCAACAGCTTCATTTGGCGAAATAGCATCTGTTCGCCACAAAACTCGATCTCCACGAGGAAGAGCAGCATAGTCCATCACGCACGGTATGCCGTCGCGAAACGGTTCACCAAAACAACTCCGTGCGCCACGCATCGCAAACCGTGGGTCTCCTCCTACATCACCCGGATCATAGACATCTGCCCTCGTGACCTTCCGTTCCCCCAAACCAGGATCGTAGCCAGCCTGCGTAGGACCTGCACAAGGCAAAACAGAAGAAACAACCTCCAAAGTGTCTCCAATAGAGTGAGACGGAGGGGCAAGGTCAACAGCAAAAACAGGCTCAGGCTGCATAGGGGAGCGGGGGATACTAGACTTCGTGTAGGTAAGCGTCTCACCCCCCACCAAGAACGACAAGGTCTTATTCCCCACATCGATAACTGCACCAGCAGTGTGCAGAAAAGGTCGACCCAAAATAATAGGAATGTGTGGGTCTTCAGGGATGTCTAAAACAACAAAATCGACAGGGATATAAAACTTCCCTACTTTGACCGGGACGTCCTCTAGGATACCTAAAGGTCGCTGGACACTACGGTCGGCCATCTGCAGAGTCATGGAGGTAACTCCTAGCTTAGTCATGTTCAGTTTCTTGCAGATGGAGTAGGGAATGATGCTCACACTAGCCCCAAGATCACATAAGGCGTTCTGGACCACGTACTTCCCTATAGAACAAGGGATAGAAAAGGTCCCGGGGTCACTCAGCTTTGGGGGTGAATTACCCTGTAAAAGAGCACTACCCTCCCCCACGAAAGACACTGACTCAATTTCATTAAGCGAACGCTTCCTAGATATGACTTCTTTAAGAAACTTAGCATACGCAGGAATCTGTTTAACTAGGTCAATGAATGGAATATTTACCTGCAGCGCTTTGAGGATCTCAAAGAACCTATCGAGCTTGGGGTCTACGGTAGTCGGACGTACACGGCTCGGAAACGGGAGCTTGATCTGTATCGGCGGCGAAGGAGTAGCAACAGGGGCACCAGAACGAACACCCGAACCATCCTTAACAGCAACATCACACGGTTTGACCGTGTGGTTTGTCCCACTCTTCTCCTCATCCTCCGGATGCTTTGGGCCATCATAAACTGTACCACTACGCAAAGTAATAGCACAAGCAGTATCGTGAGGTGGGTTAGGAGGATTACCTTGGAAGGGTAGGGTACCCGGCTGTCGTGACGCTTGCGAAGCGGCGAGCTGCGCCACTTGATTCTCCAACAACTTAATCGCAGCGTCCTTGGCTTGGCCATCCTTTTGCATCTGCTGCAACATCATCTCTTGTGACTTCTGCACGGCCATCGTCACCTGTGACATTTGCACCATCATGGCCTTCATTTCGGCCATAGGATCGGGGCCCTGTGTAGGTTGAGGTGGTGGTGTGTAGGGTGGTTTTTGGTAGTTAGGTGGAGGTGGCTGGTGGTTTTTGTGGGGAGGGATGTATGGGGTGTTTTGTGGAGGTGGTGGAGTCGGGTTTAGCACGTTTTGGTTACGATATGATAGGAGTGATCGATCGTAACCCGGTTGGTTTTGGTAGGGCAGGTTTTGGTTGTAAGATTGATAAGCGTAAACCTGCTCCTGGGGTGCAGCATACCCCGACGAATAACCCGAATCGTGCCCTGCAATAGCATTTACATGAGCACCAGAAGAGCCTCCACCTCGTAGCATACCAATCTGCGCAGTTAGCGCAGCAACCTGATCAGTAAGTGCACTAATACTCTCCTTATCACGATCATTATGCGCTGACCGTGAATTTCCCCTTGGCTTCCCAAATTGAGATGAATGCATGGCCATCTCCTCGATCAAACCCCAAGCCTTGTCGTCATCGACGTTGTTAGCAAAACGTCCCTCTGCAGCAGAATCCAGAATAGCTCTACTCTCCGCATAAAGACCATTATAAAAAGTCATGATCACGAGCCATTCGTTCAGCCCATGGTGAGGACAATCCCTTATGAGCTTCTTGTACCGCTCCCACGCTTCAGCAAGTGACTCATCAAACGTTTGTTTGAAGCCTTGGATTTGGCTTCTCATCTGATTAGTGCGTTCAGGAGGATAGAACTTAGAGTAGAACGCAAGAGCTAGACCATTCCAATCAGTGATCCTCGCAGTCTCCTTGTCGAGGTCTGTGATCCATTCACGAGCTCGATCTTTTAGTGAAAAAGGATACAGCATTTCCCTTATCTGGTTTTGAGTGATCCCGGCCTGCTTTATCGTCGAACAGTAGTCGGTAAACACTTGCATATGCCTACCGGGATCCTCAGTTGGGTAACCACCGAATTGATTCCGCTCCACCAAGTTTAGGAAGGCGGGGCGGATCTCAAAATTGCCCTGGAGCGTAGCGGGCATCGTGAATCCATTTGGAATGGATTCCGGTTTAGGCACCGAGTGACTGTATAGTTTAGGCATGGTCACTGGCGGTGGAGATAATGGAGTAAATGGAGGTGTGTCCTCTTCGTAGGACGATTGCGTAGCACTAGACGACGCTTCCTCGATATCAAGATTAACGATTTGAATTGCTTGCTTGCGTAACCTATGTAACGCTCGTTCAGGTTCAGGTTCAAAGGGGACTAGAGTCCGAGGTGACCTGTGCATAAACAAAACTACAAGCAAATGATAAGAAACGGTCTCAAGGAACTAGGTTCCTTGAGACAAGAGAGAAAAACCTAAGCAAAAACTAAGCAAAAA
This sequence comes from Dianthus caryophyllus, assembly GCA_023091065.1. Taxonomy (NCBI): domain Eukaryota; kingdom Viridiplantae; phylum Streptophyta; class Magnoliopsida; order Caryophyllales; family Caryophyllaceae; genus Dianthus; species Dianthus caryophyllus. The sequence continues at coordinate 27,399,148 of CM041524.1, forward strand.
CTATAACTAGCTAACCGTCTCCCCGGCAACGGCGCCAAAATTGATGAGGCTAAGTCGTAGTCACCTAATCAAAATAACCTAAAGACAGCTAACTAGGTAGCTAGTGGCAGTAGGGTCGAGATCCACAGAGAGAAGGAGTAGTCAAAGGAATGCTTAGTAGTCTAGGTCAGTCTCAAGGTATGAAAAGTCGGTGTTTTAAGGGATTAAGCTAAGAACAAAGAGTAAAATGCGTAGAATATGAATAGAAGGGAGATTAGGGCATCAGGTTCATGTGACATCGATTCAAAACTCAACTCAGAAGGAAATTCAATCAATTGAAGACATGCAAATGATTAGGTTTTGGGAAAACGCTCTCTCGAGTCAATTTCAACCTTAAGCAAATTTAGCGGGCTCTCGCTACGTACTAAATTCAACTTATCGATTACGCGTGAGTCTAGTTTCAATTAGGCTTTCGATCTTAAACTGAAACAACCTAAATTCAATTCAATAAAGGCGTCCCTAAATTCAATTGATAATTAAAACCAATAAAGGCGTCGTTGTAGTATAGTGGTCAGTATTCTCGCCTGTCACGCGGGAGACCCGGGTTCGATCCCCGGCAACGGCGCCAAAATTGATGAGGCTAAGTCGTAGTCACCTAATCAAAATAACCTAAAGACAGCTAACTAGGTAGCTAGTGGCAGTAGGGTCGAGATCCACAGAGAGAAGGAGTAGTCAAAGGAATGCTTAGTAGTCTAGGTCAGTCTCAAGGTATGAAAAGTCGGTGTTTTAAGGGATTAAGCTAAGAACAAAGAGTAAAATGCGTAGAATATGAATAGGAGGGAGATTAGGGCATCAGGTTCATGTGACATCGATTCAAAACTCAACTCAGAAGGAAATTCAATCAATTGAAGACATGCAAATGATTAGGTTTTGGGAAAACGCTCTCTCGAGTCAATTTGAACCTTAAGCAAATTTAGCGGGCTCTCGCTACGTACTAAATTCAACTTATCGATTACGCGTGAGTCTAGTTTCAATTAGGCTTTCGATCTTAAACTGAAACAACCTAAATTCAATTCAATAAAGGCGTCCCTAAATTCAATTGATAATTAAAATGCGCAGGAAGAAATCAATTGCACAAATTCAATCAATATAAACGATTAAAACATGTTCTGAATCAATATCACAATCACCTTAAACCCTAATTGAGAATTAGCTAGACATGGATGAAATTAAAGCAAAACAATTAATAAGAGAAGACATAGAGAAAGAATAACAATTGAAATTAAACCTTGAATTAATCTTGAATCAAAGTAGAAAGATCGAGTCTTGCAATTGTAATTGAAATCTAAGTCTAAGTTTTATGAGAGTATTTTTTAGAGAAAAGCCAATTCTAATCTGAAAACTGAAATTATAATGTAAAGCATAAAGATAAAACCCTACTCGAGCTCTATTTATAATAGCACGAAAATCCGGAGAAAAGGGCCAGCAGAACCGAGCGGTTCGTACCCAAACCGATCGGTTCAGGGGGTCAAACCGATCGGTTCAGGCAGAACCGAGCGGTTCTTAGCAAATCAGAAAGTTCCAGCAACTCTTGCCCTGTTTCACGTACTCTGAACCTATAGGTTTCGCTCTGAACCTATAGGTTTGACGTCCCAACTTGTCGTATGACTCCCGAATTGACTCTCGGGCTTCGTCTTGACTTCACGATACTCGATAACGCTCTCTCGACCTCAGGTTTTAGCTCAGGACCGCCAAAACCTGCAAATTACACACAAGGAACGACAGTAACGCAATATAAAGCAAATAGCTACTAAAACAATAGTGAAATCGAGCGAGTGTGAGCTAAATGCAACTATAACGGGGGCATAAAAGCTATATAAATAACATGTATCACTTTTACATGGTTTAACGAAACTAAATGTGAAACGAAGCGCACAAACGCTAAACGATGAAGTCATGAAAACTAATCTAAATATACAACGTGAATTACAAATCTGGAGAAGCATGGTAAATCAATTTTAGACAATTAACATAATCAAACATGAACGAGACCTAATTATATAATAAACAAACGAGCTAGTCAAAATCAAACTAACGACGGCAAATCATACTACACAAGGAAATCGAACGTGTATATCAAATAAACGAGAAACACGACACATCCACACACACATATCAAAATCATGCTAAAGATACGAATCCAAAACGAACAATAAACATGACAAGTACGATGATAAACAACATAGCGACAGAGAACAATAAAAAGCGACAGAAAGCGATAAAAAGCGATAAAAACAGCAATATAAACAAAGTAAAGTGAGTATTTTTGCACCCTCAACTTACATGTATCATTGACCAATTCTTTGAGTCGTAGTCGATTGTAAGATTTTATCCCAAGGGGCCGTCGTCGACGAAAACAATTTGTAAAACTTCGAAACACGTTTCACGGTTTTGACTTGTAACTAGCGATTTTCAAAAGCTTGTAACTTCTTCGTTTCTCAACGAAATTTCGATCCGATAGATGTTTTGGAAAGCTTGGAACGTGAACTCTAAATATATGTAAATAAATAAGACAGTTTGTGTGGCTTTCAAAGACTAAAAGCGAGCGAGAAGAAGGGCGACAACACCAAAAACAGAAAACGATACTCTGTTTTTAGCGGCTGTCTCCACTTCGTTTGGAAACTCTTTGAGGGGTTTTTTTGTGTATGAAATCTGTGTGTATCCTCTAAAACTCGTGTCCCTCGAATGCTTGTGGTTAGTGTATATATATATAGGGTCGAAAGGTAGGGTTTTAAGAAGGGAAAAGAGCAGCTCTTCCCTCTTTTGAGGGTTGCTGTCCACGGCTCTCTTTGTGGATATTGTTAGGGTTTTGGAGGGGGTTTTCTTGAGGGTTGAGCAAAGGTAAACGAGTCATGAGGATCAGGTCCGGGTCTTTGTTTGTGGGCATGAGTTTGATGGCCAAAAAGTCGGGTTTTGGGCTGCTCAAAAGCGAGCAGGAGCGAGTGCAGGCTGCTGTTAAACGAGCTTTCTGGATCTGATTATTCGAAGGAGAGGAAGGGTAGTAAGGGTAGGATAGTTAGGATACGGGTATGGGTCATGGGTAGGCGAATAGGAGTCGGGTTTGGGTCAAATAAGGGCTGATTTTGAGCATACGAGCTGCTGCGGATCAGCTCTATTTTTGGCTTCGTTTTGGCTGGTTATGGTTGGTTTAAGTCGTGTTTTGGGCTGGGTTTAATCATGGGTGTGTGGGGAAAGAAGTGGGAGAAAAGGGCCTCGAAGTTCGTGCTGAAATGGGCTCAAAATCGCTCTTTAAATCGAGCTCAAAACAAGCTTTAAACTTTACTTTTAAGAAAACGAATTCATCGAATACGATTTAATAAAATGGCTTAAAGACACGAGAAACGACTTTTCAAGTCAAATATCAAATTTGTAAAAGCGATTTTTCAAATCGAATTACGTAAAATGATTTTTCAAATCGAAATATTTTATTTTCAATAAAATACCTGAGGCAAATAAATTTTGATCGAAATAAATTTACCATGTTAAAACATTAATTTAAACATCATTTAAATTAATAAAACATTACGTCGACAGCGTCCGGCTTACATCGTAAAACGAACTCAAATAAATGACACGAAATACATGTTGTCCTATCATCATTGGGTGTTTGTCGGGTTTTCTATAAATTTCCATATCGACAGATACGGGTATCTACAATTTCCCTTCCACTCGATTGTACTGTATAATGCAGATCACCATGACCCCAAAGATGCCCTTATAACCCCCTTTCACGGCATGGCTTAGGACAAAAATGAAAGTCACACGGAAACTTCACCGACTCAGACAATCAGTTTCCAGTCAAAGAATCGACTCAAAAGAATACTATAGAAATTCCCACCACGACCAAGTTTTAATCTCATTGAAAAGGAATTCTATAAGCGTCACAGTCCGACAGAGTGTCTCACAGTCTGTCTATGCAAACGACCAGTCATCACTATGACTCCATGCATGGTGTTGAACCCACCATCGATCGACTTGCAATCTAGTCTCTTCGAGACGTCACCTCTTATGAGAGACGAGGGACCAAATACTTAGTTTATACCGTTCACTTGAATACGTTCAAAGTTGTCACACAATTATTCGGATAAACAAAGTATGCATTCAAAATGACTTAAAAGAGTAAATATACTCTAAACAATGAATGTTATTTCATATATGTAATAGGATACATTATCCATTACATATCTCAAAAACTAAAGGAAATCAGGCATACGCCTCAACCCCATAGAGGCGGTGTGAGCGTCATGCTTAGCCCTCGAAAGAGGCTTGTTTAAAGGATCAGCGACATTATCGTCTGTCCCAACCTTATAAAGATCTATTTCCTTTTTTCCACATTATCTCTTATAACATGGCATTTCCTCAAAACGTGTCTAGATTTATTACTAGACTTGGGCTCCTTTGCTTGAAAGATAGCCCCACTATTATCACAATAAATAGTGATTGGATCTACGGCACTAGGGACTACTCTTAGTCCATCCAAGAACTGCCGAATCCTTACAGCTTCCGAAGCCGCCAAATATTCAACTTCTGTTGTAGAATCCGCAGTGACACTTTGCTTGAAACTTTTTCAGCAAATAGCACCCCTATTTAACATAAAGACATAGCTGGATTGGGATTTCAAATCATCCCCATCGGTTTGGAAACTTGCATCCGTGTAACCCTTTACTCGCAGCTCAAGTTCTCCTCCAAACACTAGAAACGAATCCTTAGTTCTTCTCAAGTACTTAAGGATGTTCTTTACAGCTATCCAGTGACTCTCACCGGGATTGGCTTGATACCGGCTAGTCATGCTCAAGGCGAAAGTGACATCGGGACGAGTACACATCATAGCATACATGATTGATACTGCAGCGGAAGCATAAGGGATCAATTTCATGCGTTCAATTTCCGCAGGAGTCGTAGGACATTGGGATTTCTTCAACGTTATTCCTACACTCATCGGAAGAAAGCCTCTCTTGGAGTCTTTCATATTGAACCTATCAAGAATCTTATCGATATAACTTTCTTGATTCAACGCTAGTATCCTCTTGGATACCCAAGATGCGTTGTGCCTCTCCCAAGTTCTTCATTTGGAAATGGTTTCCCAATTCCACCTTTACCGAGTTCAAAATTGGAACATCATTTCCAATTAGTAGTATGTCATCCACATACAAAACAAGGAAGGTTACCTTGCTCCCACTAAACTTCATGAATAGACAAGGTTCCTCGGCACTTCAATCGAAACCCTTTTGTTTAATGACATGATCGAATCTATAATTCCAACTCCTTGATGCTTGCTTAAGACCATAAATGAATCTCTTAAGCTTGCATACTTTCTTAGGGTTGGATGTATCTACAAAACCTTCAGGTTGTGTAATGTACACTTCCTCTTCTAGAATCCCATTCAAGAAGGCGGTTTTTACATCCATTTGCCATATTTCATAGTCATGAAATGCGGCAACCGCTAAGATTATCCTTATGGATCGAAGCATTGCAACCGGTGCAAAGGTTTCATCATAATGAATACCTTGGACTTGTGTAAAGCCCTTTGCCACCAATCTAGCTTTGTAAACATTTATATGTTTATCTATGCCGAGTTTGATTTTAAAAATCCATTTACACTCAAGGGGTCTCACTCCTTCAGGTAAATCCACCAAGTCCCATACTTGGTTCTCGTACATAGATTCCAGGCCATTTCGGATTACATGGCCTCAAGCCATTGTTCGGAGTTGGGACTACTAATAGCCGCCTTGTAGGTTGAGAGTTCGTTGCTTTCGAATACAACAAATTACCCTCCTCCGCGACGTTATCGAGGTAACGGTCAAGTTGATGACTAATTCTTGCTGACCTCCGAGGAACTACAACCGTTTCAGAAGACGAGGGAACGGTTTCCTCATTTTCCGCCTCGGTTTGTGGCTCTTGAACTTCATTAAGTTCAAATTTTCTCCCACTCTGTGTTTCTAGAAATATATTCATTTTCTAGAAAAACAGCATCACGAGCCACAAACACTTTGTTCTTGTGAGGGTTGTAGAAGTAATAACCACAGGTTTCCTTAGGTTAACCTACAATAAGACATTTGTCAGACCTTAGTGCGAGTTTATCGTCAGATTTAATCTTAACGAATGTCTCACAACCCCAAATTCTCATGAATGACAAATGGGAACCTTTCCCGTCCATATCTCATATGGAGTCTTGTTGGCCGCTTTAGTCGGATTTCGATTTAGTGAGAATGCGGCAGACAATAGCGTAAAGCCCCAAAACGATCCAGGAAGCTCACTTTGACTCATCATAGATCGATCCATATCTCATAAAGTTCGGCTTCTCCTTTCTACAACACCATTCAACTGTGGTGTGCCCGGAGGAGTCCATTGTGTAGGTTTATATCGGTATGTAGACCTTTTAAATCAAAGGATTATATTGAAAACTTTTATATGATTAATGGTCATAAATTGAAATTGCATAATAAAACATAGAGATCTAGAATTAACCTTTAATCCTTGTAAATTGGCCTATGAACAATACCAAAAATATGGTATCTCCTAATCAAAACACACAAGATATGATTGTGATATGCCTCTTGAATTGCTAGAAAAATTAGAGAGAAAAGTGATTTTCTTTTCTCAAGTTTTTGTGTTGTAGTTGTGATGAATAATTAAGGAATGAATGAGCAATTAGAATAGAACCAAATCTCCTATATTATACTCCTAATGGCCGGCCTCTTTTGTTTATTTGGGGAGATATATTTCTCCTCAAATACTTCACTTGTTGACCAAGAAACAAAGTGTAATCTTATCGTAATGTATCTGGACACTTTTCTAGGTCATTTTAGCTTATAATTTGATGCACTATATTAGTAGTGTGAGCTGTATGGACCGACTATAATATACTATAAATATGCTTATATTTATAATTTGCTAATTAATTATAACGGTTTATATTAAATTAGCTTGCATTATACACAACAATTAAATATAACATTTTATATTCAATTCACGAATTACATTTAATTCGCCTCAGCTAAAATTATTTAATCAGATTAAATAGTCAGTATCACCATTATACTGACTAACATTTTAGTCAGTAACATCATCACACTGACTAACATTTTAGTCAACAACACTGACTAACATTTTAGTCATTAAGTAAGGCATCGATATGATCATTTTCTCAAATAATCACCTCTCTCAAACACATCCTTTAGGTGTGACTCTTAGGGACCAGTTGATCACCGCCATCTGTATGACAATAACGTCAAACTTATCTAGCAAGCCAACCGTGATCGATAAACGTTAATCAACTGATTAAATACAAAATGTACCCTGTGTACCTTTAGAGATTTATTTGTGTTATTGCACTAACTGTGGAGGACACTAGCTCCAACAATCTCCCACTTGTCCGTACAAGTGTATGTGCGATAACCGATTCTCATATCCATAATAAATTTCTCCTACTCAATGTAAACCAATTTGCAAAGTCCGTACTTTCAAAGGTCGTAGTTCACAAGTGATCAGAATCAAGAGTGGTTTCCCCGACTAGAGAGTAACTTAACTGATAAACGAATCAATATTCGAGCATGGCCATGCATTTTCAGTTACAGCTCCGCGAGTGGCCCTGAGCAAAAGTATTATAACTCGGTAGAAGTTGGATATTTTCCTCAACTCGAATCCTGCAGATGTAAGCGCAGCATGAAATGACCCAGTGAAAATCTGCTTGGCCTCCTGTTACGGTCGACCGTGAGAAAGAAACCAAAGTCACCCAAAATCTGCCTTAATCTCAAGAGACAGTCGATAGTCAAAAGAATCGACTCTAGGAACACTATGGATGTCCTATCCACGACCCGGCACCTAATGTTTCAGAAACATTTAGGACTCCATGTAGTCGTCACAAAAATTGTCCTGCGCAATTTCAGTTATAAACCCGCATCTGTGATCGATCAGTCAACAGTTTGACTTATGGCTCGTTGAACCCACCATCAATCGACGTCACAAAATGATTGCCAGAGTTATCAGCTCATGTAGGCGATCACGGACCAAACAAAATATAGAGCAATTCAGTTCACTTTGAGGTGTTCAACGTTGTCTGCACAACCCTCATGAAAAACAATATATAAAACAAAACGATGATTTTATTAGAAGTTTTAGGAAAAACAAGTGTCAAATCCATACAAACAACTAATACAACTCAGGAACACGCTTAATTCCCATGGAAATAATGTGCCCTTCATGCTTATCATGTCTCAACGGCTTAGTGAGAGGATCAGCCACGTTATCATCCGTAGCAATCTTGTCAATCACTATCTCCTTCTGCTCCACGTAATCTCGGATCATGTGAGCCTTCCTTTGCACGTGCCGAGACTTGTTGCTGGACTTTGGCTCTGTTGCCTGGAAGATGGCACCACTATTGTCGCAATAGATGGTGATCGGGTCATTCGAACTAGGAACTACAGTTAGTCCTTGTAAGAACTGACGCATCCATATAGCTTCCTTCGCAGCCTCTGAAGCAGCATAGTACTCGGACTCAGTCGTGGAATCTGCTATAACTGTTTGTTTGGAGCTTTTCCAGCTGACCGCAGCGCCATTTAGAGTAAAAACGAATCCTGATTGAGACTTTGAGTCATCTCGATCCGTTTGGAAACTAGCATCTGCGTAACCGATTGCGCATAGCTCAGTGTCTCCTCCACAAGTCAATATCCAATCTTTAGTCCTCCGTAGGTACTTAAGAATGTTCTTTACGGTCATCCAGTGTGCTTCACCTGGATTGCCTTGGTATCGGCTCGTCATACTCAATGCATATGCCACGTCCGGACGTGTGCATATCATGGCATACATGATCGATCCTATAGCTGATGCATATGGAATCCGACTCATGCGCTCGACCTTTTCCGATGTCTTTGGTGCTTGAGCTTTACTCAAGTGCACTCCAGACCATGTTAAATTCCACGGGCCTGGGCCACACCCGAGAGTATGAGAGAGTCCGATCATAAGGTCTAGGAGGTTCCATCCTAAAACCAATTGGCAATAGGAGGAGTAGCCCCTAGGCCTTATAAACAACACCAACTCTCATCTCACAACCGATGTGGGACGCAATGTGGGAATTTATATTAGGCTGGATCCATCTCCAACACGCCCCCTCACATGTAAGCCCACTTTCAAACCAGACTGGGGGGCACTTGCCTCTCTTCGAGTTGCACAACGCAAACTGGGGGGAAATTTTTGTCCTCTCCCAGCTGCAGAAAGGCCCAGTTTAACGAGAGTCCCAGGTCACACAACCATGGGCTCTGATACCACTTGTAGGTTTATATCGGTATATAGACCTTTTAAATCACAGGATTATAATGAAAACTTTTATATGATTAATGGTCATAAATTGAAATTGCATAATAAAACATAGAGATCTAGAATTAACCTTTAATCCTTGTAAATTAACCTATGAACAATACCAAAAATATGGTATCTCCTAATCAAAACACCCAAGATATGATTGTGATATGCCTCTTGAATTGCTAGAAAAGTTAGAGAAAAAACTGATTTTCTTTTCTCAAGTTTTTGTATTGTAGTTGTGATGAATAATTAAGGAATGAATGAGCAATTAGAATAGAACCAAATCTCCTATATTATACTCCTAATGGCTGGCCTCTTTTGTTTATTTGGGGAGATATATTTCTCCTCAAATACTTCACTTGTTGACCTAGAAACAAAGTGTATCGGAACAGAATGTATCTGGACACTTTTCTCTTGGTCATTTTAGCTTATAATATAATGCAATATATTACTAGTATCATCTGTATGGACCGACTATAATATACTATAAATATGCTTATATTTATAATTTGCAAATTAATTATAACGGTTTATATTAAATTAGCTTGCGTTATACACAACAATTAAATATAACATTTTATATTCAATTCACGAATTACATTTAATTCGCCTCAGCTAAAATTATTTAATCTGTATTAAATAGCCATATCACCATTATACTGACTAACATTTTAGTCAGTAACATCATCACACTGACTAACATTTTAGTCAACAACACTGACTAACATTTTAGTCATTAAGTAAGGCATCGATATGATCATTTTCTTAAATAATCACATCTCTCAAACACATCCTTTAGGTGTGACTCTTAGGGACCAGTTGATCACCGCCATCTGTATGACAATAACGTCAAACTTATCTAGCAAGCCAACCGTTATCGATAAACGTTAATCAACTGATTAAATACACAATGTACCCTGTGTACCTTTAGAGATTTATTTATGTTATTGCACTAACTGTGAAGGACACTAGCTCCAACAATCTCCCACTTGTCCGTACAAGTGTATGTGCGATAACCGATTCTCATATCCATAATAAATTTCTCCCACTCAATGTAAACCAATTTGCAAAGTCCGTACTTTCAAAGGTCGTAGTTCACAAGTGATCAGAATCAAGAGTGGTTTCCCCGACTAGAGAGTAACTTAACTGATAAACGAATCAATATTCGAGCATGGCCATGCATTTTTAGTTACAGCTCCGCGAGTGCCCCTGAGAAAAAGTATTATAACTCGATAGAAGTTGGATATTTTCCTCAACTCGAATCCTGCAGATGTAAGCGCAGCATGAAATGACCCAGTGAAAATCTACTTGGCCTCCTGTTACGGTCAACCGTGAGAAAGAAACCAAAATCTTCCAAAATCTGCCTTAATCTCAAAAGACAATCGATAGTCAAAAGAATCGACTCTAGGAGCACTATGGATGTCCTATCCACGACCCGGCACCTATTGTTCTGAAACATTTAGGACTCCATGTAGTCGTCACAAAAATTGTCCTGCGCGATTTCAGTTATAAACCCGCATCTGTGATCGATCAGTCAACAGTTTGACTTATGGCTCGTTGAACCCACCATCAATCGACGTCACAAAATGATTGCCAGAGTTATCAGCTCATGTAGGCAATCACGGACCAAACAAAATATAGAGCAATTCAGTTCACTTTGAGGTGTTCAACGTTGTCTGCACAACCCTCATGAAAAACAATATATAAAACAAAACGATGATTTTATTAGAAGTTTTAGGAAAAACAAGTGTCAAATCCATACAAACAACTAATACAACTCAGGAACACGCTTAATTCCCATGGAAATAATGTGCCCTTCATGCTTATCATGTCTCAACGGCTTAGTGAGAGGATCAGCCACGTTATCATCCGTAGCAATCTTGTCAATCACTATCTCCTTCTGCTCCACGTAATCTCGGATCATGTGAGCCTTCCTTTGCACGTCTTGAGACTTGTTCTTTGGACTTTGGCTCTGTTGCACGGAAGATGGCACCACTATTGTCGCAATAGATGGTGATCGGGTCATTCGAACTAGGAACTACAGCTAGTCCTTGTAAGAATCGACGATCCATATAGCTTCCTTCGCGACCTCAAGCGACATAAGTACTCGGACTCGATCGTGGAATCTGCTATAATCGCTTGTTTGGAGCTTTTCCGGTGACCGCAGCCATTTAGAGTAAAACGAATCCTGATTGAGACTTTGAGTCATCTCGATCCGTTTGGAAACTAGCATCTGCGTAACCGATTGCGCATAGCTCAGTGTCTCCTCCACAAGTCAATATCCAATCTTTAGTCCTCCGTAGGTACTTAAGAATGTTCTTTACGGCCATCCAGTGTGCTTCACCTGGATTGCCTTGGTATCGGCTCGTCATACTCAATGCATATGCCACGTCCGGACGTGTGCATATCATGGCATACATGATCGATCCTATAGCTGATGCATATGGAATCCGACTCATGCGCTCGACCTTTTCCGATGTCTTTGGTGCTTGAGCTTTACTCAAGTGCACTCCAGACCATGTTAAATTCCACGGGCCTGGGCCACACCCGAGAGTATGAGAGAGTCCGATCATAAGGTCTAGGAGGTTCCATCCTAAAACCAATTGGCAATAGGAGGAGTAGCCCCTAGGCCTTATAAACAAGACCAACTCTCATCTCACAACCGATGTGGGACGCAATGTGGGAATTTATATTAGGCTGGATCCATCTCCAACACGCCCCCTCACATGTGAGCCCACTTTCAAACCAGACTGGGGGGCACTTGCCTCTCTTCGAGTTGCACAACGCAAACTGGGGGGAAATTTTTGTCCTCTCCCAGCTGCAGAAAGGCCCAGTTTAACGAGAGTCCCAGGTCACACAACCATGGGCTCTGATACCACTTGTAGGTTTATATCGGTATAAAGACCTTTTAAATCACAGGATTATAATGAAAACTTTTATATGATTAATGGTCATAAATTGAAATTGCATAATAAAACATAGAGATCTAGAATTAACCTTTAATCCTTGTAAATTAACCTATGAACAATACCAAAAATATGGTATCTCCTAATCAAAACACCCAAGATATGATTGTGATATGCCTCTTGAATTGCTAGAAAAGTTAGAGAAAAAACTGATTTTCTTTTCTCAAGTTTTTGTATTGTAGTTGTGATGAATAATTAAGGAATGAATGAGCAATTAGAATAGAACCAAATCTCCTATATTATACTCCTAATGGCCGGCCTCTTTTGTTTATTTGGGGAGATATATTTCTCCTCAAATACTTCACTTGTTGACCAAGAAACAAAGTGTAACGGGACAGAATGTATCTGGACACTTTTCTCTAGGTCATTTTAGCTTATAATATAATGCAATATATTACTAGTGTCATCTGTATGGACCGACTATAATAATTTGCTAATTAATTATAACGGTTTATATTAAATTAGCTTGCATTATACACAACAATTAAATATAACATTTTATATTCAATTCACGAATTACATTTAATTCGCCTCAGCTAAAATTATTTAATCTGTATTAAATAGCCGTATCACCATTATACTGACTAACATTTTAGTCAGTAACATCATCACACTGACTAACATTTTAGTCAACAACACTGACTAACATTTTAGTCATTAAGTAAGGCATCGATATGATCATTTTCTCAAATAATCACCTCTCTCAAACACATCCTTTAGGTGTGACTCTTAGGGACCAGTTGATCACCGCCATCTGTATGACAATAACGTCAAACTTATCTAGCAAGCCAACCGTGATCGATAAACGTTAATCAAGCGATTAAATACAAAGTGTACCCTGTGTACCTTTAGAGATTTATTTGTGTTATTGCACTAACTGTGGAGGACACTAGCTCCAACAATCTCCCACTTGTCCGTACAAGTGTATGTGCGATAACCGATTCTCATATCCATAATAAATTTCTCCCACTCAATGTAAACCAATTTGCAAAGTCCGTACTTTCAAAGGTCGTAGTTCACAAGTGATCAGAATCAAGAGTGGTTTCCCCGACTAGAGAGTAACTTAACTGATAAACGAATCAATATTCGAGCATGGCCATGCATTTTCGATTCTGACTCATGAGTGGCCCTGAGAAAAAGTATTATAACTCGGTAGAAGTTGGATATTTTCCTCAAGTCGAATCCTGCAGATGTAAGCGCAGCATGAAATGACCCAGTGAAAATCTGCTTGGCCTCCTGTTACGGTCGACCGTGAGAAAGAAACCAAAGTCACCCAAAATCTGCCTTAATCTCAAGAGACAGTCGATAGTCAAAAGAATCGACTCTAGGAACACTATGGATGTCCTATCCACGACCCGACACCTAATGTTTCAGAAACATTTAGGACTCCATGTAGTCGTCACAAAAATTGTCCTGCGCGATTTCAGTTATAAACCCGCATCTGTGATCGATCAGTCAACAGTTTGACTTATGGCTCGTTGAACCCACCATCAATCGACGTCACAAAATGATTGCCAGAGTTATCAGCTCATGTAGGCGATCACGGACCAAACAAAATATAGAGCAATTCAGTTCACTTTGAGGTGTTCAACGTTGTCTGCACAACCCTCATGAAAAACAATATATAAAACAAAACGATGATTTTATTAGAAGTTTTAGGAAAAACAAGTGTCAAATCCATACAAACAACTAATACAACTCAGGAACACGCTTAATTCCCATGGAAATAATGTGCCCTTCGTGCTTATCATGTCTCAACGGCTTAGTGAGAGGATCAGCCACGTTATCATCCGTAGCAATCTTGTCAATCACTATCTCCTTCTGCTCCACGTAATCTCGGATCATATGAGCCTTCCTTTGCACGTGCCGAGACTTGTTGCTGGACTTTGGCTCTGTTCGAAGATGGCACCACTATTGTCGCAATAGATGGTGATCGGGTCATTCGAACTAGGAACTACAGTTAGTCCTTGTAAGAACTGACGCATCCATATAGCTTCGCCCGCGACCTCAAGCGACATAGTACTCGGACTCGATCGTGGAATCTGCTATAATCGCTTGTTTGGAGCTTTTCCGGTGACCTTGGCGCCATTTAGAGTAAAAACGAATCCTGATTGAGACTTTGAGTCATCTCGATCCGTTTGGAAACTAGCATCTGCGTAACCGATTGCGCATAGCTCAGTGTCTCCTCCACAAGTCAATATCCAATCTTTAGTCCTCCGTAGGTACTTAAGAATGTTCTTTACGGCCATCCAGTGTGCTTCACCTGGATTGCCTTGGTATCGGCTCGTCATACTCAATGCATATGCCACGTCCGGACGTGTGCATATCATGGCATACATGATCGATCCTATAGCTGATGCATATGGAATCCGACTCATGCGCTCGACCTTTTCCGATGTCTTTGGTGCTTGCGCTTTACTCAAGTGCACCTGCACCATGTTAAATTCCACTGCCTGGGCCACACCCGAGAGTATGAGAGAGTCCGATCATAAGGTCTAGGAGGTTCCATCCTAAAACCAATTGGCAATAGGAGGAGTAGCCCCTAGGCCTTATAAACAACACCAACTCTCATCTCACAACCGATGTGGGACGCAATGTGGGAATTTATATTAGGCTGGATCCATCTCCAACACGCCCCCTCACATGTGAGCCCACTTTCAAACCAGACTGGGGGGCACTTGCCTCTCTTCGAGTTGCACAACGCAAACTGGGGGGAAATTTTTGTCCTCTCCCAGCTGCACAAAGGCCCAGTTTAACGAGAGTCCCAGGTCACACAACCATGGGCTCTGATACCACTTGTAGGTTTATATCGGTATAAAGACCTTTTAAATCACAGGATTATAATGAAAACTTTTATATGATTAATGGTCATAAATTGAAATTGCATAATAAAACATAGAGATCTAGAATTAACCTTTAATCCTTGTAAATTAACCTATGAACAATACCAAAAATATGGTATCTCCTAATCAAAACACCCAAGATATGATTGTGATATGCCTCTTGAATTGCTAGAAAAGTTAGAGAAAAAACTGATTTTCTTTTCTCAAGTTTTTGTATTGTAGTTGTGATGAATAATTAAGGAATGAATGAGCAATTAGAATAGAACCAAATCTCCTATATTATACTCCTAATGGCCGGCCTCTTTTGTTTATTTGGGGAGATATATTTCTCCTCAAATACTTCACTTGTTGACCAAGAAACAAAGTGTAACGGGACAGAATGTATCTGGACACTTTTCTCTAGGTCATTTTAGCTTATAATATAATGCAATATATTACTAGTGTCATCTGTATGGACCGACTATAATATACTATAAATATGCTTATATTTATAATTTGCTAATTAATTATAACGGTTTATATTAAATTAGCTTGCATTATACACAACAATTAAATATAACATTTTATATTCAATTCACGAATTACATTTAATTCGCCTCAGCTAAAATTATTTAATCTGTATTAAATAGCCGTATCACCATTATACTGACTAACATTTTAGTCAAGAATATCATCACAATCGACTAACATTTTAGTCAACAACACCGACTAACATTTTAGTCATTAAGTAAGGCATCGATATGATCATTTTCTCAAATAATCACCTCTCTCAAACACATCCTTTAGGTGTGACTCTTAGGGACAGTTGATCACCGCCATCCGTATGACAATAACGCCAAACTTATCTAGCAAGCCAACCGTGATCGATAAACGTTAATCAACTGATTAAATACAAAATGTACCCTGTGTACCTTTAGAGATTTATTTGTGTTATTGCACTAACTGTGGAGGACACTAGCTCCAACAATCTCCCACTTGTCCGTACAAGTGTATGTGCGATAACCGATTCTCATATCCATAATAAATTTCTCCCACTCAATGTAAACCAATTTGCAAAGTCCGTACTTTCAAAGGTCGTAGTTCACAAGTGATCAGAATCAAGAGTGGTTTCCCCGACTAGAGAGTAACTTAACTGATAAACGAATCAATATTCGAGCATGGCCATGCATTTTCGATTCTGACTCATGAGTGGCCCTGAGAAAAAGTATTATAACTCGGTAGAAGTTGGATATTTTCCTCAACTCGAATCCTGCAGATGTAAGCGCAGCATGAAATGACCCAGTGAAAATCTGCTTGGCCTCCTGCTACGGTCGACCGTGAGAAAGAAACCAAAGTCACCCAAAATCTGCCTTAATCTCAAGAGACACTCGTTAGTCAAAAGAATCGACTCTAGGAACACTATGGATGTCCTATCCACGACCCAAGACCTAATGTTTGAAACATTTAGGACTCCATGTAGTCGTCACAAAAATTGTCTGTAGCGATTTCGCTTATAAACCTGCATCTGTGATCGATCAGTCAACAGTTTGACTTATGGCTCGTTGAACCCACCATCAATCGACGTCACAAAATGATTGCCAGAGTTATCAGCTCATGTAGGCGATCACGGACCAAACAAAATATAGAGCAATTCAGTTCACTTTGAGGTGTTCAACGTTGTCTGCACAACCCTCATGAAAAACAATATATAAAACAAAACGATGATTTTATTAGAAGTTTTAGGAAAAACAAGTGTCAAATCCATACAAACAACTAATACAACTCAGGAACACGCTTAATTCCCATGGAAATAATGTGCCCTTCATGCTTATCATGTCTCAACGGCTTAGTGAGAGGATCAGCCACGTTATCATCCGTAGCAATCTTGTCAATCACTATCTCCTTCTGCTCCACGTAATCTCGGATCATGTGAGCCTTCCTTTGCACGTGCCGAGACTTGTTGCTGGACTTTGGCTCTGTTGCCTGGAAGATGGCACCACTATTGTCGCAATAGATGGTGATCGGGTCATTCGAACTAGGAACTACAGTTAGTCCTTGTAAGAACTGACGCATCCATATAGCTTCCTTCGCGACCTCCGAGCGACATAGTACTCGGACTCGATCGTGGAATCTGCTATAATCGCTTGTTTGGAGCTTTTCCGGTGACCGGCGCCATTTAGAGTAAAAACGAATCCTGATTGAGACTTTGAGTCATCTCGATCCGTTTGGAAACTAGCATCTGCGTAACCGATTGCGCATAGCTCAGTGTCTCCTCCACAAGTCAATATCCAATCTTTAGTCCTCCGTAGGTACTTAAGAATGTTCTTCTGACCATCGGTGTGCTTCACCTGGATTGCCTTGGTATCGGCCGTCATACTCGATGCATACGCCACGTCCGGACGTGTGCATATCATGGCATACATGATCGATCCTATAGCTGATGCATATGGAATCCGACTCATGCGCTCGACCTTTTCCGATGTCTTTGGTGCTTGAGCTTTACTCAAGTGCACTCAAGACCATGTTAAATTCCACGGGCCTGGGCCACACCCCAGAGTATGAGAGAGTCCACTCATAAGGTCTAGGAGGTTCTATCCTAAAACCGATTGGCAATAGGAAGAGTAGCCTCTAGGCCTTATAAGCTATATCAACTCTCATCTCACAACCGATGTGGGGCCTTGATGTGGGAATTTATATTAGGTGGATCCATCTCCAACACGCCTCACATGTGAGCCCACTTTCAAACCAGATCAGGGGGCACTTGCCTCTCTTCGAGTTACAACGCAAACCTGGGGAAATTTTTGTCCTCTCCCACCGCAGAAAGGCCCGGTTAACGAGAGTCCCAGGTCACACAACCATGGGCTCTGATACCACTTGTAGGTTTATATCGGTATATAGACCTTTTAAATCACAGGATTATAATGAAAACTTTTATATGATTAATGGTCATAAATTGAAATTGCATAATAAAACATAGAGATCTAGAATTAACCTTTAATCCTTGTAAATTAACCTATGAACAATACCAAAAATATGGTATCTCCTAATCAAAACACCCAAGATATGATTGTGATATGCCTCTTGAATTGCTAGAAAAGTTAGAGAAAAAACTGATTTTCTTTTCTCAAGTTTTTGTATTGTAGTTGTGATGAATAATTAAGGAATGAATGAGCAATTAGAATAGAACCAAATCTCCTATATTATACTCCTAATGGCCGGCCTCTTTTGTTTATTTGGGGAGATATATTTCTCCTCAAATACTTCACTTGTTGACCAAGAAACAAAGTGTAACGAGACAGAATGTATCTGGACACTTTTCTCTAGGTCATTTTAGCTTATAATATAATGCAATATATTACTAGTGTCATCTGTATGGACCGACTATAATATACTATAAATATGCTTATATTTATAATTTGCTAATTAATTATAACGGTTTATATTAAATTAGCTTGCATTATACACAACAATTAAATATAACATTTTATATTCAATTCACGAATTACATTTAATTCGCCTCAGCTAAAATTATTTAATCTGTATTAAATAGCCGTATCACCATTATACTGACTAACATTTTAGTCAGTAACATCATCACACTGACTAACATTTTAGTCAACAACACTGACTAACATTTTAGTCATTAAGTAAGGCATCGATATGATCATTTTCTCAAATAATCACCTCTCTCAAACACATCCTTTAGGTGTGACTCTTAGGGACCAGTTGATCACCGCCATCTGTATGACAATAACGTCAAACTTATCTAGCAAGCCAACCGTGATCGATAAACGTTAATCAACTGATTAAATACAAAATGTACCCTGTGTACCTTTAGAGATTTATTTGTGTTATTGCACTAACTGTGGAGGACACTAGCTCCAACAATCTCCCACTTGTCCGTACAAGTGTATGTGCGATAACCGATTCTCATATCCATAATAAATTTCTCCCACTCAATGTAAACCAATTTGCAAAGTCCGTACTTTCAAAGGTCGTAGTTCACAAGTGATCAGAATCAAGAGTGGTTTCCCCGACTAGAGAGTAACTTAACTGATAAACGAATCAATATTCGAGCATGGCCATGCATTTTCAGTTACAGCTCCGCGAGTGGCCCTGAGAAAAAGTATTATAACTCGGTAGAAGTTGGATATTTTCCTCAACTCGAATCCTGCAGATGTAAGCGCAGCATGAAATGACCCAGTGAAAATCTGCTTGGCCTCCTGTTACGGTCGACCGTGAGAAAGAAACCAAAGTCACCCAAAATCTGCCTTAATCTCAAGAGACAGTCGATAGTCAAAAGAATCGACTCTAGGAACACTATGGATGTCCTATCCACGACCCGGCACCTAATGTTCTGAAACATTTAGGACTCCATGTAGTCGTCACAAAAATTGTCCTGCGCGATTTCAGTAAACCCGCATCTGTGATCGATCAGTCAACAGTTTGACTTATGGCTCGTTGAACCCACCATCTGTGATCGATCAGTCAACACTTATGATTGCCAGAGTTATCAGCTCATGTAGGCGATCACGGACCAAACAAAATATAGAGCAATTCAGTTCACTTTGAGGTGTTCAACGTTGTCTGCACAACCCTCATGAAAAACAATATATAAAACAAAACGATGATTTTATTAGAAGTTTTAGGAAAAACAAGTGTCAAATCCATACAAACAACTAATACAACTCAGGAACACGCTTAATTCCCATGGAAATAATGTGCCCTTCATGCTTATCATGTCTCAACGGCTTAGTGAGAGGATCAGCCACGTTTTCATCCGTAGCAATCTTGTCAATCACTATCTCCTTCTGCTCCACGTAATCTCGGATCATGTGAGCCTTCCTTTGCACGTGCCGAGACTTGTTGCTGGACTTTGGCTCTGTTGCCTGGAAGATGGCACCACTATTGTCGCAATAGATGGTGATCGGGTCATTCGAACTAGGAACTACAGTTAGTCCTTGTAAGAACTGACGCATCCATATAGCTTCCTTCGCAGCCTCTGAAGCAGCATAGTACTCGGACTCAGTCGTGGAATCTGCTATAACTGTTTGTTTGGAGCTTTTCCAGCTGACCGCAGCGCCATTTAGAGTAAAAACGAATCCTGATTGAGACTTTGAGTCATCTCGATCCGTTTGGAAACTAGCATCTGCGTAACCGATTGCGCATAGCTCAGTGTCTCCTCCACAAGTCAATATCCAATCTTTAGTCCTCCGTAGGTACTTAAGAATGTTCTTTACGGCCATCCAGTGTGCTTCACCTGGATTGCCTTGGTATCGGCTCGTCATACTCAATGCATATGCCATGTCCGGACGTGTGCATATCATGGCATACATGATCGATCCTATAGCTGATGCATATGGAATCCGACTCATGCGCTCGACCTTTTCCGATGTCTTTGGTGCTTGAGCTTTACTCAAGTGCACTCAAGACCATGTTAAATTCCACGGGCCTGGGCCACACCCGAGAGTATGAGAGAGTCCGATCATAAGGTCTAGGAGGTTCCATCCTAAAACCAATTGGCAATAGGAGGAGTAGCCCCTAGGCCTTATAAACAACACCAACTCTCATCTCACAACCGATGTGGGACGTAATGTGGGAATTTATATTAGGCTGGATCCATCTCCAACACGCCCCCTCACATGTGAGCCCACTTTCAAACCAGACTGGGGGGCACTTGCCTCTCTTCGAGTTGCACAACGCAAACTGGGGGGAAATTTTTGTCCTCTCCCAGCTGCAGAAAGGCCCAGTTTAACGAGAGTCCCAGGTCACACAACCATGGGCTCTGATACCACTTGTAGGTTTATATCGGTATAAAGACCTTTTAAATCACAGGATTATAATGAAAACTTTTATATGATTAATGGTCATAAATTGAAATTGCATAATAAAACATAGAGATCTAGAATTAACCTTTAATCCTTGTAAATTAACCTATGAACAATACCAAAAATATGGTATCTCCTAATCAAAACACCCAAGATATGATTGTGATATGCCTCTTGAATTGCTAGAAAAGTTAGAGAAAAAACTGATTTTCTTTTCTCAAGTTTTTGTATTGTAGTTGTGATGAATAATTAAGGAATGAATGAGCAATTAGAATAGAACCAAATCTCCTATATTATACTCCTAATGGCCGGCCTCTTTTGTTTATATGGGAGATATATTTCTCCTCAAATACTTCACTTGTTGACCAAGAAACAAAGTGTAATCTTATTTAATGTATCTGGACACTTTTCTCTAGGTCATTTTAGCTTATAATATAATGCAATATATTACTAGTGTCATCTGTATGGACCGACTATAATATACTATAAATATGCTTATATTTATAATTTGCTAATTAATTATAACGGTTTATATTAAATTAGCTTGCATTATACACAACAATTAAATATAACATTTTATATTCAATTCACGAATTACATTTAATTCGCCTCAGCTAAAATTATTTAATCTGTATTAAATAGCCGTATCACCATTATACTGACTAACATTTTAGTCAGTAACATCATCACACTGACTAACATTTTAGTCAACAACACTGACTAACATTTTAGTCATTAAGTAAGGCATCGATATGATCATTTTCTCAAATAATCACCTCTCTCAAACACATCCTTTAGGTGTGACTCTTAGGGACCAGTTGATCACCGCCATCTGTATGACAATAACGTCAAACTTATCTAGCAAGCCAACCGTGATCGATAAACGTTAATCAACTGATTAAATACAAAATGTACCCTGTGTACCTTTAGAGATTTATTTGTGTTATTGCACTAACTGTGGAGGACACTAGCTCCAACAATCTCCCACTTGTCCGTACAAGTGTATGTGCGATAACCGATTCTCATATCCATAATAAATTTCTCCCACTCAATGTAAACCAATTTGCAAAGTCCGTACTTTCAAAGGTCGTAGTTCACAAGTGATCAGAATCAAGAGTGGTTTCCCCGACTAGAGAGTAACTTAACTGATAAACGAATCAATATTCGAGCATGGCCATGCATTTTCAGTTACAGCTCCGCGAGTGGCCCTGAGCAAAAGTATTATAACTCGGTAGAAGTTGGATATTTTCCTCAAGTCGAATCCTGCAGATGTAAGCGCAGCATGAAATGACCCAGTGAAAATCTGCTTGGCCTCCTGTTACGGTCGACCGTGAGAAAGAAACCAAAGTCACCCAAAATCTGCCTTAATCTCAAGAGACAGTCGATAGTCAAAAGAATCGACTCTAGGAACACTATGGATGTCCTATCCACGACCCGGCACCTATTGTTCTGAAACATTTAGGACTCCATGTAGTCGTCACAAAAATTGTCCTGCGCGATTTCAGTTATAAACCCGCATCTGTGATCGATCAGTCAACAGTTTGACTTATGCCTCGTTGAACCCACCATCAATCGACGTCACAAAATGATTGCCAGAGTTATCAGCTCATGTAGGCGATCACGGACCAAACAAAATATAGAGCAATTCAGTTCACTTTGAGGTGTTCAACGTTGTCTGCACAACCCTCATGAAAAACAATATATAAAACAAAACGAGGATTTTATTAGAAGTTTTAGGAAAAACAAGTGTCAAATCCATACAAACAACTAATACAACTCAGGAACACGCTTAATTCCCATGGAAATAATGTGCCCTTCATGCTTATCATGTCTCAACGGCTTAGTGAGAGGATCAGCCACGTTATCATCCGTAGCAATCTTGTCAATCACTATGTAACACCCCGACTTTTCCTAATATTAATTATTCGTCTCAATCATATTCGTGATTCATTTCTCTTGATTTTCTCATTTTTAGCTCAAGAAAATCAGTTCACTTGTCGCGTTGATTAAGCTACCCTGTAGTCAGAACTTAAAAACAGAGTAATTAGCTTAAAAACGGTGTAATTTCCTCGTACGAACTCCGATTCAGGTGATTCAAAAGGCTAAACTGCGTATTTTTTTCGACGCCGTCGCAATTGCCAAATTTTCAGGAGTCTGTTTGAACCGGTCCACCCTGGGCCGAGCCGAACCCCCCAGCTCGGGTTTGGGTTTTAGGGCTTTCTCGGGTTTACTTCTTGCTCAAGACATTATATTTCATCCCCTCTTAACCCTAGCTCCCAAAAGATCAGCTTTGCATCTCCCACATCTCATCCCTCATCTCACATCATAATTCTCCCTCAAACTCTCTCAAGATCTCATCAAAACTCCATTGTTATTCATCCTTTTCCTCATCTTTTGAGCCTTAATCTTTCCTTAGTCGATTCCCGTGGTATAGCATCCCTTTTAGCTTTTTTTTTTTTTTTCTGATCTTGTATTATTTTATGTGTATTGAATGATTTATGTGTGCCCTAATCAATAGGAAGGAATTGGAGAGAAAACCCAAGTTCGGATTTCTCTGACCCAGGTTCACTAAACGGGAGATCGCCGGAGATCCGACCGTCCGATTTTGCCGAAATCGTTACAGCATGTTCCTAACTCTTGGGGCTACCTTTTCACCGTTCAGTTTTTCATTTGGAGCTCTGGATCGTCTGTTATCGCGTCTGGACAGAAGGGGTGAAAACTGTGCTTTTCTTTGGCTTGTTTAGAAAAGGTAACTAGATGTAGCCTTAGTGATATTTTGACTTGTGTGAGACCATATAATTGATTGAGGATGTCTTGATTGTTGATATGAATGAAAAGGTGTTACCTTTGGGATGTTTGAGATGTAAAGTTGCGGTCTTTGGTCTTGTTTGAGTTGGTCTCACACTCTTATGTCTAATAATGCGATTTGGGATGTTTGTTTACTTTGCATTTGGGTTATATTGTTATTAAGTTGATGAAAGATGATAACTTTGGGAATTATAATGGTTTATTATGGCTACTCTTGAGTTCTTATGGTTATTACTCCGTATTTAACATGTTGATTATGGTTAGTGTTGAGATTGCTTACAAAAGGGGTCAATTATGTTGTAGTTGTGTATATGATGGACATTGTGATGATTTTGAGTAAAGGATGATTGGTTTATTGTTGATTGTGAGTTGATTCAGGTTATTGAATATACTTGTTTGATTGCTTGAGTTGAGTGTGCGTCACGTGCATCGCTGGCACGTACGTGAGGAGCTACGACGTCTTTTGTGGACGGATACTGCCCATGATCCCCTCGGCTATTCTTGTTGCTTAGTTAGAGCGACTATGGGTTTTCAACCATGTTGGTTAGAGACTATGGTTTATATAATGTCGTCACCGTTCTTGTTGCTCGGTGGAATTTGGCCAAATTTAGACTAATGAGTTTGAGGAACTTCTTGTTGCTGTTCCGCCATAGGGTTTGGATGATTCTTGTTGCTTCATCCGGGGTGATTCTTGTTGCTTCACCCAGTGCTCCGTGCTTACCTTGCAGGTTGTTGATTGTTGTATGTCATCTTGTTGTTGACAGTTTGAGCTTGTATGTCAGTGGACTAGTTATTGTCGAGTTGTATTGGTTATACATGTTTACAGGTTGTTGGGTGACAGTTGGTTGAGTTTGGTAGCTAATGAGTTGGCTTGAGGTTGCGTTACGGTTACTATACCTTTGGGTTGTTTGTTGTATTGTTGTCTATTTTGGTTACGTTGAAATATGACTGGGGAGCACCTAGTTACTCCCCACTTATTGTGGCTGTTACATTCTTTGTGGCAGGTTAGCGCGGGATCGGGTTTATCAAGTGAGGATGCCGTGAGGATGACCTATAGCTAAGCCTTGAAGTGATTTTGGATTAGACTTGTTAGGATGTTTAGATTTATTATTGTCATCTTACTTTCATTTTTGGAGCTGGATTTGTAAGGGGTATTTACTCCCCACTTCTAGGCCTCAAGGCCTATCTTTTTATCGTTGTTTAGTTGGTTAGTGAGTAATGATCCGGATTCCACGGTGTTTCCGCCACCGTGGCTCGCTAGCTTTTATTTTCTTTTATTTTGTAAATCCTTTTTATTTCTTTATTTTATTTTGTTGGAAGATGCGGGTTGTTACACACTATCTCCTTCTGCTCCACGTAATCTCGGATCATGTGAGCCTTCCTTTGCACGTGCCGAGACTTGTTGCTGGACTTTGGCTCCTTTGCCTGGAAGATGGTGCCAATATTGTCGCAATAGATGGTGATCGGGTCATTCGAACTAGGAACTACAGTTAGTCCTTGTAAGAACTGGCGCATCCATATAGCTTCATTCGCAGCCTCTGAAGCAGCATAGTACTCGGACTCAGTCGTGGAATATTCTATAACTGTTTGTTTGGAGCTTTTCCAGCTGACCGCAGCGCCATTTAGAGTAAAAACGAATCCTGATTGAGACTTTGAGTCATCTCGATCCGTTTGGAAACTAGCATCTGCGTCAGAACCGCATAGCTCTGTCTCCTCCATAAGTCAATATCCAATCTTTAGTCCTCCGTAGGTACTTAAGAATGTTCTTCTGACCATCCGAGGTGCTTCACCTAGATTGCCTTGGTATCGGCTCGTCATACTCAATGCATATGCCACGTCCGGACGTGTGCATATCATGGCATACATGATCGATCCTATAGCTGATGCATATGGAATCCGACTCATGCGCTCGACCTCTTCCGATGTCTTTGGTGCTTGAGCTTTACTCAAGTGCACTCCAGACCATGTTAAATTCCACGGGCCTGGGCCACACCCGAGAGTATGAGAGAGTCCGATCATAAGGTCTAGGAGGTTCCATCCTAAAACCAATTTGCAATAGGAGGAGTAGCCCCTAAGCCTTATAAACAACACCAACTCTCGTCTTACAACCGATGTGGGACGCAATGTAGGAATTTATATTAGGCTGGATCCATCTCCAACACGCCCCCTCACATGTGAGCCCACTTTCAAACCAGACTGGGGGGCACTTGCCTCTCTTCGAGTTGCACAACGCAAACTGTGGGAAATTTTTGTCCTCTCCCAGCTGCACAAAGGCCCAGTTTAACGAGAGTCCCAGGTCACACAACCATGGGCTCTGATACCACTTGTAGGTTTATATCGGTATATAGACCTTTTAAATCACAGGATTATAATGAAAACTTTTACATGATTAATGGTCGTAAATTGAAATTGCATAATAAAACATAGAGATCTAGAATTAACCTTTAACCCTTGTAAATTGGCCTATGAACAATACCAAAAATATGGTATCTCCTAATCAAAACACCCTAGATATGATTGTGATATGCCTCTTGAATTGCTAGAAAAGTTAGAGAGAAAACTGATTTTCTTTTCTCAAGTTTTTGTGTTGTAGTTGTGATGAATAATTAAGGAATGAATGAGCAATTAGAATAGAACCAAATCTCCTATATTATACTCCTAATGGCCGGCCTCTTTTGTTTATTTGGGGAGATATATTTCTCCTCAAATACTTCACTTGTTGACCAAGAAACAAAGTGTATCGGGACAGAATGTATCTGGACACTTTTCTCTTGGTCATTTTAGCTTATAATATAATGCAATATATTACTAGTGTCATCTGTATGGACCGACTATAATATACTATAAATATGCTTATATTTATAATTTGCTAATTAATTATAACGGTTTATATTAAATTAGCTTGCATTATACACAACAATTAAATATAACATTTTATATTCAATTCACGAATTACATTTAATTCACCTCAGCTAAAATTATTTAATCTGTATTAAATAGCTGTATCACCATTATACTTACTAACATTTGAGTCAGTAACATCATCACACTGAATAACATTTTAGTCAACAACACTGACTAACATTTTAGTCATTAAGTAAGGCATCGATATGATCATTTTCTCAAATAATCACATCTCTCAAACACATCCTTTAGGTGTGACTCTTAGGGACCCGTTGATCACCGCCATCTGTATGACAATAACGTCAAACTTATCTAGCAAGCCAACCGTTATAGATAAACGTTAATCAACTGATTAAATACAAAATGTACCCTGTGAACCTTTAGAGATTTTTTTATGTTATTGCACTAACTGTGGAGGACACTAGCTCTAACACATTGTGATACTATATCACAATTCTTAAGATGTGAATCAAGCTCATTACTTAGATATTCGCCACCACGATCTGATCGTAGTGCTTTTATCTTTTTATCTAATTGGTTCTCAACCTCATTTTGAAATTCTCTAAATTTCTCAAAAGCATCACTTTTATGCCTTATTAAGTAGACATAACCATATCCACTTAAGTCATCGGTAAAAGTAATGAAGTAATGATATCCTCCTCTAGCGGTGATGTTTAATGGACCACACACATCGATATGTATGAGTCCTAAAACCTTACTAGCTCGTGTCCCTTTACCACTAAAGGGTGCACGAGTCATCTTGCCTAAAATGGCAAGCCTCGCATGTACCATATGATTCGCAATCAAATGGTTTGAGAACCTTGGTCTCAACAAGTCTCTTTATGCGTCTATCGTTTATATGAGTTAAACGACAATGCCAAAGGTAGGATTTGTTTGATTCATTCGTTTTGAGCTTCTTGTTCTCTATATGATAAACATCATTGACATCATCCAAAACATAAATACCTTCAATTGAAATGGCTTCCCCATAGACCATTTCATTAAATGAAGAAGTACACCGATTGTACTTAATCATAAAACAAAAGCCTTCCGCATCTAACACGGAGACGGAGATAATGTTTTTGGTTAGAGTTGGTACAAAATAACAGTTATTCAAGTACAACTCTAAACCACTAGCTAGAGTGAGTACAAAAGTTCCCACGGAAACGGCCGCTACTCTAGCTCCATTACCCATGCGGAGATCTACATCACCCTTGGCTAGTGCTCGCGCGTTTGTCATCCCCTTCAAGTGATTGCAAAGATGAGATCCACATCCGGTATCCTATACCCATGTAGAAATGCAAGCATGATTTATGTCAATCATATAAAGACTAGAAGGAACAATATCTTTGGATGTCGCACATCCATCATTCTTTTCCTTCAAGAATTTGGGACAATTGCACTTCCAACGACCGGTTTTGGGCTTGCTATTCTCAATAGCATTCCCCTTACCCTTATCTTCCTTGAACCGAGCTTTATTAGCTCCCTTCCTTTCTTGACCCCAATGTTTATGTTCTTCAATCTCATTGAAAAACATCTTTTCTCTCAATCTCATTCACTTTGATGCTCTCTTGGTTAAAGCACATCGTCGTCACTCTAGTGAATATCTCATATGCACTTTTGTGAGTAACGAAGCGAAGTTTGAGAGTAGGTGACATTGACCAAATCAACACATTTTTCAAGTCATTGTCCACCTTTAGGTGCTCATCGTAGGCGGCTCGTGCCGCCGCGGTGGCCCTAAGTCCGGGTTCGGCGGGAAGTTGTTCGGTAAGATATTTAAGCACATTGTCGGATTGAGCGGCGCCCCTTATAGTCGAATCCCATTCGACAAGGTTGCTACCGTCATCTTTTAGGATACATTTATCCATCACGGTTCTCAACCATGAATATTTACCCAAAATGGGTGCGGGAGTTGAGGTTGTCATTGCGATTTCAAATAAATTACTCTACAACAAATATGAGGAAATTAACATTTATTGTACATTAATGACATTTGCTAAAACTCCTTTTAAAACAAATGTCCATTTATATAATGATCTCCCACGAAATTTTATAAATGATTCCAAGACTCGTTCTCATATAAAATTAGACATCTCATGTTTCCTTTTATATAAAAACGATAAGTCAACACTTGACTAATTCTACACTAGAATGCTTGGTTGATGATTTTCTTTAAAATGCATCCTTAAGCCCCAAATAACTCTTATTTGGTTGAGTTCAAACCAAATTAGCATGGGACTTCCTCGCACTACTTACCCATGGTAACGAGGTTCCACGTTGCGGAGGTCCTCATGAACATGGGGTTCATAGTTGCTACATTTGCAAAGGCTTTATCTCAATTCATTTGTTAAATAATGTGGGTGATCTTGTCAATTTTAGTCATTAAAATTCTTTTATAAGTGAACTAATTTTAAGAATCGCGACCTAAATCGACAATCATAGTGGGATGACTCAGCATGCACGGCGATTTTGACATGTAAACGATAAAAATAAGCAATCAAACAAGCATCAAACATAAGCATAAACCTAGTATGGCCACCTAAAAATAATTTAAATTACAAGGAGTTACAAATTGGAAACCAACTCCTTTGGTCCCTCTTCATGTGGACTTCATCCAAGTCTCCTCCTTGCAAGCTTTAGAACACTTCTAAGGCTTCATCTCGATCCATCGCCGGTCTTCGGTTTACAAATAGTTACAAGTATAAATTTACAAATGAATACATAGCAACCCTATTATACATTTATAAATGAAATTAACTATTAAAATTACAAATTGGCGATACGAGATCGCATTTAAATTACATACCCACACGATACTCCCTTTCATTACGGGTAATATCGGTAAAAATATAACAACTATGGCCATACTAGTTAGAATAAACATTCATTCAAAAATAAACATTCATTCAAACATGCATAATGAAAAGCTTATAAATAAAACATGCCAAAATCGCCCTAAACAATAATCGCATTAAATCGTTTAAAAACGGTCTCATATTTTATCGATTAATCTCATATTAATCAATAATGCTTAAAACACCTTTTAAGCTTGAACTAAATGTTCTAAACTGATTTAGAACACCCAAAATTAGTTTTCACTAATTCTCATGGTGATTTTAGTTCATAATAGTGGTCATTTGGCTAATTACTTTAAATTTAATCATAACACTTTATGAATAAAGCATTAAAAAAACAATATAATATAAAAAAAAACCATTTTTATTTAAAAAAAATTTGTACATTCTGGAACACTTCCAAGATGTCAAAAAGAAAAGCTTGATCAAAATATTTTAAGAATTATTTTTATAACAATAAACATACGATTTCATTGATTTTATCTCATAAAATCAATAAAACCTTTAAAACAGTGAGTGAAATGGCCACATTTATACCTTAGCATCCTCCAAATATATAAAAACAGTGGTATAAATTTCATGTCTAGAAAACAAAGTTTACTATATTTTTGACATTAACACTCTTTATATACCGATTTTCATCAAATAAATGGAAAAATATTCAAAACTCAAAATATAAGTTTGAAAATATACATGCAGAAAGTATAGATAGCATGTTTTACTGTGTAAAAAGTTCGAGACCAGATTCCAACTATAACTATTTATAGTTATTATTTTAGCCAAAAACACACTTTTTGACTCGGTTTTGTATAAAAATCATTTTAATTAGCAAACAAATTCCAAAAATTACGAAATTTTACCAGAAGCTAAATGAGACCAGAAAATTTACATGCTATAAACATCTCGTGTTAAAACCATTTTTAACACCATTTTCGGATTTTTACATATTTATTCTCATCAAATATATAAAACTCCAAAATCAACAATATAAGTTTGTAACTACAAGCCTAAGCTTTGATACCACTTGTAGGGATCTCATCCCATTCACTAATCAAATATTAGTGTTAATCAAATTACTCTAATTTGATGAGCAAGTTCTATGTAGTTACAAACATACTTTGTTACAAGTTTATAGAAATTTATACCTTCATACAAGGAATAAAAGGGGCACAAAATAAAAACTCCTTTCTTATTTTGTTTCTTGAGCTAGTAAGTAGGAAGATCCTCCAAACCCAAGTTTCCAAAAGAGGAAACCTCCTTCTTGTTGCACCCAAGAAGCACTCCAAATTTACTAGTGATTTTGATCTAGAAATCACTAATAAACACTTGATAATATGTGAAAAAATTATTACTAACACTTAGTAATATTATGAAACATATAAGAACTTGTTTCTTATTATTTAGAGAGAGTTATGTGAGAGGAAGAGTAGAGAGATAGATGAAAAGATGCATAAATGCTTTTTACTCTCTTTGGCCTTGTATTTTATTAGAAAAACAAGCAACATCAAGTGTGTATGACACACTCAATATTTCGGCCATATGGAGAGGAGAGGAAGAGTGTTTGCTTTTCTTTTTCTTGTTTAGAGTAAAGTGTTGCATGTGTATGATTATGTTTAAAGCATGCTTTACAATAAACAAAAGACAAAGCAAATAAGACAAGAAGGAATCATCCTCCTTCTCACCTCATATGGACGGTCCATAGGGCCCTTAAGTGGGTCTTATTTGTTTCCGATATTTGTCCCACAAATACTTATAATTTATCACTTGATTATCTAATATAATAAAGTGTAAATTAATTAAAATCTTCCTTAATATACATGTACACTTACACATATATTAAAATTGTACTTTTACTAATCTCATTAGTAAAATATATATGATTAGTGAATTAACGTTTAATCACTAATTCTCATCTCCTCCAATAATTTTATCGATATAAAATTCAATCATCCGAGTTCACAACTCGATTTCACTCTAAATTTATTCACTGACTAACCGTTAGTCGATTTATCAAGTTACTAATCTAATTGTATCTCATACAATTAATTAGCTTCATATTTGGAGTACGTTCCTATAGGTGTGACTTAAAGGGATCAATTGATTACCGTCGTTTCACGACAATAACGCAAACTCTAGTCAGCCAACCGTCATTGATTTACGTTAATCAATTGACAATAATACAGGATTATCCCCATGTATTCCTTAATTGAGATTTATTAAGTAATCGCACTATTGTGGAGGACACTTACTCCAACACAAAATGACTCGAATTTCCTTCAAAGGTGTTAGAATGCGCGCTGCTGACCTATTAGGACTCATACATACTGATGTGTGTGGACCTATGTCAATCAACGCTAGAGATGGCTATAGGTATTTTATCACTTTCACGGACGATTTGAGTCGATTTGGTTATGTCTACTTAATGAAGCATAAAAGTGAGTCCTTTGACAAGTTCAAGGAATTCCAGAAGAAGGTTGAAAACCAACTGGATAGAAAGATTAAAGCACTACGTTCAGACCGTGGTGGCGAGTATCTCTTGAATGAGTTTGATCAACACCTTAAAGACTGTGGCATAGTATTACAGTTAACTCCACCTGGAACACCACAATTGAATGGTGTGTCCGAACGAAGAAATCGAACATTACTTGATATGGTTCGATCCATGATGAGTCACACGGTCGTACCTGACTCATTATGGGGATATGCTCTTTTGTCAGCTGCTCTAATACTTAACCGAAGTCCGTCTAAAGCTGTAGACAAGACTCCATATGAATTATTGAAGGGATCGGTCCCTAACTTGTCCTTTACTTGGGTTTGGGGCTGCGAGGCTTATGTCAAGTGGAGACACGAGGATAAGCGCGGCCCACGATCGGTCAAGACATACTTTATGGTTATCCAAAAGGGATGTTTGGTCAATACTTTTATTCGCCTACCGAACACCGTGTTTTTGTTGCGGCTAGTGCGAAGTCTTAGAGAAAGAGTTTCTCGAGAATAAGACAAGTAGTAGAACCTTCAATCTGTCGGAGATTCCAGAACCAACAACCAAGCAACCAATGGAGGAAACTGTTCCCTCATCATCGGCTGCGGTTACTATTCCTTTGGAACCCAGGAGGTCGGGTAGAGTCTCTATTCCTCCAGACAGATACATTGGTATGGTCGAAGAGAATGAGAGTGATGACATTTTACTCCTAGAGAGTAACGAACCCACTACCTATAAAGGTGCCATGACATGTTCCGACTCTAAGCTATGGCTTGAAGCCATACAATCCGAGATGGACTCTATGTATGAGAATCATGTATGAGATCTGGTTGACTTACCTGATAAGGTTCGGCCTCTTCAGTGCAAATGGCTTTTTAAGATAAAGCATTCTATAGAAGGACAACCAGATATATAAAAGACACGACTAGTGGCAAAAGGTTTCACTCAAGTGCAAGGGTAGCACTATGATGAGATTTTTGCACCTGTAGTCATGCTGCGTTCCATTCGGATAATCTTAGCGATTGCCGCCTTTAAAGGTCATCCGTTTTTAAGTTCTGACTATAGTGTAGCTTAGTCATGCCAGGTGCAAGGTATGACCTTAAATCTTATAAAGTTTTTCATTATAATCTTGTGTTTTTAAAGGTCTATATACCGATATAAACCTACAAGTGGTATCAGAGCCTTAGGGCACATGAAATTTTTATAAGGTTTTCGTAAAATCGATTTTGTATATTTTTAAACAAAATTTTTGGGCTGGCCGAATTGTATCTCTTGTTGGCCGTGAGATTTTGTTGTGTTTTTGGCTTGTTTTTGGTCTATTTGATTCATATTTATTAATGTTTTAAGAAGTTAAAACTATAATATATGATTTTGTATAGGTTTTGATTTAATACTGATTGAATTAAAACATAAAAGGACCAAATTTTTGTATGTTAATGAACATATCATGATGTTAATTATTAGATCTATCAGTTTAAGATGTTTAATCCAAAAAGTTAGTTTG
The DNA here is from genome assembly GCA_023091065.1 of Dianthus caryophyllus. NCBI lineage: Eukaryota > Viridiplantae > Streptophyta > Magnoliopsida > Caryophyllales > Caryophyllaceae > Dianthus > Dianthus caryophyllus. The sequence goes on from CM041524.1 coordinate 27,432,653, forward strand.
AATCTCTTAAATCAATGTTTAATACGGATTAAAATTGAATTAGGATTGATCTAATTATTAGCATAATCGAATTAAAATAGTTTAATTCTATGATGAGAAAATCAGTTCACTTGTCGCGTGGATTAAGCTACACTGTAGTCAGAACTTAAAAACGGAGTAATTACCTTAAAAACGGTGTAATTTCCTCATACGAACTCCGATTCAGGTGATTCAAAAGGCTAAACTGCGTATTTTTTCGACGCCGTCGCAACTGCCAAATTTTCATAAGCCAGTTTGGACCGGTCCACCCTGGACCGAACCGAAACCCCCATTGCTCGGGTTGGGTTTAGGGTTTTGGATAGCTTTTTGATCAAGGCAATTAAATATCCTATTATCTCCGAATCTTAGCAACATAATAATCTGATTTCTCTATTCCAAATCTCTCCCTTATCTCATCCTCATTCATCCCCCTTAATCCTCTCACAAATCTCTCTCAGAAACTCCTAAAACTCCATTGTTTTCATCCAAGCTTTCATCTCTTGTGCTCTAGCTCTTTCCTAGCCTTTCTCTTAGTGTATGATCTCCTTTTTACCTCTTTTATTTTCTGGTTTTATATTATCCTATGTGTTATCATGTTGTGTATTCATTATTTGTATGTTTTGGCTTGGATCATCAGAGAAGAAGGTGATTTGGAGGAAGGAGACACCATCTTGGTTGAAGAAGAAGAGGAGTAGCAAGGTTTTTGATCTCAACAAAGGTAACTAGGTGTGATCTAGTTGTGTTTTAACATGTATGAGGCCTATATGTTGTTGTTCTTGTGTTCTACTTGTTTGATCTATTGTGTGAATGCAAGTATTCATGTTGTTGATGGTTGTTATGTCATAAAATCATGCTAGATCCATGGCCTCATACTAGGGATGTCATATTATCATATTTTCATGCATAATTCACATATTGTATCACAAATCATGCTTGTAAAATGATGAAAATCGAATTGGTGTTGTTTGTTGTTGTTGGCCGAGATGAGTGAGGGAGGGCCGAGGCCCTTGCTCTTGTGTTCCCTTGTTTTTCCTTCTTGTTTTGGCTTAATCATGATGAATCTCAATGTTTGGATGAATCACCTAAGGTTAAATTATGAATTATGATGATTTGAATGAGTCTAAAAGTGTATGTACGCATGTTTTAATGAATTGATCACATAAATTGTTAAAGGATCACATAAGAATTGAATATGTTGCATGAATACGGGTGTTGTGTGTGTTGGCCGTGTGATGTGCATGTTGGCCGTGAGGTTTGTGTGTGGGAGACGGTTTGTTTGTCACTTGTTTGAGTCTTGGCATGTCTTAGGATGTTAACTATGCTAAGTGGAATCGAAATACAC